>LFJQ01000020.1:0-2400000 GCA_001182835.1 Oropetium thomaeum | reverse complement strand
TTCCTATGGGATAACGCAGTAGCGTCGGCTAAGCGCTAGCATGCCTTGCTAATATTAGGAATAGGTAGCATATGAGTAGTATGGAGACTGCTCATTTGATAGCTAAAATCTTGTGGGAGGTGGGTGACTGTCACATGTGTAGTCTTTAGGGATTGGGCACAAAATATGACATTAACTGTTAGCCTATATTGCTGAATGAATTAAGTTAACAAGGGTACTGAATGTCGGCACCCATGGGCAAGTATTGAGTTGTGTACCGAATGCATACTGGCATATGGGAACCAGGAAACCGACGTAGCTCATTGCGCAGTGATTGGACGACCAGCCATCTTTTTTTTCCGGATGAACGGACCAGTAGGGTGGATGATTTCGCATTTCTGTTTTTCTTGGGCATGTGCTAGTGGGAAAGGCTTGGGGCCGTACAGGGACGCAGGGCGTTGCCTGGAGGACCATGTCCTTGGAGAGATGGCAGTCGGATCGACACTGTCGCGATGCAGTGAAAGGTGGCCACGTGCGACTCGTGGAGTGCGCACGTGTCGTGTTATTCGGGTTTCTCCTGCAGGATGTACATCGATTATAATCGCCGCCCCTCACGGTTAAGAGTACCCGCTTGTCCACTGTGTCGCATCTTGCCGAGAATGTGGGATGTATGGTGGGAAAACCGATGTTTTGGGATCTCAATAAATTGTATTGCAACCATGTTTGTTTAGTGTTGAGAGCACATTTTACTACTGCTAGTGAACTCTTAAAATCTTGGCTAAAACCTGAAAATAGGATTTACCATTAGTGCTGTTTTTGCAAATACTTACCCTGCTGCCACAAATACTCCCTGCATACTAGGAGTCGGCCTTAGAAGGCCTATTGACGGGTAAGTCTTGCTGAGCGTCAGTCGCTCACGGTTTGTTGATTGTTGTTTTGCAGGTAATAGTGCTGACTGTAGCCAGGGTGGTTGGGAAGAGGAGATGCCCTCGGAGTGGACCTTCGAGTGGGTCCCCGTTTCTCCCTACCGTGGAGATTAAACACCATCGGGCTGGGGTGTTTAATCAAGGCGCCGAGTGTTAGATTTTTGCTTCCGCTGAAATCCACGTGTTTGTTATCAAAATTACGTTTCCGCACTTCCTAAACTTCTGAAATCAGTTGTAATATAACCTGAACTAATGTATCTTCAAATCAGTTATGCGAGTCCTTGTTAATTATTGTACTGCAAAGTCACTTGTTTCGGCAAGCGGCCCCCCCGAATGATCCTGGATGAGCAACCGTACGATTTTATCGGACGGGGTTGCGACATTGGGCCCAGACCTAGTGCAGCAGGCTGAAGAGAAAGTACGGGTTATACAAGCTAATTTGAAGGCCGCCAAGTCAAGACAGAAGAGCTATGCAGATAAGAGGCGTAGACCATTGACCTTTGAGGTAGGAGACTACGTCTACCTACGAGTCTCGCCAATGAAGGGAGTTCAACGGTTCGGGATCAAAGGCAAGTTAGCACCCCGATACATAGGTCCATACCCTATCACAGCCAAGTGCGGACCAGTGGCGTATCAAGTGGAACTGCCAGAAAGATTATCAGGAATGCATAACGTATTCCATGTCTCCCAATTGAAGAAATGCCTGAAGACACCAGTAGACCAAGTGGTTCAAGAAGTAGAAGAGTTGCAACCAGACCTGACCTACCTAGAGCGTCCAATCCGGATACTGGATGAGAAACAACGGGTTACAAGAAGACGGACACTCAAGTTTTACAAGGTTCTGTGGAGCAACCACACGGAAGACGAAGCCACGTGGGAATATGCAGAATTTCTTCAGTCACACTAGCCCGAGCTACTCCCAAACCCCTAGGTACCTATACCTATCCTAACCCTCTCCTTAAATCTCGAGACGCGATTTCTTTTAGGGGGGAGGGCTGTGACACCCCAGGTGTCACTAGGGCAAAAATCGACAACTGTAAACCCTAATCCGCAATTTCACTCACTTTAAAGCAGATTCAATCATGAAAATAAAAAGAAATATTGTTTAAAATGCTTTAAAGGAACACTATGAAAAGTTTGGCAAACAACAGAGCACTTTAGCAAAATCCGGAGAAATCTCAACTAAAAGTGTCGAAATCTCGTTAACAGAAAGAAATCCAAACCCTAACTCTTGACCATCAAAATTTCCACAGAACCCTAACCATATTTTTACATAATAATTAAGTACACTTCAAAATAGAATTTTGGGAAATTATTCAAGATTTTTGGGAAGGAATTAGACCCCCTAAAAATTCACAGAAGCTATAATCAACCTAGAAATTCAAGAATTTCTAGAGGCCAAATCATGACTTGATCCTTAAAGGAAAAGTGTTCCAAATAAATTCTGAGCTTGTAAAAAAATTCTCAAAAATTTTCGAGCTCGAGAAGTGTGCCAATTTATCGAATTGTTTTCCAGCTAAAATAATTTAAAAAAAAAAAAAACAAAACTGTTGCCGGGCGGGCTACAGTGCCCGCCCGCCCGACAATAGGGCGCGCAGCCGCCCGGCCACGCCCGGCCGACACGGCTTTGCTCCAACAACGTCGAATTCAAGTTCGGCCTCCCTCCTCTCTCCCTCTAGCTCACTCTCTCTCACTCCTCTCCTCTCCCTCCCTTCCTCCCTCTCTCTCTGCCGACCGCCACCCGAGCCGCCCTGTGCGCCGCCCGCTGCCGCCACGCCCCCCCCACTGCTCCCCCACTCCCCTACTCCCCTACCCCGATCTTCCATTAAAATGGGCGCGCCTCCATCTCCCCCCCCCCCTCTCCACCTCTTTTCCCCCGCGCGAGCTCACCTCTCTGCCCCGGCCGACCGCCCACCGACGCCATTGCCGCCCCTCTCGGTGAAACTCCACTCTCGGTCAATTTCAATCAAATTCCCTCACCAAATCAGCTCCTCTCCACCTCGTGAAGCTCACAGCACCTTCCAATCCTCCGAAGTCAAGCCACCTCGCCGGAATTTCGTCGATCGCCGCCGCACCGAGGTACCCCCACGGTGAGAACCCCTATCCCGGCCAAAACCTTGAAAAATAGCATGTTGCCAAGCTTTGTCGTGTCGAGTGGATCGTAGAAAGCCAAGGTTCGACGGCCTGCGACCACCCCATCGTCGGGAATTGGCCGCCGGAGCTCGTCGGAGCAACCTCCCCTGTTTTTCTTTTTCTTTTTATTTTTCCAGATTATTGCTCTGTCTTCTAAAATCCCTAAAAATTCGCAGGTAGATCCAAAAATTCCAAACTAAAATTTGTTAGAACCCTGGTGAAAAGTAATAATTTTCTGTTAAAGAACTTTTAACAAATGACCAAAAATTTGCAGAATTAATTAGAAAACCTCCTTTCTGTTTTTGAATTTTAAATTTTATTATAGAGCAATTCTGGGGCTAACCTTTGATCCACAAGTGCACCATGATGCTACACACCCTCTGGAATTTTATGAAGATTTTAGGAACAAGAAATGGCATCTAACCCTATTAAATAACTTCAATCTGCCTAGTCTAGATACCATTTTCTAAAGTGCATTGTAAAAGTCATTTACAAGGTTAGACCCAAAAGCAAAGTTTCAGATCTGGTGCTCAGGAATGCTCACATAAAATTTCATAATTTTATCCTAAGGTTTACCAGTGCTTTCTGATTTTACAAGATTTAAAAACAGGAATTTTGATGAATTTTTATAAAATATAGAAAATTCATATAGGCCCCAACCAAAGCCCAAAATGCTTATTCCAGTGATTACTACCCACTAAAAATAATCTTGAGGGAGAATTAAAATCTTCATTTTAACCCTAGTTTAATAGCCGAAGTAATTAAATAATATTAACCGATGAAAAGTGTCGCATTAACTTAACTAAAGTTGAAGTTATTAAAACATATCAACTAAAAGTCACTTCATGAGAGTTGAATAGATTCTTTAAACATCATTCACAGTTTAAGAATTGGATTTAATCGACGACGTCGAGAAATTAGGGTTAACCCTAATTCTGGGCGTCGCCAATCTAAACCCTAGACTTATTATTGATAATAACAATAAGTTTCTATTTCATTGAACTTATCATAATCCTACTGCATCATGTAGATTCAGACGCTCACGAAGTAGCTGGGGATCCAAGTTCCTCGACCCCCGCCGAAGAAGTCTGCAACAACACCGAAGAACCAGGCAAGCCCCGGTGCATAACCGAATTTTAAAGTTTTACTTTTACAACTCAATGTGTCTTGTTTGTGCATTAAGTGCTAGGAGTTGATTGAAACCATAGTTGCATTGTTTCCCATAGGAAACCCTGACGGTAGCTGGTTTGGATACCCTTAGCATGCTATGCTTAGCAGATAGTTGTCGGTAGAAGTCGAGCAGAGTGGACGCTGCTCGCAAGTAGTAGGATTTTGAATGAAACTATTCCATGAAATGTGCCGCACTATTTGCCAATGAGTAAGAAAGATAAAAGATTGAGGGTCAGACTGGGTACCAGTAGGTCGGCGACTGGTCCGGGACCAGGGTGACCGTAGACTGGTCTGATCTGTGTGGCACAGCTGGGCAAGTATTGAATGTACGAATCGTATGCTGGGTGTTATGGGCCCCGGTAAACCTACGTAGCCTAGTGATTGCAACGTCGAACCTGCCCTACGGTGTCTGACTAGGAGGAGATATGGGGTGGGTAGCGTGGGAACTCCACAGAAACCGTCTGGGACGTGTTGTCTGGTGGGACGCGGCGCTGCTAAGGCAGGCGTAGGAGGGAATTGACGTTGCAGGAGCTGGTGTGAATGGTAGCCACGTGCGAGTCTGGGACCCGCACGTGTCGTACGATTAGGTTAACCCTGCAGTGGTATAAAAATCGGTTCGAATCGCTGTCGCTCTCAGCTATGAGCTTACTTGAACTCTCTGTCACATTTTAGTAAATAGGTTGAAGCACAATGAGAATGAATTATGATTATCACTAATGCTATTGATTACGTCTGTTATGTTTGCTTAGCTCAGTGCTAACTAAATTTATTTTCTAATCACTTAATCTGATGCTAAAATTTGACAAGAGTAGTATAGGCTTGCGAGTCCTTTTGCAAGTAAACCCACCCGAGTCGGCCAGCATGTCTAGGAGTCGGCTGTAGTCAGCCACTTTTGTCGGGTAAGTCTTGCTGAGCTTCTTAGAAGCTCACGCGTTAGTGTTTTGTGGTTTTCAGGCACCGTCATGCAGGAACCAGCAGGTAGCTTCCATTGCGAGGAACCGCTCCCCGAGTTCGGGAACCTCCAGTGGGAGTTGTGCGAGTCGCCGCAGTGATTTGTTGAAGTGGCTAGTAGCATGACGCCCGTGGGCACGGCGCGTGCTTTTGCTTAAGTCCGCGCGTTGGAGTTGTAATTGTTCTAGTCTTCCGCTGTTATCGTTTTCAAAACCTTTGCGTACTCTGAAACACTGTAATATTCAACTTCAAAGTTATGCACCAATGATGTATTAAGTTCTCTCTTCTTGTAAATTATTTCTGTTTATCCCTGCCTGTGTTGTATCGTGTGTACGCTCGCTTCGCCGAGCGTTGCCCAACAAGATCCTGGCTTAACGACTGAACAGATCCGTCCTGAGACAAGGTTTTCTGGGCGGGTCGTGTCACCAATGTTGGTTCACCAGGCGGGGGTGGTGGGTTTGAGCCTTCAGGATCCTGGTGTCCACCCCTTGTATTCACCATGCTGAAAAAGCGAATAAGGTTTCTGTTAGTGCAGTTCACTCCATGTTCCGCCTTGACATACGAAAAGGAATTCATAAAGCAATGCACTGATAACTCGTAAAAACCAACTTCATTCATACCCAAAATGATGGGGACGGGGGCCCCGATCTTCATACAGGTTCTGATAATCAACGATTTGGGCGGAGTCGCGATACAAATCGATCCGGCTTCCGGACGGCATGTCCCGAACCTGCAACCGCAGCACCACGTCTCCTCTGGTTATCACCCGCGCGAACACGGATGTCCTCGCCGAGAAGGCTAATCCTTGCCTGCGAATCGAAGAACACAAGCAAGAACGAATTGGAAAGCAACCAAATTTGTAGATATAGATTAAACTCACAAGTTGGGGTCTCACAAACCGATGAAACGGCGAATCTGTGTATACAGAAATAATCTAAGCAAAACCCGATCCTAATAGAGAGGGTGACAGCTGAATATAAAGGACTTGGGGACGTGCAAGTCCCCCTGGATGAAACCCTAATGGACTCTAACTCGATATAAGGCCATCCGACTCCAAATTGGATTCGAAGTCGACGTGGGCTGGGCCTCCGACTTGGCTTGGACGTCCTTGGCTCACTCCAACCTGGTCTTCCATCGTTCCTCTGACCTCTCCATGATTCCTAATCATAATAACATCATTAGGTAGTAATCTATCCTTAAGAATTCGTAATGGAGTGCTAAGGAACGAGCTCACCTTTATATTACGTTGTCGGGCACGAGCTCTGATGATTGGACCTTCCTTTGTAGCAGCGGGAGAATTATTGTGTGTATCCATGGGTGTGATGTCCTCATCATCCTCTCCCTCTTGATGCAGAGTTGTCCTCAACTCCAGATCATCCTCCTCTCCCAAGTATGGCGTCAAATCTGAAATGTTAAAAGAGGGACTAACCCCGAACTCGGGTGGCAACTCAAGTTTATATGCATTATCATTAATCTTCTCTAAAATTTTAAAAGGACCAGCAGCTCGAGGCATCAATTTAGACTTTCTCAGCGAACCTATCTTTTCTCAAGTGCAACCAAACAAAATCACCCGGTTCAAGTTTTAATTCTTTTCTACCTTTGCTACCAGCAATCCTATATTTTTTATTCATTTTTTCAATGTTTTTCTTAGTTTGAGCATGCAACTTAACAAGAAAATCAGCACGCTCCTAAGCATCATTATTTACTCTCTCACTAGTAGGCAAAGGTAAAATATCAATAGGAGCATGAGGATTGAAACCATATACTACATGAAAAGGACTTACCTTTGTGGTGGAGTGTTCCGCTCGATTGTAAGCGAACACCATATGGGGCAAACATTCTTCCCACATCTTCAAATTATTCTTCAGAATTGCTTGCAACATGGTGGATAAGGTGCGGTTCACTACCTCCGTTTGGCCATCAGTTTGTAGGTGACAGGTTGTAGAAAACAAAAGCTTGGTACCCAGCTTATTCCACAAAGTGCGCCAAAAGTGACTCAAGAACTTAGCATCACGATCTGAAACAATAGTAGAAGGAACACCGTGCAAACGAACTATCTCTTTGAAAAAGAGGTTAGCAATATGAATAGCATCATCGGTTTTATGACATGGAATAAAGTGTGCCATCTTAGAAAAACGATCCACAACAACAAAAACACTATCCCTCCCCCTCTTAGTCCTAGGCAGTCCTAAAACAAAATCCATAGAAATATCCGCCCAAGGAATAGAAGGAACAGGAAGAGGCATGTATAAACCATGTGAATTCAAACGAGACTTAGCTTTTTGACAAGTAGTGCAGCGAGCAACAAACCTCTCGACATCTCGTCTCATCTTTGGCCAAAAGAAGTGTGTGGCCAAAACATCCTCCGTCTTCTTAGCACCAAAATGTCCCATCAACCCGCCTCCATGCGCCTCCTGCAACAACAAAAGACGAACGGATCCAACTGGAATGCATAGGCGGTTAGCTCTAAACAGAAACCCATTATTCAACACATATTTGCTCCATGAATGGCCCTCGTTACAATGCAGCAACACATCTTTAAAATCATTATCCAAAACATATTGTTATTTAATGGATTCAAGGCCAAAAATGCGACAATCAAGCTGGGACAGCATGGTATATCGTCTAGATAAAGCATCAGCAATAACATTATCCTTCCCTTTTTTGTGTCTGATGACATAAGGAAAAGATTCAATAAATTCTACCCACTTAGCATGTCTACGATTCAGATTTGTTTGACTACGAATATGCTTAAGTGACTCATGATCAGAATGGATACAAATTCTTTAGGCCATAAATAATGTTGCCACGATTGTAAAGAACGAACAAGAGCATACAATTCTTTATCATACGTAGAATAATTAAGAGTAGGACCATTTAACTTCTCACTAAAATATGCAACAGGTTTTCCTTCCTGCATCAAGACACCACCAATTCCAATTCCACTAGCATCACATTCAAGCTCAAAAGTCTTACCAAAATCTGGAAGTTGGAGCAACGGTGCGTGTGTAAGCTTGTCCTTCAAAAGAGAAAAGGACTCTTCCTGTGATGGCCCCCAATGAAAGACAACGCCCTTCTTTGTCAACTCAATCAGCGGTGTCGCGATGGTGCTGAATTCCTTGACAAAACGACGATAAAATCCCGCTAGGCCAAGAAAACTCCGCACGTGTGAAGCCGTTGTGGGCGTAGGCCAGCTGTCAATCGCCTCCACCTTAGCCTTATCAACCTCAATGCCCTGTAAAGTCACAACATAGCCAAGAAAAGAGACTCGATCGGTGCAAAAGGTGCACTTGTCGAGGTTACCAAACAAACGTGCATCACGTAAAGCATAGAAAACAGCACGTAGATGATCTATATGTTCAGCCATAGACTTGCTATAAATCAAGATATCATCAAAGTAAACCACCACAAATTTACCAATGAATGAACGTAAAACTTCATGCATTAATCTCATGAAAGTGCTAGGTGTATTAGTTAAACCAAAAGGCATCACTAACCACTCATACAAACAAATTTAGTTTTAAATGCAGTTTTTCATTCATCACCGAGCTTCATTCTAATCTGGTGGTAACCACTACGCAAGTCAATTTTAGTGAAAACTATAGCACCACACAACTCATCAAGCATATCGTCTAGCCTAAGAATAGGATGATGATACCGTATAGTAATGTTGTTTATGGCTCTACAATCTACACACATACGCCATGAACCATCTTTCTTAGGAACCAAAAGAACAGGAACAGCACAAGGACTAAGGCTCTCACGTACATACCCGCGGTCCAAAAGATCATGGACTTGTCGTTGAATTTCCTTAGTCTCCTCAGGGTTGGTTCGGTATGCCGCACGGTTTGGCAAACTCGCACCAGGAATCAGATCAATCTGATGCTCAATTCCACGAATGGGTGGCAGTCCGGATGGTATCTCATCAGGAAAAACATCTCGAAACTCCTGCAAAAGGTTAGTAACCGCAGGTGGCAATGTGCAAGGCAAATAATCAAATAGAAAATAAAGCATCCTTGCACATTAATGCATAGCATACAGCAGTACCATCATAAATTTTAACAAGGTCAGTTTTTGTAGCAAGCATTACAGGAGCTTTCAAAGTTATATCTTGCTGAATTTTAGGTTTAGCATGAGATTGTTATTTAGCATTAGCAGCCCTCTCCCTATCAGATTCAATGATTGCAGCAGGTGTCATAGGTAACAAAGTAATTTTCTTCCCTTTATGCATAAAAGTGTATTTGTTACTAGACCATGGTGCAAAGCATCATTATCATGTTCCCAAGGACGATCCAATAAAAGAGAGCATGCTTGCATAGGAACAACATCACAATTTACAGAATCAATATAAGCACCAAGGGAAAAAGGAATGCGACAAGATTGTGTTACCTTAGCTTTTCCCGAGTCATTCAACCACTGAATATGGTATGGATGTGGATGTGGTCGTGTTGTCAAGCCAAGCTTCTTGACCAGATCTGAGCTCACCAAGTTGTTGCAGCTGCCCTCATCAATAATCACCCGTGCTCGCCTATTCTTGATCACGAACTCAATCTGAAACAAGTTATGGCGTTGGAGCTGGTCGGGTTGAGTTACCTGAGTACTGAGGACCCGCTGGACAACGATGCCTCGGAAGGTAGTGTCGGCGCTGCCGAGGACTAAGGAGTCCACAGCACCGTCCGCAGCAGCAGCAACATCATCATCATCATAGTCATCTTCTATGTTGGAGGTGCTCGCATAACCTCCATCTTCAGTGGCAATGTAGGCTCGTTTGCTTGGGCAGTCACGCTGCACGTCCCCAAGTCCAAGGCAGCGATGACACTGAATGTCAGTCGTGCGACCAGTGGATGTAGTGGATGGTTGATTCTTCACTGGACCCTGCACAGAGGATTTAGAAAAATCCGCAGGGCGTGACGAGGGAGGCGTTGCTGTGGTGGACGGTCGCTTGCTGGCTGGTACAGGAGGTGGACGAAAGCTTGACGAGGACCGTGTTGCTCCCGTAGATGTAGACGTACTAGGCGTGAAGGAGCGACTGGTTCTTGTCTTTGCTGCTTCCTGTCTTCCCTGCAATTCCTTCTCTGCAAGCATAGCTATGTGGAACAACTCGTTGACATTGTTAAAGGTTTTATAATCAACAATATCCTAAATTTCACGCCTCAATCCCCCGTAAAAACCATAAATTTTATCCTCATTATCCTCAACTACCCCACAACGCATCATGCCCTTCTGTAGCTCAGCATAATAATCCTGGACGGAATTACTACCTTGCTCTAAACGCTGCAGTTTGAAACACATATCTCGCTGAAAAGAAAGAGGAACAAAACGATCACGCATAGCTATTTTTAAAGCATCCCAAGTGGCAGGTAAACGTCCGACAGCAGCTAAACCAGTCCACCAAATAATAGCAAAGTCCTTAAACTCACTAGTAGCTTGTCGAACCCTATGTTGTTCAGGAATTAGATGGGAACTAAATTTCGTCATCTCCCAATCAAGATATTTTTCAGCATCATATAAACCAGAGAATGGCGGTATGGAAAATTTAACCTTAGCAAATGGATCATCATCAGGGCGAGCGTGTTGATTGTTGTTGTTACCTCCCATGCCGTGACGGTTACGGCGTAGTCGACATCGAAGGCGAGCTCCCTGGGTTGCACGCTCGTCAATGTTGCCATCAGTATCATAGATAGTGTCGTCGACGTCGTCGTCGTCGTCGTCGTTGTGGTTGCCGGCAGGTGGACGCCGCTTCAACACATCAAGTCGCGTAGCGATGGCGGCCAATTGAGCGGTAAGGCCGTCAAGAACAGGACCTAAGTTCTTCGTCACAGCATTAATGATCTTCTCATCGATGCCCTCCAACGCCTTGTCAGTTGCTCCCTTCATCTGGTCTTGGCTGACACACTCGTTGAAGCCCGTTGGGCTCACCGATTCGTCACCTGCTGACATGATGAAAGAAAAACAAAACACAGAAGAAAATAGACAAAGGTTATCCCTACCAACTACTGTGTTAGGATTGTGGTACTCTCAGACTGCAACATGAAGTTTCAAACCAAGTTCTTGCAAAGATCTAAGTGAACACAAAGCAAGATACCTGGGAGAAGTGATCCGACGATTACAGGGTGAAGAATCTGTGCCTGTTCAGAAGGGTTATGTGGAGCTTGGAAGGCCAATATATATGTGAGTGGAACACAGATCAAAAACAGATAGTAATACTAAATAAGTGTCCAAAGTATTGGTCCTAATTGCTGGCCAAATGTGTCCTATAACAGTTATGATACGTGGACAAAGATGATGTATAGGAAAAACAACAACAAAGATCGATAGGGCAAAGGAAACTCAATTCAGCCCAAGCACTTGCTAAATATAGTATGTCACCCAATTCTATGCTCTGTCGCTAATGCTTTTGCTGTCACCAATAGAACTCTCTCTACTAGTACTTGATATTTTGGCAAAAACTTAAAATTGTTGACACCAAAATATTTTTATTTTTTTCTTTTATTTTTTTGATATTTTTTTAGCAAGCAAAGCATAGAAATAGGACCACACAAATTTGCAGATCAACTGGATCAAATATGTGGCCTATGGAAATTTCAGAAGCTGCCTGAAAGTTGGGGCAGAACGTTCGGCCTCCGATATGTGTACCTTCCAGGGTGAATTTCGGGATACTAAAAGCGGCAAACCCGACGAAGCTGGGTGAAATCAAATGCAAAATTTCGTGCCGATAGTTTTGTATATAAAGTTTGCCTGATTTCGAGTTCGTATGCAAAAGTTATGGCCGTTTTATGGAAGGATGTCCGAATCAGCATGCGTAATACGGCAAACAATGAATCGGGTCGCCGAAAAACAAGGAATTCGATGGCAGAAGCTGTGTAAAAGGTGGAAACTAATGGTGGGTGGTCAAAATAAATAACAGATGTGATGTAACCAACTAAATTCAGGGTGGGATCAGGGTGGGGGAAAAAAATTAACGGCTAGGGTTTCACACAAGGTGGCAGAAGCAAAACAAACCGTAACAAGACAGGATCTAAACCAGCAACAAAACATAACTAAGGACACGAACTCAACACTACAGACTTTGAAATTGAAATATGCAATGGCTAAATACGGTTTCGGACTGGATGTAACCTAAAACTACGATTCTGTTTTTGGCTTTCTTTATGGACTATAGGATGAAACGAAACAAGGAATTAGGGTAAACAAAGGCGAACCTAAGGGAACACCTGAAGCTCTGATTACCATTTGATGGGGACGGGGGTCCCGATCTTTCTACAAGTTCTGATAATCAACAATTTGGGCGGAGTCGCGACACAAATCGATCCGGCTTCCGAACGGCACGTCCCGAACCCTGCAATCACAGCACCACGTCTCCTCTGGTTATCACCCGCGCGAACACGGATGACCTTGCCGAGAAGGCTAATCCTTGCCTACGAATCAAAGAACACAAGTAAGAACGAAGTGGAAAGCAACCAAATTTGCAGATATAGTTTAAACACACAAGTTGGGGTCTCACAAACCGATGAAACGGCGAATCTGTGTATACAGAAATAATCTAAGCAAAACCCGACCCTAATGGAGGGGGTGACAGCTGAATATAAAGGACTTGGGGACATGCAAGTCCCCCTGGACGAAACCTTAATGGACTCTAACTCGATACAAGGCCATCCGACCCAAAATCGGTGTTGCAGCACCCTGAAAGATTCTGGATAGCTCACTGTTTTGGCGATTCCCGTCGACTCCGAAGGAATTTGGACATGGGACTGGTCCTGATGGAAAGACGGTCTCGTCCTCTTTCCGTGAAGTGGTAGATCGTCTAAAACGGAGTCCGTATGCAACCTGGGCATCCGTTTTAGTGGAGACTGCTCCTGGACTCCGAATTGGATTCAAAGTCGACGTGGGCTGGGCCTCCGACTTGACTTGGACGTCCTTGGCTGACTCCAATCTGGTCTTCCATCGTTCTTCTGACCTCTCCATGATTCCTAATTATAATAACATCATTAGGTAGTAATCTATCCTTAAGAATTCGTAATGGAGTACTAAGGAACGAGCTCACCTCTATATTAAGTTGACGGGCGCGAGCTCTGGTGATTGGACCTTCATTTGTAGCAGCGGGAGAATTATTGTGTGTATCCATGGGTGTGATGTCCTCGTCACAAAAACCTCCTAGTCTGTCAAACATTCCAGCATTACATCTTGACACCTTACCCTGCTACTACGATACCCTTACAAGAGAACACAACACCTAAATAACAACGATCACTACACACTCCTTACGCTTACGACCTTGATGAACTCGATTAGCAAGGATGTCACAGATCCACTAGCCTATGCTACCATCATCGATCTACTCCTCCTCAGGCTCTGAGTATGAGGCATTGAGATCTGACACCTCTGACTCAGGCGCATCGTCATCCGCGGGAGGTGGAGGCGGCAGCTGAGCCTCTACGAGTCCAGCGACCTGATGCTGCAGGTGGTGGTTCTCGTGAACGAGATTCTCGGCTACCTGCAGGGCCTCATCCCGAATAATCTCCAACTGATAAATGTACTCCAGCATAGCATTGCAGTCTTTATTTCTGGCCTGCAACTTGAGCGGTCTTGATCGCAGAAATCTGCTGTAACTCAGCGATCCGCTTGGCTCGGGAGTCACAACGAGCGCGCAGCCCGTTGTTTTGTAACATCCCGCCTCCTCGAGGCCGGGCCCGCTTACATTAGGTAGCTTTTTATAGGACATAGGCTGGCCTCACAGACCACACAAGTATTTTTCTACGCACATTTGTCCTCACTCGTGCGCACCCGGGAATAACTTATTGATATGAGTATCCTATTAATCCTATTAAGCCCTGGATCGGGGTGTCACATACTCACCCCCTTAAGAGACCGACGTCCTCGTCGGTCAATCCCAAGCCAGGAACGTTCTCTCTTGGCCACGTCCATGTGTCCAGTGCCAGCGCATGTGTCATGTTGTGTGACCACTCTGGATCCACACCAGCCATGCACACCATGCCTGCGCAACTGCGACACACGCGCCTGTGAAACCGCGAGAGTCGGCTCTGATACCATTATATAACGTCCCGCCTCCTCGAGGCCGGACCCGCTTACATCAGTAGCTTTTTATAGAATATAGGCTGGCCTCACAGACCAACACAAGTCTTTTCTACGCACATTTGTTCTCACTCGTGCGCACTCGGGAATAACTTACCGGTCGGTCACCCATCCTGAAATTGCTCCAGGCCAAGCACGCTTAACCTCGAAGGTTTTCGGAGCTAGGCTACCAGAAAAGAAGTTGCAACTTGTTGATATGAGTATCCTATTAATCCTATTAAGCACTGGATCGGGGTGTCACATGTTTCTGCTCTCCAAGCTTTGAATCTTCTCCTGCACTCTGGCTAGCTCCTTCTGAGCATGTTCCATGGGCCTGGCGATCAAATTTGGCTGTGACCACGGTGTCCTCATATAGGTTGAACATCGCCAAGCTTTGCAGGAATAGCGAGGTCACAAAGTTCTTTTCTCCCTTGAGGGTCTAATCCATGGCAGCCTTGACATTCCGGCGCCAAATACCGTCAATCTGATGCCATATCAGAAACAGCACTGCTGGCTGATCTGCCAAATCCTCCAAATGCTCCTCACAGAGCCTCCACAGAGCTCCGTGCACAGCAGCCTCAACAGCCTCAGCCTTGTCCGAACCAAGCGAGGTGGTGGTCCAGGTCTCCTAGTCGGCTCGATGAGGGTGAGTGGGAAGGGTAACTGCGGCGGAGCAGCGGGGCTGGCCATGCTGCCTAAACTCCAAGATTTGGAACAACGGAGTCTCAGTACAGCTCAGTGACTGCAGTGTCTGGCGGAGCAGCTCGGTGAATCCTCTATGTCCCGACTCTTGCGTGACACGGGTGGGAGTGAAGTTCTCAACCCCAAACCTCTCCTTACCCTGCTCATTCGCGCTGCCAGACATCTGCAACCACAAAGATGAACAATATTTTATTAAACAGAAGTCACATGTTGACACATAGTTCAAGGCATTCGTAAACTTCCGATACGTAAAATATTCCCACCTCTGAGTAAAAGAATATCCGAGACCCGCACGTCTAACGGTGTAAGCACTGCTAATCTATCGGTAAGCATTAATTACCCAGGTGAAATTATGACATGATTTAGCCTTAGGTTTTTAATAGCTTCGATTAACATGCAATGCATTTCTTGCTCGGCTTATACGCCCTCACAAAAATAGAAAATAATATTCATTAAGCAGTGGCAGAGCGCACTCAAGATAAACGTTTTCTCATGATATCGTGGTTAACGTACCTGCAGAAGAAGGATATCACACGCAATTGCATTATATATATATATATATATATATATATATATTTATGTATATATATTTATATATCACTACTACAAAACGTATTTCTGCAAGCGGACCTAAAGGATCTGTACAAGCGGTTTACAGAACCGTTGGTAAGAAACCGCTTGTAGAAATAAGTCATTTATACAAGCGGATACATGGTCCGCTTGTACAAATTCATTTATACCAGCGGAACACTTAAGACAACCGCTTGTATAATATATTTTTACAAGCGGTACTTTAAGGTGAGCCGCTTGTAAAAATAGATTTGTGGTAACAGCATGCTTACAAAAACCGATTGCATAAATGTGTTTTTACAAGCAGTACTTTAAGAGCACCGCGTGTAGAAATGTCATACCAGCAGCTCACTCATACAGGCCATTTAAATTATTGTCAGTAATCCAAATGGACATACACATGAATCAATATACCAATTGAAGCCTCCAAACTGATTCATCAATATATCAATACAATCAAATACTTCGGAAACATAATCATTACAAAGTAGTTCAACACACATCGTCATATATATATATATATATATATATATCAGTTAACCACTACATCAACCACACATAAAGCAAAGTAAAAGAACTTATATCTCCCTATACCTCTCATAGTGATGAAGTTGGGGAAAATCCAGCAGTGAATTGTTCTCCTTTTGAAAGAATTGGTCCTCCATATGGACGACTTCGCTAGGGATGAACCGACACAGATCATTTCTTATTCTCTCAATGCCATTGGGTTCCATATCCCTTCCAACAGGCCATTCCTTGTCAACATTAGGACACTATAATTGAAAACATGAGAAAGGGAGTTACCATATTAGGGACAAATAACAATAATCAAATATAATAATGTGAGACGTATATAGGATAACTTACATCCTCACGATTTACTCTATAGGGAGCAGCGACCCTAAGGAACTCGCACACATAATACCCACAATAAACACTGCCCATAGATTGCTTCTGACACTGAAAATAGCAACTAAATTAGCTATAAATGTTGAAATTATTATAATTACTATATGTATAAACGGTTGTGTTTGCTACCGGAAAGGGTTGTATAGATAATTTATCCTCGCCATCAGGACGAATCCCACCAAGTGAATTGTATAACCTGTATGCACTATGAATGCAAAAAAAAAAATATAAATCACCAATCTATGAACAATGTAAGAGCTGTTCACATGTATGTTCAGAGTACTCTTACTTTTGAAGAAATGTAATGAAATCTTTATATTGTGCCTTGGGGTAGTCAAGTGAGTCTAAGACCAATTCTTTTGCTGTTTTTGGTTCTATAACAATACAAATATAGTGGTCACTACATACAAGAAAAAGGGTGTTAGTTTACTATAGAACTTGGTATTAGAAAAAAAAATATTTGGATCTATAATGGAACTTACTTAAGAGCATATGGGGCACATTCTTCTTCCTTGCCATCTTGCACAAATTTATGCATGGCATATCCAATGTAGGTCGCCACTTCTTGCATTTTTTTATGACGCGTGGTCTTCTTTGCTTCATCAAACTTCTTTTTTGTCATCCCCTTGTATTGGCTTGATTCTTTATCAAACTGCACAGCAAAGTTAATTAGCCTGAGAAATTCATGTTGGATCTAAAATCCCAGTCTTCATCTTCAAGTTGACTTTGCTGCCATCCATGTATTGCATCCTGCACATTAAATCGCTAGCCATTAGTATCACATGTTTTATATTAATACATTACGAACATGTAACATGGGGTGTAATATTTCCTTACAGGCACCAGATGACCATGAGATTGATATCAAGTCTTTGTTTGCGGTACATAAGGAACAAGTCCTCAAAACTAAAAGAAAGCATTTTGCTTCCGCTCCAAAATGCCCTATCTGGAACATGAAACGGGACATGAGTGATCCCCAAAGCACTTGCATGCATGTACCAATCATGTAATCTCCGCAGCGTGTAGTGTACTTGACTAAGTTGTACTGAGGTCAAGAATGGCTTGCCATTGACAAAACATTCTGGAACATCCACCTTACGCCATATCGGGGTGTTGTATGGCAAAAATACTTCCTCTCGAGTATAGACTTTGCCATCTTCTTCCAATGTATCTAACATTGTACCTTTCTATGTCTGATCCTTATCATGAGATAGCAGTGGTTCCTTTATTTTCAATCTGTCAAAGTATTTTAGGGCCTCCAATGAAGAAGTCTTTTTGTAGGAGGCAATTTGGAGGGGACTTGTCTAGGGCCGGACGATGGTTCTTGTGTCTTGGGAGGTGGTGGTGGAGCAGAAACTATTTGCTCTTTTGGAGGTGGCAGGGGTGCATCGGCTTGGTTTTGGGTACAAGGTGGATCTTCCTGGGCCTTGGGAGAAGGTGGTGCAACTGAGTACGTTTGGTCCTTGGTACAGGGAGACTCTACTTGGGCCTTGGAAGAAGGTGCTTCAGTAAAATCTGCTGGGGACTTGGGAGAAGGTGCTTCAGTAAAATTTGCTTGGCCCTTAGGAGAAGATGGTGCGGGTAAAAGTGCTTTCTCATCATTGGGAGGAGGCAATAGATCACACAAAACAATATCACGTTGATACCTAAAGATGAATTCATTCACTGCCTGTCCTAGTTGTGAGATTCCCTCATGTGAGATGTGGTCCAGTTTGTAATTGAGGTAGCCCTTTTCAATGATCATGGTAACTTGTACCCTAGCATAATCATTCGGTATCGGACTACCGTGGAAGATGCGACCCGGAATCGTCAAACCTGTGGCAACTGCAATTGTCCTGTTTGATGCTCTACCAATAGGGACATGAAGGTGACAACGTGTGCTCTCCACAATAGCATCAACAGGATATTTCTGGGCTGCCGTGGAGGCCACGCTACTTGGGACGACCAAGCTTGGTGTTGGCATGATTCCCACTGCCCGATTCTCATGTGGCATAGTAAGGATGAATCCAGGGGTTGGCATGTTGGTACCATTAGCCTGCTGTTCTTGAAGGCATTTTTGTTGCTCTTGCATGAACTCCATCAAACTCGTCTTCAAGGTCGCATTGACCTGCTCCTTAATAGTCTCTTCAAGGCTCTTCTTATACCTATCACGTTTTTTATAGCTAGCTGCATCATGTGGAAACCCCTCTTTCCAGGTCATTTTTGAAGAGACGGCTCGAACACGTCTAGGGTGTTCTGGGTTGCCCAAGGCAGCGGTAAGCTGATCTTTCTCCCTATCGGGCTTGAACAACCCAAGCTTTTGTTGTGCAGCTATCTGCACTATTTTCTTGCCCACTTCTGCTGCTTGTGGCTGTTCGTACACAATTTGTCCGTCCTCGGTTACATCTGATCGGGCAGTGATCCAGTTCCTAGTTCGTTCATCATAGCCTTCAAGTGGGTCAGGCTTCCCTGCCTTAGCATCCTCCACTCTTTTCTTCACCCATTCTTCAAGTTTGGTAACATATCCACCAGAACCAAGGTGATGGGGATTTAGGTTCTTCTTGGCCATCTCAGAGTTAATTTCACTCAAAGCTAGGGCCTCTGGTGTGGTCTTCTGACGAACAAATTCTTCCCATTGGTCTTTTGTAATTTTTCCCATCTTCATAGGAACCAAGTTCTTCTTTACAAATTTAGTATTCATTTGAGTTTTCCAGCCACGAAACATGGTGGACATAGAGGACAATGCACTTTTCTTTGCCAGGGCCTCCGTGCCTTTTGGAAACTTGATTTTTTCTGTCAACTTTCTCCATAATTTATCCTGATCCTCCACATTAACCAACCGCCAATCTGTAATGGTGATCGGGATGTTGTCCCAAACAAGAAGTCCACATGCCTGATGATATTTTCTACATGCCTCGGAGGGTCGAAGGGGAACCCCTTTACCACTGATTTCTGTTATGTAGTAAATACCTTGTGGCATCTGACTTTTACCTCGCT
The DNA here is from genome assembly GCA_001182835.1 of Oropetium thomaeum. Classification (NCBI taxonomy): domain Eukaryota; kingdom Viridiplantae; phylum Streptophyta; class Magnoliopsida; order Poales; family Poaceae; genus Oropetium; species Oropetium thomaeum. The sequence goes on along the minus strand of LFJQ01000020.1, from coordinate 2,380,612 downwards.
CACCCCTTATTCGCTTTAGCTGACTCCCAGAGGAAGTAGATGATTGTGGCACAGTGTAGGTCTCCTCTTGTGATGGCACAGATGACACCTCTTGACCATCAATCTGTTCATCAAGTGGAATAATTTAATTCTCAAGCAAAAGTTATATTCACAACATAATTTTCAGCTTATCATCCAATGTCCACATTTTACCTGTTCCTCGGGAACATAATCAAGGTCTGGGCTCCATGATCGTTTCCGGCGCCTATCAGGGATTGGTGAAGGATCGCTGGGAGCTTCATATGAGGTCTCAGTGCCACTGCCATCATCGGCGTGGTCTGAGTTCCATTCAAAGATGGGTTCATCATTATTTGCCGCCGACACATCTTGCAAGGTAGTCCCACCCATTGCGAGTGTCTGCAAAACTGTCATACAAAGGTCTAACATAAGAATGGGAAGCTTTATCAGAAACTTGATAAAATAGGACTGGGGGTAGCAGTGAAGTTCATAAAGTTATATCACAAGAGTGCTCAAGATACGCCTTAAGTCGTTATATGTTTAAGAGGCCTGTGATTTATTTCTCAATGCAAAAAGACTAAATATATGCCTGACTGATGTGGGAAGGGGGGAAAAAAAAGTACTGCAGATTATTGTTCTTAATATTACTTACCATTCATTGCTATGCCCCATTAGTTTTGACTTCTTCAGGCTGGTGGGTAGATCCGATGCTATCAGTGGCCAGCCGATTTCTTTTGGCATGGACTTTGATAACACAAATAAAGCAAGGCTATTCTGTAATGATAATCTTCCAACTAGCTCTCAAACATCTTATTTTTCTGAAACATGCAAAAGGATGAGATCCAATGATCTTAGCAGTCAACTGAACAATGATACATTGGCTGACGTTCAAAGGTGTAACATAAGAATGCCAATTCATACAAAGGTCCAATAAAATAAAAAAAAGAGAGTAATTTGACAAGCACTACAATTGCTGCAACGCTGCTAAACAGGAAATTTTGTAGTCAAAGGAAGTTGACGAGCTTCTGATTTGGGGATTAGGACATGAGGATTGAGGAGGACGAAGCAGACCTCTGCAGCACTGGAGATGGCCGCGACCTAGAGCTGGCCGCGCCCTGGAGATGGCCGCCTCCCCCGCTGCTGCTGGTCGCGCACCCTGCTTGCCGTGCCCTGGAGATGGCCGCCTCCCCCGCTGCCCGTGCCGCACCTGGCCGCCTCCGCGCTGCTGCTGGCCGCGGCCTGGAGATGGCCGCCTCCCACGCTGCTGTGGGTCGCGTACCCTGCCTGCCGCATCCTGGAGATGGCCTCCTCCCCGCTGCTGCTGGTCGCGCGCCTGTAGATTTCCATGCGCCCGGGAGAGGGCAGCCTCCCCCGCTGCTGCTGGTCGCGCGCCTGGAGATGGCCATGCGTCCGGGAGAGGGCAGCCTCCCCCGCTGCTGCTGGCCGCACGCCCTGCTGGTTGCACACGCTGGAGATGGCCGAAGCCAGAGATGGCCGCGCGCGGCTCGCGCTTTCCCTCCAAATATTGGTAGCCTGACGGCGCGGAAGAAAATTTGTGGGCCGCGAGCCTTTAGGGTTGGGGACGGAGGGAAATAGAAATACCAAGCTAGATTTCTCCCAGCGGCTGTCTTAACATACCGCCTATATAAATTATTTCTATAAGCGGTTCTCTTAACCCACCGCTGGACAGAAGTTCCAGGGGGACCGGACCCTCCGGTCCTGGATCGGAGGTTCCGGGGAGCCCCCTACTGGGATGAGGTTCCAGGGGGACCGGACACTCCGGTCCTAGATCAGAGGTTCCGGTGAACCCCTTACTGGGCTGAAGTTCCAGGGGAACCGGATACTCCAGTCCTGGATCAGAGGTTCCGGTGAACCCCTTACTGGACTGAACAATTTGAGCTGGATTTTGAGTATTTGATCGACTCTTTCACTTTGTTTTGCATCCCTCTTGATAGTACGACATTCCTCAAAATAAAAGGACTTAGTTATTTGCACTTTTTCTTAAGGCCAAGCGTCCTTTTCTTCTGTATACGTCGTGTCGGAAAATATGATGGTCCTCTTTTGTTGTCATTTCTCACCAAAACCTTATAAAAATTATTAGCTCCTTAATTTTGTTGTCATTTCTCACCAAAACCCACTTAGGGCCTAGATGCACTTTCAGTTATACAGATATACAAGTCCACAAGTCATTCATTCCAGAAATACATATATATGCAAAAGGAATAAAATAGATAATCAAAATGCGTTGAGAAAAAGAGTTAGGATACAGAAGTCTATGACTGAATGTAAGTCATTCTCATAACTTGGTTACATATAAATTTGGTTCATATATAGGACTCCATTAATATAGGACTCCATTAATATAGGACTCCACTAAAAACAGCAAATAGCATATGTGGTATGGCCTCAAACAGTTTCTCCGTTGCCATCTCTTTGCATGTAGGGCATCAGAGTCTTATCGATGGTTCTCTCTATGTTCCTGATATTTTTTGGATTGGTAAATAGCATCATCTCATCATATTGATTGTAATCCTCATCATTATCACCCACATTCTCAACTCCAATAATTCTTTGTTTACCTGAAACAACTATGTGTTGTTTCTCATTTGCAGGATCAAGTACATAGAAAACTTGTGCAACACGATCAGCGAGTACCCATGGGTCTTCTTTGTGGCCTACATTATTTAGGTCGACAAGTGTGAGACCGTAGTTATCCACGTTCACGCCGTTTGGGTGTTTGATCCATTGACATCGAAAGATGGGTATTTGCATTCTTTCTCCGTAATCAAGTTCCCAAATATCCTCTATGAAACCATAGTATGTGCTCTTTTGCCCAAGTGGGTCAAAAGCTTCTATCCGAATGCCACTGTTTTGAGCAACACTCTTCTTGTCTTTACCTTTAGTGTAAAAAGTGTATCCATTAATTTTATATGCTTGCCAAGAGGTAACTAAAGTTGATGGACCACAAGCCAACATCTTTATTGTTTTCTCCTCTATTGTCTCTCCATGTGGTATGTTTTTATCCATGAACCATGTTGTGAAACGACGCCTATGCTCTTTCATGATCCAAGCCTAAGGTTGGTCATGATATTGCTTTCGAAGCTCATTGAGGTGTTCCTCGATGTATGGCTCAACGATAGCAAGTTGTTGAACTACACTAAAATGTGCCTCGCTTACAGATCTATAATCCTCATCAAGAAATATTTTCTGACCCATTCTCCCTCTTCCAGCCAACTTACCCTCATGTAGCGGTATAGGCAAACCTATCCTTTTGCCATCTTTAATATAATCTGCACAACACTCAACCACTTCTTCTGTTGTGTATCCCTCCATAATTGAACCCTCAGGGTGTGCACGATTCCGCACATAGCCTTTCAAAATTGATAAGTATCGCTCATATGGAAACATATGGTGCAAGTATAGGGTCCTAGTGTCTTTATTTGATCCACGAGATGGATCATGAGGTGTACTTGCATGTCAAAAAAGGATGGAGGGAAGTACATCTCAAGCCTACACATAGTGTCAACAATGTATGTTTTCAGATCATCCATTTCTTCAAGATCAATCACTTTCTGTGAAATTGCATTGAATAAGTAGCACAACCATGTGATAACAACTTTCATATGCACCGGCTTTATAGCCCTAATTGCAATTGGGAAGAAGACAGTAATCGTCATATGGCAGTCCCGAAGAGACAGAACTCATTTATGGAGACTAATTTCCTAATGTTGGAAGAAAAACCCGTTGGCACTCTGACACCACGTAAGCACTTGCAAAGTGCCCTTTTCTCGTCAACTGTTAGGGTATAGCTAGCTGGGGGCAGGTAATGCTTCCCATTGGGTTTATCTTCAGGGTGAAGCTCTGGCCTCATATTTAAATGTTGTAAGTCCCTACGTGCTTTTAGCCCATCCTTTGTCTTTCTTGGCATGTCGAGCAAGGTTCCAATGATGCTATCAAACACATTTTTTGTAACGTGCATCAAATCAATGCTATGGCAAACCTCCAAGTCCTTCCAGTAAGGGAGGTATTTAAAAAAAATTGATTGTTTCTTGAATGCCATGCCAGTTGAAGATGCGATTTTCTTTCTCTTTACTCCCTTGATCTTTCCCTTCCCAAGTACAACATTGATCTTCTTAACTATTTCAAACACAAGTTTCCCATTGTAATGTTTTGGAGCTGTATCTTTCTCGATAGTGTTGTCAAAATGATTTTGCATCTTGCGGTACTTGTGATCTTTCTTTAAGAATCGTCGATGTCTTAGATACACTAACTTTCTGGATGAGGGGAGGTAGATATATACAGTTCCATCAACACATACTACACATCCTTGCTTCCCTTTAGTTTGTCTAGATATCGTAAAGAGACCAGGATAATCATGGATGGTCACAAATATAATGGCTCTTAGAGTGAAGTATTCTCGCTGGTACTCATCCCACATTCGGACCCCCTCATTCCACAATTTTGCCATATCTTCCATCAAAGGTTCTAGGAAAACATCAATATCGATGCCGGCTTGTTTTGGGCCTTGGATAAGAGTAGACAGCGTAAGGTACTTTCGTTTGTGAGACAACCATGTTGGAAGGTTGTACATGGTTAGGATAACAGGCCAGGTGCTGTGTATGGTCCTATTTTCACCGAACGGATTCATTCCATCAGTACTTAATGCAAACCTTATATTTCAAATTTCCTCACCAAATTATGGATACTTAATATCAAATTCTTTCCACTGAGTCGCGTCTGCTGGATGTCGAAGCTTTCCAACACTCTTCCTGTGTTTTTCAGAATGCCACCGCATCAACTCAGCATCCGTTGGGTTTGAGAATAGACGCCTCAAGCGATCAATCACTGGAAGGTACCACATCACCAATGCAGGGATCTTTCTCTTTCCATCGGTCTCTTCAGATGTGTCATCATCACTCTCCGGGCCAATAGCAGTGGTGCTCCTCCTCTTCTCCACTGTCTTCTTCATTTTGCTAATGCAGACATGGTTGTAACTCTTTTTGTACTGACTAACACCACATACTGGACATTTTTTCTCCGATTCATACTCCTTGCGATATAGTATACAATGCTTCGGGCATGCATGGATTTTTTGGACACTCAACGATAATGGGCATATAAGCTTCTTTGCTCTATAAGTGTTTGTGGGAAGTTTGTTTGGCTTTGGAAGCATTCTTGCAAGGAGACCCAAAAGCCCTGTAAAACTGCTGTCAGACCACCCATTGCTTGCCTTCAACTTTTAAAAGTTCCAGCACACCACGCAAAGTTGTAAACTCTTTATCACAACCCTTTGATTCATCGTATAAAATATCATTCGATGCCTTCTCCAACATTTCCATATTATCTAGACCTCTGTCTACCCCCATAGCTGTTAGGACTTGTGGCTCAACATGTCGCAACAATTCCTCTATGTCAAATAGAACATCATCATCATCATCATCATCATCACGATTATCACAGCTAGAATCCATACCAGCATGATTGGTGTTGCTTCCATCTCCTCCCTCAAAATTGGTATTTATGTCATCATTTCTTTCTTGCGTATCTGTCTCCCCATGTTTTGTCCATATGAAGTAATCCTTTATAAATCCTCTCTTCACCAACCTATTTTGTTGGCACAATCAACACATGGACATAACGTCTCATTTTCTTTTTGCCTCTTTGCGTGTTTCTTGGCGACTTGAACAAATAAAGCAACCTCTTGCAAATACTCTAGAGAAGGCCTAGGCGCATTGTACATCCATGTTCGGTCCATCCTAGAATGTTACTGAAGAAAAAGATCATAAATTACGACCAATATAAAACAAATACTCAGAAACTTAGCAAACCCGAGGTCTCGTGAAATCAAGAAATTGAAGCCATAACTTACATTTTAATTATAGCAAAGAATGAAATGGATGGTAAAGAATTACCTTACGGAGCCAGATCTGAAAAAGATTTGTGAAGAACACCTCTCCTCCCTATTTGTGGTCTTTCTTCCCGGCCGTCGCTAACTGCTGTGAGAGACCCGATCAATTTACATTCAAGTTTACCAAGTTGACTCGCGGCCCACGCATGGTATGCGAGAACTCAACCCGATAAAAGAGAATATAAACCCGGCAATCCCCCGACATGCTTCTCAAGCAATGCCCAAGATCCAAGCACGTCGGTAACATCACAGGTGATACATCACATAGGTCACATTAATTAATAACATTAATTTAAAATATTTTTACATACCAAGGTTCATCATAAGTCTTGAAACTAATAAATTAAAGAGCGGAAGCAATTCTAAGGAAAACGTTAGTCGCAGCAGTTGCAGCAAGGAAACAGCAAAGGATTGCGATGCCCAGCCCGTGAACATCGCAAATCACGGTCACTCGAATGTCTTGACTACGCCTCGCCCTCGCCGGCATCGGCGGGGACAAAGTAGCCGAAGACCAACTTCCTTACCTGCAAAAACTTAAGCAACAAACACTGAGTACGAAGATACTCGCAAGTCTTACCCTGTTGTGGGAATTAGTTCCCGACTCCAAGGATGATGCAATAAGGTTGTAGCAAGGTAAATAAGGTATAGGAATGGACTCGATTGCTTAAAGCAGAAACTAAGCATATGTGAATAAGCATAAGGTAAAAAGGGACTCTTGCGGGCATGAACTTCTATTGAACCCAATCCCTAAGTACCATGTATCCATAAACCATGTATATACCAACATCCATGTTCCATCCGAACCATGGATACCAATAACCATATTCCAATTCCCAACATGTTATGTGACAACTTCTACGATATTATCCAAAGGACACTGAGCTTGATCATAACCGAGATCGCGGCGGATTCGAACCGATTTTACACCCTGCAGGGGAGTCCAACTGTACCCACACGACTGAGGACCATACGGCTCATGCAACCCGCTAAAGTTACACAAGGGGGTACTCATGTCAACCTTTTTCACACTCGTGCCCACACGGTTGGAAAATCCACACGATGCCGAGTATCACGGCCTCGCAGGCACACGTGAGTCCCTCGTCGAGTATCACGGCCTCGCAGGCACCCATGAATCCCTCGTTCCACACACCGTGCAGTCATCAGCCAAACGTTGGTACACAGTGAGATACTCAGCTTGTCTTACCATTATATTCGACATGTGATACGAACGGAAAGTGCTCAGGCCACAACACGGCCGGTTCCTAGGTCAATCCAGATGGGGCCTACGGCACACAAGACCTCCATGTCTTGCTGCACTCCTATCCCACCGTCCAGATTTCAGTTTTAACACTTTCCAACTTTTACCAACATATGAACTCGCCACAAGCTCATAAGCAACCAGTATAAATCCTATATGTGCGAGGGACTTACCACTCGACTTCTACCGTGTTATCTAAGCATGGCTAAGCATTTTGTGACTCGAACAAAGACACTCTACCCAGTTGACAAGGTGACGTATTCAATTGCAAGGAGGGGTATATGCAACAATAATAGGTGTTCCCGATGTTACCACTAAGCCCGACTTTATGCAGTCCTAAACGTATATTAATCATTAAGTAGTTACTTAGGATAGCAATATGAGGTGGTTGCCTTCAACAGCAGTGGTGGTGTCCTTCTCAGTAGCTTGATCGACCTCTGGTGCTTCTCCCGTAGCAGCACTTGCGTCACTGTGACACCCCAGGTGTCACTTAAAAGGTTATCGACAAATTTAAACCCTAGAAGTCAAAATTCACACGTAAAAGCAAAATCGACATTGAAGTAAAATGAAATAATGTTTAAAATTCTCTAAGGAATCACTATAAAAACTTTGGCACATAACAGAACACTAAAGCTGAAGTCCGAGAAAATCTCAACTAACACTATCAAAATCCTGTTAACAGGAAGAAATCCAAACCCTAACTCATGGCTACCAAAATTTCCACAGAACCCTAGCCATATTTTTGCATAACAATTAAGTACACTTCGAAATAGAATTTTGGGAATTTATTCAAAAATTTTGGAAGAGATTTAGACCTCTTAAAAATTCACATAAAGTATAATCAACTTAGAAATTCATGAATTTTTAGAGACCAAATCATGACTTGAACCCTAAATGAAAAGTGCTCCAAATGCATTCCTCAACTTGCACAAAAATTTTTAAAAAATTTTGGAACTCGGGAAGCATGTCATTCAATGGAATTACAGTCAAGGTATAAGTGATAAAAAAAAATCTGCTTTGCCGTGCGGGCTACAGTGCCCGCCGCCCGCCCGACAAAGCGGCGGGCGGCAGGGCACCGCGCCCCGCCCGACACGGCATTAGCCAGCGCACGTCGCTCTTCATTGCCCCCCCCCCCCGCTCTCTCTCTCTACTCCTCCCCTCCCTTCCTTCCTCTCTCTCTCCCGCCCGCCTTTTTCCTTCGCCGAGCGTGGCCCAACAGGATCCTGGCTCAACGACTGACAGGATCCGTCCCGAGACGAGGTTTTCTGGGCGGGGCCGTGTCAGCTTTGGTATCAGAGCTGTATTGGGAAACGGTACAGCATTTAAGGCATATTTTCAAAAATTACGTGCGAGTGAGGTACGAGCCCTATTAGTTAATAGGTTATCAGGTGGCAAGCTAACCTAGATCAGGAGCTAACTAAATCCAGTCTAGATTTACTTTTCTGTAACGACGCACCTACGCTAAGATAAGCAAGGTAAGGTACGCCGCTCGACTGCGGTGAAAGGTCGAGAAATCCCTATTGCGTCAGCAACAGTAGCGTTCTATACCATGATGGTATGGAAGGAGGTATTATGTTCGCTGTAACATAATACGCCCCCTTGCCATTTAGGGAGAGAAGCAGACCTCTACCGTACAAGGTGTGGGTTAGGAACCTGTTGCGAATGCAGACCTTTGCAACAGTGGAGTCTTGTGTCTTTGGCACACAAGAGATGAGTTTGTTCCTCACGACTTCGGTTTTGCGGAACACTCTCATACCTCCGCTGCCTGAGGTACAGTGCAGTCTGTCGCCGCGCAGGGAAGGTCGGATATGTGATCCCCGTACGTGACCTACTCGGGACGACCCATATGGCAATGATATGGGTTGTTGTTTTTACTTTTGAGGTATATTTATATTGAACTGCCTGTGATGTCATCTTCTGCAGGTACGCTAACCTCGGTACCGTAAGAAACATGTAGTAACGTCTAACTTGAGTGCGATTCTGCCACCGCATACGCGTATTCTTTTTACTTTTGTGAGGACGTATAGGCTGATGTAGGATTGCATTGCATATTAAAATTGTAAAACAAATAAAATCACCTAATAAAAAGGAAAATCGATTGCTGGTTAACAGAAAAAGGCTAACTATAACGATTAACTTATTGAATTTAAGTGATAACTGGAACATAACTTAACAGTTTAATAAGATGTGTAACTAAATAAAGGGTGTCAAGAAGTCATTTCAAAATTGTGGATATTATTTATGCATAATCATGTTAGGGTTAAACCCAAAGCCTTCAGAATCAAAAGAAAAATCAAAAGAAAAACCAACCTTAAATGTTTTTCAAACCATTTCACATTAAGGGGAAAGGTTCACCTCAACCTAGGAATTCTTTCATATCTTAGTGCTCTTTCCTAGACTGACCTCTGCTCACTCGTCATGAGGATGTGAATGAGTGCAATATGGAGGAGTTGAGAAATCCTCTACCACTTGGATATTTTGCACCTATCAATCCTTATTGCCAAGTGAATCACCGTGACCAAACCGTGAAACCATGTCCAAAAGCAAAACCTTGTTGCCTCCTGCGAATGTCATCAGTCTCGACTTTCTCATTCAAACAACAGAAGGCTGCATCCTAGTATAAATTGAATTCTTCGATAACACCTCCTAAGGCCTGAGGAAATGTTCATAATTTCAGGTATACTTGTAGGTATGCCATTCCTGTGTTTCGGAGCCATTCTTGTGCACTTTATCAATCATCTTTGTCTCCTTAATGAGATCGATGGATTTGTGGTCGATCCTCCGATATCATTTACTTTATGACAAATCTGAGTCATCACACATCTCAATTTTTTCAAAATCTAGGAACAATAAAATCCTTCAAACTTATACTAAAACCATCCAGGAGCTAAATTCCATAAACAATGGCTATAGCACTTTTAGGAATAGAAGAGCCTCTCCTAGACTTCCTCGCCTAGAGAATGCGTGGCACCCAATCCATCAAACAAGTCCTAACTAGAACTCTTTGTCAAAATTGAGCATTTTTGCAGTACTGCTCTCGATGAGAAGATTGTCTCCTTGACGGGTCAACTTAGATGGTAAAGCACCTTGGACTATCTGTGTAACCATAAATGAGGAAAAGGATATGACTATAGGACAAACATGGCCATTTGGTTAACATCAAAAACCTTTAGAAGGAATAGTTGATAAATTACCAAACTGTCATTACCTAGCTCCAGATTCACCTTCCACATCAGACAACTTTGGTGGATCAGAAACCTTAACCCACTCGCCATTGGTATGTGACTGAGTACCAGGAAACACTCAGTGAAGAATATGAGGGATGTCTATAAACGTTGGTCGAGTAGGACAAATCTTGTGGTTACTGATTTGACATTCATATGTAAACCCCCTAAACTGTTGAAGTGAAGCTCTTTCTATTATTTGTTCCGAAGCCACATCACAGCTAAAATCAATTACTTCGGAGTATCCTTCCAATCACTTGAAATCTTATCTCCTTTGAACAAGCGAAAGTCCCTATAAACTTGTGGCCATCATCCGCAAAACCATCCTTTTACATTTTCATAGACTGATGATTCGTTATCCCCTACCTCATCCTTACCAAGAGGTTTGCTCTCAGAAGATCACAGTTTTGCTCTTGAATTGTGCCGGTTCGCCTAGGCGCTTCTCAAAGTCAAAATGGTGATATGATGGGAGCATCGTCCTTAATCATGATGGGAAATCATAATCCTAACATTCTTCTGAACGGATGGCGTATTATCCGGAGTACGTAACCGGGATGAGTAATGTTATGATTGGGAATTCTTTGTCTTGACCAATAACCAGATCCTTACAGAAATACTCTAGCCCATTCCTAGCCATGTTGTGCTTGACTCCTCTCATTTGTGCCACTAAACCGTATCCTTGGTCCTCGCCTACAACTGACCCTTTTAGGAAGCCAATATCTGGGCCACCCTAGTTTGGAGTCAAAGAAAAGATGGCATGCTCTAACACCAGACCCTGCCATATTGCGACCACACTCGAACAACCCCCCACCTACCACATCCCCACCATATTTTGTCGTGAAATTTTAAACGACCAGCACTAAGGCCATTGACTTCAACGCGTACAAATGGAACAATTACCATAGAGGAGCCAGACACTAAGTCTGCTGGGCGCAAAGTCATATTTTGTCATCTCACTTCCATGTCATGGTACCAAGCCATTTGACCCGTTTTGATCACACAGCACGATTCCAACCGAAATCGAGGTTACCATATTCCTTCCTATCCGTATTGAACTTTTCGCCTATCCAAATATTTCCTTGTGATCTAATTTTAAAAAGCATACCTTGATCTCTAGTTTTCTCCTCCCCCTTCCTGCTCATAAATCTCGGGACGAGATTTTTTTAAGGGGGGAGGGCTGTGACACCCCAGGTGTCACTTAAAAGGTTATCGACAGATTTAAACCCTAGAAGTCAAAATTCACACGTAAAGCAAAATCGACATTGAAGTAAAATGAAATGATGTTTAAACTGCTCTAAGGAATCACTATAAAAACTTTGGCACATAACAGAACATTAAAGATTGTTGCAACCCCGTCCGATAAAATCGTACGGTTGCTCATTCAGGATCATTCGGGGGGGCCGCTTGCCGAAACAAGTGACTTTACAGTACAATAATTAACAAGGACTCGCATAAATGACTTAAAGATACATTAATTCTGGTTATATTACAACTGATTTCAGGAGTTTTGGAAGTGCGGTAACGTAGTTTTGATAACAAACATGAGGATTTCAGCGGAAACAAAAATCTAACACTCGACGCCTCGATTAAACACCCCAGCCCGATGGTGTTTAATCTTCACGAGAGGGAGAAGCGGGGACCCACTCGAAAGTCCACTCCGAGGGCGTCTCCTCTTCCCAACCACCCTGGCTACAGCCAGCACTACTACCTGCAAAACAACAATCAACAAACCGTGAGCGACTGACGCTCCGCAAGTCTTACCCGTCAATAGGCCTTCTAAGGCCGACTCCTAGAATGCTGGAATATTGGTGGCAGCTGGTAGATATTTGCAAAATACAGCACTACTAGTGGTTTTCAGTATTTTAGCCAAGTTATCAAAATTTCTATTGGAAATTTTACTAAGTGCGACAGCAACTAAGCAAGCAAGTGCAATACAACAGTTCTGAAATTTATTCTCAAACCTCCCATCACAATTCCTGCTACCACATTTTATAGTGTCGCCACGGCAGAAAGGAGCAAGTGGTACTCAATACCGCGAGGGACGGCAATTATAATTGATTTTACATCCTGCAGGAGAAACCCGAATAACACGACACATGCGCACTCCACGAGTCACACGTGGCCACCTTTCACTGCATCGCGACAGAGTTGGTCCAACATCCATCTCTCCAAGGACATGGTCCTCCAGGCAACGTCCTGCGTTCCTGTACGGCCCCAAGCCTTTCCCACTAGCACATGCCCAAGAAAAACAGAAATGCGAATTCATCCACCATACTGGTCCGTTCACCCGGAAAAAGAGATGGCCAATTGTCCAAACACTGCGCAATGAGCTACGTCGGTTTCCTGGGTCCCATATGCCAGTATGTATTCGGTACACAACTCAAACTTGACCAATGCAACCGCACCCGACACCGTGCTCAATTTTTTATTCACACAATGTTGGGTCCTGACTTTCTCAAATACTTCTATAAATAATCCCCTGAGTAGTCTCCATACCACTCAAACCCCTTCGTTGCCCTATCAGTAGGCATAGCACTAACGTACTGGCTCTAACAGATCAACCCGTAGGAGATCCTAACAAGTCATGCAACTAAGTTTTCACACAAGCCTCAAAACTTAATGCACAACAAAAACCTACATACACAGTGAGAAAGTAAAACTTTAAACATAGGTATGCACCGGGGCTTGCCTCGGTTCGGGGAGAAGTTAGCACAGTCGATGGCGGGGTCGGCAGCAGGGAAATCCTCCTCAGTCTCGGTGGCCGTCTGCAGCTCGGTTCCTATATGAAGATGCAAGGTAACTTAGTTTACACAGGGATTCAATGCTGGTGGTGGTAACTTGTATTAATAGAGAAGTGAAGGTGCATGAATTTCTTTCTAACAAATTTAGTGTGTTGTTTCGGTAAACGGGATTTAGCTAGACTGGTCGGACGGCAAAGATTACCAGAGGGCTGACGGTAAGAACGAACGACAACGGAGACCGGTCGCCGGAAAAGAGATGTGGATGCGCCGCTACTTCTGAGCATGAGAAAAACTTGCTCTGTTTCGGGCCCTGCGGAGCCCTTCGGCGGTAATGGCGGAAGGCAGAGGAGACGAGAGCAGAGAGACGAGCGTGCAGAAAGAGCAAATGAGTGCGCACGAGTGAAGCGTTTCGTCTCTGGAAAATATCAGTCTCTGTTCCTTTTGTCTCTCTAGGACACGGCGCAAGTTGGCGCGGCGGCAGCGTACTGCAGCGCATGGGCGCCAGGCGTGCTCGTCCCATCACGAAGACTTTCGGCACGGTGGCGGCACTGCTGTGTACGGCCAGGCGCTTTTACGGTTGGAAAGATGGCCGGCAGCATTAATGGCGCGGCCGCTCCGAGCTCGGGTCCGACGAGTCTGTCCGACCTCGGGGTCGAGCGAGGCGGAGCGAAGAGCGGCTTGTCCGACCTCGGGGTCGAGCGAGGCGGAGCGAAAAGTGGCTTGTCCGACCTCGGGTCGAGCGAGGCGGAGCGAAAAGCGGCTTGTCCGACCTCGGGGTCGAGCGAAGCGGAGAGTGCTGACGAAGGATCGGACGAGACGGAAATAATGTCCGACCACTGGGGGTCGGGGTCGGGCGAATCGTAAAAATCCTCCGACCTCAAGGTCGGAGGTCGGACGAAAACGGACTCACAAAAGACGGGGTCGGGAAGACAAGGAAAGCAACAGGGAAGCGGCGCCCGGGGTGGAGCTCGACGGCGGGAATCGCCGGTGGCTTGACGGCGGCGGAAAGGGAGGGGAGCTTCACGCTCAGCGTGATGTGGAGAATCGATTTGAGCAAGACGGGGGTGGCGGAGCTTGCCGGATCGGGTCGGCGACGAGAGGCGGCGGCTCGGAGGGGTGGCGTCGGCGGCGGCCGGAGACAGTGGCAGGGAAAGCCGACGGCGAGCGGCTACGGCCTCGCGGAAAATCGGGGAAGAGACCGGACTCGTCGACGAGAGTCGGAACAGGCCAGAGCAGGGCGGTGGCTTCGGCTCGGGCGGCGCTCGTTCCTGCTCGGAGGCGGAGCAAGGCCGGCAGTGCAGGGGCGAAGGAGCAAGGTCGGGCGGCGGCTCGCGGGTGGGAGAACAGAGGAAGTCGGGCGGCGCGACGGTGGAGAGCGGGGGTTCCGGCGGCGCTAGCGAGAACAGGCTCGGGCAAGCCGGCTACGGCGAGCAGCGACGGCGGCAAGCAGCCGCACGGCAGCAGCGCGACGCAGCTGGGCAAGGGCCGGCCGGGTCAAACCTGCATCGGCAGAGAGGAAAAGAGAAGCAGAAAAGAAAATGAAGATTGGATTTCAAATTAGATTTCGAATTTAAGTTCTTTTGATTAGATCCTATGATTTCATTTACTTTGGGTTTTGAGATTTTTATTGAACATAATTAAACCTTTATTGACAATTGATTAGCGAGAATTTAGTTCGGAATGTTACAAAGATGAAGTCCGAGAAAATCTCAACTAAGAGCATCGAAATCCTGTTAAGAGGAAGAAATCCAAATCCTAACTCATGGCTACCACAATTTCCACAGAACCGTAGCCATATTTTCACATAACAATTAAGTACACTTCAAAATAGAATTTTGGGAATTTATTCAAAATTTTTGGAAGAGATTTAGACCTCTTAAAAATTCACAAAAACTATAATCAACTTAGAGATTCATGAATTTTTAGAGACCAAATCATGACTTTAACCCTAAATAAAAAGTGCTCCAAATAAATTCCTGAGCTTGCACAAAAATTTTGAAAAATTTTGGAACTCAGGAAGTGTATCATTCAATGGAATTACGGGCAGGGCACCGCGCTCCGCCCGACACGGCATCAGCTGGCGCACGTCGCTCTTCATTGCCCCCCTCTCTCTCTCTCTCTACTCCTCCCCTCCCTTCCTTCCTCTCTCTCTCTCTCCCGCCCGCCTTTTTCTTTCGTCGAGCGTTGCCCAACAGGATCTTGGCTCAACGACTGACAGGATCCGTCCCGAGACGAGGTTTTCTGGGCAGGGCCGCGTCAGTCAATGACACGACCCGCCCAGAAAACCTCGTCTCAGGACGGATCCTGTCAGTCGTTAAGCCAAGATCTTGTTGGGCGACACTCGGCGAAGCGAGCGTACACACGATACAACACAGGCAGGGATAAACAGCAATAATTTACAAGGAAAGAGGATTCAATACATCATTGGTTCATAATATTTAAAGTTAAGTCTTACATTGAATTCAGAGTATGCAAAAGTTTTAAAACAAAACAGCGGAAGACTAGAACTATTACAACTCCGACACTCGGACTTAAGCAAAAGCAAGCGCCGTGCCCACGGGCGCCATGCTACTAGCCACTTCAACAGATCAACGCGGCGACTCGCACAGCTCCCACTGGAGGATCCCAAACTCGAGGGGAGGCTCCTCCCAATGGAAGCTACCTGCTGGTTCCTGCATGACGGCGCCTGAAAACTACAAAACGCTAACGCGTGAGCTTCTAAGAAGCTCAGCAAGACTTACCCGACAAAAGGCTGACTACAGCCGACTCCTAGACATGAAGGCTGACTCGGGAGGGTTTGCTTGCAAAAGGACTCGCAAGCCTAAACTACTCTTGTCAAGTTTTAGCATCAAATTGAGTGATTAGAAAATAAATTTAGTTAGCACTGAATTAAACAACCAATACAGAATCAACAGTAGCAGTATTAATATCCATAATTCATTCTCATGGTTCCTCAACCTATTTACTAAAATGTGACAGAGAGTCCAAGTAAGCTCATAGCTGAGAGCGACAGCGATTCGAACCGATTTTTATACCACTGCAGGGTTAACCTAATCGTACGACACGTGCGCGTCCTAGACTCGCACGTGGCAACCGTTCACACTAGCTCCTGCAACGTCAATTCCCTCCTACGCCTGCCTTAGCAGCGCCGCGTCCCACCAGACAACACGTTCCAGACGGTTTCTGTGGAGTTCCCACGCTGCCCACCCCAGATCTCCTCCTAGTCAGACACCGTAGGGCAGGTTCGACGTTGCAATCAGTAGGCTACGTAGGTTTACCGGGGCCCATAACACCCAGCATACGATTAGTATGTTCAATACTTGCCCAGCTGTGCCACACGGATCAGACCAGACTACGGTCACCCTGGTCCCGGACCAGTCGCCGACCTACTTGTACCCAGTCTGACCCTCAATCTTTTATCTTTCTTAATCATTGACAATCGTGTGGCACATCTCATGAAATAGTTTCATTCATTATCCTATTACTCGCGAGCAGCGTCCACTCTGCTCGACTTCTACCGGCAACTATCTGCTAAGCATAGCATACTAGGGGTATCTATACAAGCTACCGTCAGGGTTTCCTATGGGAAACAAATGCAACTATGGTTTCAATCAACTCCTAGCACCTAATGCACAAACAAGACACACTTAGTGTAAAAGTAAAACTTTTAAAAGTTGGTTGTGCACCGGGGCTTGCCTGGTTCTTCGGTGTCGATGTCGACTTCTTCGGCGGGGGTCGAAGAACTTGGATCCGCAGCTACCACGTTAGCGTCAGAATCTACATGATGCAGTAGGATTATGATAAGTTTAATGAAAATGAAACTTATTATTATTATCAATAGTGACCTAGGGTTTAGATTAGCGACGCCCAGAATTAGGGTTACCCTAATTACTCGACGTCGTCGATTAAATTAAATTCTTAATCTGTGAATGATGTTTAAAGAAGTCTATTAAACTTTCATGAGATGACTTTTTGTTGGCATGTTCATCAATTTCAACTTTAGTTAAGTTATTGCGATATTTTTCCTCGGTTAATATTATTTAATTACTTCGGCTATTAAACTAGGGTTAAAAATGAAGATTTTAATTTTTCCTTAAGATTATTTTTAGTGGATAGTGTTCTCTGGAAGAAGCATTTTGGGCCTTGGGTGGGGCCTGGATGAATTTTCTATATTTTATAAAAATTCATCAAATTTCCTGTTTTTAGATCTTGTAAAATCAGAAAGCACTAGTAAACTTTAGAATAAAATTATGAAACTTTATGTGAGCATTCCTGAGCACCAGATCTACAACTTTGCTTTTGGGGTCTAACCTTGCAAACGACTTTTACAATGCACTTTAGAAAATGGTGTTTAAACTAGTCAGATGAGGTTATTCAATAGGGTTAGATGCCATTTCGTATTCCTAAAATCTTCATAAAATTCCAGAGTGTGTGTAGCACTATGGTGTACTTGTAGATCAAGGGTTCGCCCTAGCATTGCTCTATAATGCAATTTAAAATTCAAAAACAGAAAGGAGTGTTTCTAATTAATTCTACAAATTTTTGGTCATTTGTTAAAAAGTGTTTTAACCGAAAATTAGTACTTTTCATAAGGGTTCTAAAAAATTTTGGTTTGGCATTTTTGGATCTTCCTATGATTTTCTAGGGTTTTTAGAAGACAGAGCAATAATCTGGAAAATAAATAGGAAAAAGAAAAACAGTGCACAGTCTCCGACGAGCTCCGGCGGCCAATTCCCGACGATGGGGTGGTCGCCGGCCGTCGAACCTTGGCTTTTCGTGATCCACACGACATGAAGAAGCTCGGCAACATGGTATTTATCAAGGTTTGGCACGGCAGAGGGGGTCTCACCGTGGGGGTGGTTCGGTGGCGGCGGCGATGTGAATTTTCCGACGAGGTGGCTCGCCGTTGGAGGGTTGGAGGCTCCTGTGAGCTTCACGAGGTGGAGAAGAGTTGATTTGGTGAGTGAATTTGATTGAAACGCTTCGGAAGTGGTGTTTCACCGTGGGGGGGGCGGCAATGGCGTCAATGGCGTCGGCCGGGGCAGGATTTGGGGGCTTCTCGCGCGGGGGAGGAGAAAAGAGAAGGAGGGGGAGGAAATTGGGGAGGATCCCGCGCCATTTATAGAAGGAAAAGGGGGTAGGAGAGTAGGGGACAGGGGGGGTGGAGGCCGGCAGTGAGGCGGCGCCATGGCTGTCGGGGCTCGGCTCGGGCGCACAGCAGAGGAAAGAGAGAGGGAGGGGCAGGGCTAGAGAGAGAGAGCGAGGGTGAGAGAGTGAAGCGAGGGAGGGAGAATGGAGTGAGGAGTGAGGAGTGAGGGGGGGGGCCGGCGCAATTGAAGGCGACGTGCGGGAGCGGCGGCCGGTGTCGGGCGGCGCAGCGCCCCTGTTGTCGGGCGGGCGGGCACTGTAGCCCGCCCGGCAACAGTTGGATTATTATTATTTTTTTTTCTTTTTCATTAATGCTGAAAGACAATTGAATGAATCGGCACACTTCCCGAGCTCGAAAAATTTTGACAATTTTTGTACAAGCTCAGGAATTTATTTGGAACACTTTTTATTTAAGGTTCAAGTCATGATTTGGCCTCTAAAAATTATTGAATTTCTAGGTTGATTATAGCTTCTGTGAATTTTTAAGAGGTCTAAAGCTTTTCCAAAAATCTTGAATAATTTCCCAAAATTCTATTTTGAAGTGTACTTAATTGTTATGTAAAAATATAGCTAGGGTTCTGTGGAAATTTTGATGGTCAATAGTTAGGGTTTGGATTTCTTTCTGTTAACGAGATTTCGATACCTTTAGTTGAGAATTCTCTGGACTTTGCTAACATGCTCTGTTGTTTGTCAAATTTTTCGTAGTGACTCCTTAAAGCGTTTTAGACAATATTTCTTTTTATTTCCATGATTGAAACTGCTTTAAAGTGAGTGAAATTAGGATTTAGGGTTTATAGTTTGTTGAATTTTTTCCTGGTGACACCTGGGGTGTCACAGTCAATCTCTGGCGAATCGTAAGCTATAAAGTAAAATCGCGTCGGTATAGGATGTATGCTATGATGCCATGATGCATAAATGATGCAATATGGTGCAAGAAAGGTAGCTACTGAGTCTACGAACACAATGCAAAAAGAACGAAGTCAATCGGAGTTCTACAGCTCAAGTTATGCCCAAAACAGTTTTATCGATTCCGGTTACGGGTTTCCCGGTTCCCGGGTTTCCGGTTCCGATATCGGGTGGCACACGGATGTCGTTTCCGGGAAAAATCCCAAAACACATCACATGCACGGGCTTTACTAAGTGTCTTGGGTTACTACGAGACTAAGTTTGAGTGGTCTTGACTCACGTTAACAAAAACACGAGCTCTCCGACTGTCGTTGCCTGTTTACGACATCGGGCAAAACCGTAACGGTACTGTAAAAGTCGTAACGACTTTTCCGGTGAAAATTAAAGTTAAGTTACAGGCATGGGACCATTTTTAGCTCAAAGTAGACTCTAAACTAAGACTTTTGGCTCTGGGTTGGGGTCAAGTTGAGCTTCTATGAATTTATTAAAAATCTAACAAGGCTCTGCTTTCCAAACTTATAAATTCAGAAACATGTACTAAAACTATGGAAAAATCATGAAACTTTATAGATTTACTAGTGAGCATCTAAAATAAAGTTTTTCTTAAAGTTCTTGGACTTTTGGATGAATTGCCTAATGTTCTTTAGAAAAAAATGTCGCAACCCCGTCCGATAAAATCGTACGGTTGCTCATCCAGGATCACTTTGGGGTGTCACTTGACGAAGCAAGCGACCATACAGTACAATAGTTAACAAGAACACGCAAAACATGATTTAAAGGGGTACACAAATTCTTAATATTACATCATTGATTCAACTCATTTAAGTGCGGAAGCGTAGTTCAAATACAAACGAAAGACAGCGGAAGCTAATAATTACAACTCGACGATACAATTAAGCACGCCAGCCCAAGGGTGCTTAATCTTCATGGGTCGGAGAAGCGGGAACCCACTCGAAGGTCCACTCCGAGGGTGCTTCCCCTTCCCAACCACCACAACCAAACGAACCAAAGTTAGAAGCATCACCTGCAAAACATTAATCCACAAAGCCTGAGCAACTAATACTCAGCAAGACTTATCCGTCAACGTGGCCATCTAATGACTGACTCCTAAAATGCAGGGAGTATTGGTGGAAGTTGATCGGGTATTGCGAAAACAGGGCTAATAGTCTATTCCAATTTTAGCCAAGTTAACGGGAGTCGCTATGAATTTACTAAGTGTGCCGCTTTGCTAAACAATCAAGAGTTCAACATAACCAATCAGGGTGGAAACAACCACTTTCATCATAAATTCATCATTTACATATTGTTGCGGTAGAAAGGAGCAAGTGGTACCCTTAACCATGAGGAACGGCAATTATAATTGATTTACATCCTACAGGAGAAACCCGAATGACACGACACGGGCGCACTCGAATGAGTCACACGTGGCTACCTTTCGCAACATCATGACAGAGTTGGCCCAACATCCATCCCTCCAACGACATGGTCCTCCAGGCGATGCCCTGCATCCCTGTACGGCCCCAAGCCTTTCCCACTAGCACGAGCCCAAGAAAAAACAAAAGCGAATTCATCCACCTTGCTGGTCCATTCACCCAGAAAAAGGGATGGCCAATTGTCCAACAAAGCACGGTGAGCTACGTCGGTTTCCTGGTCCCATTTACCAGTATGCACTCGGTACACAACTCAGACTTCACCAATGCAACCGCACCCGATAAGGTTCTCAAATTTTAATCACATTTAAGATCAAACATATTCCTCAACTTTTCCTTCTTTGATTAAACACGAGTAGTCCCCATACTACTCGTATTCTACTGGTGGTCCTATCCTTTAAGCATAGCATTCAATCGATGGATCTACCAAAATAACCCATAGAAAAGCCTATTAAGTCATGCAACTAAGTTTTCACGGTAATTTCCTCGCGACTTAATGCACAAACAATTCCTACACACATAGTGATAAATATAAAATTTGTAAAACATAGGTGTGCACCGGGGCTTGCCTTGATCTGCAGAAAAGTTAGCACACTCAAGTGAGAAGTTAGTTCCTGCGGGTGCCTCCTCCGGATTCTCGTTCGCCGTCGGAAATTCTGGGTCGGTTCCTATATGATGAAAATGCAGTAAGATTGTTTAATGAAAAGAGTCACAATGCTTCCATTAAGGATTAACTAGGGTTTTGACGTCTAGGAATTAGGGGTAGATCGACACTTTTCTTCGAGTATTAACCATTTTACAATTACGACCATTAACCTAGGGTTAAATGAAACTTTTAATTATACCTCAAGATTATTTTTTTAGTTGATGATACTCTCTCAAATATGCATTTTGAGCTTTGGTTGAAGCCTAAGTGAATTTTCTAGATTTTATAAAAATTCATCAAAATTTCTGTTATTACAAGTTATAAATTCAGAAACCATAAGTAAACCTTGGAATAAAATTACGAAATTTTATGGGGTCACTCATGAGAACAAAAGCTAAAACTTTGATTTAGGGGTCTAATCTTTTTGATGACTTTTACAATGTATTTTAGAAAAAGGTATTTTACTAGGCAGATTGGAGTATTGTTAAAGTGTTGTATGCAACTTTGTGGTCCCAAAATCCTCATAAAATTCCAGTAGGTATGTAATGCCATGATGTACTTGTAGATAAAATCTTAGCCTTGGCAATAACCTAGAATTGAAATTAAAATTCAAAAACAGAAAAGGGTATTTTAATTATTTATGAATCATTTTTGGTCGTTTCATAAAATGTGTTTTAACAGAAATTTAGTCCTTTTTCATGAGGTTTCTAACAAAGTTTGATTTGATATTTTTGGAGTAGTATTCTATTTTATATGAATTTTACAAGTTCTATGGATTTCCTAGAAATTTAACAATAGAGAAATGGCCTGGCCCGCATGCCAGCGACGCAAAATAGGGGAGCGGCGCTAGGGTGGCGCCCGACGGTGCATCGGCGGGCGGTTCTCGTCGGAAGTGGCGCCGGCGGCGGCCTCCGTGGTGCCCCACGCGCTCGGCGTGTCACGAGGAGCACCCTCGACGAGGAAGAGCGGCGGGGGCTCACCGGAGGTATGCCGGCGACGGTGGACCGATTACGACGATGGTGGCGGCGGTGTTCTGGCGGCTCGACGGTCGGGGAGGATCAAAGGCGGGCACCGTGAGCTGCAGCAGAGGCCGGTGATGCCGCCGGGCACGACGAGGTGGCGGGAAATTGGCCGGGAGGGGGTCGTCGACGGTGAGGTGGTGGCGCGGGCGAGCTCCGGCGATGGCGCGGCAATTTCGTCGTCCCTGCTCCACCAAAGTCGCCGTGGTCAATTGAAACGGAGAGAGGGCCTCGAGATTACCTCGCCGGCAGAAGGAATTGGAAAATTACTCACCGACGACGGGGAATTCGCGGAGGGGCGGCGATGGCGGCCGCGTCGGTACTCCAAGAGCAATTCGCCGGGGTTGGCTAGGGTTTTGGCTCGGGAAGGAGGAAATGGACTCGGGAGAGAGTGGTGAGTGATTTCGCACACGTTGGAGGGGTTTGGTTAGGGTCGGAGTGTAGTGGGGCAGTCGGTCGACGCGTGAGCATGTGCGGCGGCCATGGCGGTGGGGCAGGGAGGAAGGAAAGAAGCAATGGGGCGGGAAGGAAGAAAGGAAAACCGACGGAGGAGAAAATAGTAGCACACAGAGACGGTTTTGGGCGTGCGCGTGCTCCCACGATGATGGCCGGCGTGAAAACGCCAGTACGGCGGTAGATAGCCGGACGGCAGTGGCAGCAGCGCGCGCGGGAAGAAATTAAGGTGCACGTCGCCTTGCTGCTGTCCGCTCGCTTGTGTGCACAGCGATAGGGCGTCGTGCCGCGGAGAGGCTGAAGCAGCATGGCGCGTCTGCAAGCCAGGATAGTGCAAACATGGGCAACAGTGCTGCATCGGCCGGCCGGCGCCAACAGAGAGAAAGGAAGGAAGGAAGAAAGGAGGGAAAGAAAAGAGAGGAAAAGGAAAAATGGAGAGGGAAAAAAATTAATTTGGCAATTTTTTTGGAGAAGTTATTTGCTTAAGGCAAGGTGAATAAAATTTAAATTTCTCTTGCTTTTGGGACTCCACCAAAGAATGGAAAAGTGAAGTGGGAAGAGGATTGACTTGAATTTGGATTGTTATTTTAAAAATTTGAATTTCCTCACTATTTCCTAAGCTCAATGCCCAATTATTTAAATTTCCCGACCTAATTAGGTTTTCGATTTGGACGCTTCGGAATTTGAACCATGGCTTTGGACAAATTTGAATTCTTTATCCCTAGGTCCCAATACCTAACTATTTAATTCCCTCGATGATTAAGGTTCCGATTAAGTTAGTCACGAGGGTTCGACCTTATTGCCCACTAATTTGTTTTCGTCCGTTTTACAAGAAGGGTTTCCGTGCTCTTCTCCCACTTGACCTCAATTAATAGATTTGCAACAATTTAAAATGACAAGAAGTGTTCGTAACTCATTTTAGTTTGACGAATTAGTAGTCATTTATTCAGTCCACCCCTAACCTCATTAACGAAATAGAACTTTTTAACTCTTCATTTTAACACCATGAACTTGTTTATTTATTTGATTTATCGAGTTTAATTATGAGGTGTCACAAAAAACAAATAAACTAGGTTTTTAGGGATATTATCAATGACATACATTCACAAATGTTGATGAAAAATTATGGTAAAATGCAGGAGATGCATCATGCCAAGATACAATTATGGTCCAAAAATCAAGTCTAGCAACCTTCTAGAACTTCAACTAAAAATCAAAAACAGAAAAGATTCATTGAACTATTGAGGAAATTACAGGGATATTTTTGAAAAAGTGCTTCAAAAGAAAATTAGTCCATTGTTCAAGGATTCAAATAAAATTAGTTTTGGAATTGTTAGATTTTTTCATGATTTGTTACATGCTTAATAATCTCTGGCTAATTAAAGGAAATTGGGAAAATTAATAGAACAGTGGCAGAAACAGGGGCGGCACGGTAGGGGTGGCTCTCCGGTGGGATTCTTGTCGGAGAAGAAGGTTAGAGGGCGAATTGAAAGGCCGTGGAGCATCACCTTGACTCAAAGCACTAATTTGAAGAGGATTAAGTCCACGGGCAAGAGCGCAAGGTGGTCGGCGACGTGAAGCTTGAGGCGGCTCCAATGTCGGCCGAGGGATGGCCGCGGCGTTCTTCGTCACCGGCGAGGAGCTACGGCCAAGATCATGTCAAATGGGTGCGCAAAGACCAGAGCAAGTAGCCGCTGAAAGGAATTGGAGAATCATGTACCGCGACGACGAATTTCGAAGAATGGTGGCCACCGGCGAGGTCTAGGCCGAAAACAGGGGCGGTGTGACACCCTAGGTGTCACTTAAAAGGTTATCGATAGATTTAAACCCTAGAAGTCAAATTTCACACGCAAAAGCAAAATCGACATTTAAAATAAAAAGAAATGATGTTTGAAATGATCTAAGTAATCACTATGAAAACTTTGGCACACAACAGAACACTAAAGCTAAAGTCGGCAAAATTCAACTAACAGTTTCGAAATCTGTTAACAGGAAGGAAATCCAAACCCTAACTCGAGACTATCCAAATTTCTACACAACCCATATTTTTGCATAACAATTAAGTACACTTCAAAATAGAATTTTGGGAATTTATTCAAAATTTTTGGATAAGATTTAGACCTCTTAAAAATTCACACAAGCTATAATAATCTTGGAAATTCAAGAATTTTTAGAGACCAAATCATGACTTGAACCCTAAAAGAACAATGCTCCAAATAAATTTCTGAGCCTACACAAAAATTTTCAGAAATTTTTGAATTTGGGAAGCATGACTTTCTTTGAAATAGGGATTGAACCTTGAACTGTAGCAAAAAAAAAAAAAATCTACCTTGCTGGGCGGGCTACAGTGCCCGCCGTCCGCCCGACAGAGCGGCGGGCGGCAGGACACCGCCCTGGCCGACACGGCCTATCCCCGGCAGCAGCACACACATTGCATTCAAGTGCCACTCGTTCCCGCGCTCCTTTTCTCTCTCTCTCCTCCTCCCTCTCCTCACTCTCTCTCCCGCCCGCCTCCCACTGCCGTGCCGTCTGAGCCGCCCACGGCATGGCCGGCCTTACTGCCGCCATGCCATACCCCACTGCCCCCCTATTTCCCTTGCTCTGGAGTCCTTTAAATCGGTGCGAGCTCTTCCATTCCCCCCCCCCTTCTTCCTTTCTTCCGTTTCCCGCGCGCGAGAACTCCCATTTCCATTGCTCCTAGCCGGCCGCCACCATTGCCGGCCGCCTCCAAGGTGAACTCCACTCCCGGCCATCCCCCGCTCCAATTCCCTCGACCAATCACACTCTCTCTCCCCCGTGTAGCTTCCGGCACCTTTCCCCCTCCGGATTTGAGCTCCGTTCGCCGAAATTTCTTCCTCCGCCGCTGCCACCGACGCCTCCACGGTGAGACCCCCTCTCCCGTGCCAAACCTTGATCTTCGTCGTGTTGCCAGGCATCGCCGTGTCGAGTAGATCGTGGAAAGCTGATGTTCAACCGCCGGCGACCACCCCATCGCCGAGAAATGACCGCCGGAGCTCGCCGGAGACAAGTCCCCTGTTTTTCTTTTTCCTTTTCATTTTCCATAATATTGCTATGTCTTGTAAAATCCGTAAAAATTCACAGAAAAATCCAAAAATAGAAAACCTACATTTTTTGGAAACTCCATGAAAACTAATAATTTTCTGTTAAAGCACTTTTTCCAAAATGACTAAAAATTTGCAGAACTAATTAGAACACTCTTTTCTATTTTTGAATTTTATTTTGAATTTTAAAGAAATTCTAGGGTTAATATTTGATCCACAATTTCATCATTGCCAAACACACCCTCTGGAATTTTATGAGGATTTTAGGACCACGAAGTTGCATGTAACCCTTTTAAATTACTTCAATCTGCCTAGTTAAAGGACTATTTTCTAAAGTACATTGTAAAAGTCATTCAAAAGGTTAGACCCAAAAGCAAAGTTTTAGCTTTGGTGTTCATGAATGACTACATAAAATTTTATAATTTTTATTCTGAGGTTTACTAGTGCTTTCTGATTTTATAATGTTTAATAACAGAAATTTGATGAATTTTTATAAAATATGGAAAATTTATCTAGGCCCCACCCAAAGCTTAAAATGCTCATTTCAGAGAGTGCTATCAACTAAAAATAATCTAGAAGTAGAACTAAAAGTTTCATTTTAAACCCTAGGTTAATGGTCGTAATTTATTAAATAATTGTTACCCCAAAGAAACTGTCAAATTAACCTTAACTAAGATTGAGACCTTTATTTTTAGAACATATCAACTAAAGGTCACCTCATGGAAAATTGAATAAGATTTCTTTGAACATCATTCACAGATTAAGAATTGAATTAAATCGACGGCATCGAGGAATTAGGGTTAACCCTAATCCCGAAACGTCAAAATCCTTAGTTAATCTTTAACAAAGGTATTATGACCCTTTTCAATAAATTATCATAATCATACTACATCATGTACATTCTGAAGCGCACGAGGTAGCTGCAGATCCGGGTTCGTCGATTTCCACAGAAGAAGTCAACCACAACGCCGGAGAACCAGGCAAGCCCCGGTGCACAACCGTTATTTAAAGTTTTTCCTTTTATAACTCAGTGTGTCTTGTTTGTGCATTAAGTGATAGAAGTTGATTGAATGGTTAGTTGCATTTGTTTCCTATAAGAAACCCTATCGGTAGCTGGTATAGATACCCCTTAGTATGCTATGCTTAGCAGGTATTGCTGGTAGAAGTCGAGCAGAGTGGATGCTGCTCGCGAAAGGTAGGTTGTTGGATGAAACTATCATTTGATACATTAAGACACATGATGATGAGTTAATTAAGGAAAGATAAAAGTTTGAGGGTCAGACATGATACCAATTAGGTCGGCGACTGGACCGGGTCCAGGGTGACCGTAGACTTGTCTGATCCGTGTGGTCCGAGACTGATCGAGTTTTGAATGTATTGGTCGTATGCTGGGTGTTATGGCCCCCAGTAAACCTACGTAGCCCAGCGATTGTCACGTCGAACCTGCCCTACGGTGTCTGACTAGGAGGAGATCTGGGGCGGACAGCGTGGGAACTCCACAGAAACCGTCTGGGACGTGTTGTCTGGTGGGATGCGGTGCTGCTAAGGCAGGCGTAGGAGGGAATTGATGTTGCAGGAGTTGGTGTGAACGGTTGCCACGTGCGAGTCTGGGACACGCACGTGTCGTACGATCAGGTTTCCCCCTGCAGGGTATAAAAATCGTTCGAACCGCTGTCGCTCCCAGTTAGTGAGCATGATGGTGAAACGCACCACATTTTAATAAAGAAGTTGAGATATGATGAGAATGATGCTATAATGATTATCATTGCTATTGTTACTTCTGTTATGTTTGCTTAGCTCAGTGCTAACTAAATTTATTTTCTAATCACTTAACCTGTGCTAAAATTTAACAAGAGTAGTACAGGCTTGTGAGTCCTTTTTGCAAGTAAACCCACCCTAGTCAGCCAGCCTGTCTAGGAGTCGGCTGTAGTCAGCCACGTTGACGGGTAAGTCTTGTTGAGCTTCTTAGAAGCTCACGCGTTAGCGATATGTGATTTTCTGGCGCCGACATGCAGGACCAAGCTGGCAGCACCCATTGGGAGGAGTCTCACCCTGAGATCAGGAACCTCCAGTGGGAGTTGTGCGAGTCGCCGCAATGAGCAATGAAGTGGCTAGTAGCATGACGCCCGTGGGCACGGTGCATGCTCTTGCTTAAGTCTGAGCGTCGGAGTCTGTAATCGATGAAGTCTTCCACTGTTATTTCCAAAACTTTAATTGCGTACTTCGATTCACTACAGGACTTAAGTTTATAACTATGAACCAATGATGTATGAAGTTCTCTCTTCTTGTAAACCATTGCTGTTCATTCCTGCTTATGTTGTATCGTGTGTACGCTCGCTTCGCCGAGCGTTGCCCAACAGGATCCTCGCTCAACGACCGACCGGATCCATCCCGAGAGGAGGTTTTCTGGGCGGGTCCGCATCAGGCGGTGGCGTTCTAGAGAATTTAGGGCACAGCCGGGGCTCTTGGTGGTTGGAGAGCCTCAGGAGATGGAGGGGAACCTTGGCGGCACGGTGGCGAGGCTTGGAGGGTGCCGGAGCTTGCTGGCGCCGTGGGGCGGCAATGGAGGCGGTGTTCTCTCTGTGCCGCGCACAGCAAAACAGGGGAGGCAGGGAGAAAGAAGGGAAGGAGGGGGAAAGGGTGCTTGCTGCCTTTATATTCAAGGAAGATGAAGCCAATGGAGAGAGAGAGCAGGGGCGCCACGGATTGGGCAGAGGGTGTGACACCCCGATCCAAGGCTTAATAGGATTAATAGGATACTCATATCAACGACTTGCAACTTTTTTTCCGGTAGCCTAGCTCCGAAAACCTCCGAGGTTAAGCGTGCTTGGCCTTGAGCAATTTCAGGATGGGTGACCGACTGGGAAGTTATTTTCGGATGCGCACGAGTGAGGACAAATGTGCGTAGAAAAGACTTATGTTGGTCTGTGAGGCCAGCCTATGCCCTATAAAAAGCTACCTGATGTAAGCGGGCCCGGTCTCGAGGAGGCGGGACGTTACATAGTGGTATCAGAGCCGACTCTCGCGGTTTCACGGGCGTATGTGTCGTAGTTGCACAGGCATAGTGTGCATGGCTGGTGTGGATCCAGAGTGTTCACAGCATGACACATGCGGTGGCACTGGACACATGGACGTGGCCAAGAGAGAACGTTCCTGGCTTGGGATTGAGCGACGAGGACGTCGGTCTCTTAAGGGGGTGAGTATGTGACACCCCGATACAGGGCTTAATAGGATTAATAGGATACTCATATCAATAAGTTGCAACTTTTTTTTCCGGTAGCCTAGCTCTAAAAACCTTCGAGGTTAAGCGTGCTTGGCCTTGAGCAATTTCAGGATGGGTGACCGACTGGGAAGTTATTCCCGGGTGCGCACGAGTGAGGACAAATGTACGTAGAAAAGACTTGGGTTGGTCTGTGAGGCCAGCCTATGCCCTATAAAAAGCTACCTGATGTAAGCGGGCCTGGTCTCGAGGAGGCGGGACGTTACAGAGGGGGCGGCAGGCGGCAATGGGGCGTGGGAGGCGGCGCTCCTGCCGTGGAGCTACCGTGCGACAGGAAGGAGAATTGATGGCGCCCAGAGAGAGAGAGAGGGAGGAGAGAGGAAGGGGGAGGGAAATCTCTTGGAGAGATTCTTGGCCAAGGGGGAGTAATGGCGCGGCGCTGTGCTCGGCCGCAACCACGGCAAAGCCGTCGTGGGCGGCGCCACTGTTCATCGTACAGTCGTTTTTGATTTTATTTTTAATTATTCCAACTTCCTCCACTTGAGTCAATTGAAAACCCTAGCTCCCGAGTTCATAAATTTTTGAAACTCTTTGTGTCAGCTAAGTGAATTATTTGGAACAACTTTTCTTATAGAAATATTTCCTCATTCAGCACCTAAAAGTCTGTGAATTTTCAACTTAGTTCACATTTGTTGGAATTTTAAAAGTGTTTAAACTTTTACCAAAAATTTTGATAAAATTTCTAAAATTCTATTTTAAGTTAATTGTTATTTAAAAATATTTAGGTAGTTTCATGAAGAAAACAAAAGATATCTTGAAAGTCGATTAGGGTTTCCAAAAACGACGAAAACTTCGAAACCCTGACCCAAAAGCCAAACGAAAAATGTCGAAATCAAATTCAAATCTTGTGAGCTCAAATTCAAAAGGACAAAAGGTTGAACTTTTCGGGATGTGACAACTGCTCTGTTCGAGCAGCTCGTGGTCAGTGAGAAGCAGAGGAGGAGGCAATTATATAGTTGGCATTTATACTGGCGGTTGTCTTAAGCAACTGCTTGTATAGATAGAACTCATTTATACAAGCGGTTGTCTTAAGAAATCGCTTCTATAAATGTCATCCATTTATACAAGCGTTCTCATAACCGCTTGTACAGATGGATTTATGGCAGCGGTTCTCAACCCAATCCACTCTACAAGCGGTACACATATTAGAACCGCTTGTACCGTGGATGGGGGGGCGCTGGTATAAACCAGTTTTGTAGTAGTGTATATATTAAAATAAAAAAAAACAACCCATTTCATTGCCATATGGGTCGCCTCGAGTAGGCCACGTATGGGGATCACGTGTCCGACCTTCACTGCGCGGCGACAGACTGCACTTCACCTCAGGCAGCCGAGGTTTAAGAGAGTTCCGCAAGACCTAAATCATGAGGAACAAACTCATCTTTTGTGCACCAACGGCACAAGACGTCACTGTTGCGAAGGTCTGCATTCGCAACAGGTCCTTATCCCACGCCTCGTACCGTATCCCATGGACGGTTCGTCTGATCCAGGATCCTTTCTGGGCGATACTCGGTGAAGCGAGTATTCACATGGTACAACATAGGCTGAGAAAACAGCATAACTTACAGATAGGAGAAAATGATTACAATCTTGGTTCATTACAGAAATCTTAGAAATAGAGTACAGCATACAACGTTCAAATACGAGTTTAGCAGAAGCATAAGACACGATACAGACTCCGACTCTCATAGACTAAGCAAAAGCACGTGCCTTGCCCACCAGCACTATGCTACTAGCCACCCAAAGTTCACTGCGGCGAATCACAGCACTCCCACTGAATGCTCCCAAGGTCTGGGCGCTGCTCTTCCTATTGGTAGTGACCATCGCCAGCACAAGCGTTAGCGCTTAAAAACCTCGTATCGCAAAGCGTGAGCTTTTAAAAAGCTCAGCTAGACTGACCCGTCAAATTGGTTATCCACAGCCGACACTTAGATATGCAGGCTGACTCAGGGTAGGATATGTTGCATAAAGGACTCGCACTACTGAAGCTACTCTGGTCAAGTTTTAGCTCAAGTTAAGTGATTAGGAAAACTTAATTTTAGTTTGCACTAGTCTGAACAATCATAGAGAGAAAGCAATATATACAATAATCATCATCACAATCCAGACATCATCATATCTCAACATCTTAATTAAATGTGGCGCGTTTCATAGGCAACCTCATAAACTGAGAGTGACAGCGATTCGAATCAATTTACACCTACAGGGATAACCTAATCATACGACACTTGCGCGTCCCAGACCGCACGTGGTAACCGTTCATACTAGATCCTATGTAACGTCCCGCCTCCTCGAGGCCGGGTCCGCTTACATCAGGTAGCTTTTTATAGGAAATAGGCTGGCCTCACAGACCAACACAAGTCTTTTCTGCGTACATTTGTCCTCACTCGTGCGCACGCAAGAATAACTTTCCGGTCGGTCACCCATCCTGAAATTGCTCCAGGCCAAGCACGCTTAACCTCAGAGTTTTTCAGAGCTAGGCTACCGGAAAAGAAGTTGCAACTTGTTGATATGAGTATTCTATTTATCTTATTAAGCCCTGGATCGGGGTGTCACATACTCACCCCCTTAAGAGACCGACGTTCTCGTCGGTCAATCGCAAGCCAGGAACGTTCTCACTTGGCCACGTCCATGTGTCCAGTGCCAGCGCATGTGTCATGCTGTGTGACCACTCTGGATTCACACCATGCCTGCGCAACTGCGACACACGCGCCCGTGAAACCGCGAGAGTCGGCCCTAATACCATTATATAACGTCCCGCCTCCTCGAGGCCGGGCCCGCTTACATCAGGTAGCTTTTTATAGGAAATAGGCTGGCCTCACAGACTAATACAAGTCTTTTCTACGCACATTTGTCCTCACTCGTGCGCACCCGGAAATAACTTTCCGGTCGGTCACCCATCCTAAAATTGCTCCAGGCCAAGCACGCTTAACCTCGGAGTTTTTCGGAGCTAGGCTACCGAAAAAGAAGTTGCAACTTGTTGACATGAGTATCCTATTAATCCTATTAAGCCCTGGATCGGGGTGTCACATCCTATAAATCAATTTCCTCCTACTCTACCTTAGCAGTGCCGCATTCCACCAGAACACACGTCTCAGACGGTTTCTGTGGAGTTCTCACACCTGCCCACCCCAATCCGATCAGACACCGTAGGGTAGGTTCAACTTTGCAATCACTAGGTTAAGTAGGTTTACTGGGCCCATCAATACCCAACATATGATTAGTACATTCAATGCTCCAGGCTCGGACCACACGGATCAGACAGGACTACGGTCACCCTGGACCCGGTCTAGTTGCCGACCTACCTTACCCCTGTCTGACCCTCCAGTTTTATCTTCCGTTAATCATTCATAACCATGTTCTGCATGTGTCAGGAGGTAGTTTCATTCAACTCCTAGTAGTCGCGAGCAGCATCCACTCTGCTCAACTTCTACCGACAAGTATAGCTAAGCATAGCATGCTACCACGGGTTACCTATACCAACGTATCGATAGGGTTCCATTAGGAGACATATGCAGCTAGGGTTTCAATCAACACCTAGAAACCTAATGCACGTACACGACACATAGTGATAAAGAAAAAACTTTATAAAATGTCGTGCACCAGGGCTTGCCTTGATCTCCTGCTTCTGTGGCGAGAGCTTCTTCGGTGAACGCGGGCTCCGGGTCTGCAACTACTTCGGTCACTTCGATGTCTACATGATGCAACATTATGATGCTGATATTAGTGACATGATAATATACTGTTGTCATCATTCATAATATGGTGTTTTCATCATTAGTAATATGGTGTTCTCATCATTTAATAATATGGTGTTTTCATCATTCATAATATGGTTTTTTATCATTAATACTATGGTGTTTTATAATTACTTCCAAAGAGTTTACCCAATTCAAGGTGAGTTCAATTTAACACTTAACGATTTTTAGCTACGGCAGTTTAATAAAGTAAATTATTCCCCTAACGACCATGTACTAAAATGAAGTTTCAAAAGAAGATTATTTTTTGTTGATAGTACTCTCTGAAATATGAACTTTGGAGTTGAGTTGAGGTTGAATTGAAGTCTCTGGATTTTATAAAATTCAGACAAGTTTCTGTTAATTAAACTTAGCAATTTAAGAAAAGGCACTAAAATGCATGATTAAATTATGAAACTGGATGGATGCACTTGTAAGCATCTATACTGAAGTTTTGAACAAGGGTTATGATTTTTGGTTGACTTGCATAAGGTAATTTAGAAAATAGTTAAATTGACAGATTTCAGAAAAGTTACATGCATGCATAGAACTTTGTTAAGATTAAATTATGGGGAAATTTCAGGAGGTCATGCATGCCATGGCACACCTCTGGGCACAGTCTCAGCTCCAGAAGATCTCTGGAGCTCCGGCAATAAAATCAAAAATAGAATACATTTACCTATTTATTTAGAAAGTTCCATGGCCTTTCGTGAAAAAGTGTCAGCAGATATTCAGAGCATCTTACAAGGATTCTAAAGAATTTTGGTTCAACAATTTTATGGCGTCCATCAATTTATTACGCATTTTACAAGATCAGCCAGAAAATAATAAAAATCAATTAAATTCAAAAACAGGGGCGCCCCGGCAGCGAGCTCAATGGCGGCGAGTTGGCGCCGTT
Source organism: Oropetium thomaeum (assembly GCA_001182835.1). Taxonomy (NCBI): domain Eukaryota; kingdom Viridiplantae; phylum Streptophyta; class Magnoliopsida; order Poales; family Poaceae; genus Oropetium; species Oropetium thomaeum. Next base: position 2,346,905 of record LFJQ01000020.1, on the reverse strand, counting down.
GGCGACCACAACCTTGGTCAGCAAGTCAAGGAGATTCTAATTGGGGTGGTGCCGAACTCCGGCGATGATCGGAAGGTCATCAGTGACAAGTGGCAGCGAATGAGAAGGTTTAGGGCTCGATTGAGTGGTCGAGAAGCATCACCGTGCTGCGTAGAGTCAATTGGTCGGTGATGAAGATCACGGAGAGCGTCGGAGACAAGAGTTCACCAATGAGCTCTCCATGGCGGCAAAGGCGGTCGAATGACGGCGAATGAAATCCAACAGCTCCAACGAGTTTCTGTGAACAAGAAAGGTCACGGAGTTGCGCAAGAGTAAGAGCAACAATTTGGAGCATCAAGAGGGGTAGTTCTCACTGGATTTGGCCAGAATCAAAGAAAAACGTGGCAACGGGGTCGCTCCGGACCGAGGTAGACGATGACGCGTTCTCGTCGATTCAGGGCGACGCAGAGCAATAGCTTTGGCAGGGAGTTGGAGAGAGTGGAGCGGAAGCTAAATGGCATGGTGGTTGAGTGCAGGGAGCTCTGAGTGGAGCTGTCCACGAGAATGGGACAGCAGCAGCAATGGCGGCCGGGGCGGTGCTCGCGCGTGGAGGAAGAAGGGAAGCAGGAAGCGACGATGGAGCGTTTCCTTCTTGCTCAGCGTTTGCTCAAGCGCGCGCGCGAGCACGCAATGATCTTAAGGAGCCGTGCGGCATGAGTGGCGAGCGAGCGCAAAGGAGTGGCGGCGGCGATTGGGCGCGCGAGGCGGCGTCGGCGTGCACAGAGGGAAAAGCGAGAGCGTGAGAGAGAAAGAGAGAGAAAAAGGAGGAGCGGAATTCCCGGCCGGCGATGGGACAGAAAGTAGGGAGCAGGGGGGGGCTCTGGCATCCACCGCGGCCTGCCGCACGTGGACTGGCTGCCGCGGTGGTGCGGTAAGCGTGGCGCGCCGATCTCTCTTTTTTAAAAAAATTTTTTTGCAAGAATTCAAAAACTCCCCTTTTGAGCTCAAACAAAAACTGCACTTCCCTCATCCGGAAAATTTTGAAACTTTTTGCGGGCACTCAGGACATTATTTGGAACAACTTTGTTTTTGGAAGGGGTCCTAATTCGGTTCCTAAAATTTTGTACATTTTCAACTCAGATTAGATTTGTTTTAATTTTTAAGGGGTTTAAATCTTTCCTAAAAATTCTGGTAAAATCTTAAAATTTTTTTTTGAAGTGTACTTAATTGCCATGCAAAAACATTAGTATGGTTACATTATGAATTTGATGGTTTTGCAAAAGTTCGATGGAATTAAAATCTGCATGCCAAGATTTTGGTACCGGAGTCCAAATCTCCTGATCTTTTCAAAAATGCTCAAAAATTTACCAAAATTTTCATGGAGGATTAAGTGTTATTTTCTGAAACAACAATGCCATTGGTTCATGTAAAGATTTGTCTTCTGAGTGTGAAATTCATTCGATGGGTTTTAAGTGACCACTAGGGTGTCACAGCCCTCCCCCTAAAAGAAATCGCGTCCCGAGATTTAAGGAGGTGGTTGGGTTAGTCGTGGGTACTTATGGCGACTGGAAGTATTTCTGGGTACTGTGTTTGAGGGAATTCCGCGGACTCCTTAAGTGGCTTCATCTTCAGAATGATTGCTCCACATGACCTTGTAGAATTTGAGTGTTCACTTCCTGGTTACCCCTTTCTTCTCGTCCAATATCCCAATTGGTCGTTCTGGATACGTCAGATCCGCTTGCAACTCTTCCATATCAGGGATTACTTGATTCATGGGCGCCTTCAAGCATTTCCTTAGCTCCACTTGGTATGCGACTGGTCCGCACTTTACAGTGATGAGATATGGACTGATGTATTGGGGTGCTAACTTGCCTTTAACTCCGAATCACTGAACTCCTTTAGTGGGCGAGACTCGGAGGTAGACATAGTCACCTACTTCAAAACTCAGGGGTCTACGTCTCTTATCAGCATAGCTTTTCTGCTGGGATTTGGCTGCTTTGAGGTTAGCTTGAACAACCTGTACTTTCTCTTTTGCTTCCTGTACTAGGTCAGGTCCAAGTATAGTCCTTTCTCTTGCCTCAGATCAATTGAGTGGAGTTCTACAACTACGACATTACAATGCCTCAAAAGGTGATATTCGGATACTCTCTTGGTAACTGTTGTTGTAAGAGAATTCTGCCAATGATAAATAACTATCCTAGCTTTTTCCATGCTCCAAAACACAAGCTCGTAACATATCTTCAAGGATCTAATTTGTTCTTTCTGTTTGGCCATCTGTCTGGGGATGATAGGCAAAACTATGAATCAACCTAGTACCAAGTGACTCGCGGAGCTGTTTCCAGAACGGTCCTACAAATTGTGTACCTCGGTCTAAAATTATGGTTTTAGGCACTCCATGTAGACATACTACCCGATCAACGTATAGTTGAGCATACTTCTTCACGCCGTATCTCGTGGATACTGGAATGAAATGGGCTGTTTTGGTTAATCGATCCAATAACCCAAATGGAATCCAACGTTTGAGAAGTCATGGGTAAACCAACAATAAAGTCCATGCTAATGTCTTCCCATTTCCGAGAGGGTATATTCAAGGGTTGCAACAAACCGGCCCCTTTCAGATGATCCATTTTAACTCTTCGACAAGTGTCACATTCGGCCATATACCGAGCGATCTCTCTTTTCATTCTCGTCCACCAAAACTTCTTCCTTATATCCTGGTACATCTTGTTGCTGCCAGGATGAATGGAGTCTTTGGATAAGTGGGCCTCATCCATGATCTTTCTCATGAGTTCGTGATCCTTTGTACTACTAATCTTCGGAGTATCTGGTTGAGAAAGCCATCTCCGGGATGTCTATTGGACGAATCTTGATCTAATTTTAGCCGGATCCAAGATCAACCTTAGAGAAGACCTTGGCTCCAGCCAGCTGATCAAACAAGGTGTCTATGCGTGATAATGGATATTTGTTCTTGATGGTAACCGCGTTCAAGGGGCGGTAATCCACACATAGCCTCAGGGACTGATCTTTATTCTTTACAAACAAAGCTGGACATCCCCAAGGTGAGCGGCGGGGCTGGCCATACTGCCTAAACTCCAGATCTGGAACCAAGGAGTCTCCGTACAGCCCAGTGACTGCAGCGTCTGGTAGAGCAACTTGGTAAATCCTCAGCGTCCCGACTCCTGGATGACGAGAATGGGAGTGGAAGACTCAACCCCAAACTCCTCCGGGCCCTGCTCGATCGCACTGCCAGACATCTGCATCACAGAGATGAACACTATTTTATTAATCAGAAGTCACATGTTGACACATAGTTCAAGGCATGCATAAATGACACGACCCGCCCAGAAAACCTCGTCTCGGGGCGGATCCGGTCAGTCGTTAAGCCAGGATCCTGTTGGGCAACGTTTGGCGAAGCGAGCGTACACACGATACAACACAGGCAGGGATAAACAGCAATAATTTACAATAAGAGAGAACTTAGTACATCTTGGGTTCATAAATTCGAAGTTGAATATTACATTGTTTCAGAGTACGCAAAAGTTTTGAAAACAGCGGAAGACTTGAACGATTACAACTCCGACACTCGGACTTAAGCAAAAGCACGCGCCGTGCCCACGGGCGTCATGCTACTAGCCACTTCAACAATCACTGCGGCGACTCGCACAACTCCCACTGGAGGTTCCCGAACTCGGGGAGCGGTTCCTCCCAATGGAAGCTACCTGCTGGTTCCTGCATGACGGCGCCTGAAAACCACAAATCTCTAACACGTGAGCTTCTAAGAAGCTCAACAAGACTTACCCGACAAAAGTGGCTGACTACAGCCGACTCCTAGACATGCTGGCTGACTCGGGTGGGTTTACTTGCAAAAGGACTCGCAAGCCTATACTACTCTTGTCAAATTTTAGCACCAATTAAGTGATTAGAAGATAAATTTAGTTAGCACTGAGCTAAGCAAACATAACAGAAGTAACAATAACAATAATATTCATCAATATTCCTTCTCATTGTGTCTCAACCTAATTACTACAATGTGACAGAGAGTCCAAGTAAGCTCATAGCTGAGAGCGACAGCGATTCGAACCGATTTTTATACCTCTGCAGGGTTAACCTAATCGTACGACACGTGCGTGTCCCAGACCCGCACGTGGCAACCGTTCACACCAGCTCCTGCAATGTCAATTCCCTCCTACGCCTGCCTTAGCAGCGCCGCGTCCCACCAGACAACACGCCCCAGACGGTTTCTGTGGAGTTCCCACGCTGCCCACCCCAGATCTCCTCCTAGTCAGACACCGTAGGGCAGGTTCGACATTGCAATCACTAGGCTACGTAGGTTTACCGGGGCCCATAACACCCAACATACGATTAGTACATTCAATACTTGCCCAGCTGTGCCACACGGATCAGACCAGACTACGGTCACCCTGGTCCCAGACCAGTCGCCGACCTACTTGTACCCAGTCTGACCCTCAATCTTTTATCTTTCTTACTCATTCATAATCGTGTGGCACATCTCATGAAAGAGTTTCATTCAATATCCTACTACTCGCGAGCAGCGTCCACTCTGCTCGACTTCTACCGGCAACTATCTGCTAAGCATAGCATATAAAGGGTATCTATACAAGCTACCGTCAAGGTTTCCTATGGGAAACAAATGCAACTATGGTTTCAATCAACTCCTAGCACTTAATGCACAAACAAGACACACTGAATTGTAAAAGTAAAACTTTAAAATTCGGTTGTGCACCGAGGCTTGCCTGGTTCCTCGGAGCTGACGTTGACTTCTTCGACGGGGGTCGAGGAACTCGGATCTGCAGCTACCTCGCAAGCGTCAGAATCTACATGATGCAGTAGGATTATGATAAGTTCAATAAAATAGAAACTTATTGTTATTATCAATAATAACCTAGGGTTTAGATTGGCGACGTCCAGAATTAGGGTTAACCCTAATTACTCGACGCCGTCGATTAAATTCAATTCTTAATCTGTGAATGATGTTTAAAGAAATCTATTAAACTCTCATGAGGTGACTTTTAGTTGGCATGTTCAACAATTTCAACTTTAGTTAAGTTAAATTGACATTTTCCATCGGTTAAACATTATTTATTTCCTTCGCCTATTAAACTAGGGTTAAAATGAAGATTTTAATTTTTCCTCAAGATTATTTCTAGTTGGTAGTACTCCCTGGAATAAGCATTTTGGGCTTTGGGTGGGGCCTAGATGAATTTTCTATATTTTATAAAAATTCATCAAAGTTCCTATTTTTAGATCTTGTAAAATCAGAAAGCACTAGTAAACCTTAGAATAAAATTATGAAATTTTATGTGAGCATTTCTGAGCATCAGATCTGAAACTTTTCTTTTGGGGTCTATCCTTATAAATGACTTTTACAATGTACTTTAGAAAATGGTATTTAAACTAGGTAGATTGAAGTATTTTAAAAGGGTTAGATGCCATTTCGTGTTCCTAAAATCTTCATAAAATTCCAGAGGGTGTGTAGTAGCATGGTGTACTTGTAGATCAAAGGTTAGCCCTAGCATTGCTCTATAATGCAATTTAAAATTCAAAAACAGAAAGGAGTGTTTCTAATTAATTCTGCAAATGTTTGGTCATTTGTTAAAAAGTGCTTTAACAGAAAACTAGTACTTTTCACGAGGGTTCTAACGAAGTTTGGTTTGGCATTTTTTGATTTTTTCATGATTTGTTACGTGTCTAACAATCTCTGGCTAATTAAAGGAAAATTAGAAAATCAATGGAACAGTGCCACAGAACAGGGGATACGGCAGAGGCGGCTGCTCCGGTGAGCTCCTCGCCGGAGAAGGGGGCTAGGGCAAGAACCAAGGTGTCGTGGAGCTTCACCTCGACTCACTGCACTGGTTTGTGGAGGATGGAGGCTACGGTGAAGAGTGTAACAGGGTTGGCGACGTGGAGGTCGAGGTGGCGACAATGGCGGCTGACAGGGTGGCACACGGCGTTCTTCTCCGACGACGGTCACCTGTGGCCGGATTCAAGTCAGAGGGGTGCGCAATAGCCAGAGGAAGTAGCCGGCAAGTTGAATTGAAAAACCGTTGTACCGCGATGACGAATTTTGAGGAGGGACGATCGGCGGTGAGGTACTTCGGCCGAGAGGAAGGCGGCGGCGTTCCAGCGAAGCTAGGGCACCGCCGGCGGGCTTGGTCTTCGGAGAGCAACTGGGGGTGGAGGGGAGTCTAGGGGGCACGGTGGTGCGGCTTGAAACTCGCCGGAGTGACCTGTCGACATGGAGGTGGAGGGCGGCGGCAATGGTGGCGGCGTCCTGAGCAGGGAGGAGGAAGGGCCTCGCGCGGGTGAAGGAAAGAGGAGAAGTGGGGGGGGGGGGGGGGGTGCACCGTTTTAATGGAGAGCTCGGCGTAGGGTTGGAGGGACATTAGGGTTATGGCCGGCATGGTCGGCCATGCCGGGCGGCGCTCGGGCGGCGTGTGCCGGGGGAAGAACAGGGGAGTGGCAGAGAGAGAGAAAGAGATAGAGAGAGAGAGACCGAGCGATTGAGTGAGTGAGTGGGAGAGGTAGGAGGAAGGAGCGGGAGAGAGTGAGGAGCGTCGTCGACTTGAATGCGGCGACGTGCGGCGAGCGGCCGGAGGGAAAGCCGTGTCGGGCGGCGGTCGGGCGGGCTGCGGCACTGTAGCCCGCCCGACAACAGCTAAAAATTTTTGTTATTTACGTTTTTATTTTAAAGCTGGAACGTATTTCAATTAAAAGACATACTTCCCGAACTCAAACATTTTTGGGAATTTTTGTGTAGGCTCAGGGATTTATTTGGAACACTTTTCATGTAAGATTCAAGTCATGATTCGGCTTCTAAAAATTCTTGAATTTCCAAGATGATTTCTGCTTTGGTGAATTTTTAAGAGGTCTAAATCCTTTCCAAAAATCTTGAATAATTTGCTAAAATTCTATTTTGAAGTGTACTTAATTGTTATGTAAAAATATGGCTAGGGTTCTGTGAAAATTTTGATGGTCAAGGGTTAGAGTTTGAGTTCCTTCCTGTTAACGAGATTTCGACACTGTTGATTGAAATTTTTCCCGGATTGTGCTATAGTGTCCTGTTGCTTGTCAAACTTTTCATAGTGTTCCTTTAAAGCATTTTAAACAATATTTCTTTTTATTTCCATGATTAAATCCGCTTTAAAGTGAGTAAAATTATAGATTAGGGTTTACAGTTGTCGATTTTTGCCCTGGTGGCACCTGGGGTGTCACAATAAACTTCCGATACGTAAAATATTCCCACGTTGAGTAAAAGATAGTCCGAGACCCACACGTCTAACGGTGCAAGCATTACTAATCTATCAGTGACCATTAATTACCCATGTGAGGTTAGCATATGTTTTAGTCTTAGGTTTCTTAATGGGTTCGATTATCATGCAATGCAATTCCTGCTCGGCCTATACGTCCTTACCAAAACAAAAAGAATATTCGTTTAAGCGGTGGCAGATCACACTCAAGTTAGATGTTTCTACACGTTTTTTCCTTTTACGATATCGTGGTTAGCATACCTGCAGAAGATGGACATCACAGGGAGTTGCAATATAATATATGTCAAAAGTAAAACAACAACCCATATCATTGCCATATTGGTCGCCCCGAGTAGACCACGTACGGGGTTCACGTGTCCGACCTTCACTGTGTAGCGATAGACTGCACTTCACCTTAGGCAGCGGAGGGATAAGAGAGGTCCGCAAGACTTAAGTCGTGAGGAACAAACTCATCTCTTATGCACCAACGGCACAAGACGCCACTGTTGCGAAGGTCTGCATTCGCAACAGTTCCGTAACCCACATCTCGCACCGTAGAGATCCGCTTTTCTCCCTAAATGGTAAGGGGGTGTACGATGTTACAACGAACATAATACCTCCTTCCATACCATCATGGTACGTGTGACACCCCAGGTGTCACCCCAGAGTTCACCGGCAATGTCGTAAAACCCTAGTAATCAAATTATACACCTGCAAGCAAAATTGACACTTGAAGTAATAATAATGTTGTTAGAAACATTTAAAATAGCCACTGCAAGAATTTTGGCAACAAACAGAACACTTTTTTTTTTACGAAGTCAGTAGATTTTAACTCATAGTGTCGAAATTCCCTTTTAACAGGGAAAAATCTAAACCCTACTTAGAAACCCATCCAAATTCTTGTATAACCCTAGCAATGTTTTTGCATAGCAATTAAGTTCACTTAAAAATGGATTTTTGGAGATTTATTCAGAATTTTTGTGAAAGATTTAAACCCCTTTATAATTCACACAAACTAGATTCTATTTGGAAATTCAAGAATTTTTAGAAACCAATTCAAGACTTGAAACTTAAAGGAAAACTGTTCCAAATAAATCTCTAAACACTCACAAAAATTTTCAAAATCTTTGAAGCTCGGGAAGTGTGACTTCCAATTGAATTGTGATCAAGGTTTGAATAAATAGCAAATAAAAAAAAAGAAGAATCCACTGTACCTGGCCGCCGCCCACCATGGCCAACCGCCGCAGGGGCTGGCCACCGCGGCAGGCGTCCCGAGGCGCCCCTTTTGGAGCGAGCATTCAATTGGGTGATTTGCCAAATCTTTCTCTTCCCTTTTGCTTCCTCTCCCTCCTCTCTCTCTCTCTCTCTCTCTCTCTCCCCCCCCCGATTTTCTCCTCCGCGGCACATCACCGCCGCCACCACCACTCCCGTCGCCTCTGCTGGCCCCTCCTTCCTTCTCTCATTCCCTAGTGACTTAAAGGCCTGCCCGAGCCCCCTCTATCTCCCCCACACCCAATTCTCCTTCCTCGGTGTGAAACTCTTCTTTCTCCCTTGCTCGGCCACCGCCACCGCCATTGCCAAAGCAAGCCCGCACGGTGAGCACCGCCCTCCGGTCATCTTCCCACTCCTAGTCTTATCCAACTCAATTGTCCGGTCTTTGTGCAGCTCACGGCAATCAATTCTCCCCGGAATCTTGCTCATCTCGTCGGGAACACGAGACTACCGCGGCCGCCGTCGACCTCCACGGTGAGAACCATTCCCCGGTGAGAAATCGTGGACATTGTCGTGTTGCCGATCATCGCCTTGGCGAGTAGATGGTGTAGGAACAAGCCTCGAGCGCCGCCGTGCACCGCCGTGCTGCCACGGCCTCACTGGAGCTCGCCAAAAACCCTCCCCTGTTTTGCCGCCCTAATTCCTTTTAAATATTCATTTTCCTATTAATTGGCCTGTCTTGTAAAATGTCTAACAATTCACGGAAAAATCCAAAAATTTCCAAACCAACATTTGTTAGAATCCTTGTAAAAAGAGCTAATTTTCTGTTAAAACACTTTTTCAAAAACGATCATGGAATTCCTAGAATAATTAGATTACCCTTTTCTGTTTTTGAATTTTTATTTAAGTTCTAGAGTAGTGCTAGGGCTAAAACTTGAACCACAAGTGCAACTTTATGGTACACATCTCCTGAAATTTTGTTGGGATATTACAACCACAAAGTTGTATGCATCTCACTAAAAATACTTGTTGAATTTTTATAAAATCTAGAAAATTCATCTTGGCCTCAACCCAATTTCAAAATTCATATTCAAGAGAGTACTATGAACTAAAAATATGCTCATGATATAACATGAAGTTTCATTTTTACCCCTAGTTTAAATAACAATCGTTTGTGAAATTTTTATAAAATCTCGGAAATTCTGATTAACCTCAACCAATAATTAAAATTCCTAATTTAGAAAACCTTGCCAACTAGAAATCATCTCCTGGAAAAATTTAGAAGTCTCATTTTGAACCTCATTCCTAAGCTAAAAGCTTTAATAAAAGACGGAGTCAAGGAATTAGGGTTAACCCTAACCTCTAAATATCGCCGATGAAAATCCTGTAACATTCTTTAATGAAAGCATCGTGTTATCTTTTAATTAGACTCATCATGTTCATATTGCATCATATAGATATCGAAGAGAACGCTGTAGCTGACAATCCCACGTCTTCAATCCCCGCCAAAAGTCGTCATCACCAGTCAAGCAGGAGAACCGGGCAAGCCCCGGTGCACAACCAAGATTTAACTTTTCCGTTTATAACTATGTGTCCTGTTTGTGCATTAAGTTCTAGGAGTTGAATGAAACCCTAGTTGCATCTGTTTCCATAGGAAACCCTACCGGTAGCTGGTATAGATGACCAATTAGTTTGCTATGCTTAGCAAGTACTTACCGGTAGAAGTCGAGCAGAGTGGACGCTGCTCGCTATTATCACATGAGTCATACAACACATACTAATGGATGAGTAAGGAAAGATAAAACTGGAGGGTCAGACAGGGTACCAAGTAGGTCAGCAACAGGACTGGGTCTAGGGTGACCGTAGTCTTGTCTGATCCGTGTGGTCCAAGCCTGATCGAGCTTTGAGTGTACTAATCGTATGCTGGGTATAATGGGGCCCAGTAAACCTACATAGCCTAGTGATTGCAAAGTCGATCCTGCCCTACGATGTCTGATTCGGAGACGACCTGGGGCGGACAGCGTGGGAACTCCACAGAAACCGTCTGGGACGTGTGTTCTCGTGGGATGCGGCGCTGCTAAGGCAGGCGTAGGAGGGAATTGATTTTGCAGGATCTGGTGTGAACGGTTGCGACGTGTGGGTCTGGGATGCGCACATGTCGTATGATTAGGTTTCCCCCTGCAGGGTATAAAAATCGTTTCGAACCGCTGTCGCTCCCAGTTTGTGAGTATGCTCGTGAAACGCACCACATTATAATCGAGAAGTTGAGATACAATGAGGATGAAGTTATGATGATTATTAATACTGTATTCTACTTCTGTTATGATTGAGTAGTCCAGTGCCAACTAAAGTTACCATTCTAATCACTTAACCTGAGCTAAAAATTTGATCAAGATTAGTTCAGGTTTTGCGAGTCCGTTTTGCAAAGTAAACCCACCCTGAGTTAGCCAACATGTCTAGGTGTCGGCTGTAGTCAGCCAATTTGACGGGTCAGCCTTGTTGAGCTTCTTAGAAGCTCACGCTTTGCGAATACGTGGTTTTCAGGTGCCGACGTGCATACCCAGGATGAGAGCATCTAGTGGGAAGAGTCTCGTCCCGAGGTTGGAAACCTCCAATGGGAACTCTGTGAATCGATGCAGTAATCTTGAAGTGGCTAGTAGCATGACGCCATTGGGCATGGTGGATGCTTTTGCCTTACTATGAGAGTCGGAGTCTGTACTCGTCTTAGTCTTCCGCTGTAATCGTGTTTTAAAAACTCTTTTTCGTACGCTGAATTATTGTAAGACTTAATCTCAGTCTATGAAACAATGTTGTTGAGACGGACCCACCCCAGAAACTCAATCTAGGACGAATCCCGCATCTCGCTAGGATCCTGTTGGACAATGCTCGTCGAAGCGAGCATACACATGGTACAATACAGACAGGATAAACAGCAATATTGTACAAGACAAGAGAATTAATACATCATTGTTTCATAGATTGAAATTTAAGTCTTACAATAGTGTCAGAGTACGAAACTCAGTTTTGAAAACAAATACAGCGGAAGACTAGAACGAATACAGACTCCTACTCTCATGTAAGGCAAAAGCATGCACCGTGCCTAGTGGCGTCATGCTACTAGCCACTTCAAGATTACTGCGGCGATTCAACAGAGTTCCCATTGGAGGTTTCCAACCTCGAAACGGGACTCTTCCCACTGGATGCTCTCATCCTAGGTATGCACGTCAGCGCCTGAAAACCACGTAATCGCAAAGCATGAGCTTCTAAGAAGCTCAGCAAGGCTGACCCGTCAAATTGGCTGACTACAGCTGACACCTAGACATGCTAGCTAACTCAGGGTGGGTTTACTTATAAAACGGACTCGCAAAACCTGAACTAATATTGACCAAATTTTAGCCCAGGTTAGTGTGACACCCTGATCCAGGGCTTAATAGGATTAATAGCATACTCATATCAACAAGTTGCAACTTCTTTTCCGGTAGTCTAGCTCTGAAAAACTCCAAGGTTAAGCGTGCTTGGCCTGGAGCAATTTTAGAATGGGTGACCGACCGGGAAGTTATTTCTGGGTGCGCATGAGTGAGGACAAATGTGCGTAGAAAAGACTTGTGTTGGTCTGTGAGGCCAAGCCTATTTTCTATAAAAAGTTACCTGATGTAAGCGGACCCGACCTCGAGGAGGCGGGACGTTACATAATGGTATCAGAGCCGACTCTCGCGGTTTCACGGGCGCATGTGTCGTAGTTGCGCAGGCATGGTGTGGATCTAGAGTGGTCACACAGCATGACACATGCGCTAGCACTGGACATATGGACGTGGCCAAGAGAGAACGTTCCTGGCTTGGGATTGACCGACAAGGACATCGGTATCTTAAGGGGGTGAGTATGTGACACCCCGATCCAGGCTTTAATAGGTTCCATAGGATACTCATATCAATAAGTTGCAACTTCTTTTTCGATAGCCTAGCTCCGAAAAACTCCGAGGTTAAGCGTGCTTGGCCTGGAGTAATTTCAGGATGGGTGACCGACCGGAAAGTTATTCCCGGGTGCGCACGAGTGAGGACAAATGTGCGCAGAAAAGACTTGTGTTGGTCTGTGAGGCCAGCCTATTTCCTATAAAAAGCTACCTGATGTAAGCGGGTCCGGTCTCGAGGAGGCGGGACGTTATAGTTAAGTGATTAGAATGGTAACTTTAGTTGGAACTGAACTAATCAAGCATAACAAAAGTATTATACAGTAATAATAATTATCATAACTTCATCCTCATTGTATCTCAATTTCTTAATTATGATGTGGTGCGTTTCACGAGCATCCTCACAACTGGGAGCGACAGCGGTTCGATACGATTTTTATACCCTGCAGGGGAAACCTAATCATACGACACATGCGCGTCCCAAACCCGCACGTGACAACCATTCACACCAGATTCTGCAAAGTCAATTCCCTCCTACACCTACCTTAGCAAAGCCGCATCCCACCAGAACACACGTCCCAGACGGTTTCTGTTGAGTTCCCACGCTGCCCGCCCCAGGTCGCTTCCGAATCAGAACCGTAGGACAGGTTCGACTTTGCAATCACTAGGCTACGTAGGTTCACTGGGCTCCATTATACCGAGCATACAATTAGTACATTCAAAGCTCGATCAGGCTCGGACCACACGGATCAGACAAGACTACGGTCACCCTGGACCCAGTCTAGTTGCTGATCTACTTGGTACCCTATCTGACCCTCCAGTTTTATCTTTCCTTACTCATCCATCAGTATATGTCGTATGACTCATGTGATAATTTCAATCAATATCCTACCAATCACGAGCAGCGTCCACTCTGCTCGACTTCTACTGGTAAGTACTTGCTAAGCATAGCAAAATAATTGGTTATCTATGTGACACCCAATCCAGGGCTTAATGGCTGGCATTGAACACACAGTACATGGCTGGTGTGGATCCAGAGTGGTCACACAGCATGACACATGCGCTAGCACTGGACACATGGTGGCCAAGAGAAAACGTTCCTGGCTTGGGATTGACCGACGAGGACGTCTGGTCTCTTAAGGGGGTGAGTATGTGACACCCCAATCCAGGGCTTAATAGGATTAATAGGATACTCATATCAACAAGTTGCAACTTCTTTTCCGGTAGCCTAGCTCCAAAAAACTCCGAGGTTAAGCGTGCTTGGCCTAGAGCAATTTCAGCATGGGTGACCGACCGGAAAGTTATTCCCGGGTGCGCACGAGTGAGGACAAATGTGCGCAGAAAAGACTTGTGTTGGTCTGTGAGGCCAGCCTATTTCCTATAAAAAGCTACCTGACGTAAGCGGGCCCGGTCTCGAGGAGGCGGGACGTTATAGTTAAGTGATTAGAATGGTAACTTTAGTTGGAACTGAACTAATCAAGCATAACAAAAGTATTATACAGTAATAATAATCATCATAACTTCATCCTCATTGTATCTCAACTTCTTAATTATGATGTGGTGCGTTTCACGAGCATCCTCACAACTAGGAGTGACAGCGGTTCGAAACGATTTTTATATCCTGCAGTGGAAACCTAATCATACGACACATGCGCGTCCCAAACCCACACGTGACGATCGTTCACACCAGATCCTGCAAAGTCAATTCCCTCCTACACCTACCTTAGCAAAGCCGCATCCCACCAGAACACATGTCCCATACGGTTTCTGTTGAGTTCCCACGCTGCCTCCGAATCAGAACCGTAGGACAGGTTCGACTTTGCAATCACTAGGCTACGTAGGTTCACTGGGCTCCATTATACCGAGCATACAATTAGTACATTCAAAGCTTGATCAGGCTCGGACCACACGGATCAGACAAGACTACGGTCACCCTAGACCCAGTCCAGTTGCCGATCTACTTGGTACCCTATCTGACCCTCCAGTTTTATCTTTCCTTACTCATCCATCAGTATATGTCGTATGACTCATGTGATAATTTCAATCAATATCCTACCAATCGCGAGCAGCGTCCACTCTGCTCGACTTCTACCGGTAAGTACTTGCTAAGCATAGCAAACTAATTGGTTATCTATGTGACACCCTGATCCGGGGCTTAATGGGATTAATAGAATACTCATATCAGTAAGTTGCAGCTTCCTTTCTGGTAGCCTAGCTCCGAAAAACTCCGAGGTTAAGCATGCTTGGCCTGGAGCAATTTCAGGATGGGTGACCGACCGGGAAGTTATTCCCGGGTGTGCACGAGTGAGGACAAATGTGCGTAGAAAAGACTTGTGTTGGTCTGTGAGGCCAGCCTACGTCCTATAAAAAGCTACTTGATATAAGCGGGCCCGGCCTCGAGGAGGCGGGACGTTACAATCTATACCAGTTATCGGTAGGTTTTCTGACACGACCCGTCCAGAAAACCTCGTCTCGGGACGAATCCGGTCAGTCGTTAAGCCTAGATCTTGTTGGGCAACGCTCGGCGAAACGAGCATACACACGATACAACACAGGCAGGAATAAACAGCAATTATTTATAAGAAGAGAGAACTTAATACATCATTGGTTCATAATTTAGAAGTTGAATATTACATTGTTTCAGAGTGCGCAACAGTTTCGAAAACGATAACAGCGGAAGACTAGAACTATTACAACTCCGACACTCGGACTTAAGCAAAAGCACGCGCCGTGCCCACGGGCGTCATGCTACTAGCCACTTCAATATTCATTGCGGCGACTCGCACAACTCCCACTGGAGGTTCCCAAACTCGAGGGGAGACTCCTCCCAAAGGAAGCTACCTGCTGGTTCCTGCATGACGGCGCCTAAAAACCACAAAATGCTAACGTGTGAGCTTCTAAGAAGCTCAGCAAGACTTACCCGACAAAAGTGGCTGACTACAGCAGACTCCTAGACATGAAGGCTGACTCGGGAGGGTTTACTTGCAAAAGGACTCGCAAGCCTATACTACTCTTGTCAAGTTTTAGCATCAGATTTAAATGATTAGAAAGTAAATTTAGTTAGCATTGAACTAAACAAACATAACAGAATCAACAATAGCAATATTAATATTCATAATTCATTCTCATGGTGTTTCAACCTATTTTACTAGAATGTGGTGCGTTTCACGAGCATGCTCACTAACCGGGAGCGACAGCGGTTCGAAACGATTTTATACCCTGCAGGGGGAAACCTGACCGTACGACACGTGCGTGTCCCAGACTCGCACGTGGCAACCGTTCACACCAGCTCCTGCAACGTCAATTCCTTCCTACGCCTGCCTTAGCAGCGTCGCGTCCCACCAGACAACACGTCCCAGACGGTTTCTGTGGAGTTCCCACGCTGCCCACCCCAGATCTCCTCCTAGTCAGACACCGTAGGGCAGGTTCGACGTTGCAATCGCTAGGCTACATAGGTTTACTGAGGCCCATAACACCCAGCATACGACCAGTACGTTCAACACTCGATCAGTCTCGGACCACACGGATCAGACAAGTCTACGGTCACCCTGGACCCAGTCCAGTCGCCGACCTACTTTGTATCCTGTCTGACCCTCAAACTTTTATCTTTCTTACTTATTCACATTCGTGTGGCCCATCTCATGAAATAGTTTCAATCAACAACCTATCCTTTCGCTAGCAGCGTCCACTCTGCTCGACTTCTACCGGCAACTACCTGCTAAGCATAGCATACTAGGGGTATCCAAACAAGCTACCGTCAGGGTTTCCTATGGGAAACAAATGCAACTATGGTTTCAATCAACTCCTAGCACCTAATGCACAAACAAGACACACTTAGTGCAAAAGTAAAACTTTAAAAATTCGGTTGTGCACCGGGGCTTGCCTGGTTCCTCTGAGTTGATGTCGACTTCTTCGGCGGGGGTCGAGGAACTTGGATCCGCAGCTACTTCGTGAGCGTTAGAATCTACATGATGCAGCAGAATTATGATAAGTTCAATGAAAAAGAAACTTATTGTTATTATTAATAGTAACCTAGGGTTTAGATTGGCGACGCCCAGAATTAGGGTTAACCCTAATTACTCGACGCCGTCGATTAAATTCAATTATTAATCTATGAATGATGTTTAAAGGAGTCTATTAAACTCCCATGAGGTGACTTTTAGTTGGCATGTTCATCAACTTCAACTCTAGTGAAGTTAATGCGACACTTTTCATCGGTTAATATTATTTAATTACTTCGGCTATTAAACTAGGATTAAAATGAAGATTTTAATTCTTCCTTAACATTATTTTTAGTTGGTAGTACTTCCTGGAATAAGCATTTTGGGCTTTGGTTGGGGCCTAGATGAATTTTCTATATTTTATAAAAATTCATCAAAGTTCCTGTTTTAGATTTGTAAAATCAGAAAGCACTAGTAAACCTCAGAATAAAATCATGAAATTTTATGTGGGCAATCTTGAGCGCTAGATCTAAAACTTTGCTTCTGGGTCTAACCTTGAAAATGACTTTTACGATGGACTTTAGAAAAGTGGTGTTTAAACTAGGCAGATTGAAGTCATTTAATAGTGTTAGATGCCATTTCGTGTTCCTAAAATCTTCATAAAATTCTAGAGGGTGTGTAGTATATGGTGTACTTGTAGATCAAAGGTTAGCCCTAGTATTGCTCTATAATGTAATTTAAAATTCAAAAATAGAAAGGAATGTTTCTAATTAATTCTGCAAATGTTTGGTCATTTGTTAAAAAGTGTTTTAACAGAAAATTAGTACTTTTCACGAGGGTTCTAACAAATTTTGGTTTGGTATTTTTGGATTTTTCCATGATTTGTTACATGTCTAACAATCTCTGGCTAATTAAAGGAAAATCAGAAAATTCAATGTAACAGTGCCGCAGAATAGGGGATACGGCAGAGGCGGCTGCTCCGGTGGGCTCCTCGCCGGAGAAGAGGGCTAGGGCAAGAACTAAGGTGTCGTGGAGCTTCACCTCGACTCACTGCATTGGTTTGTGGAGGATGGAGGCTTCGGTGAAGTATGGAACAGGGCTGGCGACGTGGAGGTCGAGGTGGCGACAATGGCGGCCGACGGGGTGGCACGCGGCGTTCTTCTCCGACGACGGTCACCTGTGGCCGGATTCAAGTCAAAAGGTTGCGCAAGGATGAGAGCTAGCAGCCGGCAATAGGAATTGGAGAATCGTCGTACCGTCACGAGGAATTTCACGAGTTCGTGGTCGCCGGCGTTGCTCTTCGGCCGAGGGAAAGGTGGCGGCGTTCCGGCGAAGCTAGGGCACCGCCGGCTGGCTTGGTGTTCGGAGAGCACCTGGGGGTGGAGGGGAGTCTAGGGGGCACGGTGGTGTGGCTTGAAACTCGCCGGAGTGACCTGTCGACGTGGAGGTGGAGGGCCGCGGCAATGGCGGGGCGCACCGAGCCGAGAGGAAGAAGAGAGGAGGGCTGCGCGCGTGGGGAGGAAAATGGACAGAAGGGGGGGAAGTGGGGAGGAGGCGCGCCATTTAAAGAGGGGAGGTCCTCGGGTAGGGGAGTGGGGAGCGAGGGCAGGGGCATGGCTGGGCGGCAGCGCGGGCGGCTCGGTTGTTGGGCGGCGCACAGTGAGGAGGGCGACGGCGTGCTCGGGCAGAGAAGAGGGAGAGGGAGGTCGCGCGGGAGGGAGTGAGCTAGAGAGAGAGAGGAGTCAGAGAGAGTGAGGAGGTAGGGGAGCCGGCCGGCAATTGAAGGCGACGTGCGTCGTGTCGGCCGGGCGGCTGCGGCACCCTGCGCGCCCTGTTGTCGAGCGGGCGGGTACTGTAGTCCGCCTGGCAACAGTTTGTTATTTTTTTTCTTAATTAAAGCCTGGCTGCAATTCGATGATTTGGTACACTTCCCGAGCTCGAAAATTTTTGAGAATTTTTGTACAAGCTCAGGAATTTATGTGGAACACTTTTCATTTAAGGTTCGAGTTATGATTTGGTCTCTAAAAATTCTTAAATTTCTAGGTTGATTATAGCTTCTGTGAATTTTTAAGAGGTCTAAATCTTTTCCAAAAATCTTGAATAATTTCCCAAAATTCTATTTTGAAGTGTAATTAATTGTTATGTAAAAATATAGCTAGGGTTCTGTGGAGGTTTTGATGGTCAAGAGTTAGGGTTTGGATTTCTTTCTGTTAACGAGATTTCGACACTGTTAGTTGAGATTTCTCCGGACTTTGCTAAAATGCTCTGTTGTTTGTCAAACTTTTCGTAGCGTCTCTTTAAAGCATTTTAAACAATATTTCTTTGTATTTCCATGATTGAATCTGCCTTAAGGTGAGTGAAATTATGGATTAGGGTTTACAGTTGTCGACTTTTGCCCTGGTGACACCTGGGGTGTCACATTTTCCTATGGAAACAGATACAACTAGAGTTTCATTCAACTCCTAGAGCTTAAGGCACAAATAGGACGCATAGTTATAAAAGGAAAAGTTAAATCTTGGTTGTGCACCGGGGCTTGCCTGGTTCTCCGGGGTTGATGTCGACTGCTTCGGCGGAGATCGAGGACCCGGGGTTGTCAGCTACAACGTTCTCTTTGATGTCTACATGATGCAATATGAACATGATGAGTCCAATTAAAAGATAACTCGACGCTTTTATAAAAGAATGTTCTAGGGTTTCCATTGGCGACATTTAGAGATTAGGGTTAACCCTAATTCCTCAACTCCGTCTTTTATTACAATTTTGACCTTATGAATGTTGTTCAAAATGAAACTTCTTACTTCTAAAAAATTTTAGTTTGGCATTTTTAGATTTTTCTATGATTTGTTAGACATTTTACAAAGCAGGCCAAAGAATAGGAAAATGAAAATTTAAAAAGGCAAAAGGCGGCCGAAACAGGGGAGGTGGCAGCGGTGCTCCGGCAAGGCCGTGACGGCGCGGCGGTGCACGGCAACGCCCGATACATGGCCCACACCTTATTCGCGCCCCGGGGTTGCTCGGCACTAGCTCGGGGAGGTCGGTTGCCTACCGGAATATGGCCGGCGATGGAGGCTTCTCGGAGAGCGGCGGCAAAGCGGCGTTCCCGACGAGAGGCGCGAGAAGGCCAGGCACGCTTAACCTCGGATTTTTTCGGAACTAGGATACTAGAAAAGAAGTTGTAACTTGTTCATATGAGTATCCTATTAATCCTATTAAGCCCTGGATCGGGGTGTCGCATACTCACCCCCTTAAGAGACCGACGTCCTCGTCGGTCAATCCGAAGCCAGGAACGTTCTCTCTTGGCCACGTCCATGTGTCCAGTACCAGCGCATGTGTCATGCTGTGTGACCACTCTGGATTCACACCAGCCATGCACATCATGCCTGCGCAACTGCTACACACGCGCCCGTAAAACCGCGAGAGTCGGCTTTGATACCATTATGTAACATCCCGCCTCCTCGAGGCCGGGCCCGCTTACATCAGGTAGCTTTTTATAGAACTTAGGTTGGCCTCACAGACAACACAAGTCTTTTCTGCGCACATTTATCCTCACTCGTGCGCACTGGAAATAACTTTCCGGTCGGTCACCCGTCCTGAAATTGCTCTAGGCGAAGCACGCTTAACCTCGGAGTTTTTCGAAACTAGGCTACCGGAAAAAAAGTTGCAACTTATTGATATGAGTATCCTATTAATCCTATTAAGCCCTGGATTGGGGTGTCACACGTAAGAGAGAGAAAAGGAAGAGAGAGGGGGAGGTCAGCAGAGGCGACAGGGAGTGGCGGTGGCGGGTGGTGGCTTGCCGGGGAGGAGAAAATCGAGGAGAGGAAGAGAGAGAAGGGAGGGAGAGTGAGCAGGGGGGGGGAGATCTTGCAATCTTGGCGAGTTAATTACACGGCTCAAAAGGTGAGCCCCGACCGGTGCCTGCCGCGGCGGCCAGCCGCTGTGGGGGTTGGCCGTTGGGGGCGGCGGCCGGGCAGTGTTGTCGCCGCCGCCCCTGTTTTTGCCCCTTTTCCAATTAGATTTCCATTTTTCTATTATTTAGTCAATCTTGTAAAATGTCTAGTAAATTTATTGGAATCCTTGTAAAAAGCATTAATTTTCTGCTGAAACACTTTTTCAAAAACGTTCATGGAACTTCCTAAATAATTAGGTGAACCGTTTCTGTTTTTGAATTGTAACTGGAGTTCCAGAAAAGTGCTAGGGCTGAAATTTGAACCAAAACTTTCTCACGGTGGTGTGCAGCCCCTGTAAGTTTCTCAGGATTTAATCTCAACAAATTATATGCATGTCATTAACAATACTCCAAACTACCAATTTAATTTATTATTTTCTAAAATACATTATGAAAGTCATCCAAAAATTGAAACCCTAAAGCAAAACTTTAGATTTGGTGCTCACTGGTGTCTACGTCAAGTTTCATGATTTTACACTAAGATTTAGTATTTAATTCTGATTTTATAATTTTAATAACAGAAATTTTGCTAAATTTTTATAAAATCTAGAAAATTCAACTTGACCTCAACCAAACTCCAAAATTCATATTCCAGAGAGCACTATCAACCACAAATAAACTCAGGATAGAATCTGAAGTTTCACTTTAGCCCCTAGTTTGAATAACAACAGATTTTACTAAATTTTTATAAATCTAGGAAATTCAGTTTGACCTCAAACAAATTTTAAAATTCCTATTTCAGAAAACACTACCACCTAAAAATAGTCTCCTGGTAAAAATGAGAAGTTTTCCCTTAGGTCCACACTCAATACAATGAAATGCTTAAACATAATGGCGAAGTCGAATTATTGAGGTTAACCCTAAAACACCTAGGGGGGGTAGTGATAAACACCATTTATTCTATGATGAAAACAACTTATTGCATTGTTAAATCATAACTCTTATCAATTCTCATCGCATCATGTAGACTCTGAAGCGAACGAGGTAGCTGTCGACCCGGAGTCGTCAATCCCCGCAAAAGCAGTCGACACCAACCCCGGAGAACGAGGCAAGCCGCGGTGCACATCCAGTTTTTCAAGTTTTTCCTTTTATCTTTATGTGTCATGAATGTGCATTACGTTTCTAGGAGTTGATTGAAACCGTAGTTGCATCTGTTCTCCCATAGGAAACCCTATCGGTACTTGGTATAGGTATCCGTTGTAGTATGCTATGTTTAGTGATACTTACCGGTAGAAGTCGAGCAGAGTGGATGCTACTCGCGACTACTAGGATTATGATTGAAACTTGCACATGACAAATTATGACACATGACTATGGATGATTAAGGGAAGATAAGAGTTGGAGGGTCAGACAGGGTACAAATAGGTCGGCAACTGGTCCGGGACCAGAGTAACCGTAGTCTCTTGTCTGATCTGTGTGGTCCGAGCCTAATCAAGCATTGAATGTACTAATCATATGCTGGGTATAATGGGGTCCAGTAAACCTACGTAGCCTAGTAATTGCAAAGTCGAACCTGCCCTATGGTGTCTGATTTGGAGGCGACCTGGGGTGGGCAGTCATGGAAACTCCACAGAAACCGTCCGAGACGTGTGTTCTGGTAGGATGCGGCGCTGCTAAGGCAGGCGTAGGAGGGAATTGACTTTGCAAGACCTGGTGTGAACGGTTGCCACGGGCGGTCTAGAACGCGCACGTGTCGTATGGTTAGGTTTGAACCTGCAGGTGTAAAATCGTTTCAAACCGTTGTCACTCCCAGTTTGTGAGTTTGCTTGTGAAACACACCACATCCTAGTTAAGATGATGAGCTATGAGATTGATGTTTAAGTTATGATGATTATTTTATCTATTATTCTGTTTATGATTGATTAGATCATTGCAAACAAAAGTTACTATGCTAATCACTTAACCTGAACTAAAACTTGGCCAAGAATAGTTCAGGAATGCGAGTCCCTTTTGCAAAGGTAAACCTACCCTGAGTCAGCCAGCATGTCTAGGTGTTGGCCGTAGTTAGCCAAATTGACGGGTCAGTCTTGTTGAGCTTCTTAGAAGCTCACGCTTTGCGAATACGTGGTTTTCAGGCGCCGACGTGTACGCTCACGATGATAGCCAGTGGAAAGAGAAGCTTCCAGAGTTTGGGAACCTTCAGTGGGAGCGTTGTGGTTCGCTGCAGTGAATCTTGAAGTGCCTAGTAGCATGATGCCACTGGGCACGGTTCATGCTTTGCTTTACCATGAGAGTCGGAGTCTGTACTCGTCTTAGTCTTCCACTGTTTATCTGTGATTCGAAAACTATTTTGTATTCTGATATTGTTGTAAGACTTAAATTTTTAACTTATGAAACAATGATGTATTAAATTCCCTCATCTTATAAAAGATTGTTGTTTATCTTGTCTGTGTTGTACCATGTGTATGCTCGCTTCACCAAGCATTGCCCACAGGATCCTGGCGAGATGCTGGATCCGTCCCGGATTGAGTTTTCTGGGGCGGGTCCGCATCATACGTCCTCACCAAAATAGAAAATAATATTCGTTCAGTGGTGGCAGATCACACTCAAGTTAGACGTTTCTACACGTTTCTTACGATATCGTGGTTAGCATACCTGCAGAAGAAAGACATCACAGGCAGTTGCATTATAATATATATATATATATATCAAAATAAAAACAACAACCCATATATCATTGTCACATGGGTCGCCCTGAGTAGGCCACGTACGTGGATCACGTGTCCGACCTTCACTGCGCGGCGACAGGCTGCACTTCAGCTCAGGCAGTGGAGGTATAAGAGAGTTCCGTAAGACCTAAGTCGTGAGGAATAAACTCATCTCTTGTGCACCAACGGCACAAGACGCCACTGTTGCGAAGGTCTACATTCGCAACAGGTCCATAACCCACACCTCGTACGGTAGAGGTCAGCTTTTCTCCCTAAATGGCAAGGGGGGTATTATTTACAACGAACATAATACCTCCATCCATACTATGAGCAGTGATTTCCCGACATTTCACCGCAGTCGAGCGGCATACCTTACCTTGCTTACTTGAGCATAGTTGCGTCGTTACAGAAATTTAAATCTAAACTGAGTTTAGTTAGCTCCTACACTAGGTTAGCTTTGCCACCTAGTACGACTACTACCTATTGAGGCTCGTACCTCACTCGCGCGTAATTTTTGAAAATATCCCAAAATGACTCTGATACCAAAGCTGAGGCGACCCGCCCCCAAACCCAGGGACGGTTCGTCTGATCCAGGATCCTTTCTGGGCGATACTCGGTGAAGCGAGTATTCACATGGTACAATATAGGTCGAGAAAACAGCATAATTTACAAGATAAGAGGAAAATGATTACAATCTTGGTTCATTATAGAAATCTTAAAAATAGAGTACGACATACAACTTTTAAATACGAGTTTAGCAGAAGCATAAGACACGATACAAACTCGGACTCTCGTAGACTAAGCAAAAGCATGTGCCTTGCCCACCGGCACTATGCTACTAGCCACCCAAAGTTCACTGCGGAGAATCACAGCGCTCCCACTGAATGCTCCCAAGGTCTGGGCGCTGCTCTTCCCACTGGTAGTGACCCTCGCCAGCACAAGCGTCGGTGCCTGAAAATCACGTATCGCAAAGCGTGAGCTTCTAAGAAGCTCAGCAAGACTGACCCGCCAAATTGGCTGTCTACAGCCGACACCTAGAGATGCTGCTAACTCAAGGTAGGGTATCTTTCATAAGGGACTCGCACTACTAGAGCTACTCTAGTTAAGTTTTAGCTCAAGTTAAGTGATTAGGAAAACTTAATTTTAGTTTGCACTAGTTTGAACAATCATCGAGAGAAAGCACTAGATACAATACTTGCCCAACGTAGGTTTACTAGGCCCCATTATACCCAGCATATGATCAGTACATTCAATACTTGCCCAACTGTGCCACACGGATCAGACAATACTACGGTCACCCTGGTCCTAGACCAGTCGCTGACCTACTTGTACCCTGTCTGACCCTCAATATTTTATCTTTTCTTATTCATTCACAACCATGTATCATGTTTCATGTGGTAGTTTCAAACAACACCCTACCAATCGCGAGTAGCGTCCTCTCTACCCGACTTCTACCAGTAAGGATCGCTAAGCATAACACACTAATATGGTCACCTATACCAATTACAGATGGGGTGGCCTGTGGAAACTGATGCAACTAGGGTTTCAATCAACTCCTAGAAACTTAATGCACAATCAGGACACATAGTATAAAAGGAAAACGTTAAAATTTGGTTGTGCACCGGGGCTTGCCTGGTTCTCCGGAGTTCACGTTGACTACTTCGACGGAGATCGAGGACCCGGGGTCTACAACTACTTCGTGCGCTTCGGAGTCTACATGATGCAATATGATCATGATGAGTTCAATGAAAAGATAACATAATGCTTTTATCAAAGAGTATTCTAGGGTTTTTGATGGCGACCTTTAGCGACTAGGGTTAACCCTAACTTCTGACTTCGGCATTTTTATTAAGAGGCTTTATCCTAACGAGTGGGGGTTTAAGTGAACTTCTCTCCCCACCAGGATTCATTTTTGTTGACTGGGCTTTTCTGAAGTAAGAGTTTTAAAATTTACTTGAGGTTACACTGATTTTTTTTTCTGGATTTCATAAAATTCATTTAAATTTACCGTTATTCAAACTAAGGTTAAAATAAAACTTTTAAATTATATTATGAGTTTATTTTTAGTTGATAGTAATATCTTGAATATGCATTTTGAAATTTGGTTGAGGCGAAGATGAATTATCTAGATTTTATAAAAATTCATCAAACTTTCTGTTATTTAAATTTGTAAAATCAGAAATAAATACTGAACCCCAGAATAAAATTATGAAATTTTATGTAGTCACTTATGAGCTCCAAAGCCAAAGTTTTTCTTTTAGGTTTAACTTTGTGGAGGACTTTTATAATGTATTTTAGAAAATGATAATTGAACTAGGCAGATTAGAGTATTTTTAAAGAGATGTATGCAACTTTGTGGTTGTAAAATCCTAATAAAAATTTCAGGTGATGTATCTCATCGAGTTGCACCTGAGGTGCAAGTTTTAGCCCTATAACTACTCTAGAATTTAAATTAAAATCCAAAAACAGAAAAGGGTAATTTAATTATTCAAGGAATTCCATGATCGTTTTTGAAAAAGTGCTTTAACATAAACTTAGTTCTTTTCATGAGGGTTCTAACAAATTTTATTTTGGCATTTTTGGATTTTTCTATGATTTTTTAGATGCTTTGCAAAGTTGATCAATTAATAGAGAAAGAATATTAAAAGGAAAAGAGAAAGACAGAACGGAGGAGCTTGAGCACGACGGCAGGACCGAACTCCGGCGAGCAGCGCAGAGGAGGAGGGGGGGGGTCCTAGGTACAGAGGATAGTGTGGAGAGCTTCACCATACCGAGGCAAACTCCGTGGATGGTGCTAATGGTTTCGGGGGTGACCGGAGATTGTGGTTTGGCGGTGAGGTCACGTTGGCGGCGAGGGTGATCCGACCGTGGCGCGCGATGATCGTCCCCTCCGGCGACTAACTACGGATGAGAACTTGTCAAAGGGATGTGCACCGATTAGAGGGGGTAGCCAGCGAGAGGAATCGGAAAATGGTGGTACCGTGGTGATGATTCAAAGTTTTCTTGCCGACGGCGGCGCTCCGGACCGGGGAAGGAAGAACTCACGTTCCCGGCGATAGGGTGGACCAGGGAGAGCCTTGGTGGTCCGAGAGCTATCCGAGGAGGAGGGGAGGCCGTTCGACACGATGGCGGAGCACGGGGCTTGCCGTACGGGGCTGTCGACATGCGGGGTATGACGACAGCAATGGCGGTGGCGGCAACCGAGCAAGGAGAAGAGCAAATCCGCGCCGAGGAGGAAGAATTCGAAGTGGGGAGGAGTAGGGAGGCTCGGGCATGCCTTTAAGGCGTCGTGGAGAGAGCGAAGGGAGAAGGAGGTCGGTTGCTCGGCGGGGATTTGTCGGCCGCGGGTGGTGGCGTGCTGGGAGGAACAAAACCGAGCTCGGCCATTGGGGAAGAGAGGGAGAGAGAGGGGAAGCAGAGGGGGAAAAGATTCACCAAATCTTTCCGCCTTGATTGCTTAGCTCAAAAGAGAGAGCCCCCGGCTGGTGCCTGCCGCGGCAGCCAGCCGCTCGGCGGTTGGCCGTTGGGGGCGGCCGGGTACTGTGGACTCTTCCTCTTTCTTATTTTTTAAATTTCTATTTAATTCAAATCCTAGAACAATATTCAATTGAAAGTTGTACTTCCCGAGTTTCAAAAATTTTGAAAATTTTTTTTGTATGCTCTGGATTTATTTAGGACACTTTTTCTTTAAGGTTTAAGTCTTGAAGTGGTCTCTAAAAATTCCTGAATTTCAAAATATAATCTAGTTTGTGTGAATTTTAAAGAGGTTTAAATCTTTTTCAAAAATTCTGAATAAATCTCCAAAATTCCAATTTGAAGTGAACTTAATTGTTATGTATCGCAACCCCGTCCGATAAAATCGTATGGTTGCTCATCCAGGATCATTTGTGGTGTCACTTGTCGAAGCAAGCGACCATACAGTACAATAATTAACAAGGACACGCAAAAGATTTAAATTGTATATTAAGTCTAGGATTACATTAATTGGTTCAAAGATTAAAGGTGCGGAAACGTATTTCAAAAATGAATGGTTGATAGCGGAAGCTAATAATTACAACTCGACGATACAATTAAGCACGCCAGCCCGTGGGTGCTTAATCTTCATGGGCCGGAGAAGCAGGAACCCACTCGAAGGTCCACTCCGAGGGTGCTTCCCCTTCCCAACCACCACAACCAAACGAACCAAAGTTAGAAGCATCACCTGCAAAACAATTAATCCACAAACCCTGAGTAACTAATATCAGCAAGACTTCCCTGTCAACGTGGCCATCTAATGACCGACTCCTAGAATGCAGGTTGTATTGGTGGAAGTGGATCGGGTATTACGAAAACAGCGCTAATAGTCTATTCCAATTTTAGCCAAGTTAACAGGAGTCGCTATGAATTTACTAAGTGTGCCGCTATTCTAAACAATTAAGAGTTCAACATAACCAATCAGGGTGAAAACAACCATTTTCATCATAAGTCCACTAGTTGCTTATCGTTGCGGCAGAAAGGAGCAAGTGGTACTCTTAACCATGAGGAACGGCAATTATAATTGATTTATATCCTGCACGAGAAACTCGAATGACACGACACGTGTGCACTCGAAGGAGTCATACGTGGCCACCTTTCGCAACATCGTGATAGAGTTGGCCCAACATCCATCTCTCCAAGGACATGGTCCTCCAGGCGATGCCCTGCATCCCTGTACGGCCCCAAGCCTTTCCCACTAGCACGAGCCCAGGAAAACAAAACGCGAATTCATCCACTCTAACGGTCCATTCACCCGGAAAGAGAGATGGCCAATTGTCCAACAAAGCACAATGAGCTACGTCGGTTTCCTAGTCCCATTTACCAGTATGCACTCGGTACACAACTCACACTTGACCAATGCAACAGCGCCCGATAAGGTTCCAGATCTTTGTTCACATTATGATCAAACATATTCCTTGAATCTTTCCTTCTTTGATTAAACACGAGTAGTCTCCATACTACTCGTATTCTACCGGTTTCCTATCCTTAAAGCATAGCATTCTATCACTGGCTCTACCAAAATAACCCATAGGAAATCCTATTAAGTCATGCAACTAAGTTTTCACGGTAATTTCCTCAAGACTTAATGCATAAACAATTCCTACACCCATAGTGATAAAAGTAAAACTTGTAAAACATAGGTGTGCACCGGGGCTTGCCTTGATCTGCAGAAAAGTTAGCGCACTCAAGAAGTTAGTTCCTGCGGTTGCCTCCTCCGGATTCACGTTCTCCTTCTGAAACTCCGAGTCGGTTCCTATGTGATGAAAATGCAATTTGTAAGGAAAATGGTGGTTCAAATGAAACTTCTCATTTTCTTTCTAGGAAATGATTCTTAGTTGGCATGTTCTCAAAATTAATGATTTCACTTCGGTTAGGGTTAGATCGACACTTTTCTTCGGGTATTAATTATTATTTAATAACTACGACTATTAACCTAGGGTTAAAATAAAACTTTTAATTATACCTCAAGATCATTTTTAGTTGATGGTACTCTCTGAAGTATGGATTTTGAACTTTGGTTGAGGCCTAGATGAATTCTCTAGATTTTATAAAAATTCATCAAAGTTTCTGTTACTAGATTTTATAAAATCAGAAACCATATGTAAACCTTGGAATAAAATTATGAAATTTTATGGGGTCACTCATGAGAACCAAAGCTAAAACTTTCTTTTTGTGGTCTAATCTTTTTGATGACTTTTACAATGTATTTTAGAAAATGATATTTTACTAGGCAGATTGGAGTATTGTTAAAGTGTTATATGCAACTTTGTGGTCCTGAAATCCTCATAAAATTCCAGAAGGTGTGTAATGCCATTATGTACTTGTGGATCAAATCTTAGCCCTAGCACTATTCTATAATTTAAATTTCAAATTCAAAAACAGATAAGAGTATTTTAATTATCTCTGAAAATTTTTGGGTTGTTTTCTAAAAAAGTGCTTTAATAGAAATTTAGTTCATTATTCAAGGATTCAAATAAAATTAGGTTTGGCATTTTTAGATTTTTTCCATGATTTTCTACACACTTAACAACTTCTGGCTAATTACTAAAAAATGGAGCAACCGATGGAACAGTGGCAGAGCAGGGCGGAAAATAGGGCACGGCGGCTCTCCGGTGAGATTCTCGCCAGAGAAGAGAGTTGGGGCTAGAATCAAAGTGTCGTGGAGCATCACCTTGACTCAAAGCACTAATTTGACGAGGATGAAGGTCACGGGGAAGAGGGGAACAAGGCTGGCGACGGTGAGCTCGAGGCGGAATCAATGGTGGCCGAGGTGGTGGCGCGAGGCGTTCTTCGTCAACGGCGATGGACTGCAGACAAAATCTTGTCAATTGGGTGCACAAGTGCTAGATCAAGTAGCCGGTGAAAGGAATTGGAAAAACATCGTACCACGACGACGGATTTTGGAGAAGAGTGGCCGCCGGTGAGGTCTTGGCCGAAAAACAGGGCGGCGGCGTTCCGGGGAATTTAGGGCACGGCTGGGCTCTTGGTGGTTGGAGAGTTTCAAGAGGAGGAGGGAAACCTAGGCAGCAAGGTGGCGGGGCTGGGGAAGTGCCAGAGTGACCCAGCGGCGTGAGGGCGGCCGGCAGCTAGAGCAATGGCGGCGCTCAGCAGAACAGAGGAACAAGGAAGCAGGGGAAAGAAGAGGGGAGAAGAAGGAAGGAGGGTGCTGGTGCTTGGCTTTATGCTCGAAGAAGAGGAGCAAGGGAGAGAGAGAACCGGGCGATCGCGGATTGGGCAGGGGGGCCGACAATGGGGTGAGGGAGGCGGCCAGGGCGACGGCTACTGCCTTGAAGACGACGTGCGGCACAGGAAGAAGTAATGGCGCCCAGAGAGAGAAGGGAGAGGGAGGAGAGAGGAAGGGGAAGGAAAACTCTTGCCATGATTTGATGCTACGGGGGAGTAATGGCGACGTGGGACGCTGGCCGGCTGTGCCTGGCAGTGAATAGTGGCGGTGAACAGGGCGGCGCGCCACTGTTCACCGTACAGCCGTTTTCAATTCCCATTTTTTCCAACTCACTTCACTTGAGTCAATTGAAAACCCTACGTCCCAAGTTCAAAATTTTTTCAAACTTTTTGTGTAGGCTAAATGAATTATTTGGAACAACTTTCCTTATAGTAATATTCTATGATTCAGCTCCTAAAAGTCTGTGAATTTTTAACTTTGTTCAAAATTGTCAGAATTTTAAAAGGGTTTAGACTTTTTCCAAAAATTTTGATAAAATCTCCAAAATTCCATTTTAATGCTTAGTTAATTGTTATGCAAAAATATGGCTAGGTTTTTGTGGAAATTTGGATAGCCATGAGTTAGGGTTTGGATTTAATTTCTGTTAACAGGATTTCGACACTGTTAGTTGAATCTTTCCGAACTTAGCTATAGTGTTTTGTTGTGTGTCAAAGTTTTCATGGTGATCCTTTAGAGCATTTTAAACATCATTTCTTTTTACTTCCAGTGTTGATTTTTACTTTTAGGTGAGTAAATTGCCGATTAGGGTTTTAGTGTGTCGACTTAAACCCTGATGACACCTGGGGTGTCACATTATGGAAAAAATATTGCTAGGGTTTTATGCAAATTTTGATAGGTCACTCATTAGGTTTTTAATTTCTTTCTTGATGAAGAAGGTTTTCAACACCGCTAGGTAAAATTTTTCGAACCTACTCATAGTGTTCTGTTATTTGTCAAAATTTTTGTACTGTTTCTTTGGAGTATTCAAACAACATTTCTTTTTACTGCCAGTGTCGATTTTGCTTTTAAGTGTATAATTCGGCTTCTAGGGTTTTAAGTTTAGTCGACGCGTTAAGCGGTGATACCTGGGGTGTCACAGCCCTCCCCCCTAAAAGAAATCGCGTCCCGAGATTTGAGGAGAGGGTTAGGATAGGCATAGGTACCTAGGGGGCTGGGAGTAGCTCGGGGTAGTGTGATTGAAGAAATTCTGCAGACTCCCATGTGGCTTCATCTTTCGTGTGGTTGCTCCACAGGACCTTGTAAAACTTGAGCGTCCGTTTCCTTGTAACTCGTTCCTTTTCATCCAGTATCCGAATTGGATGCTCGGGGTAGGTTAAGTCTGGTCGCAATTCTTCCACTTCTTAAATCACTTGGTCTACGAGCGCCTTCAGACACTTCTTCAACTGGGAGACGTGAAAGACGTTGTGTACTCTTGATAATCCTTGGCAGATCCACCCGGTATGCTACTGGTCCGCACTTGGCCGTGATAGGATACGGACCGATGTATCGGGGCGCTAACTTGCCTCTGACCCTCAATCGTTGAATTCCCTTTGTTGGCGAGACTCGTAGGTAGACGTAGTCTCCTACCTCGAAACTTAGGGGTCTACGCCTTCGATTTGCATAACTCTTCTATCTGGACTTGGAGGTTTTCAGATTTGCTTGTATGACCCGTACCTTTTCCTCGGCCAGCTGTACTAGATCTGGTCTGAGTATGACTCTTTCTCCTGCTTCCGACCAGTTGAGCGGCGTTCTGCAACTACGGCCGTAAAGGGCCTCAAAAGGTGACATCTTGATACTGGCTTGGTAGCTATTGTTGTACGACAACTCCGCCAATGACAGATAGGTGTCCCATCCTTTTCCGTGCTCCAGAATACAAGCTCGGAGCATGTCTTCAAGTATTTGGTTTACTCTTTTCATTTGGCCATCTGTCTGTGGGTGGTAGGCAGAGCTATGGATTAACCTAGTCCCTAGTGATGTGACACCCCGATCCAGGGCTTAATAGAATTAATAGGATATTCATATCAACAAGTTGCAACTTCTTTTCCGGTAGCCTAGTTCTGAAAAACTTCGAGGTTAAGCGTGCATGGCCTGGAGCAATTTTAGGATGGGTGACCGACCGGAAAGTTATTCCCGGGTGCGCACAGGTGAGGATAAATGTGCGCAGAAAAGACTTGTGTTGGTCTGTGAGGCCAACCTATGTCCTATAAAAAGCTACCTAATGTAAGTGGGCCCGGCCTCGAGGAGGCGGGACGTTACATAATGGTATCAGAGCCGACTCTCGCGGTTTCACGGACGCTTGTGTCGCAGTTACGCAGGCATGTTGTGCATGGCTGGTGTGGATCCAGAGTGGTCACACAGCATGACATATGCGCTGGCACTGGATCGATGGACGTGACCAAGAGAGAACGTTCCTGGCTTGGGATTGACCGACGAGGACGTCAGTCTCTTAAGGGGGTGAGTATGTGACACCCCGATCCAGGGCTTAATAGGATTAATAGGATACTCATATCAACAAGTTGCAACTTCTTTTCCGGTAGCCTAGTTCTGAAAAACTCCGAGGTTAAGCGTGCTTGGCCTGGAGCAATTTTAGGATGGGTGACCGACCGGGAAGTTATTCTCAGGTGCGCACAGGTGAGGATAAATGTGCGTAGAAAAGACTTGTGTTGGTCTGTGAGGCCAACCTATGTCCTATAAAAAGCTACCTAATGTAAGCGGACCCGGCCTCGAGGAGGCGGGACGTTACAAGTGATTCGTGGAGTTGCTTCCAAAATCGACCTATGAACTGGGTACCTCGGTCGGAGATTATGGTCTTGGGCACTCCATGATGACAGACTATTCGTTCGATGTATAACTCTACATACTTTTTTATTCTATAATTTGTACTGACAGGTATGAAATGAGCAGACTTCGTCAGACGATCCACGACTACCAAATGGAGTTATGCTGTCGAGAGGATATGGGTAGCCCCACAATGAAGTCCATGCTGATATCCTCCCATTTCCAGGACGGAATGCTTAGCGGCCGCAATAGACCTGCACCTTTTAAATGATCTGACTTCACTCTTCGACAGGTGTCACACTCTGCGATGTATTGTGCGATTTCCCGCTTCATTCTTGTCCACCAAAACTTCTTTCGCAAGTCTTGGTACATCTTGTTACTGCTAGGATGGATGGAATACTTGGATAAGTGAGCCTCATCCATGATCGTTCTTCGGAGCTCGTGATCTTTTGGCACGACCAATCTGTTTTTGAACCATAAAATTCTGTCTTCGTCTTCCTGGAAGCACTGCATCTTCTTTTCTTGTAGCCCTAATCTGATCTTTTCCATGCCCTTGTCAAGCTTCTGGGCCTTGGCTACCTCGTCTCTAAGTGTTGGCACGAGGGCTAGATTATAGAGGGCTCCGTTGGGTAGAATTCTTAAGGTTGGCTCTAGTTCTTCGGTTGTAAGCCCTTGATCTAGGTAGTGGCAGTGGCATTTCTACTCAGCGCATCTGCAACTACATTGTCCTTGCCTGGGTGGTAATGAATCTCCAGTTCAAAATCCTTGATTAACTCTAGCCATCTTCGTTGTCTCATATTCAACTCATTCTGTGTGAAGATGTACTTGAGGCTCTTGTGGTCAGTGTAGAGGTGTACTAGGTTTCTTAGTAAATAATGCCTCCACACCTTCAGAAGCTATCACCACAGCTGCCAACTCCAAGTCGTGTGTGGGGTAATTTAGCTCATGCTTACAGAGTTGCCTGGAAGCATAAGCAATAACTCAACCTTCTTGCATTAACACACAACCAAGTCCAATGCCTAACGCATCACAATATACGTCAAAGGGCTTGTTCAAATCCGGTTGGGTGAGTACCGGTGCTGTGGTCAAATGCTTCTTCAAAGTTCGAAAAGCTTCTTCACACTTTTCCGTCTACTTGAACTTTTGATCTTTCCGGAGCAGCTCTGTGATAGGTTTGGCAACCTTGGAAAAGCTAGGAATGAAGCGACAATAATATCCTGCTAATCCCAAGAAACTTCGCACCTTGTGGACTGTTGTGGGTGCCTTCCAATCGACAACATCTTGCACCTTTCCCGGATCCACAGAAATGCTTTCGCAGACACTACGTGACCCAGAAACTGGACACGCTCAATCCAAAATTCACACTTGCTGAATTTGGGATAGAGCTGATGATCTCTGAGTCTTTGTAGAACTATCCGGAGGTGTTCAGCATGCTCATCGGCCGTCTTGGAGTACACTAAGATGTCATCAATGAACACCACGATAAACTTATCCAGCTCTGGCATGAAAACTGAGTTCATGAGGTACATGAAGTACGCTGGTGCGTTAGTGAGTCCAAACGACATCACCAAGTACTCATACAGCCCGTATCTGGTGGAGAAGGCCGTCTTCAGAACGTCAATGGGACGTATCTTGATCTGATGATAGCCAGACCGAAGATCGACTTTAGAGAAGACCTTTGCTCCAGCCAACTAATCAAATAGAGTATCTATGCGCGGCAAGGGATACTTGTTCTTGATAGTTTTATGACGAATGGGGGCTCTAGAGGAACTATTGCTAAACTCTTACCCTTAACAAAGTTTTTAGTGATAAAGTTGTGTGTGTCAGCGGAATCAAATAGAAGAAATGCTGAATGAACAGAGAGCGAGAACGTACCCGCCAGCACAGGCTCTCCTTCAGCTATTTCTTTGGTTGTGGTGTAGTTCACCCGACCGGTTCTGGTGTTCTTCTGGCCCCTTTGTTAGCCCTGCCCTGGTTTGCCTGCTGGTTGCCTCTGGCCTGCTGGTTGGAGGGGCACTCGCGGGCGAAGTGTCCGGGTTGCCCGCACGTGAAGCAAGGGGTGCCTGGTCCAGGACGGGCGCGCTGTTGAGGTGGGCGGACACCCTGGTTCCTCTGTGGCGGTGGTGGTGCACGGTAGCCGGATTGTGGCTGATTCTGCGGGGGCCGGTAAGGCTGCTGAGGCGGACGTAACGACGGAGCCAGCGCGGGGTCGCCCTGTATTTCCTACCATCTGGTGCAGTGTACACCAAACGGTACTTCGGTGGTGGGGCATTTGATGGCCCACCGCTGGCTCGCCTCTTCTCCCGTTGCTCTTTCTCCAGGTACTCTTCGGTGATGAGGGTGTTGCTCATGAACTCATTGAATGAGCCCCCTTGATTCAGGGCCAGGCGACCCTGGAGTGTAAGGTTCCGACCCTCCATGAAATGGTGTTTCCATTTCGCATCCGTATCCACTTGTTCTGGAGCATATAGAGCAAGCTGGTTGAACACACGGGAATAGTCGTGCACCGTGCGATTGCCTTGTGTTAATGCCATGAACTCCTTGGCCTTCCTCTGCATAAGTCCCGCGGGGATGTGATGAGCGGGGAACGCTTCCCGGAACTGCATCCAGGGCACCGGGGCGTTCGCCGGGAGGGTGGCCAGATAGTTGGCCCACCAAGCACCGGCGTGCCCGTGGGGCATCTGCGCTGCGAAGAGTGTCTTCTGGGTCCCCTGCAACGGAGCAGCCCAAATTTGGCCTCGATCGTATGAAGCCAGTGATCAGCTTCCATTGGTTCCCGGGCATCTCTGAATTCCGGGGGATGCGTGGCCACGAAATCAGCATAAGTGCTGTCCTGGTTTTGGTTCCTGGCGCCTTGATTTGTGCCAGCATTCTCTAGTCTTGCCCGTAGCATTTTCTGAGTTTGTTGGCTGCTTTGTAGCATGGCCGCCATAGCTGCAGCCAAGGTTGGCTCAGCTGGCGGGGGTGGCGGGTTGGAGCTTTCCGCATCCTGCCATCCAGCCCTTTGTTCACCATGCTGAAAAAGTGAAAAGTGGTCCCCATTAGTGCAATTCACTCCATGACCATATCTCAACATATGCAAAATAATGTCATAATGCACGGTACGGATAACTCATAAACATGCTTCATTCGTTTCCAAAATGATGACAGTACATTAGCTCTTCAAACTCCCTAGACTGTCAAACCACCACTCTTACATCCACAAGGTTACAACGCCACTACGGTAGGCTTAGGAGAACACAACGCTAACACCAAACAGGCACAACGCACTCCTTAAGCGAATCATCTAGCTAAACTTGGCGTTGTGAAACCATCTCTGATCTACTCCTCCTTGGGTTCTGGGTCCGAAGCACCGGGATCCGATACCTCTGACTCAGACGCATCATCGTTAGCGGGAGGCGGCTGCTGCGCCTCTAAAAGTCCCACTATCTGATGTTGCAGATGATGGGTCTCATGGGCGAGGTCCTTAGCCATCTGCACTGCATTCCCTCTGAGTATGTCCAACTGGTGAATGTGTTGCAACATGATGTTGCAATCATTCTCCCGAGCATGAATCGAGCAGTCTTAATCTCGGAGACTGCCTCCAACTCAGAAATGCGTGTGGCTCGGGTGTCGCAACGAGCACGCAGTCCATTGTTCCTGCTCTCCAAGCTCTTGATCTTCTCCTGGAGTTGGGCTATCTCCTCATGAGCCCATCCCAGAGCCTGGCGATCCATCAGAGCAGCGAGAACAGTGTCCTCATGCAAATTGAGCATTGCCAAGCTCAACGTGAACTATGGAGTCACGTGGTCTTTCTCCCCCTTGAGGGTCCTGACCTGGGCATTCTTGACATTGCGGCGCCAGATACTGTCGACCTGGTCCCATATCGGGAACATCGCCGCTGGCTGGTCTGTCAAGTCCTCTATGTGCCTCTCGCAAAGCCTCAATAGAGCCTGATGAGCAGCTGACTCGACTGCCTTAGTATGGTCCGAGCCAAAAGTAATGAGGGTCCAAGTATCTCCATTGGCTAGTCAAGGGTGCGTGGGTAGCGTAATCATGGCCGAGCAGCGCTGTAGATTATACTGCATAAACTCCCGGATCTGAATACAAGGAGTCCCTGCGTAACCTAGCGACTGCAAGGTCTGATGGAGGATCTCCACAAATCCCCTGCGTCCCGACTCCTTGGTGACGCGGGTAGGGGTGGAGTCCTCAATGCCAAGCTCCACGTGTTCGACCTTCACTGCGCGGCGACAGACTGCACTTTACCTCAGGCAGCGGAGGTATGAGGGCGTTCCGCAAGACCGAAGTCGTGCGGAACACTCATCTCTTGTGTGCCAATGACCCAAGACACCACTGTTGCGAAGGTCTACATTCGCAACAGGTCCATAACCGACACCTCGTACAGTAGAGGTCCGCTTTTCTCCCTAAATGGCAAGGGGGTGTATTATGTTTCAACGAACATAATACCTCCCTCTATACCATCACGGTACAGAACGCTATTGTTGCTGATGCAACAGGGATTTCTCAACTTTTCACCGTAGTCGAGCGGCGTACCTTACCTCGCTTACCTGAGCGTAGGTGCGTCGTTACAGAAATGTAATCTAGACTAGGTTTAGTTAGCTCCTGATCTAGGTTAGCTTGCCACCTGATAACCTATTACCTAATAGGGCTCGTACCTCACTCGCACGTAATTTTTTAAAAATATGCCTTTAAATGTCGTACCATTTCCCAATATGGCTTTGATACCAAGCTGACGCGGACCCACCCCGAAAAACCCGTTTCGGGACGGACCCTGTCGTCCTCGCTAGGATCCTGTTGGGCAATGCTCGACGAATCGAGCGTACACACGGTGCAACACAGGTAGGATAAACAGCAATAATTTACAAGGCAAGAGAATTTGATACATCTTTATTTCATAGATAAAGATTTAAGTCTTACAATATCTGAGAGTAAGCAAAAGAGTTTTGAAAACAGATACAGCGGAAGACTTGAACGGTTCTACAGACTCCAACACTCATACTAAAGCAAAAGCATGCACCGTGCCCAGTGACGTCATGCTACTAGCCACTTCAAGTATTACTACGGCGATTCACATAGCTCCCACTGGAGGTTCCCAACCTTGGGGTGAGATTCCTCCCAATGGATCCTCTCATCCTGGTTCTGCATGTCTGTGCCTGAAAACCATGTATCACAAAAGCGTGAGCTTCTAAGAAGCTCAACAAGGCTGACCCATCAAATTGGCTGACTACAGCCGACACCTAAATATGCTGCCTGACTAGGGGTGGGTTTACTTGCCAAATGGACTCGCATTTCCTGAACTATTCTAGGTCAAGTTTTAGCTCAGGTTAAGTGATTAGAATAGAAATTTCAGTTTGCACTAATCTAATCAATCATGAATAGAACAACAGATCAATTCATCATCGTAACTTAATCATCATCGTCATTGCTCATCATCTTAATGTATGTGACAGAGAGTTCAAGCAAACTCATAGCTGAGAGCGACAGCGATTCGAACCGATTTTTATACCTCTGCAGGGTCAACCTAATCATACGACATGTGCGCGTCCCAGACCGCACGTGGCAACCATTCACACCAGGTCCTGCAAAGTCGATTCCCTCTTACGCCTACCTTAGCAGCGCCGCATCCGACCAGAACACGTCCCAGACGGTTTCTGTGGAGTTCTGTAACGTCCCGCCTCCTCGAGGCCGGGTCCGCTTACATAAGGTAGCTTTTTTATAGGACATAGGCTGGACTCACAGACCAACACAAGTCTTTTCTATGCACATTTGTCCTCACTCGTGCGCACCCAGGAATAACTTCCCGGTCGGTCACCCATCCTGAAATTGCTCCAGGCCAAGCACGCTTAACCTCGGAGCTTTTCGGAGCTAGGCTACCGGAAAAAAAGTTACAACTTATTGATATGAGTATCCTATTAATCCTATTAAGTCTTGGAGCGGGGTGTCACATACTCACCCCCTTAAGAGACCGACGTCCTCGTCGGTCACTCCCAAGCCAGGAACGTTCTCTCTTGGCCACGTCCATGTGTCCAGTGCCAGCGCATGTGTCATGTTGTGTGACCACTCTGGATCCACACCAACCATGCACACCATGCCTGCGCAACTGCGACACATGCGCCTGTGATACCGCGAGAGTCGGCTCTGATACCATTATGTAACGTCCCGCCTCCTCGAGGCCGGGTCCGCTTACATCAGGTAGCTTTTTTATCGGACATAGGCTGGACTTACAGACCAACACAAGTCTTTTCTACGCACATTTGTCCTCACTCGTGCGCACCTAGGAATAACTTCCCGGTCGGTCACCCATCCTGAAATTGCTCCAGTCCAAGCACGCTTAACCTCGGAGCTTTTCGGAGCTAGGCTACCGGAAAAGAAGTTGTAACTTGTTGATATGAGTATCTTATTAATCCTATTAAGCCTTGGAGTGGGGTGTCACAAGTTCCCACGCTGCCTGCCCCAGATCGCCTCCGAATCAGACACCGTAGGGCAGGTTCGACTTTGCAATCACTAGGCTGCGTAGCTTTACTGGGCCCCTTTATACACAGCTTACGATCAGTATATTCAATACTTGCCCAGCTGTGCCACACGGATCAGACAAGACTACGGTCATCCTGGTCCTGGACCAATCACCGACCTACTTATACCCTGTCTGACCCTCAATATTTTATCTTTCCTTATTCATTCACAACCATGTGTCATATTTCATGTGGTAGTTTCAAACAACACCCTACCAATCGCGAGCAGCGTCCTCTCTGCTCGACTTCTAGCGGTAAGGATCGCTAAGCATAGCACACTAATATGGTCACCTATACCAATTACCGATGGGGTGGCCTGCGGAAACAGATGCAGCTAGGGTTTCAATCAACTCCTAGAAACTTAATGCACTATCAGGACACATAGTATAAAAGGAAAACATTAAAACTTGGTTGTGCACTGGGGCTTGCCTGGTTCTTCGGAGTTGACGCTGACTTCTTCGGCGGAGATCGA
This sequence comes from Oropetium thomaeum, assembly GCA_001182835.1. Classification (NCBI taxonomy): domain Eukaryota; kingdom Viridiplantae; phylum Streptophyta; class Magnoliopsida; order Poales; family Poaceae; genus Oropetium; species Oropetium thomaeum. Next base: position 2,307,499 of record LFJQ01000020.1, on the reverse strand, counting down.
GGACCCGGGGTCTGCAACTACTTCGTGCGCTTCAGAGTCTACATGATGCAATATGATCATGATAAATTCAATGAAAAGATAACATAATACTTTTATCAAAGAGTATTCTAGGGTTTCTGATGGCGACCTTTAGCGACTAGGGTTAACCCTAACTTCTAACTTCGGCGTTTTTATTAAGAGGCTTTATCCGTACGAGTGGGGGTTTAAGTGAACTTCTCTCCCCACCAGGATTCATTTTCGTTGACTGGGCTTTTCTGAAGTAAGAGTTTTAAAATTTACTTGAGGTCACACTGATTTTTTTTTCTGGATTTCATAAAATTCATCTAAATTTGCCGTTATTCAAACTAGGGTTAAAATAAAACTTTTAAATTATATTATGAGTTCATTTTTAGTTGATTCTACTCTCTTGAATATGCATTTTGAAATTTGGTTGAGGCCAAGATGAATTTTCTAAATTTTACCAAAATTCATCAAACTTTCTGGTTATTTAAATTTGTAAAATCAGAAATAAATACTAAACCCTAGAATAAAATTATGAAATTTTATGTAATCACTTATGAGCACCAATGCTAAAGTTTTGCTTTTGGATTTAACTTTGTGGACGACTTTTATAATGTATTTTAGAAAATGATAATTTAACTAGGCAGATTAGAGTATTTTTGAAGAGATGTATGCAACTTTGTGGTTGTAAAATCCTAATAAAATTTCAGGAGATGTTTCTCATCGAGTTGCAGCTGAGGTTCATGTTTTAGCCCTGGCACCACTCTAGAATTTAAAATAAAATCCAAAAACAGAAAAGGGTAATTTAATTATTCAAGGAATTCCATGATCATTTTTGAAAAAGTGCTTTAACGGAAAATTAGTTCTTTTCATGAGGATTCTAAGAAATGTTAGTTTGGCATTTTTGGATTTTTCTATATTTTTTAGACGCTTTGCAATGTTGATCAATTAATAGGAACAGAATATTAAAAGGGAAAGAAAAAGACAGAACAGAGGAGCTTGAGCCCGGCGGCAGGACCGAACTCCGGCGAGCAGCGCAGAGGAGGAGGGGGGGTCCTAGGTACAGAGGATAGTGTGGAGAGCTTCACCATACCGAGGCGAACTCCGTGGAGGGTGCTAATGGTTTTGGGGGTGACCGGAGATTGTGGTTCGGCGGTGAGGTCAAGGCGGTGGCAAGGGTGATCCGACCGTGGCGCGCGACGATCGTCCCCTCCGGCGACCAACTGCGAATGAGAACTTGTCAAAGGGATGTGCACCGATTAGAGGGGGTAGCCAGCGAGAGGAATCGGAAAATGGTGGTACCGTGGTGATGAATTCGAAGTTTTCTTGTTGGCGGCGGCGCTCCGGACCGGGGAAGGAAGAACTCACGTTCCCGGCGATAGGGTGGACCGGGGAGAGCCTTGGTGGTCCGAGAGCTATCTGAGGAGGAGGGGAGGCCGTTCCACACGGTGGCGGAGCACGGGGCTTGCCGTACGGGGCTGTCGACATGCGGGGTACGACGGCGGCAATGGCGGTGGTGGCGACCGAGCAAGGAGAAGAGCGAGTGCGCGCCGAGGAGGAAGAATTCGAAGTGGGGAGGAGTAGGGAGGCTCGGGCATGCATTTAAGGCGTCGCGGAGAGAGAGAAGGGAGGAGGAGGTCGGTTGCTTGGCGGGGATTTGTTGGCCGCGGGCGGTGGCATGCCGGGAGGAACAAAACCGAGCTCGGCCATTGGGGAAGAGAGGGAGAGAGAGGGGAAGCAGAGGGGGAAAGGATTCACCAAATCTTGCCACCTTGATTGCTTAGCTCAAAATGCCGAGCCCCCGGCCGGCGCCTGCCACGGCGGCCAGCCGCTCGGCGGTTGGCCGTTGGGGGCGGCCGGGTACTGTGGACTCTTCCACTTTCTTTTTTTTTTTTAAATTTCTATTTAATTCAAATCCTAGAATAATATTCAATTTAAAGTCATACTTCCCTAGTTTCAAAAAATTTGAAAGATTTTGTGTATGCTCACGTGACACCCCAGGTGTCGCCAGGGTCTAAATCGACAACTTTAAATCTTAATCGGCAAATTACACACTTAAAAACAAAATCGACACTGGTAGTAAAAAGAAAATGTTGTTGAAATAATCCAAAGGAATACTACGCAAACTTTGACAAAACATTAGAACATGTCTAGTGGGTTCAGAAAGTTTCAACCAGCAGTGTCAAGGGCCTTCTTCTTCGGGAAGGAATTAAACCCTAATGAGTAACCTATCAAAATTTCCACAACACCCTAGCTATATTTTTGCATAACAATCAAGTACACTTCAAAATAGAATTTTAGAAATTTATCCAAAATTTTTGGATAAGATTTAAACCTCTTTAAAATTCACACAAACTAGAATAAACATGAAAATTCAAGAATTTTTAGAGAACGAAATAGGACTTCAACCCTAAATGGAAATTGTTACAAATAATTCCTTTAGTACACACAAAAAGTTTCAAAATTTTCTCAGCTGGAAAGGTAGGGTTCTCAATTGAATCAAGAAGGAGCTTTGTAGTAATTCAAAAATCAATTTGAAAATTGGATGACGAGCTACAGTACCGGCCGCCCCACCGGCCAACCGCCGAGTGGCAGGGCCGGCTCCCCCGCCGGCCGGCACAACTTTTGGAGCCAGGCCTTCAAAGCTTCAAGCAAATCTTGCCAAATCTTCTCCCTTTCCTCTGCTTTCTCTCTCTCCCCGTCTTGTTCTTCCCCGCCGCACGCCAAGCACTGCCGCACGCCATCGCCACCGCCGTGCCGACCAATCCCGCCTCTGTTCCACCCCCCCTCCTCTTCCTTTCTCTCACTCCCGCGTGGGTTAAAGGAAGCCACAGCACCTCTCTCTGTTCTCGGTTACCACGGGCGACACAACTCCCTTGTTCTTCCTCCCGCCCCTCTCCTCTGTGTTCCTGCTCACCAAGCGCCAGGCGGGCAGTAGCCACCGCAGCGCTCCCTCTCCGAACTCCGCCGAATCCGCGTCAATCCGGTGCGCTAGGACCCCTTCCTGCTCCCCATAAGCGCGCGATGGTTTCAATCGACCGGTGTCCACTGGATTGAGCCTCCTCGCCAGCCACCATTGCCGAGCGGAGCAGGCGCACGGTGAGAACTCCCTATCACTTCGATTTTAGCACCGCAGCCTTGTCAACCGCCTTCCTTGCTCCCCCGTGTAGCTTGCTGAGTTTGTGGTCGCCGTGATTGTTGCTTCTGCCGTCGGGAACGTCGCCGCCGGAGGTACCTCTGTTAGGGCCGCCGTCGCCGTTCTGGTTGGGGGCCCCCCCGTGGCTATATTCCTCGACGCCCAGCACCCCAAGGGCGAGGCAAAGCTCATAGACATCATCCCCTTGACCCTCGTCAACTCTGCCATACTCCCCACCCCGCCGGAGCCTCGCTGGACTTGCCCCGCCGCCTCCCCTGTTTTGCCGCCAGTTTAACCTTTAAATATTCTTCTCCCGATTAATTGGTCAACCTTGCAAAGCGTCTAACAAATCACAGAAACATCCAAAAATTCCAAACTAAAATTTGTTAGGATCCTTGGAAATGGACTAATATTCTGTTAAACACTTTTTCAAAAACGACCAGGGATTTTCATAAATATTTAGAATAATCTTTTCTATTTTTGAATTTTAATTTAAATTCTAGAGCAGTTCTAGGGCTCAAATTTGATCTACAAATACAGCGTGGCAGTAGGCATCCTCTGGAATTTTACGGAAATTTTAGATCCACAGAGTTGCATGTAACCTTTTTAAAATACTCCATTCTGCCCACCTAATTTACATTTTCTTAAATACATTATAAAAGTCCACCAAAAAGTTGAACCCAAAAACAGAACTTTAGTTTTAATGCTCATGAGTGAATGCATAAAATTTCCTAATTTTATTCTAGGTTTTAATAATTATTTCTGATTTTACAATTTTAAATAACAGAAACTTTGTTAAATTTTTATAAAATCTAGAAAATTCATCTAGACCCCAACCAAATTTCAAAATTCATATTTCAGAGAGCACTATCAATTAAAAATAAAATTTTAGTAGAACTAAAAATTTTCATTTCAACCCTAAGATTAATAGTCGTAGTTTATTAAGTAATTATTATCCGAAGAAAAGTGCCGATCAATCCTCAACCCGAGTTTGAATTGCTTGATTCAGGGAATATGGCCAATTACAAATCACCTCGTGGGTAATTGAGTAGATTTCTTGGAACCCCATTCATTAAGTCAAAACATAATTAAGCTAGTGGCATCGAAGAATTAGAGTTAACCCTAATTTCTAAACGTCGCCGATTGAAACCCTAGAATACTCCTTGATAAAAGCATTATGTTATCATTTCTTTAAACTCCTCGTAATCATAATGCATCATGTAGATTCTGAAGCGCACGAAGTAGCTGCAGAGCCCGATTCCTCAATTCCCTCAGGAGAAGTCAACCACAGCTCCAAAGAACCAGGCAAGCCCCGGTGCACAACCGTTACTTAAAGTTTTTCCTTTTATAACTCAGTGTGTCTTGTTTGTGCATTAAGTGCTAGGAGTTAATTGAAACCATAGTTGCATTTGTTTCCCATAGGAAACCCTATCGGTAGCTGGTATAGATACTCCTTAGTATGCTATGCAGGTATTGCCGGTAGAATTCGAGCAGAGTGGACGCTGCTCGCGAAAGGTAGGTTGTTGGATGAAACTTCCCTTTGATACATATGACACCTGATGATGAGTTAATTAAGGAAATATAAAAGTTTGAGGATCAGACAGGATACCAATTAGGTCGGCGACTGGACCAGGTCCAGGGTGACCGTAGACTTGTCTGATCCGTGTGGTCCGAGACTGATCGAGTGTTGAATGTACTAGTCGTATGCTGGGAGTTATGGGCCCCAGTAAACCTATGTAGCCTAGTAATTGCAACGTCGAACCTGCCCTACGGTGTCTGACTAGGAGGAGATCTGGGGTGGGCAACGTGGGAACTCCACAGAAACCGTCTGGGACGTGTTGTCTGGTGGGATGCAGCACTGCTAAGGCAGACGTAGGAGGGAATTGACGTTGTAGGAGCTGGTGTGAACGGTTGCCACGTGCGAGTCTGGGACACGCACGTGTGGTACGATTATGTTTTTCCCCTGCAGGGTATAAAATTCGTTTCGAACCGCTATCGCTCCCAGTTGGTGAGCATGCTCGTGAAACGCACCACATTTTTGCAAATAAGTTGAGATCCAATGAGGATGATACTATGATGATTACTATTACTTCGTCATTTCTATCATGCTTGATTAGTTCAGTGCTAATTAAAGTTATATTTTAATAACTTAACCTGTGCTAAAATTTGACCAAGAGTAGTACAGGCTTGCGGGTCCGTTTTACAAGTAAACCCAACCCCCATCAGCCTTCATGTCTAGAAGTTGGCTGTAGTCAGCCATTTCTTTTTTGACGGGTCAGCCTGTAGCATGACGCCCCTGGGCATGGTGCATGCTTTTGCTTAATGTATGAGTGTCGGAGTCTGTAAGCGATCGAGTCTTCCGCTGTTACGTTTTCAAAACTTTATTTGCGCACTCTGAATCTCTTGTAAGACTTAAGTTTCAATCCATGAATTAATGTTGTATTAATTTCTCTCTCCCTGTAAATTATTGCTGTTTATTCCTGCCTGTGTGGTATCGTGTGTACGCTCGCTTCACCGAGCGTTGTCCAACAGGATCCTGGCTCAACGACCGACCGGATCCGTCCCGAAAAGAGGCTTTCTGGGCGGGTCCGCGTCAGCTTGGTATCAGAGCCGTGTTGGGAAACGGTACAACGTTTAAGGCATATTTTCAAAAATTACGTGCGAGTAAGGTACGAGCCCTATTAGGTAATAGGTTATCAGGTGGCAAGCTAACCTAGTGCAGGAGCTAACTAAATCCAGTCTAGATTTACATTTCTGTAATGACGCACCTACGCTCAGGTAAGCAAGGTAAGGTACGCCGCTCGACTGCGGTGAAGGGTCGAGAAATCCCTGTTACGTCAGCAACAGTAGTGTTCTATACCGTGGTGGTATGGAAGGAGGTACTATGTTCGTTGTAACACAGTACACCCCCTTGCCGTTTAGGGAGAAAAGCGAACCTCTACCGTACGAGGTGTGGGTTACGGACCTGTTGCCAATGCAGACCTTCGCAACAGTGGTGTCTTGTGTCTTTGACACACAAGAGATGAGTTTGTTCCTCACGACCTCGGTTTTGCGGAACACTCTCATACCTCCGCTGCCTGAGGTAAAGTGCAGTATGTCGCCGCGCAGGGAAGGTCGGACACGTGATCCCCGTACATGGCCTACTCGGGGCGACCCATATGGCAATGATATGGGTTGATGTTTTTACTTTTGAGATATATTTATGATATTGAACTGCCTGGGATGCATTTTCTGCAGGTACGCTAACCTCGGTACCGTAAGGAACGTGTAGTAACATCTAACTTGAGTGCGATTCTGCCACCGCCGAAGCGTATTCTTTTACTTTTATGAGGATGCATAGGACGAGTCAGGATTGCATTTGCATGATAAAATGGTAAACTTCTTTAAAACTCACATTAAGTCATCCAGGACTAGAAACTTTGCTAATAATGGCTAGTACACATTCGGAAGTTAATTTAAAAACAACCTGAATATCTTCCTCCTTAGAGATTACGTGGCCTCAAACCGAGTTGGAGCAGAATCCTTGCATACCATTGAGCCTTTTCAGTACTTTCCTCGATGGGAAGATTGCCTCCTTGACAGGTCAGCTTAGACGGCAAGCACTATGGGTAGATTGGTTGTCGCTAGACTAGCAACCTTAGTGTCAATCTTCGATCACCTTTTTAGCAGGAACGAGAATATTTTACGTATCGGAAGATTTAGCATGCCTTGAACTATGTGTCAACATGTGGCTTCTGATTGATAAAATATTGTTCATTTCTGTGTTGCAGATGGACGACAACACGATCGAGCATGGGCTCGCGGAGATAGGTGTTGAGGACTCCACCCCTACCTATGTCACCAAGCAATCGGGACGCAAGGGATTCGTGGAGATACTCGGTCAAACCTTGCAGTCGCTGGGTTATCCAGAGACTCCTTGGTTTCAGATCCGAGAGTTTTGGCAGTATGACCTACCGCGCTGCTTAGCCATAGTTACACTACCCACGCACCCTCGACATGCCAATGGAGAGATTTGGACCAGCACCACATTTGGTTCGGATAAGACTGAAGCCATCGAGTCAGCCGCTCATCAGGCCCTACTGAGGCTATGCGAGAGGCACCTAGAGGACTTGGCAGACAAGCCAGCGGCGATGTTCCCGATACGGGACCAGGTTGACAGTACCTGGTGCTGCAATGTTAAGAATGCCCAAGTCAGGACCCTCAAGGGAGAGATGGACCACGTCACTCCCTTGTTCACATTGAGCCTAGCGCTGCTCAACTTGCATGAGGACACTGTTCTCACAGCTCAGATGGACCGACAGGCCTTGCGTCGGGCTCATGTGGAGGTAGCCCAACTCAAGGAGAAGGTTCAGGACTTGGAGAGCAGGAACACTGCACTTCGTGCTCGATGCAACGACCGCGCTACACGCATCTCCGAGTTGGAGGCGGTCTCTGAGATTAAGACCGCCCAGGTCCATGCTAGGGAGAATGATTGCAACATCATGTTGCAACACATTCACCAGCTGGAGATACTCAGGGATAATGCGGTTCAGATAGCTGAGAACCTCGCCCATGAGAACCATCATCTGCAGCATCAGATAGAGGGACTTTTGGAGGCACAGCAGCCCCCTCCCGCTAACGATGATGCGCCTGAGTCAGAGGTATCGGATCCCGAAGCTTCAGACCCAGAGCCAGACGAGGAGTAGATCAGAGATGGTTTCACAACGCCAAGTTTAGCTAGATGAGTCACTTAGGGCGTGCGTTGTGCCTGTCATGGCGTTAGCATGTGTTCTTGTGAGTCTATCTTAGTGGCGTTGTAATCTTTTGGATGTAAGAGTGGTGGTTTGATAGTCTGGGGAATTTGAAGAAACTAATGTACTGTCATTATTTTGGGAAGGAATGGAGTTTGTTTATGAGTTATCCATGTCATGCATTTTGACATCCTTTTGCATATATCCAGCTATGGTCATGGAGTAAACTGTGCTAATGGGGACCGCTCTTCACTTTCTTTTTCAGAATGGTGAACACCAGGGCTGGACGTCAAGATGCGGAAAGCTCCAACCCGCCACCCCCACCAGCAGAGCCAACTCTGGTCGCGGCTATGGCGGGCCATGCTCAAAGCTACCAGCAGACGCAAGAAATGCTGCGGACCATCCTGGAGAATAATGGCCAGAATCGGGGTGCAAGAAACCAAAACCAGGACAGCACGTATGCTGATTTCCTGGCCACTCATCCTCCAGAATTCCGCGACGCACGGGAACCAATGGAGGCAGACCACTGGCTTCGTACAATTGAGGCCAAGTTTGGACTACTCCGTTGCTCGGAGACTTAGAAGACGCTCTTTGCAGCCAGATGCTCCACGGACACGCCGGAGCTTGGTGGCCTAACTATCTAGCCACCCTCCCAGAAAACACCCAGGTGCCCTGGACGCAATTTCGGGAAGCGTTCCGCGCTCATCACATCCCCGCGGGACTTATGCAAAGGAAGGCCAAGGAGTTTATGGCCCTGACACAAGGCAACCGCATGGTGCATGACTACTCCCGTGTGTTCAACCAGCTTGCTCTATATGCTCCAGAGCAAGTGGACACGGATGCGAAACAGAAATACCGTTTCATGGAAGGGCTGAACCTTAAACTCCAGGGTCACTTAGCCCTGAACCAAGGCGGCTCATTCAATGAGTTTGTGAGCAACGCCCTCATCGCCGAAGAGTACTTGGAGAAAGAGCAGCGGGAGAAGAGGCGAGCCAGCGGTGGGCCATCAAATGCCCCGCCACCGAAGTACCGTTTGGTATACACTGCACCAGATGGTAGGAAATACAGGACAACCCCGCCGCAGGCTCCGTCGTTCTGTCCGCCGCAGCAGCCATACCGGCCCCCGCAGAATCAGCCACAGCCTGGCTATCACGCACCACCACCACCACAGAGGAACCAGGGTGTCCGCCCACCTCAACAGGGCGCCCGTCCTGGACCTAGCACACCCTGCTTCACTTGCGGGCTACCCGGACACTTCGCCCGCGAGTGCCCCTCCAACCAGCAGGCCAGGGGCAACCAGCAGGCAAACCAGGGGCAAGGTCAGCAAAGAGGACAAAGAAACACCAGAACTGGTCGGATGAACCACACCACGGCCGAAGATATTGCTGAAGGAGAGCAAGTACTGGCGGGTACGTTCTCACTCTCTAACCATTCGGCCTTCATTCTATTTGATTCCGGTGCAACCCACAATTTTATCAGTAAAAATTTCGTCAAGGGTAAAAGCCTAGTCACAGTTCCCCTAGAGCCACCATTCATCATAAAATCGCCTGGGGGCAGTATATTGTCAAACTATGGCTTAAGTGAGACCCCCCTAAATTTGGGAGGCCACATCTATCCTACCTCCTTCATAATCCTAGATGGGCAGGGTATCGATATTATCATCGGCATGAAGTGGATGAAGCACCATAATGCCCTCCTCGATATCGCTAACCGTGTAGTCCAATTAACCTCTCCACTTCACGGTTCCATATCTATAAACCTAGATCACCCTAGATCCGCCCTCAAACAAGTCTGCCATGTTATCGGGAAAAGTCTGGACAAGATACCAGTGGTTAAGGAATTCCCCGATGTATTCCCGGAAGATTTACCTGGCTTACCACTGAACAGAGATGTGGAATTCCAGATTGAGCTATAGCCAGGCACAGCTCCGATCTCCCGCAGACCATACAAGATGGCACCCAAAGAGCTGGCCGAGTTGAAGACACAGTTGAAGGAGTTGCTGGACAAGGGCTTCATACGGCCCAGTTCCTAGCCTTGGGGATGTCCGGCACTGTTTGTAAAGAAGAAGGACCAATCCTTGAGACTTTGCGTGGATTACCGCCCGTTGAACGCGGTCACTATCAAGAACAAATATCCACTACCACGCATAGATACTCTGTTTGATCAGCTGGCTAGAGCAAAGGTTTTCTCTAAAGTCAATCTTCGGTCTGGTTATCATCAGATCAAGATACGCCCCATGGACGTTCCGAAAACGGCCTTCTCCACCAGATATGGGCTGTATGAGTACTTGGTGATGTCGTTTGGACTCACTAACGCCCCAGCGTACTTCATGTACCTCATGAACTCAGTGTTCATGCCAGAGCTGGATAAGTTTGTGGTGGTGTTCATTGATGACATCCTAGTGTACTCTAAGACAGCCGATGAACATGCTCAGCACCTTCGCATAGTCCTACAAAGACTCAGAGATCATCAGCTCTACGCCAAATTCAGCAAGTTGGAATTCTGGATTGAGCGTGTTCAGTTTCTGGGTCATGTGGTGTCCGCAGAAGGTATTTCTGTAGATCCAGGAAAGGTGCAAGATGTTGTTGAATGGAAAGCACCCACAACAGTCCACAAGGTGCGAAGTTTCTTGGGGTTAGCGGGATATTATCGTCGCTTCATCCCCAGCTTTTCCAAGATTGCCAAGCCTATCACAAAGTTTGACATGACCCGCCCAGAAAACCTCGTCTCGGGACGGATCTGGTCAGTCGTTAAGCCAAGATCCTATTGGGCAACGCTCGGCGAAGCGAGCGTACACACGATACAACACAGGCAGGGGATAACCAGCAATAATTTACAGGGAGAGAGAACTTAATACATCATTGGTTCATAGATTTGAAGTTGAATCTTACAATGCTTCAGAGTACGCAAAAGTTTTGAAAACGAAAACAGCGGAAGACTAGAATGATTACAACTCCGATGCTCGGACTTAAGCAAAAGCACGCGCCGTGCCCACGGGCGTCATGCTACTAGCCACTTCAACATTTCACTGCGGCGACTCGCACAACTCCCACTGGAGGTTCCCGAACTCGGGGAGCGGTTCCTCCCAATGGAAGCTACCTGCTGGTTCCTGCATGACGGCGCCTGAAAAACCACAAAACGCTAACGCGTGAGCTTCTAAGAAGCTCAGCAAGGCTTACCGGTCAAATTGGCTGACTACAGCCGACTCCTAGACATGCTGGCTGACGGGGTAGGTTTACTTGCAAAAGGACTCGCAAGCCTATACTACTCTTGTCAATTTTTAGCACAGGTTAAGTGATTAGAAAGATAAATTTAATTAGCACTGAGCTAAGCAAGCATAACAGAAGTAACAATAGCATTAGTAGTAATCATAATTCTTTCTCATTGTGTCTCAACCTATTTGCTAAAATGTGGTGCGTTTCACGAGCATGCTCACTAACTGGGAGCGACAGCGGTTCGAAACGATTTTTATACCCTGCAGGGGGGAACCTGACCGTACGACACGTGCATGTCCCAGACTCGCACGTGGCAACCGTTCACACCAGCTCCTGCAACGTCAATTCCCTTCTACGCCTGCCTTAGCAGCGCCGCATCCCACCAGACAACACGTCCCAGACGGTTTCTGTGGAGTTCCCACGCTGCCCACCCCAGATCTCCTCCTAGTCAGACACCGTAGGGCAGGTTCGACGTTGCAATCACTAGGCTATGTAGGTTTACTGGGGCCCATAACACCCAGCATACAACCAGTACATTCAACACTCGATCAGTCTCGGACCACACGGATCAGACAAGTCTACGGTCACCCTGGACCCAGTCCAGTCGCCGACCTACTGTGTATCCTGTCTGACCCTCAAACTTTTATCTTTCTTACTGATTCACATTCGTGTGGTCCATCTCATGAAATAGTTTCATTCAACAACATATCCTTTCGCGAGCAGCGTCCACTCTGCTCGACTTCTACCGGCAAGACCTACTAAGCATAGCAGACTAAATGGGTGTCTATACCAACTACCGTTAGGGTTTTCCTATGGAAACAAATGCAACTATGGTTTCAATCAACTCCTAATACTTAATGCACAAACAAGACACACTTAGTTGTAAAAGTAAAACTTTAAAATTCGGTTGTGCACCGGGGCTTGCCTGGTCACTCTGAGTTGATGTTGACTTCTTCGACGGGGGTCGAGGAACTCGGATCGGTAGCTACCTCGTAAGCGTCAGAATCTACATGATGCAGTAGGATTATGATAAGTTCAATGAAATAGAAACTTATTATTATGATCAATAATAACCTAGGGTTTAGATTGGCGACGTCCAGAATTAGGGTTAACCCTAATTACTCGACGCCGTCGATTAAATTCAAATCTTAATCTGTGAATGATGTTTAAAGAATCTATTCAACTCTCATGAGGTGACTTTTAGTTGGCACGTTTTAATAACTTCAACTTTAGTTAAGTTAATGCGACACTTTTCATCGGTTAATATTATTTAATTACTCCGGCTATTAAACTACGGTTAAAATAAAGATTTTAATTCTTCCTCAAGATTATTTTTAGTGGGTAGTACTCTATGGAATAAGCATTTTGGGCTTTGGGTGGGGCCTAGATGAATTTTCTATATTTTATAAAAATTCATCAAAATTCCTATTTTTAGATATTGTAAAATCAGAAAGCACTAGTAAACATTAGAATAAAATTATGAAACTTTATGTGAGCATTCCTGAGCACCAGATCTACAACTTTGTTTTTGGGTCTAACCTTATAAATGACTTTTACAATATACTTTAGAAAATGGTATTTAAACTAGGCAGATTGAAGTATTTTAAAAGGGTTAGATGCCATTTCCTATTCCTAAAATCCTCATAAAATTCCAGAGTGTGTGTAGTACCATGGTGTACTTGTGGATCAAAGGCTAGCCCTAGCATTTCTCTATAATGCAATTTAAAATTCATAAACAGAAAGGAGTGTTTCTAATTAATTTTGCAAATGTTTGGTCATTTGTTAAAACGTGCTTTAACAGAAAATTAGTACTTTTCACGAGGGTTCTAACAAATTTTGGTTTCTCATTTTTGGATTTTTTTCTATGAATTTCTATGGATTTTACAAGACAGAGCAATAATCTGAAAAATAAAAAGAAAAAGAAAAACAAGGGAGGTTGCTCCGACGAGCTCCGGCGATCAATTCCCGACGATGGGGTGGTCCCCGGCCGTCGAACCTTGTCTTTCTACGATCCATTCGACACGACGAAGCTCGGCAACATGCTACTTTTCAAGGTTTTGGCCGGGATAGGGGGTCTCACCGTGGGGGTGCCTCGGGGCGGCGGCGATGGATGAAATTCCGGCGAGGTGGTTCGACTTCGGAGGATTGGAGGGTTCTGTGAGCTTCACGGGGTGGAGAGGAACTGATTTGGGGAAGGAATTTGATTGAAATTGATCGGGGGGTGGATTTCACCGTCGGGCGGCCGGCAATGGGGTCGGTGGGCGGCGGCCGGGGCAATGGAGGAAGGTTTGCGCGCGGGGGAGAAGAAAGGGAGGGGGATGGGGAGATGGAGGAGCTCGCACGCCATTTATAGGAGGGCCGGGGTAGGGGAGAGGCAGGGAACAGGCGGGGGTCGGCATGGCGGCAGTGGGGCGGTCGGCGACGCGGCTCGGTAGGCGCGGGCTCGGGCAGAGAGAAACGAGAGAGGAGGGAGAGGAGAAGAGTGAGAGAGAGTGAGCTAGAGGGAGAGAGGAGGGAGTAGGGAGCCGGCGCAATTGAAGGCGACGTGCGCCGTGTCGGCCGGGCGTGGCCGGGCGGCTGCGCGCCCTGTTGTCGGGCGGGCGGGCAATGTAGCCCGCCCGGCAACAGTTATATATTTTTTTTCTTTTCTTTTTCATTAAGGCTGGAAGGCAATTCAATGAATTGGCACACCTCCCGAGATCGAAAAATTTTGAAAATTTTTGTACAATCTCAGAAATTTATTTGGAACACTTTTCATTTAAGGTTCAGGTCATGATTTGGTCTCTAAAAATTCTTGAATTTCTAGGTTTATTATAGCTTGTGTGAATTTTTAAGAGGTCTAAATCCTTTCCAAAAATCTTGAATAATTTCCCAAAATTCTATTTAGAAGTGTACTTGATTGTTATGTAAAGATATGGCTAGGGTTCTGTGGAAATTTTGACGGTAAAGAGTTAGGGTTTGGATTTTTGTCCTGTTAACGAGATTTCGACACTGTTACGTGAGATTTCTCCGGACTTTGCTAAATTGCTATGTTGTTTGTCAAAATTTTTATAGTGTTCCTTGAAAGAATTTTAAACAATATTTCTTTTTATTTCCATGATTGAATCTGCTTTAAAGTGAGTGAAATTGTGGGTTAGGGTTTACAGTTGTCGACTTTTGCCCTGGTAACACCTGGGGTGTCACAGAGTTGCTCAAGAAGGATCAGAAGTTCAAGTGGACAGAAAAGTGCGAAGAAGCCTTTCAAACTTTGAAGAAGTACTTGACCACAGCACCGGTACTCGCCCAACCGGATTTGAGCAAACCCTTTGACGTGTATTGTGATGCGTCGGGCATTGGACTTGGTTGTGTGTTAATGCAAGAAGGGCGGGTAATTGCTTATGCTTCTAGACAACTCCGTAAGCATGAGCTGAATTATCCCACACACGACTTGGAGTTGGCAGCCGTGGTATTGGCTCTGAAGGTGTGGAGGCATTACTTATTGGGAAACCTAGTACACCTCTACACCGACCACAAAAGTCTCAAGTACATCTTCACTCAGAATGAGCTGAACATGAGGCAACGGCGATGGCTAGAGTTAATCAAGGATTACGAAATAGAGATCCACTATCATCCGGGCAAGGCTAACGTGGTTGCAGATGCACTGAGCAGAAACGCCCATTGTCACTACTTGGATCAAGGAGTTGCAACCGAAGAACTAGAACCAACTGTAAGAATTCTACCTCACGGAGCCCTCTACAACCTAGCCTTAGTGCCGACACTTAGAGACGAGGTAGCCAAGGCCCAAAAGCTTGATAAGGGCATGGAGAAGATCAGATTAGGACTACAAGAAAAGAAGATGCAGTGCTTTCGGGAAGATGAAGACGGAGTTCTATGGTTCAAGAATCGACTAGTAGTACCAAAGAATCACGAGCTCCGAAGAAAGATCATGGATGAGGCTCACTTATCCAAGTACTCTATTCATCCTGGTAGTAACAAGATGTACCAAGATCTGCGAAAGAAGTTTTGGTGGACTAGGATGAAAAGAGAAATCGCTCAGTACATAGCGGAATGTGACACCTGCCGCAGAGTAAAGACCGACCATCTGAAGGGTGCAGGGTTGTCACAACCTTTGAGCGTTCCGTCATGGAAATGGGAAGACATAAGCATGGATTTCATTGTTGGACTACCCTTGACAGCTCGGCAGTTGGATTCAATTTGGGTCATAATAGACCGTTTGACAAAGACGGCCCACTTCTTCCGGTATCCACCAGATACACCATGAAGAAGTATGCACAGCTATATATCGATCGGATAGTCTGTCTGCATGGAGTGCCCAAGACGATCATCTCCGACCGAGGTACCCAGTTTATCGGCCGATTTTGGAAGCAACTCCATGAATCACTAGGAACCAGGCTAATTCGTAGCTCAGCCTACCACCCCCAGACAGATGGTCAGACTGAAAGAGTAAACCAAATACTTGAAGACATGCTCCGGGCTTGCGTCTTGGAGCATGGAAAAGGATGGGACACTTATCTGTCCTTGGCGGAGTTCTCGTGCAACAATAGCTACCAGGCCAGCATCAAGATGTCACCTTTTGAAGCACTTTATGGCCGTAGTTGCAGGACGCCACTCAACTGGTCAGAAGTAGGTGAAAGAATTATTTTGGGACCAGATCTAGTGCAGCAGGCCGAAGAGAAAGTACGAGTCATTCAAGCAAATCTGAAGGCCGCCAAGTCAAGACAAAAGAGCTATGCAGATCGAAGGCGCAGACCACTAAGTTTCGAGGTAGGAGACTACGTCTACCTACGAGTCTCGCCAATGAAGGGAGTTCAACGGTTCGGGGTCAAAGGCAAGTTAGCACCCGGTACATAGGCCCGTATCCTATCACGGCCGAGTGCGGACCAGTGGCATATCAAGTGGAGCTGGCAGAAGGATTATCGGGGGTACACAACGTCTTCCATGTCTCCCAATTAAAGAAGTGTCTGAAGGCACCCGTGGACCAAGTGATTCTGGAAGCGCAAGAGTTGCAACCAGACTTAACCTATCCGGACCGTCCAATTCGGATACTGGACAAAAAAAAAACGAGTTACTAGAAGGCGGACACTCAAATTTTACAAGGTTCTGTGGAGCAACCACACGGAAGACGAGGCCACATGGGAGTCCGCAAAGTTTCTTCGATCCCACTACCCCGAACTACTTCCAGCCCCATAGGTACCTATGCCTATCCCTAACCCTCTCCTCAAATCTCGGGACGCGATTTCTTTTGGGGGGAGGGCTGTGACACCCCAGGTGTCGCCAGGGTCTAAATCAACAACTTTAAATCTTAATCGACAAATTACACACTTAAAAACAAAATTGACACTGGTAGTAAAAAGAAAATTTTGTTGAAATAATCCAAAGGAATACTATACAAACTTTGACAAAACATTAGAACATGTCTAGTGGGTTCGGAAAGTTTCAACCAGCAGTGTCGAGGGCCTTCTTCTTCGGGAAGGAATTCAACCCTAATGAGTAACCTATCAAAATTTCCACAACACCCTAGCTATATTTTTGCATAAAAATCAAGTACACTTCAAAATAGAATTTTGGAAATTTATCCAAAATTTTTGGATAAGATTTAAACCTCTTTAAAATTCACACAAACTAGAATAAACATGAAAATTCAAGAATTTTTAGAGAACGAATTAGGACTTCAACCCTAAATTAAAATTGTTCCAAATAATTCCTTTAGTACACACAAAAAGTTTCAAAATTTTCTCAACTGGGAAGGTAGGGTTCTCAATTGAATCAAGAAGGAGCTTTGTAGTAATTCAAAAATCAATTTGAAAATAGGATGACGAGCTACAGTACTTGCCGCCCCACCGGCCAACCGCCGAGCGGCAGGGCCAGCTCCCCCGCCGGTCGGCACAACTTTTGGAGCCAGGCCTCTGTTCCACCCCCCCTCCCCCCCTCCTCTTCCTTTCTCTCACTCCCGCGTGGGTTAAAGGAAGCCGCAGCACCTCTCTCTGTTCTCGGTCACCACGGGCGACACAACTCCCTTGTTCTTGCTCCCGCCCCTCTCCTCTATGTTCCTCCTCACCAAGCGCCAGGCGGGCAGTAGCCACCGCAGCGCTCCCTCTCCGAACTCCGCCGAATCCGCGTCAATCCGGTGCGCCAGGACCCCTTCCTGCTTCCCACAAGCGTGCGACGGTTTCAATCGACCGGTGTCCACTGGATTGAGCCTCCTCGCCAGCCGTCTTTGCCGAGCGGAGCAGGCGCACGGTGAGAACTCCCTATCACTTCTATTTTAGCACCGCAGCCTTGTCAACCGCCTTCCTTTCTCCCTCGCGTAGCTTGCTGAGTTTGTGGTCGCCGTGATTGTTGCTTCTGACGTTGGGAACGTCGCCGCCGGAGGTACCTCTGTTAGGGCCGCCGTCGCCGTACTGGTTGGGGGCCCCCCCGTCGCCATATTCCTCGACGCCGAGCACCCCAAGGGCGAGGGAATGCTCATAGACATCATCCCCTTGACCCTCGTCAACTCTACCATACTCCCCACCCCGCCGGAGCCTCGCCGGACTTGCCCCGCCGCCTCCCCTGTTTTGCCGCCAGTTTAACCTTTAAATATTCTTCTCCCGATTAATTGGTCAACCTTGCAAAGCGTCTAACAAATCACAGAAACATCCAAAAATTTCAAACTAAAATTTGTTAGGATCCCTGTGAAATGGACTAATTTTCTGTCAACACACTTTTTCAAAAACGACCAGGGATTTTCAGAAATATTTAGAACAATATTTTCTGTTTTTAAATTTTAATTTAAATTCTAGAGCAGTTCTAGGGCTCAAATTTGATCTACAAATACAGAATGGCAGTAGGCATCCTCTAGAATTTTATGGAAATTTTAGGACCACATAGTTGCATGTAACCTATTTAAAATACTCCATTCTGCCCACCTAATTTACATTTTCTAAAATACATTATAAAAGTCCACTAAAAAGTTGAACCCAAAAACAGAACTTTAGTTTTAATGCTCATGAGTGAATGCATAAAATTTCCTAATTTTATTCTAGGGTTTAATAATTATTTCTGATTTTACAATTTTAAATAACAGAAACTTTGTTAAATTTTTATAAAATCTAGAAAATTCATCTAGACCCCAACCAAATTTCAAAATTCATATTTCAGAGAGCATTATCAATTAAAAATAAAATTTTAGTACAACTAAAAATTTTCATTTCAACCCTAAGATTAATAGTCGTAGTTTATTAAATAATTATTATCCGAAGAAAAGTACCGATCAATCCTCAACCCGAGTTTGAATTGCTTGATTCAGGGAATATGGCCAATTACAAATCACCTCATGGGTAATTGAGTAGATTTCTTGGAACCCCATTCATTAAGTCAAAACATAATTAAACTAGTGGCGTCGAAGAATTAGGGTTAACCCTAATTTCTAAACGTCGCCGATTGAAACCCTAGAATACTCCTTGATAAAAGCATTATGTTATCATTTCTTTAAACTTCTCGTAATCATAATGCATCATGTAGATTCTGAAGCGCACGAAGTAGCTGCAGAGCCTGATTCCTCAATTCCCGCCGGAGAAGTCAACCACAGCTCCGAAGAACCAGGCAAGCCCCGGTGCACAACCGTTACTTAAAGTTTTGTCTTTTATAACTCAGTGTGTCTTGTTTGTGCATTAAGTGCTAGGAGTTAATTGAAACCATAGTTGCATTTGTTTCCCATAGGAAACCCTATCGGTAGCTGGTATAGATACTCCTTAGTATGCTATGCAGGTATTGCCGGTAGAAGTCGAGCAGAGTGGATACTACTCGCGAAAGGTAGGTTGTTGGATGAAACTTCCCTTTGATACATTATGACACCTGATGATGAGTTAATTAAGGAAATATAAAAGTTTGAGGGTTAGACAGGATACCAATTAGGTCGGCGACTGGACCGGGTCCAGGGTGACCGTAGACTTGTCTGATCCATGTGGTCCGAGACTGATCGAGTGTTGAATGTACTGGTCGTATGCTGGGAGTTATGGGCGCCAGTAAACCTATGTATCCTAGTAATTGCAACGTCGAACCTGCCCTACGGTGTCTGACTAGGAGGAGATCTGGGATGGGCAGCGTGGGAACTCCACAGAAACCGTCTGGGACGTGTTGTCTGGTGGGATGCGGCACTGCTAAGGCAGACGTAGGAGGGAATTGACGTTGCAGGAGCTGGTGTGAACGGTTGCCACGTGCGAGTCTGGGACACGCACGTGTGGTACGATTACGTTTTTCCCCTAAAGGGTATAAAAATCATTTCGAACCGCTATCGCTCCCAGTTGGTGAGCATGCTCGTGAAACGCACCACATTTTTGTAAATAAGTTAAGATCCAATGAGGATAATACTATGATGATTACTATTACTTCATCATTTCTATCATGCTTGATTAGTTCAGTGCTAATTAAAGTTATATTTTAATTACTTAACCTGTGCTAAAATTTGACCAAGAGTAGTACAGGCTTGCGGGTCCGTTTTGCAAGTAAACCCAACCCCCATCAGCCTTCAAGTCTAGAAGTCGGCTGTAGTCAGCCATTTCTTTTTTGACGGGTCAGCCTTGTTGAGCTTCATAGAAGCTCACACGTTAGCGATATGTGGTTTTCAGGCGCCGACATGCAGAACCAGGACGATAGCATCCACTGGGAGGAGTCTCACTCCGAGGTTGGGAACCTCCAGTGGGAGCTGTGCGAGTCACCGCTGTAACTTTGAAGTGGCCAGTAGCATGACGCCCCTGGACATGGTGCATGCTTTTGCTTAATGTATGAGTGTCGGAGTTTGTAAGCGATCGAGTCTTCCGCTGTTACGTTTTCAAAACTTTATTTGAGCACTCTAAATCTCTTGTAAGACTTAAGTTTCAATCCATGAATTAATGTTGTATTAATTTCTCTCTCCCTGTAAATTATTGCTGTTTATTCCTGCCTGTGTTGTATCGTGTGTACGCTCGCTTCGCCGAGCGTTGCCCAACAGGATCCTGGCTCAACGACCGATCGGATCCGTCCCGAAAAGAGGCTTTCTGGGCGGGTCTGCGTCAGCTCAGAGCTTTATTTGGGACACTTTTCCTTTAAGGTTCAAGTCTTGAAGTGGTCTGTAAAAATTCCTGAATTTCAAAATATCATCTAGTTTGTGTGAATTTTAAAGAGATTTAAATATTTTCCAAAAAATTCTGAATAAATCTCCAAGATTCCAATTTGAAGTGAACTTAATGCAAAAATATTGCTAGGGTTTTATGCGAATTTTGATAGGTCACTCATTAGGTTTTAATTTCTTTCCTGATGAAGAAGGTTTTCGACACCGCTAGGTAAAAATTTCCAAACCTACTCATAGTGTTCTGTTATTTGTCAAAATTTTTGTTATTTTTCTTTGGAGTATTTCAAACAACATTTCTTTTTTACTGCCAGTGTCGATTTTTCTTTTAAGTGTATAATTCGGCTTCTAGGGTTTTAAGTTTAGTCGACGCGTTAAGCGGTGATACCTGGGGTGTCACAAAATTCATACAATTTTCTATTAATTAAAGTTAGAAATTCAAGAAAAGGCACTAAAATAAATGATAAAATCATGAAATTTTGGTTTTTCCAACATGATAATATGGGGGTAAGCTCAACGGCGGCAAGTCATGGAGATTCTATGGGTGGTGGTGCCGGACTCCGCGATGACCGGAAGGCCATCAGTGACGAGCGGCGGTGGAGGAGGCTCAACACCAACGACGCGCGCGGCGAAGGTGGTGGTTTAGGGTTCGATCGAGATGTCTGGGAGCTTCACCGTGTCACATGGAGTCGATTGGTCGACGATGAAGACCATGGGAATGACCGGAGACTGGTCGGCGACGAGCAGCTCACGGCGGCGACAATGGCAGGCGGAGACGGCATGGGAGTTCATCTTCACCGGCGACCCCGTGCGGGCGAGACCTTGTCACAAGGATGTGCAAGGATGAGAGAAGTCCACATGTGGAAGGAATCGAACCGAAACCAAGCAAGGAGGGAGGAATCAAAGAAAACCTTGGTGGCGGGGGTGCTCCGGACCAAGGTAGACGACGACGCGTTCCCGGCGATTCGGGCGGCGCAGCGCGGCAGCTTCGGCAGGGAGCTGAAGGGAGTGGAGGGGGAGCTAATGGCACGGTGGTGGAGCGCGGGGAGCATCGAGCGGTGCTGTCCACGTGAGGGAGGCAGCGGCGGCAATGGCGGTGCGTCGCGGTGCAGAGAGGGA
This sequence comes from Oropetium thomaeum, assembly GCA_001182835.1. Taxonomy (NCBI): domain Eukaryota; kingdom Viridiplantae; phylum Streptophyta; class Magnoliopsida; order Poales; family Poaceae; genus Oropetium; species Oropetium thomaeum. The sequence continues at coordinate 2,286,211 of LFJQ01000020.1, read as the reverse complement.
GAGGAAAATGGCGGGGCGACGGTATTGGGAGGATGAGCAAGAGTTGGAGAGCGGAGAGGAGTGCCTGGTGTGCCCTTAATACGTCCTTCTCCCGCTGCAAAGAGGAGGATGGCAAGACGGCGTGGAATGGGGCGGCAGGCGACGGGGATTGGGGGCGGCGGGCGGCGTCCTACACACGCCGTGCTGTAGAGGAGAAAAAGGGGGAGCGAGAGAGAGAGACGGAGGAGGGAGGAGCAGGATTGCCGCGCCCAACGACGGGCCGGCTGCCCGGCCAGCGCAGGCGCGGCTGGTGGTGGCACAGCTGTGCTGCCGTTGGCCGGTGGCGCGGGGCGCGCAGACTATTGTTTTTTTCCTAAATTTCCAATAATTCTAAAACTCCCCTCTAAATTGAAACAAAAACTGCATTTCCCTGGTTTCGAAAATTTTAAAACATTTTGCGGGCACTCGGGGTAGTATTTGAACAACTTTTGTTTTTGGAATAAGTCCTAATTCAGCTTCTAAAATCTTGTAAATTTTCAACTCATATTAGATTTTGTTTGAATTTTAAGGGGTTTAAACCTTTTCAAAAAATTCTGGTAAAATCTCAAAAATTTTGTTTTGAAGTGAACTTAATTGCCATGCAAAAACATCAGTGGGGTTATATTGAGATTTTGAAGGTTTTGCAAAAGTTAGATGGAATTAAATACCTGCATGCCAACATTTTGGTACTGAGGTCCAAAACTCCTGATTCTTTTAAAATGCTAAAAAATTTACCAAATTTTTTGTGGAGCTTAAGTGTAATTTTTAAAACAATAATGCCATTTTTTCATGTAGAGATCTACTTTTTGAGTGTAAAATTTATTCGATGAATTCTGAGTGACACTTGGGGTGTCACAGTGTCGTAGAGCTCGGGCTTGTCGTCAAGGCGCTTCATGAGGAGATCCAGCTTAGCGGCTAGCATATCTGTTTCCTTAATGGTATGCATGCTCTCTCTCTGGGGTTGGTGTCCTTCACCACTCCAACTTTGGTTGGCTACCATCTTCTCGATCAAAGCCGCCGCTTGAGGGATGGTGAGGGACTAGAAGGCGCCTTCGGCAGTAGCATTGATATGATCACAGGCAAGTCAGCCCATGGTAGAAATTCTGGATAAGAAACAACTCATCCATGCCGTGGTGAGGGCAAGCCAAGATGTATTCTTGGAAGCGATCCCACGCCTCAGAGATGGATTCATCGGATGCTTGCTGAAAGCTTGAAATTCTACTACGAAGGGCATTGGTTTTTCCCATCGGGTAGAACTTGGGAAGGAACGCATTGGAACACTTCTCCCAAGTGTCCACAGCACTCCTGTTGTGGTAAAACCATTGCTTCTCTTTCCCAAGAAGGGAAAATGGAAACAAACGGAGCTTGACAGCGTTGGCTGGCACTCCCTTGACACTGAAGGTGCTGTAGATCTCAAGGAACTGTTGTAGGTAAGCATTGGCGTCCTCATTGGCCTTCCCACAGAAGGGACTGGCCTGCACCATCATGATAAGACCCATCTCGAGCTCAAACTGTTGTCGTCAGTGTTAACCTCGGGCTTAACAGGCACGTGGCTAGCGGAAGGTGACGAATGGTCGTGGAGTGTCTTTTGGGCCATGGCTTTCCTGGTTGATTGGTGCTTGGCTAGTTGACGGACTTGCAGTGAGAGAAATCTGAGGTGGCACTAAGAGGGAGTGAACTCTGTGAATGAAGGCCTCAGAATCTTCAGTGAAATTTTCAGACAAGTCGAAACCAGTCATGCACTACCTGTTCTCACATAAAGGAGAAAACAGACATTCTAAGCCTGCTTAAGAGACACAAAGTAAGAATATCATAGTGCATACAAATCATAGCACAATCTTGGTTGATTAAATATCTTCCCCGGCAACGGCACCAGAAATGCTTGTTGGTTTTCATACGTCATCACCAGGGTTTTGCCTAGAAGATAATCCTTAGCAATGGCGATAGAAATAATTCTCACCATCAATACTAAAATAGTAATGACACTAGAGATGTACAAAGGTATTCTGTACGTTACAGGTATAATTGCAAGCGCACAGAGCACCGTTGTAACATTTTACCTTAGAGTATTCTAGGGTATCGTATTTATTTCCACAGGAAAGATACTCAACAAAGATGTTGCATATGATTTATGTCACTAAGCTATTCATATTAAGATAGCACAAACTCATGCAGGGGTAAGTATAAGGTAAAATAGATAGTGCGACACAAAGAAGGAAAACCCATATTTCAGGATAGATCTAGTGTAGTGGAGCGGAGATTAATCTAGTTCTAACTAGAGTGAATTACATCCTTGGCCTCCAAAAATTTCCTTCTTCCTTCCTTGTCCTCTTCCCAAAGAAAGTTTCTTCGTTAACCTGAAAAATTATGAAGACCCCTCCTGTGGCCTTCAGTTAAAGATGGAGCTAACATCGTTAGTACGAGGCCAAGAAAGGAGCTTAAGAAATTTGAAGCATTCTTTGAATATGTTTGTAATTCATCAAAATATCATTTGTTGCATAAATTTCATAAATACATTATATTTGTAAATAAAAAGTATTATATGTTGACTGTACTTTATCCGCATTTTATGTCTCACGCAAGCCTGGTCTCACGTGTATAATGGAATGAAATATGTCAATGATATTTTATGTTTTCTCAATATATAAGTTTTAAATTGCGATCATCAATTCAGCTATGATGAAATACATAGAAATTTTTTGAGAAAACAAAAAACTTTTGTTAGTTGATCGAAACTTACCCAATTTTTCTCATTTTATTGTGCTAAAATAATGTCAACATCTACTATTTGTTAAAAATAATTTTTTTTGACAAACTACAGTCAACATCTAGTACTTTTTATTTATAAATATAATTTTATTATGAAATTCATGCAACAAATGATAATTTTTGATGAATTACAAACATAATCAAAGAATGGCTTCAAATTTCTAAATTTTCTTTGTGGGCCTCACACTAACGGTGGTTACCTCCAAGGCCACAGGAGGAATCTTCAAATTTTTTTAGGCCAAGGAAGGTTCTTTAAAAAGAGGCCAAGAAAGGAAGAAGGAAATTTTTGAAGGCCAAGAAAGTAATTCACTCTTCTAACTAAGCACGCTAGAACTTTTATGCAGAAGGATTATATACTAGTATACATGCATATCACTTATATGGCAGAAGATCATGGATGAGACATATCGAAGCACCGGTTTACTCCCAATCCGGGAAAAGACACCGGAAATTATACACCTCTAACCCTATGACCGGACGTGGGAGACTACAAAGGACGGACAGGGCTGTCACCACCAGCCGCCTACCCCTAGCTTCATGGGTCATACGACATCTTTAGTTATCTAAGCACCATGCTTATATTCCTAAATATTACCTAAGCCAACCGGCGGAACTTACTCCTTTGACTAGAGCATACTCTAAAAGAGCACATTGGACTGACGCCAAAGCATGACCAACTACTGAATGAATAATATACATAACTAATATATAAAGTGACACTATAGTCTAATACTAGTAAACCAATATATAGACCAAGTAATAAGACATGGCTCTTATAAGGATAAACATGAGCACACAAATACCATGAATATCATGCAAAGAAGTATATTCCATTAAACTAGAATAAAGTCTTACAAAGGAAATAAAATAAGGTACTACTAGACTCATACCTATTTCCTATGGAGGGACTACTAGAGAGCTAGTAGAGCTAAAGACTAATTCCTAACTCCACTAGATTGAATGAAAAAGTGTTTTATGTCACACCTGGTTTTACAACCAAAACCAGGAGTCCCGTATATGTGTCCAGGATGCAGTTTCACACATACCTGACAATATAAGAGGTACACAGAGAAAACCAATGTCAACAAAAAGGATCCGAAACAAAACTAGAGCCTTACCAAAGACTACTCGAAACGACGATTAGAGCAACGCGGAAGACAACACCAAACTCCACAGGCAGTCAACCGGGGGAACAGCTCGCCTAGAAGTGGTCCTCCTCGATGTAGTCCATCCCTTCTTTATCCTCTGAGCAGCAAAAATTGACGAATGGTGTATAGCAAGGGTGAGTACAATTTACTTGCATAAATTATACTCCGCAAGAGTAAGAAAATATGACATGAGTGGCTCAACAAAAGGAAGGCTTAAATAAGTTTAAGCAAGAAGCAGCCTATGTCTAGTTCATATTATTTTAGCAACCTATTACTAGGTGAATATACCAATGTGCACACCGGTGCACAATGACAAGTTATCCACTTGTCAACCATAAGACTACCCTGAACTGTCGCAACCCCGTCCGATAAAATCGTACGGTTGCTCATCCAGGATCATTCGGGGTGCCACTTGACGAAGCAAACGACCATACAGTACAGTAATTAACAAGGACACGCAAAACATGATTTAAAGGGTGCATGAATTCTTAGTATTACATCATTGGTTCAGATAATTTAAGTGCGGAAACGTAGTTCGAAAACAAGCGAAAGTTAGCGGAAGCTAATAATTACAACTCGACGATACAATTAAGCACGCCAGCCCACGGGTGCTTAACCTTCATAGGTCGGAGAAACGGCAACCCACTCGAAGGTCCACTCCGAGGGTGCCTCCCCTTCCCAACCACCACAACCAAACGAGGCAAGGTTAGAAGAATCACCTGCAAAAATATTAATCCACAAAGCCTGAGCAACTAATACTCAACAAGACTTACCCGTCAACGTGGCCATCTAATGACCGACTCCTAGAATGCAGGGGTGTTGGTGGAGGTTGATCAGGTATTGCGAAAACAGCGCTAATTTTCTATTCCAATTTTAGCCAAATTAACAGTAGTCACTATGAACTTACTAAATGTGCCGCTATTCTAACAACCAAGGATTCATTTCAACAAAACAGAGTAAAATTAGCCACTTTCATCATAATCCACTAGTTTCATATCGTTGCGGTGGAAAGGAGCAAGTGCTACTCTTAACCACGAGGAGTGACAATTATAATTGATTTACATCCTGCAGGAGAAACCCGAATGACACGACACGTGCACACTCAACTTGAGTCACACGTGTCTACCTTTCGCAACATCGTGACAGTGTTGGCTCAACATCCATCCCTCCAAGGACATGGTCCTCCAGGCGATGCCCTGCATCCCTGTACGGCCCCAAGCCTTTCCCGCTAGCACAAGCCCAAGAGAACAAAAGCAAATTCATCCACCTTGCTGGTCCGTTCACCCAGAAAAAGGGATGGCCAATTGTCCAACAAGGCACGGTGAGCTACATCGGTTTCCTGGTCCCATATACCAGTATGCACTCGGTACACACCTCAAACTTGACCAATGCAACCGCACCCGATAGGGTTCCCAAATTTTAATCCCAATTAAGATCAACATATTGTTCGAGTTTTCCTCTTTTGAATAAACACGAGTAGTCTCCATACTACTCGGATACTACCGGATCCCTATCTTTTTAAGCATTGCATACTATCGAGGGCTCTACCAAAATAATCCACAGGAAACCTATCAAGTCATGCATCTAGGTTTTCACGGCAATATCCTCGAAACTTAATGCACAAACAATTCCTACACACATAGTGGTAAACAGAAAATTTGTAAAACATAGGTGTGCACCGGGGCTTGCCTTGGTATGCAGAATAGTCAGAGCACTCAAACAAGGAGTTAGTTCCTGCGGGTGCCTCTTCTGGACTCTCGTTCACCGGCGGAAGTTCCTGGTCGGTCCCTATATGATGAAAATGCAGTGAATTGTTCAATGCAAAGAGTCACAATATTTCTATTAAGGACCAACTAGGGTTTAATCGTTAGAAGATTAGGGTTAGGCCGACACTTTGCTTCGGGTGTTAATTGTTTAATTCTACGACTATTTATCTAAGTCAAAAATGAAACTTTTAATTAGATCCCAAGATTATTTTTAATTGATGGTACTCTCTGAAATAGGAATTTTAAGCTTTGGTTGAGGCCTAGGTGAATTTCCTAGATTTTATAAAAATTCAACAAAGTTTCTGTTATTGGGTTTTATAAAATCAGAAACCATATGTAAACCTTGGAATAAAATTATGATATTTTATGGTGTTACTCAGGAGAACCAAATCTACAACTTTGGTTTTGGGGTCTAATCTTTTTACCGACTTCTACAATGTATTTTAGAAAGTGGCATTTTAATAGGCAGATTGCGGTTTTGTGAAAGTATCATATACAATTTGGTGGTCCTAAAACCCTCATAAATATTCAGTAGGTGGGTTCTGCCATGAGGAATTTGTAGATCAAATTGCAGCCTTAGAACTGCTCTAAAATTTGAATTAAAATTCAAAAACAGCAAGGAGTATTTTAATTATCCCTGAAAATGTGTGGTCATTTCATAAAAAGTGTTTTAACAGAAATTTAGTCCTAGTCATGAAGTTTCTAAAAAGGTTCGGTTTGCTATTTTTGGAGTAGTATCCTATTTTCTATGAATTTTACAATCTGTGAATTTTTCCTGGGATTTGAATAAATTGAAAGAGAGCCGGGCCCGCTTGTCAGCGACACTGGACAGAGGAGCGGCGCTAGGGCAGCGCCCGGCGGCACACCACCGGTGGTTCTCGCCGGAGGGAGAGTCGGAGGCGGCTTTCGTGGTGCCCAGCACGCTCAGCACGGCTCGGAGGTCTCATTTGATCACGGAGTGGGGGCGGGGCTCACCGGAGGTACGCCGGCGACGGTGGACCGGTTTAGGCAATGGCGGCTGCGGTGTTCCGGCGGCTTGGCGGTCAGTGAGTGCCGGGGGCGAGCACCGTGAGCTGAAGCAGAGGTCGGGGATGTCGCTGGGCACGGCGAGGAAGAGTGAAATTGGTCGGAAGATGGTCGTCGACGGTGAGGTGGCGGCTCGGCAGGTGCTCCGGCGATGGCGCGGCGATTCCATCACCGCTGCTTCACCAAAACCGTTGCAATCAATTGAAACGGAATGAGGGCTACCCGAGAGCCTCGCCGACGGAAGGAATTGGAAAGTATCTCACCGACGATGAAGAATTTTGACAGAGCGGCGATAATGGCGGTACGGCGGTGCTCCGAGAGTGAATTGCCGGAGTTGGCTAGGGTTTCGGCTCGGGAACGGTTAATTGGATGTGGGAGGGTGTAGTGAGTGATCTCGTGCGCGATGGAGGAGCTCGGTTGGTGTCGGATTGCAGTGGAACGGCCGGTCGACGTGGAAGCTCGGGTGGCGGCAATGGCGGTGGCAGTGAGGAAGAAGAGCGACAGAGGCGGAGAGGAAGAAGGAATTCGATGAACGAGCGATTTGTAATCCACCACGACGTCTTGCAGTACACGGGTGGTTGGCCGGACGACGTTGCAGCGGCGCGCTCGGGATGAATTTAATCGGGCGGCCGTGGCTATGGTGAAGGCGGTCGCCGGTTCCCGTACGCGGGTAGGTCGCAGGCCGAGCGGAGCAGCGGCGCTCGCGGGAGAAAGTAATGGCGCACGTCGGGGCTAGCTCGGCTTTGGGTGGCTAGGGGCGTAGGGTGGCGCTCCGGCGGGAGAAACGGCATGGGCGCCACTGTCTTCGGCAGCTCGGGTACTGTACCCGTCCGACAACAGGGAGAAAAGAAGGGGAGGCAGTACAGGAGCAAGGGAAGAAGAAGAGAAAAAAAATTAGGGTAGGGATTTGAAATTTTAAATTCCAATTGCATTTGAAGCTCCACTAAATTGGTTGAAGAGTTGGAAATGTAAAGGAATTAACAACCAAATTTTTTTGAATTTGCTATTTGTGCTTCCCGAATACTTTTTATCTATTATTTGAAATTCCGACCTAATTAGGGTTTTGATTGAGCAATTTCGGAATTTGAACGATCGCCCTCCATAAACTTGATTACTAAATGCCCTAAACTTTGCGAATTTGGTGGGGAGGCTAGAAAGGTGTGGAATTCAAAATTTCAGTTTGAATTATTATTTAAATTTTAAGTCCTCCGATAAACTTTTCTTTTCTAGCATCATTATTCCGATATCCCTACGGCAATTAGGTCTCGTGCTCTCCTTACCACTTAACCGAAGTTAATAGGTTTGCATTAATGTAACATGACCAGAAGTATTAATATCCCATTTTAATTTTTGCTGATTTGTAGCCATTTATTTAACTTCTTCTACTTTATTAAATGACAACGAAAAATTTTTAATTCTTTCTTTGATGCCATAAACTTGCTTATTTATCGAATTGATTGGGTTTAGATTTCGAGGTGTCACAAACCAGGTCACAGGCTACCCACCTGCACCATTCCAGACCTGTGTACCCCACCAGATCCCAAACAAACCATGCTATCTATTATGAAAGTGTCCATGCCGCTCATGACCACGAGCGCGGCTATCTAGACAGTTTAAAACTCTGCAGAGGTGCACAACTGTACCCACAAGTCGGTGATTTCGTCACCCGTTAGTGACTATGTCTCCGTGTTACCCCACACTTCCTAGGGTGTGAAGCCAAGAGACCACCGCTTGATCTTTCGAAAGTGATTCCTAGGCCGCCTGCGATCCCGCTAAGGTTTTGTTGGCGTGGAAACTTCCTGTTTCCAGGGCAACCCCCTCTTGCGCCATGGGTAGTGTATGTTACCCGCATACACATCCCCTAGGTCTGGCTACCTGTCCGTACCCTTCCCTTGATCGCAGTGGTATAAAGGAATCAACAAACTACTTAATCAAGTTTTCCATATTCAACTTATGATTTGTGCTGTTATCATGGTTACGCATTCCATAAAAGCGGTAAAAATGATCCCAAACAGGAACCAACCACAATCCCCTACTGGATACTACACAGAACACCTGTGTAAACCCACCTCATCATCCACAACCACCTGCCGGGACCTCCTAAGCCATGTTGCTAACGATTACCATCCCCATTGTGATTCTTAGTTGAAGTTGAGCATTAATCAAGATTAACAATGAAGTTTATTGTTTAATTATCCCCACTTTATAGCAAGACTAAGCATGACCTGCCCAATCTCAATACCCAACCATAGGCGACAAGGTAAATCAGGAAGGGTATGACTCATACGATTCAAATTACTGCATGCAGGGTGACAGATAGAAAGAAGTGGGAGCATTCTGGTCAAGGACACTTGCCTGTTTTCGCCTTAGTGCTGCGGCTCAAAATCTGCAAAGTTCAAGTCTTGAATGATCTTCACTTGCTCGCCTTCTAGCATCGCAACGTCAAACAACGCAAACAAGACAAGCAAGCAAACCATAATAAGAAAGCAGATTAAAACAACAACAAAAGCTACAAACAACCACTCTAAAAGATTCTACTCAACGCTACGAGTTCGTGAGCGCGAAAACCACTAAAAACGGAGCTACGAGTGAAAAGATATGCTCGTTTGAAGCTATGGGCACTAAGCTACAAAAACATCACTAACCGGGACCTATTTACAATTACATAAACATAAACAGAAGGGCATTCATGTAATTAAACAAGGGCTTAATTGCAAGAGCAACAGGTTATAAGTGTTTATTTTGTGAAACGGCATAATTCAAGGACTTACATGCAATTTTACAAAAGAACAGGGGTTTTGTTGTAAAAAGCTTAGGTTCAGATTATATTATATTACTATTAAAAGATTTAGGGTGTTTATTATAAATTAATAGCTAATTAAATTATAAATTATTTAATCAGAGGGCTTTTATGTAAAAGAATAGATTCAACACAATTTAGTTGAATACTAGGTCTCTTATGCAATTATATTAAAGAATAGGGCTGTTATGTTTATTAATCATTATTATTTACAAGTTTAGGGTGCTTTGTAAAATAACAGGACAGATACAAATTATTAACATGAGAGGGGTTTTTATGCAAATGAACAATTTACAGCATAATTAAATTAAATACAAGACCTGCTATGCAAAATATAGGACCAGAGCACAATTAAGCCAAAGTTTAGGGGTTAATCTGCAAAGATGAAGGCTGGGAATTTTCTAGGTTTTAATTGAATTATTTTTATATTGGAAAATTCGCGAGCCGGGTCTACAGGGAGCTGTGCACCGAGTCCACGGGTTCGTGGACCCGGTCTACGGCGCGGCGCGGGGGAGTTAATCTCTAGCTGTCAGATCTGGATCCGACGGCGCGCAGGCAACGAAGCGGCGCGGCAGTGGCGGGCAACGGCGACGGGCGGGGCGTGTCGATCTAGGGCTAGGGAACGTGGATCTCGACGCCGCGTGTACCGAAAGCGAGGGCGATGGACGGGGAACCTTACCGTGGGTTCAACGGCGGCGATCGGGCGACGGTGAGGGTTCGGCTACGGTTCGGCGGCGCTCCGGAGCTCGACTCGTGTCGATCCGAGGCCCGACGGAGGCGGTGCGCGACGGAGAAGCTCGGCGAGGGGCGAACGGTCGCCGGCGTGACCGACGGCGGCCGGCATCGACGGTGGGACGAGGGGAAAGAAAACGACGGCGGCGGCGGCTACGGCGCACGAGGAACGGCGTCGCTTTGAGGGAAGTGGAAGAAGGGAGTGCGGGAGTTCCGTTTAAAGGCAATGGAGGCTTTTTGACTCGCACTCCGAGGATGGGCGGCAGCGAGCGTTTCGGAACCTCGTGCGGTGGGCGGCGGTTGGCGGCGGCGTTACGCGTGTGAACGACGAGTGGAGCGTGCTGCTGCTGGCCTTGCTGGGCCGAGTGGGCGCTAAGGTGGCCCAAGGCGGATGAGCGCGGCGCTGGGCCACGGGGCGCGCGGAGCGGAAGGGAGCAGGCCGGGTCGGGCTGCTGCGGGAGAAAGAGAGGGAGGACGGCTGGCCCAAAGGCGTAAAAGGATTTTGTTTTTATTTTATTTCTAAACAGATTTAAATCAACTCAAACTACCCTAATCAAAGCAAGAATAAATTAAACACAAACCACATAAATAATTCTAAAGCAAACCTAAGAAATTAAGAGAACTAATCCACATGATCAAAACCTAATGCGATCTATCTGGCATGAATGCACAATCAAACAATTCAAATTTAAATTTCAAACAATCATTTAGAGGGTGAAGAATTCGATAACACTCTAATTTCTAGCAAATTTTATTAAATTGCAAAAAGTTATAAATTAGGGTGTTATATTTTACAGGTGGGAACTCCTTGTGTGTTGGAAGTGAGGGAGAGGATCTCGTTTTATAGGTGGAGGTGACTTGGGGGTGAGCCATCTCCTCTCCTCATTTCTCTCTTTTTCTGCCACCTGGAGTCAGTTCAGCGTGCGAACAGGGTCAGCACCACCTCTAGATGTCGCTAACAAGTGCCCAGTCAATGCTGGACCTGACCAGCCCACTGACAGGTAGCCGAACCAGGGGGTCAACCAACCCCTGGTGGGCCCCACTTAGGCCCAGCTTTCTCCTGCTAGCTGCCTTGTGGGTCTTGGTGGTGGGTATAGGGTCCCGTCAGTTGTTTCAGTATTTTTGTCCTTCTGGTGGGCTCCTTGATCCGTGTGATGCCTGCTTGGCGTCCTGTGATTGGCTAGAGTTATGTTTTCTCGTCACGTGATCGGATTATGCCCTCATTTCTATGATAAATGCCTGCATACATAATTTCTCCAGGTACATGTGGAACTACGTTATTTATAAACCTACATGCGTGTATAAAATGCAATTCCTTCTTTTATTTCCAAGTAATGTTGACGGTAATTTTGGTATTTAACGACCGTCAACAAATACGCGTGCCCGCTCCAAGTTGGAGCTTGGCTGTAAACGAAATTTGAGCGCGGGGTGTTACAACAACTTCTCATATTGCACCATTAAGTTTCTTTTCTTCTTCAGGACTTGTTTGGATAGGACGGTATCGGACGGGATCCCGGCCTAATACCGGTTATCCGTGGAACCTCACCCCTGTCAAAAAATGTTACACGTGTAAGACAAAAACTCCATTTGGCAATCAACGGGATCCACGAAAAACTCATCGGATCCCAGTCCTCCCCCGTGTATTCCCGGCTCCCTCTTCGGACGACGGAAAACAAAATCTTGCCCTCTCATCTCTGTTGCCGCCGCCAGGAGGCTTCACGCCGCGGTTCCCCTATCGGCTATCGCTCGGGAGGCCTCGTGCCGCCGTTCCCTTGCCGAACAGCCTCATGATGCCTCCTCTCTTCCTCCCTACACCGCCTCCTCCTCCTCCTCCTCCATTCTTTCCTCTATAGCTGCTCCCTCCGTTTCTTCCTCACACGACCTCTTCTCTTCCCCATCTCTCTCAAATCGCCAGCTCTCTCAATCGGCGCTGGCGGAGCCCAAAGGTGTGGTGGTGGTCGCCATGGCCCATGGCCGGCAGCAACGACCCCTCTCCTCCCTTCGATGTGGATCTTGGGCCTGAAGTTGGTGTGGCCGTAGTGATGGTCCCCATGGCCGGCAGCAACGATGGCTCTCCAGTTCTCCTCCTCTGTTCGTTGCCTGTTGTTGACCACATTGCCTCTTCTGTTTTGGAACACGTAGCTAGGTGTTAAATGGCACATCCTTGTTAAGTGGTTAATATTAATTAATTGATTTATATTAGTATCTGTAACGTCCCGCCTCCTCGAGGCCGAGCCCGCTTACATCAGGTAGCTTTTTATAGGACATAGGCTGGCCTCACAGACCAACACAAGTCTTTTCTACGCATATTTGTCCTCACTCGTGCGCACCCGGGAATAACTTCCTGGTCGGTCACTCATCCTGAAATTGCTCCAGGCCAAGCACGCTTAATCTCGGAGGTTTTCGGAGCTAGGCTACCGGAAAAGAAGTTGCAACTTGTTGATATGAGTAGCCTATTAAGCCCTGGATCAGGGTGTCACAATATCTAATTAATTTTACTATCACTAGCTAATATATCTTTTAGCAAGAACAACATGCATCGCTGGTTTGAGTATAATTAGTGAATGGCACTTTGTGATCAATTACCAACCCTTGTAATAACTCTATACTTTATTAATATGTAAAAGTCTTCTATTTGTGTATACTAATCTACTCCTCTAGGTTATTTAATCTCATTAGAGATTTTCTTTTGGTACGTACATATGTTTTCTTTAGTTGCATTGGAATTATAGGTACTAGAAACCACCTGGAGTCCTAGCTGAATTGAACCATGATGTTAGGTGGCAATTTATGTTTCTCTGGATAAACTAATGTTTCTATCTATTGAACAAATAGAAACTGAGCCGACAGATTCAATAGATAAAATAGCACACCAAATATTACAGTAGTATAATAAGTATTCCAATATCATGTGGGTTTCTGATCAAAATATACAATTATTCGCTTGACATATTTCCAATTATTCCAATGTCGACATGCTTGTATGGATGGCTCTTAAAGTTCTATGTATAAAAATGAAAACATATCTACCTCTTATTCAGTTGTTTTGCCTGTGCTAAAGTTAGTAAGGATTTAGTTTCAAGGTTAACATATGTCGAACTGTATTCTCTATTCATTGAAGTTGCTTATCTGTTAGCATCTCTGTTTTTTCATTCAAAAGAGCTCTGCTCATCGGTATCACCATGGTCAGTGGCTCGTCCATTCAGTTTCTTTTTAGTGTGCTTAAAATGGTTTAGTGTTAATTTAGGGTTTAGGGTCATTTGTTTGAGACGAAATACTTGACATTTAACAGAGTGACAGTAGAAAAGGATGATAGCATCAAGCACTCCTGATGAAATACATGCTCAAGTTTGTATGGTAGTAGGGAAGGATGATGACATCAAATATGTACAAGTCTGCAATCACAAGAAGGATTATGACAGAGCAAAGTCTTGTTGTTAAACTATTTATGTGAAGACTGTGTACCAAATATATCATGAAACGTAGGCTGTCCAGTTCAAATTTGGCATATCTTAACAAGCTGAGTTAACAGAGTTAGTAGAGAGTTGCCTTTGTTCAAAAATGTTTATTTTTCGTGAATGTTGTTCTAACTCTACAGATTGAACTGAGTTCTAATGAGGTTTTTGTTGAAAAAACATGCTAATTTTAGAGTAAAAAAGTAATTGTTGTCTCCTTAAGTACTTGAAGTTTTAAGTTTACTTTTTCTTTTTCTGTGACGAGACATTAGAAAGTTTTTTTGGCATGATGGAGTAGTTCTTTTTTATTTTTGGCACGATGTACTACTCATTCCTTGTGGGCACTGTTTCCACGGCTAACCATGTTGCAGCCAAATGCTGTTGGTGGATCGTGGATTCGTACAGGGGGTTACGGTGAGCCCAAGGGGTTCAACCACATCCACGTTGGTGGTGGTCACGCGCAGGTCTGCCAGGTAATTTTGCCAAACGAGGCCTCAAAGTAATCGGCACCACTCTGACCAAAGGCTTCTGTAGTTGTAGAAGAACCTGTGCTCGGAGGTAGGTAGACATGTTGATTTTTCCTTCAGTCATATTGACTGTCGAGGATCATCCACCTTTGTAAGCTTCTCCGCTAGCTCCTTCATCAAACCATCCGGGATTCCATGATCCTAGCCCAGCTAGGAATTTTGTCCAATTTGAAATCATGTAAATTGGAGAAACCATCGTACTCCTCCAAGACCACTACGACTCCATGAAACAACAATGGTCCCCCATCCATCACCTTGTTCCAATTGTCCACGCAATGGAATTTGGCAAGGAACAAGTTCTCCTTGACACCTTGAACGTCACTTTCTTCATCATAGTCCATGCAATTTGCATGACATTCATTAGCACAGCAGGCTAAAGGGTTTAGTTGTATGGATCCTAAACAGTGCCTGCCACCTCACATCCTTCGCCAATTCATCGATTTGCTCTGAGAAATCTAGGGTCTCCTCCTCCTCCTCCTCGCCCACCAGATTGAGCCCCTGTAGTGGTTCCTCAATACTCATCCCAAATCCCATCTTACCCTGTCAGTGTACGTCGCCATCCCTCCTTAAGGACCCACCATGCGCTAGTGCATGAGGTTCAGAGGATGAGAGACGACGAGGTCTACTCTCAAAGATCGATCAAATTGATCGCTAGATGTACGACCAATAAGAGTGGACCTATGCGTCGCCACCACCGGAGGACGTAGAAAACCCTAAGGATAAAAGGGAAAAGAGCTGACGAGTTCTCCTTTTCGCGGTCTATTTGGTGGACTCAATAGGAGGAGTTATTAGGCTACTAGTTTCCTAGAGCTAGTGACCAATAATGAACATTTGGATGAGGCTTGCTTAGAATTGACGCGCGCGGAAGCTAATAGGACCCTTCCAAACGGGCTTCCACTTTTAAGGCGTGTTTTTCTAGCCCGCGTCTTTTTTTGTTGAGCAAAAGTCCAGCCCGCGTCTGCTGTATTAAGCCCCATGTCCAAACAAAGGCCTAAAAGTGCCTTCTTCTGGCTCTGGGCCGATTGCAGAAGGTCCATTTTGCTCGAAAATCCATCAATTAAGATTAATATACTTACGAGGTTCGCGAAAAGCAGCAGCAAGCGCTGAACCGGCCCTTCTTCCTCGTTCACCTTTGGTTCCTGCCCGCAGAGGGATTTTAGTTCCGTCGAAGCCGGCAACGGACGGCGTGGGGGAAGGGCGAGGCGACGAGCGAGAGGGATCCCAGCATCCCGCGCTATGGATCCCATCATGAAGCTTCTCGAAGACGACGAGGTGCCCCGCCCGACCCGAGCCTCCATCGTCTCTCTCGCCATTATGGGGTTCCTGTGGAAGGCGGGGATTTGATTGCAACGCTGCCTTCTTCTTGTTGGGATTGCGCAGGACGAGAGCATGCACTCGGGCGCCGACGTAGAGGCCTTCACGGCAGCGCTCAACCGTGAGGTGGAAGCCAGCGCGAGCAGCAGCAGTGCCTCCGCCACCTCGTCATCCCAGCCAACGGATCACCGCGCTGGTGAGCCCTAGCCCTACGGAATTGTTTCATGTTCTTGGGTCAAATTTCTTGTGCATCGGTCCTATTTTATCCCTGCATCAGCCTACAGGGGCACCGGGAATTTAGAGAATTCTGTTCTGGGATTTGGGAGAAAATGGAATCGAGAAAGATTTCTGTTCATTGTACAAGAATGCAGCTCCCATGTTGAAATCTCTCGACTCGGATATCTACTTTAGTATCCAGACAACATAAGGATATCTAGAGAATGCACCTCATGTGAACTGAAACAGGATGGCTCAACTCTCTGAATGCATGAATTGTGTGACATTCCAAGTTTTGAGTAATGATACATTTAGCTTGTCCATAGGTTTTAAACTAATGCTTTCTTTTAGTAAAAAATGATACGAAGACACTTCTGTAGTACTGCATTATGGACAATAGGATATATAATGATACTAGTTTTGGTCGTGTGTGTAGTTTGCATGTTGTCGTTCTTTTTTTTTTTTTTTAGAGAAACGCAAGAGAGCTGCACATCTTTGTATTAAGAGAGGAAAAATAAGGCCTTTACATCACCGCCATCTCAGCTTGGACCAAAGTTGAGGGGCTGTTGAAAGACAAAACACAAAAAACTAGGGAGAAAACCCAAACAGCAAGACCCATGACCAAACAAGCTCGGCCACTTCTAACCGAAGGCAGGGGCAGCGGCCAACCCAAGACCCTGGAGCTTCTGTGCTTTCACGAGGCACCAGATATGATGCTCATCTTTGAAACATCTCATGGTCTCAGTGAGGCTCGGAACAGCACTGTTAAAGACACAAGAATTGCGGTGCTTCCACAAAATCCAAGCCCCTAGGATTATCAACGAGTTAACACCTTTCCTCCCCTCCTTCAGAATCCGCTGAATTGCCAACCTCCACCATTGTGCAAATGACTGTTCTAGAGTGTTTGGAATCAGATTCTGTAGACCAACGGGAGCAAAAAAACGATGCCAAAATTGCCTTGCAAACACACAACTTATGAGAATATGCTGAATATATTCATCTTCCTTGTCACAAAATGGGGAATGTTCTGGATGGGGGAGACCTCTTTTTCCAAGCCTATCTGCAGTCTAACACTTATTTCGGATTGCAAGCCATAGGAACATTTTACATTTGGCAGGAACCCATGACTTCCAGAATCGTTTCCAAGGTTCAAAGATGATGGATCCTTCAACAAAGGCCCTGTATGCCGACCTTGTTGAGAATTCTCCAGAGGTAGAGAAATTCCAGAAATGCTGGTCCCTTGTTCAGCAAGCACAAAGTCCTCAAGGAAATCCCATAGCTGCATGTATTCACAAAGTTCAACGAGAGACAAACTCCTAGGAACATCCTGAGTCCAAGAATTGCTGTGAATTGCCTGGGCCACTGTTCTTGAGTTAATAATTCTTTTAGGTATTGGATTGAAATAACAAATCGTTAGTAACATTTGTGTAAGTTCCTGCAATTTGCCCTGGATATATCAGAAACAGATATCGGTTTCCAAATCAAGTCGAGAACTGTTACCAATTTATTGCTCTTCTGGGATTATATGTGTTGTCTTTACTCTATGGAGAATAACTAGGGCGTTATTGCATATGTATTCTCTTTTAGAGTAGCCATAGTGACTTTTCTTTTTCAAAAATCTATACCAGAGTGAATGAAGTTCACATCAGTGATATAAGATGCAATTGAGTGTGCAAAATAACAACAATAACAACGAAGCCTTTTAGTCCCAAAAACAAGTTCAGATGGGCTAGAGATGAAACCCATGGGATCCAAAACAAAAAAAATTACGAATAGTATAGAATGTATTTGAGCTTAACCCATGTCAGTGTAGCACCAAACGAGCTAGTTATGTGGGAAGCTTTTCTAGCATTAAGACAAAATGCGTATCTTTTTCTTTCTGAAAACATGAGAAAAAATGCAGATCTTGCTTGCATACATCAAAATACATGTCTCAAAGAATCAAATGTGGATCGTCCAAAAATTATAGTTGAGTACATCAGAAATGTAGAAGACAGCAAATAAATGCTTTTGTATTTCATCTAAGTGAATTTAGATATTATCACTCAAAATTGCATGCAACTGCTGAGTTTTTGTTCCTGTTATCTATCAATGGATTCTAGTCTAATTTTACCTGAAAGTAATGAAGGACAAAAAGTCTGAAAGTAGATCATGGCTTCAAGCATAGGGGGTTATAACCGGCTTTCAGTCACAAATTGTTATTATCATAGTTTGAAAAACATGAACACAAAAGTGCTTTTAATTGATAATATTCAGTTCAAAACTTAGAAATTTAGTCACAAGTGCTCCTTTCAGGTATGATGTACATATCAAATAGGTGAATTGGATTGGCTTCAGTCGCAAGTGCTCATATTTGATGCTACTGTTAAAAGAGCCAAAAATCCAATCCAATTAACTCGGTGAATCAATTTGATCACTAGAGAACCGATTTAACCGACTAATCGAAAGCGAGTCAGTCGACTTAGTCACGGAGTTGTCCAGGACCAAAGGAAACGATATGAAAATCAGCAAGTAATGTAGCATATGAACTTCAGCAGAATATAAGCAGGCTTGACAGATGGGTGGAGGCGCAGACCAGTGCAGCTGGAGAGAGGGGCAGGGATGCAGAGACACACTGGAGTAGTCAAAGCTGGAGGCCGAGGTGCAGACCAGTGCTGCTGGCACCTGGATTTTAGAGAGAACAGAGGAGGCAAGGAGCTCTTGGCGGCTGGGAACAGAGAGAGCAGCTCGTGTTCATGGTGGCTGAAGTGAGTGAAACAGAGAGAGCATTCTGTCCCAGGTGCGCTGCCCAGACTTGAGTCGTCCGTGACTCAGAATCACGATTAATCGCCTAAGCCGGACAATTAACCAGACTGCCCATCAATTAGTCACCTAAGTAACGTCGATCGCCTGGATCGAGCGCCCCCAACTGATACATCGATTAATCGCAGACTTAAAAACGCTGAAGCCAATCCAATTCACCTATTAGATATATACATCTTACATGAAAGGAGCACTTGTAGCAGAAAATGCTCATTAAAAAATTGTAAAAGCTTGTAGCCTGATGCCCAGATGGTTCATATGGTGATAAAGATTCCTGCTAAGCTTTAAGCAAGAACATGATATACTTGGGGAATAAAAGTAAAAAATTGTAAAATGCATATTTTGAATGTTTATCCATTTTCCTTCAATTGTCACATTTCCTTTTCAATTTCAACAGAAACAGCTCTCTCCCTCCTGTATTTTAAAATGTTCCTTGCAATTTGAATCAAACTTCAAAGGATCCTTGTTTATCAAAGTTTCGGATTTGATACCTATTACCACATCATATTTGTTCTTGGGCTAGGCTGTTTTATTTCACTTAGTATTCACTCTATCTGTATTTGGTTCCGAAGACGCTTCATGATAACATGATCTCTGATTGCAGGTATTTTATCTCAGGAAAAGAACTCATCATTAAGCCATGATCATGGCCATGGGCAAGATCCAGTGAAGAGTGAAATTGAAAACCAGGAAGGCAAACAACAGGAACATACACCTTTGCATCTTGGAAAGGATTATTCATGCATACCTGAAGTGATTTCTCAAGGTTATAACAATGAACGCCTTCACTCTAATACTCCAAAAGAATGTGATTCACCAAAAGTAAAGCAAGAGCCTGGAACCAGTGCTCCACAAGGTACTGTTGTGCAGGAGCAATCTTTGAATCAAATGAAGAGTCAACAATCTCCAGACTCAAAGCAAACAAATAATGCTACTACAATGGTGAAACCCCCAGTTGTTACCTTCCACATGTTAATCCCGATTATTAGGCGCCACCTTGACAAAGAAAGGGATATGCAAGTACAGTCCATTTTTGCAAAGTTACGGGTTGGTATTTATCATTTTTGGCTTTAAATTAATGTTTGTTAATTTTCTTTTTCATTAACTTTTTTTTCCTAGAACGTGTTGTCATGAAAATGATCAGTCCTAGGATGAATATACTTTAATAATTGTATTAATATAAAAATAGAAACATGGATTCCAGTCTTACTGTTTTCCTCCAGAAATATACTACTATTATTATATTTTACTTCACAATACTACTTAACTGCTCTATTAAATGCATGCATTATTGGACTTCACAAGTGCTCAATTTTTGTATATACTGTCTTGAACTTGCATTGAATGCATTACTCTACTTATCCTTCTTAAACTTCATGTTTTATTTTTGGTAGAAAAATGAAATCAGCAAGGATCACTTCTTAAAAGTTATGAGGAGTATTGTTGGTGACAAGTTGCTCAGGCAAGCTGCTTCACAGTATCAAATGCAGGTAAATAAAGCTTTGTTGTGATCTAAAATATAGTGTGGCTTTTCTTCATTTGTAAAATGCTTCTTAAAAGGTACATTAGTGCTTTAAGTTAGATACTGTCCACTAGCAGTGCATATAGTGTGGTATTTATTCTTGTTGACAAATTATTTGTTTTCCTTCTTTTTTTGTTATTGTGATTAACATTTTCTTTTCCGTTTGGGGGTTGCTTGCTCTTGCTTCGCAGCATGCTGCTCTGGCACAACGGAACCCTAAGACAAATCCAAGCAACTGTACGGTGTCAAATCTAGTTTCTATTCAGGAGAATGTTCCAAGTTGTACAATGCCAAGAGGTGAGCAGAACACGAATCCAGCGGCTCAACCCATACCTGTAAAACGAGCTAGTGACAGCACAGTACCATCTCAGCTTCATCCTTCTTTGTCAGGTCAAATGTCAGATGAGAAACGAATGCATATGCTACAAAACCGTCCACCCAATATCCATTCAGTTCCGATGCAACCAATGGGACTTCATGTGCAGCATCCAAAAGCATCTTCACCAATGTTTGGGACAAATAACATCCATGCACGCCCGTTTCCAAGGCCAGTTGGAGGTCCAGCTGCATCACTTAGACCACAAATGGTAGATTCCAGCCAAAGGGCACAGTTAGTCCAGGGAGGAGTTACCACAGTTGCTGGAGATGTGCCAAGACGACCAACAGGGCCTGGAAATGTGCCAAGTAATCAATCTGCTCGGCAGCATTTGGGAAACAAGGACCAGAAGACAGACTCTTTCACTCCAACAGCACATACCAAATTGGAAACAATAAGCCAACATTCTGAATCTACTACAAGTTCTATTCCTGCAATGCACGCTAAACAAGTCAGTCCAGCCCCAACATCTTCAAAGGGGGCTGTTGTTTTGGAAAACCAGTCACCTAATTTGACTGCTTCTAAGGCTTTGACTGCAACGAGCTTAAGTCATGCTCTTCAATCTCATGCCATACAAACAGAACCTAAGATGCAGGTATGGATTAATGTGGTACTATGTTGATTATATTTTCTTGTACTATAAATGCACATCAAAAGCCTATGTTTAAATGGATACTTGCTGGGAACTAGTTTTTAATCGAAATAGACAATTCACTCCTTTAACATATCTTTACGTGAACTCTCAAATGTTTTTTGTTGATTCTACTTCTATGTGATCCTGACGTAAATATTATCTAGTTACTGGGCCCTGTTTGGATGGACTAAAACTAATTGCTAGTCCAGTCTAATAATTAGCTGACTAGCAATTTGCATGGACTAATTGTTAGTCCAGACTAGCCACGTGCCCATGCATTGCTACGGGATGAGAAATAAAAATCAAGGTAAGGAATAGCTCCTAAAAGAGTCATGCATTTAGATTACAAATCTGGGAAGGATTCTTAAACATTCAACATTATTGTTTAAAAATTATACTCCCTCCATCCCATAATCTTCTTAGTATTATAAAAACAAAAAATCCCATAACCTTCCTTGTATAAGTATCTGACCACTTAAATTAGTCCCTTATTCCTAGACTAATTCCTCGTATTCCAAAAGAAATTGATGGTCCCAGGTGGAATTAGTGGTTGCATGCAGCTGCATGCACGCAAAATTATGGAGCAAGGATTAATTAGTAGAGGGAATTATGGTAGTATTTTATTTCCTTGTTCATTGTGCCATAGTCTAATATTACAGAGATTAAAGGATGGAGGGAGTACCAGGAAGGTTGTAGATAAAAATCTAATTCAGGTTCTCTATGAAACGATATGGAGTGCACTTTAAGACCCATCAATGAGCTCCGAGGTTAAATAAAGCAAAGAGGCTCAAATGAATCTAAAATCTAAATGTGTGGATTCAATAGAATATAGATTCTCCCCGCAAAAAAGTAGGGGTGTAAAAGGTGCACCTAATGGAGAACCTCCAAACCTCTTTAGTTAAAAAAAATGAACTCGTTTTCCAAAAGTGAGAGCAAGTGTGAAAACTTAGTTCATTGTTTTGAACTAAAGAGATTCGGAGGTGATCCTAATGGATCTATAGTTTCACCCCTACAAAAAGGAAAAGAAAAAAAATAATACAGATTCAAAGTAGGGCCAAACAGTAACAAATGGTTCATGGAATTATGTACTTGTAGCATAGGCATAATGTTCTTTTCAGTACCATGGTCTTTTGGGTATCATCATTCATCAAGAACAACAATTGCATATTATATGGCTCCATAGTTGAGCGTGCAAGTGCAATGAGATATTTACACAAAAGAACTTCCAATTTTTTATTATAGTTAATAGAAATATTTTTGTTGAGGGGTTGAAAGTCTAATATGAAACCTAAACTACAGGGAAAACCAGGGAACAAAAATATATTCCCTCGTATGTAATGGTTCACATAAGATTTTCTCAATGCTCACCTGCACAAGCAGATAAAGCAAATCATAAAAATGTACAGCCGCCTAGAAAAATAACATCATAAAAATGAAATCAGACTCAAAACCAGTTTTCTTTTCAGAGCCGTTAAGACAAGTAAGCAGGATTTGATGAAAAGAAAATATGTATTCATCGTAACTTGTTGTAGTTGCTGGAAAAGCTACTTCAGAAAGAGTGCGTCAGCCGTTGATCCCTGATCTTTGCATCTGAGAGTGCGACACAGATACCCAACTCACAATGCACACACCCTTGTTCAAGATTAATAGTGTAAAAAGTTACATTATTGTTTTCGTAATGTACATGAATTAGTGATATAGTAAGGAGTTTTGATGCAAATTATGTACATTCTGATTTTACAATCGACGTTTTAGAAGGTGGTGGGGGTGGGGAGGGCTATTCTGCTGTGTCTACAATACAGTAAATTAGTTCCTTTACAGTCCACAAAGGTGCAGAGTTCTGATCTGTAACAACTGAGCAGCATTGTTTTGAGTATGCAATATATTTCATACTTAGGATTATTGATATACTCAGAGTGATATTGTACCATAAAGTATAATAAATAATTTGCAAAGCAGTAGTGCAGTAGTCAGTAAATAAATATGATGAACAAGTCATCATAAACAAGTAAAGGCTAGCTGCTAAAAATAAATATATAATTCCTGCCTCCAGAGGAGTGAGATATGTGGGCCTGGGTCCCAATTGAATGTGGTTTTGTGTCTTTATATCAGTCCATAATGACTATCACCTAATTTGTTCCTAGAAAAGCATTTCGAAGATCAGAGAAATACTACCAAGGATTATCAAGCGATGCAAGTAATGATAAGCTAGGAATAATTCAGCATATCCAGATGAATGTGAAACTTACCTCAAAAAAAAAAGATGAATGTGAAACTCTACATAATCCTAAAAGGTCTAAAAATTATAAAATTCATAAATCATTTTTTATAGAAAAAAAGGAAGGGGAGTTTGGTGCAGCGATAAAGCTGTTGCCTTGCGACCATGAGGTGATGGGTTCCAAGTCCTAGAAACAACACCAACACCAACACCAACCACCACCACCACCAACAACAACAACCATGACTTTTAGTCCCAAACAAGTTGGGGTAGGCTAGAGATGAAACCTGAGAGATCCATACAAACAAGATCCAAAGGACAACAGAGAAGACAAAAGATGAGACACCATCAAAACTAACCAACCAAAGACAAGTGATGAATGGAAGAGAAAAGTAAAAAGGAATAAAGCACCCAAACAACAACAACCGACAAAAAAGCATGACAGATTAAAATAAAAAGGAGAAAGAGGTTAAAAAAACAAATCAGGGTTCCGATACGTGAATCGCCAGTTTCCATAACTTTCTATCTACGGCTAACTGCTTAGCAATATTCCAATCTCTCAAGTCCCTCTTCACGGACTCGTGTCATGTCAAGTTTGGTCTTCCTCTGCCTCTCTTCACGTTGTCGGGGCATCTTATTATCCCGCTACGTACCACTGCCTCTTGTGGCTTCCGTTGGATATGTCCATACCATCTCAAACGACGCTGCACAAGCTTCTCGTCAAGCCCTGGAAACAACCTCTTGCAGAAATGCAGCGAAAGGCTGCGTACAAAAGACCCAAGTGGTTGGACCCTTTCCCGGACCCTATGCAAGCGGGAGCTACATGCACCGGGCTGCCTGTTTTATTCTTTATAAAAAAAGCATGCAGGGTTTTACTATTTCTGTTTTTTTGCATCAATACAATTTTGTAACTATATTATATTGTTAGATCCAATTGCTTGTGCAAGCGTCTGGTTCTGCAGCTTCTAAAACACCTCAAAGGAAGGCATCTTCTGGACAGAAGAAGCCTATTGAATCATTAGGCTTGCCCCCTCCACCTTCTAGGTAAATCAAATGCTTACCCTTTGTAAACAATTTCAGTCCAAATACATGTCTCTTTGAATTGGATGTATTTTGTATTTTTGGCAGCAAAAAACAGAAGACATCTGGAGGGTTCCATGATCAAAGTATTGACCAGCTTAACGATGTCACTGCCGTTAGTGGTGTCAATTTGAGGGTATGCTTGTTCTTACGCGTCTGTCATGTTAGTTTGCTTTGTTCATAGCATATAATATTTCATTTTGCTAGGAAGAAGAGGAGCAACTTTTCTCTGGTCCAAAGGAAGAGACTCGAGTTTCAGATGCTGTTCGCAAAGTTGTACAACTAGAGCAAGAAAAGCTCATTCTACGAAAGGGACCCCTGACAAAGAAATTAGCAGAAATCAGTTATAACTTCTTTCATTTAAGTTTACATGCTAAAAATATTTTTTTGGTTTTTTTTTCTAACAATGGTATTTTGGCAGTGAGGAAATGCAATTTGAAGGTCATTGCCACTGATGTGGAGCGTTGTCTATCAATGGTGAGAGATTATTAGCTAGGCATTCTTGGTTCGGCTTATGCCTGATCTAACATAAGCTTTCTCCAGTGCGTTGAGGAGCGCTTACGTGGATTTATAAGCAATATAATAAGGCTCTCAAAGCAGGCATGCCATGTTAATTTCATTGAGTTTCTACAGTTTCTATTGGAGATATTAGTGCATTATATCTGTTCTCATTGGTTGCAGAGAGTTGATGTTGAAAAATCAAGCCATCGTTTTTATCCTTTATCTTCAGATGTTCGTAGTCATATAATGAGGGTGAACCGAGAAGCTAGAGAACAATGGGACAAAAAGCAGGCTGAAGATGCTGAAAGTATCAGAAAACAAAGTGATGTTAGTTCTGTACTTCTTGAACTAAAAATACAACATCTTTTATTGTAACAACTATTTTATTTGCTTGTAGTATTATCTGCAGCATGAATATGCTGGTAAATATCATAAAAAATAACTGGAGTATCTGACGAAGAGTAACATATATTTGTCTAATCAATGTGCTTGTTGCATCAGCCACAAAGAATTGTAGCTATTGAGTGCTAATGTTGTAATTCAGCTTCCTAGTATCCTTTTACATTGACTAAAACTGTGTAGTGTGTACTATTATTTGTGAATGGAGTAAAAAAAATTTGCTGTATTCCATTGAATTTCTGAAAAACTGTTTAGTGTTTGAAAGAATCAGGCATCCAGTCAATAACTCTTTAATGCTTGTGCTCATGTAATCTCTTAGCTGCATTGTAGATTGGAGCTTTGATACTGCCTTGTTAAATGTGAAATGGTAGAATGCATATATAGTAGCCTCTTAACTGCAAACTGTTAGCTTAGGGCATGTACAGTGGAGGGTGCTAAGCAAATGATTTGGTTTAATTTTAGTACTAGGTAGTTGAGGGAAAGAATGTTTCGCTTAGCACCTCGTGCTTAAGGTATTTAGCTAGGTGATTATACCTATTTAAGCACCATTCTGCAATATAGGAAGCACTTCTAAGTACCTTGCATTCTACATGCCCTTATAGTTGTACCAAGGCATCACAATGAATCTACTCTTCTTCCATATGCTGCCTCTCATGGATCAGTTGTTATAATGATATAGAAGACCATTTTGATTGTTTGTAAGGTTTGCACTATGTTCACTTGATAACCTGGGCCTTCTGATTGTTAACATACGGTGACCTGGATTTATTGCTCCAAATTTAAGTAAATCTTGTTTACTAATTACTGGGACTAATTAAGTCCTTTCCCTAGCGTTGCTGCCATAACTGATAATTACGTACATTTACTTAATTTTAATATTTCAGAATCTTTGTCCCACATATCAATGTCCCATGCATATTCAGTCGTATTTCACTGAGCTGATAGAATTAGGTCTAGTCCGCCAAATTTGGTGCTCCTAATCCAGCTTTAGGTATGTGCAGTTTGAACGATGAGCTCTATAATTGCAGGGAGATGACAATCCAAATGTTGATTCAGAAAAAGACAAAAATGAGGCACGGGCGACATCAAAGCATGCTAAGGCTAGTCTACTTCAATTTTTTTGACCGATAGTCTAGAATTTTCACGAGATAATACTATAGTACGTGCCACAGAGCGTTGGATGATCTGTTTATATTGTATTACAGACATACAAGGAGGTGGACGATAAAATGAGAACTACAGCTGCAAATGCAGCAGCACGAGTTGCAGCTGGGGGAGATGATATGTTGTCAAAGTGGCAATTGATAGCTGAGCGAAATAAACAGAAAAGTGAGGGAGGTGATGGTTCTTCTGGATGCTTACCAGATAGGATGCTGCCTCACAAGCCTTCACCCAAGTCTGGGCAAGATTCAAGAGAGCAACAGGAAGATGAAAAGAGAGGGTACATGCTTGGATCTGGTATGTTTAGTATCTTCTTGCTCCATTATTGTTGTTTGCTGGAAAAGAGGTGCGCTTTACATGCTGTGCTGCAAATTTTAAACCCTGGAGACTTGATTACTTGCGTATATGAAATTATTGAACATCTGCACATAAGATCTAGAGTGGTCGGACCTTGCACAAGACCAGGAGCTAGATGCACTGGGATGCTGTTTTTTTACTAAAGTCTCATGTAGTGCTCCGCGTGCAAGTGTGCTTACCGCTCAGCCCCCATATGGGGATCCCCTCTGACGCCTTTTTTTTTTTCAAAAATGTAGGAGAGCCGCACTTCATTATAGTAAGAAGAAAAAAGGGGTAAGACCCTAGTACAACTCACGGCACACACCCATGAGTTTCTTAGTTTACATTCGCGCCTTTTAGAAAAAAAAATGACCATCCTTTTAGAAGAAAAACTTCACCCAGTAGAGGGGCAGTCAAGAGGGATAAGCCTCAAGCCCTAGCGCTCATAGACGGTGGTCCTTACCAGCCATGATCAAAGCACACTAGCCAGGGCTAACATAGAAGCGCTCCCTGTTACACTTTTGTCATCGCTTATTGTAAAAGGGTTTTAAGATAGAACTAGGGTTATATGCTAACCCTCACCTACAGTTCACTTTTAGGCCTCATGTGTTGAAACTTCAACCACAGGTTGTAAATGAGTTAAGGCGGCAAACCACCCCCCCCCCCCCCCCCACCCCCCCTCCTAACCAACCCCAACCAACCAAAAGAGGCGTCAGCACACCCAGAATCCATGCTGTTGGTCTAACACCAGACACACGAGTGCACATGTAGCAATAGTCACCCCCCCCCCCCCCCCCTCCTAACCCAACCCCAACCAACCAAAAGAGGCGTCAGCACACCCAGAATCCATGCTGTTGGTCTAACACCACACACACGAGTGCACATGTAGCAATAGTTGATGTTCTGAATGATGACAAGTTGTACTGTATAGCGTGGTACTTCAGACTATTGTCTTGTCACTGTTCTGGGTTGTCACGTCTCACTAAACTTTCACTTATATTTTGTTCTGTACTTGGAAGGCCATGTTTCATAGTGCAAATCATGGATACAATTGTATCCTAGTCTTGCACCAAAAAAGGTCACTCACTGTTATCCTAAAAACATGAGTTAAGAATCAACCCATATATGGAGGGTGGGGCCCCAAAGCATGGTTTAAATGGCTGTTTTATAGGTGGTGGCTCCTAGTGTAAGGGGATTGGTTTTTCTGACATTTTTAGGCCCTAGTGTCAGTTCTGTCATAGGTGCAATACCTCAGGCCCTAGTGGCACCTCTTAGTAGATATGATTATTCCTCAAAATAATAGACGTAAATTTGTTGTATATGCTCTCCCAGTAGCTTGGCAAATGCAATGCTTGCCTCGCTCATAAATCCTGCATACGTGTCTTTCACCTGACTGTGACAGCTTCACAGCATTAGCATCTGGTGCCTATGCATGTTTTTCTGAAATGCGTTAAAAGTCCTGAGACATTTAATGTTCCCATACCCTCGATGTCGACAAACCTATTTATTGGCACTTATAAGATTGTGAACAACTTATACAATACCTTAGTTAGGATACCTATTCATCTTTTGCACACCGCTGAACGACCAGTTAGTATAGAACAAAGATGTGTCAGTTTCCATACTCGCCACTTTGGAAACATGCCAAGCAAGATCACATTTGCACTTGAAAACTTACACGGAATAATTACAGTTCTTAATTAGTTAGATAATTTCGAAATGCAAATTTGGTGTGATTGCAGCAACTCTCAAATATCAAACAACTTGATGGGTATAGCAACAAATACTTGCTAGTACTTTCCTTAGTCTGTACTCTGTACCTGTACTTCTACTCTTTCCGGTAAGACATTTGACAAAATGACGTGGCATTCAGACCAAGCCTGCAGCTAGGCTCGCAAATGCTTGAGATTGGCTCTAAAGAAAATACGTTTATATGGGTACTATGGCAGTGGACTTCTATGTTTCATGACACCGAGGACTAAAAACGGTAGAACATAGGTGTTATGATCAGACCCAACGAGGGCCTGACCGACGGCTAGGGTTAGGGTGGGCGGCGGCAGCAGTGGCCGGCGACTGTGGTGGCAGCGGTGGCTTGGGTGCAGGAGAATAGTAGGAATAATTCCTTTTAATTCCTTTCTTCTATTGCTTGATCATGATAGGGTACATACCCCCTTATTTATATAGGGGTTTACTTGACTCACAATCCAACTAAGGCTCCAACTTTGATACGACTACTACTAATCTAAAATTACCTTTTATCTGAAAGGCTTCAACTCAATCACAACCAACTAGGAATCTATATTTCCAACTCTAATCTAATTGCTATTCTGAAATTCCCTTCTATCTAATCCGACTCAATTACGGGGAGGGGCAGTCCGGAGGATCTGGACTCCTCCCTAGCGTGCAACTAGGGCCGGCGGCGCCCTCATGTGCAGCGCCGGCCAGGGGTGGGTCCAGGTGGGCCTTTTCGTCCGTAACATCTCTCCCGCCTTCTCAAGATGGTTCATCCTCGTGTCGTTCTTCTTCCCATCATGGACCTGGGAGAGCTGCATCAAATATTGCTGCTATGTGACGAAGGAGTAAGCTTGTGATGTCCCCATGGATCAAGTTCGTGAGTAGATTGCGTGTCGTTCTTCCCACCCTGGACCTGCGAGAGTTGCATCAAATATTGCTGCTGTGCGACAAAAGAGTAAGCCTGTGATGTCCCCACGGATCAAGTTGGTGAGTAGATTGCGCTTAGTGGACTCCATTGTCATGACAAAGGAGAATTTAAGGGAGCCAATGAAACTAGAGTTGCTGAAGATCCCTGACTGCGCATCTTACAAGTTGAGTAAGTTGCATGGTGCTCCCAACGATATAGAGAGCCCCTCTACCTCTCTTGGCGGCTAAGGGCATAAGAATTGGGCAAGCTCATCGCTAGGAAGAAGGAATCCATCAGTCACCACCATGAATGTGTCGCGCTGGCCCGGAGGAGTCATCTTGAGATCAGTGCCATGGCCGACAAGAATGCTCAGGGTACATGCACAATACCTCATCATAGTACATGTTGTTGACTATGAGGAACTCAGCGTTTGATGTGTCAACGAACGTCACATCAGTGCCGCGGAGTGATGACTAAGGATAATCTTGGAGTAGTAGCATTGTTGACTGAAGCCTGCGGCCATAAAGAACTGCCTTCGTGTCATGGAGCCCAACTGCCACGAACCGAAGACATACTGATCCTCCTAGATCCACCAAAGTCTTCAGTAGTGGAAGTAGGTTTGGTACGATGATGGTCGGTAAAAGTGGTCATCGAAGAAGAGTAGAATATTGTAGACCCTCTAGTTTGGTGGTGCTTCATGCGCGTCGACGAGGTCGAGGATGGTGCTTGTCTCTGGCACTCTATAGATCTCACGCCAGATGTCGCAAAAGATACTTGAGCTTGCTAGTAGGATGTTGAAGGGAGCATTGATGTCAAGACGAGGTGCGGTGGAGGAAACGATGCAGAGCTTGAAGCGCCGGGGACGCCTGTCGGAGACTTTGGCCATGCGGAAGTAGGACCATTGCCGATGCCCTGGAAACGGATGGGGTGGCCTTGTAGATGAAGGGGATAGTAAGCTCGGTGAAATCCCACATAACTGGCCCCAACGTGTCCAACCATGGAGCCTGAGGATGGCATCGACAGCGTCCGAAAGATCGGCGGTGTGGAGGACTGGTTCAAAGACATTGTTGGCGATGACAAGCGGTGAAGCCTGCAATGAAGAAGTTGTGCTCAAAACTTAAAGTTTACATGTTGCTGATTCAACTTCTATGAAGTATGTGCCCCAAACAATTACGTTTCATCTTGGGTATTCCATATGGTTGGAAAGATCATCAAGTCTACTTTCACACCCAACAAGCGACATTCGACTTCTGAACCTGAAGTTATGGCTATTTTACTAGAAGGTGATCAGACTTGTGATGGGCTGCGCAATATTAAACGAAGACTCCTCAAATCCCTCCTTTAAGTAGATCTTTCAGCTGCTGAATGTTTCATGCATTCACACCCAACTAGGAGGGCTGTTCCTAGTATAAATACTCCATGTATTCTCCATTTGTGATCAGAGATTTGAGTTGATAATTTTTGGAACAGGCCCATGGCTTGTCTCTCCACCTTAGTGTGTGAGTTTATGGAGGATACTTATGCAACCCTTGTGTGGCTTCTTCTTCGTGAGGTTGTATAGACGCCGCTTCATCAGCACCCAGCTGGTGCTCCTGCTTCATTTGATTGCAGGTTGTATTGGTTGGTAACTTAAAGAGTGTGGTTGGGCGAATCCTCGATTCAGGTTGTTGTACAGCGACGGTGGTTGGCTTGGAGTTGAGTTTGCCAGGTTGCACTATTATTGTGGCTGCTTGCAGTTAGTTATCTTGGCTTCTTTGAAGCTACGTATCCTTGGTGATTTGCTCTCATGTCATGAAGATCGGTCTACCATCCGTATCAGTCGGGCATCGAGATTGCGCGGTGTGCTGCTGTCATTGGCCGTGAAGTTTGTTGTAGCCTAGACGAAGGCTTGGTTGCCGCCGTGTATTCCACGACGATGTTGGCACGGTGCTCATAAGCCCACGCCAACGTCATGGCGGTCTCCATATCCGTCGGCCTTGCTATCTCTACATTCGTCTTGAGAGGTTCCTAAAACCGCGGTGTAGAGGTTGACCTGTTGCACCTCGTGAAGGTCGTTGGCGCGGGCCACCAAAGCAAGGAATTGCTCAATGAACTCATCCACCGTTCCCATGCGACAAAGGTGGCCAACTCGCCAAGTGGATTGGTATGGGTTGGTGGGCTGAAGCGCTCGTTCACCAAACGAGCGAACTCCATCCATGACGACATGCGTCGCTCCTTGTTGAGGCGATGAACCACTGTTGTGCGCTGCTGCCCCACGTGGTATGAGGCATACCACACGCGCTCGGAGTCAGCTATGATTGCCTGCCCTACAAAGAATTGTTCGCAGTGATTGTTCCAAGGCAATGGGTCTTCCTTACCATCGTACATGGGAAACGATAGCTTATGATAGCGTGGCACCACAAGGTTATCGGTGCGCTGGGGCTGCAGTGGAGGAACAGGGTGGTCTGACATGCGCTCAGTCTCCTCCTTGTTGGCGTCCTGCTTGGTGGAGAAGTCGAGGTCATAGGGACCGAAACGCCTTCAGCGGCGTACACGGCAGCAGCAGCCTTGCGAGCAGCACACATGGCCAATGCGCGGCGCTTAGCCTCCTTAGACGCACGTCGGCTGCGGACGATGGGTCGGTGTTCTTGTCAGTGATGAGGACGCCCAACTCTGCGATCTAGTTGGACAGCTGTGAGAAGTTGTTGTTCTTCATAACCTGGTTGAGGCACCAATTGTTGAAGTGCTCCCATACTTCAGCGATGGACTTTGGCTTGATGGTGGGAAGGTCGACGGAGATCTTCCCATCGTTCATCATCGCGGTGTGGTGGCGGAGGTGAGGATCGGTTGGGTGATACCCAATGTTATGATTAGACCCTACTAGGGCCTGACCGGCGGCTAGGGTTAGGGTGGGCGGTGGTGGTGGTGGTGGTGGCGGCAACTTGGACGCATGAGAGCTAGGACATAGGAGAATAATAGGAATAATTCCTTTGTTCTATTGCTTGATCCTGAAAGGGTACATGACAACCCCCCCCCCCCCCCCCCCCAATTTATATAGGGGTTTACTTGACTCACAATCCAACTAGGACTTCAACTCTAATACGAACGACTACTATCTGAAATTGCCTTTTATCTAAAAGACTCCAACTCAATCACAACCAACTAGGAATCCATCTTCCAACTCAAATATAATTCCCAATCTGAAATTCCCTTCTATCTAATAGAGTTCGTCTCAATTACGGTTGGAAGGGCAGTTCGGAGGCCGGACTCCTCCCTGGCACACAACTATGGCTTGCGACGCCCTCTTGTGTAGCGCCGACCAGGGGTGGAATCCTGGTGGGCCTTTTGGCCCATAACAAAAGAATAGTAGGAGATAGGACAAACTCTACAAGGTTCTTGCACGTGTATCGCCAACAACAACAACCAAGCCTTTTAATACCAGAAATGTTGGGTTAGGTTAGCGATAAACCCTCTGAGAACTAACACAAAACCCAAAACACAGGGGACAAATTATGGAACACAAGCAAACAAACAACAAAAATAAACCATGGGAGATAGAGAAGGGAAAAACAATCAAACACAAAAGACTGACAAAAACAAAACGCTGGAATTTATTATGTGTTCACTGTCATGAAAAGTCTTAACGTTTTTGGACCCAAATTTGACTGTTTTCACTGGTCTTACCGGTTTTACCTTGGCGCCAGTATTTTCTTATTCCTAAATGATGTTCCCTTGTCTGATAAAATATTCTTGTGGAAGAAATCCGTGCCCAATATAAATGTTGCCATGATTTTATAACGAAAACTATAATTAATCTTTGTGGCTCCGAATCTGCAAGTAGTTAAACTTTCTTGATAGATCTGGTCCAATAGAAATATGTCCACTGGTGGTGTTCCTTCAAGGAATTACGAAATGAGATTTATAGTTTAGAACCACTTTTGGTTCCCAGTTCACCACGCTAGTGGCTTCCGGGACGGACTACTTCGTGCTAATTTTTTTTTCAATCTTCGTGGACCCCCCAGCTTAGGATGGCGCCTGAAATAGTTTGGTTTTGTGATCTAATTTGTGCCTGAAATAATATTTCAATGTTCCTTTCGAACACAAACAATGATATTGAAGTATGGAAATTAAATGACAGGAGAGAATACTAAGTTGGAGATACCTTTTATGGTTTTTGTGTGTTCATTTTCAAACTTACACCTGTGCCGAAAAGCTACCGAAACTAATCCTTAGAGATTTGGTTTTATCCAGTATCCTTTGGGGAAAAAGCACATCCTTTTCTTTGTAATAGAAATAGGATAGGATTCTTTCGTTCTCGCTTCGGTGCTGAAGTACTTCTGTCTATCATTGCGAGACTGGAAACACTATGCTATTTCCTCTTATATTACTGCTTTTCTTCACTTCGTTCATTGGGTCCATAGGAATCCAAACC
Source organism: Oropetium thomaeum (assembly GCA_001182835.1). Taxonomy (NCBI): domain Eukaryota; kingdom Viridiplantae; phylum Streptophyta; class Magnoliopsida; order Poales; family Poaceae; genus Oropetium; species Oropetium thomaeum. The sequence continues at coordinate 2,252,359 of LFJQ01000020.1, read as the reverse complement.
AGTTGGATCAAACCTGTTCCGATAACTCAGGAATATAATATTTTTTCACCCTAAATTGGCAATGACATCCATGTTTTGTTTTTAGATTGAAAGGACACTAGATATAGAAAATAAATATTCTTCTTGGGTTAGGATATAAGCGCATTCCAAACGTTAAAAGTTCTGGCCACTATGATCTGCTTACAATTTGCATTTTAGATCTAAATCTGTTGCTCTTTTCCTAGGTGGAGTTAGTAGGTCATCCGTCATGAAAGTGGCCCGGAGCGTTACTGTAAAAGATGTCATAGCAGCACTGGAGCGAGAGCCTCAGATGTCAAAATCCTCTTTGCTTTTCCAACTCTATGGAAAATCTTCTGCAAAATAATTTTCTGAAATTAATGCGGTTGGTAGTGCAATTTATTTGTTCACTGTTACTTAGCAAGTTAGCATGTTACGGAGGCATCTTTCTAGCATGGTCAACATGAGGCCCGATCACCAAGTGATGGGCAGGCCTGATCGGTTGACGACTCAATTTTGGCGGCATTTGGCAACTAATGCGAGTCAGCGTTCCCATGGAGATTTTTCCTCCAAAAAGGAAACCGTCTGTAGATTCTTTTTATTCAAAATGGTGTTTGTGTAATTGTGCTGTTGTTTTCAATGTCAACAACTTTCTTATCATGGAACGACAAAATAGCATACTGTCCATTTGTATAGCAGAGAGAGGATGTAATTCCATGGATGTTTTACTTGCTAGATGGATGCTTTGGCAAAACAAATGACAAGTCAGGATATGAAATTTTGTACTACGGCCTTTTCATTTGAATTGCAACCGTGACTTTTCAGCTCTTAAATAGAAACATGAATTTCATTTACGATTTGTATAATGAGTCTACACCTAGTCCAATAGCAACATGACTGGGTACGCTGCACATCAGCACAGTTGCCGTTGAGCAGCTTGGCGTCAGTAGTATAACTTTTTTCATACAAGCCAAACTTTTTTGTTGCACGAATACATATATTTCCAGGACCTGCTACCGTTCCCCTAGTAGATACTCTCCGTTTTTAAACTGTTTCATCGTCAATTTTGATCATTCGGGTTATTTAAAAAAGTATGAGTAATATTAAATATTTTATTATGATTTAATTTATTGTTAAATATTTTTCAAACATAAATTTTAGTGTTACATATTTGAATAACTTTTGAATAAGATGAATAGTTAAAGTTATTGATTAAAATCAACGGTAACGATAATTTAAAAATGAAGGGTTATTTTAACCTAGCCTTCGGCTCACCCATGAATTTCGGCCGACGTTGATGGCTTTCGGTGGCAAGGTCAGCCTCCGCATTGAACACGTCGTCAGACCATAGTTACGCCATGGGCTTGGGCCGTCGTCCTAGAGATGAAAGGGACGAGGAGAAAGGTAACGCCAGATATGAGAGGGGAGCATGGCGTCTAATTTTGCTATATCGGGCCGTTGAATGATACCCGAGGGTGGTGGATCTAAAGGGAGAGGAGTTGAGATGGCCGTGCAGGTGGAGATGAGAAGAGGCCGCCAGTGTTCCCTGACGGATACGTCAAATTGCGACCGCTCTCCATCTGGTGCTCTGGTTTGTTGGGCTGCTTGGGCCTCTATTCACGCGCTGGCTGGGATGTCTTGTAGGCTTTTCTTTTTGTGCGGGCTACTGTGTTGGCTGGGTGGGTCGTTTGGTTTTTTTTTTAGCCAGTGGACCGCGTAGGCCGTTCATTTAGTTGGTTTTTTGTTTTCTTTTTCTTTTTCTTTCCTAATGGCTCGATATAGGTTGTTTCTACTTATGTTGTTCGGCACTCTGTCTTATTCACATTGTTGTATATATTTTTTTCTGTTCACTGGTTTCAAGTTCTGGAACATTTTACAGTTGTCTTGGAACATCTTGTCTATGCCGAAATATTTTATGTCTTGAAACATTTTTACATATTTGAGAACATTTGTCGTATACGTTGGAACATTTTATAGGTTTTAGAACATTTACATCTACGTTGGAATATGTTTATTCTATGATGGAACATTTTTACATGTCTCGGAAGAATGTTCTATTTTTAGATATTGTGAAGTCTCTTGGAATATTAAATTTAAAATGTTTGAACGTATTTTTCAGGTTTTTTAAGATTGGAAAATATATTTTTAATAATTTTATATGAATATTTTTATAATAATTCTAATGATAATATTTTGCGCTATATCTCTATTTAAACATTTGATTTATATGTTGAAATATAAAAAATTTAAATTTTGAAAATTTTTAAAAATTTATGTGTATTATATTTTTTATATTAATAGAAAGAGTACTATGGTTAAACGGATTTGTGGTTTCAGAGAAAAAATTATTTAAAGTTTTGAATCAAAATGTATCCTTAATCAAACAATGGGCCTACTCCACTCATGATGCTGGTCATCCGCTGCACTCTTGCCGCATGCGCACGCGCCCCACATGAGGAAACTAAGCAGAGGTGGCGCGATCTGGTACAAAGGCCAATTGGATTTATCCCACCTACCTTATCAATAGAATGCAAACGATAACAAAAACAGTTATAACGGCCCATTAAGAAATGGGCTCAGAACAGATTCAGCCCGCGCGCGACGACAAGGTGTGCGGAGAGCGCTCAAGCGTCGACACAAGCGGAGGGGAACAGGACCCACCGGAGCAGGAAGACGACTCTTGGGCATGTTTTGAGATTTAGCCCTCTTTCTTTCTTTTTTTCTAATTGCTTGATATCTTTTCAAGATTTATCTATCTTATGTTATATTCACGTTGAATATTCATTTGAGACTTAGCCCTCTCTTTTTATTATAATTCCAGTAGTTTTTAATGAGTTGACAATTTTATGAAATGATATCTACATTATAAAATATTCACATTAAAACTAAAGAGCGCGGTGAAGCATGCAAACTTAGCTAGTCATGTTACATACATAATAACTCGCAACATTTTCCATGATAGATTCCAGTTTGTACTATTGCTTTGTCTGCCTTCAACTAGGGAAGCGGCTAACCAGCGATTGCTGTGCACCAGTATGGATGACGTTCCTAACATCCAAAGTCATAAGGAACCAATCCTTGCAGTTCCGGCCCGTTGAGCCTACTGTTGTTCTCAAAGCTGAAAAGGTTGAGATGTGTTAATTTCATGTGAAAGTTCGTTGTTATAAGCATGATAAATATGAGTGATCTAGGATTGCACTTGGCAGAAAAAAAAAAACAGATATCTACAATTACTTCACTAGTCAATATAAGAATTGAAGAACCTATTTTTTCTTAGCCAAGCATCGATTCTAACTCAAATAGGAAATATTTCAAATTAGCGTTTGTGACAGTATCTAGCATTCAGGCATACCTTCGGAGAGGAAATGTTGAGAAAGGACCATCAACAGGAATTGTTCCACATAGGTCATTGTTAGACAAGTCACTGCACACCACAAGAATTACCAACAATCACTTCCACAGAAAGCTGATGAAACAACAAAAATTCTGAATATGATATAGGTCTGCACTCACATGACTTTTAGGTTGGAGAGTTTGGCAAACTCCCTGGGAATTGATCCTGTAAGCTTGTTGTTGTTCAAGCGCCTATTAAACACAAATAGAACAAAAATTCAATTATAAACAAAGCTATGATCATCACTTATAGTCATTTATAAAAGAGAACAAAGTGTGAATGCATATAACCAAAATCTAATTCAGTTTACTCATTGCTCGAATTTTCAACTCATTCTCACTTGGACTAACATTTTATAAAACAAGGCATCCCTTTGCGCTTCTAAAAAAATTGTGAAAAGATGGTAAACCTACATGAATCTTAGTGAATTGAGCTTGTAAAGTGACTTGGGGATTCCTCCAGTGAGCTTGTTAGCATACAAATCCAAGCTGATCAAATTCTTTAGATTGCCCAGTTCTTGCGGGATATCACCATGGAGATTGTTCTGGTACAGCTCCCTGCATATCAATATTTAATCTTGGTTTAATAATCATGTTCCATTCTTAACCATCTGAACAACAGAAATCTAGAATTCACAAAGCACATACAGGTATTTGAGATTCACAAGGCGACCGAGCTCAGGGCCGATGGATCCAGAGATGTTGGAGTTGCCTAAATCCCTGAAATCAACATTCAAATTTATTAAACAGTGACATTAAACAGTCATCGAAGTCTACCAAGCTTCCGTTCTTGAATTTGAGTCACATAAAATTTATTAATCATGCCTAACGAGAAATTGGAAGGGGCCGGTTGGGTGTTTAAAGCCTTCAAACACTCGACTTTTTTAACTGCTGAATTTAAGATCTATAGCTAAGTTTACATCTTAACTTCAAACATTTTGAAGGATTGTAACACCTGAAATTTTTATTACTATGTTGCAACTGGCATGTAGAAAAAATTCGGGTGTTGAAAGTTTTAATACCACATTTTTTTCTTCTCTTATATTATTATCTTCGTAAAATACAAATCTGCGCCACGAAAAATGCTTCCAAAGCAGTTTTTTCCAATTTTAAAGTAAAATTGTCCTTTGAATAGTAGATGATGATTACCCTAGACTTAGTGTGTTTGATTTTAGTATTGGAACTTGCAAATAAACTGTGGAACCCAGATCCCGGGACCAACAAGCTGATCCCGACTAACTAAAACAAGCAACAGTTTTGTTCACGAAGCCGCCATCTGAGTTCAATCAATAATAAAAGCTATCATATTGAGTCGTTCAGCTAAAAATAAAAGATCAAATCAGAACAGCAACCAAATGGAATCTTGGGCGAACAGGGGAGTAAAAGGAGATCGCCGCGGCGACGGAAGAACTCACAGGCGGACGACGCGGCTGGCTTGGTCACAGGTGACATGGAACCAGGTGCAGGGATTCACGAGTGTGGGATCCCAGCTCTGCAGCACGCCGTTGGGGTCCCCAAGGCGCTGGCGCAGCGCATAGAGCGCGTCCCCCTCCTCGTTGGACGCCCGCGCGGCGCCAGCGGCGAGGGCGACGAACGCGAAGACGGCGATCAGGTTTGGGCGAGACGCCATCGGCGTATAGGAGAGGAGAGCTGACGCTGGGGCGTGCGGTTGCTTGGCTGCTCGCGACCTTTGAGGCTCTGGTCCGCCGTGTGAAAAGGAGCAGCGCACATGGTAGGAAGAAGAAGAGGGAGCATGTTTTCTACTGGTGTTCGTGGAAATGGGAAAGAAGGTTAGAAGAGTAGCTGTCAGCGGTCAACACACGGCGGCGTAGGAAAAATGTAAGGTTCACACATCAAGGATCTTCACCCCCGAGCCCCAGCCCATATTTGCTCTGTTAACTTTGATCAATAATTTTAATCATTCATCTTATATAAAAAACTAATTTTAATATTTAAAATTTAAAATTATATATCAAATCATTTAATAATAATTGAATCATAACAAAATATAATACTACTTCTTAATCCTTTTTAATAAGATGATGTTAAAGTTGACAATCAGAATCAACGATGGTAATAATTTAAAAATGAAGTACAAAAAAATATGATAATTGGATACGTTTTCGCTTATACTTCCTATATTCTTTTTTATTTGTCGCTATTAACTTTGACCGATAACTTTAACCCTTTGTCTTATTTAAAAAAGTATAAGCAATATCATATATTTTATTATACTTATATTATCGTTAAACTTTTTAAAACATAACTTTTAAAACGTTTAAACATTTTTTTAATAAGATCAATGGTTAAAGTTGATGGTCAAAATCGATTACGATAAAGAAAAAAGACAGAGGGAGTAGATTTCATGATTTGGCATTAATCAACCTTAAGTCCCTTTAACAATTTGCAGAATTTGAAAAAAAATCCATATACATAAAACAATTCGACCCCACCAAAGAGCCTTGGTATTTTCATATTAATTCCCGGTTGATCATTTCTGCTTTCTTCATTAAATTGGAGCAAGAAAAATTACAAAATTCGATCACTTCTAACAGGAGACAGGAACGAGTGAAGCAATATCTTAGCATCTCAAACATTTGAAGTAAGAGCATCAAAACAAGCAGGTTCGTACGAGTTCATCTTCTAATCTTGATTATTCCTCCTCTTTTCTCTTCATGATCCGATTTCTTTTTTTCTTAGAATAAAGGAGGCTTCATTAATCAAATCACAACCGTATTACAAGCCAAGAGCTCTTGGCTAGCCTCATTACTAGTTCCTGCTAAATTAACATTTTCTCCAACAATCTGGTGCTCTATCGACACCCTTTCGCATCAGGATAATCAAATCTTTTCACCACCATCTCATTAGTCCTTTTAGCATGTTGGACGAGCAGATGACTAACTGTATTTTTCTCTCTTGTATAACATCTCAAATTTTAATCAAATTTAGCTCAAATTTAAAATAAATACCATCTGCGTAGATAATGTTGTACCATCTCATCTTTAATTCCTACCAAATCCTACCGTTTTATTAGTCTCCTTTTCATCTATTTCCGTGTCGACGCACGCATTGGACCGCATCGCGAGCAAGGTGGAAGTGACAATGGTTCTTCACCTCAGAATCCTTCGTCACCCTTTATCACTCGAAACCCGAATAAAGTTACGTCCACCCTGAAAACTTTTACCACTGCTATCTACCTCCTCTTACATGAGCCGTTTCATCAGTCAGTCGCATGTTGTGGAGTACTTAATCTAGTAAAGCAAACCAGGCATGCGAGCTTCGCCAGCCCAGCCACAATATCTTTGCCCGCTCTTCTACTCGCGTCAAGCACTACCCGATGGTCAACAAGTCCCCCGAGACAAGGATTGGAGCCATGGCTGACTGCTCCCTACACACCACCGCTGTCATTACTCGCCTTCATTACCACCTATCTCTGCCGAGCTGCTCGTCAGCATAAAATGCAAGATGATGACGACCACTACCACTACCCATCGGCGGAGCTAGGGGGTGGGCCGGGTAGGCGTGGCCCACCCTGAGATTTGGCGGACAGAGCACCCCCACTCTGGTCACAGCCCTGGCAAAAACAATGATGGGCCTCTAAGCATCGCTGCAGAAACCGTTCGTATTACGATCTGAAGGGACGCACTCGCCGCTAGGGGTGCCGGCTGCGCGTGCGGCGTGCCGGACGGCAGACTGCGCATGCCTGGTTGCGAGATTGCGAGAAGCGTGTGGAGCCCCAGGAGCTGCATGGGCAACGAGCCCCATTATCATCGTTGTGATCCGCTGCTGCCACCCGCAATTTGTTTGCTTGTTACTCTGTTCCTAGTCTTTGGCTCGTAAGTAACTACATATCGATTGCCTTCTTCAATTGTTCTCCAGTTCAATTAATTATTTGAATCACTAAATCAATCATTGCGATGCTACAGGCTGCTGCCGTGTTGCAGTCTAACTGCGGGCTGTTTTATTTTTCAATCCCCAATCGGCTTTGTCTAAACCGGAGGTATGCGCTCGTATTTTATACACTTAAATTAAACTAGAACTAGACATAGTTCTAAAATTATTTGTGACATACTTTGTGTGAATTATTGTATTGCAGATTAGTCATTAGTCAAATATGAAGAAAGATGGAAATATTGCCGATCTTTTCCGGAAATCAGCAAAGAGAAATTCAACATCTTCTCCTTCATCTGTCGTTCCCTCCACCGGTGCAAGAGTGCACGGTTCAAGTGGAAACATTGGACCTTCTCCTCCCTTGAATAATGCATCTACAACAACCGAAAGTGAGGACAATAATATTTTGGAGGAAGCAGTACATCATGAGCAGGATGCTGATGGTAGCATTCCTACTTCATCGTTGATTCCAGTGCCACAACCACCACTAGTTTATGATCCAGATCGTCTTCCACGAGATCCAGCTGATTACCCATTGTAATTTATCCTGTCAATGATCAAGATGCAGTTTGTAGAGCTTATATCTTGAAAGGTCCTTTTCATCCATATGCACAATAATTTAAGAAAAGGAAAAGTGATCATTCAATGTTATATGGTTTCACAGATATCATTGGATTGAGTATAGTATCAAGCATGATTCTACATTTTGCTTTGTATGCTTCTTGTTTAAAAAAAAAGGGGGGGGGGAATAGTGCATTTACTAATGGTGGATGGAGAAATTGGAATAGAGATGATGCACTGGACAACCATGTGGGTGGTGTTGGTAGTGTCCGGGAGAGCAACTCGAAAATCCCCTGACTCCTGGGTCATCCGAGTGGCCGTGGAGTTCTCAATCCCATACTCCTAGAACCCTGCTCATCCGCGCTGCTCGACATCTGCAGCCATAGAGATGAAAAATATTTTATCAATCAGAAGTTACATGTTGACACTTAGTTCAAAACATTCATAAAGCTTTCGATAGGTAAAATATTAGCACCTCTGAGTAAAAGAGCAATCTATCTCCACATCTACCTATATGAGCATCAGTCATTCCCTTTTTAATCATCACCCCTTTCTAGAAGATTTGTTGTATTACAATTTAATTACATTTATTTTCTTATTAATATGCAATGCATTCCTGTATGGCCTATGCGTCCTTACCAAATAAAATAGAATGCGACAATTCGGTGGCAGATCGTTCTCTCAAGTCAGTCGTGTCTACTAGTTGTTACGTGATCGTGGTTAGCGTACCTGCAGAAGATTTCACATCACATGCAGTATAATATATCAAAGTAAAGACATCAACCCATATCATTGCCATATGGGTCGCCCCGAGTAGGCCACATACGGGGATCATGTGTCCGACCTTCACTGCGCGGCAACATACTGCACTTCACCTCATGCAGCGAAGGGATGAAAGGGTTCTGCAAGACCTAAGTCGTGGAGAACAGACTCATCTCTTGTGCTCCAAAGGAACAAGATGCCATTGTTGCCAAAATTTGCTCTCACAATAGGCTCGTAACCAACACCTCGTACGGTAGATGTCCGCTTGTCTCCCTAAATGACAAGGGGGCTTGTATGTTACAGCGAACATACCTGCCTCTCGTGGGCTCACGACACGAGACGTTACTACTACGAAAGTTGCATTCGCAATAGATCCATAACCCACACCTCGTACAGTAGAGGTCCGCTTTCACCCTAGCGGCAAGGGGGCGTAAGATGTTACAACGAACGTAATACATCCTCCCATGTCATCATGACACGGAACGCTCCCGTTGCTAACGCAACAGAAAATTGTAAGCTGGGTTTTAGTTAGCTCCTACACTAGGTTAGCTTGCCATCTGTGATGAGGACATCGCACTCATGGTTACACACAATCCTTCTCCCGCTACGACAAATGAAGGACCAATCACTAGAGTTCGGGCGCGACAATTGAATCTAGTAGTGAGCTCGTTCTTAAGTACGAGTTTATATGTTATTATGGAGAATAGATTGCTACCTAATGATTATATTATGATTAGGAATCATAGAGAGGTCAAGGAAGGTGCTGGAGACTAACTTCAAGTCGAACAAGGATGTCCAAGCCAAATAGGAGATCCAACTCACGTCGACTTAAAATCCAACTCGGAGTTCAGGAGCAGTCCGTACTAAAACGGGTGCCTAGGTCGCATACGGCCTTCGTTTTAGGTGATCTACCACTTCATGGAAAGAGGACGAGATTATCTTTCTAATGGAACAAGTCCCATGTCCAAATTCCTCCAGAGTCCATAGGAATCATCGAAACATAGACAGTCCAGAATCTATTAGGGTGCTGCGACACCGACTTTGGGCTGGTTGGCCTTGTACCGAGTTCGAGTCCATTAGGGTTGTGTCCAGGGGACTTGCACGTCCCCAATTCCTTTATAACCAGCCGTCACCCCACCATTAGGGTTCGGGTTTTGCTTAGATATTCCTGTTAAAAATAGTGTCGCCGTTTCATCGGTTTGCGAGACCCCAACTTTTGTGAGTTTAATCTTCATCTGTAATTTGGTTGCTTTCTACTTTGTTCTTGCTTGTGTTCTTCGATTCGCAGGTAAAGACTAGCCTTCTCGGCAAGGTCATCCGTGTTCACACGGGTGATGACCAGAGGAGACGTGGTGCTGCAATTGCGGGGTTAGGAACGTGCCGTTCAGAAGCCGGATCGATTTATGTCGCGACTCCGTCCAAATCGTTGATTATCAGAACCTGTAGGAAGATCGGGACCCCGTTCCCGTCAATCGGATACCTTATCCCAACTAGGGCGCGTACCTCACTCGCACGTTATTTTTAAAAATATGTCTTAGAAAAGGTCGTATCAATCCAGAATGGCTCTGATATCAGCTATAGCGGGCCACCCCAAAACCAGGGACGGCCCGTCTACACGGGAACCATTCTGTCGATACTCGATGAAACGAGCATACACATTGTACTATACAGAAAGATGAAATTTTACAAGATGAGAGGAATTATTACAACATTGGTTCCAACACAGAAATAACTCTTACAATTCAAAGTACGGATACAAGTTTTTGAAATACGAGTTTAGAGGAAGCATAAACATAAGACGATGGATACAGACTCTGACTCTCGTAGACTAAAAAAAGCATGTTCCTTGCCCCAAGACACTCTAATATTAGCCAAAGCAAACTCATAGCAGCGAGTCACACCGCTCCCACTGGATGTTCCAACAAGCCGGACGCTGCTTGTAAGGATCAAGACACCGAGAAGGGGGATTGAATCGGTGTGGACGAACACAAACGTGTTACACAATTCTCAAAAGCCAAGTCCTCTGATGAGGACATCACACCTATGGATACACACAATAATTCTCCCGCTACTACAAATGAAGGTCCAATCACCAGAGCTCGCGCCCGTCAACATAATATAGAGGTGAGCTCGTTCCTTAGCACTCCATTACAAATTCTTAAGGATAGATTACTACCTAATGATGTTATTATAATTAGAAATCATGGAGAGGTCAAAGGAACGATGGAAGATCAGGTTGGAGTCAGCCAAGGACGTCCAAGCCAAGTCGGAGGCCCAGCCCACGTCGACTTCGAATCCAATTCGGAGTCCAGGAGCAGTCTCCACTAAAACGGACGTCCAGGTTGCATACGGACTCCGTTTTAGGCGATCTACCACTTCACGGAAAGAGGACAAGACCATCTTTCCAACGGGATTAGTCCCATGTCCAAATTCTATCGGAGTCGATGGGAATCGCCAAAATAGTGAGTCATCTAGAATCTATCAGGGTGCTGCGACACCGATTTTGGGCCGGATGGCCTTGTATCGAGTTAGAGTCCATTAGGGTTTCGTCCAGGGGGACTTGCACGTCCCCAAGTCCTTTATATTCAGCCGTCACCCCCTCTATTAGGATGGGGTTTTGCTTAGATTATTTCTGAATACACAGATTCGTCGTTTCATCGGTTTGTGAGACCCCAACTTGTGAGTTTAATCTATATCTGCAAATTTCGTCGCTTTTCACTTTGTTCTTGCTTGTGTTCTTCGATTCGCAGGCAAGGATTAGCCTTCTCGGTGCGGTCATTCGTGTTCACGCGGGTGATAACCAGAGGAGACGTGGTGCTACAATTGCAGGGTTCGGGATGTGCCGTTCGAAAGCCAGATCGATTTGTGTCGCGACTCCACCCAAATCGTTGATTATCAGAACCTGTAGGAAGATCGGGACCCCCGTCCCCATCAAGTGGTAATCAGAGCTTCAGGTGTTCCCTCAGGTTCGCCTTTGTTTACCCTAATTCCTTGTTTCGTTTCATCCTATAGTCCATAAAAATAAAGCCAAAAATAGAATCGTAGTTTTAGGTTACATCCTGTCCAAAACCGTATTTAGCCATTGCATATTTCAATTTCAGAGTCCGTAGTGTTGAGTTCGTGTCCTTAGTTACGTTTTGTTGCTGGTTTAGATCGTGTCTTGTTACGGTTTGTTTTGCTTCCGCCACCTTTTGTGAAACCCTAGCCGTCAAATTTTTTTTTCCCCACCCTGATCCCACCCTGAATTTAGTTTGTTACGTCACATCTGTTATTTATTTTGACCACCCACCATTAGTTCCCACCTTTTACACAGTTTCCGCCATCGAATTCCTTGTTTTTCCGCGACCCGATTCATTGTCTGCCGTAATACGCATGCTGATTCGGACACCCTTCCATAAAACGGTCATAACTTTTGCATACGAACTCGAAATCAGGCAAACTTTATATGCAAAACAATCGGCACAAAATTTCGCATTTGATTTCACCCAGCCCGGCTGGTTTTGCCGCTTTTAGAATCCCGAAATTCACCCCGGAAGGTACACATATCGGAGGTCGAACGTTCCGGCCCAACTTTCAGGTAGCTTCGAAAATTTTCATAGACCACATATTTGATCCAGTTGATCTGCAAATTTGTGTGGTTCCTATTTCTATACTTTGCTTGCTAAAAAAAATATCAAAAAAATAAAAGGAAAAAAATAAAAATAGAATTGGGTGAGAGAGTTCTATTGGTGATAGCTAAAATATTAGCGACGGAGCATAGAATTGGGTGACATGCTATATTTGGCAAGTACTTGGGTGACGCAGACCCGCCCAAAAAACCTCGTCTCGAGACGGATCCTGTCAGTCGTTGAGCCAGGATCCTATTGGGCAACACTCGACGAAGCGAATGTACACACGATACAACACAGGCAGGAATAAACAGCAATAATTTTACAAGGAGAGAGAATTTAATACAACATTAATTCATAAATTTGAAGTTGGATCTTACATTGATTCAGAGTACGCATAAGTTTTGAAACAAAAACAGCGGAAGACTTGAACGATTACAAACTCCGACACTCGGACTTAAGCAAAAGCACGCGCCGTGCCCACGGGCGTCATGCTACTAGCCACTTCAAAGTTCACTGCGGCGACTCCCACTGGAGGTTCCTGATCTCAGGGAGAGGCTCCTCCTAAAGGAAGCTACCTGCTGGGTCCTGCATGTCGGCACCTGAAAACCATATATCGCTAACGCGTGAGCTTCTAAGAAGCTTAGCAAGACTTATCCGTCAACGTGGCTGACTACAGCCGACTCCTAGACATGCTGGCTGATGCGGGTGGGTTTACTTGCAAAAAGGACTCGCAAGCCTATACTACTCTTGGTCAAATTTTAGCAACAGATTAAGTGATTAGTATATAAACTTAGTTCGCCCTGAACTAATCAAACATAACAGAAGCAACAATGGCGATAGTAATAGTCATGATTCATTCTCATTGTGTCTCAACCTATTTACTAGAATGTGGTGCGTTTCACGAGCATGCTCACTAACTGGGAGCGATAGCGGTTCGAAACGATTTTATACCCTGCAGGGGGGAACCTGATCGTACGACACGTGCGTGTCCCAGACTCGCTCGTGGCAACCGTTCACACCAGCTCCTGCAACGTCAATTCCCTCCTATGTCTGCCTTAGCAGCGCCGCATCCCACCAGACAACACGTCCCAGACGGTTTTTGTGGAGTTCCCACGCTGCCCACCCCAGATCTCCTCCTAGTCAGACACCGTAGGGCAGGTTCGACGTTGCAATCACTAGGCTACATAGGTTTACTGGGGCCCATAACACCCAGCATACGACCAGTACATTCAACACTCGATCAGTCTCGGACCACACGGATCAGACAAGTCTACGGTCACCCTGGACCCGGTCCAGTCGCCGACCTAATTGGTATCCTGTCTGACCCTCAAAATTTTATCTCTCCTTAATTAACTCATCATCATGTGTCATAATGTATGAACTGATAGTTTCGAACAACAACCTATCCTTTCACGACAAGCATCCACTCTGCTCGACTTCTACCGACAATACCTGCTAAGCATAGCATACTAAGGGGTATCTATACCATCTACCGATAGGGTTCCCTATGGAGACAAATGCAACTATGGTTTCAATCAACTCCTAGTACTTAATGCACAAGCAAGACACACTTAGTTATAAAAGAAAAATTTTAAACATCGGTTGTGCACCGGGGCTTGCCTGGTTCTCCGGAGCTGTCGTAGGTTTCTTCTGCAGAGGTCGAGGCAACTGGATCTGCAGCTACTTCGCGCGCTTTAGAATCTACATGATGCAGTATGATTAAGATAAGTTCAGTTGCAAAGAAACTTATTGCTTTTACCAATAGTAACCTAGGGTTTCGATCGGCGACGCCTAGAATTAGGGTTAACCCTAATTACTCGACACCGTCGATTGAATTCAATTCTTAACTGTTGAATGAGGTTCAAGGAAATCTGTTCAACTCTCATGAGGTGAAGTTTAGTTGGCATGTCCCACAACTTCAACCTTAGTTAAGGTTAACTCGACATTTCACATGAGTTAATAATTATTTAATTTCTTCGACTATTAAACTAGGGTTAAAATGAAAATTTTAATTCTTTCTTAAGATTATTTTTAGTTGATAGAACTCCCTGAATTAAGCTTTTTGAGTTTTGGTTGGGGCCTAGATGAATTTTCTATATTTTATAAAAATTCATCAAATTTTTTGTTTTTAAAATTTATAAAATCAGAAAGCACTAGTAAACCTTAGAATAAAATTATGAAATTTTATGTGAGCACTGATCAGCATCAAATCTAAAACTTTGCTTTTGGGTCTAATCTTTTGAATTACTTTTACTATGCAGTTTAGAAAATAATATTTTAACTAGGAAGATTGAAGTATTTTAAAAGGGTTAGATGCCATTTCTTGGTCCTAAAATCTTCATAGAATTCCACAGGGTGTGTGGTAGCATGGTATATTTGTGGATCAAAGATTAGCCCTGGTATTGCTCTAGAACCCAAATTAAAATTCAAAAACAGAAAGGAGTTTTTCTAATTAATTCTGCAAATTTTTGGTCATTTGTTAAAAAGTGATTTAACAGAAAATTATTCCTTTTGGTGAGAGTTCTAAAAAATTTTAGTTTGGCATTTTTGGATCTTCCTGTGAATTTCTAGGGATTTTACAAAACAGAGCAATAATCTGGAAAATAAAAAGAAAAAGAAAAACAGGGGAGGTTTTCTCCGACGAGCTCCGGCGGCCGTTTCTCAGCAATGGGGTGATCGCCGGCCGTCGAACCTTGGCTTTCTACGATCGACTAGACACGACGAAGCTCGGCAACATGATATTTATCAAGCTTTGGCACGGTAGAGGGGGTCTCACCGTGGGGGGCGACGGTGGTGGCGGCGAAGTCGAAATTCCGACGGCCGAACTCGAATTTGGAGGATTGGGGAGTTCGGTGAGCTTCACGGGAGTGGGAGAGGGCGATTTGGCGAGGGAATTGGGGTAGAGGATGGCCGGGAGTGGCGTTTCACCGTGAGGCGCCGGGCTCGGCTATGGCGGGCGGCGGCCGGGGCAGGGGAAGAATGTTGCGCGCGTGGGAGAGGAAGAGGGAAGAGGGGGGGGGGGCGGGAAATGGAGAAGGAGGTGCACTGGTTTTAAATGAGAGCCGGGGTAGGGGAGTGGGGAAAACAGGGGGGCATGTCCGGCAGCGCGGGCGGCGCACTGGGGCGGCTAGGGCGGCGCACGGCAGAGAAAGAGAGAGAGAGAGAGAGAGAGAGAGAGAGAGAGAGAGAGAGAGAGAGGGGAGTGATGGAACGGTTGTGTGAAATGAAGACGGAGACGTGCAAGCCGCGGCCTGAGAAAGCCATGCCGGCCAGGGGGCCACGCCCTGCCGCTCGCCGTTTTGTCGGGCGGGCGGCGGGGCACTCTAGCCCGCCCGGCAAAACAGTTTTATTTTTTTTATTTTCTATAGTTATGAAAATCAATAGCACACTTCAAAAATTTTTGTGCAAGTTCAAGAATTTATTTGGAGCATTTTGTATTTAGGGTTAAAGTCATGATTCGACTTCTAAAAATTCTTGAATTACCAAGATGATTATAGCTTGTGTGAATTTTTGAGAGGTATAAATCTTGTCCAAAAATTCTGAATAAATTCTCAAAATTATATTTTGAAGTGTACTTAATTGTTATGTAAAAATATAGCTAGGATTCTGTGGAAACTTTGGTAGCCAAGAGTTAGGGTTTGGATTTTTTCCTGTCAACGAGATTTCGACACTGCAAATTGAGATTTTCCCGGACTTTGCTATAGTGTTCTTTTGTTAGTCAAACTTTTCATAGTGTTCCTTTAAAGCATTTTAAACAATATTTCTTTTTATTTCTAAGATTGAATTTTCTTTAAAGCGAGTGATATTATGGATTAGGGTTTACAGTTGTCGATTTTGCCATGGTGACACCTGGGGTGTCACATTGGGCTGAATTGAGTTTCCTTTGCCTATTGATCTTTTTGCTGTTTTTCCTATACATCATCTTTGTCCACGTATCATAACTGTTATAGGACACATTTGGCCAGCAATTAGGACCAATACTTTGGACACTTATTCAGTATTACTATCTGTTTTTGATCTGTGTTCCACTCACATATATACTGGCCTTCCAAGCTCCACATAACCCTTCTGAACAGGCACAGATTCTTCACCCTGTAATCGCCGGATCACTTCTCCCAGGTATCTTGCTTTGTGTTCACTTAGATCTTTGCAAGCACTTGGTTTGAAACTTCCTGTTGCAGTCTGAGAGTACCACAATCCTAACACAGTAGTTGGTAGGGATAACCTTTGTCTATTTTCTTCTGTGTTTTGTTTTTCTTTCATCATATCAGCAGGTGACGAATCGGCGAGCCCAACGGGCTTCAACGAGTGTGTCAGCCAAGACCAGATGAAGGGAGCAATTGACAAGGCGTTGGAGAGCATCGATGAGAAGATCACTGATGCTGTGACGAAGAACTTAGGCCCTATTCTTGACGGCCTTACCACTCAATTGGCCGCCATCTCTACGTGACTTGATGTGTTGGAGCGGCGTCCACCTGCCGGCAACCACAACGACGACGACGACACTATCTATGATACCGATGGCAACATTGACGAGCGTGCAACTCAGGGAGCTTGCCTTCGACGTCGACTACGCCGTAACCGTCACGGCATGGGAGGTAACAACAACAATCAACATGCTCGCCCTCATGATGATCCATTTGCTAAACTTAAATTTTTCATACTGCCATTCTCTGGTTTATATGATGCTGAAAAATATCTTGATTGGGAGATGACGGTAGAGCAGAAATTTAGTTCCCATCTAGTTCCTGAACAACATAGGGTTCGACAAGCTACTAGTGAGTTTAAGGACTTTGCTATTATTTGGAGGACTGATTTAGCTGCTGTTGGACGTTTACCTGCCACTTGGGATGCTTTAAAAACAGCTATGCGTCATCGTTTTGTTCCTCCTTCTTTTCAGCGAGATATGCGTCTCAAACTACAGCGTTTAGAGCAAGGTAGTAATTCCGTCCAGGATTATTATGCTGAGCTACAGAAGGGCATGATGCATTGTGGGGTAGTTGAGGATAATGAGGATAAAATTTATCGGTTTTACGGGGGATTGAGGCGTGAAATTCAGGATATTGTTGATTATAAAAGCTTTAACAATGTCAACGAGTTGTTCCACATAGCTATGCTTGCAGAGAAGGAATTGCAGGGAAGACAGGAAGCAGCAAAGACAAGAACCAGTCGCTCCTTCACGCGTAGTACGTCTACATCTACGGGAGCAACACGGTCCTCGTCAAGCTTTCGTCCACCTCCTGTACCAGCCAGCAAACGACCGTCCACCACAACAACACCTCCCTCGTCACGCCCTGCGGATTTTTCTAAATCCTCTATGCAGGGTCCAGTGAAGAATCAACCATCCACTACATCCACTGATCGCACGACTGACATTCAGTGTCATCGCTGCCTTGGACTTGGGCACGTGCAGCGTGACTGCCCAAGCAAACGAGCCTACATTGCCACTGAAGATGGAGGTCATGCGAGCACCTCCGACATAGAAGATGACGATGATGATGATGATGTTGCTGCTGCTACGGACGGTGCTGCGGACTCCTTAGTCCTCGGCAGCGCCGACACTACCTTCCGAGCCATCGTTGTCCAGCGGGTCCTCAGTACTCAGGTAACTCAACCCGACCAGCTCCAACGCCATAACTTGTTTCAGATTGAGTTCGTGATCAAGAATAGGCGAGCACGGGTGATTATTGATGGGGGCAGCTGCAACAACTTGGTGAGCTGAGATCTGGTCAAGAAGCTTGGCTTGACAACACGACCACATCCACATCCATACCATATTCAGTGGTTGAATGACTCGGAAAAAGCTAAGGTAACACAATCTTGTCGCGTTCCTTTTTTCCTTGGTGCTTATGTTGATTCTGTAAATTGTGATGTTGTTCCTATGCAAACATGCTCTCTTTTATTGGGTCGTCCTTGGGAACATGATAATGATGCTTTGCACCATGGTCGTAGTAACAAATACACTTTTATGCATAAAGGGAAGAAAATTATTTTGTTACCTATGACACCTGCTGCAATCATTGAATCTGATAGAGAGAGGGCTGCTAATGCTAAACAACAATCTCATGCTAAATCTGAAATTCAGCAAGATATAACTTTGAAAACTCCTGTAATGCTTGCTACAAAAACTGACCTTGCTGAAATTTATAATGGTACTGTTGTATGCTATGCTTTAGTGTGCAAGGATGCTTTATTTTCTATTGATAATTTGCCTTGCACATTGCCACCTACGGTTACTAACCTTGTAGGAGTTTCAAGATGTTTTTCCTGATGAGATACCGCCAGGACTGCCACCCATTCGTGGGATTGAGCATCAGATTGATCTAATTCCTGGTGCGAGCTTGCCAAACCGTGCGGCGTACCGAACCAACCCTGAGGAGACTAAGGAAATTCAACGACAAGTCCAAGATCTTTTGGACCGCGGGTACGTACGTGAGAGTCTTAGTCCTTGTGTTGTTCCTATTCTTTTGGTTCCTAAGAAAGATGGTTCATGGCGTATGTGTGTAAATTGTAGAGCCATAAACAACATTACTATACAGTATCGTCATCCTATTCCTAGGCTAGACGACATGCTTGATGAGTTGTGTGGTGCTATAGTTTTCACTAAAATTGACTTGCATAGTGGTTACTACCAGATTAGAATGAAGCTCGGTTACGTTCATTCATTGGTAAATTTGTAGTGGTTTACTTTGATGATATCTTGATTTATAGCAAGTCTATGGCTGAACATATGGATCATCTACGTGCTGTTTTCTATGCTTTACGTGATGCACGTTTGTTTGGTAACCTCGACAAGTACACCTTTTGCACCGATCGAGTCTCTTTTCTTGGCTATGTTGTGACTTCACAGGGCATTGAGGTTGATAAGGCTAAGGTGGAGGAGATTGACAGCTGGCCTACGCCCACAACGGTTTCGCACATGTGGAGTTTTCTTGGCCTAGCGGGATTTTATCGCCGTTTTGTTAAGGCATTCAGCACCATCGCGACACCGCTGATTGAGTTGACAAAGAAGGGTGTTGTCTTCTATTGGAGGCCATCGCAGGAAGAGTCCTTTTCTCTTTTGAAGGACAAGCTTACACACGCACCGTTGCTCCAACTTCCAGATTTTGGTAAGACTTTTGAGCTTGAATGTGATGCTAGTAGAATTGGAATTGGTGGTGTCTTGATGCAGGAAGGAAAACCTGTTGCATATTTTAGTGAGAAGTTAAATGGTCCTGCTCTTAATTATTCTACGTATGATAAAGAATTGTATGCTCTTGTTCGTTTTTTACAATCGTGGCCTAAAGAATTTGTATCCATTCTGATCATGAGTCACTTAAGCATATTCGTAGTCAAACAAATCTGAATCGTAGACATGCTAAGTGGGTAGAATTTATTGAATCTTTTCCTTATGTCATCAAACACAACAAAGGGACGGATAATGTTATTGCTGATGCTTTATCTTGACGATATACCATGCTGTCCCAGCTTGATTGTCGCATTTTTGGCCTTGAATCCATTAAAAAACAATATGTTTTGGATGATGATTTTAAAGATGTGTTGCTGCATTGTAACGACGGCCATTCATGGAACAAATATGTGTTGAATGATGGGTTTCTGTTTTGAGCTAACCACCGATGCATTCTAGTTGGATCCGTTCGTCTTTTGTTGTTGCAGGAGGCGCATGGAGGCGGGTTTATGGGACATTTTGGTGCTAAGAAGACGGAGGATGTTTTGGCCACACACTTCTTTTGGCCAAAGATGAGACGAGACGTCGAGAGATTTGTTGCTCGCTGCACTACTTGTCAAAAAGCTAAGTCTCGTTTGAATTCACATGGTTTATACATGCCTCTTCCTGTTCCTTCTATTCCTTGGGCGGATATTTCTATAGATTTTGTTTTAGGACTGCCTAGGACTAAGAGGGGGAGGGACAGTGTTTTTTGTTGTTGTGGATCGTTTTTCTAAGATGGCACACTTTATTCCATGTCATAAAACCGATGATGCTATTCATATTGTGACCTCTTTTTTAAAGAGATAGTTCGTTTGCATGGTGTTCCTTCTACTATTGTTTCAAATCGTGATGCTAAGTTCTTGAGTCACTTTTGGCGCACTTTGTGGAATAAGCCGGGTGCCTAGCTTCTGTTTTCTACAACCTGTCACCCACAAACTGATGGCTAAACGGAGGTAGTGAACCGCACCTTATCCACCATGTTGCGAGCAATTCTGAAGAATAATTTGAAGACGTGGGAAGAATGTTTGCCCCATGTGGAGTTCGCTTACAATCGAGCGGAACACTCCACCACAAAGGTAAGCCCTTTTCAGGTAGTATATGGTTTCAAACCTCATGCTCCTATTGATATTTTACCTTTGCCTACTAGTGAGAGAGTAAATAATAATGCTCAGGAGCATGCTGATTTTCTTGTTAAGTTGCATGCTCAAACTAAGGAAAACATTGAAAAAATGAATGAAAAATATAGGATTGCTGGTAGCAAAGGTAGGAAAGAATTAAAACTTGAACCGGGTGATTTTGTTTGGTTGCACTTGAGAAAAGATAGGTTCCCTGATTTGAGAAAGTCTAAATTGATGCCTCAAGCTGCTGGTCCTTTTAAAATTTTAGAGAAGATTAATGATAATGCATATAAGCTTGAGTTGCCACTCGAGTTCGGGGTTAGTCCCTCTTTTAACATTTCAGATTTGACGCCATACTTGGGAGAGGAGGATGATCTGGAGTTGAGGACAACTCCGCATCAAGAGGGGGAGGATGATGAGGACATCACACCCATGGATCCACACAATAATTCTCCCGCTGCTACAAATGAAGGTCCAATCACCAGAGGTCACGCCCGTCAACTTAATATAGAGGTGAGCTCGTTCCTTAGCACTCCATTACGAATTCTTGAGGATAGATTACTACCTAATAATGTTATTATGATTCGGAATCATGGAGAGATTAGAGGAACGATGGAAGACCAGGTTGGAGTCAGCCAAGGACGTCCAAGCCAAGTCGGAGGCCCAGCCCACGTCGACTTCGAATCCAATTCGGAGTCCAGGAGCAGTCTCCACTAAAACGGACGCCCAGGTTGCATACGGACTCCGTTTTAGGCGATCTACCACTTCACGGAAAGAGGACGAGACCATCTTTCCAACGGGATCAGTCCCATGTCCAAATTCTTTTGGAGTCGATGGGAATCGCCAAAATAGTGAGTCATCTAGAATCTATCAGGGTGCTGCGACACCGATTTTGGGCCGGATGGCCTTGTGTCGAGTTAGAGTCCATTAGGGTTTTGTTCAGGGGGACTTGCACGTCCCCAAGTCCTTTATATTCAGCCGTCACCCCCTCTATTAGGGTGGGGTTTTGCTTAGATTATTTCTGTATACACAGATTCGTCGTTTCATCGGTTTGTGCGACCCCAACTTGTGAGTTTAATCTATATC
This sequence comes from Oropetium thomaeum, assembly GCA_001182835.1. NCBI lineage: Eukaryota > Viridiplantae > Streptophyta > Magnoliopsida > Poales > Poaceae > Oropetium > Oropetium thomaeum. Next base: position 2,230,730 of record LFJQ01000020.1, on the reverse strand, counting down.
TGCAAATTTCGTCGCTTTCCACTTTGTTCTTGCTTGTGTTCTTCGATTCGCAGGCAAGGATTAGCCTTCTCGGCGCGGTCATCCGTGTTCGCGCGGGTGATAACCAGAGGAGACGTGGTGCTGCGATTGCAGGGTTCGGGATGTGCCGTTCGAAAGCCGGATTGATTTGTGTCGCGACTCCACCCAAATCGTTGATTATCAGAACCTGTAGGAAGATCGGGACCCCCGTCCCCATCATCGTCGAAACACTGTCCCTAAGCAAGTCTAGTGGCTAAGAACCCTATCATACTAGTGATGCAAGAACAACAAGTAAGGCAAACACAATAGCACTATAGCCACAAAGAGAGAAGAAAACAACAAGCAACCTATGCAATTCTACTAGCTCAAAGGAAAATCGACACGAACAACAATCTAGAGAAAGAGTGATAGAGAAAGGTTGATGCGTCAATGTTTTCCCGAGGTATCGGAGGATGGCGCCTCCCCTAGTCCTCATTGGACCACACCCACCGGAGTCCCGGTTCCTTCTGCCGTTCCCGGAACAGTATCACCCAAGGTGCGCTTCACTCCTCGAGTGAAGACACGAACTTCCTCCGCTCGGGGCAGCACCTTGTTCCCGGTGATAAGGCTCCTAGCTCGGACGCTCTCTCTTGATGCCCCTTTGAACGGAGGGTTCCAAACCGTGTGCAAACTTGTGAAGTCTTCCACAAACTCCACTGAAGCTCAATCACCAACTCCTAGCCGGTCTAGGCCCTGCCATAAGACCAAGAGTAACAAGCCAAGGTGCCCCTCTACAGCCCACTAGCCTTGAGGTGGATGAACACTCCTTGTACTCTCCCGCAAGCACTCAAAGATCTTCTCTTCTTTGTTGATGTGCTTATCTCCTTGACTTCTTGGCCCTCTTAGGGTTCCTCTGCTATTCCACTAGCCAAAAAGTCTCTCAAACAACCAAGGCAGATGTCTATTTATAGGGCCAACCACGCCCACTAGCCGTTACACTCAAGTCCCTCGCGCAGACAATCGTTGTACCATCATGGTACGACGATACCGTCATACGGTACGACTACTATAACTCCTGAGCTCAACTCTGAAACAGGTTTTCTAGAGAATGGTATGATGATACCGTCGTACGGTACAACGACTATATCTCTCCAGTCATCTCCAGCTCAACTCCAACAGCTCCAATAGTACGACGACCCCGTTGTATGGTATGACAACTCTTCTCCTCCTGGCATGGCCCAACTTCTTGACTTTCTGGAGAATGGTACAATGACCCCGTTGTATGGTACGACGACCCTTTTCTCCTGGTGTTGGTATTTCTTACGTCATTACTAAGTTTGTCAAAGACAATCCATCGCAATGGCGCCAGAAATATTTACATTGGTATTCTAACGTTTTTAGAAAAGTCCACAAGCGCACGGAGTACTGCTGTAGCATTTCATCTTGGAGTATTCCAGGGTATCGTATTTGTTTTCTACAGGGAGGATGTTTAACAGGAATAATGCATATAAAGTATGGTACTAATTCACTCATACTAAGATATCATAAACTCATGCAGGGGTGCACACAAGATAAATGTAGGAAAGGACCTTCAAGTAATTATAATAGTGGAGTAGAACTAATTTAAGACTAATCTAGGTACTCATTGTAGTCCTATACATTTATATATCCTAGTATACATATATGTTCTATGCTAGCAAGGGATCAAAGCAGGGACATATCGGGGCACCGGTTTACTCCCAATCCAGGGAAAAGATTTTGATAATTATACACCTCTAACCCTACGACTGCACGTGGGGACTACAAAGGACGGACCAGGCTGTCATTCAAACCGCCTACCCCTAGCTCCGTGGGTCCCATGATATCCAAGGATATTTAGTTATCTAAGCACCACGCTTACATGCCTAAATATTACTCTAGCCGTCCGGCGGACCTTGGCCCTTCGACTAGAGCATACTTTAATGAGAACAGTGGAACTAATGCCAAAGCAATGATCAACTGTACTAAGCATATACATATATACATAACTACATATACATCTATACTTAAGATTATGGCTAATATACTAGTATACTACCTAAATACACTAGCATAAATCCTAAGTATATTCACATGGTAAGCATAAGGATAATAATAATTGTGACACCCCAGGTGTCACTTAAACAATCATCGACAAAACGAAAACCCTAAAAAGGACTTTTTACACTTTTGAGTAAAACTAGCACTTGAGATAGTGATCAATGTACCTAAAACACTTCCATTAACCTATACAAAAAAAAATTAGTAAATTAATTTTTGAGCGCTTTCACCAAACAGGAACCCTCAATCCGCGGTACATGGTCATTTCCTATTCACACTCCAATCCAAAACCCTAATCGATAATTCACTCGTTTAAAAATAGGATCAATCATGGAAATAAAAAGAAATATTGTTTAAAATGCTTTAAAGGGACACTATGAAAAAGTTTGACAAACAACAGAGCATTTTAGCAAAGTCCGGAGAAATCTCAACTAACAGTGTCGAAATCTCGTTAACAGAAAGAAATCCAAACCCTAACTCTTGACCGTCAAAATTTCCACAGAACCCTAGCCATATTTTTATATAACAATTAAGTACACTTCAAAATAGAATTTTGGAAAATTATTCAAGATTTTTGGAAAAGATTTAGACCTCTTTAAAATTCACACAAGCTATAATAAACTTAGAAATTCAAGAATTTTTAGAGACCAAATCATGATTTGAACCTTAAATGAAAAGTGTTCCAAATAAATAACTGAGCTTGAACAAAATTTTTCCAAATTTTTTGAGCTCGGGAAGTGTTCCGATTCTTGAATTGTCTTCCAGCATTAATGAAAAAGAAAAAGAAAAAAAAATAATATAACTGTTGCCGGGCGGGCTACAGTGCCGCCCGCCCGACAACAGAACGCGCCGCAGCCGCCCGACCGACACGGCGCACGTCGCCTTCAAGTGCTGTCCGGCTCCCCTACCTCCTCACTCTCTCACTCACCCCCCCTCGCTCTCTCTCTCTAGCCCTGTCCCTCCCTCTCTCTTTTCTCTCTGCCCTGTGCGCCGCCGAGCCCCCCGAGCCGCGCCGCCTCTGCTGTGCGCCGCCCGACGCCATGCCGCGCAATTCCCCCCCTGCTCCCCACTCCCCTACCCCGGTTCCCCTTTAAAACCGGCGCCTCTCCCTCTCAATTTCTTTTCCCCCTCCTCCTTCCTTCTCCCCCCACGCGCAAGTCCTTCCTCTGCCCCGGCCGCCGCCCGCCATAGCCGCCTCCACGGTGAAATGCCACCCCCGGCCAATTTCAATCAAATTCGCTCACCAAACCAGCTCCTCTCCACCTCGTGAAGCTCACAGCACCTTCCCGAAGGCGACCCACCTCGTCGGAATTTTGACTTCGCCGCCGCCACCGTCGCCCCCCACGGTGAGACCCCCTCTGCCGTGCCCAACCTTGATGAATACCATGTTGCCAAGCTTTGTCATGTCGTGTGGATCATGAAAAGCCAAGGTTCGACGGCCGGCGACCACCCCATCGTTGGGAATTTGCCGCCGGAGCTCGTCGGAGACTGTGCCCTGTTTTTCCTTTTTCTAATTGTTTTTCAGATTATTGTTCTGTATTATAAAAACCCTAAAAAATCACAGGAAGATCCAAAAATGCCAAACCAAAATTTTTTAGAACCCTCGTGAAAAGTACTAATTTTCTGTTAAAACACTTTTTAACAAATGACCAAAAATTTGCCGAATTAATTAGAAACACTCCTTTATGTTTTTGAATTTTAAATTGCATTATAGAGCAATGCTAGGGCTAACCTTTGATCCACAAGTACACCATTGTACTACACATCCTCTGTAATTTTATGAAGATTTTAGGAGCACGAAATGGCATCTAATCCTATTAAATAACCTCAATCTGCCTAGTCTAAATACCATTTTCTAAAGTACATTGTAAAAGTCATTTACAAGGCTAGACCCAAAATAAAAGTTTTAGATCTGGTGCTCAGAAATTCTCACAAAAAGTTTTATAATTTTATTCTAATTCTTACTAGTACTTTCTGATTTTACAAGATCCAAAAACAGGAATTTTGATGAATTTTATAAAATATAGAAAATTCATCTAGGCCCCACCCAAAGCCCAAAATGCTTAATCCAGAGAGTACTACCCACTAAAAATAATCTTGAGGAAGAATTAAAATGTTCATTTTAACCCTAGTTAAATAGCCGAAGTAATTAAATAATATTAACCGATGAAAAATGTCGCATTGACTTAACTAAAGTTGAAGTTGATGAACATGCCAACTAAAAGTCACCTCACGGAAGTTTAATAGACTTCTTTAAACATCATTCACAGAGCAAGAATTTAATTTAATCGACGACGTCGAGTAATTAGGGTTAACCCTAATTCTGGGCGTCGCCAATCTAAACCCTAGGTTGTTATTGATAATAACAATAAGTTTCTATTTTATTGAACTTATCATAATTCTACTGCATCATGTAGATTCTAACGCTCACGAAATAGCTGCGGATCCAAGTTCCTCGGACCCCGCCGAAGAAGTCGACATCAACTCAGAGGAACCAGGCAAGCCCCGGTGCACAACCAAATTTTAAAGTTTACTTTTGCACTAAGTGTGTCTTGTTTGTGCATTAGGTGCTAGGAGTTGATTGAAACCATAGTTGCATTTGTTTCCCATAGGAAACCCTGACGGTAGCTTGTTGGATACCCCTAGTATGCTATGCTTAGCAGGTAGTTGCCGGTAGAAGTCGAGCAGAGTGGACGCTGCTCGCGAAAGGATAGGTTGTTGATTGAAACTATTTCATGAGATGGGCCACACGAATCTGAATCAGTAAGAAAGATAAAAGTTTGAGGGTCAGACAGGATACAAAGTAGGTCGGCGACTGGACTGGGTCCAGGGTGACCGTAGACTTGTCTGATCCGTGTGGTCCGAGACTGATCGAGTGTTGAACGTACTGGTCGTATGCTGGGTGTTATGGGCCCCAGTAAACCTACGTAGCCTAGTGATTGCAACGTCGAACCTGCCCTACGGTGTCTGACTAGGAGGAGATCTAGGGTGGGCAGCGTGGGAACTCCACAGAAACCGTCTGGGACGTGTTGTCTGGTGGGACGCGGCGCTGCTAAGGCAGGCGTAGGAGGGAATTGACGTTGCACGAGCTGGTGTGAACGGTTGCCACGTGCGAGTCTGGGACACGCACGTGTCGTACGGTCAGGTATTCCCCTGCAGGGTATAAAATCGTTTCGAACCGCTATCGCTCCCAGTTAGTGAGCATGCTCGTGAAACGCACCATATTCTAGTAAAATAGGTTGAGACACCATGAGGATGAATTATGAATATTAATATTGCTATTGATGATTCTGTTATGTTTGCTTAGTTCAGTGCTAACTAAATTTATCTTTCCTAAACACTTAATCTGAGGCTAAAACTTGACAAGAGTAGTATAGGCTTGCGAGTCTTTGCAAGTAAACCCTCCCGAATCAGCCTTCATGTCTAGGAGTCGGCTGTAGCCAGCCATTTGTCGGGTAAGTCTTGCTGAGCTTCTTAGAAGCTCACGCGTTAGCTTTTTGTGGTTTTCAGGCGCCGTCATGCAGGAACCAGCAGGTAGCTTCCATTGGGAGGAGCCTCCCCTCGAGTTTGGGAACCTCCAGTGGGAGCTGTGCGAGTCGCCGCAGTGATTTGTTGAAGTGGCTAGTAGCATGACGCCCGTGGGCACGGCGCGTGCTTTTGCTTAAGTCCGAGTGTCGGAGTTGTAATAGTTCTAGTCTTCCGCTGTTATCGTTTTCAAAACTCTGCGTACTCTGAAACAATGTGATATTTAACTTTAAATTTATGAACCAATGATGTATTAAGTTCTCTCTTCTTGTAAATTATTGCTGTTTATTCCTGCCTGTGTTGTATCGTGTGAACGCTCGCTTCGCCGAGCGTTGCCCAACAAGATCTTTGCTTAACGACTGACCAGATCCGTCCTGAGACAAGGTTTTCTGGGCGGGTCGTGTCAATAATCACTCAAACCATATGAATAGTAATGCATTGATATGTATTGCATTGATAAATCATAAAGTCTTACAAAAGGAAATAAGGAAGAGAGTACAAGATCCATACCTATTCCTATGGAGAGACTACTAGAGAGTTAGAAGAGCTCTTGGACTAATCCTAACTCCACTAATACTGAAATGAGAGTGTGTTTGCAGGTGGAAAACTCTTCTTGTGTGTCTTGGAAGTAAGGGAGAGGGGTCCTATTTATAGTTGGAGAAGACTTGAGCAAGTGAGCTTCCTCCCCCCTCCTGGACCGATTCCCGCACGAAATACCCGCCGCAGACTTCAGAACCGACCTTGGAGAGGCGGTAACTGCCACCTGGCCGAAGCGGGGGCCGAGTGGGCTAACCCACAGGTCGGTCGACCCCATAGGTCGCCCGACCCACTATGGGCCTCACTCGGGTCCCACTTTGGTAGGGTGACTGCCTGGTGGGCCCTAAATGTGAGTACGCTGTTAGCTTCGGTTTTCTGGTAACTTTGGCGCGTCTGGTGGGTCCATGAATCTGTGTGCTGCCCCCGTGGCGCCCTGTCGTAGGTCAGAGTTGTGTTTTCTCCACCTCAGCGATCCATGAGGTGCCTCTGTGGCAGGCTATGATTGGCTTGAAGTGTGTTTTCTTGCCATGGAGCCGATTATGACTCAATTCCTGTGATAAATATCTGCATGCATAAACTTTCCAAGTACATATGGAACTTTATTAATTTTAAACTAACATGCATATATGAAATGAATGTCCTTATTCATTTTTAGAGTAATGTTGACGGTATATTTAGTATTTAACGACCGTCAACAAACTCCTCCGAGCTTACCTCTTCCTCGTCCCAAGCAAGCCTTAAGACTTGAGTTTATTGGATCAGGACTTGCTACAACTCTACCATTCAATTATGTCTATCACACAACTAAGATACTCTATCTTGAATTGAATAAGTTGGCTAAAGGTTCACCCAAATTTACCTTAATCCTCGTGGGCCTTTTTTACTTCTCCTTGTCTTGGGCGGTTGAAGGACTGAATGGCTAATTTGGCAATGATATTCAGAGGTTTTCAAAATATTTTGTAAATGAAAACATGAGCTACTTTAGTGATTCTCTCGGATCACTCTGTGTATGTATTTCCTCTCACAAAAGGCAAGGTGTGCTTTTATTCCTATTTCACCTACAATAGTCTTTTTGGTGGAGGTAGGTAGGAATGATAGAGAGCATACTTGATGGAAACAGGGTCCTGATCTTCCTACAGGTTCTGATAATCAACGATTTGGGCGGAGTCGCGACACAAATCGATCCGGCTTCCGAACGGCACGTTCCGAACCCTGCAATCGCAACACAACGTCTCCTCTTGTTATCACCCGCGTGAACATGAATGACCTCGCCGAGAAGGCTAGTCTTTGCCTGTGAATTGAAGAACACAAGCAAGAACGAAGTAGAAAGCAACCAAATTGCAGATGAAGATTAAGACCTTTACAATGCATTTTAGAAAATGATATTTTTCTAGACAGATTGGAGTATAGTTAAAGTGTTGTATGCAACTTTGTGGACCCAAAATGCTCATAAAATTCCAGGAGGGGCATATTGCCGTGATGTACTTGTAGGTCAAATATTAGCCTTAGCACTGTTCTAGAATTTAAATTAAAATTCAAAAATAGAAAAGAATATTGTAATTGTTTCTGAAAATTTTTGGTCGTTTTCTAAACAGTGCTTTAACAGAAATTTTAGTCTTTTCATGGAGGATGCAGCGGCGGCCCGGTGCAACTGAGGATGCAGCGGCGTTGTGTAGGAGAATTTCGGGAATTTGCTTACATGACTTCTAGGACAGAAAGTTAGGGTTTGGACGCGTCGAGCCCGAGCGAATCAATCTAGTGTTCCAATTTAAGTTTGTTTCCATGTGTCTACTGTAGGGGATCTACAAAATTGTGTAATGGAAGATCTGGAAATTAGCAGATTAGATTTGAGTAAATGTAACTTTGTTTGTAAAGGGAACACACGCGATCATTGGATTTGAGTTATAGTAACATTACCATCGTAATTGTGAGGATGGTGGGATTCTTTTCAGGGAAAGTGGGTAAAAAATGATAGAGTTGATGCTTTATAGGAGTAGAGATTATTGAAACTTGTAATTCAGATATATGGAATATTTTTTGATGTTTGGAACATTCAGGATTGTCTTGGAACAATCATTTGTGTCGCAGAATATTTTAATATGCGAGAACAATCTCTTATGTAGTGGAACAATCATTTGTGTTTTGGAACATTTTGAGTGCCTAAAACAATTTTATGTTGTCTTAAATAATCTTTTGTGTTCTGGAACATTTTCAGTATCTTAGAACAATCTTTTATATTTTGAACGATTTCTTTTTGTCGTGAAACATTTTAGCACTTGGAACATTTTGTTGTCGACGCCAACGAGGTCCTCCGCCACCGCGAGCTCTGGCGCAGGATCCGCCTCTACCATCGCGAGCTCGTGTGTGAGATCCTCTACCACCACCGCGAGCGCCGCCGCCACCGCGAGAGCCACTGCCGCCACCTTGAGCTCCAGCGCGAGTCCGTCGCCACCACGCCGAGCGCCAACGCGACCTCTGCCATCACCACTGTGAGCTCCGTCGTTAGTGAGCTCGAGCTCTACCTCTGTCACCATCACCGCCTCAATCTCACGCGCTACTGCCGTTGCCGCTAGCTATGAGCTCCGCCGCCGAGCTCGACCTCTGTGACACCCCAGGTATCACTTCATGAAATCATCAACAAATTGAAACCCTAGGGATTAAATCATGTACTTGGAAGCAAAATTAACCCTTAAGCTAATAAGAAATATTGTTTAAAACACTTCGATGAACCTCCATGAAAATTTTGGTGAATTACTGAGCAATTTTATCAAATTGGGAACCTTCAACCCACAGTACCAAAATTATTTATTAACAGAAAACAATTCAAACACCAAAATACTCCATTCATCCTGGCAGCAACAAGATGTACCAGGATTTGCAAAAGAAATTTTGGTGGACAAGAATGAAGAGAGAGATCGCTCGGTACATAGCCGAGTGTTAAACCTGTCGGAGAGTAAAGTCAGATCATTTGAAAGATGCAGGTTTATTGCAGCCGCTAAGCATCCCATCCTGGAAGTGGGAAGATATCATCATGGACTTCATTGTTGGGCCACCCGTAACCTCTCGACAGCATAACTCCATTTGGGTAGTCGTGGATCGTCTGACAAAATCCGCTCATTTCATACCTATCAGTACTAATTATAGAATGAAAAATTATGCGGAATTATACATTGAGCGAATAGTGTGTCTACATGGAGTGCCCAAGACCATAATCCGACCGAGGTACCCAGTTCATAGGACACTTTTGGAAGCAGCTCCACGAATCGCTAGGGACTAGGCTAATCCATAGCTCTGCCTACCACCCACTGATGGCCAAACAGAAAGGGTAAATCAGATCCTTGAAGGCATGCTCCGAGCTTGTATTCTAGAGCATGGAAAAAGCTGGATACTTATCTGTCATTGGCAGAATTCTCGTACAACAACAGCTACCAAGAGAGTATCAAGATGTCGCCTTTTGAAGGCACTCTATGGCCATAGTTGCAGAATACCGCTCAACTGGTCGGAAGCAGGCCAACGAATCATACTTGGACCTGATCTAGTGCAGCAGGCCGAGGAAAAAGTACGGGTCGTTCAAGCTAATCTGAAGACCGCAAAGTCCAAACAGAAGAGCTACACAGATAGAAGGCGTAGACCATTGAGCTTCGAGATAGGCAACTACGTCTACTTAAGAGTCTCGCCCACAAAAGGAGTTTAGTGGTTCGGAGTCAGAGGCAAGTTAGCACCCTGATACATCGGTCCGTATCTTATCACAGCTAAGTGCGGACCAGTGGCATATCGGGTGGAACTACCAGAAGGGTTATCAGGGGTACACAATGTCTTTCACGTCTCCCAACTGAAGAAGTGTTTAAAGGCACTCGTGGATCAAGTAATTCCAGAGATGGAAGAGTTGCAACCAGATCTAACATACCCAGAACGTCCGATTCTGATACTGGATGAGAAGGGATGGGTTACTAGGAAACGAACGCTCAAGTTCTATAAGGTCCTGTAGAGCAATCACTCAGAAGATGAAGCCACGTGGGAGTCCGCAGAATTCCTTCGAGCACACTACCCTGAGCTACTCCCAGGCCCCTAGGTATCCATGCCTACCCTAACCATGTCCTTAAATCTCGGGATGCGATTTCTTTTAGGGGGGAGGGCTGTGACACCCCAGGTATCACTTAATGAAATCATCAACAAATTAAAACCCTAAGGATTAAATCATGTATTTGGAAGAAAATTAACCCTTAAGCTAATAAGAAATATTATTTAAAACACTTCAATGAACCTCCATGAAAATTTTTGTGAATTACTGAGCAATTTTATCAAATTGGGAACCTTCAACCACAGTACCAAAATTATTTATTAGCAGGAAACAAATCAAACACCACTTTCAAAATCCATCTAAAATCCTATGTAACCCTAGCAATATTTTTACATGGAAATTAAGTTCACTTCAAAATAGAATTTTGGAGATTTTTCAGAATTTTTGGAACAAATTTAAACCCTTTAAAAATTCAAGCAAGCTTGAATTTAATTTGAAATTCACAAATTTTTAGGAACAGAATCAGGACATCATCCTTAAACATAAATTGTTCCAAATAAAACACTGAGCACCTACAAAACTTTTCAAAATTTTCCAAGCTTGGGAAATATGAATTTCAATTGAATTTGGATCGGCATTTTGAATAAATTGCTATAATCAAAAAAAAAATAAAAGAAAGAATAGGCTGGTGCGCTTTCCCCGCCGACGGGTCACGTCGAAGGAGCAATTTCTGCTCCTTTCTCCCTCCTTTCTCCTCCTTTCTCTCTTCCCCGCACCATTTCTCCTCTGCGCCATGCCACCTGCCGCCCGTCGCCCCAATCCTTGGCCGCCGCTCGCCTCTCGCCTCTCCCTCTCTGCCACTCCGTCAACAATGTGCCCCGACAAGAACCCATGCCAAAACATCTCCTTCCCTCTCCCGCAAAGCATTGAAATGCCCCTGCCACCCCCCCCTTCCTTTTTCCCTTCCCCGTGCACGCGCCGAGTGGCCACCATTGCCGCCCCTGGTGTGCTCGCGTGGATAGCACGCCACCGACGACGACCGGGCACTCCACCTTGCCCTTTTACCTCCCCATCCTCCCCTCCAACTCCCACAACGAGTGCTTCCTCCCTAGTTCACTCTAACACCGGGAACACCCCTTCTTCCTCCTCTGGCCGAGTGCACCACCGCCAGCCGTCAATCTTCGAATTCATCGTCACAGTACTCTCTCGGTTCAATTCCTTTTGCCGGCTAGTTCTTCTCCTTCTTGCGCACCTCTTTAAGAAGGTCTCCACCACAGAGAATCGCCGGTGAGGACGAACAAGCCGCGCCACCGTCGGTCGCCATATTCGCCGCCCGCGGACCTCGCCGTCGCCGAACCACTTCCGGCCATCCCCAATGGTCTTCAACCCCGACAAAATGACTCCCCTCGCCACGGTGAAGCTCCTAGACACCTCCTTTTCCACTCTACTACGCTCCTCCGACGAGCTCGTCGTTGGAGTTAGGGCGCCACCGCGGCTCCTCGTCGCCGGCCGTGCTCCGGTCAACTTCTGCGGCCAAGTCCGGTACTCGTGGGTAGAGCGTGACGAGCTGAGCAAGAATCCACCGCCCCCTGGCCGAATCGGCCCGCCGCCAGCTCGCCGGAGCTCTTCCCCCGCCGCCTCCCCTGTTACACCATTTTCCAATTTAAATTCAATTTCCTATTAATTAGCCTGTTTTGTAAAATCTCTAGTAAATCAAGCAAACATCTAAAAATGCTAAACCAAAATTTGTTGGAATCCTTGTACATGACACTAATTTACTGCTGAAGCACTTTTTCAAAAGGGTCATGGAACTTCCTTAATAAATACCTTACTCCTTTCTGTTTTTGAATTTTAGTTGGAGTTCCAGGGAGGTGCTGGGGTTGAAACTTGAACCATAGGTGTATCCTAGCAGTGTGCACCTCCTGTAATTTTATCAGGATTTTACAACTAAAAATTAATATGCATGTCATTGAAAATACTCCAAATTGCCAATTTAATTTGTTATTTTCTAAAATACATTATGAAAGTCATCCGAAAATCATCAAAACCTTAGCTTACATGCTCACTGGTGCATGTATAAAATTTCATGATTTTACACTAAGGTTTATTTTTTATTTTTGATTTTATAAGTTTAATTAACAGAAACTTTGCTGAATTTTTATAAACTATAGAAAATTCGACTTGACCCCAACCAAACTCCAAAATTCATGTTTCAGAGAGCACTATGAACTAAAAATACCCCCTGGTAGAATCTGAAGTTCCACTGTAGCTCATGATTTGATTAAACAGGAAACTTAAATGAATTTTTATAAAATCTAGGAAACTCAGTTTGACCTCAACGAAATTATAATTCCTATTTCAGAGAGCTCTATCAACTAAAAAATAGTCTCCTGGTAAAAATGGGAAGCTTCCCTTAGGTACACACTCAATAAAATTAAATGTTTAAATAAAATGTCGAAGTCGAATTATTAGGGTTAACCTAAAACCCTAGGTGGAATAATGAAAACACCCTGGTATTCTATGATGAATACATCATATTACAGTATTCAATTGTAATTTATCTTATTCATGTTGCATCATGTAGACACCGAAGCGCACGAGGTAGCTGTCAATCCGGAGTCTTCGATCCCCGAAGAGGTCGTCATCACCAACCCAAGAGAACCAGGCAAGCCCCGGTGCACAACCAAGTTTTAACATTTTTCTTTATAACTATGTGTCATGATTCTGCATAACTTTTTAGGAGTTGATTAAAACTCTAGTTGCATCTGTTTCCATAGGAAACCCAGACGGTACTTGGTATAGGTAACCATTAGTAGTATGCTATGCTTAGCTGTACCTACCGGTAGAAGTCGAGTAGAGTGTACGCGGCTCGTGACTGCTAGGGTTGTTTGAAACTACCACATGAAATATGACACATGATTATGGATGGTTAAGGAAAGATAAAATCTGGAGGGTCAGACATGGTACCAGTAGGTCGGCGATTGGACTGGGTCTAGGGTGACCGTAGTCTTGTTTGATCCGTGTGACACAGTTGCTCAAGTATTGAATGTACTGATCATATGCTAGGAATATGGGGCCAATAAACCTACGTAGCCTAGTGATTGTAAAGTCGAACCAGCCCTACGGTGTCTGATTGGGAGGTGATCTGAGGTGGGCAGTTGTGGGAACTCCACAGAAACCGTCTGGGACGTGTGTTCTGGTGGGATGCGACACTGCTAAGGCAGGCGTAGGAGGGAATTGACTTTGCAGGACCTGGTGTGAACGGTTGGCACGTGCGGTCTGGGACACACACGTGTCGTATGATTAGGTTTCCCCCTGCAGGATATAAAAACGTTTTGAACCACTGTTGCTCTCAATCTATGAGTTTACTTGATCTCTCTGTCACATACATTGAGATGAGGAGCTGTAAGGATGATGATTTTATCTGTTGTTCCATTTATGATTGATTAGATCAGTGCAAACTAAAGTTACTATTCTAATCACTCCGCCTGAGCTAAAATCTGACCAGAATAGCTTAGTAATGCGAGTCCTTTGGCAAAATAACCTCCCCTGAGTCAGCCAGCATGTCTAGGTGTCGGCTGTAGATAGCCAATTTGATGGGTCAGTCTTGTTGAGGTTCTTAGAAGCTCATGCTTTGCGAATACGTGGTTTTCAGGCGCCGCTCACGATGATAGCCAGTGGAAAGAGCCACTTCCAGAGTTTGGGAACCTCCGATGAGAGCGTTGGGAGTCGCCGCAGTAATTGTTGTGTGGCTAGTAGTATGGTGCCACTGGGTAAGGCCCATACTTTTGCTTAATTATGAGAGTCGGAGTCTGTATCCCATTTTGAGTCTTCTGCTGTATTTTTCGGGTTTTCAAAACTCCATTCGTACTTTGATGTGATTGTAAGGATTAATCTTTAATTTATGAAATAATAATGTATTAAATTCTCTTATTTGTAAAAGATTGCTGTTTATTCTGTCTGTGTTGTACCATGTGTATGCTCGCTTCGCCGAGCATTGCCCAACAGGATCCTGACGAGATGCAGGATCCGTTCCAGACTGAGTTTTCTGAGGCAGATCCGCGTCAACCTCCACTGTCGTCAAAGGCAACGCTCGAGGACCGCCGTGAGGTCTCGAACCTCTAGCAGCCGCCATTCTCCTTCGCCTCGCCCCTGCTAGTCCTCCTCAGACGACTCTGATTGACAGGTAGGGTCATGACTCTGGGACCCACTAACCGCACTTTGTTGAAAGCTACAATTGCTTCGATCAAACACCTTTTAACTTTCTCCACGGCTCACAATCCACGATTGCTTTTTTTACAGCCACAGCTCGCAGCTGCTTTTCCCACAGCCACAGTTCAACCAAACACACCCTTAGTTATCCTTGTGATGCTTAGCTCTTCAGATTTGGGACTGCACAAAAATATTTCGATGCTGAAGAAAGTATGTGATAGAGCAATGTGTTAAGGATTTTTATTTTGCAGAATCCAGGGAATTTCGATGTTGAAGAAAAGGAAGCAGAGTACTGGACTGCTGGTTCCTTTGTGTTGAACGGCCGCTATCTGACATTGGTATGGTTCAGTTGCCCGTCAGTTGGAAGGCATCACGACCATACTGCTGCAATTCAAGGAATAGAATATGATTACATGCTCAAGACGCGTATTTGCTGGACAGGTAGACTGAAGAAAAGAAACAGGGTACTCTGAGGAGCATGAAAATGAAAAGAAGAATGAATGACACTGATGCTACGTCTGTACTGTATGCTGATGGGATGGATTTAATGTAAACTAGTTGCAACCCCGTGCGTTGCCGCGGGGGCAACAAATCAGAGAGCACTTTATCTGCAGGTACTTTGGAATTTAAAAACACTCGTTCAAGAATAGAGCCTCAAAACTGAAACTGTATTGAAATAAAAAAATGTATAAACATGTTAAAAAAGATAAAACCAATAAGCACCTATAGAAAGACCAATTTACATATGTATCATGTACAGAAAGTAAATACATGCAACGATTTTCTCATAACTACCAGTCAACATTGGAGCTGTGGTGTAGAAACCATGATGTAATAGTAGCACAGTAGAAATAATAGGAGCCCAACCAAGAACAACTTCAATAACTTTTTTGACGTATATTGTTCTTCATAATCCTCTTTAATTGGGAGGTGAGTTCATCAGCTCAAACATTCAAGAGATGCATTCAAACCTATTTCATACATGACTATAGCTTGATTAAGCAAAAGTATAACTAATCCTACTACTATAATGCACCAAATCATCCGTTTTACGTCCACCACCCTACAAATATACCCTCTCTTTTAATTATATTCCTTCAAATTACGAAAAAACTGAATATTAACTCAATTTGAGAGTACTCGACTAAACATCCGATGATTGTATGCTTCTAAATTGAATCGTACAGTCCATAACTATTCTTGAATCTCTAATAAAAAAATCATAACACCCCCTAGACCAAATTTATGGTAACTTCCACCACCCCCTCAATTAGATGTCCTTAATCTCCACGATAGGAAATCTTCCCGTGAATCCTTTTCCTTTATCCCGAAACTCCATGTCTATCCTTCATCCCGAAAAACAGTCCCTGCCGCCGAGCGCCTCGCCGCCACACGCCCCCCGCCGCCGCCGGGTCCTCTCCACCGTCCGAGCAACCCCCGCTGTCGAGCGCCCCGTCGAGCGCTTCGCCGCCGCCGCTGGGTCCTCTCCGCTGTCGCCGCTCTCTCCGGCTCCTCTCCGCCGTCCGAGCGCCTCGCCGCGCGACCCCGCCGCCGAACCTTTTATGTTTGACTGCAGTTTTATCTTTTACTCCAGTCATTCATCTCTTTCGTTAAATATGAAGAGTTTTACTCGTTTTTTGCAGTTATAGGAAAGAAAACAGAAAGATAGAAGCCAATGAAGAACAGCACTAGATATGCAATACTGATCACACTCCTAAGTCCTGAGGTACGATTTTTTTTTTCTGGGATCTATTTGACCCTTTTTTGCTGTTCAAGAATGTTGCCTTTCTTAATAGACTAAGTAATAACAGCGGTATTGGACCAAAGCTCATTGTTAAGTGTAAAAATATGCAGATCGTGTAGCTCCGTTGCCATACCCAGGTGAATGGTCATCCTCACCCTTTTTTCCTCCTATATGCAGGCTTTTGTCACTTAATAATTTTCAGCAATTATATTCTTCAATTTAAGTTTCTACAATTGATGCAACTTATTTTGTTAGAAATGTTTTATGAATTCAGTAGCATTTGATTACTATTTTGTGCCAACTTCTTCAATTTAAGTTTCTACAATTGATGCAACTTATTTTGTTAGAAATGTTTTATGAATTCAGTAGCATTTGATTACTATTTTGTGCCAACACTCTCAATTTTCACCAACATGAGCACTATCCTCGGAGCCTAACATTAGTTAATATCGAGAGCTTAGTTTACTAGCTCTTAATATTGGCAGTGTGCCATGGTTTTTGACAGAATATTCATGTACCTATATCTGAAATTCTCTTTCTCTACTTGTGGTCCACTTACTCATGCTGCTGCCCTTGATGGCTTCTTATTATGTTCAATGATCTTGAGAAGAAATTAACTCCACAAAAAGCTTCATGTCTTGTACGTAGTTATTATTACATAGGGGGGTTGTTCGGGAACAGATTTTAGTATTTGCCTATTTGATAGATGATCACTGCTCACGGCATCAGTAACCTCTCTATGCAAGTTAAGAAGTTCAGGGATGCACTTGCGAAGCACAACCAGACAGATGTAGCATGGTCCTGACTAAGGGACGTGAGGAATCAGAGTTAATGGTCTTGGCTGCAAACAAGGACCTGCAGTTTAATTACTTACACCAAGGAGCCAGAACTGGTTCCAACTTCCAAGCGGAGATGCTGCTGTGGAGGTCATTGCTCCTGAGCCGCCAAAGTTACTTGTGCCGGCGAAGCCTGGTCAGGAGTTCTCAAGAGAGGTCCTTGGTCACGTCAGGAAGACGAGTCGTGATGAACTGATGATGATCTGTGTGATATCATTGTTCATGGGGGTGTACAGGTTGTATCTTGTCATGGTAGTTAAGGGTGCGCAGGCTTTGGCAGGGTGCCGGACTTCACTAATTTCCTGAGATGATCATAAGAATGAGAAACACAAGATTTTTACTAGAGTATATATTCTACAAAGTAGAAAAACACAACGTACATATTGAACTCAAACCATTGTCAATTATTGTGGTTTCGATTACTTCCATTCTTTAGGACTTGTGGCATTTAAAAACACACAACTCCTGCTTATAACTTGAAATTCCCCATGGTCTAGAACTGGATGCTTGTCTGCTTTAATCATCTATTGTAGATTTTTACTCCACAGGTTGTGCTCTACTTTACTTTTTTTTCTAATTAATTTCCCTCTTTTGTAGATTTTACTTTGATTCCAGTCCGACCTATATTGGATGTGGCTATATTACTCCACATATTGTTAACTGCTCTTGCCTTCTTGGTGCCATTATATCTTGGGACTTCCTTTGGCCTTCTTGGTATATTCAAAAGCTGGAGATTGGTATATTCTTGGTGCCATTATAATCTTTAACTTTACACGTGACCATCTTAGCTTGTTTCTATCTCTGACCACCTTTGACGGTACAATTGCTGATGACTGATAAGTATAGTGCCGTCTTCAGTGATCTGCATAAGGTGATTTTTTCTCTCTTGCTTCCTTTCAAAGAGTGCACATGTGTGGTTTTGCGTGTTGAAGCCATAATAAATCACATGTGGGATGACTCGAGATAATAGTGAATGATGTAGTCGCTTTGATGATCTGGTTCTGGAAGTGCCACGATGACACTTCTAACCAATAGTCCCCGTGAATGTGTTCTTGTGTTTCAATAATTCTTGTGCTTGATGATTGTGATTTTTAGATCTTTATCAATTATAAATATACACTCTATGCTCTTGAAATCCTTGTTTCCAATATTCCTTTGTAATTCTTGTTTTCAATGGCACGACCGCACTTTGAAACCATATTGAAGCGTTGACAGAACGATGGATGCCTCAATAAGATGTCAGACTCCACTCAAAGATCGCACAAACTGCAATGGTATGCTTTTCCCTGCATAAAAATTTACATGGGCTAACAATATGTTGTACAACTTAAAGCTTTTATTTGTGGATTATATAATAAATGTTCTTGATGCTGTGGAGCAAAAAAGGAAGGATGAGGACCAACAGAAAAGAGAAAAAAGAAATGCATCTCAACGTGAATATCGTGCAAGGAAAAAAGCTGAAACAGAAGCTAATTTGAATAAAAATAATAATAATAGGGAGTGGAGTGCAGAATCAGGTGAATATCTCTGTCCCTAGCCCTGTCTTTCAAATGAAGTTAGCATCATGGTATTGTGAGTACAATTGTTGCTTTGACACAGATAATGAAAATTCTGACCAAGATAATCGGAGACACAAAAGAAATAAATATCAACAAGAATATCATGTGCGAAACAAGGCTATGATCACATCGAATGTACGACCATCTTCTAGTATATATATGATAAATATTCCCAATTGTTATGATGTTATTGTGTCATTCATATTAGAAATAAATCTATATTATATATTATACCTCATAAGCATTTACGTTGTCATATAAGGAGTTTTGAAGAGCAGTGACAGGCCTGTCCTTGACGAATCACACACACAGTTCACAATTGCACTTCGAGATGGATTAATAATCCCTACAGCTGTTGGAGCCGTGGTGCAGATAACAACACCTCTTGGTTAGTGTAATAAAAAAAAAGAAAAGAAAAATTAACCACTCATGCATGGCTTGTGTGGTTAGCGTCGATTTAACATTTTACATTACATTTACATTTGCATATGCAGACACGAACAACAGCCACACTGGAGTTCTTGATGATATTCGTGCAAGGGTGTTTGCTGCGCGTCAACATGGAATATTGCATTCTCAAAGTACCATATTTATTGATACCCCCTTGTATAAAACACCAGGTAATCCAGTCAACTAGCATTCATAATGTGAATCTATATTGCATTCTCTAATTACTAATTTTCAGTGTTACATATACTCTGCCGGAACAATTGGGTTTATCGCAATGCCATGTTACGCAGGTGGGCAAAGCGGTTACGAAAAGTATAATATAATAAGCGACAAGATACAAAAACATGGATGCATCAGCTAGAGATAGGTTGTTACGCAAGAATCGTGAGTACAAACTACGTGTAGCTAGTAAGTATATCACTAACATGTTTCCACATTTACATAAATATAATCTTAGCACTAACTCACTCAATGCTTGTTTGTCATTATATATATATATATATATGTATATATATATATATATATATATATATAACACTATTAGGTGCTGTTAGTCCAATTACTCATCAGGATATTGATAACATAGAGGATAATATGATTCAGTCCCCACGTCTTGGTACGGAGCATGAAGAGAGTGATTTTGATATTGCAATATTTGAGCCCACGCACCCTGTGGACCTTTTGAAAGGTGTCTCTATTTATAGTGATTCTTAATCAAGGAATCACTATATATTGTTGTAATATTTAATATATATTTAAAAACTATAGTACTGCATTTCTAATGGTTATTCATCTTACAGAAACGTTTGGCTTTACCTATGGGGATGACAATGACATTGCAGACAATGATGACAACATTGGTACTTTATACTTGGCTTTATTTTAACTTGCTGAATATATAATAAACAAATGTTGGTTTTAAAAATATCAGTTCTGCAGTGCCTGGACATGATTATTGATGTGCATCTATTACCCAATTTCTCGCAGATGATGGTTTTGAGTCATTTCGCGTTCTTGTTCAAGGATATGATATTTGTACAACCAACAATGACCCGTATGACTATGAGTACCGCAATCTGCCGTCTACTCACCAAAAGTTGAAAGATTTTTCCGATTGCCAATACTGCAGCGCAATAAGGTTCCAGTATGAGGCACCTGGTTTCTACTGCAGGAAGGGAAAGGTACAAGTCCATATATCTGATGTGCCTGCTGAATTACAACGGTTGCTTACAAGTCAGGTGCACGATGATGCCAAATATTTTAGGAAGCACATTAGGTATTTCAACTCACATTTCTCCTTCACGAGTCCTGGAGTATCTCTTGATCAACGGGTCAGCACCGCAACAGGGAGTGGCATATATACATTCCGTGTCCAGGGGGCAATATATCATCGACTGGATCAATTAATGCCGAGGTCAGAAGGGCCCCGTCATATGCAGTTATATTTTTATGATACAGATGAGTCTGGTCCACTTGAACATCGAGTGAAGCGGTCTCCTAACTTGGATATTAACCTCATCCGGACTATCTTGCGAATCTTACAGGACAATCCATATGTGCAGACTTTTAAGTGTGCCGGCGCAATTCCAAACTTGGATAACTATGTTATTGAACTCAATACCGATCTAACACCTGACCAGCGAAGGTACAATGCACCAACGATGTCACAGGTTGCTGCAATATGGTGCGACGGGAATGATCCACAAAAATGTTTTGATAGAAGTGTCCTTGTGTATGCTAAAGATCGTGGTCCATGCTACATTAGAGCTTATCATGGATGCTATGATCCATTAGCGTATCCTTTGTTCAACCCGAATGGTGAAACTGGTTGGAACAAGTTTATGCCATATCATAATGATAATCTCAGAAATCTGGAGCCAACAGGTATGGTCATATTAAATTAATTTATTCATCATGATAAGATGTAAATTTACTATCTTAAACTACAAACCTACTAATTATAAGTTATTTCTAGGATGCAGTACTAGCTGATGTGCTATGTTCCTCCGCTGTTTCATCAACGACCCAAAATGGAGGTGATTTTTTAACGTCATTTTGTACACAGATTTAACTGAATTTATTGTATTTGTGCAAGATTATCTTGAGGATGAATATCAAGAGGAGCGTGATGACGATAATGACTTGCAAGAGGGTGACTTGATAAATAGTGTGGCTAGCACAGCACAATAAGTGTCCAAGCCGAAATAAGTGACTGCAAGGGAGTACTACTGTTTCAGACTTCAATGTAGGAGGGTGCTGTTTAACATCATTTTGTTTGGCGGACGTCTTTTCCAACAGTGGAAGTTGACATGTATATCAAAATAGAGTCTATGAGGTTGGACTGGTATTCGAATCCAGAACACCAAAAGCTCATACGAGCTGAGCTATACCAGGTAAAGTATAATTACATTTTATTTATTTATTTATTTACATCTTCTTCTAAAAAAATAGATTCAATAATGTTTGATTTTTTATATATGTAAAATTGTAGGGTCTGGTTGATGTAATTTCTGCCGGTGAAACACGGGCTTCTAGAGTTGGTAAAAGAGTTGTGCTGCCACGGTCTTTTCCAAGTGGCGATCGTGATATGATGCATAGATTTCTTAACGCAATGGCTATTGTCAAACGGTTTGGCAAACCTGATTACTTCATTACAATGACCAGCAATCCTCATTGGAATGAGATAACAACCAGTCTTTATCCAGGACAGACAGCACAGGATAGGCCAGAACTGGTTGCACGGGTATACCATGCAAAGTTGGTAGATTTGAGGAATCTTTTGATAAAAAAGAAATATTTCGGTGGGTTGCAGCGTATGTTCATGTGACTGAGTTCCAGAAGAGGGGGCTACCACATGAATACATTATTTTGATAATGAAGGCAAGTAGTAAGTTGAAATGCCTAGATGATTATGATAAAGTAATTTCATCAGAGATTCCGGACAAGGACAAGTATACTATTCTGCATGATCTTCTCATCAAGCACATGTTACATGGACCGTGTGGCTTGTATGGTTGATGGTGAGTGCCGCTTTCAATACCCTCGAGAATTTTGTTCTGCAACACAACAAGGCAAAGACTCATATCCCTTATATAGGAGAAAACATGATGGTCGGCACGTCAAGATTAGACGTGCTGAGTTAGATAACAGGTGGGTTGTCCCATACAATCCAGGTTTGCTTATGCGCTATAACTGTCACATAAACGTGGAAGCTTGCTCCAGTATCAAAGCTGTGAAGTATCTCTTTAAGTATGTGTATAAGGGCCAAGACCATGCGTCCTTGTCAGTTGATCTTGTTGAGAGTGAAGTTGGAGTTATCAACGAGATCCATCAGTACAGAGATGCCCGATATATTTCTCCACCTGAAGCTGTATATAGAATTTTTGGGTTTCATATGTTTGGTGTCTTTCTAGCTGTTATGCAGCTGCAACTTCATCTACCAAACATGCAATCCGTTAATTATGATGCAGATAGGAATCTTGAAGATGTTGTGCAACGACCATCTTCCTCTATGACCACACTCACTGAATATTTCAAGATGAACCTTCAGGATAGTTTTGCAAGAACTCTGTTGTATAGAGAATTCCCTGAGCATTATAGGTGGATCAAAGGGTCAAAGAAATGGCAGCGACGGAAACGTCTGGGACTATGTCAGATTGGAAGGATTGTGTATGCACACCCTAGTGAGGGTGAGAGGTACTTCTTAAGAGTTCTGCTGAATCATGTGAGGGGTGCAACCTCATACGAGGATTTGAGGACAGTGAATGATATCACGTACTCAACATTTAGAGAAGCATGTGAGCAACGTGATCTCACAGAGACCGACAACTCTCTTGATGATTGTTTGACAGAGGCTGCAACCTTCCAAATGCCATGTGCTCTACGGAGATTATTTGCAACTATTGTTGTGTTATGTGAGGCCACAAATATCCGGGGACTATGGGACAAGCACAAAGATTCATTAGGAGAGGATTATGCTCGGGATAACTCTAACAATGCTGTTGTAGAACAAATGGTGCTTAGAGACATTCGAGACTTGTTACACTCCATGGGAAAGGATATCAAAAATTATGGTTTACCTGAGATTAATGATGTAGGTAATATCCTCCTGAGCCAACCATATTCTTATTAATGTTATTTTGTTTTTCCTGCCTTGCATTTATTTCTGTATTATATATACTCTTTGTTTTATTAGCAATGAATACTCAAGCCTTATATTTGCGTTCCTTTAATTTTATGACATAGGTGAGCTTGCAAATGATATACTGAGAGAGGTCAGGGAGGAACTATCAGTTGGTATAGATCAAGATCATTTAGATGCATATGTTTCTCTTAATCACGAGCAACATGCAGCGTTTGATGAAATAGTACATCATGTCTTCAATAAAAAGAGCCAGGTGTTTTTTGTGGATGATCCGGGAGGCACGGGCAAGACATTCTTATATAAGGCAATACTTGCAAAGGTTCACTCAAAGGGTTTAATTGCCATCGCCACTGCAACCTCTGGAATAGCTGCATCTATTTTGCCAGGAGGGCGCACTGCTCACTCAAGGTTCAAAATCCCAATTAAAATTGGCAACAATAGCATGTGTGGCTTCACAAAACAAAGTGGCACCGCAGAGCTACTCCGTACAACGTCCTTACTTATATGGGATGAAGTGGCCATGACAAAACGTCAGGCGGTGGAGACACTGGATAGGTCCCTACAGGATATTATGGATTGTAACTTGCCGTTTGGAGGGAAGGACGTGGTATTTGGTGGGGATTTTAGACAAATCCTTCCTGTAGTGACACGTGGGACAAGAGCACAGGTTACTAATGCTACCGTACAGAGGTCTTATTTGTGGGAGTTCATACGGAAGATTAGGTTGACCCGTAATATGAGAGCTCAATCTGACCCGTCTTTCACTGAGTACTTGCTTAGAGTTGGGAATGGAACTGAACTGACCTTTTGACATGATTATGTTCGTCTCCCAGATGATATTGTTATTGGCTATACTGAGACGGATGAGTCAATAGACAAACTCATTGAAAGTATATTCCCATCACTTGAGGATAATGCCACATCAGCAGGGTACATGAGCACGCGGGCCATACTCTCCACAAAAAATGAGTATGTTGACCATTTGAATGCAAAGCTGATTGAGAGGTTTCCTGGTGACGAGCATGTTTATCACAGCTTTGACTCGGTTGATGATGACTCACGAAATTGCTACCCCATAGACTTTCTCAACTCTCTCACTCCAAATGGCCTCCCACCACATGTCCTCAAATTAAAACTCAATTGTCTTGTTATCCTTCTCCGGAATATAAGCCCTAACAATGGCTTGTGCAACGGAACACGACTTATGGTCAGAATATTGCAAGAAAATGCAATTGATGCCAAGATTGTTGGGGGACAACATGCAGGCAAGAGGGTTTTCATTCCAAGGTTACCTATGTCTCCATCTGACGATCTTTCACTCCCATTCACATTCAAAAGAAAATAGTTTCCACTTCGATTGATCTTTGCAATGACAATAAATAAGGCACAAGGTCAAACAATCCCAAATGTTGGAATCTACCTCCTTGAGCCAGTATTCTCGCATGGACAGCTTTATGTCGCACTGTCAAGGGGTGTATCAAGACAAAGTACAATGATTCTCGCAAAACCAAAGATAGGTGTTGATGCCATTGGCAAGAGCACCAAGAACATAGTATATAGAGACGTCCTGGATTGGTGAATGGCTACATAGAAAATTAATATTTATCTTTTATTACATTGCATTGATATATAAATATATTATAGGCCTATTATTTTTTTTCCTTTATGCAGGTAGCTGACTTTTGTGTTTATACTCTATTGTATGTGCTATTTTTAATTGAAGGTATGCTTATCCCTGTCCAATCATCATTGTTCCCACTAGATCAATGTTCCTATACACGATGCTGTGTAGCCATTGGGCCTGTAAAATGTGTTCCCTAACAGCAATTCCATATATGTCATTTTTTTCATTGTTTTTGTCCTTACATACATGGCTGATATTATTGTTGCGTATGACTCAAGTTATTATCCTACTAACAAAAGATATAAGTGGACACTAGAGTTTATATAACCCTAATAATATTGCTAGATATTTTGTATTTCTAAGGTACCACCACGGTATATTTTTTTACTAATAATACCTCTACTTTGGCAGGCTATGGTTTATATACATTCCAAAACCAGGCAATTGTCATTTGTGAACTTGATGGCTTAAGATGTTGTTTTCTTCCTCTGGCGCATGAGGTTGCTGCTTGTGACGTTTAAGATAATAATGAGAATGTCTCTGGATGGTTGCACAAATTTCTTCAACAGTGATTATTTTTTAACTATGTCCTGGCAATTGTTTGCTGCTCCATAATTCTAATATATATAGTATTATCCCATGAGCTCCTGTGATTGATATATAGCACTATCCCATGAGCTCAAGTGATTGATAAGTTCTTGGTTCATGTGATTCCCTTTGCTTGGAAGGATGAAAGAATGAAATCTTTCTGGCTTCTCTGCTGGATTTGGGGTACACAATCTTGTATTTTTTTTTCCTCCCAGAAAACTAATTTGCTTTTGAGTTTTACTATGCTTCAAGTCTATTCATCCAATATATCAATTCTTTTCCTACACTCACTGTTGTGCTTGATTTGTCCTTGTATCAGGTTCACAAACAAGTTCGCATTAATGTATTTTTGGTCCAATATTTGTGTCTCGCTGCCTTTTTTCCTTCATATATTCTTATATATGTGTTGTTCAGTTTGTTCTGTTGTTAACGTTGGGTATATAGTTCTGTTACTTTGTTTGTCCATATCTTGGATGTTTTTGACACGACCCGCCCAGAAAACCTCGTCTCGGGACGAATCTGGTCAGTTGTTAAGCCAAGATCCTGTTGGGCAACGCTCGGCGAAACGAGCGTACACACGATACAACACAGGCAGGGGATAAACAGCAATAATTTACAGGGAGAGAGAACTTAATACATCATTGGTTCAGAGATTTGAAGTTGAATCTTACAATGCTTCAGAGTACGCAAAAGTTTTGAAAACGAAAACAGCGGAAGACTAGAACGATTACAACTCCGACGCTCGGACTTAAGCAAAAGCACGCGCCGTGCCCACGGGCGTCATGCTACTAGCCACTTCAACATTTCACTGCGGCGACTCGCACAACTCCCACTGGAGGTTCCCGAACTCAGGGAGCGGTTCCTCCCAATGGAAGCTACCTGCTGGTTCCTGCATGACGGCGCCTGAAAAACCACAAAACGCTAACGCGTGAGCTTCTAAGAAGCTCAGCAAGGCTTACCCGTCAAACTGGCTGACTACAGCTGACTCCTAGACATGCTGGCTGACGGGGTAGGTTTACTTGCAAAAGGACTCGCAAGCCTATACTACTCTTGTCAATTTTTAGCACAGGTTAAGTGATTAGAAAGATAAATTTAATTAGCACTGAGCTAAGCAAGAATAACAGAAGTAACAATAGCATTAGTAGTAATCATAATTCTTTCTCATTGTGTCTCAACCTATTTGCTAAAATGTGGTGCGTTTCACGAGCATGCTCACTAACTGGGAGCGACAGCGGTTCGAAACGATTTTTATACCCTGCAGGGGGGAACCTGACCGTACGACACGTGCGTGTCCCAGACTCGCACGTGGCAACCGTTCACACCAGCTCCTGCAACGTCAATTCCCTCCTACGCCTGCCTTAGCAGCGCGGCATCCCACCAGACAACACGTCCCAGACGATTTCTGTGGAGTTCCCACGCTGCCCACCCCAGATCTCCTCCTAGTTAGACACCGTAGGGCAGGTTCGACGTTGCAATCACTAGGCTACGTAGGTTTACTGGGGCCCATAACACCCAGCATACGACCAGTACATTCAACACTCGATCAGTCTCGGACCACACGGATCAGACAAGTCTACGGTCACCCTGGACCCAGTCCAGTCGCCGACCTACTGTGTATCCTGTCTGACCCTCAAACTTTTATCTTTCTTACTGATTCACATTCGTGTGGTCCATCTCATGAAATAGTTTCATTCAACAACCTATCCTTTCGCGAGCAGCGTCCACTCTGCTCGACTTCTACCGGCAAGACCTACTAAGCATAGCAGACTAAGTGGGTGTCTATACCAACTACCGTTAGGGTTTTCCTATGGAAACAAATGCAACTATGATTTCAATCAACTCCTAATACTTAATGCATAAACAAGACACACTTAGTTGTAAAAGTAAAACTTTAAAATTCGGTTGTACACCGGGGCTTGCCTGGTCCCTCTGAGTTGATGTTGACTTCTTCGGCGGGGGTCGAGGAACTCGTATCGGCAGCTACCTCGTGAGCGTCAGAATCTACATGATGCAGTAGGATTATGATAAGTTCAATGAAATAGAAACTTATTGTTATGATCAATAATAACCTAGGGTTTAGATTGGCGACGCCCAGAATTAGGGTTAACCCTAATTACTCGACGCCGTCGATTAAATTCAAATCTTAATCTGTGAATGATGTTTAAAGAACCTATTCAACTCTCATGAGGTGACTTTTAGTTGGCACATTTTAATAACTTCAACTTTAGTTAAGTTAATGCGACACTTTTCATCCGTTAATTTTATTTAATTACTCCGGCTATTAAACTAGGGTTAAAATGAAGATTTTAATTCTTCCTCAAGATTATTTTTAGTGTGTAGTACTCTCTGGAATAAGCATTTTGGGTTTTGGGTGGGGCCTAGATGAATTTTCTATATTTTATAAAAATTCATCAAAGTTCCTGTTTTTAGATATTGTAAAATCAGAAAGCACTAGTAAACATTAGAATAAAATTATGAAACTTTATGTGAGCATTCCTGAGAACTAGATCTACAACTTTGTTTTTGGGTCTGACCTTATAAATGACTTTTACAATGTACTTTAGAAAATGATATTTAAACTAGGCAGATTGAAGTATTTTAAAAGGGTTAGATGCCATTTCATGTACCTAAAATCCTCATAAAACTCCAGAGTGTGTGTAGTACCATGGTGTACTTGTGGATCAAAGGCCAGCCCTAGAATTGCTCTATAATGCAATTTAAAATTCATAAACAGAAAGGAGTGTTTCTAATTAATTTTGCAAATTTTTGGTCATTTGTTAAAAAGTGCTTTAACAGAAAATTAGTACCTTTCCCGAGGGTTCTAACAAATTTTGGTTTGTCATTTTTGGATTTTGTCTATGAATTTCTACGGATTTTACAAGACAGAGCAATAATCTGGAAAATAAAAAGAAAAAGAAAAACAGGGGAGGTTGCTCCGACGAGTTCCGGCGATCAATTCCCGACGATGGGGTGGTCGCCGGCCGTTGAACCTTGGGTTTCTACGATCCATTCAACACGATGAAGCTCGGCAACATGCTACTTTTCAAGGTTTTGGCGGGGATAGGGGGTCTCACCGTGGGGGTGCCTCGGGGCGGCGGCGATCGATGAAATTCCGGCGAGGTGGCTCGACTTCGGAGGATTGGAGGGTTCTGTGAGCTTCACGGGGTGGAGAGGAACTGATTTGGTGAAGGAATTTGATTGAAATTGATCGGAGGGTGGATTTCACCGTCGGGCGGCCGGCAATGGGGTCGGTGGGCGGCGGCCGGGGCAATGGAGGAAGGTTTGCGCGCGGGGGAGATGGAGGAGCTCGCGCGCCATTTATAGGAGGGCCGGGGGTAGGGGAGAGTAGGGGACAGGGGGGGTCGGCATGGCGGCAACGGTCGGGCGGCGTCGAGCGGTTCGGGCGACGGCAGAGAAAAAGAGAGAGGGGGGAAGAGAGCTAGAGAGAGGGAGAGAGCGAGGGGGGGTGAGGAGGTAGGGGGGGCCGGGCGGCGAGGAAACGGCGACGTGCCCACAGGAGCCCGTGTCGGGCGGGCGCAGCCGTGCCCTGCCGCGCCGCGTTGTCGGGCGGGCGGGGCACTGTAGCCCGCCCGGCAACAGCGGTTTGATTTTTTTTTTATTTTAGCTAGAATGTAATTCAATTTATAAGACACACTTCCCGAGCTTGAACATTTTTGAAAATTTTTGTACAAGCTTAGGAATTTATTTGGAACACTTTTCATATAAGGTTCAAGTCATGATTTGGCCTCTAAAAATTCTTGAATTTCTAAGTTGATTATAGCTTGTGTGAATTTTTAAGAGGTCCAAATCCTTTCCAAAAATCTTGACTAATTTCCCAAAATTTTATTTTGAAGTGTACTTAATTGTTATGTAAAACCATGGCCAGGGTTCTGTGGAAATTTTGATGGTCAAGAGTTAGGGTTTGGGTTTCTTTCTGTTAGCGAGATTTCGACACTTTTAGTTGAGATTTCTCCGGACTTTGCTAAATGCTCTATTGTTTGTCAAACTTTTCATAGTGTCTCTTTAAAGCATTTTAAATAATATTTCTTTTTATTTCCATGATTGAATCTGCTCTAAAGTGAGTGAAATTATGGATTAGGGTTTAATGTTGTCGACTTTTGCCCTGGTGACACCTGGGGTATCACAGTTTTCTTCCAAATTATTGACATGAACCATGGTGTGTTTAAGTTAGAGAACATATATAGCTCTTTATATCACAATCGCTCTATGTTTTGTCATGTTGCTGTTTTTTTATTTGTTTTTAGAGCAAATTGTCATGGTTATTTAAGGGTTAATGGCCGGAGGGTAATAATATATAAGGCAATATGTGATAAAAAAATAATCAAAGCTATGGCCCAACACAGGAAACACGATCGTGATGAGTACATGATCGTTTGCTGCAGTCGGATCTCACTTCCATCAACTAATACGTGTTGACCTTTAAATTCTTAGATTATAAAATAAATAAGATTGCTAATAATAATAATAATATATATATATATATAATATAGTAGTTATATAAAAGCTCTATATAACACCCTGGGTACTGAATAAGCTATTCAGTATCCAGGTCCAAACCGTAAACAATTAGTACGATCGTAAAATGTCAATATTTTCATCACGATAATGTCTCTATTTTTTACCCTCCTTCAATTTGGTATTATATTCATTTGCTAGTTGAGACACTTTATAAGTATGTAAAAACTATAGTTTCAAATCATAAAAATTATATTAAATTATTTAATTGTCTTACAAAACTGTAAATATTATTTACTACGACCGTAAAGTGTTTACATTTTTATTATGCTATGTTGTCCTTGTCTCTTTACCCTGCTTGGGTTTGGTATTATATGCATTTGCTAGTTGAGACATTTAATGAATAAGTAAAAAATATAATTTTAAATCATAAAAAGTATAGTTGATTATTTCATTAGCTTATATAACTATAAATACTATTAACATAACCATAAATTATTTTCTATCAACATAAAAATAGTTTAACAAAATATAAATTTTTTATTGCTAAACGTTTTTTTTATAGAAAATAATTTGTTTTGCCCATGACACCAAAATAGTTTTTTCACCATAAAAACATACTTTTGGAACTATAAAATTATACAAACTTTTACCATGCTCATCAATTTGCTTATTCTTATAGATACTTTTTATTCTTTAGTATAAAACGGTGTGAAAAACTAATATTATTATACGTTCACATACAAACATATTTAAAGAACCAATTAATTTGTGATAGAAACTAATTATAGTTCCACAAGTGTAATGATAACTATCAAATAAGTATGCGAAAATAAGTAACCCACGCGTGGTGCATATAAAATTCGATTAAAACCAGTTTTTACGGGTGCATGAACATTTTACACAATGAAAATAAATTTAAAATTAAACCACACATCTTTGAGACTATGAGTGTAAAAACACACCTATTGCAGCACGCTTTTACACTTCCGACTTTGATAGAAACGAATCAAACAAAGATTTTTACATGTTGAACTGCAGCCAAGTGTGTCCAATTATAAAAAACAGTTTTGAATTCAATTTTTTAGACACGTATTGAATCCTTTAGAATTACGGTCAAGTTTTTATGAGTGTAGCTAACAGGTTTTATAAGTTTAAACTATAAAAACTATTATAAATAATGACAGTTCTTTATAAACTACTTTACCGCAAGCCTAATGTTTATAATTTATAAGTCCTTTTATGTTTATAGAAAAAAAATTACTTTACCATAGCATCAAATTCTTATGAACGAAAAGTTGATATGCCAGGTGACGTAAACTTATTACAACTTTATATGGGACGGTTTAGAGATCTCTTTAAATTAAAACTTTTACTGTTCATATATGTTTTTATACTTAAAATACAACTTCTTTAGATTGAATGTTTTTACGCAATAGAAGTACAACCACGTTTTTTTGAGACTGAATACAAAAGCATACCTATTGCAACTTTCTCAATTCAAGTATAGGTTTTACGAGTGTAAGGAACATGTTTTTACATTTCTGACGTTGGTAAAAGCAAATCAAACAAAAAATTTTATATGTCGAACTGTAGCCAAATGTGTATGATTTTAAAAACAGTTTTGAATTGACTTTTTTCGATGCTTATTGAATTCTTTGACATAACGGTCAAGTTTTTACGATCATAGTTAACAGGTTTTACAAATTCGAAATGTAAAAAAATGAGCAAAAATACCTGGTAAGCAAACTACTAAGAAAAAAAAAGTAAAGACTCACCTATCCCACCTCCTACGTGCACTTCAAATGTGCTTTCGGATGGAATGAATTAGGCGTCTGGTCAATCAAGGCTTTCTTGGTGGCACTATCTATTTTTACGATAAAAATATAAATATTTTACGATCATGGTAATTATTTACAGTTTGCACCTGGGTACTGAATAAGCTATTCAGTACCCAGGGTGCCAAATAGCCCTGCCCATATAATAGTTTGTATATATATAGATTAAAAAAATCACAACTGCCGATTCCTTGACTAGGGATCTTACGAATCCATATTCCTTTTTAATTTCAATGATCACTTGTGCAGGATTAGGTTTTGGTTAGTTATTATAGAAGTTTTAGATAGAAATGAAAAATATTTGATATTTAAGCCCGACATATAATATTTTTGTTTCCTTGTAGGACTCCTAATAACCTCTTCTACACGCATGGACTCTCCTACACGTATGGAGATCTATTTGCTGTCTCCTACTCCGTAACAAAAAGGAATTAACATCCCGTATGAGATTGACTCGTCCTACCTTGTTCGGATATATAAATTAAGGAGGGTTGACCCTCGTTAGACGATCAGTTTAATCTACCACCAATGCTAAAAAAAAAGCCACTGCCGATCGCATCGCGGACACTCCTAAATTCGACGTTGTTTTACAACTTGCGCACCGCCTGGTTGACATGAACGACCTCAGGAGAAAGGAGATGGCCACTGTCGATGATGCCATCCTCACAAGTCCGATCATCGCCGATGGGCAAACCATCAAACCTGTGGATGATGGTTTGCCTGTAGAGGAGGTCGCGGGGGTACGACAAGTCGACGGCAGCGCTGTGGATGAACTTGTCAACTCCGCCGACAATCTTGCCATTGTCAGACCATGATCACCCTTGATCGGTCGCTGCAGGAATCGAGATACAGAGGTAACAGTGCTTTCTCAATCTCTAAATTTTTGACCATATATTTTAGGAATAACCGTGAAGTTAGCCCCTGTTTCATATTCAGCTTCTTAATCACAATTTCCTTTTCATGCAATCGGCCTTTAGCCATATTTTTCTACTTGTGTTTCTATCTATGAGATTAAATCAAATATAAAACACTAAAAATACGATTGAAAAGGAAAAGGCCAATGCGGCTTTACCATGTAAATCAGACTTGTCTTGCTCTGAGTTGTCACGATTGTTCCCGCCTGCTCACCCTCCCAACACGGCAATGCAACTATGGTCGTTTGATGTTTACTCCCAGGTCATCCAGGAAGAAAAGCTCAACAGAGAAGACATGTCACCCAATTATGTCCCACACAATAAGAAGTTGTGTCTAATGAAATATGTGGGTTTACCGGCCGATAATCATAAGAAGCCAAAGAGCGATGGTGTCAAACACATATCTTGTGAAGGTAAAATATTTTATTGTTTTCCTCAACTCATTTGTACAGATTAAATAATTTTGTTATCAAATAATATATAAAATAAATATCCCAAATCTTCGCAAATTATATTTGCACTGACGAGGATCTCAATATTATTAAGATATTGCTGGCAGAAGATGAATGCAAACTTTTGGTGGAAATTTATGGTGCTATGGTGTATAGAAGAGACATGGACTGTCTTTTTCATCATGACACCAAACTGAATGCACGGGTTAGTGTGTTTATTGCTTCTTTATCTCTAAGTATATTTGTTAAAGATATTTGTAAGGATGGGATAAATTTATTTATTGGCTGTTTAGGTAATAGATGCATATATTCACTGCATGAGGAGGGAGTACATTCTAACGCATAGAGATGGTGGGAATGCTTTTCTTGAAAACACATATATGACCTATATTTTAAAACACAATGGTGGTGTTTCATTGGAAACATACAAGGATTACAATACTGAAGATACTGTACAACAACGGGTTCATAATTATCTGAACCATGAGATGGTAAGAAGCTCATATATATCTATATCTATATATATCAACTATTTCAATATTTTATTTTACGTGATAAATCTTGTTATTATGAATTGGGTTTTCTTGCCAATAAATATAACAGATGTCCACTGATACCTTGCTGTGGTTAATGCTTCTAAACGAGAGATACAAGTCATCGATTCACTGGGGTATATGCAGCGTAATGACCTAAAGAAAACTGTAAGTGTTTAATAAAAAAGTACCTATTATTAACTAGATATTATATAATTTTATTTGTATATTATCAGTTTGTTTCTAACACAAGCCTCATATATATTTCTGTTCAGCTAATTGGAATCCACAGGGACATTCTTTTTGCATCAGAACAAGAGGAGCTGAAGCATAATAAGTGGCCCGATCTTGATATTATCAAATGGCCTATTATAGAAGTGTTTCCGGAACCAATGCAGACAGATGGGTATGATTTAGTATACTATATACTTTTGATTTGATGTATACTATATTACTGTTTAAAGATACGTAGATATGTTCAATTTAACATGCACATGCAAATTTTATTTTATTTCTGTAGTACAACATGTGGCTTGTGGATGATAAACTTTGTGGAATACTGGTCAGGCTATAATCTATTCGATTGTCCGACTCCAGTATTACTCAGACCTACATAATCTTTCATAAAGTAATCACAATATTTTTTTTAATCAGCTTATTTATACAACTCTGTAGAAGGATATCACAATCTTTAGATTTAAGCTAGCTGCAATTCTATGGGCATTGAGATGGAATAAGCAGAGGGGATGTGATGACAAAGTGTTGACCAGTGGACTCGATGATGCAGTTGAAGATAATCCAAGTGACTGTCAAATCATTGACCCTCAACCAAGTATCTCCGAACCGAAGCAATTTGTTGTTCCACTTGAAAATTCAGATCCAGAAAAAATCAAGGCAGACTTATTGCATATGCTCCGCTCATATATAATTGGCATCGACACGGAAGATTCATTACAGTGAGCTACCTAATCCATTTGTCATGTCTTCCCTCTACATGATTGATTATATGTTTAATCAAATTTATTTCATGAATCATTAATTTATATTTATTATATATCGTAGGACACCTCGGGTTCAAATTTCAGTGCCTTATCCAATTTCTCTAAATCTTAGAACACTCCAATAAATATTAAATGAAAATATGGCAATGGATAATGATTCTTTCAATTTAGCCATCGGATGTGGGCATGTAGCGATGAGGTGACATGCTATAATTACGACGCTGACAACAAGATACATTTCTTGGACCTTCGATTTTGTGTAATTCTACTTGTTTATAAATAAATATAAATAATAATATATATATAGGACATTATGCTATTTAAACATATACACATCATTTATACTACATCCTCTATTGTATGTAAACAAAAAACAGTAGTTCCTTTCTAGACCCGATGAGGAGACACGTCTTGCAGAACTGTATACATCATGGACTTGTTTTTCGTACGATGTGACTCAATGTTCCACTGTAAGATCTCTGATAATATGTACTTCCTGTTATATATATTATAATCGGTAACTATATTTTCTAACACTCCAAACATATATTATAGATCATGGTGCCATATGCTCATTACGGTCATTTCAAGTTGTTTCTAATTGACCTACAAGCTAAATCTATCAATATATTAGATCCAGAGCATATATAATCTTCTTGGCATCAACTTAACCACAGCAATTTCTACAATAAAATGTTAATTCAAATTTCCAATTATTTGCGTCTGGTCATACAAAATATCAATCCAAATTGGACAGAAGATATTTCTACTTAGCTTCAAACATTACCACCATGTGTCTCAAAGACAGACGACTGGTAACTCTCTCGCAACTTCCATCTATAATATATTTTCCTCTGCATATGTTTTAATTTTACTATGTACAATTTTTTTTCATTATCATTAATAGGTGCACCACTGGCTATTTGGTTATCAACTTCATGCGACATATTTGTGGTTCTTCAAATCTAAATCCATTTTGCACTGTGAGTAGCAGCATCTATATATATATATATATATATATATATATATATATATATATATATATATATATATATAAAGACAAATTTAGCTATAACCCTATTTTGAAAATAACTTTTGCAGGATGGAAACACGACGAGGAGTATGTTGCTTTTAGAGATGCTTCATTACGAGGACAACGAATGCAAAGAGAATATTCCTAAATTTATACGGGAGTTTGTTAGGCATCTAAAAAGGCATAAATCGTTTCTTGAAGTGTAAAATTTATTATTTTCTCTATTTTGTAAAAATAAAGATTATCACATGAGAGTCTAAATTATAATGTGTTTGGCTCAAATTTTTTTTTTATTTTAAACCGTGGCGTTAGCACGGGCATTGTACTAGTAAATATATAGAAGGAGCCTGAGACCATTCAATAAATAGGCCCATTATTAAACATTATTCAAAATCAATTGCATTATCTAAGCAATGAAGGCATCTAATGACTGGTATACACGACAACAGATCTATTCATGCAACTGAGGACCTGCTGGGAATGATCTGAAAGATAATTTAAACCCTCAAAACAACCAAAAATTTAAAAACAGACATTGAGATAAAGAGATGTTAGAGCAATAAGTAAAAAGCAAGTCATTGATATATTAGTAACATATACTCATATGATCTCAAGCCAATTGAGCTAGGAAACCAAACAGGATTGTCAGCCATAAATTGTAATACAATATTGCCTTGGTCGATGAGCTCTATTCAACAATAACATATAGTACGTAATAAAGGTGACTACTTTATTCACTTTTATCAAAATGGCCCTTTGTTTAATTAACCACAACAACTGTTTGATTTTTAATGGGAGTTTAGCTTTCCACAGAGCTGTGTTAACACAGTTCTCCTCACAGCAGAATAGGTGGTTATACATTGATTTAACTGAAAACTTTCCATTTTTTTCAAGAATCCATTTTGATCGATCCATTTCAGCATTTGACTGAATCACCAACAGCGTGTTATTCAACTCCCTCAAATCATCTCGCAATGGTTCTCATAACCATCTCCTAAAGGATAAATTTCATCTTTTTCTAGCCGCCTGGGCCACTGTCATAAACTTATCAGAGGGATAAGTTCTCACTCCACTTCATGCCAAAAATCTGATCTCTTTTCCTTGCAGGTAGAACTCTCTTATTTTCAAGAGATCATACCACACCGCTGAGTCATTTTGTTTACGCTTGATTTGTGGATTTGACATATTTCTGTCTCACAATAGTTTGCCACATACCATCTTCCTGCTCTAATTTCCACCACCATTGGTCAACAGACTTAGTATGTTCATTTTACGAAGGTTCTTTACTCCTATGCCACATTTCTTTTTAGGTGTACGTATTTTAGCATATTTGACCAAGTGGTATTTCTTTTTCAATAACGGAGAAAAAACAGACCTGATGTAAACCTTATTCGACCTGGTGTTTGAGGTATTTGCTAAAGTCTCTTTACATGTAAACATGCCATAGTTTGATGTCTCTGCAGGAAAGAGCATTATGTTGTCGTTAGGAAGTTATCAATACTAAACAATAGCTGAGCTGTATGCAAGCAAAGCACCTGGAAGGATTTATTTTTTTCACTGAAGCCACCATAACCCATAAATTTGACGGTGAAGGCTTGCAGTGTCATGATTTTTCCAAAAAAAAAAAGAACTTCTCATCTTCCATATGACAATACTGGGTAAAAGAAAGGAGATTATTAGCACCTAGCGGAGTTCTAAAAAACAGAAAGGAACAGGGCATAAACTGCTCTACCGGAAGGGGAATAGAAAAGAAAAGGGTAAGAAATTGCTCAAGTCCACAGCAAAGGTAGCTCCCCGCGAGTCTAGCTGCGACGTCGGTCATCAGGTGTGCACCTACGCTCGCCCTGGTGCATTGTGCCTTGTCGCGTGGCATCTAGAAAGGAGCGGTTGCCCAGGAAAAGCAGCTAGGCTAAGCTGGGAGAGCATCACTCGGGGTCGGCATTGTTGCAGGTGCAGGAGGCAGGACCTGGCCTGAATAGATCATGGTGGTGCAGAGGCCAGGGCGAGGTCGGGAGGCGCAATCGCAAGGCAGAAAGCAATTGATCCCCACTGCTCTGATCAAGGGAGCAGCAGCAGAGCTGTACGGTGTTGGAATTATTTGGGCCTAGCCCAATTATATTACAATTAATTCCTAGGAAAATCTCAAAGGCCCATTCATGAGGATGTGGTGCAACTATTTAGTCCCACATTGCTAGTGGAAGTGGAGTGAGACCAATTTATATACTTGGTTGCTCCACACCCACTTGAGGGGCGTGGGTGAGACAAATAATGAAAAACATGCCCGTGCGGGACGTGCATGTGAATGGTTTGTCAAAATTTGGCCCAATATCAAAATTTAGGTGTGCGGCCTCCTTTTGCTGTTTTTTTCTTTTTGTGGTTTCATGTCCAACACGGATACGATATGGAAACCAACCTGGTTGAGAAATCGTGTCCAATAGGGCAACGATCTGGTAATCGACTCGGGTGCGGGATGCCTCAACCCTAGCGTTTCCCACCTATCAAACCAGGCGAACGCCGCAGCTAGAGGGCACCTCGCAATTTGAACCAATACATCCAACCGCATCTAGGTTTTCGCCTCTGCTACTACTGCACCGCCGCTGCCTTGTACTCCATCCTGGTCATCGACGTGTACCGTCGAACGGGAGTGCAGGCCTCCAGAACCCTTGTCCTCTCAGCTGCTGCACCGGGTGAGGGCGAATAAGGTTTTTGGAAAGTGCTCTGCATGACTACTTGATCGCTTCGTCATCATCGCTTCAGCGCGTTCTTCACCGACTTAGTCACCACGGCTCGTCTTCTGCGCCGCCACCTGACGTCTACCGTTCGTGAGCTTCTCCGCGCGACTGTTGCTCAATGCAGACATCTTCGCTATCCGGTCGTCAGCACGAAGGAAATGTACGTACCCTCATCTATTATCATGTCTTTCATACGTGCCATCGTGATTTACTATATGTTCATGTTGCTTGAGTGTATGGTAGAATCTGTGATTCTGTTTGGCATGATAACTTGTTTAGATCTAGCATAGATCTAGTTAATATTTGTAATTTGCTATGTGTGATCATGATTTATTTCTGGATTAAATTAAAACTAAAAGTGTTGATTATTTCAACAATCCAAAAACCTTAATTTAGGGGCTTTGGTATGGCTGGATTTTTAGTAAGGCGCTGAGGCCTGATAGATTTAGGCATTTCAAGAGATGGCAAGTCAAGGCCATCCTATGGCTTGAATCCATTGAAGTGTACTGGACTCATGCTGGTAAACTAGAGGGTACTCTATCTTCTACAGAGGAGGTAGAGTATAACCTGGGACAACACTATGAGGAACCGTCCAACTCACATTCAAGTTTATCGAATTGACCCGCTGTCCATGAACGGTATGCGAGTACACAACCCGATAAAAAGGAATGTAAACCCGGTAGTCCCCTATCATGCTTCTCAAGTAATGTCCAAGATCCAAGCACGTCGAAACAATAACGATTGATACATCACATAGGTCACAATGGTTCGGTTACATCAGTTTTAAAGTAATACTACAGACCATAGGTTCGATACAAAAGACTTGAAATTAAAATGCGGAAGCATCCTAAGGAATAGAGCGGTTGCAGTGGCGGCAAAGACATAACAACAAAGGTTCACAATGCTGTAACGTCCCGCCTCCTCGAGGCCAGGCCCGCTTACATCAGGTAGCTTTTTTTATAGGACATAGACTGGCCTCACAGACCAACACAAGTCTTTTCTGCGCACATGGGAATAACTTTCCGATCGGTCACCCATCCTGAAATTGCTCCAGGCCAAGCACGCTTAACCTCGGAGGATTTTGGAGCTAGGCTACCGAAAAAGAAGTTGTAACTTATTGATATGAGTATCTTATTAATCCTATTAAGACCTAGATCGGGGTGTCACATACTCATCCTCTTAAGAGACTCGACGTCCTCGTCGGTCAATTCTAAGCCAGGAATGTTCTTTCTTGGCCACGTTCATGTGTCTAGTGCTAGCGCATGTGTCATGCTGTGTGACCACTCTGGATTCACACCACCATGCACACCATGCCTGTGCAACTGTGACACACGCGCCCGTGAAACCGCGAGAGTCGGCTCTGATACCATTATGTAATGTCCCGTCTCTCCGAGGCCGAGCCCGCTTACATCAGGAAGCTTTTTTTATAGGACATAGGCTGGCCTCACAGACCAACATAAGTCTTTTCTACGCACATTTATCCTCACTCGTGCGCACCCGGGAATAACTTCCCGGTCGGTCACCTATCCTGAAATTGCTCCAGGCCAAACACGCTTAACCTCAGAGGTTTTCGGAGCTAGCCTACCGGAAAAGAAGTTGCAACTTGTTGATATGAGGATCCTATTAATCCTATTAAGCCCTGGATCGGGGTGTCACAAATGCTCAGCCCACGAACATCGCAAATCACGAGCACACGAACGTCCGGATTACTCCTCGCCCTCGCCAGCATCGGTGGGGACAAAGTAGCCGAACACCAACTCATCCTGACCTACAAAAACTTAAGCAACAAACGTTGAGTACGAAGGTACTCGCAAGACTTATCCTGTTGTGGGAATTATTTTCGACTCCAAGGATAATGCAATATGGTAGTAGCAAGGTAAGTAAGGTATAGGGATTGACTTTATTGCTTAAAGCTGAAACTAAGAATTTAAGAATAAGCATAAAGTAAAAGACTCTACAGACATAAACACCTATTAAACCCATGACCATAAGTACCATGTAACCATAACCAAGTATATCATCAACCATAATCTATTTCTCATCATGTTATGTGTCAACTCTACGATATTATTCAAAGGACAGTGAGCTTGATCATAACCGAGACCGCGGTGATTCGAACCGATTATTACCCTGCAGGGGTGTCCAACTGTACCCACATGACTGAGGACC
The DNA here is from genome assembly GCA_001182835.1 of Oropetium thomaeum. Classification (NCBI taxonomy): domain Eukaryota; kingdom Viridiplantae; phylum Streptophyta; class Magnoliopsida; order Poales; family Poaceae; genus Oropetium; species Oropetium thomaeum. Next base: position 2,190,266 of record LFJQ01000020.1, on the reverse strand, counting down.
ATACGGCTTGTGTAACCCCCTAAAGTTACACAAGGGGGTACTCATGTCAACCTTTTTCACACTCGTGCCCACACAGTTGGAAAATCCACACGGTGTCGAGTACCATGGCCTCGAGGAACACGTGAGTCCCTCGTTCCATGCACCGTGCAGTCATCGGCCTAACGTTGGTACGCAGTGAGATACTCAGCTTGTCTTGCCATTATATTTGACATGTGGCATGAACGAAAAGTGCTCAAGCCAAGAATAACACGGCCAGGTCCTAGGTCAGCCCAAACGGGGCCTACGGCACACAAGACCTCCATGTCTTGCTGTACTCCTTTCCCATTGTCCGAATTTTCAGTTTTAACACTTTCCAACTTTTATCAACATATGAACTCGCCACAAGCCCATAAGTAACTGGGGTGAATCCAATACACGCGAGTGGGACTTACCACTCGACTTCTACCGTTAATTTAAGCATGGCTAAGAATTTCATGACTCAAGTAAAAGGACATACTACCCAGTGGACAAGGTGATGTAATCAACATCAAGGAGGGGTAACATGCAGGAATTTATAGGATTTCCCCACAATACCACTATGCCTGACTTAATGCAATCCTATACATAAGCATATATATATATATATATATATATATTGACATTAAATATTAAATTAGGGTAGTAGTATGAGGTGCTTGCCTTCAGCAGCAGCGGTGGTGTTCTCGTCGGTGACATGGTCAGCCTCTAGTGCTCCTCCCTCAGCAGCACCCGTGTCACTCTCCGACAGATCGTACTCTACAAAGTAAAATGCGTCGGTATGAGAATATATGCCATCACGACATGATGCATGCAATGATGTGATATGGTGTAGAGAGGTAGCTACTAAGACTATGAACACAATGCAAAAAGAAACATGTCAAACGGAGGTCTACAGCTCAAGTTATGGTGAAAACAGTTTTACCGATTCGGAAAACTGGCTCCCGTTTTCCGGGTTCTCGTTCCGATATCAGGCAGCACACGGACATCATTTCCGAAAAAAATTCCAAAAACATGTCTTATGCAGAGGCTTTACTAGGTGTCTAGGGGTTACTATACGACACTAAGTTTAAAGGTTTAGTTTGAAGGTTTTGCTCGCGTTACCAAGAACACAAGCCCACCGACTATCGTTGCACGTTTACGAATCGGTAAACATCGTAAAACATAGTAAAAAGTCGTAACGACTTTCCGACAAAAATCAAACTTAAGTTACGGGCAGTGGACTATTTTTTAGTTGAAAGTAGTCTCCAATACAAGATGTTTGGCACTGGTTTGGGGTCAAGTTGAGCTTCCAAGATTTTATTAAAAATCTAACAAGTTTCTGTTATTTAAACTTAGAAAATCAAGAAAAGGTACTAAAAGTCATGATAAATTCATGAAACTTGATACATGAACTTTTCATGTTACTGGAATGAGGTTTAGAAAAGGTATCATCAGATTTAGTTGACATGCACAATGTATTTTAGAAAATAGTAAATTTAAATGGTAGAATATAGTTATTTCACATACATGCATAGAAACATGTCATGATAAAAATACAGCAAATTTATATGATGACGTGCATGCCATAACAGAGAGATGTGCACAGGTTTCAGTGTTAGAACATGCATTAAAATTAAACTAAAATTCAAAACCTATTTTATCTAATACACTTATTTAGAAAGTTTCATGAACTTTCAACATAAACCACATCAACAGAAACTTAGAGCTATTAACAGGAATTCATAAGAATTTTGGTTCATAATTTTTGGAGCCTCCTGTGATTTACTATGAAATTTTCAAACTGGACCCAAAAATAACCAAAATCAATTTAATTCAGAAAATAGAAAAACGGATCATAGAACAGAGGAGGCGGGGGAAGAACTCCGTCGAGCTCGACAGCGGCGGGATTTGGCCAGGGAAGGGTGGATTCATGCTCAGCATACTTGAACTCTATTACAGTCAAAATGGAAGAAGATGTCAAGCCCCACTCGTGGGTACCGGTTTTGGCCGCCGGTGATGGCCGAAAGGTCGCCGGCGACGAGGAGCCATGGTGGAGCTCCAACTCCGGCTTGAGCCGGCGGAGGAGTGCAGTAGAGTGTAAAAGAAAATGTCTAGGAGCTTCACCATGATGCAAGGAACCGATTTGAGGTGGGGAGATGTTTCGGGGATGGCCAGAAGATGCAGGTTGACGGTGAGCTCCAAGCGGCAACAATGGTGGTCCGGTGGTGACGCGCTAACGCCGGCATCTCCGCTGGTTTTCTGCGACCAAAAGCATGTCATGTAGGTGCGCAGGACTCGGTGGAAGTTGCAGGTGGGAGGAATGGAACCAATTTTGCACGGAGAAGGCGAAATCGAAGAAATTGTGCCGCAGCTCGGTTTTTGGCCGGAGGTTGAAGACGACCCCGTTTCCGGCGTTTGAGACAACGAAACTGAGAACGGTTTATCCTGTGAGCTGCGTGGGGGTAGGTGAAGCTAAATGGCAAGGTTTGGAGCTTCGTAGCGCGCTGTGGTGGCCTGGCCATATGAGGGCAGATGTGGGCGGCAATGGAGATGGTGGCCGACGGGGCATGGCGCACAGAAAAAGGGATTGGGCACAGCCTCGGTGTGGACTGGGAGAATTGCAGCGGTGCAAGGAGGAGGAGTGGCCAGCTCTGGCCAAGGCAGGGAGCGGCACGCTGCGCGGCGGCAGCTTGGTGGAGCTGCAGCGCGCTGGTTGGACGTCGGGGCAGCTGGCGCGTCCAGAGCGTGCTCTGCTCGAGAAGAAAAGCAGGAGGGGGAGGGGAATCGCGGATGAGGCAAGGAAAAGGCGCCGAGGCCTGGGCAGGCGTCCTGCAGCAACTCCGGCGCGGGTTGGGCAGCAGGCGCGGCGCTCCTGCAGCTTTTGCATCAGGAAGAAGAAGGCGTTGGATTCCCTTTTTTTTATTCGGGTCCAGAATGATTCTCTTGAAACAGCTAGCTTTGCTGGTCTGAATATTTTGCCAAATCTTCTGCAAGTCCAGAATAAAATACGAAGCAACTTTTGTTTTGGGTACAAGACGAGATTCGGCCTGGGGAAAATCATGAATTTCCCCCTAAATTTAAAATTGTTTTAAATTTTGAAAGATGTCAAACCATTTCAAAAAATTCTTATAAAATCTCTAAAATTCTATTTTAATGTGCAGCTAATTAATATGTAAAAACATTGTATGATTTCATTACAAAAACAAAAGATTTTGCAAAAGCATTATAAAAGTTACCCACAAAAGAATAATTTGCTACCCGGACCCAAAACTCCCCATTTAACAAGAAATGGTCAAAATTCAAAATCAAGGTCAGTGAGCTCATTTCCATCTGAACAAAGAGCACTAGAATTTGGGGATGTGACAAACACAATTTTCGTTGGCGTTGTGATCAGTAATCTCATAGATAATCTACAAGACGTGTACATGCATCACAAAGTCGCCAAGGAATTGTGGGACGCCCTGATTGCTGACTATGGTCTCAGCGATATCGGCACTGAGATGTATATCATGGAGCAGTATCATGACTACAAGATGGTCGAAGGCCATTCTATAGTAGATCAGGCTCATGAAATACAGTTTATGATAAAGGAACTTGAGCTTTTCAAGGTCGTCGTGCCGAACAAGTTTGTGGCCGCAGGAATCCTTTCCAAGTTGCCCCCATCTTGGAGAGATGTCACCACGGCTGTCAAGCACAAGAGCTAGAAGATATCCATTTCGGATCTGATCCCCTCGCTTGATGTTGAGAACAGGGCTCGTGCTAAGGATGGTCGACCTTTTTAAGGCAGTCGAGGGCCAGACTCATGCCAATATGGTGTAGCACCAGAGGTTCCATCAGGGTGGAAAGGGCAAGGGCAATAACAACATGCCTAAGCAGACTACTACCTCTAAGAAGAGGAAGAACAAGGAGAACAATGAAGGCTGCTTTGTGTGTGGTGCCAATGATCATTGGGCAAAGAAGTATCCACAACGCAAAAGCAAGAAGCCTTCATCAGGACAGAAGACTGTGAAAATGATGACCAGCGCTGGTGAGGAAAATAGTAGGTACGGCTATTTTCCTTCTGTTTTTTTTAGTGTTTCAATCTACTAGTTGTGGCTTGATACTGGTGCCAATGTTCACGTATGTTCTAACACCTCTTTGTTTTCTTCTTACCGTGACGCTCAGGATTCTTCCGTCTTGATGGGCGGTGGGTCTCATGCTATTGTTCGTGGTGTTGGCTCGGTCGATCTGAAGTTCACTTTGGGAAAGATCGTGCAACTGAAGAACGTACAGCATGTCCCTTCTACAAGGAAGAATCTAGTTAGTGACTCCCTTTTGTGTAGGGATGATTTTAAGGTAGTGCTTGAGTCTAATAAAGTTGTCGTGTCTACGAGTGGACAATTTCTTATTAAAGGCTATGAGTGCAGAGGCTTGTTCCGCTTTTCACTTTCAGATTTTTGCAATAAGTCTGTGAACTTTATTTTTGATGTTATTAATGAGAGTGGTGCTAGTGTTTGGCATTCACGTTTATGTCATCAAAATTTTGGTTCTATGACTCACCTATCCAGCTTGAATTTAATTCCAAAATTTTTCATTATCAAAGGTTCTAAGTGCCATAGTTGTGTGTAATCAAAGCAATCTCCAAAACCTCACAAGGTGGCCGAGGAAAAACACTTGGCACCGCTAGAACTTATTCATTCAAATCTTTATGAAATGATTGGTACTTTGACTATGGGTGGAAAAAAGATATTTCATGACTTTGATTGATGATGCAACTAGATTTTGCTTTGTTTATTTGCTTAAAACAAAAGATGAGGCTCTAAACTACTTTATAATTTATAAGGCTGATGTTGAAACTCAACTAGAAAAGATCAAACAACTTAGGTCCGATCATGGTGGTGAGTTCTTCTCAAATGAATTCGACTTATTCTGTGCGGAACATGGTATTATACATGAGAGTATGCCTCCCTATTCTCCCCAATCAAACGGGATTGCCGAGAGGAAGAATCACACTTTGACTGACTTGGTTAACTCCATGTTAGACATTGCCGGATTATCTAAGGCATGGGGGGGGGGGGATCCTTTATTGACTTCATATCATGTCCTAAATAGAGTTCCGATTAAGAATAAAGAGACGACTCTATATGAAAAATGGATTGGGAGAAAACCATCGCTTTCTTACTTGCGCGATGGGATTGTTTGGCAAAGGTAAATGTGCTAATAAACAAGAAGCGCAAGTTGGAACCTAAGACTATGGACTGCGTCTTTTTGGGATATGATCATAATAGCATTGCCTATAGATTTTTAGTAGTTAAATCAGAGGTGCCTGATATCCATGTAATTCATTAATGGAATCTCGTGATGTTAATTTTTAGAGCATTCCTAGTTCATCTTCTAATGTGATTGCTGATATAACTCTGAGGCGGCCCACCCCCGAACCCAGGGATGGTTCATCTGATCCGGGATCCTTTCTGGGTGATACTCGGCGAAGTGAGTATTCACATGGTACAATATAGACCGAGAAAGCAGCATGACTTACAAGATAAGAAAAAAATGATTACAATCTTGGTTCATTATAGAAATCTTAAAAATAGAGTACGACATACAATTTTCAAATATGAGTTTAGCGGAAGCATAAGACACGATACAGACTCCGACTCTCGTAGACTAAGCGAAAGCATGTGCCTTGCCCACCAGCACTATGCTACTAGCTACCCAAAATTCACTACGGCGAGTCACAGCGCTCCCATTGGATGCTCCCAAGGTCTGGGTGTTGCTCTTCCCACTAGTAGTGACCATCGCCAGCACAAGCGTCAACGCGTGAAAACCACATATCGCAAAGCATGAGCTTCTAAGAAGCTCAGCAAGACTGATCCGTCAAATTGGCTGTCTACAGCCGACACCTAAACATGCAGGCCGACTCGGGGTAGGGTATCTTGCATAAAGGACTCGCACAACTTGAAGCTACTCTGGTCAAGTTTTAGCTCAAGTTAAGTGGTTAGGGAAAATTTAACTTTAGTTTGCACAACTCTGAACAATCATAAAGAAAAAGCAATAGATACAATAATCATCATCATAACTCAACATCTTTATTAAATGTGGTGCGTTTCAAAAGCAAGCTCATAAACTGAGAGTGACAACGATTCAAAACGATTTACACCTGTAGGGTTACCCTAATCATACGACACGTGCACGTCCCAGATCGCACATGGCAACCATTCACACCAAATCCTGCAAAGTCAATCCTGCAAAGTCAATTCCCACCCCAGATCGCCTCTGATCAGACACCGTAGGGCAAGTTTGACTTTGCAATCACTAGGTTACGTAGGTTTACTGGGCCCAATCATTACCTAACATATGATCAGTATATTCAATGCTCGATCAGGCTCGGACCACACGAATCAGATAGGACTACGGTCACCCTGGACCCGGTCCAGTTGTCGACCTACCTTTCCCCTATCGGACCCTCCAGTTTTATCTTCCATTAATCATACATAGCCATGTTCTGCATGCGTTAGGAAGTAGTTTCATTCACATGCTACCACGGGTTACATATGCAGATAGGGTTTCAATCAACTACTAGAAACCTAATGCACATACACGACACGTAGATAAAGGAAAAACTTCATAATAAGGTTGTGCACCGGGGCTTGCCTTGGTCTCCTTCTTCGCTGGCGAGAGCTTCTTCGGTGAACGTGGACTCCGGGTCTGCGAAAGTATGATGCTGTTATTAGTGATATGATAATATGGTGTTTTCATCATTAATAATATGGTGTTTTCATCATTACTTCTAAAGATTTTACTCATGTCCAGGTGAGTTCAACTTAACACTTAACAATTTTCAACTATAGCATTTTAATAAAGTAAATTATTCACCTACGACCATGGACTAAAATGAATTTTCAGATCCTACCAAGAGAATATTTTTAGTTGATAGTTGAGGTTGAACTGAAGTCTCTGGATTTTATAAAAATTCATACAATTTTCTGTTAATTAAATTTAGAAATTCAAGAAAAGGCTCTAAACTGCATGATAAAATCATGAAACTGAATAGATGCACTTGCAAGCATCTATACTGAAGTTTTTTGAACAGGGTTATGATTTTTGGTTGACATGAATAATGTAATTTAGAAAATAATAAATTCAATTGACAGGTTTAAGAAAAATTACATGCATGCATAGAACTTTGTTAAGATTAAATCATGGAAAAATTTCAGGAGGTCATGCATGCCATGACACACCAGTGACACAAGTCTCAGCTCCAGAAATGCTATGGAATTCCAGCAATAGATCAAAAACAGAATACATTAACCTATTTATTTAGGAAGTTCCATAGACTTTCATGAAAAAGTGTTTCAGTAGATAGTTAGAGCATCTTACAAGGATTCTAAAAACTTTTGTTTTAATATTTTTAGAGCTTCCATCGATTTATTATGCATTTTACAAAATAGACTAGAAATAACAAAATTAATTTAAAAATTTGAAAAAGAGAAAAACAGGGGAGGGGCAGGAGGAGCTCCGGCGAGCTCAACAGTGGCGAGGTTCTGCCGGAGCTGGCCAGGTTGGTGCTCAGCCGGTCACGGCGCACACGCTGGAGGTGGAGCTGCTCGCCGGCGATGGCCGGAAGGTGGAGCAAGTCTGAGAGCATCAAAGTGATGTGGGGGTGTGTGACACGCCAGGTGTCACTTAAACAGTCATCGACAAAACGAAAACCCTAAAAAGCACTTTTTACACTTTTGAGTAAAACTAGCACTTGAGATAATGATCAATGTACCTAAACGCTTCCATTAAACTATACAAAAAAAAATTAGTAAATTAATTTTTGAACACTTTCACCAAATAGGGACCCTCAATCCGCGGTACATGGTCATTTCCTATTCACACTCCAACCCAAAACCCTAATCGATAATTCACTCGTTTAAACACAGAATCAACCTTAGAAATAAAAAGAAATAATGTTTACAGTACTCCCAAGGAACACTACGCAAACTTTGATCAACAACAGGACACTATACCTAGGTTCAGAGAAATTTAACTGACAGAGTCGAAATCTCGTTAACAGAAAGGAATTCAAACCCTAACTCTTGACCATCAAAACTTCCACAGAACCCTAGCTATATTTTTACATAACAATTGAGTACACTTCAAAAATAGAATTTTGGGAAATTATTCAAGATTTTTGGAAAAGATTTAGACCTCTTAAAAAGTCACAGAAGCTATAATCAACCTAGAAATTCAAGAATTTTTAGAGGCCAAATCATAACTTTAACCTTAAATGAAAAGTGTTCCAAATAAATTCCTGCGCATACACAAAAATTTTCAAAAATTTTTGAGCTTGGGAAGTGTGCCATTTCATTAAATTGCAATCCAGCTTGGTTAAAAAAAAAGAGAGAACCGTTGCCGGGCGGGCTACAGTGCCCGCCGAGCGGTAGGGCACCGCCCGCCCGACACGGCATTTGTGGCGCACGTTGCCGTTTCAGTGCCGCGCCACTCCCGTGCCTCCCTCTCTCTCACTCCCTCCTCACTCCACCGCTCTCTCTCTCTCTAGCCCTCTCCCTCCCTCTCCCTCTTCTCTGCCCGAGCGCGCCGCCCTCCTCACTGTGCGCCGCCCGACAACCGACGCCGCATGCGCCGCCCGACCATGCCCCTGCCCTTGCTCCCCACTCCCCTACCCGAGGACCTCCCCTCTTTAAGTGGCGCGCCTCCTCCCCACTCCCCCCTTTTCTTGTCCATTCTCCTTCCCGCGCGCGCAGCCCTCCTCTCATGTTCGTCCCTGCTCGGTGCGCCACCGCCATTGCCGCCAGCGCCGCTCGCTCGTCGACAGCTCACTCCGGCGAGTTCCAAGCCGCACCACCGTGCCCCCTAGACTCCCCTCCACCCTCAGTTGCTCTCCGAAGACCAAGCTCGCCGGCGGTGCCCTAGCTTCGCCGGAACGCCGCCGCCTTCCTCTCAGCCGAAGTACCTCACCGCCGATCGCCCCTCCTCAAAATTCGTCATCACGGTACAACGGTTTTTCAATTCAACTTGTCGGCTACTTGCTCTGGTTGTTGCGCACCTCTTTGACTTGAATCCGGCCACAGGTGACCGTCGTCGGAGAAGAACGCCGTGTGCTACCCTGTCGGCCACCATTGTTGCCACCTCGACCTCCACGTAGCCAGCCCTGTTCCATCCTTCACCGAAGCCTCCATCCTCCACAAACCAGTGCAGTGAGTCGAGGTGAAGCTCCACGACACCTTAGTTTTGGCCCTAGCCCTCTTCTCCGGCGAGGAGCTCACCGGAGCAGCCGCCTCTGCCGTATCCCCTGTTCTGTGGCACTGTTCCATTGATTTTCTAATTTTCCTTTAATTAGCCAGAGATTGTTAACATGTAACAAATCATAGAAAAATTCAAAAATTCCAAACCAAAATTTGTTAGAACCCTCGTGAAAAGTACTAATTTTCTGTTAAAGCACTTTTTAGCAAATGAGCAAAAATTTGCAGAATTAATTAGAAACAATCCTTTCTGTTTTTGAATTTTAAATTGCATTATAGAGCAATGCAAGGGCTAAATTTTGATCCACAAGTACACCATGGTACTACACATCCTCTGGAATTTTATGAAGATTTTAGGAACAAGAAATGGCATCTAACCCATTTAAAATACTTCAATCTGCCTAGTTTAAATACCATTTTCTAAAGTACATTGTAAAAGTCATTTATAAGGTTAGACCCAAAATCAAAGTTTTAGATCTGGTGCTCCAGATTGCCCACATAAAAGTTCATGATTTTATTCTGAGGTTTACTAGTGCTTTCTGATTTTACAAGATCTAAAACCAGGAACTTTGATGAATTTTTATAAAATATAGCAAATTCATCTAGGCCCCACCCAAAGCCCAAAATGCTTATTCCAGGGAGTACTAGCAACTAAAAATAATCTTGAGGAAGAATTAAAATCTTTATTTTAACCCTAGTTTAATAGCCGAAGTAATTAAATAATATTAACCGATGAAAAGTGTCGAATTAACATAACTAGAGTTGAAGTTGATGAACATGCCAACTAAAAGTCACCTCATGAAAGGTTAATAGACTTCTTTAAACATCATTCACAGATTAAGAATTTAATTTAATCAACGGCGTCGAGTAATTAGGGTTAACCCTAATTCTGGGCGTCGCCAATCTAAACCCTAGGTTATTATTGATAATAGCAATAAGTTTCTATTTCATTGAGCTTATCATAATCCTACTGCATCATGTAGATTCTGACGCTCACGAGGTAGCTACCGATCCAAGTTTCCTCGACCCCCGCCGAAGAAGTCAACGCCAACACCGAAGAAACAGGCAAGCCCCGGTGCACAACCAAATTTTAAAGTTTTACTTTTACAACTCAATGTGTCTTGTTTGTGCATTAAGTGCTAGGAGTTGATTGAAACCATAGTTGCATTTGTTTTCCATAGGTAACCCTGACGGTAGCTTGTTTGGATACCCCTAGTATGCTATGCTTAGCAGATAGTTGTCGGTAGAAGTCGAGCAGAGTGGACGCTGCTCGCGAGTAGTAGGATATTGAATGAAACTATTTCATGAGATGTGCCACACGATTGTCAATGAGTAAGAAAGATAAAAGATTGAGGGTCAGACTGGGTACCAGTAGGTCGGCGACTGGTCCGGGACCAGGGTGACCGTAGTCTGGTCTGATCCGTGTGGCACAGTTGGACAAGTATTGAATGTACTAATCGTATGCTGGGTGTTATGGGCCCCGGTAAACCTACGTAGCCTAGTGATTGCAACGTCGAACCTGCCCTATGGTGTCTGACTAGGAGGAGATCTGGGGTGGGCAGCGTGGGAACTCCACATAAACCGTCTGGGACGTGTTGTCTGATGGGACGCGGCGCTGCTAAGGTAGGCGTAGGAGGGAATTGACGTTGCAGGAGCTGGTGTGAACGGTTGCCACGTGCGAGTCTGGTACACGCACGTGTCGTACGATGAGGTTAACCCTGCAGAGGTATAAAAATCGGTTAGAATCGCTGTCGCTCTCAGCTATGAGCTTACTTGAACTCTCTGTCACATTGTAGTAATTAGGTTGAGACACATTGAGAATGAATACTGATGAATACTATTGTTATTGTTGCTTCTGTTATGTTTGCTTAGCTCAGTACTAATTAAATTTATTTTTCTAATCACTTAACCTGTGCTAAAATTTGATAAGAGTAGTACAGGCTGCGAGTCCTTTTTGCAATAAACCTACCCCCATCAGCCTTCATGTCTAGGAGTCGGCTGTAGTCAGCCATGTTGTCGGGTAAGTCTTGCTGAGCTTCTTAGAAGCTCACGCGTTAGCGTTTTGTGGTTTTCAGGCGCCGTCATGCAGGAACCAGCAGGTAGCTTCCATTGGGAGGAGCCTCCCCTCGAGTTTGGGAACCTCCAGTGGGAGTTGTGCGAGTCGCCACAGTGAAATGTTGAAGTGGCTAGTAGCATGACGCCCGTGGGCACGGCGCGTGCTTTTGCTTAAGTCCGAGCGTCGGAGTTGTAATCGTTCTAGTCTTCCACTGTTATCGTATTCAAAACCTTTCGTGTACTCTGAAACAATGTATTATCCTACTTTAAAATTTATGAACCAATGATGTATTAAGTTCTCTCTTCTTGTAAATTATTGCTGTTTATTCCTGCCTGTGTTGTATCGTGTGTACGCTCGCTTCGCCGAGTGTTGCCCAACAGGATCCTGGCTTAACGACTGACCAGATCCGTCCCGAGACGAGGTTTTCTGGGCGGGTCGTGTCAGGGTGTGATTCGAGGTGGAGGAAGACGTCGGGGGTGGCCGGATGGTTGAAGTCGACGGTGAGCTCTTGAGCGGCGTCAATGGCGAACAGACGGCGGCGCAAAGAGTTCTTCTACACCGGCGACTTTCTTGCAGGCAAGACCTTGTCACAAAGATGCGCAAGGATGAGAGGGAGTAGCATATGGAAGGAATCAAACCAAATTCAAGCAAGGAGGGAGGAATCGAAGGAATCCTTAGCGGCGGGGGCGCTGCGGACTGAGGTAGAAGACAACGCATTCCCAGCGATTCAGCGTGGCACAGAGCAATAGCTTCGGCAGGGAGCCGAAAAGAGTGGAGTGGGAGCTAAATGGCACGGTGGTGGAGCGCAGGGAGCACTGAGTGGAGCTGTCCACGTGAAGGGGGCAAGGACGGCAACGGCGGCTGGGCGGTGTGTGGAGGAAGAAGGGAAGTGGGGAGCGACGTTGGTGCGTTTCTTTCTCGCTCGTCGTCAGCTCGAACATGCGTTCGCAAAGGTTTTATGGCACACGTGACGCGCGCGGCGAGCGGGCGCAGAGGGACCAACGGCGGCGATTGGGCGTGCGGGGCGTCGTCGGCGTGTGCACAAGGGAAAAAGAGGGAGCGAGAGAGGGAATAGGAGGAGGGAGGAGCGGAATTCCCCCCACGGGAAGGAGGAGGGGGGGGGGAAGGAGGAGGGAGGAGCGGGATTCCCACCCCGGGAAGGAGGATGGAGGAGGAGGGAGGAGCAGGATTCCCGCCCCGGGAAGGAGGAGGGTGGAGCGGGATTCCCGCCCCGAGAAGGAGGTGGGACCCTCCTCCTTTTCCCTCTCTCGCTCCACCTCTTTCTCCTCTGCAACACAGCGTGCGCAGGACGCCGCCCGCCGCCCCCAATCCACACTGTCCTGCCATCCCCCTCTCCGCAGCAGGAGAAGGATGCTTTAAGGGCGCACCAGATGCTCCTCTGCGCTCTCCAACTCTTACTCCTCCTTGCAGTACCGTAGCCCCGCCATTTCCTCTCCCTCTCTGCACCGCGACGCACCGCCATTGCCGCCACTTCCCCCCACCCCTCACGTGGACAGCTCCGCTCAGTGCTCCCCATGCTCCACCGCCATGCCATTTAGCCTCCCCTTCACTCCCTTTAGATCGCTGCCAAAGTCGTCGCTCTATGCCGCCCTGAATCGTCGGGAACACGTCGTAGTCTACCTCGTCCGGAGAGCCCCCGTCGCCAAGGATTTCTTCGATTCCTCCCTCCTTGCTTCAATTCGGTTCGATTCCTTCCACATGCTAGCTTCTCTCATCCTTGCGCATCCTTGTGAGGTCTTGCCCGTAGGGAGTAGCCGGTGAAGAAGAAGCGCCGTCTCCGCCCACCATTGTCACCGCCGTGAGCTGCTCGTCACCGATCAGTCTCCGGTCATCCCCGTGGTCTTCATCGTCGACCAATCGACTCCACACGACACAGTGAAGCTCCCAGACCTCTCAATTGAACCCTAAACCTCCTCCTTCGCCGCGCACGTCGCCGGCGTTGAGCCTCCGCTCGTCACAGATGGCCTTCTGGTCATCGTCGGAGTTCGGCACCACCCCCAATAGAACCCCTGTGACTTGCCGAGCAAGGTTGGGATGGCCAACGGCACCAACTCGCCGTCGTTGAGCTCGCCGTTGGCGAGCTCCCGCCACTCCCCTATTTCTCTCTTTTTCAAATTTTTAAATTAATTTTATTATTTCTAGTCTATTTTGTGAAATGCGTAATAAATTGATGGAAGATTTAAAAATGATGTACCAAAATTCTCTAGAATCCTTGTTAGATGCTCTAAATATCTGCTGAAACACTTGTTCATGAACTGTGACACCCCAGGTATCACCGCTTAATGCGTCGACAAAATTTTAAACCCTAATAGTCAAATTATACACTTGAAAGCAAAATCGACACTTGAAGTAATAAGAAATGATGTTTAAAAACACTTCCAATAGCATGAAAAAAAAATCTTGAGCAAGCGTAGAACCCCTTTTAGTGAAATCAAGGGAGTTCCACCAACAATAGAAAAATCCTTCTTTAAACAGGGAAGAATTCACACCCCAATTCAAAATCTATCAGAACTCCTATATAACCCTAGCAATATTTTTGCATAACAATTAATTTCACTTCAAAATGGAATTTTAGAGATTTATTCAGAATTTTTGGAAAAGATTTGAACCCCTTTAAAATTCACATAAACTGTTTCTATTTAGAAATTCAAGAACTTTTAGAAACTGAATCAGAACTTGAAACTTTAAGGAAACTTGTTCCAAATAAATCTCTGAACACGTGCAAAAATTTTCAAAATTTTTTAGGCTTTGCAACTGTAGGTTTCAATTGAATAATGTTCAAGGTTTTGAAAAAAAAGAAGAATCCACAGTACCCGCCCGCCCCCCATCACGGCCAAACGCCGGAGCGGCTGGCCGCCGCGGCAGGCGCCGGCCCAGGCTCTGCTTTTGAGCGGCTCATCAATTGCCAAGATCTGGCAATCTCCCCTCTGTTCACTCTCCCTCCCTCTTTAGTCTTCCACGGCGCACTCTCTCTCTTTTTCTTTGTGACACCCCAGGTGTCACCAGGGCAAAATCGACAACTGTAAACCCTAATCCAAATTTCACTCGCTTAAAAGCAGATTTAACCTTGAAAATAAAAAGAAATATTGTTGAAAATGATTTAAAGGAACACTATGAAAAGTTTGACAAACAACAGAACACTATAGCAAAGTCCAGAAAAAATCTCAACTAACAGTGTCGAAATCTCATTAACAGGAAGAAATCGAAACCCTAACTCAGGGCTATCTGAAATTCCATAGAACCCTAGCCATATTTTTAAATAACAATTAAGTACACTTCAAAATATAATTTTGGGAATTTATTCAGAATTTTTGGACAAGATTTAGACCTCTAAAAAATTCAAACAACCTATAATCATCTTGGAAATTCAAGAATTTTTAGAGACCAAATCATGACTTAAACCCTAAATGAAAAATGCTCCAAATAAACTCCTAAACCTAGAAGCAAATTATCAGAATTTTTGAGCTAGGGAAGTGTGCTATTTAATTGAATTGCATTCGGGCTTTGATTAAAAAAAAAAGAAAAAGAACCACCAATAGCGATTGCCTAAAGTGCCCGCCGCCCGCCCGACAAAAGCGGCGGGCGGCAGGACACTCCCGCCCGGACGGCGCAGCCACGGCTTGCATGCCGTTTTGAATTCCCGCGCCATCTTCCCCCTCTCTTCCTCCCTCCCTCTCTCTCCCATTTACTCTCCCCCCCCCCACGTCGCGCGCCGCCTGGGAGTAATGCGCCGCCGCCTCACCGCGCCGGCCATGCCCCTCCCTGCTCCCTACTCCCGGCTCCTTTAAAAACCAACGCACCTCCATTCCTCCCCCCTCCTCCATTCCTCCTTTCCCACGCGCGAGAACCCCTCTCCTTCCCCTGCCCCGGCCCCCGCCGACGCCATAGCCGCCCGCAACCGCCCCTCTAGGTGAACTCCACCCCCGACGAATCCTCCGCTCCAATTCCCTCGAGAAAACACTCTCTCTCATTCCCGTGAAGCTCACCGAACCCCCACTTCTCCGGAATCAAGCCCCATTTGCCGGAATTTTGACCTCGCCGCCGCCACCGAGACCCTCCATGGTGAGCACCACCTTCCCGGCCAAAACCTCGATGAACGTCGTGTTGCCGGGCTTCGCCGTGTCGAGTGGACAGTGAAAAGTCAAGGTCTCACCACCGGCGATGGGGTGGTCGCCGGCAATTGCTCGCCGGAGCTCGCCGGCGCGAAGCCCCTATTTTTTTCTTTTTCCTTTTTATTTTTCAGATTATTGCTCTGTTTGTAAAATCCGTAGAAATTCATAGAGAAATCTAAAAATGGCAAACCTAAATTTTTTAGAAACCTGATGAGGACTAAAAATTTTCTTTTAAAGAACTTTTTAGAAAATGTCTAAAAATTTTCACGATTAATTAGAACACGCCTTTCCGTTTTTGAATTTTAAATTGGATTTTAGAGCAATTCTAGGGCTAATCTCTGATCCACAAATACACCATGGCGAAAAACACCCTCTGGAATTGTATGAGGATTTTAGGACCACGAAGTTGTATGTAAGCCTATTGAATTACTTCAATCTGCCTAGTTAAAGGACTACTTTCCAAAATGCATTGTAAAAGTCATTTAAAAGGTTCATACCCAAAAGCAAAGTTATAGATTTGGTGTTCACGAATGTCCACATAAAATTTCATAATTTTATTCTAAGATTTACTATGGTTTTCTAATTTTATAAGATTTACAAACAGGAATTTTGATGAATTTTTATAAAATCTAGAAAATTCCTCTAGGCCCCACCCAAAGCTCAAAATGCTTATTTCAGAAGGTTCTATCCACTAAAAATAATCTTGAGGTGGAATTAAAATTTTCATTTTAACCCTAGTTTAATAGTCGAAGAAATTAAATAAGGTTTAACCAATGAAAAATGTTGAATTAACCTTAATTAAAGTTGAAGTTGTTGAACATGCCAACTAAAAATCTCCTCATGGGAAATTTGAGTAGATTTCTCTGAACATCATTCACGGGCTAAGAATTGAAACAAATCGACGGCGTCGAGTAATTAGGGTTAACCCTAATTCTAGGCATCGCCGATCAAAACCCTAAATTGCTTATGATAAAAGCAATGACTCCTTTTATTAAACTTATCATAATCATACTGCATCATGTAGATTCTGAAGCGCACGAAGTAGCTGCAGATCCAGTTGCCTCGACCTCCGCAAAAGAAGTCTTCAACAGCTCCGGAGAACAAGGCAAGTCCCGGTGCACAACCGTTGTTTAAAGTTTTTCCTTTTATAACTCAGTGTGTCTTGTTTGTGCATTAAGTGCTAGGAGTTGATTGAAACCATAGTTGCATTTGTTTCCCATAGGAAACCCTATCGGTAGCTGGTATAGATACCCCTTAGTATGCTATGCTTAGCAGGTATCGCCGGTAGAAGTCGAGCAGAGTGGACGCTGCTCGCGAAAGGTAGGTTGTTGGATGAAACTATTATTTGATACATTATGACACCTGATGATGAGTTAATTAAGGAAAGATAAAAGTTTGAGGGTCAGACGGGATACCAATTAGGTCGACGACTGGACCGGGTCCAGGGTGACCGTAGACTTGTCTGATCCGTGTGGTCCGAGACTGATCGAGTGTTGAATGTACTGGTCGTATGCTGGGTGTTATGGGCCCTAGTAAACCTATGTAGCCTAGTGATTGCAACGTCGAACTTGCCCTACGGTGTCTGACTAGGAGGAGATCTGGGGTGGGCAGCGTGGGAACTCCACAGAAACCGTCTGGGACGTGTTGTCTGGTGGGATGCGGCGCTGCTAAGGCATGCGTAGGCTGGACTTGACGTTGCAGGAGCTGGTGTGAACGGTTGCCGAGTGCGAGTCTGGGACACGCACGTGTCGTACGATTGGGTTTCCCCCTGCAGGGTATAAAAACGTTTCGAACCGCTGCCGCTCCCAGTTAGTGAGCATGCTTGTGAAATGCACCACATTCTAGTAAATAGGTTGAGATACAATGAGAATGGATTATGATTACTACTATTACTATTGTTGCTTCTGTTATGTTTGATTAGTTCAGGGCGAACTAAATTTATATTTTTATCACTTAATCTGGTGCTAAAATTTGACCAAGAGTAGTATAGGCTTGCGAGTCCCTTTTTGTAAGTAAACCCACCCGAGTTAGCCAGCATGTCTAGGAGTCGGCTGTAGTCAGCCACGTTGACGGGTAAGTCTTGTTGAGCTTCTTAGAAGCTCACGCGTTAGCGATATGTGGTTTTCAGGCGCCGACATGCAGGACCAAGCTGGTAGCATCCGTTGGGAGGAGTCTCTCCCCGAGATCGGGAACCTCCAGTGGGAGTTGTGCGAGTCACCGCAGTGAACATTGAAGTGGCTAGTAGCATGACGCCCGAGGGCACGGTGCATGCTTTTGCTTAAGTCTGAGCGTCGGAGTCTGTAATCGATGAAGTCTTCCGCTGTTATTTTCCAAAACTTTAATTGCGTACTCCGATTCACTGTAAGACTTAAATTTCAAACTATGAACCAATGATGTATTAAGTTCTCTCTCCTTGTAAATCATTGCTGTTTATCCCTGCCTGTGTTGTATCATGTGTACGCTCGCTTCACGGAGCGTTACCCAACAGGATCCTGGCTCAAAGACTGACCGGATCCGTCCCGAGACAAGGTTTTCTGGGCGGGTCCACGTCATTCTTCCTCCTCCTCCGCCCGGAACACTGCCGCCGCGATTGCCGACGCAAGCGCTCACGGTGAGCCCACTGTTCCGGCCATCCTCCGGCTTCCTCACCTTGCCTAACTTCTTTCCCTCACTCTGGCACAGCTCTTGGTCCAGCAAGCCGTTCTCCGGTTCCTCCTTCCGCCCGGAACGCCTCGCTCCTCCTCCCCGGCCGAGGGCACCACCACGGCTGACGATCTTCAAATTCCTCCTCATGGTACCGCCATACTGCAATTCCTTCCTCTGGCCCCTCCCTCTCGTCCTTGCGTTTGGTTTTGACATGATTTCGTCCACAGTGGCTCACCGACGACGACGAATTCGTAGTGCCGCCGTCGGTCCATCATTTGACGCCGCTCGGGCTCACCGTCGACTTGGGTCTTCCGGCCATCCCCGCGACCTCCAACTCCATTCAAACCGACCCCTCGCATCACGGTGAAGCTTCTAGGCAATTCTTTTTCCCCTCTACCGCTCTTCTCCGGCGAACTCATCACCGGAGCTATGGCGCCGCCACGGTCTCACGTCGCCGGTCCTGCTCGGTCGATTCCGGCGACCAACTCCCGCACCCACGAATGGAACTCAACGTGCTGAGCACGAATTTCCTACCCCTTGGCCGCCGGCTCGCCGGAGCACCGCCGCCGCCTCCCCTGTTTCGGCCTCCTTTTCCTTTTAAATTTTCATTTTTCTATTAATTAGCCAGAGTTTGTAAATTATGTAACAAATCAAGAAAAAATCTAAAAATGATAAACTTAATTTTATTTGAATCCTTGAAAACTTATATAATTTTCTGGTAAAGCACATTTTCAAAAGTGACCATGGAATTTCCTCAATAATTCATTGTATATTTCGGTTTTTGAATTTTATTTGAAGTTCTAGAAGGTTGCTAGGGTTGATTTTTGAACCTTGAGTTATCTGAGCACAGTGCATCGTCTGCATTTTTATCAATATTTTACAGCAACATTTGTGCATGCATGCCTTTGGAAATACTCCAAAATGTCTAGTTAAATTATCATTTTCTAAAATATATTATAAAATTCATCCAAAAAGCTAAAACTAAAAGCAAAACTTTAGATTTGGTACTCATAGGTGTCTACATCAAATTTCATGATTTTATTCAAGGGTTTAGTATTTATTTCTGATTTTACAAGTTTAAATAACAGGAAGTTTGCTGAATTTTTATAAAATCTAGAAAATTCATCTTGGCCTCAACCCAATTTCAAAATTCATATTCAAGAGAGTGCTATCAAATAAAATTAAGCTCATGATATAATATGAAGTTTTATTTTTACCCCTAGTTTAAATAACAACCGTTTACGAAATATTTATAAAATCTCAGAAATTCTGATTAACCTCAACCAGAAATTAAAATTCCTAATTCAGAAGACCTTGCCAACTAGAAATCATCTCCTAGAAATATTTAGAAGTTTCATTTTGAACCTCATTCCTAAGGTAAAAGCTTTAATGAAAGACAGAGTCGAGGAATGAGGGTTAACCCTAACCTCTAAATATCGCCGATGGAAATCCTGTAACATTCTTTGATGAAAGCATCGTGTTATCTTTTAATTGGACTCATCATATTCATATTGCATCATGTAGACATCGAAGAGAACGATGTAGCTGACAATCCCGCGTCTTCAATCCCCGCTGAAGTCGTCATCACCAGCGAAGCAGGAGAACCAGGCAAGCCCCAGTGCACAACTAAGATTTGACTTTTTCTTTTATAACTATGTGTCCTGTTTGTGCATTAAGTTCTAGGAGTTGAATGAAACCCTAGTTGCATCTATTTCCATAGAAAACCCTACCGGTAGCTGGTATAGATGACCAATTAGTTTGCTATGCTTAGCAAGTACTTACTGGTAGAAGTCGTGCAGAGTGGATGCTGATCGCGATTGATAGGATATTGATTGAAACTATCACATGAGTCATACGACACATACTGATGGATGAGTAAGAAAAGATAAAACTAGAGGGTCAGACAGGGTACCAAGTAGGTTGGTAACTGGACTGGGTCCAGGGTCCATAGTCTTGTCTGATCCGTGTGATCCAAGTTTGATCAAGCTTTGAATGTACTAATCGTATGCTGGTATAATGGGGCCCAGTAAACCTACGTAGCCTAGTGATTACAAAGTCGAACCCACCCTATGGTGTCTGATTCGGAGGCGACATGGGGTGGGCAGCGTGGGAACTCCATAGAAACCGCCTGGGACGTATGTTCTGGTGGGATGCGGTGCTGCTAAGGTAGGCGTAGGAGGGAATTGACTTTGTGGGATCTGGTGTGAACGGTTGCCACGTGCGGGTCTGGGACGCGCACGTGTCGTATGATTAGGTTTCCCCCTGCAGGGTATAAAAATCGTTTCGAACCGCAGTCGCTCCGAGTTTGTGAGTATGCTCGTGAAACGCACACATTACATTACAATTAAAAAAGTTGAGATACAATGATGAGGATGAAGTTATGATGAGTATTATTGTATTTTACTGGAGTTATGATTGATTAGACCAGTGCCAACTAAAATTACCTTTCTAATCACTTCACCTGCGCTAAATTTTGACCAAGAATAGTTCAGGTATTGCGAGTCCGTTTTGCAAAGTGAACCCACCCTTAGCCAGTATGTCTAGGTGTCGGCTGTAGTCAGCCAAATTTGACGGGTCAGCCTTGTTGAGCTTCTTAGAAGCTCACGCTTTGCGATTACGTGGTTTTTAGGCGCCAACGTGCATACCCAGGATGAGAGCATCCAGTGGGAGGAACCTCGACCAGAGGTTGGAAACCTCTAGTGGGAGCTTTGTGAATCGCCGCAGTGAATCTTGATGTGGCTAGTAGCATGACGCCACTGGGCACGGTGCATGCTTTTGCCTTACATGAGAGTCGGAGTCTGTATTTGTTCTAGTCTTCCGCTGTTTTTGTTTTCAAAACTCAGTTTCGTACTGTGACACTATTGTAAGACTTAAATTTCAATCTATGAAACAATGATGTATTAAATTCTCTTGCCTTGTAAAATATTGCTGTTTATCCTGCCTGTGCTGCACCATGTGTATGCTCGCTTTGACGAGCATTGCCCAACAGGATTCTGGCGAGATGCGGGGTCCGTCCTGGATTGAGTTTCTGGGGCGGGTCCGCGTCAGCTTGGTATCAGAGCCGTGTTAGGAAATGGTACGACATTTAAAGGCATATTTTAAAAATTTACGTACGAGTGAAGTACGAGCCTTATTAGGTAATAGGTTATCAGGTGGCAAGCTAACCTAGTACAAGAGGTAACTAAACCCAGTTTAGATTTATGTTTCTATAACAACGCACCTACGCTCAGGTAAGCGAGGTAAGGTACGCCGCTCGACTGTGATAAAAAGTCGAGAAATCCCTGTTGCATCAGCAACAGTAGTGTTCTGTACCATGAGGGTACGGAAGGAGATATTGTGTTCGTTGTAACATAGTACACCCCCTTGCCGTTTAGGGAGAAAAGCAGACCTCTACCGTACGAGTTGTGGGTTACGGACCTGTTGTGAATGCAGACCTTCGCAACACTGGTATCTTGTGCCGTGGGCGCACAAGAGATGAGTTTGTTCCTCACAACTTAGGTTTTGCGGAACACTCTCATACCTCCGCTGCCTGAGGTAAAGTGCAGTCTATCGCTGCGCAGTGAAGGACGGACACGTGATCCCCGTACGTGGCCTACTCGGGGCGACCCATATGGCAATGATATGGGTTGATGTCTTTACTTAGATATATATTATATTGCAACTGCCTATGATGTCATCTTCTGCGGGTACACTAACCACGGTATCATAAGAAACGTGTAGTAATGTCTAACTTGAGTGCAAGTCTGCCACCGCCTAAGCGTATATTCTTTTACTTTTGTGAGGACGTATAGGCCGAGGCAGGATTGCATTTGCATGATGAATTGGTAAAATTCTTCCAACTTACACTAAACCATCCAGGAGCAGCAAATCCCACCAATAATGGCTAACACATTCAAAAAAATAAAAAGTCAACCTGGATACCTTCCTCCCTTAGAGATTACGTGGCACCAACCGAGTCTTGGTAGAACCCTTGTAAACCATTGAGCCTTTTAACAGTACTTTCCTTGATGGGAAGATTGTCTCCTGGACAGGTCAGCTTAGATGGCAAGCACCTTGGTTAGATTGGTTGTCGCTAGAATAGCAACATTAGTATCAGTCTTGGATCACCTTTTTATGTAGAGATGAGAATATTTTATATATCAGAAGATTTTGCATGCCTTGACTATGTGTCAACATGTGACTTCTGATTAATAAAATATTATTCATCTCTGTGATGCAAATGGCTGATAACACGATCGAGCAGGGACCCGTGGAGTTCGGCATTGAGGAATCCACCCGTACCCGCGTCACCAAATAATCGGGACGCAGGGGATTCGTGGAGATACTCCACCAGACATTGCAGTCGCTGGGTTATGCGAAGACTTCTTGGTTTCAGATCCGGGAGTTTAAGCAATATAAACTACCGTGCTGCTCGGCCATGATTACGCTACCCACGCACCCTCGACTAGCCAATGGAGAGATTGGACCCTCACCACTTTTGGCTCGGACGAAACTGAGGCAGTCGAGTCAGCCGCTCACCAGGCTCTATTGAGGCTTTACGAGAGGCACATAGAGGACCTGGCAGACCAGCCAGCGGTGATGTTCCTGATACGGGACCAGGTCGACAGTACCTAGCGCCGCAATGTCAAGAACGCCCAGGTCAGGACCCTCAAGGAGCAGAAAGACCACGTGACTCCATTGTTCACGTTGAGTTTGGCAATGCTCAACTTAATGAGGACACTGTTCTCACTGCTCAGATGGACCGTCAGGCTCTGGGATGGGCTCATGAGGAGATCGCCCAACTCCAAGAGAAGATCAAGAGCTTGGAGAGCAGAAACAATGGACTGCGTGCTCGTTGCGACGCCCGAGCTACACGCATTTCTGAGTTAGAGGCAGTCTCCAAGATTAAAACTGCTCAGATTCATCCTTGGGAGAATGATTGCAACATCATGTTGCAACGCATTCACCAACTAGACATACTCAGAGGTAATGCAGTGCAAATGGCTGAGGACGTCGCCCATGAGAACCATCAGCTTCAGCACCAGATTGCGGGACTCTTAGAGGCACAGCAGTCACCTCCCGCTAATGATGATGCCCCTGAGTCAGAGGTATCGGATCCCGATGCTTCGGACCCAGAACCCGAGGAGGAGTAGGTCAGAGATGGTTTCACAACATCGGGTTTATCTAGATGATTTGCTTAAGGAGTGCGTTTGACGTGAACCCGCCCAGAAAACCTCATTTCGGGACGGGTTCGTGTCAGCGTTGTGCCTGTCATGGTGCTAGTATTGTGTTCTCGTAGGTCTATCATGGTAGCAGTGTAACTTTATGGATGTAAGAATGGGTGGTTTGACAGTTTAGGGAGTTTGAAGAACTAATGTACTGTCATCATTTTGGAAATGAATGGAGCTTGTTTTTATGAGTTATCCGTGCCGTGCATTATGACATTACTTTGCATATGTCGAGATTTTGTCATGGAGTGAATTGCGCTAATGGGGACCACTCTTCACTTTTTTTAGCATGGTGGACACAAGGGCTGGACGGCAGGATGCGGAAAGCTCCAACCCGCCACCCCCGCCAGCGGAACCAACCTTGGCCGCGGCTATGGCGGCCATGCTGCAGAGCAGCCAACAGACACAGGAGATGCTACGGGCCATACTGGAGAATGGTGGCCCGAATCAAGGCGCCAGGAACCATAACCAGGACAGCACTTATGCTGACTTCCTGGCCACGCATCCCCCGGAGTTTAAAGATGCCCGGGAACCGATGGAGGCGGATCACTGGCTTCGCACGATCGAGGCCAAGTTTGGGCTGCTCCGTTGCACGGAGATCCAAAAGACACTCTTTGCTGCCCAGATGCTTCAGGGGCACGCCGGTGCCTGGTGGGCTAACTACCTTGCCACACTCCCGGCAAACACCCCGGTGCCATGGACGCAGTTCCGGGAAGCGTTCCGCGCTCATCACATCCCCGCGGAACTTATGCAAAGAAATACCAAGGAGTTCATGGCCTTAACACAAGGCAACTGCTCGGTGCACGACTACTCTCGTGTGTTCAACCAACTGGCTCTATATGCTCCAGAGCAGGTGGACACGGATGAAAAACGGAAACACCGTTTCATGGAAGGGCTGAACATTCAACTCCAGGGTCGCTTGACCCTGAATCAGGGGGGCTCATTCAATGAGTTCATGAGCAACGCCCTCATCGCCGAAGAATACTTGGAAAAAAAGCAACGGGAGAAGAGGCGAGTCAGCGGTGGGCCATCAAACGCTCCATCACCGAAGTACCCTTTGGTGTATACAACACCAGATGGTATGAGATACAAAGCGATCCCACCGTAGGCTCCTTCGTTCTGTCCGTCGCAGCAGCCATACAGGCCCCCGCAGAATCAGCCATAGGCTGGCTACCGCGCACCACCACCAGCACAGAGAAACCAGGGTGTCCGCTCACCTCAACAGGGCGCCCGTCCTGGACCAGGCACCCCGTGCTTCACCTGCGGGCAACCCGGACACTTCGCCCGTGAGTGCCCCTCGAACCAGCAGTTTGGAGGCAACCGGCAGGCCAACCAGGGGTAGGGCCAACAAAGAGGCCAAAAGAGCACCAGAACCGGTCGGGTGAACTACACCACGACCGGAGAAATAGCTGAAGGAGAGCCGGTGCTGGCGGGTACGTTCTTACTCTCTGTCCATTCAGCAGTTGTTCTATTTGATTCCGGTGCCACACACAACTTTATTAGTAAAAACTATGTTAAGGGTAAAAGCTTAGTCACAGTTCCTCTAGAGCCACCCTTCGTCATAAAATCGCCTGGGGCCAACATCTTGTCAAACTATGGCTTAAGGGAGACCCCGCTAAATCTAGGCGGTCACACGTATCCTACCTCATTCATAATCCTAGACGGGCAGGGCATCGATATTATCATTGATATGAAATGGATGAAACACCAAAATGCCCTCCTTGATATTGCTAACCGTGTAGTCCGCCTAACCTCCCCACTTCACGGATCTGTCTCTATAAACCTAGATCACCCTAGATTTTGCCCCTAAGCAAACTTGCCATGTTGTCTGAAAAAGCCTAGATGAGATACCAGTGGTCAGAGAATTCCTAGATGTGTTTCCGGAAGATCTACCTGGTTTACCCTCGGACAGGGATGTGGAATTCCAGATTGAGCTACAGCCAGGCACAGCCCCGATCTCCTGCAGGCCATACAAGATGGCACCAAAGGAGCTAGCAGAGTTGAAGGTACAATTGAAAGAATTGCTGGACAAGGGTTTTATACGGCCCAGTTCCTCGCCTTGGGGTTGTTCGGCTCTGTTTGTAAAGAAGAAGCATCAATCCTTGAGACTATGCGTGGATTACCGCCCCTCGAACGCGGTCACCATCAAGAACAAGTATCCACTACCACGCATAGATACTCTATTTGATCAGCTGGCTGGAGCTAAGGTCTTTTTAAAGTCGATCTTAGATCTGGCTATCATCAGATCAAGATACGTCCCATCGACGTTCCGAAGACGGCCTTCTCCACCAGATATGGGCTGTATGAGTACTTGGTGATGTCGTTTGGACTCACTAATGCACCAGCGTACTTCATGTACCTCATGAACTGAGGTCGAGACAACTGGATCTGCAGCTACTTCACGCACTTCAGAATCTACATGATGCAGTACGATTATGATAAGTTCAATGAAGAAGGGTCATAATGCCTTTGTTAAAGATTAACTAAGGATTTCGACGTTTAGGGATTAGGGTTAACCCTAATTCCTCGACGCCGTCGATTCAATTCAGTTCTTAACCTGTGAATGATGTTCAAAGAAATCTATTCAAATTCCCATGAGGTGACTTTTAGTTGGCATGTTCTTAAAGTCAAAAATTTCAACCTTAGTTAAGGTTAGTTCGACGTTTTTCATCGGTTAACATTATTTAATATCTTCGACTATTAAACTGGGGTTAAAATGAAATTTTTTTAATTATACCTCAAAGTTATTTTTTTTAGTTGATAGTACTCTCTGAATTAGGCATTTTGAACTTTGGTTGAGGCCTAGATGAATTCTCTAGATTTTGTAAAAATTCATGAAAGTTCCTGTTATTGAATCTTATAAAATCAGAAAGAAATAGTAAACCTTAGAATACAATTATGAAGTTTTATGTGGGCATTTCTTGAGCATCGAATCTAAAACTTTTCTTTTGGGTCTAATCTTTTGAATGACTTTTACAATGTATTTTAGAAAAGGTACATTAACTAGGCAGATTGAAGTAATTTAATAGGGTTACATGCAACTTCGGGGTCCTAAAATCCTCCTAAAATTCCAGAAGGTGTGCAATATCATGATGTATTTGTGGATCAAAGATCAGCCCTAGAACTGCTCTAGACTTCAATTTAAAATTCAAGAACAGAAAAGAGTGTTCTAAGTAATTATGCAAATTTTTGGCCTTTCTCTAAAAAGTGCTTTAACAGAAAATTAGTTCATTGTTCAAGGATTCAAATAAAATTAGGTTCGAAATTTTTAGATTTTTCCATGATTTGGTACATGCTTAACAATCTTTGGATGATTAAAGGAAATTAGAGAAATCAATGGAACAGTTGCACAGAACAGGGGCGGCACGGCAGGGTGGTGCTCCGGTGAGATTCTCGTCGGAGAAAGGAAGCTAGGGCAAGAAAGGAGTAGTTGTGGAGCTTCACCTCGAGTCAATGCACTGATTTGAGGAGGATGGAGGCCACGGGGAAGAGGGGAACAAGGCCGGTGACGTGGAGCTCGAGGCGGCGTCAATGGCGGCCGAGGTGGTGGCGTGAGGCGTTCTTCGTCCACGGCGATGACCTGCGGCCACAAACTTGTCAATTGGGTGCACAAGGACTAGGAGAAATAGCCAGAGAAAGGAATTGAAGAATCGAGCTACCGTGGCGACGAATTTCAAGAAATCGTGGCCGCCGGCGTGGTTCTCGACCGAGAAGAAAGGAGGCGGTGTTCCGGCGAAGCTAGGGCACGGCCAGGGCCCTTGGTGGTTGGAGAGCTTCAGTAGGGCGAAAGAAGGTTGGGCGGCACGGTGGCGAGGCTCGGGGACGGCTGAAATGCGCTGGCGACGAGCGAGCGGCACTGGCGGCAATGGCTGCGGTGGCGAGCCGAGAAGAAAAGAGGACTTCGCGCGGGCGCTGTGGAGGAAGGAGGAAGGGGAGAAGAGAAGAAAGGGGTGCACCGATTTTTAAAAGAGCCGTGGGGTAGGGAAGTAGGGGGAGAAGAGGAGGGGTGCAACACAGTAATGGCTGGGCGGCTCGGCGGCGGCGTGGCTCGGGCAGCGCGCGGCAGAGGAGAAAGAGAGAGAGAGAGAGAGAGAGAGAGGGCGCGGGAGAGGGAGGAGTGAAGGCGACGTGTGCCGGCTGATGCCGTGTCAGGCGGGTGGCTCAGGAAAGCCGGGGTGGTATGGTCCTGCCACCCGCCGCTCGGTCGGGCGGGCGGCGGGCACTATAGCCCGTCGACAATAGTCACTCTTCAGTAATTCATTAAAGCTGGAACGCAACTAAAAGAAATAGCACACTTCTCGAGCTCAAAAATTTTTGGAAATTTTTGTGCAAGTTCAAGAATTTATTTGGAGCATTTTTTATTTAGGATTCAAATCATGATTTGGTTTCTAAAAATTCTTGAATTTTCAAGGTGATTTCTAATTGGGTGAATTTTTAAGAGGTCTAAATCCTTTCCAAAAATTTTGAATAAATTCCAGAAATTTTATTTTTAAGTGTTCTTAATTTTTATGCAAAAATATGGCTAGGGTTTTGTGGAAATTTGGATAGCCATGAATTAGGGTTTGGATTTAATTCCTGTTAACAGGATTTCGACACTGGTAGTTGAATTTTTCCGACTTTAGCTATATTGTTCTGTTGTGTGCCAAAGTTTTCATAGTAATTCCTTAGAGTATTTTAAACATCATTTCATTTTACTTCCGGTGTCTATTTTGTTTCTAAGGGTGTCAATTTGCAAATCAGGGTTTTTAGCGTCGATTGGTCACCTGGTGACACTGGGGTGTCACATGAGTTGTGTGGTGCTGTAGTTTTCACTAAAATTGACTTGCGTAGTGGTTACCACAAGATTAGAATGAAGCTTGCTGATGAATGGAAAACTGCATTTAAAACTAAATTTGGTTTATATGAGTGGTTAGTCATGCCTTTTGGTTTCATTAATGCACCTAGCACTTTCATGAGATTAATGCATGAAGTTTTACGTTCATTCATTGGTAAATTTGTGGTAGTTTACTTTGATGATATCTTGATTTATAGCAAGTCTATGGCTGCACATATAGATCATCTTCGTGCTGTTCTCTCCGCTTTACGTGATACACGTTTGGTTGGTAACCTCGATAAGTGCACCTTTTGCACCAATCGAGTCTCTTTTCTTGGTTATGTTGTGACTCCACGAGGCATTGAGGTTGATAAGGGTAAGGTGGAGGTGATTGATAGTTGGCCTACACCCACAACGGTTTCGCACGTGAGGAGTTTTCTTGGCCTAGCGGGATTTTATCGCCTTTTTGTCAAGGAATTCAGCACCATCGGCATTCCGCTGATTGAGTTGACAGAGAAGGGTGTTACTTTCCATTGGGGGCCATACTTGGGAGAAGAGGATGAGCTTGAGTTGAGGACAACTCCTCTTCAAGAGGGGGAGGATAATGAGGACATCACACCCATGGATACACATAATCCTTCTCCTACTGTTACACATGAAGGTCCAATTACTAGAGCCCGCGCCCGACAACTTAATGTAAAGGTGAGCTCGTTCCTTAGTACTCCATTACGCATTCTTGAGGATAGATTACTATCTAATGATTTCATTATGATTAGAAATCATGGAGAGGACAGCGGAACGATGGGAGACCAGATAGGAGTCGTCCAAGGATGTCCAAACTAAGTCCGTGTCCCAGACCACGTCGACTTCGAATCTAATTCGGAGTCCAGGAGCAGCCTGTACTAAAATAGACGCCCAGGTCGCATACGGACTTTGTTTTAGGTGATCTACCACTTCATGGAAAGAGGACGAGATTGTCTTTCCAATGTGACTAGTCCCATGTCCAAATTCCTCTAGAGTCCATAGGAATCATCAAAATATTAGACAGTCCAAAATCTATGACGGTGCTACGACACCGACTTTGGGCCGGTTGGCCTTGTACCAAGTTAGAATCCATTAGGGCGTCCAGGGGACTTGCATATCCCTAATTCCTTTATATCCAGCCGTCACACTACCATTAGGGTTTGAGTTTTGCTTAGATTATTTCTGTTAAAAACAGTATCGCCGTTTCATCGGTTTGTGGGACCCCAACTTTTGTGAGTTTAATCTTCATCTACAATTTGGTTGCTTTCTACTTCGTTCTTACTTGTGTGCTTTGATTCACAGGCAAAGACTAGCCTTCTCGGTGAGGTCATCCGTGTCCCATCCCCGTTGGCGTGCAATATCAACTATGTGAATCTTCTCCTGGATTTTCTTCCCGGCGTTTGGGATTGACATTAACGTCTTAGCAGCGAAAAGGAGCCCCTATATCAAATGTTGTG
Source organism: Oropetium thomaeum (assembly GCA_001182835.1). NCBI lineage: Eukaryota > Viridiplantae > Streptophyta > Magnoliopsida > Poales > Poaceae > Oropetium > Oropetium thomaeum. Next base: position 2,160,703 of record LFJQ01000020.1, on the reverse strand, counting down.
CTGTTTTGAGTCTGGCTCAACCTAGACACCTTTGAAGAAACGTTTTTTTGGAGGTCTTGTGAGAGACCCGACCAATTTATATTCAAGTTTACCAAGTTGACTCGCGGCCCACGCATGGTGTGCGAGAACTCAACCCGATAAAAGAGAATATAGACCCGGCAGTCCCCCGACATGCTTCTCAAGCAATGCCCAAGATCCAAGCACGTCGGCAACGTCACATGTGATTCATCACAAAGGTCACATTAATTAATAACATTAATTTAAAATATTCTTACATAACAAGGTTCAACATAAGTCTTGAAACTAAAAGAAATCAAAGAGCGGAAGCGATTCTAAGGAAGACGATAGTCGCAGCGGTTGCAATGAGAAAACAGCAAAAGATTGCGATGCCCAGCCCACGAACATCGCACATCACGATCACTCGAAAGTCTTGACTACGCCTCGCCCTCGCCGGCATCGGCGGGGACAAAGTAGCCGAAGACCAACTCATCCTCACCTGCAAAAACTTAAACAACAAACGTTGAGTACGAAGGTACTCGCAAGTCTTACCCTGGTGGTGGGAATTAGTTCCCGACTCCAAGGATAATGCAATGAGGCTGTAGCAAGGTAATTAAGGTATAGGAATGGACTCGATTGCTTAAAGCAGAAACTAAGCATATATGAATAAGCATAAAGTAAAAGACTCTGCGGGCATAAACTTCTAATAAACCCAATCCCCAAGTACCAAGTAATCATAAACCATGTAATACCATCATCCATGTTCCATCCGAACCATGGATACCAATAACCATATTTAATTTCATCAAGAATATCCCAATTTCCATCATATTATGTGACAACTCTACGATATTATCCAAAGGACACTGAGCTTTGATCATAACCGAGACCGCGGCGGATTCGAACCGATTTTACACCCTGCAGGGGAGTCCAACTGTACCCACACGACTGAGGACCATACGGCTCATGTAACCCGCTAAAGTTACACAAGGGGGTACTCATGTCAACCTTTTTCACACTCGTGCCCACACGGTTGGAAAATCCACACGGTGCCGAGTACCACGGCCTCGCAGGCACACGTGAGTCCCTCGTCGAGTGTCACGGCCTCGCAGGCACCCATGACTCCCTCGTTCCACACACCGTGCAGTCATCGGCCAAACGTTGGTACGCAGTGAGATACTCAGCTTGTCTTACCATTATATCGGACATGTGGTATGAACGGAAAGTGCTCAGGCCAAGAATAACACGGCCGGTTCCTAGGTCAACCCAGACGGGGCCTACGGCACACAAGACCTCCATGTCTTGCTGCACTCCTATCCCACCGTCCAGATTTCAGCTTTTAACACTTTTCAACTTTTACCAACATATGAACTCGCCACAAGTCCATAAGTAAACAAGGTGGTTCCTATACGTGCGAGTGGGACTTACCACTCGACTTCTACCGTGTTATCTAAGCATGGCTAAGCACTTCGTGACTCGAACAAAGACACTCTACCCAGGTTGACAAGGTGACGTATTCAATGCCAAGGAGGGGTACATGCAACAATAATAGGTTTTCCCAATGTTACTACTAAGCCCGACTTTATGCATTCCTATACGTAAGCATTCATATTAATCATTAAGTAAATTACTTAGGGTAGCAATATGAGGTGCTTGCCTTCAACAGCAGCGGTGTTGACTTCCTCAGCAGCTTGGTCAACCTCTGGTGCTTCTCCCGCAGCAGCACCCGCGTCACTCTCTGGCGGTTCGTAAGCTATAAAGTAAAAACGCGACAGTATGAGATGCATGCCATGATGCCATGATGCCCAAATGATACGATATGATGCAGAGAGGTAGCTACTGAGTCTACGAACACCATGCAAAAAGAACGAAGGCATTCGGAGTTCTACAGCTCAAGTTATAACCTAAACAGTTTTACCGATTCCGGTTACGGGTTTCCCGGTTCCCGGTTCCGATATCGGGTGGCACACGAATGTCGTTTTCGGGAAAAATCCCAAAACACATCTCATGTACAGGCTTTACTAAGTGGCTTGGGTTACTATGAGACTAAGTTTGAGTGGTTTTGACTCGTGTTAACAGGAACACGAGCCCTCCGATGGTCGTTGCCCGTTTACGACATCGGGAATACCGTAACGGTGCCGTAAAAGTCGTAACGACTTTTCCGGTGAAATTCAAAGTTAAGTTACAGGCATGGGACCATTTTTAGTTTAAAGTAGGCTCTAAACTAAGACTTTTGGCTCTGGTTTGGGGTCAAGTTGAGCTTCTATGAATTTACTAAAAATCTAACAAGGCTCTGTTTTCCAAATTTATAAAATCAGAAACATGTATTAAAACTTATGCAAAAGCCATGAAACTTTACAGAGCTACTGCTGAGGATCTAAACTAAAGTTTTTGTTAAAGGTCTGGGGCTTTTGGGCGACTTCCCTAATGTACTTCAGACAGAGGTAACTAATCTAGGGTTTCGGGGATATTAACAATGACATGCATGCACAATGTTCATGAAAAAATTCTGATAAAAATGCAGGAGATGCATCATGCCAAGATAAAATTATGGTACAAAAATCAACCCTAGAAACCTTCTGGAACGTCAATTAAAAATCAACAACAGAAACAATACATTGAATTATTAAAGAAAATTCAGGGACATTTATGAAAAAGTGCTTTAACAGAAAATTAACTCATTAATCATGGATTCAAATAAAATTAGTTTGGGCATTTTTAGACTTTTCCATGATTTTCTACACACTATGCATCTTCTGGCTAAATGAAAGGAAAATAGGAAATTCAATGGAACAGTAATCCGAAACAGGGGAATGGCTGAGGCGGTTGCTCCAGTTGGAATCTCGCCGGAGGAGGGGGCTAGGAGGGAGATTGAAAGGTTGTAGAGCATCACCTTGATCCAAGGAACTGATTTGGAAAGGATTTGGGCCACGGGGAAGGCGGCAGGGTGGTGGTCGACGTGAGCCCAGAAGCTCTGCTAATGGCGGCCGACGGGTGGCGCGCGACGAACTTGCTCAACGGCGATGATCTGCGGCTAATGGCTTATCAAATAGATGTACCATGGTGAGAGGAACAAGCTGGTTGAAGGAATCGAAGAATGGAGCTACCTTGGTGACGGAATTTGAAAAGAGGTGGCCGCCGGCGTTATTGTCGGCCGAGGAGCAGTGCGGCGATGTTCTGGTGAAATTAGGGCACGGCTGGTGAGCTCGGTGTTCGGAGAGTTTCAGTGGGTCATGGGGAGCTCGCTTGGCATGGTGGCGAGGCTAGGGAGTGGCCGAGGCGAGCTGTCGACGGTGGGGGTGCTCGGGCGGCAATGGTGTGGCGGCGCACTGACTCGGGCAGAGGAGGAAGAAGAAGAGCGAGTGGAGAGCTGGTGCTTGGCTTTATACTTGAAGTGAAGGAGCCAAGGGAGGTAGAGAGTAGTGGTGCACGCGGATTGGAGAAGGGGGTGCGGCGGCTGGCAATTGGCGCCTGAAGGCGGTGCTCTGCCGTGGGTGATGGCGTGCGGCAGAGGGGAAGTGATGGCGCACCAGAGAGAGGGAGAGAGAGAGGCGAGAGGGGGAAGGGAGATGGAAACGGGGGAAATCTTTTAGCAAGATTCACTGATGAGGAGTGAAGGCGCCGCGCGGGGGATTGGCCGGGCGGTCGGCCGGCGGTTGGCTGCGGGCGGCAAAGTGTCGGGCGATGGTACTGTTCACGGTAAGTGTATTGTCGATTTCAATAAATTCAATTACCCTCCCTCTTGATACAATAGAAAACCCCAGCTCCCGAGCTCAAAAATTTTTGAAACTTTTTGTGTGTGCTAAGTGGTTTATTTGGAACAACTTTGCTTATAGGAAGGTTCACTGAAACAGCTTCTAAAGATCTGTGAATTTTCAATTAGGTTCAAAATTGTTGGAATTTTAAAGGGGTTTAAACCTTTACCAAAAATTTTCATAAAATCTCCAAAATTCTATTTTAATGTGTAGTTAATTGTTATGCAAAAACATTGGGGTAGTTTTATTAAGAAAACAAAAGGCTTCTTGAAAGTCGATTACGGTTTTACGAAAACGACGAAACTCGAAACCCTGACCCAAATTCAAAACAGGAAAAGGTCGAATTCAAATGATTGAATCAGTGAGCTCAAATTCAAAAGGACAAAAGATTGCAACTTTTGGGATGTGACAGACCACCCCCCCTTAAAAGAATCTCGTCCCGAGATTAAAAGTTTAAGTAGGGTGGCGAAAGGAATATCAATGATAAGGAATGCTAAGAAGCGAATGTGAAGAGAACAGCGAGGGGACTTACGACTCTGTGAAAAGCTCCGGGTAGTCCTCCCGCATTTTATCCTCACGTTCCCATGTTGCTTCTTCTTCGGTGTGTCTGCTCCAATGCACTTTCACCATCGGGATTGCACGATTGCGCAATTTGCGTTCCGAACGTGCAAGGATGCGTAGAGGATACTCCACATAAGAGAGGTCGGGTTGGACTTCGACATGCTCCATGGAAATAGCCTCGGTCGGAACACGGAGACACTTCTTCAATTGAGAGATGTGGAAGACATTGTGGATGTTACCAAGAGAGGTTGGCAACTCTAGCTCATATGCCACGTCACCACGTCTTGCAAGAATTTTGAAGGGACCAATGTAGCGTGGGGCTAACTTCCCTTTCACCTGGAATCTTTTCGTGCCTCGGAGTGGTGAAACTTTGAGGTAAACATAATCTCCAACTTTGAAGAAAAGTTCTACCCGACGACGATCGGCGTAGCTCTTCTGACGAGATTGAGCAACTCGGAGATGTTCCTGGATTTGGCGCACTTGAACTTCAGCATCGCGAACCACATCAGGACCGAAGAAAGGTCGTTCCCCGGATTCAGACCAATTCAACGGGGTTCTACAACTTCTCCCATAGAGTGCTTCAAATGGGGACATTTGGAGGCTAGCTTGGTAGCTATTGTTGTAAGAGAACTCCGCAAAAGGTAAGCAAAGCTCCCATCTTTTGCCGTAGGTTAACACACAAGCTCTCAACATGTCCTCAAGGATTTGATTGACCCGTTCGGTCTGTCCTCCCGTTTGCGGGTGGTAAGCCGAACTATGAATAAGCTGGGTGTCCAACGCTTGATGAAGGCTTTTCCAAAACCGAGAGACGAACTGGGTGCCTCGGTCTGAAATAATTGTCTTTGGAACACCATGAAGACACACAATGCGAGTGAGGTACAACTCTGCATATTCCTTGAAAGAATAGGTGGTCTTGACGGGAAGGAAATGTGCAGATTTTGTTAACCGGTCAACGATTACCCAGATGGAATCGTAACCACCCGAAGTTCTAGGCAAACCAACAATGAAATCCATGCCAATATCCTCCCATTTCCATGATGGAATAGGCAATGGTTGCAGTGTGCCTGCGGGTTTTAAGTGGATAGCTTTCACTCGCTGACATACGTCACACTTGGAGACGTACTGAGCAATTTCCCGCTTCATGCGAGTCCACCAGAATTTGGTCTTCAAGTCTTGATACATTTTCGTACTTCCTGGGTGTATGGACAGCAAGGAATCATGAGCTTCATTGAGAATTTTCATCTTCAGCTCATCGACTTTTGGCACCACAAGGCGTTTTCCAAACCATAACACGCCTTGCTCATCGAGAGAAAAACATCTGGCTTTACCCGATTTTATTTTCTCCCGGATACGAGCCATTCCTTTGTCGTTTTTCTGGGCTTCCTTGATCTGATCCAAAAGTGTGGATTTTATTTCAAGGTTGGCAAGGAAACCTTCTTCCACCATTTGTAGACCAAGCTTCTGAAAATCCTCACATAGGGAGCGATTTCGGGTCTTCCCGATTAGGCAGTTGCAACGGCTTTTGCGACTCAACGCGTCAGCCACAACGTTAGCCTTTCCTGGGTGGTAATGCACCTCTAGCTTGTAGTCCTTGATCAACTCAAGCCATCTTCTTTGCCTCATATTCAAATCAGCTTGGGTGAATATGTATTTGAGGCTCTTGTGATCGGTATAGATATTGCAAGTCTTGCCAAGGAGATAGTGTCGCCAGATTTTCAAAGCATGAACAACGGCGGCAAGCTCAAGATCATGAGTAGGGTAATTCTTCTCATGTGACCTCAATTGGCGAGAATCATAAGCAATGACTCTCCCGTCTTGCATAAGCACACATCCGAGTCCAACACGAGAGGCGTCGCAATAGACATCAAAGCTCTTGTGGATGTCGGGTTGCGCAAGAACGGGCGCTGTGGTAAGTAATGTTTTCAATGTCTGGAAGGCTTGCTCACAATTCGAGGACCAAAGAAATTTTTCTCCTTTGCACAGCAACCTGGTCAATGGCTTGGCAATCTTGGAGAAATCCTTGATAAACCGACGGTAGTAACCCGCAAGTCCAAGGAAACTGCGGATTTCCTTCACATTGGTCGGTGGAGACCAATCAAGCACTTCTTGCACCTTGGTGGGATCTACGGCAACACCATTTTCAGAAATGACGTGCCCAAGAAAAGCAACTTCGTGCAGCCAAAACTCACACTTGCTGAATTTGGCATAAAGACGGTGTTCACGAAGCTTCCCGAGTACAATTCGGAGGTGAACGGCATGATCTGCTTCCGTCTTGGAGAACACAAGGATATCATCGATGAAGATTACCACACATACATCGAGTTCCTCCATGAAAATAGAGTTCATCAAGTACATGAAGTAGGCAGGGGCATTTGTGAGACCAAAGGACATGACAAGGTACTCGTACAAACCGTAACGAGTAGAAAAGGCAGTTTTTGGAATGTCCTCTTCTCTGATCTTTATTTGATGTTAGCCCAGCCTTAAATCAATTTTGGAGAAACAACGAGCGCCAGAAAGCTGATCGAAAAGGATATCGATCCGCGGAAGTGGATATTTGTTTTTGATGGTAACGGCGTTCAAAGGACGATAATCGACACACATGCGCAATGTGCCGTCTTTCTTCTTCACAAAGATAGCGGGACAACCCCAAGGAGAAGAACTCGGACGAATGAAACCCTTGTCGAGGAGATCTTTCAACTGCTTCTTCATTTCAGCTAACTCCTCAGAAGACATTGGATACGGCCGTTTCGAAATAGGAGCCGTTCCTGGTTCGAGTTCGATGGCAAACTCAACAGCCCGGTCGGGCGGCATACCCGGCAAATCATCTGGGAAAACATCCGGATATTCGCACACAACGGGGATAGAGGAAAGCTCAGAACTAGTCGCACCTTTCAAATGGTACAACCCGGAATTATCACCTTCAAGGTGTAGCGAAAAACGATCGCCGGTTGGGCCTTTCAGAGAAACAACTCTGGAAGCCACGTGGATGACGGCATCGTGAGAAATCATCCAATTCATCCCAAGAATAATATCTAACCCCTGGAGATCTAGGAGTAAGAGATTGGCTTGCAAGGTAACACCGCTGACTGGGGTCAACGATGTCGGAACCATGGAGTCTACGTGGATTTTGGCTCCGGGGGATTCTATGAGATAAGGTGTACGGGTAGGGAATATCTTTAAGTTATAATGTGCGGCATACTCTCGCCTAATAAAGGAATGTGATGCACCAGAATCAAAAAGAACTTTGGTAGGACGAGAATCGACGGATAACGTACCAACGAGCACGTCGGCACCTTTAGGCACATCAGCGGCGGTCGTGTAGTTGACACGGCCACGCTTGGGAACTTGGGGCTTGTTGCCTTGTTGTGGTGGAGCAGCGACAGGTGGACGCGGTGGCTGGTTTGGAGCAGCAGCTCCCGCTCCACGCCTTGGATACGGACAGCCACGGGAAAGGTGACCGCGCTGGCCGCAGTTGAAACACGGACCAACAGCTTGATTTCCAGCCTGACCCATGGGGGGCCTGGGAGCTTGTCCAGCAGCAGGAGGAGCACGACGGACCATCCACATGGGCTGCGGTGGAGCTGAGCCCGTGCGAGGACGCTGTGGGTTCCCATTCTGTGGCGGTAGGGCAGCACGCTTGCGGTTCTTGGCTGCAAGCTTGTTCATCTTGTCCTCAGCAACTATGGCACGATCCACGAGCTGGTTAAAGCTGCCGACCTCTGAAATGATGACAGACAGCTTGTCTTGCATCTCCTCAGAAAGGCCATTGTAGAAATAGCCCCTCTTGCTCGCGTCGGTTGCCACTTCTGTGCGAGCGTACTGTGCAAGGTAGTTGAATTGGTGCACATACTCCATCACCGAACGGTTGCCTTGTTTGAGAGCAAGGAACTCCAGCCTCTTAATCTCCATCACGCCATCCGGGATGTGAAAGGCACGGAAGGCAGTACGGAACTCTTGCCACGTGTAACGGTGGTTGTCGGGCTGGGTGGCACGGTAGGTATCCCACCATGCACCGGCTTCATTCTGAAGCTGATGGGCAGCAAAAAGAACCTTCTGATGCTCTCCGCACTGGAGTAGATCGAGCTTTTGCTCAATGGTGCGAAGCCAATGGTCAGCGTCAAGGGGGTCCTTGGCCCGAGTGAAGATAGGCGGCTCGGTGCGGCGGAAGTCGGAGAAGTCATCCTCACGAGCGGTGTTGCGCTCCGCGCCACGCTGACTGATGCCCTTAGCGATGATACGAAGATACTCGGAGTGCTCCCGCCGATTGTGCTCGATTTGCATGAGCACTTCAGCCATGGTAGGGGCTGGTGGTGGCGGTGGTGGTGTGGTCTGGCGTCCTTGGCCTTCAGCAGCTCCGGAGGTTTCACCGGCCTCACGAGTGCGGCTTCGGGTATTCATCCTGTCGCCAAAACCACGGTTAGCGACCGGAAAAATAGACAACCAGACGATACATTGCTATGACAACAAGGACCGGTCATAGACAGGGAAAAATACGGGTTGCTGGGAATGCTATCGATGATATGAAGGCAGCAATGGTTGCTACGAGATGACAGACATGGTGTACCGACCAACATACACCGATGTTCAGATAGGGTGAGCTCACTAAACTCGAACACGAAACTCAAAACAACGACGAAAGTTTTGAAAGTTGAACAAGTTGTTTCAAAGGTGAAACAAACTTGTTCCTTTTGCTGTTAAAAAAAACCAGTCAACAAAAGATGACCAAAACCCAACTAGCAATTTACAACTCAAAACCAAACAAGGAGATGATCGATGCATGCAATGATATGCAAACATGCTCCGTACTAACGATTCTCACACGGATGCATAAAACACTCTCCCCAAGCACAACAACACTACTGAAAATAAACACACAACGTCAACATGGGCGATTTTGAATAGAAGGAGGGGTTTAGATAAAACACGCGGCCTAACACAATGGGTGGCTGCCAAGACCCGCTAAACTATTCTAACGACCCATCTATCAAGGAGGGCAGCAATGCAGGGTGCATTCCTAGTTCTAAAAAAAACTAAAACAAGTTAAGAAAGGTGAGGGCCTAAAAACAGCACTACTACTACAACTTTTAGTTGAATTTAGTGATTTTAGGACACAACTACCCACCCCGTGTTGCTAAGCAAAATTTTAGGGTGTATTTTTGTGAACCTTAGCTCTGATACCAGCGCCTGTGAGAGACCCGACCAATTTATATTCAAGTTTACCAAGTTGACTCGCGGCCCACGCATGGTGTGCGAGAACTCAACCCGATAAAAGAGAATATAGACCCGGCAGTCCCCCGACATGCTTCTCAAGCAATGCCCAAGATCCAAGCACGTCGGCAACGTCACATGTGATTCATCACAAAGGTCACATTAATTAATAACATTAATTTAAAATATTCTTACATAACAAGGTTCAACATAAGTCTTGAAACTAAAAGAAATCAAAGAGCGGAAGCGATTCTAAGGAAGACGATAGTCGCAGCGGTTGCAATGAGAAAACAGCAAAAGATTGCGATGCCCAGCCCATGAACATCGCACATCACGATCACTCGAAAGTCTTGACTACGCCTCGCCCTCGCCGGCATCGGCGGGGACAAAGTAGCCGAAGACCAACTCATCCTCACCTGCAAAAACTTAAACAACAAACGTTGAGTACGAAGGTACTCGCAAGTCTTACCCTGTGGTGGGAATTAGTTCCCGACTCCAAGGATAATGCAATGAGGCTGTAGCAAGGTAATTAAGGTATAGGAATGGACTTGATTGCTTAAAGCAGAAACTAAGCATATATGAATAAGCATAAAGTAAAAGACTCTGCGGGCATAAACTTCTAATAAACCCAATCCCCAAGTACCAAGTAATCATAAACCATGTAATACCATCATCCATGTTCCATCCGAACCATGGATACCAATAACCATATTCCAATTTCATCAACAATATCCCAATTTCCATCATATTATGTGACAACTCTACGATATTATCCAAAGGACACTGAGCTTTGATCATAACCGAGACCGCGGCGGATTCGAACCGATTTTACACCCTGCAGGGGAGTCCAACTGTACCCACACGACTGAGGACCATACGGCTCATGTAACCCGCTAAAGTTACACAAGGGGGTACTCATGTCAACCTTTTTCACACTCGTGCCCACACGGTTGGAAAATCCACACGGTGCCGAGTACCACGGCCTCGCAGGCACACGTGAGTCCCTCGTCGAGTGTCACGGCCTCGCAGGCACCCATGACTCCCTCGTTCCACACACCGTGCAGTCATCGGCCAAACGTTGGTACGCAGTGAGATACTCAGCTTGTCTTACCATTATATCGGACATGTGGTATGAACGGAAAGTGCTCAGGCCAAGAATAACACGGCCGGTTCCTAGGTCAACCCAGACGGGGCCTACGGCACACAAGACCTCCGTGTCTTGCTGCACTCCTATCCCACCGTCCAGATTTCAGCTTTTAACACTTTTCAACTTTTACCAACATATGAACTCGCCACAAGTCCATAAGTAAATAAGGTGGTTCCTATACGTGCGAGTGGGACTTACCACTCGACTTCTACCGTGTTATCTAAGCATGGCTAAGCACTTCGTGACTCGAACAAAGACACTCTACCCAGGTTGACAAGGTGACGTATTCAATGCCAAGGAGGGGTACATGCAACAATAATAGGTTTTCCCAATGTTACTACTAAGCCCGACTTTATGCATTCCTATACGTAAGCATTCATATTAATCATTAAGTAAATTACTTAGGGTAGCAATATGAGGTGCTTGCCTTCAACAGCAGTGGTGTTGACTTCCTCAGCAGCTTGGTCAACCTCTGGTGCTTCTCCCGCAGCAGCACCCGCGTCACTCTCTGGCGGTTCGTAAGCTATAAAGTAAAAACGCGACAGTATGAGATGCATGCCATGATGCCATGATGCCCAAATGATGCGATATGATGCAGAGAGGTAGCTACTGAGTCTACGAACACCATGCAAAAAGAACGAAGGCATTCGGAGTTCTACAGCTCAAGTTATAACCTAAACAGTTTTACCGATTGCGGTTACGGGTTTCCCGGTTCCTGGTTCCGATATCGGGTGGCACACGAATGTCGTTTTCGGGAAAAATCCCAAAACACATCTCATGTACAGGCTTTACTAAGTGGCTTGGGTTACTATGAGACTAAGTTTGAGTGGTTTTGACTCGTGTTAACAGGAACACGAGCCCTCCGATGGTCGTTGCCCGTTTACGACATCGGGAATACCGTAACGGTGCCGTAAAAGTCGTAACGACTTTTCCGGTGAAATTCAAAGTTAAGTTACAGGCATGGGACCATTTTTAGTTTAAAGTAGGCTCTAAACTAAGACTTTTGGCTCTGGTTTGGGGTCAATTTGAGCTTCTATGAATTTACTAAAAATCTAACAAGGCTCTGTTTTCCAAACTTATAAAATCAGAAACATGTATTAAAACTTATGCAAAAACCATGAAACTTTACAGAGCTACTGCTGAGGATCTAAACTAAAGTTTTTGTTAAAGGTCTGGGGCTTTTGGGCGACTTCCCTAATGTACTTCAGACAGAGGTAACTAATCTAGGGTTTCGGGGATATTAACAATGACATGCATGCACAATGTTCATGAAAAACTTCTGATAAAAATGCAGGAGATGCATCATGCCAAGATAAAATTATGGTACCAAAATGAACCCTAGAAACCTTCTGGAACTTCAATTAAAAATCAACAACAGAAACAATACATTGAATTATTAAAGAAAATTCAGGGACATTTATGAAAAAGTGCTTTAACAGAAAATTAACTCATTAATCATGGATTCAAATAAAATTAGTTTGGGCATTTTTAGACTTTTCCATGATTTTCTACACACTATGCATCTTCTGGCTAAATGAAAGGAAAATAGGAAATTCAATGGAACAGTAATCCGAAACAGGGGAATGGCTGAGGCGGTTGCTCCAGTTGGAATCTCGCCGGAGGAGGGGGCTAGGAGGGAGATTGAAAGGTCGTAGAGCATCACCTTGATCCAAGGAACTGATTTGGAAAGGATTTGGGCCACGGGGAAGGCGGCAGGGTGGTGGTCGACGTGAGCCCAGAAGCTCTGCTAATGGCGGCCGACGGGTGGGGCGCGACGAACTTGCTCAACGGCGATGATCTGCGGCTAATGGCTTATCAAATAGATGTACCATGGTGAGAGGAACAAGCTGGTTGAAGGAATCGAAGAATGGAGCTACCTTGGTGACGGAATTTGAAAAGAGGTGGCCGCCGGCGTTATTGTCGGCCGAGGAGCAGTGCGGCGATGTTCTGGTGAAATTAGGGCACGGCTGATGAGCTCGGTGTTCGGAGAGTTTCAGTGGGTCATGGGGAGCTCGCTTGGCATGGTGGCGAGGCTAGGGAGTGGCCGAGGCGAGCTGTCGACGGTGGGGGTGCTCGGGCGGCAATGGTGTGGCGGCGCACTGACTCGGGCAGAGGAGGAAGAAGAAGAGCGAGTGGAGAGCTGGTGCTTGGCTTTATACTTGAAGTGAAGGAGCCAAGGGAGGTAGAGAGTAGTGGTGCACGCGGATTGGAGAAGGGGGTGCGGCGGCCGGCAATTGGCGCCTGAAGGCGGTGCTCTGCCGTGGGTGATGGCGTGCGGCAGAGGGGAAGTGATGGCGCACCAGAGAGAGGGAGAGAGAGAGGGGAGAGGGGGAAGGGAGATGGAAACGGGGGAAATCTTTTAGCAAGATTCACTGATGAGGAGTGAAGGCGCCGCGCGGGGGATTGGCCGGGCGGTCGGCCGGCGGTTGGCTGCGGGCGGCAAAGTGTCGGGCGATGGTACTGTTCACGGTAAGTGTATTGTCGATTTCAATAAATTCAATTACCCTCCCTCTTGATACAATAGAAAACCCCAGCTCCCGAGCTCAAAAATTTTTGAAACTTTTTGTGTGTGCTAAGTGATTTATTTGGAACAACTTTGCTTATAGGAAGGTTCACTGAAACAGCTTCTAAAGATCTGTGAATTTTCAATTAGGTTCAAAATTGTTGGAATTTTAAAGGGGTTTAAACCTTTACCAAAAATTTTCATAAAATCTCCAAAATTCTATTTTAATGTGTAGTTAATTGTTATGCAAAAACATTGGGGTAGTTTTATTAAGAAAACAAAAGGCTTCTTGAAAGTCGATTAGGGTTTTACGAAAACGACGAAACTCGAAACCCTGACCCAAATTCAAAACAGGAAAAGGTCAAATTCAAATGATTGAATCAGTGAGCTCAAATTCAAAAGGACAAAAGATTGCAACTTTTGGGATGTGACAGGTCTGGATATAGATTCCAGAGCACGATATGTCTTATTGCCGATTGGCCCAGTTATGTTGGTCTATTGGCGAAACTCGGGGTATCCGGAGCAATAGATTACCGAGTGGTCCGGCCAACGAGGGTTGCCTGGCAAGTCTCGAGCATGCAGACTGTAGGATTTCCGATTGACCGTGCATGTGATATCGACTAGCGAGCCCCCAAGTACGCGGAATGTAGGTTTGCTGCCTGATGGTATACGTGATGTCAAATGGCGAGCCCCCAAGTACGTGGGATACAAATTTTGCCGACTCACCGTATACTTGGTGATGACTGGCGAGCCCCCAAGTACGCGGAGTACGGGTTTTCCGACTAATTGTGTACGCAATGTCGACTGGCGAGCTTTCAAGTGTGCGCATGCGGCAAAGATATTTGGATTCCCGCCAAGTCTCTGCCAGTATCTTTTGCCCATCTTGTCCTGCAGTTTCGGCCCACTAAGCGACGATTTGTCGTATCTCTAACACAAGGGGTTACCTCACTGCACCTCTTGGTGTTTCGCTGCGTGGCTCTTGGTCCGCGATTGATCTTTAAGTCATGTGGCGACATCCGGTCCGTTTAATCCAAACGTCGCGCGTCATGGCCTGCTAGCCTCAGTGCCGCGCCTCTTAAATACGGGGCGGCGGCCTCTTCATTTCCCTTCACATGCTTTCGCTTTCTTCGCGCACGCCTTCTGCATTTCGCTGAATAGCCATCTTCTCTTCCTTGTTCGTCACGCCTTTTTGGTTTTCGCGCTCCATCTGTTCTCCAAGGGCATCAGGGACATCGTCCGGCAACTATCTCCACGACCTCACCGCAAGAGGTTTCTCCTATCATCGAGGGATGCGTGGAGTATATGGCAGCCTCGATTGATTGGGACTTCCCTACCGGCCATACTCCTCCGGAGCCAGGGACCGAGGTGATTGCTTTCCCTTCTTTCTTCGATCATGGTTTCCAAGTCCCGACTTGCTACTTACTCCTCCATCTCTACCAAATCAGAGCACATCATCTTACTCCCAACTCTATTCTGCTCATTTCCATCTTTATTCATCTCTGCGAAGCCTTCTTGGGTATTGATCCTCATTTTTCACTGTTTTGCGAGCTCTTCTCTTTGAAACTTCAACCCAACTCTTCCAACCCTTCTCTCTTTGGGGGAGCCAGCATCCAGCTTCGTAGGAAGGAAAGATACCTTGACGTGCCGCTGGTTACCAGCGTCAAGTCTTGGGCTTCCTACTGGTTATATGTTGGTAATCATGAGCCTTCGCTTCCCGCCTACTCCGGTCTTGTGCCCCAATCCACGCCCAACTGGACTCTCGCCCTGAAGCAGATGACCTTGTAGGCGTAGCTCAATGTTTGAAGCACATTCAGCGACTTGAGAATCTGGGGCTGACCATAGTCCATGTGGTGGGAGACTTCGTTAGCTGCCGGGTGCAACCGATTAAATGGTGAGATCACCCAGATTACAAATTTTTGCCTCAAGATGATCCCACGATTGAGGGTCCCTCGCTGGGAACAACCGTCATTAACGACGGCTTCATCGCCTCTTTACCCGCTGGACTGACTGGGTTTGTCCGGTGGGTATCCCTCATTACTATGCCTCGGCGCCTCGGCCCAAGGTGATTATTTGCCTAATTATTACTTGATACAACGTTTATTGTTTCATTGTGACACCCCATATGTCACTTAAGAACTCATCGACAAATTTAATTATGCACTTTGAAGCAAAATTCACCCTAAAGTCAATAAGCAATGTTGTTTTAAACACTTCCAATGGCATCCACAAAAATTTTGGTGAATTACAGAACACTTTTATAGAATCAGGAGTTCTAATCCACAATACCAAAACCAATTCTTAACAGGAAAGAATTCAAACACCCATTTTAAAATTCATCAAAAATTCCATGTAACCCTAGCAATATTTTTACATGGCAATTATGTTCACTTCAAATTAGAATTTTGGAGATTTTATCAGAATATTTGGAAAAGATTTAAACTCCTTAAAAATTCAAACAAGATTGAATTTAGTTGGAAATTCACAAAATTCTAGAGGCAGAACCAGGACTCCATCATTTAACGAACATTGCTGATAATAATTCACTGAGTGCCCACAAAAAAGTTTCAAAATTTTCTGAGCTCCGGAGGTATTAATTTTACATGAATTTAGATCGGAATTTGAGTTAATTGCAAAAAATCAATTAAAATCCGGCCACCACCCCAGCGGCCAACCGCCGCAGCAGCTGGCAGTAGTGGTAGGCGCGGTCGGCACGGCTTTTCTCGCCGTGCTTTCACTCTGATGAGAGCAAATCCCGCAAGATCCTCTCCTCTCCTCTCCCTTCTGACGCGGACCCGCCCAGAAAACCTCGTCTCGGGACGGACCCGGTCAGTCGTTGAACCAGGATCCTGTTGGGCAACACTCGGCGAAGTGAGCGTACACACGATACAACACAGGCAGGAATAAACAGCAATAATTTATAAGGAAAGAGAACTTAATACATCATTGATTCATAGTTTGAAACTTAAATCTTACAGTGAATCAGAGTACGCAATTAAAGTTTTGAAAATAACAGCGAAAGACTTGAACGATTACAAACTCCGACACTCGGACTTAAGCAAAAGCACGCGCCGTGCCCAAGGGCGTCATGCTACTAGCCACTTCAAAGTTCACTGCGACGACTCGCACAACTCCGACTGGACGTTCCCGATCTCGGGGAGAGGCTCCTCCCAAGGGAACCTACCAGCTTGGTCCTGCATGACGGTGCCTGAAAACCACATAACGCTAACGCGTGAGCTTCTAAGAAGCTCAGCAAGACTGACCCGACAAAATGGCTGATTACAGCCGACTCCTAGACATGAAGGCTGATGGGGGGTGGGTTTACTTGCAAAAAAGGACTCGCAAGCCTGTACTACTCTTGTCAAATTTTAGCACAAGTTAAGTGATTAGAAAAATAAATTTAGTTAGCATTGAGCTAAGCAAACATAATAGAAGCAACAATAGCAAATGTAATATCATAATTCATTCTCATTGTATCTCAACCTATTTACTAAAATGTGGTGCGTTTCACGAGCATGCTCACTAACTGGGAGCGACAGCGGTTCGAAACGATTTTTATACCCTGCAGGGGAAAACCCAATTGTACGACACATGCGTGTCCCAGACTCACACATGGCAACCATTCACACCAGCTCCTGCAACGTCAATTCCCTCCTACGCCTACCTTAGCAGCGCCGCATCCCACCAGACAACACGTCCCAGACGGTTTCTGTGGAGTTCCCACGCTGCCCACCCCAGATCTCCCCCTAGTCAGACACCGTAGGGCAGGTTCGACGTTGCAATCACTAGGCTACATAGGTTTACTGGGGCCCATAACACCCAGCATACGACCAGTACATTCAACACTCGATCAGTCTCGGACCACACGGATCAGACAAGTCTACGGTCACCCTGGACCCGATCCAGCCGCCGACCTACTTTGTATCCTGTCTGACCCTCAAACTTTTATCTTTCTTACTTATTCACATTCGTGAGGCACATCTCATGAAATAGTTTCATTCAATATCCTACCACTCGCGAGCAGCGTCCACTCTGCTCGACTTCTACCGGCAATACCTGCTAAGCATAGCATACTAAGGGGGTATCTGTACCAGCTACCGATAGGGTTTCCTATGGGAAACAATGCAACTATGGTTTCAATCAACTCCTAGCACTTAATGCACAAATAAGACACACTGAGATATAAAAGAAAAATTTAAAACTCGGTTGTGCACCGGGGCTTGCCTGGTTCTTCGGCGTTGTTGTTGCCGTCGTCCGTGGAAATCGAAGAACTCAGACCTGCAGCTACCTCGGGCGCCTCAGAATCTACATGATGCAGTATGATTAAGATAAGTTCAATGAAAAAAGGCCATAATGCATTTGTTAAAGGTTAACTAAGGAATTCGACGTTTAGGGATTAGGGCTAACCCTAATTCCTCGACGTCGTCGATTTAATTAAATTCTTAATCTATGAATGATGTTCAAAGAAATCTATTCAACTCTCATGGGGTGACTTTTAGTTGGTATATGTTTAAAATAAGAATTTGAACTTTGATTAATGTTAATTTGACATTTTACATCGGTTAAACATTATTTAATTTCTTCGACTATTAAACTAGGGTTAAAATGAAAATTTTAGTTCCACCTCAAGATTATTTTTAGTTGATAGAAATTTCTGAAATAAGCATTTTGAACTTTGGGTGGGACCTAGATGAATTTTCTAGATTTTGTAAAAATTCATCAAAGTTTCTGTTTTTAAAACTTATAAAATCAGAAAGCATTAGTAAACCCTAGAATAAAATTATGAGATTTTATGTGGGCATTCATGAGCACCAAAAGCTACAACTTTGCTTTTGGGTCTAATCCTTTTAAACAACTTTTACAATGCATTTTAGAAAATAGTATTTTAACTAGGCAGATTGAAGTGATTTAATAGCGTTACATACAACTCCGTGGTCCTAAAATCTTCATAAACTTCCAGGGGATGTGTGTGGCCATGGTGTATTTGTGGATCAAAGATCAGCCCTAGCATTGCTCTAGAATGCAAATTAAAATTCAAAAACAGAATAGAGTGTTCTAATTAATTCTGCAAATTTTTGTACAATTTCTAAAAAGTGCTTTAACAGAAAATTATTTCAGTGTTCAAGGATTCAAATAAAAGTAGGTTTGGCATTTTTAGATTTTTCCATGATTTGTTACACACTTTACCACTTCTGGCTAATTAAAAAAATTGGAGGACCTAATGGAACAGTGGCACAGAACAGGAAAAAACAGCAGGGCGGTTGGTCCGGTGAGGTTTCTCGCCGGAGAAGAGGGTTAGGGCGGGGATTGAAGTGTCATGGAGCATCACCGTGAGTCAATGCACTGACTTGAAGAGGATCAAGTCCACGGGGAAGAGTGCAAGGTGGTCGTCGACGTGAGCTCCAAAGCGGTGTTAATGGCGGCCGAGGTGGTGGCGCGCGACGTTCTTCGTCGACGGCGATCACCTGTGGCCGGAATCATGTCAAAGGGGTGCGCAATAACCAGAGGAAGTAGCCAGCGAGTTGAATTGGAAAAGCATTGTACCGCGACGAATTTTTTCGAGGAGGGGCGATCAGCGGTGAGGTTCTTCAGCCGAGAGGGAGACGGCGGTGTTCCGGGCAGAGCGGGGGATGACTGGCGGCCTTGGTGGACGAAGAGTAGCAGGGAGTGGAGAGGGACCTTTCGGGCACGATGGAGCGGCCTGGAAGCTGTCGGAGCGTGCTGGCGTTGTGGAGGTGGCTGCGGTCGGCTATGGCAGTGGCGGCGCACTGAGTAGGGAGGAGGGTTCTCGCGCGGGGTGAAGGGAAAAAGGAGGAGTGGGGGGGGGGGTGCACCGTTTTAAAGGGGGCTCGGCGTAGGGGGTTAGAGGGGCAAGAGGGGTATGGCCCTTTTTTTCATGGGTTAGAGGGGCAAGAGGGGTATGGCCGGCATGTAAAAATATGGCTAGGGTTCTGTGGAAATTTTGGTAGCCAAGAGTTAGGGTTTGGATTTCTTCCTGTTAATAGGATTTCGATACTGTTAGTTGAGATCTTCCCGGACTTTGCTATGGGGTTTCTGTTGTTTGTCAAACTTTTCATAGTGTTCCTTTAAAGCATTTTAAACAATATTCCTTTTTATTTTCAAGGTTGAATCTGCTTTTAGGCGAGTGAAATTATGGATTAGGATTTACAGTTGTCGATTTTGCCCTGGTGACACCTGGGGTGTCACACCTTCCTTCCTCTCTCTTCCCCGCGCGCCTCTGTTTCTCCCGGGGCGCAAGCCACCGCCCACCCTCGCCACTCACCGACGAGCTGCTCCACTCCCTCCCCTTCTCTCTCTCTCTCTCGCAGTGCATTAAGGACGCATCCGAGCCTCCTTCACTCCTCCCCACACTCCATTCTTGTCACATCCCAAAAGTTTCAATCTTTTGTCCTTTTGAAAACGAGCTCACTGATTTGATCTTTTGATTTTGACCTTTTCCTGTTTGAGCTTTCGGTCAGGGTTTCAGGGTTTGTCGATTCGGGTAAACCCTAGTTGTGCTTTCAAGGAGTCTTCTATTTTTTCTAATGGAACTACCCCAATATTTTTACATAACATTTAACTACACATTAAAATATAATTTTGGAGATTTTATCAAAAATTTTGGAAAAAGTTTAAACCCTTTTAAAATTCCAACAAATTTGAACTAGGTTAAAAATTTACAGATCCTTAGAGGCTGAATTAGGGCATCTTCTTTAAAAAAATTGTTTCAAATAATTCTCTTACCTCACACAAAAAGTTTCAAAAATTCTTGAGCTAGGGAGATAGGGTTTTCTGTTGAATCAAGAAGGAGCTTTTGAAACAATTCAAATCAAAATTGAAATAAGGGTGACCGTGAACAGTGCCGGCCGCCCACAGCAACTACTGCCGTGGCCTTCAGCCGAGGCAGCGCCGGCCGGCTGTTTTCCCGCGCCGCTTTTACTCTTGCCAGATCAAGATCTCTCCAAAAGATTTCCTCTCTCTCTCCCTCTCTCTCTCTCCATTGGTGCCATTATTTCTCCGCTCGGGCACGCTACCCCCACGGTCGAGCACCGCCTCATACGCCAATCGCCGCCCGCCGCTCTCCTCACCAATCAGCAGCACGGCCATCACTCCTCTTCTCTTCCTCCCCTGGCGCACTCCCCTCGAGTACTTAAAGCCGGCATCGCCCCTTCTCTTTCCCTTCTTCTTTCTTCTTTGTCCCGAGCGCCTCCATAGCCGACATGCCGCCCTCCACGACACCAGCGCAGCGTAGCAACTCTCGAGCCTCGCCACCGTGCCCGGAAGGCTCCTCTCAGCCCCCTGCTGCTCTCAGACCACCAAGGCCGCCGGCCATGCCCCAGTTTCGCCGGAACGCCGCCGTCCCTTTTCTTTGGCCGAGAGCACCGCCATCGACTTCAACTCCCAAATTCGCTGCAACGGTACAATGCTTTTCCAATTCCTTTTGCCGGCAAGCTCTACTTGCTATTGCGCACCAATTTGACAAGTTAACGGCCGCAGCTCATCGCCGGCGAGGAAGAACGTCGCGCGTCACCCCACCGGCCGCCATTAGCGCCGCCACGAGCTCACGTCGCCGACCACCGTGCCGTCTTCCCCGTAGCCTTCATCCACTACAAATCAGTCCTTGGGTCAAGGTGATGCTCCACGACCTTTCAATTTGCCCCTAGCCCTCTCCTCCGGCGAGCATCTCACCGGAGCACCGCCTCTGCCCTATTCCCCTGTTCTATCTACTGTTTCATCAATTCTTTCCTTTTTTCATTATTTAGCCAGAGCTTGTAAAATGTGTAGTAAACAATGGAAAAATCTAAAAATGCTAAAACTAATTTTATTGGAATCCATGGACAACGAAATAATTTTATGTTAAATCACTTTTTCAAAAATGTCCCTGGAATTTCCTTAATAATTCATTGAATTATTTCTATTTTTGAATTTTATTTGAAGTTCCAAGGTTTCTAGGGTTGCGTTTTGAACCATAATTGTATCTTAGCATGGTGCATCTCCTGCATTTTTACCAGAATTTTTCATCAACATTTGTACTTGCATGTCATTGATAATATCCCTAAAAGCCTAGTTAAACTATCTTTTTTCTAAAGTACATTAGGAAAGTCATCCAAAAGCCCAAACCGTTAACCAAAACTTTAGCTAGATTCTCACTAGTACTTCTACAAAGTTTCATGATTTTTCCATAAGCTTAGTAGATGTTTCTGATTTTACAATTCCAATTAACAGAACCTTGTTTTATTTTTAATAAATTCTTGGAAGCTCAACTTGACCCCAAACCAGTGCCAAAGGTCTTAGTTTGCAGTGTACTTTGAACTAAAAAAAATGGTCCCATTCCTGTAACTTAACTTTGATTTTCATCGGAAAAGTCGTTACGACTTTTACGGTGTCGTTACGGTATTCCCCGATGTCGTAAACGGGCAACAACAGTCGGAGGGCTCGTGTTCATGCTAACGCGAGTAAAAAACCATTCAAACTTAGTGTCTTAGTAACCCCTAGCCACTTGGTGAAGCCAGTGCATGAGACTTGTTTTGGGACTTTTCTCGGAAACGATGTCCGTGTGCTACCCGATATCGGAACCAAAACCCGGGAACCGGAAACCCGTATCTGGAATCGGTAAAACTGTTTTCAGCATAACTTGAGCTATAGAACTCCGATTGACGTGATTCTTTTTGTATTGTGTTCGTAGTCTCAGTAGCTACCTTTCTACACCATATCATATCATTGTGCATCATGGCATCTTGGCATACATCTCATACCGATGTGTTTTTACTTTATAGAGTACGATCCGTCGGAGAGTGACACGGGTGCTGCTGTGGGAGGAGCACCAGAAGTTGATCAAGCTGCTAAGAGAACACCACCGCTGCTGTTGAAGGCAAGCACCTCATATTGCTATCCTAAGTAACTATTTAATTATTACGTATAGGACTGCATTAAGTCGGGCATAGTGGTTAAGTTGGGAACACCTACTATTGTTGCATGTTACCCCTCCTTGGTATTGAATACGTCACCTTGTCAACTGGGAAGTGTGTCATTGTTTCAAGTCTCGAAATGCTTAGCCCTGCTTAGACAAACGGTAGAAGTCAAGTGGTAAGTCCCACTCGCACGTATAGGAATCACCTTGATTACTTATGAGCTTGTGGCAAGTTCATATGTTGCTAACAGTTGGAAAGTGTTAAAACTAAAACCTGGACGATGGAATAGGAGTGCAGCAAGACGTGGAGGTCTTGTGTGCCGTAGGCCCCGTCTGGGTTGACCTAGGACCCGGCCGTGTTATTCTTGGCCGGAGCACTTTCCGTTCATACCACATGTCGAATATAATGGTAAGACAAGCTGAGTATCTCACTGCATACCAACGTTTGGCCGATGACTGCACGGTGTGTGGAACGAGGGATTCATGGGTGCCTGCGAGGCCATGATACTCGACGAGGGACTCACGTGTGCCTGCGAGGCCATGGTACTCGGCTCCGTGTGGATTTTCCAACCGTGTGGGCACGAGTGTGAAAAAGGTTGACGTGAGTACCCCCTTGTGTAACTTTAGCGGGTTGTATGAACCGTATGGTCCTCAGTCGTGTGGGTACAGTTGGACTCCCCTACAGGGTGTAAAATCGGTTTGAATCCACCGCGATCTCGGTTATGATCAAGCTCAGTGTCCTTTGGATAATATCGTAGAGTTGACACATAATATGTTGAGAATTGCAATATGGTTATTGGTATCCATGGTTTAGATGGAACATGGATGATGGTATATACATGGTTTATGGATACATGGTACTTAGGGGTTGGGTTTAATAGATGTTCATGCTCGCAGAGTCTTTTTACTTTATGCTTATTCACATATGCTTAGTTTCTGCTTTAAGAAATCGAGTCCATTCCTATATCTTATTTACCTTGCTACAGCCTCATTGCATTATCCTTGAAGTCGGGAAATAATTCCCACAACAGGGTAAGACTTGCGAGTACCTTCGTACTCAACGTTTGTTGCTAAAGTTTTTGCAGGTGAGGATGAGTTGGTCTTCGGCTATTTTGTCCCCGCCGATGCCGGCGAGGGCGAGGCGTAGTCAAGACATTCGAGTGACCGTGATTTGCGATGTTCGTGGGCTGGGTATTGCAATCCTTTGCTGTTTTCTCATTGCAACTGCTGCGACCGTCGTCTTTCTTAGAATCGCTTCCACTCTTTAAATTTGTTAGTTTCAAGACTCATGGTGAACCTTGATTTGTAAGAATATTTGAAGTTAATGTTATTAATTAATGTGACCTATGTGATGTTACCGACGTGCTTGGATCTTGGGCATTGCTTGAGAAGCATGTCGGGGGACTGCTGGGTTTACATTCCCTTTTATCGGGTTGAGTTCTCGCATACCATGCGTGGGCCGCGAGTCAACTTGGTAAACTTGAATGTAAATTGGACGGGTCTCTCACAATTCTCCTCCCACAGCACCGCACCCCCTTCTTCCTCCCCCATTCGGAACGCGCCTGCCATTGCCGCCTGACGCAAGGTCGCACGGTGAGCCCCGTTTTCCAGCCAATTTCCCGATTTCTCACCATGTCTAACATCTTCCTCTCATCCTCGCACAGCTTCCAGTCCATCAAGACACTATCCGGTCCACCCGTTCGACGGGAACACAGGCTCGCCGCCGTCCGCCACGAGGTGCTTCGTCGCTGACGACTTGCCGGTGATTTCGGTCCCCGTTGTGGTGTTGCCCTGTGACACCCCAGGTTTCACCACAAAATTCACCGACCAAATCGTAAACCCTAATAGTCAAATTATGCACCTTGAAGTAATAAGAAATGTCATTTAAAACACATCTATGAACCCCCATGAAGATTTTGGTTAAGTACTGAGCAATTTTATACACTCGGGAACCCTCACCCCGCAGTGCCAAATTATTTATTAGCACGAAGCAATTCAAACACCACTTTCAAAATCCATCCGAAATCCCATGTAATCCTAGCAATATTTTTACATGGCAATTAAGTTCACTTCAAAAGGGAATTTTGGAGATTAATCAAAATTTTTAGAAAAGATTTAAACCCCTTTAAAATTCACAAAAAACTTGTTTCTAGTTGGAAATTAAAGAATTTTTAGAGACCAAAGACTTGACCCTTAAATGAAAGTTGTTCCAAATTAATCGCTGATCACACATAAAAATTTTCAAAATTTTTCGAGCTAGGGGAGTATGAATTTTAATCAAATTCTGAACTAGGTTTTGAATAAATTAAAAAAAATTTCAATTCAAACGTCGGCCGCCGCGGCAGCCAATACGGCGCGCCGCAGCGGCGCGGCGCGCCGAGCTCCGGTCGGTACTTCCTTTGCGCCAAGCCATCACTCCCCGCCGGGAATCCCACACCTAGGGCCCTCTCCTCTCCTGTCCCCTTTTTCTCTCCCGCAGGCTTCCTCCACTGCGCCACGCCACCGACTGGCGTACGGCGCCGCCCAAACTTTAGGTTTCGTGCTCATAGGTGTCTACATCAAATTTCATGATTTTACTCTAGGGTTTAGTATTTATTTCTGATTTTATAAATTTACATAACAGAAAATTTGCTGAATTTTTATAAAATCTACAAAATTCAACTTGGCCTCAACCAAACTTCAATATTCATATTCCAGAGAGTAATATCAACATAAAATAAACTCATGATATAATCTAAAGTTTCATTTTGCCCGCTAGTTTGAATAACAGCAGCTTTTACTAAATATTTATCAAATCTAGGAAAACTCAGTTGGACCTCAACCAAATAAAATTCCTATTTCAGAGCACATTACTAACTAAAAATCATCCCCTGGAAAAGTAAGAAGTTTCACCTTGGTCCACACTCCATAGGAATAAATACTTTTAATAAAAATTGCCGAAGTCAAAATGTTAGGGTTAACCCTAAAACCTCGAAGTTGTAATCTATGATGGAAACATCATGTTACACTATTCAATCATCACTCATATTATCCATGTTGCATCATGTAGACTTTGAAGCGAACGAAGTAACTATCGACCCGGAGTCATCCAACCTCGAAGAAGCAGTCAACGCCAACCCCGGCGAACCAGGCAAGCCCCGATGCACAACCAAGTTTTCACATTTTCTTTTATAACTACGTGTCGTGATTGTGCATTAGGTTCTAGGAGTTGATTGAAATCCTAGTTGCATCTGTTTCCACAGGAAACCCTACCAGTCATCGGTATAGGTGACCATTATAGTGTGCTATGTTAGCAATCCTTTTCGGTAGAAGTCGAGCTGAGAGGACGCTACTCGCGACTGTTAGGGTTTGATTGAAACTTGCCCATGAAAACTTACGACACATGACTATGGATGTCTAAGGAAAGATAAAAGTTGGAGGTTCAGATAGTGTACAAGTAGGTTGGCAACTGGTCGGGACCAGGGTGACCGTAGTCTTGTCTGATCCGTGTGGTCCGAGTCTGATCGAGTTTTGAATGTACTAATCGTATGCTGGGTATGAAGGGGCCCAGTAAATCTATGTAGCCTAGTGATTGCAAAGTCGAACCTATCCTACGGTGTCTGATTTGGAGACGATCTAGGGTGGGCAGTGTGGGAACCCCACAGAAATCGTCGGGACGTGTGTTCTGGTGGGATGCGGCGCTGCTAAGGCAGGCGTAGGAGGGAATTGACTTTGTAGGATCTGGTGTGAACGGTTGCCACGTGCGGGTCTGGAACGCGCACGTGTCGTATGATTAGGTTTCCCCCTGCAGGGTATAAAAATCGTTTCGAACCGCTAGCGCTCCCAGTTTGTGAGTTTGCTCGTGAAACGCACCACATTATAATCAAAAAGCTGAGATACAATGATGAGGATGAAGTTACGATGATTGTTATTGTATACTACTTTTGTTATGATTGCTTAGATTAGTGCCAACTAAAGTTACCATTCTAATCACTTAACCTGAGCTAAAACTTGACAAAGAATAATTCACGTAATGCGAGTCCTATTTGCAAGATAAACCCACGCTGAGTCAGCCAGCATGTCTAGGTGTCGGCTCTAGCCAGTCAATTTGACGGGTCAATCCTGTTGAGCTTCTTAGAAGCTCACGCTTTGCAAATATGTAGTTTTCAGGCGCCGACGTGCATACCCAGGATGAGAGCATCCAGTGGGAAGAATCTCGTCTAGAGGTCGGGAACCTCTAGTGGGAGCTTTGCGAATCACCGCAGTGAATCTTGAAGTGGCTAGTAGCATGATGCCACTGGGCACGGTTCCTACTTTTGCTTAGTCTGAGAGTCGGAGTCTGTACCTCGTCAAGTCTTCCGCTATAACCGTGTTTTCGAAACTCTATTTCTACTCTGATATTGTTGTAAGACTTAAATTTCAACTTATGAAATAATGATGTATTAAATCTCCTCACCTTGTAAAAGATTGCTGTTTATCCTGCCTGTGTTGTACCGTGTGTATGCTCGCTTCGCCGAGCATTGCCCAACAGATCCTGGCGAGATGCGGGATCCGTCCCGGATTGAGTTTTCTGGGGCGGGTGGGCGTCATTGCCGGTCCTCTCCAGAGCATGGAGAAGTTTTAGGACCAAACCCCAAGCGCAATCTTGCACCGTCGCGCCGTCACGAGCCTGCTGGAGTTGACCTTGACACCGCCGCCGTCGCACGCTGTCCTCCACTAGCCGTCGCCGGTCACCATCATGCTCTCGGAGCACCTCGCACCGCGTGCAAGCCTAGGGAGCTCCCCTTCGCTGTTCCCCGCCGCCGGTGAGGCCACCCCCACCGCCGATTGCTCGCCGGAAGTCGCGCCCCAATTTTTTCCCCTGTGCCTCCATTTTTTATTTTAGTTTCAATTTCCTATTAATTAGACAGTTTTGTAAAATGCCTAGCAAATTGAGGAAAAACTTTAAAAGTGCTAAACCAAAGTTCCTTTGAATCCTTCGGAAATACTCTAAACATCTGCTGAAGCACTTTCCCTTGGAACTGCCTAAATAGATAGGTAGAGACCTTTTGTTTTTGCTTCACATCTGGAGTTTCAGAACTCTTCTGGAACTAGAACTTCTGTCAGATGTGTCATGGCAAGCAAAACTCAAATGTTCTGTTTTTGCTTTACATCTGGAGTTCCAGAACTTATCTGGAGTTGGAACTTCTGTCAGATGTATGTCATGGCACATAGAACTGAAACGTTCTGTTTTTGCTTTACATCTGGAGTTCCAGAACTCATCTGGAGTTGGAACTTCTGTCAGATGTATGTCATGACACACGGAACTCAAATGTTCTATTTTTGCTTTACATCTAGAGTTCCAGAACTCATCTAGAGTTGGAACTTTTGTCAGATGTATGTCATGGCACAGAGAACTCAAATGTTCTATTTTTGCTTTACATCTGGAGTTGAAACTTTTGTCAGATGTATGTCATGGCACACAGAACTCAAATGTTTTGTTTTCGCTTTACATCTGGAGTTCCAGAACTCATCTAGAGTTGAAACTTCTGTCAGATGTATGTCATGGCAACAGAACTCAAATGTTCTATTTTTGCTTTACATCTGGAGTTCTAGAACCCTTCTGGAGCTTCTGCCAGAAGTGTGTCATAGTCAGTTGAACACCCAGAAGTATGTCACGGCAAACAGAAACCCTCTGTAATTTTTCCCAGAATTTGACCTTAACAAGATTCCATGCATACCTATGAATAATCTCATAGCAGAAACTCGTTATAATTGTTATAAAATCTAGGGACTTCAGTTCTACCTCAACCCAAACCCAAAAATCATCTTTCCGATAGTATGAGATAAAAATCATCTCCTAACAGAATCTGAAAATTTCATAATAGACCATGGGTGTTAAGCAAGTAATCAACTTATTTAAAAGCCAAAGTCAAAAATAGTAAGTGATAGTTGAACCCACCTTGTCAGGAGTAAACTCTTGATTTTTCTCTGATAAAAAAACCATATTTCCTTAGTTAATAATAACTCATCTCATTCATGTTGCATCATGTAAACATTGAAGCGAACAAGGTAGCTGTCGATCCGGAGTCTTCGACCCCCGAAGAAGTCGCCATCACCAAAATAGGAGATCAAGGCAAACCCCGGTGCACAATCTATTTTTAAATTTTTCCTTTTATCAATATGTGTCGTGATTGTGGATTAGGTTTTCAGGAGTTGATTGAAACCCTAATTGCATCTGTTTCTTTAGTGACCCTATCGATGTATTGGTATAGGTACCCCTGAGATAGTATGCTATGCCTAGATATAGTCACCGGTAGAAGTCGAGTAGAGTGGACGCTGCTCGCGACTGTTAGGAGTTGATTGAAACTTTCACATGAAACATGACACATGGCTATGTGATGATTAAGGAAAGATAAAACTTGAGGGTTAGACAGGGTACAAGTAGGTCGGCGACTGGATCGGGTCCAGGGTGACCAGGGTACAAGTAGGTCGGTGACTGAATCGGGTCCAGGATGACCATAGTCTTGTCTGATCCGTGTGGTACAGTTGGTCAAGTATTGAAAGTACTGATCATATACTGGGTATAAGGGGGCCGAGTAAACCTACATAGCCTAGTGATTGCAAAGTCGAACCTGCCCTACGGTGTCTGATTCGGAGGCGATCTGGGGTGGGCAGTTGTGGGAACTCCACAGAAACCGTTGGGGACGTGTGTTTGGGTGGGATGCGGCACTGCTAAGGCAGGCGTAGGACGGAATTGACTTTGCAGGATCTGGTGTGAACGGTTGCCACGTCCAGTCTGGGACGTGCACGTGTCGTATGATTAGGTTATCCCTGTAGGTGTAAATCATTTTGAACCGCTGTCGCTCTCAGTCTATGAGTTTGCTTGACCTCTCTATCGCATACATTAAGTTGATGAGCTATGAGGATGATGATTCAATTATGACGATTATTTTCTCTTATGCTTCTATTTATGATTGAGTAGATCAGTGCAAACTAAAGTTATGATTCTAATCACTTAAACTGGGCTAAAACTTGACCAGAGTAGATTCAGGTAGTGCGAGTCCTTTTTGCAAGGTAAACCTACCCTGAGTCAGCCAGCATGTCTAGGTGTCGGCTATAGATAGCAAATTTGATGGGTCAGTCTTGTTGAGCTTCTTAGAAGCTCACACTTTGTGAATACGTGGTTTCCAGGAGCCGGCACGCTTACCCAGGATGATAGCCAGTGGGAGGAACCTTGTCCAGAGTTCGGGAACCTCAAGTGGGAGCGTTGCGAATTGCCACGGTAAACATTGTGTGGCTAGTAGTATGGTGCCACTGGCAAGGCCCATACTTTTGCTTAATTATGAGAGTCGGAGTCTATACCCCGTTTGAAATCTTCCGCTGTATTTCATGATTTCAAAAAAACTCTATTGGAACCATGCTGTTTATCCTGCCTATGTTGGACCAAGTGTATGCTCGCTTCGTCGAGCATTGCCCAACCGGGTCCTGGCGAGACCTGAGCCGTCCCGGATTGAGTTTTCTGGGGTGGGTCTGCCACATTCATCATAATCTCTGAGTTTGAAGCGGATATCTTCTTTTGTTTATGTAGGTGTAACATCCCGGCCCAGGGCTTAATAGTATTGATAGAATACTCATACCAACAAGTTGCAGCTTCTTTTCTGGTAGCCTAGCTCCAGAAAACTCTAAGGTTAAGCGTGCTTAGCCTGGAGCAATTTCAGGATGGGTGACCGACCGGAAAGTTATTCCCGGGTGCGCACGAGTGAGGATAAAATGTGCGCAGAAAAGACTTGTGTTGGTCTGTGAGGTCAGCCTATATCCTATAAAAGCTATCTAATATAAGCGGGCCCGGCCTCGGGGAGGCGGGATGTTACAGTTGGTATCAGAGCCGACTCTCGCGGTTTCACGAGCGCGTGCGTCGTAGTTGTGCAGGCATGGTGTGCATGGCTGGTGTGAGCCCAGAGAGCGGTCACACAGCATGGCACATGCGCTGGCACTGGGCACACGGACGTGGCCAAGAGGGGACGTTCCTGGCCTGGGGTTGACCGACGAGGACGTCGGTCTTCTAAGGGGGTGAGAGTGTAACATCCCGGCGCAGGGCTTAATAGTATTGATAGAATACTCATATCAACAAGTTGCAGCTTCTTTTCCGGTAGCCTAGCTCCAGAAAACTCTAAGGTTAAGCATGCTTAGCCTGGAGCAATTTCAGGATGGGTGACCGACCGGAAAGTTATTCTCGGGTGCGCACGAGTGAGGACAAAATGTGCGCAGAAAAGACTTGTGTTGGTCTGTGAGGTCAGCCTATATCCTATAAAAGCTATCTAATGTAAGCGGGCCCGGCCTCGGGGAGGCGGGACGTTACAGTAGGGCAAAGAGATATTTGTTTCTTTGGCTCCCCTTCCGGAGACGAGCTATGCTACGTTAGTTTCCGGCGCTGCTGCGGAGCGCTCTTTCCCTGCCTCGCCATCTCCCGAGCATGTCCTGGCTGGAGTTGGCTCTAAAGTGGTCGTAGCGGACTCACCGGATTCTCCAGTCCATTTTGCTCATTCGACGGGTGGCAGGCTGGCGTCCGCCGTTGGGCCTCAGGTATGTCCTCATGTGCCATTATCTATTTGCTTCAATTTATCCATTCAGGCTATTTATTTTTCATGGTTGTGTTCCAAACTCGTAGTAGAAAGAGATTATCTGGTAGTTCGGTTGGAAACTCAGGGGGCCCTGCTCTGAAGCCGCTCCATCTCTTCCTCGTCCTCGCATTCGGAGACGAACCTCCTCCTTGAATGCCGTGATCGACCTCTCTACCGTTTTTACTCGGTTTTGGGGGGTGATCGGCAATGTTCCTTGCCCTCTTCCTGATCCTAGAACTCCTCCTCCTTCTCCTCCTTGTGCCCCGCCTGTCTTACCTGCTGAGTATGATAGAGCCGAACCTCGCACCAATTGGGGCACTTGGCTTCCTGCTCACCGCGCCTCTCTTTTTCAAGCGCCCCCGGAGGATCCGATCGGCGAATGTGACATCCTAGGTGTCACTTGAGAAGTCATCGATAAAACGTAAACCCTAAAAAGTACTTTGTGCACTTTGGGACGAAACTAGCACTTTGAGCTAATAAGCAATGTTGCTCAAAACACTTCCATTAGCCTAAACAAAAATTTCGGTGAATTTTTGATCACTTTGACCAAAACAGGCTTTCAGTCCACGGTACAAAAATCATTTCTTACCGGGTAAGAATTGACACCCGAATTCGAAACCTAGCAAAATTCTCATAAAACTCTAGCAATATTTTTGCATAACAATTAAGTTCACATTAAATAGAATTTTGGAAATTTTATCAAAAGTTTTAGGAAAAGTTTAAACCCTTTTAACATTCCCACAAATTTGAACTAAGTTGAATATTCACAGACTTTTAGAAGCTGAATCAAGGCATCTTCCTTTAAGCAAAGTTATTCCAAATAATTCTTTTAGCTCACACAAAAAGTTTCAAATACTCTTGAGCCCGAGAGGTAGGGTTTTCCTCTGACCTAAGTGAAGGTAATTGAAATAATTCAAAATCAGATTTTAAGAGGGCGACTGTGAACAGTGCCGGCCGCCACAGCCGACCACTGCCGTGGCTGGCAGCCCAGGCAGCACCGGCCACCATGGCCACTCCCGCGCCCTTGCTTCTCCGTGCACGTTCAACCAAATCGTGGCAAAAGATTTTCCCTTTCTCCCTTCTCCTCTCTCTATCCCTATCTCTCTCCCTTTTCCTCTCTCTCCCGCGCCATTCTCTCTCTGGTGCACGCCACCGCCCCTATTCCCCAATCCCGCCACGCCACCGCCGTTCTCTCCAATCAGCGGCGCCACGAGCTGCTCCTTTTCTCTCTCCCTCTTGCTCACTTCCGCGCGGAGATAAAGCAACGGCGGCAGCAAACCAGCCACCGCCCCTCCTCTTTTCCTCTCTACTCCTCCCTGCCGCTCCCTCCTCTGTTTCATCCTCCTGACCGAGCGACAAGTGGACAGTGGCGTCAGCAGCTACTCCCCTCCAAAACCTGCCAAATCCGAATCAATTCAGTGTGACTCGACCCCTTCTTCCTCCACACCAATGCGCGTAGGCTGCCATCGATCAAGCTCGTCGGAATTCGGCCGCCTTCTGCCGCCGGTTCGTTAGTTCGGCAAGGCGATCGGTGAGGCCTAGGTTTTTCCTCAGCTCTAGGGCAATTATCCATGTCAACAGGCTTCCCCGATCACCGAGCAGCTCACGGAGCTTTCAGTTGCCTCCTGTGGCAGGTCCAATCGGTGGGCACGCGAATTCGTCGCCGGTGAATGCCAAAAACCGAGAGGCGCACGGTGCAAACTATTGTACGCTCCAAACTGCTCCTTGAAACTTTGCCAATTGCGTTCTCCACACCTTGGAAAAGCTCGCGGAAATCTCCAACGTTTTGTTCCTCATCTCGGACGCCGGGGAAGCCGTCGTATCGGGCTCCCCTGTTCGGTCGCCGTCGTCGAGCGAGGGGGTGACACTCCCGTGGCCATGTTGCTCGTTGCCGAGCATCACGAGGGTGAGACACAGTTTCGGGGCAAGATTTCAAAGCTCCCCGTTGCCTCCCTTGCCCCCGCGACCTCGCCGGACCTCGGGCAACACCGCCGCACGCCGTCGCACAACTCCAGTGAGAAATCCCGAGCCCAATCTTGCCCCCAACCTTTCCCGCGTCGTGCTTAAGCCCGTGGTGTCTCCTCGTGGTTGCCCGTCGCCGGCATAGCCGGGGCCGCCGCGGGCCTTGGAGCTCCGACGAGCTCCGGCAGCCACCCTGCCTAGGGTTTTGTATTTTCTGTTTTCTTTAAATTGTTTTAATCGGCTGAACATTTAAAAATTCATAACTAATGGTAGAAAATCATAAAAGTGTAAACCCGAATGTTTTGGAATTCTTATAAATAGTACTTTCTAGGAAAAATATAAAATACACATGTTTGAAAAATAATTCTTTTGGGCTTTAATTAATTAACTAAGACCTCAGTAATACTGCATAATGGTAAAGCAGTCAGAAAAAGGGTGATTCCAAATTTCTAGGCCTTCCTGATAATTTGTGGTTGGCAGTAAAAATAATAAGCATGAATGTTTATAACATATAATGTTTATCATTAACCCAAGTGCTATATTACTTGGTAATTAAATAATAAACTCCTAGATTAGTAAAAGTCATGGATAGGTGGTGAAATGTTTAAATGAAATTTTCCTTACCTAAATTATGACCCTAATGTCCACCCAGTTGCATTTGGTTGGATGGTTAGGTTAACTAAGCAACGGGCCATTTGAATGACTACCATTATCGCGTAATAGTTAAATAAAGTATTGTCGACCTTATGCAAATACCAAGAAGACTCATAAGTACTTGTTCGAACTAACAAACGAACTAAAACTAAACTTTCACCCATTAATATTAAACAAGTAAATCATCACCAATTAGATACATTCGAAAACTCGATTAAGCCCTAATCACGACCTAAGTAACCCTAGTAGTCTTAGTCGTCATGTTTAAATATTTATTTGTCTTTCCTCTGGTTATTTGTTCAGTTTCTAATCTCGTTCACTTATCTTCCGTTGGATCATATGACATGGAAGAGATAACGACACTAATGCTATCGATTAGTTTGCCGCTAATCCTAGTTTAATACTAATAGATTGCATAACTAATAAACTCCCTGTAGTAATAAAAACTTAATGTCAATACTAATAATTACCTATATGGTTATTATTTTTCGATAACAAAACATTGATAATATCGAACAATAAGTATAATGATAATGCTAATAATCATCTAACTCTATTAAGTAAATCTTATCGAACATAAGGCTAATAACAACCCTGCCCCAACCCATCCTCTTAGAGCCGCTAAATAAATACAAGACTAATCGTAACCTTAATCCTAATACTCACCTCAATTAGAGATCTAATGCTAAGTGGCAAATCAAATTATTGAACAACAACTAAGAACAAGCATCTTAAATAGGCCCCTTTAAGAATAATTAGGATTTCGATCATGAGCTAGACTCTTGACCATCATTGATTATCTCTAAAGAGTATAAGTAATCTAAGTAATACTGGTTCCCTAAAGTGTATTACAATGATACTGACCTTAACTAATAATAATAATTCACTTTCATCATTTCTAGGGTTTAATATTTATTTCTGATTTTACAAATTTAAATAACAGAAAGTTTGATGAATTTTTATAAAATCTAGAAAATTCATCTAGGCCTCAACCAAATTTCAAAATTCATATTTCAGAGAGTGCTATCAATTAAAAATAAACTTGTGGTACAATTTAAAGTTTCATTTTAACCCTATTTTGATAGCCGTAGTTTTTATTAAACAATTATCGACCCGGAGAAAAGTTCGGTTTGATCTCAACTAAGTTTTAAATTTCCTAACTCGAAGAACATGGTCAACTAAAAAAAATCATCTCCTGGAAAAATTTTGAAGTGTCATGTTGAACCTCAGAAGGTAAAGACTTAAATAAACAGAAGAATTAGGGTTAACCCTAATTTCTAAACATCACCGATTGAAACCCTAGAATAATCTTTAATAAAAACATTATGTTATCTTTTCATTGAACTCCTCATAATCATATTGCATCATGTAGATTCTGAAACGCACGAAGTAGCTGCAGATCCCGAATCCTCGATCTCCACAGAAGAAGTCAACATCAACACCGGAGAACCAGGCAAGCCCCGGTGCACAACCAAGATTTTAACTTTTCTTTTATAACTATGTGTCATGTTTGTGCATTAAGTGCTAGGAGTTGATTGAAAACCTTAGCTGCATTTGTTTCCATAGGAAACCCTATCGGTAGCTGGTATAGATGACCCCTTTAGTATGCTAGGCTTAGCCAGTACTTACCGGTAGAAGTCGGGCAGAGAGGACGCTGCTCGTGATTGGTAGGGTGTTGTTTGAAACTACCACATGAAACATGACACTTGGTTGTGAATGAATAAGGAAAGATAAAAGATTGAGGGTCAGACAGGGTACAAGTAGGTCGGCGACTGGTCCGAGACCAGGGTGACCGTAGTCTTGTCTGATCCGTGTGACACAGTGGGTCAAGTATTGAATGTACTAAGGAGATCTGGGGTGGGCAGCGTGGGAACTCCACAGAAACCGTCTGAGACGTGTGTTCTGGTGGGATGCGGCGCTGCTAAGGCAGGTGTAGGAGGGAATTGACTTTGCAGGACCTGGTGTGAACGGTTGTCACGTGCGGTCTGGGACGCGCACGTGTCTTATGATTAGGTTAATCCTGCAGTGGTATAAAAATCAGTTCGAATCGTTGTCGCTCTCAGCTATGAGTTTGCTTGAACTCGCTGTCACATTGCATTACAATGAAGAAGTTGAGATACATTGAGGATGCTTATGATTACTATCTACTACTTTTGTTATGCTTGATTAGTTTAGTGCTAACTAAAGTTACATTCTAAGCACTTAACCTGAGCTAAAATTTGACCAAGAGTAGTTCAGGTATTGCGCATCCATTTTGCAAGTAAACCCAACCCTAATCAGCCCGCATGTCTAGGAGCCGGCTGTAGTCAGCCAATTTAACGGGTCAGCCTTGTTGAGCTTCTTAGAAGCTCACGTTTTGGCGATATGTGGTTTTCAGGCGCCGACATGCAGAATCAGGATGAGAGTATCCATTAGGAGGAGTCTCACCCCGAGGTTGGGAACCTCCAGTGGGGACTATGCAAATCACCGCAATAATATTTGAAGTGGCTAGTAGCATGACGCCACTGGGCACGGTGCATGCTTTGTTTAAGTATGAGTGTCGGAGTCTGTAATCGTTCAAGTCTTCCACTGTTTCTGTTTTGAAAACTCTATTTGCATACTCTGAATCATTGTAAGACCTAAATTTCAATTTGTGAATCAATGTTGTATTAAATTCTCTCTTCTTGTAAATTATTGTTGTTTATCCTGCCTGTGTTGTACCGTGTGTATGCTCGCTTCGCCGAGCGTTGCCCAACAGGACCCTGGCGAGGACGGCAGGATCCGTCCCGAAACGAGGTTCTCTGGGGCGGGTCCGCATCAGCGAAGCCCCCATGGGTCCGGCTTCTTCGCCGCTTCCAGATCCTCTCGAGCAGCCAATTGTGGCAGGGACTAAAGCAGACCCCACGAAGAAGGTGATGATGATGAGACCCATTGTCCCTTCTGGAAGCTCGGAGATGGCCGGGAAAAGGTCGGCCTCTAGGCCTCCTAGTGGCTCCTCAGGTCCCCCGCTAAAGAGACTTCGAATTTCTCAGTAGTGAGTGTTTGCTTTCAGTTTCCCATTTTACTAATGATTCTTGTTTGTCGGGTGTTCTCCCCTCTAATTCCTCACTTCATACTTGCACAATCAGGCTGAGGACGTCTATCTGTCGACCGGTTCTCTTCCTCGTTCGAGTGGTGGGGTAGAGACTTTGGATGTTTCTCATGTAGTTGAGGAAGTCTAGGCTGGAGAGCCTTTGGTTCAGGAGGTTCGAACGGAGGAGCCTTAGGCCAAGCTGATCCCAGCCAACCCGACTTGTGCTGAAGCAGAGCCAACCAGAGCACAGGTCGAGAGTGTTTCCGAGTTGGCGATCCTCCCTATCGGGGGTGATGATGTCGGGGAGCAGCCAACCCTCCCCTCTCCTCTCCGGGTAGTTTCTTTGAGTCGCGCTATTCCTTCTCCTTCCGACGACCCGGCGTCTTTGGAGCGTGTAGGACGTACCCTTCAGCCGACGGTGTTTCCAGAAGCGGAGGCGCCTCAGGTGAAATGGTCATGGGACGACTCGGCGGAAGCTGCTTTGAGGAACCAGCTTCTAGACGATCTGGCCGGGGACGGGTCGGTAGGACAGGTTCGCCTTTTGCTTGCTTGTTCATTGAAATGTCATTTTCAAGGTGTAAGCGAATTCTTCTGCAGGAATTGTTGTCCCTTTCCGCTCGCAAGAGCAAGCTATTGAAGGAGATCAGAGGAGTTATCAGTCGGCTAGAGGTTGATTCTGACGACTTATCCCGGACTAAAGAGGAGTTTGTGAGTTGATTTGTATCCGCAAAACTGTCAGTTGCTGATCTCTTTCCCTATTCGACCGATCGTGAGAAGATTTCCACTTTGGAAGTGGCTTTAGAGGAAAGCAGGCAGGCTCTCCTCACCATTGTTGATGAAAGAAAGAACTTAGACGCAGAGAAAGCCGAGATGGTCGAGAAGAAACAAACGGAGGCTTACCAAGGTTACTTCCAATTCCTCTCTCTCCTCTTTATACTCGGCTAACAGCGGACTTATTCTCATGCCTTGCGGTTTCCTTCATAGAACTCCTCGAGAAGCATTCAAGCCAAAAAGTGAAGTATGAGGAGGAGATCGCAGCACTTATGTCTTCTCTGGAGGCTGCAAAAAAGGAAGTCATCGAGGTTGACCAAAAGTATTCCGCAGCGGCGGCTGGTAGTTATTTTCTACTTTGTGATTGCTCCCTTTCTTCTATATTCATGTTTCTTTGTAATCGCC
Source organism: Oropetium thomaeum (assembly GCA_001182835.1). NCBI lineage: Eukaryota > Viridiplantae > Streptophyta > Magnoliopsida > Poales > Poaceae > Oropetium > Oropetium thomaeum. The sequence goes on along the minus strand of LFJQ01000020.1, from coordinate 2,123,198 downwards.
CTCTTTCTTGACGTTCTTTTGATAGATGCGTCTCGAAAAACGACGAATTGAACGGGCGGCCAAGGAGAAAGCACTGTCAGCCGAGTTGGTTCACACTCAGAAATTGACCTGGTGCCTTGAGCGAATTGGGGCCTTCGTATTTTCTAGGAAGGATCTAGCTGCTTAAGGCCTGACTTTGTATTGGTATTTCTTACGTCATTAGTAAGATTTGTCTAGAGACAATCCCTAGCAATGGCACCAGAAATATTTACATTGGTATTCTAACGTTTACAGAAAAGATCGCATGCGCACAGAGTAACGTTGTAGCATTTCACCTTGGAGTATTCTAGGGTATCGTATTCATTTCCACAGGGAAGATGCTTAACAAGAATAATGTATATCAAGTATGGTACTAATTCACTCATAGTAAGATATCATATACTCATGCAGGGATAAATACAAGATAAATATAAGTAGTGCGACACTAAGAAGAGGACCTATAAGTAATTATAACAGCGGAGAAGAACTAATCTAAGACTAATCTAAGCAGACATTGTATTCCTATATATTTATATATAGTAGTATACATATATGTTCTATGCTAGCAAGGGATCAAAGCAGGGACATATCGGGGCACCGGATTACTACTAATCACGAAAAGACTCCGGCAATTATAGACCGCTAACCCTACGACCGGACGTGGGGGATTACAAAGGACGGACAAGGCTGTCACTTCAAGCCGACTACACCTAGCTCCGTGGGTTGCACGACACCCAAGGATATTTAGTAATCTAAGCACCACGCTTACATGCCTAAACATTACTTTATCCGCCCGACGCACCTTAGTCCTTCGACTAGAGCACAGTGGAACCAATGCCAAAGCAATGATCAACTATACTAAGCATATACATATGTACATAACTATATATACCTCTATACTTAAGACTATAACTAGTATACTAGTGTATTACCTAAATACACTAGCATAAATCCTAAGTATATTCACATGGCAAGCACAACGATAATAATAACCACTCAAACCATATGAATAATAATGCATAGAATATATTGCATTGAAATATCATAAAGTCTTACTAAAGGAAATAAGGAAGACAATACTAGACTCATACCTATTCCTATGGAAAGACTACTAGAGAGCTAGAAGAGCTCTTGGACTAAATTCTAACTCTTATTGTGTTTGTAGGTGGAAAACTCTTATTGTGTGTGTTGGAAGTGAGGGAGAGGGGTCCTATTTATAGTTGGAGAAAACTTGAGCAAGTGAGCTTCCTCCCCTATTCTGGACCGTTTCCCGCGCGAATTACCCACCACTGACGCTAGAACCGACCTTCGAGAGGCGGTAACAGCCACCTGGACAAAGCTGGGGCTGAGTGGGCCTACCCACAGGTCGGCCGACCTAGGGGGTCGCCCAACCCATTATGGGGCCCACTCTAGTCCCACTTTGGAAGGGTGGCGGCCTGGTGGGCCCTAAGCATGGGTACATGGTTGGCTTTGGTTTTCTAGTACTTTTAGTACGTCTGGTGGGTCCATAAATTCGTATGCTGCCCCCGTGGAGCCTTATGATTGGTCGGAGTTGTGTTTTCTCCACCTCAGCGATCATGGGGTGCCTCCGTGGTAGGCTGTGATTGGCCAGAAGTGTGTTTTCTTGCCACGGAGCGGATTATGCCTCAATTCTTATGATAAATATCTACATGCACAAACTTTCCAAGTACATGTGTAACTTTATTAACTTTAAACTAACATGCATATATGAAATGCATGTCCTTAATCATTTTTAGAGAAATGTTGACGGTATATTGTTGGTATTTCTTACGCTCACAGATAAATCCGGAAGCGCACGGAGTACCGCTGTAGCACTTCACCCTAGAGTATTCCAAGCTATTGTAATTTCCATAGGAAACGTGTGTAGGCTAACTACTAGTTAAGTCTAGGGAAACGACCTCACTAAAAAGTAAGGATAGAGAGGAAACTTAAGAGATAAATCCTAATCAAAGCAAGAAGATTCATTCTATCCTCACTTACTTCAGCCTCCGGTTTACTCCCAATCCAGGGAAAAGACTCCGAAACTATAAAGGCTATTTATATATCTGGCATGAAGGATTACAAAGGACAAACAAGGTTGTCACCTCAAGCCGCCTACCTCTAGCTCCGTGGGATACACACCACTCACATGCAATATTCTATCTAGACACCACATCTACACAGACTATTACTACTTTAACATTGTGCAGGGATTCTAGCCCGTAATTAAGTTAAAGCATATACTAAGTAGTACATAGTGAACTAGCAAGCGAAGAATAAACACTACTTACCAGACTAAGACAATATACTAATAAAGTGTGCACGGATACTTACTTGATTAAATAAAACATTCGTCGAGGTACAAGTGCGAAGCAGAGTGATGACAGGCCACCACTCTGACTTGACTAGTGGAGGATCCTATGCCAAGAGAGCACCGACAAGCCGGTGCTTCCCTTGGAGAACCTCCGCCTCGCTCTCTTCCTTTCTAGAACTCTAAGGACTAGTGACACGACCCGCCCAGAAAAACATCATCTCGAGACGGATCTGGTCAGTCGTTAAGCCAAGATCTTTGTTGGGCAACGCTCGGCGAAGCGAGCGTACACACGATACAACACAGGCAGGGATAAACAGCAATAATTTACAAGAAGAGAGAACTTAATACATCACTGGTTCATGAATTTAGAGTTAAATATTACATTGTTCCAGAGTGCGCAACAGTTTTGAAAACGATAAACAGCGGAAGACTAGAACTATTACAACTCCGACACTCGGACTTAAGCAAAAGCACGCGCCGTGCCCACGGGCGTCATGCTACTAGCCACTTCAACAGATCAACGCGGCGACTCGCACAACTCCCACTGGAGGTTCCCAAACTCGAGGGGAGGCTCCTCCCAATGGAAGCTACCTGCTGGTTCCTGCATGACGGCGCCTGAAAACCACAAAACGCTAACGCGTGAGCTTCTAAGAAGCTCAGCAAGACTTACCCGACAAAAGGCTGACTACAGCCGACTCCTAGTCATGAAGGCTGATGGGGGGTAGGTTTATTGCCAAAAAGGACTCGCAGCCTATACTACTCTTGTCAAATTTTAGAACGAGTTAAGTGATTAGGAAAAATAAATTTAGTTAGCACCGAGCTAAACAAACAATAACAGAATCAATTAATAACAGTATTAAATATTCATAATTCATTTTCATTGTGTCTCAACCTATTTTTCTAAAATGTGACAGAGAGTTCAAGTAAGCTCATAGCTGAGAGCGATAGCGATTCGAATCGATTTTTATACCACTGCAGGGTTAACCTAATCGTACGACACGTGCGCGTCCCAGACTCGCACGTGGCAACCGTTCACACCAGCTCCTGCAACGTCAATTCCCTCCTACGCCTGCCTTAGCAGCGCCGCGTCCCACCAGACAACACGTCCCAGACGGTTTCTGTGGAGTTCCCACGCTGCCCACCCCAGATCTCCTCCTAGTCAGACACCGTAGGGCAGGTTCGACGTTGCAATCACTAGGCTACGAAGGTTTACCGGGGCCCATAACACCCAGCATATGATTAGTACGTTCAATACTTGCCCAGCTGTGCCACACGGATCAGACCAGACTACGGTCACCCTGGTCCCGGACCAGTCGCCGACCTACTTGTACCCAGTCTGACCCTCAATCTTTTATCTTTCTTACTCATTGACAATCGTGTGGCACATCTCATGAAATAGTTTCATTCATTATCCTATTACTCGCGAGCAGCGTCCACTCTGCTCGACTTCTACCAGCAACTATCTGCTAAGCATAGCATACTAGGGGTATCTATACAAGCTACCGCCAGGGTTTCCTATGGGAAACAAATGCAACTATGGTTTCAATCAACTCCTAGCACCTAATGCACAAACAAGACACACTTAGTATAAAAGTAAAACTTTTAAAAGTTGGTTGTGCGCCGGGGCTTGCCTGGTTCTTCGGTGTTGATGTCGAATCCTTCGGCGGGGGTCGAAGAACTTGGATCCGCAGCTACCTCGTTAGCGTCAGAATCTACATGATGCAGTAGGGTTATGATAATTTTAATGAAAATGAAACTGGTTACCATTATCAATAGTGACCTAGGGTTTAGATTAGCGACGCCTAGAATTAGGGTTAACCCTAATTACTCGATGCCGTTGATTAAATTAAATTCTTAAGCTGGAAATGGTGTTTAAATAATCTATTTGACTCTCAAGAGGTGAATTTAGTTGGTATGTTCAACATTTTAAACCCTGATTAAGTTAATTTGACACTTTCCATTGATTAAGCATTATTTAATTCTTCGGCTATTAAATTAGGGTTAGAAATGAAAATTTTAATTCTTCCTCAAGATTATTTTTATTTGGTAGTACTCCCTGGAATAAGCATTTTGTGCTTTGGTTGGGGCCTAGAGGAATTTTCTATATTTTATAAAAATTCATCGAAGTTCCTGTTTTTAAATCTTGTAAAATCAGAGATCACTAGTAAACATTAGAATAAAATTATGAAACTTTATGTGAGCACTCCTGAGCACCAGATTTACAACTTTTATTTTGGGGTCTAACCTTGCAAATGACTTTTACAATGTACTTTAGAAAAGGCTATTTAAACTAGGCAGATTGAGGTTATTTAATAGGGTTAGATGTCATTTTGTGTTCCTAAAATCTTCATAAAATCCCAGAGTGTGTGTAATACCATGGTGTACTTGTGGATCAAAGGTTAGCTCTAGCATTGCTCTAGAACTCAAGTAAAAATTCAAAAACAGAAAGGTGTGTTTCTAATTAATTCTGCAAATGTTTGGTGATTTGTTAAAAAGTGTTTTAACAGAAAATTAGTACTTTTCATGAGGGTTCTAACAAATTTTGGTTTGGCATTTTTTTGGATCTTCCTATGATTTTCTAGGGTTTTTAGAAGACAGAGCAATAATCTGGAAATTAAATAGGAAAAAGAAAAACAGTGAACAGTCTCCGACGAGCTCCGGCGGCCAATTCCCGACGATGGAGTGGTCGCCGGCCATCGAACCTTGGCTTTTCATGATCCTCACGACATGACGAAGCCCGGCAACATGGTATTAATCAAGGTTGGGCACGGCAGAGGGGGTCTCACCGTGGGGGTGCTTCGGGGCGGCGGCGAAGTTCAAATTCCGTCGAGGGGGGCTCGCCGGCGGAGGATTGGAGGCTGCGGGGAGCTTCACAAGGTGGAGGGGAGTCGATTTGGTGGAGGAATTTGATCAAAATTGCGTGGGGGTGGGTTTTCACCGAGGAGGCGGCGGCAATGGCGGGGTGGCGGCCGAGGCAGAGAAAATTGGAGCTTGCCTGCGCGGGGGAGAAGAAATTGGAGGAGGGGGGAAGATTGGGGAGGAGCTGCGCCATTTTATAGGGGGAAAAAGGGGGGTAGGAGAGTAGGGGACAGGGGGGGGGGGGTGGAGTCCGGCAGCGGGCGGCTCGGGTGGCGCAGAGCAGAGACGGCTCGGGCGGCGGCAGAGAGGGAGGGAGGAAAAGGAGAGGGGAGGAGCGCGAGAGAGAGAGAGAGAGGGAGGGAGAGTGAAGTGAGGGAAGGAGGCGCCGGACCACATTGAAGTCGGCGACGTGGGAGCAACGGGCCGTGTCGGCCGGGCGGCTGCGCGCCCGGGCGGCTGCGCGCCCCCTGTTGTCGGGCGGGCGGTCACTGTAGCCCGCCCGGCAACAGTCTCTCTTTTTTTTTTTTTTTCTATTTCATTAATGCTGGAAAGAATTCAATGATTCGGCACACTTCCTGAGCTCGAAAAATTTTGAAAATTTTTGTACAAGCTCAGGAATTTATTTGGAACACTTTTCATTTAAGGTTCAAGTCATGATTTGGTCTCTAAAATTTTTGAATTTCTAGGTTGATTATAGCTTCTGTGAATTTTTAAGAGGTCCAAAGCTTTTCCAAAAATCTTGAATAATTTCCCAAAATTCTATTTTGAAGTGTACTTAATTGTTATGTAAAAATATAGCTAGGGTTCTGTGGAAATTTTGATGGTCAATAGTTAGGGTTTAGATTTCTTTCTGTTAACGAGATTTCGACACTTTTAGTTGAAATCTCCCCGGACTTTGCTTAACACGCTCTGTTCTTTGTCAAACTTGTTCATAGTGTCTCTTTAAAGCATTTTAGACAATATTTCTTTTTATTTCAATGATTGAAACTACTTTAAATTGAGTGAAATTAGGATTTAGGGTTTATAGTTTGTCGACTTTTCCCTGGTGACACCTGGGGTGTCACAGCCCTCCCCCCTAAAAGAAATCGCGTCCCGAGATTTAAGGAGAGGGTTAGGATAGGCATAGGTACCTAAGGTTTTGGGAGTAGCTCGGGGTAGTTTGACTGAAGAAATTCCGCAGATTCCCACGTGGCCTCGTCTTCTGTGTGGTTGCTCCACAAAACCTTGTAAAACTTGAGTGTCCGTCTTCTTGTAACTCGTTCCTTCTCATCCAGTATCCGGATTGGACGCTCTGGGTAGGTTAGGTCTGGTTGCAATTCTTCTACTTCTTGAACCACTTGGTCTACTGGTGCCTTCAGACACTTCTTCAATTGGGAGACATGAAATACGTTGTGCATTCCCGATAATCTTTCTGGCAGTTCCACTTGATACGCCACTGGTCCGCACTTGGCTGTGATAGGGTACGGACCTATGTATCGGGGTGCTAGCTTGTCTTTGATCCCGAACCGTTGAACTCCCTTCATTGGCGAGACTCGTAGGTAGACGTAGTCTCCTACCTCGAAGGTCAATGGTCTACGTCTTCTATCTGCATAACTCTTTTGTCTTGACTTGGCTGCCTTCAGATTTGCTTGTATAACCCGTACCTTCTCTTCAGCCTGCTGCACTAGGTCTGGGCCCAATATGATTCTTTCGCCTGCCTCTGACCAGTTGAGTGGTGTTCTGCAACTACGGCCGTAAAGTGCTTCAAAAGGGGACATCTGGATGCTGGCTTGATAGCTGTTGTTGTATGAGAACTCTGCCAGTGATAGATAGGTGTCCCATCCTTTTCCGTACTCCAAAACACAAGCTCGAAGCATGTCTTCAAGTATTTGGTTCACTCTTTCCGTTTGACCATCAGTTTGAGGGTGGTAGGCTGAGCTGTGGATGAGCCTGGTTCCTAGCGACTCGTGGAGTTGTTTCCAAAATCGACCGGTGAACTGGGTACCCCGGTCGGAGATGATTGTCTTGGGTACTCCATGTAAACAGACTATCCGATCAATGTATAATTCTGCGTACTTCTTCATTCTGTAGTTGGTGCTGACAGGTATGAAATGAGCGGACTTTGTCAAGCGATCTACTATAACCCAAATTGAATCCAACTTTTGAGCTGTCATGGGCAGTCCAACAATGAAGTCCATACTTATGTCTTCCCACTTCCATGACGGAACGCTTAACGGTTGCGACAACCCTGCGCCCTTCAGGTGGTCGGCCTTTATTCTGCGACAGGTGTCACACTCCGCTACATACCGAGCGATTTCTCTTTTCATCCTTGTCCACCAAAACTTCTTTCGCAGATCCTGATACATCTTGTTACTGCCAGGATGAATTGAGTACTTGGATAGATGAGCTTCATCCATGATCTTCCGTCGGAGCTCGTGATTCTTTGGCACTACTAGTCTGTTCTTGAACCACAAAACCCCTTCTTCGTCTTCACGGAAACACTGCATCTTCTTTTCTTGTAGTCCCAATCTGATCTTCTCCATGCCCTTATCAAGCTTCTGGGCCTTGGCTACTTCGTCTTTAAGTGTTGGCACTAAGGCTAGGTTGTAGAGTGCTCCGTGGGGTAGAATCCTTACGGCTGTTTCTAATTCTTCGGTTGCAACTCCTTGATCCAAATAGTGACAATGGGCGTTTCTGCTCAACGCGTCTGCAACTACATTAGCCTTGCCCGGATGGTAGTGGATCTCTATCTCGTAGTCCTTGATTAATTCTAGCCATCTTCGTTGCCTCATGTTCAACTCGTTCTGGGTGAAGATGTACTTGAGACTCTTGTGGTCGGTGTAGAGGTGTACCAAGTTTCCCAATAAGTAATGCCTCCACACCTTCAAAGCCAATACCACGGCGGCTAATTCCAAGTCGTGTGTGGGGTAATTCAACTCATGCTTACGGAGTTGTCTGGAAGCATAAGCAATTACCCGTCCTTCTTGCATTAACACACAACCAAGCCCAGTTCCCGACGCATCACAATACACGTCGAAAGGTTTACTCAAATCCGGTTGGGCGAGTACTGGTGCCGTGGTCAAGTGCTTCTTCAAAGTCTGAAAGGCTTCTTCGCACTTTTCTGTCCACTTGAACTTCTGATCCTTCTTGAGTAGATCTGTAATAGGCCTGGCAATCTTGGAGAAGTTGGGAATGAAGCGGCGATAGTATCCTGCTAATCCCAAGAAACTTCGCACCTTGTGGACTGTGGTGGGTGCTTTCCAATTAACAACATCTTGCACCTTTCCCGGATCAACAGAAATACCTTCTGCGGACACAACATGACCCAGAAACTGAACACGCTCAATCCAAAACTCGCACTTGCTGAACTTGGCATAGAGCTTATGATCTCTGAGTCTCTGGAGAACTGTCCTAAGGTGCTCTGCATGCTCATCGGCTGACTTGGAGTATATTAGGATGTCGTCAATGAACACCACTACAAACTTATCCAGCTCTGGCATGAAGACTGAGTTCATGAGGTACATGAAGTAAGCTGCTGCGTTCGTGAGTCCAAACGACATCACCAAATACTCATATAGTCCGTATCTGGTGGAGAAGGCCGTCTTTGGGATGTCACTGGGACGGATCTTGATCTGATGATAGCCAGACCGAAGATCAACTTTCGAGAAGACCTTTGCTCCTGCCAACTGATCAAATAGAGTGTCTATGCGTGGTAAAGGGTACTTGTTCTTGATAGTTACCGCATTCAAGGGATGGTAATCCACGCATAGCCTCAAGGACTGGTCCTTCTTCTTCACGAACAATGCCGGACAACCCCAAGGCGAGGTACTGGGCCGTATAAAGCCCTTGTCCAACAACTCCTGTAACTGTTTCTTCAATTCTGCTAGCTCTTTGGGTGCCATCTTGTACGGTCTGCGGGAGATTGGGGCTGTGCCTGGTATTAGCTCAATCTGGAACTCCACATCTCTGTCCGGCGGTAGACCAGGTAGATCTTCTGGGAATACGTCCGGAAACTCCTTAACCACTGGTATCTCGTCCAGACTTTTCCCGACAACATTGTAGACTTGTTTGAGGGTGGCTTTGGGGTGATCTAGGTTTATGGACATGGAACCGTGAAGTGGGGAGGTTAAGTGGACTACACGGTTAGCGATGTCAAGGATGGCATTATGGTGTTTCATCCATTTCATGCCAATGATTATATCGATGCCCTGCCCATCTAAGATGATGAAGGAAATAGGATAGATGTGACCTCCCAGATTGAGGGGAGCTTCACTTAAGCCATGGTTTGATAATATGTTGCCTCCAGGCGATTTAATTACGAAAGGTGGTTCTAGGGAAACTGTGGCTAGGTGTTTGCCTTTGACAAAATTTTTACTGATAAAGTTGTGGCTTGCACCGGAATCGAAAAGAACAAAAGCTGAGTGGGTAGAGAGCGAGAACGTACCCGCCAGTACTTGTTCGCCCTCAGCAATTTCCTCGGTCGTGGTGTAGTTTACCCGACCGGTCCTGGTGTTCTTCTGGCCCTTCTGCTGGCCCTGTCCTTGGTTTGACTGCCGGTTGCCCCCGGACTGCTGGTTGGAGGGGCACTCGCGGGCGAAGTGTCCGGGCTGCCCGCAGCTGAAGCAAGGCGTGCCGGGTCCAGGGCGGGCGCCCTGTTGAGGTGGACGGACACCTTGGTTCCTCTGCGGGGGGGGAGGTGCGTGGTAGCCGGCTTGTTGCTGATTCTGTGGGGGTCGGTACGGCTGCTGCGGCGGACGGAACGACGGCGCCTGCAGCGGGGTGGCCTTGTACCTCCTACCATCGGGTGCAGTGTACACCAGACGGTACTTGGGTGGCGGGGCGTTTGATGGCCCACCGCTGGCTCGTCTTTTCTCCCGCTGCTCCTTCTCGAGATACTCCTCGGCGATGAGGGCGTTGCTGACGAGCTCGTTGAATGAGCCGCCTTGGTTCAGGGCCAAGCGACCCTGGAGTGTGATGTTCAGCCCTTCCATAAAGCGGTGCTTCCGCTTAGCATCCGTGTCAACCTGCTCCGGAGCATACAGAGCAAGTTGGTTGAAGACACGGGAATACTCGTGCACCGAGCGGTTCCCTTGGTTTAAGGCCATGAACTCCTTGGCCTTTCTCTGCATGAGTCCCGCGGGGATGTGATGAGCGCGGAACGCCTCCCGAAACTGTTCCCATGGCACCTGGGTGTTGGTCGGGAGAGTGGCCAAATAGTTGGCCCACCAGGCTCCAGCGTGACCATGGAGCATCTGGGCCGCGAAGAGCGTCTTTTGAGTCTCCGAACAACGGAGTAGCCCAAACTTGGCCTCGATTGTACGAAGCCAGTGGTCTGCCTCCATGGGCTCTCGAGCATCTCTGAACTCCGGAGGATGTGTGGCCAGGAACTCAGCATAAGTGCTGTCCTGGTCGCGGTTCCGAGCGCCTCGGTTTGCGCCACTATTCTCCAGGATGGCCCGTAGCATCTCCTGAGTCTGCTGACTGCTCTGAATCAAGGCCGCCATAGCTGTGGCCAAGGTTGGCTCAGCTGGCGGGGGCGGCGGGTTGGAGCTTTCCGCCTCCTGACGTCCGGCTCTGGTGTTCACCATACTGAAAAAGTAAAAAGGGATCCTTATTAGAGCAATTCAACCCATGTCCATTTCTCAATATAAGTACGAGCACATCAAAATGCACGGCACGGATAGCTTATTAAAAATAAACTTCCTTCATTTCCCCAAAAGATGACAGTACATCCATTGTTCAACCCCTTAGACTGTCAAACCACCACTTTTACATCCAAAAGGTTACACGCCACTAAGATAACTCCTGAGAACACATACTAACTCCAAGGTAAAGACAACGCACTCCCTAAGCGAAGCATCTAGCTAAACTATCACTTCGGAGCCACCTCCAATCTACTCCTCATCTGGCTCTGGGTCTGAAGCTTCGGGATCCGATACTTCTGACTCAGGCGCATCATCGTTAGCGGGAGGCGGCTGCTGTGCCTCCAAAAGTCCCGCTAACTGATGCTGCAAATGATGGTTCTCGTGGGCGAGGTTCTCCGCCATCTGAACTGCGTTATCCCTGAGCATCTCCAGCTGGTGAATGTGTTGCAACATGATGTTGCAGTCATTCTCCCTAGCATGGATCTGGGCAGTCTTAATCTCGGAGACCGCCTCTAACTCAGAAATACGTGTAGCGCGCGCATCGCAACAAGCACGCAGTGCATTGTTTCTGCTCTCCAATTCCTGAACCTTCTTCTTGAGTTGAGCCATCTCTGCATGAGCCTGTCGCAAGGCCTGACGATCCATCTGTGCTGCGAGAACAGTGTCCTCATGCAGGTTGAGTAGCGCTAGGCTCCCTGTGAACAAGGGAGTGATATGGTCCATCTCTCCCCTGAAAGTCCTCTTCTGGGCATTCTTGACATTACGGTGCCAGGTACGGTCGACCTGGTCCCGTATCGGGAACAACGCTGCTGGTTTGTCTGCCAGGTCCTCGAGGTGTCGCTCGCAAATCCTCAATAAAGCTTGATGAGCGGCTGACTCGATGGCCTCCGTCTTATCTGAACCGAATGTGGTGGTGGTATAAACCTCTCCATTGGCATGCTGAGGGTGTGTGGGTAATGTGACGGTGGCCGAGCAGCGCGGTAGGTCATACTGCCGATACTCCCGGAACTGAAACCAAGGAGTCTCTGTATAACCCAGCGACTGCAAGGTCTCCTCAAGTATCTCCACAAATCCTCTGCGTCCCGATTTCTTGGTGACGTAGGTAGGGGTGGAGTCCTCAATGCCTATCTCCGCGATCCCATGCTCAATCGTGTTGGCGTCCATCTGCATCACAGAGATGAATAATATTTTACCAATCAGAAGCCACATGTTGACACTTAGTTCAAAGCATGCTAAATCTTCCGATACATAAAATATTTTTCATCCCTGCGTAAAAGGGGATTCAACTCGATCACTAAGGATGCTGACTAGCTACAGCCGTTAGTCCAAGGTGCTTTACCATCTAAGTTGACCTGTCAAGGAGACAATCTTCTCATCGAGGAAGGTTCTGGGAAGGCTCAATGATATACAAGGGTTTTGCTCCAACTCGGTTGATTTCACGCAATCCCTAAGGGAGGAAGGTGTCCAGGTTGACCCTTTTTAACTTCTGTTGGTGTTATAGCCATTATTGATGGAATTTTTACTCCTGGATGGTTTTAGTATAAGTTTGAAGGATTTTAACATTTCTTTATGCAATGCAATCCTACATCGGCCTATACGTCCTCATAAAATAAAAAGAATACGCATAGGCGGTGGCAGAGTCGCACTCAAGTTAGCCGTTACTACACGTTTCTTACGATATCGTGGTTAGCGTACCTGCAGAAAATGGCATCACAGGCAGTGCAATATAATATATATCAAAAGTAAATACAACAACCCATATCATTGCCATATGGGTCGCCCCGAGTAGGTCACGTACGGGGATCACGTGTCCGACCTTCCCTGCGCGGCGACAGACTGCACTTTACCTCAGGCAGCGGAGGTATGAGAGTGTTCCGCAAAACCGAAGTCGTGAGGAACAAACTCATCTCTTGTGTGCCAAAGACACAAGACTCCACTGTTGCGAAGGTCTGCATTCGCAACAGGTCCGTAACCCACACCTCGTACGGTAGAGGGCCGCTTCTCTCCCTAAACGGCAAGGGGCGTACTATGTTACAGCGAACATAATACCTCCTCCCATACCACCATGGTATAGAACGCTACTGCTGCTGGCGCAACAGGGATTTCTCGACCTTTCACCGCAGTCGAGCGGCGTACCTTACCTTGCTTACCTGAGCGTAGGTGCGTCGTTACAGAAAAGTAAATCTAGACTGGGTTTTGTTAGCTCCTACACTAGGTTAGCTTGCCACCTGATAACCTATTAACTAATAGGGCGCGTACCTCACTCGCACGTAAATTTTTGAAAATATGCCTTAAACGTTGTATCGTTTCCCAACACGGCTCTGATACCACAGCTGACACGAGCCGCCCAGAAAAACATCATCTCGAGACGGATCTGGTCAGTCGTTAAGCCAAGATCTTTGTTGGGCAACGCTCGGCGAAGCGAGCGTACACACGATACAACACAGGCAGGGATAAACAGCAATAATTTACAAGAAGAGAGAACTTAATACATCACTGGTTCATGAATTTAGAGTTAAATATTACATTGTTCCAGAGTGCGCAACAGTTTTGAAAACGATAAACAGCGGAAGACTAGAACTATTACAACTCCGACACTCGGACTTAAGCAAAAGCACGCGCCGTGCCCACGGGCGTCATGCTACTAGCCACTTCAACAGATCAACGCGGCGACTCGCACAACTCCCACTGGAGGTTCCCAAACTCGAGGGGAGGCTCCTCCCAATGGAAGCTACCTGCTGGTTCCTGCATGACGGCACCTGAAAACCACAAAACGCTAACGCGTGAGCTTCTAAGAAGCTCAGCAAGACTTACCCGACAAAAGGCTGACTATAACCGACTCCTAGTCATGAAGGCTGATGGGGGGTAGGTTTATTGCCAAAAAGGACTCGCAGCTTATACTACTCTTGTCAAATTTTAGCACGAGTTAAGTGATTAGGAAAAATAAATTTAGTTAGCACCGAGCTAAACAAACAATAACAGAATCAATTAATAACAGTATTAAATATTCATAATTCATTTTCATTGTGTCTCAACCTATTTTTCTAAAATGTGACAGAGAGTTCAAGTAAGCTCATAGCTGAGAGCGACAGCGATTCGAATCGATTTTTATACCACTGCAGGGTTAACCTAATCGTACGACACGTGCACGTCCCAGACTCGCACGTGGCAACCGTTCACACCAGCTCCTGCAACGTCAATTCCCTCCTACGCCTGCCTTAGCAGCGCCGCGTCCCACCAGACAACACGTCCCAGACGGTTTCTGTGGAGTTCCCACGCTGCCCACCCCAGATCTCCTCCTAGTCAGACACCGTAGGGCAGGTTCGACGTTGCAATCACTAGGCTACGTAGGTTTACCGGGGCCCATAACACCCAGCATACGATTAGTACGTTCAATACTTGCCCAGCTGTGCCACACGGATCAGACCAGACTACGGTCACCCTGGTCCCGGACCAGTCGCCGACCTACTTGTACCCAGTCTGACCCTCAATCTTTTATCTTTCTTACTCATTGACAATCGTGTGGCACATCTCATGAAATAGTTTCATTCATTATCCTATTACTCGCGAGCAGCGTCCACTCTGCTCGACTTCTACCGGCAACTATCTGCTAAGCATAGCATACTAGGGGTATCTATACAAGCTACCGCCAGGGTTTCCTATGGGAAACAAATGCAACTATGGTTTCAATCAACTCCTAGCACCTAATGCACAAACAAGACACACTTAGTATAAAAGTAAAACTTTTAAAAGTTGGTTGTGCGCCGGGGCTTGCCTGGTTCTTCGGTGTTGATGTCGAATCCTTCGGCGGGGGTCGAAGAACTTGGATCCGCAGCTACCTCGTTAGCGTCAGAATCTACATGATGCAGTAGGGTTATGATAATTTTAATGAAAATGAAACTGGTTACCATTATCAATAGTGACCTAGGGTTTAGATTAGCGACGCCTAGAATTAGGGTTAACCCTAATTACTCGACGCCGTTGATTAAATTAAATTCTTAAGCTGGAAATGGTGTTTAAATAATCTATTTGACTCTCAAGAGGTGAATTTAGTTGGTATGTTCAACATTTTAAACCCTGATTAAGTTAATTTGACACTTTCCATTGATTAAGCATTATTTAATTCTTCGGCTATTAAATTAGGGTTAGAAATGAAAATTTTAATTCTTCCTCAAGATTATTTTTATTTGGTAGTACTCCCTGGAATAAGCATTTTGTGCTTTGGTTGGGGCCTAGGGGAATTTTCTATATTTTATAAAAATTCATCGAAGTTCCTGTTTTTAAATTTTGTAAAATCAGAGATCACTAGTAAACATTAGAATAAAATTATGAAACTTTATGTGAGCACTCCTGAGCACCAGATTTACAACTTTTATTTTGGGGTCTAACCTTGCAAATGACTTTTACAATGTACTTTAGAAAAGGCTATTTAAACTAGGCAGATTGAGGTTATTTAATAGGGTTAGATGTGTAACATCCCGAACTAAATTCTCGCTAAATCTTTTGTCAATAAAGACTTAATTGAGTTCAATAAAAATCTCAAAACCCAAAAGTAATGAAATCATAGGATCTAATCAACAGAGCTGAAATTCAAAATTTAATTTGAAATCCAATCTTTACTGTCTTTCCGCTTCTCATTGCTTTCGCCCGTGTACCGCCGGCCTTGCTCCGCTCCGAGCAGGAACGAGCGCCGTCCGGTCTCCTCTGTTCTCCCAATTTCCAACCGCCGCCCGAGTCCCTGCTCCTTCGGGTGCCGCTCCTCTGTTCTTTTCCATGTCTTCCCGACCCCGTCGTTTGGGAATCCGATTCGCCCGACCTCCGACCCAGAGGTCGGATGACTTTTACGTTTCGCCCGACCTCCGACCCAGAGGTCGGATGACTTTTGCGTTTCGCCCGACCTCCGACCCAGAGGTCGGATGATTTTCACGATTCGCCCGACTCCGACCCCCAGCGGTCGGACATTATTTTCCGTCTCGCCCGACCCGTCATCACTTTCCGCTTCGCTCGACCCGAGGTCGGACAAGCAGTTTCGCTCCGTTTCGCTCGACCCCCGAGGTCGGACAAGCCGCATTTCGTTCCGCCTCGCTCGACCCCGAGGCCGGACAGACTCGTCGGACCCGAGCTCGAAGCGGCCGCGCCATTAATGCTGCCGGTCATCTTCCCAACCGTAAAAGTGCCTGGCCGTACACAGCAGTGCTGCCACCGTGCCGAAAGTCTTCGTGATGGGACGCGCACGCTCGGCGCCCATGCGCTGCAGTACACTGCCGCCGCGCCAACTTGCGTCGTCCTGGAGAGACAAAAGGAACGGAGGCTGATATTTTTCCCTGAGACGAAACACTTCACTCGGCGAGCTCTTTTGCTCCTCTGCGCGCTCGTCTCTCTGCTCTCGTCTCCACTCCCTTCCGCCATTACAGCCGAAGAGCCCCGCAGGGCCGAAGCAGAGCCAGCTTCTCTCGTGCTCAGGTGCGCTCGGTAAGCCTTGCCCTGCCGTCGCTTCCCTCATCAGCCGTTATCGCCTCTAACCGCCGCCCTAATCTTCCGCATTATTGCAGAAGTAGCGGCGCGTCGACATCACTTTTCCGACGACCAGTCTCTGTTGCTGTTCTTTTTCCACCGACAGCCCTCTGGTAATCTTTGCCGTCCGACCAGTCTAGCTAGTCCCGTCTACCGAAGCAACACTAAAGTTTGTTAGAGAGAAATTCATGCAACTTCACTCATCTGTTAATACAAGATTACCTTGCATCTTCATATAGGAACCGAGCTGCAGACGGCCACTGAAGCTGAGGAGGACTTCCCCGCTGCCGACCCCGCCTTCGACTGTGCTAACTTCTCCCCGAACCGAGGCAAGCCCCGGTGCACACCTAAGATTTAAAGTTTTACTTTGTCACTATGTTTGCAGGTCTTGTTTGTGCATTACGTCGAGGAGTTGTTTGACACCTAGTTGCATAGCCTTAGCAGGAATTCCTATGGGATAATCCAGTAGCATCAGCTAAGCGCTAGCATGCCTTGCTAATATTAGGAATCGGTAGCATATGAGTAGTATGGAGACTACTCATTCGATGGCTAAAGTCTTGCGGGAGGTGGGTGACTGTCAACTGTGTAGTTTTTCAGGAATGGGCACAAAATATGACATTAACTGTTAGCCAATATTGCTGAATGGGTTAAGTTAACAATGGTACTGAATGTCGGCACCCATGGGCAAGTATTGAGTTGTGTACCGAATGCATACTGGCATATGGGAACCAGGAAGCCGACGTAGCTCATTGCGCAGTGATTGGACGACCAGCCATCTCTTTTTCCGGGTGAATGGACCAGTATGGAGGATGAATTCGCATTTTTGTTTCTTGGGCATGTGTTAGTGGGAAAGGCTTGGGGCCGTACAGGGACGCAGGACGTTGCCTGGAGGACCATGTCCTTGGAGAGATGGCAGTCGGACCGACACTGTCGCGATGCAGTGAAAGGTGGCCACGTGCGACTTGTGGAGTGCGCACGTGTCGTGTTATTCGGGTTTCTCCTGCAGGATGTACATCGATTATAATCGCCGCCCCTCACGGTTAAGAGTACCCGCTTGTCCACTGTGTCACATCTTGCCGAGAATGTGGGTTGTATGGTGGGAAGAAAACCGATGTTTTGGGATCTCAATAAATTGTATTGCAACCATGTTTGTTTAGTATTAAGAGCACATTTTACTACTGCTAGCGAACTTTTAAAATCTTGGCTAAAACCTGAAAATAGGGTTTATCATTAGTGCTGTTTTGCAAATACTTACCCTGCTGCCACAAATACTCCCTGCATACTAGGAGTCGGCCTTAGAAGGCCTATTGACGGGTAAGTCTTGCTGAGCGTCAGTCGCTCACGGTTTGTTGTTTGTTGTTTTGCAGGTATTAGTGCTGACTGTAGCCAGGGTGGTTGGGAAGAGGAGACGCCCTCGGAGTGGACCTTCGAGTGGGTCCCCGCTTCGCCCTCCCATGGAGATTAAACACCATCGGGCTGGGGTGTTTAATCGAGGCGTCGAGTGTTAGATTTTTGTTTCCGCTGAAATCCACGTGTTTGTTATCAAAACTACGTTTCCGCACTTCCTAAACTTCTGAAATCAGTTGTAATATAACCTGAATTAATGTATCTTCAAGTCATTTATGCGAGTCCTTGTTAATTATTGTACTGCAAAGTCACTTGTTTCGGCAAGCGGCCCCCCCGAATGATCCTGGATGAGCAACCGTACGATTTTATCGGACGGGGTTGCGACAGCTGGTATCAGAGCTATTTGGGGGTTAGTACTCTAATTAACGAGGCATGTTTTCAAAAAATTGCGCTACGGTGAGGTACGGTGTAGAACAGCCCTTAGTGGAGGTTAGAGTTAGGAAGGTGGCAAGCTAACTGTGCATTCATGCATTTTACCTCCCTGTAAGTTTATTATTATGTAACGACGCACCAACGAACTACGCGAAGGTACGTGTTACAATTTTTGCAACGACGCCCCATCGAACTACAACGAAGGTACGTAGTCCTGCCGTGGGATAACATTCACGGTCGCTTGGTGTTCGCGTTGCTGGTTCACCCATCTTGCCTGAGATGCTTTTCATGGCCGCTAACGGCAAGGCGTTACTGGTTGCCGCCGGTTGCCATGAGTCGTGACTATCATGGCCATATTGCATACCTGCTCTGTGATGTGTTTTTCTGCAGGTACCCTAACTATCGTTAGACCGTGTAGAAAACGATTTGTCTCGAGAGAACGAGTAGTGCCACCGAGGATGACGTATTAGGGTTTTCCTTTTTGGTAAGGACGATTAGGCCGTGGCATCCTTTAAAATCTGCTTGAGTCCTGAAATTCACCTAACTAAAAAGTTCAACCCTTTAAATCCAATAAGAACCTGTGAATTAACCTAGGAAAATAATTAAGGAAAGAAGGACCCAAAAATTTCATCCCCCTGTATTCAGCCTGTTCCTCACTCCAGAATCCTATAGAATCCGTAGGGTTTCATCTCTTAAAATTCATTCTCCAGACTCCTCTTAAGGGGGAAGGTGCCCCTCTGTTCTGGAAAGGACATCGGACCATCCGGTGCAGGGCCGGACAGTCCGAAGACACTCCCTCTGGAATTCTCTTTTTGGTCACCGGACATTCCGATGTGGGATCGGACCTTCCGGTGAACACCTCTCTGGACTGAAATCAACCAATCCGGGATTTCAGCAATGAGTCATTTTCCGAAGCTTGTAGTTCGCGCCTGTTGTTCTAAAAATGTGAATGGGCACAATTTGGAAGGGTGTGAAAAATATCTACGATTTTGTAGTTGGGAAATCTTGTGTTTCCAACCCCCCACTTCAGGAGAAATGTGTTTTCCTCTCTGTTGCCATAGCAGGACAGAAATCTGTTGTTGTTCAGGAAATCCCTTCATCGATTGATTCTTTCCATTTTAGGTCTTGCACATTATTCCTCATTTGGTCGAGAAATGAGTTGTAGTGTAAGACTTGCGCCTATCATTTTGGAAATGAGGGCTAATTGTTCAACTTTCTTACACAGATGGCAGGACGTACTCGCGGATCAAGCGGACAGGACCAGGCTAGTGGCTCCAATCTTCCTCCACCGCCGCCCCCACCTCCTAGGATGTGGGAGCAGTTCATGGCCACCCAACAGCAGCTCATGCAGATCCTGATCGAGCAGAATCGTCAGGGTGGTCGCCAGCGTGCACAAGCACCCCCGCCAGAGAGCTCCTTTGGGGATTTCTCGGCCGTCCATCCGCCAACCTTCGCGGATGCAGCTGACCCATTGGACGCTGATAATTGGCTGCACACCATCGAGTCCAAGTTTGAGCTCCTTCACTGCACCGAGCATCAGAAGACTCTCTTCGCGGCTCAGCAACTCCGCGGACCGGCGAGAGCGTGGTGGTTTAATTACACTACCTCTCTTCCCGATGGCCACCAAGTGCAATGGACGGAGTTCCGGGAAGCTTTCAGAGCACATCATATTCCTGAGGGCCTCATACAGCGCAAGGCGAGAGAATTTGAAGAGCTGCGCCAAGGCCACATGAGTGTCCACGAGTACTCGCGCAAGTTTAACTACCTGGCGCAGTACGCTGGGCACCACGTGGACACGGACGCCAAGAAAAGGAGCTGTTTCATGAAGGGCCTAAACTCCAAGTTACGTGATCGCCTAGCCCTCCATCACAGCGCCAATTTCAACGCATTGGTGAGCGCTGCCATTGTCCAAGAGGATGCCATTCGCGCTCATCAAGAAGAGAAGAAGCGCAAGCAGCCAGTCGGAGGTCCCGCTGGAAATCAGCAGCCCCAGAGGTATCGTCTAGCCATTACGTCTCCTACGGGCCAGAGGTACAAAGCTCCGGCGCCACCGGGTGGAAATTTCCGCCCGTCATTCCAGCAGCGGTCCGTAGCGCGGCAAGGCCAGCAAGCGGGTTCTCAAGCCGGAAATTCCAGACAGTCGGCTTCAACTTCTCACCCGCCGCAGTCGTACAGCAACACGGGGCCGAGGCCGTGTTACAACTGCGGTCGTCCTGGGCATTTCGCCAAGGATTGTCGGCAACCTCCCCGTCAGCAAGGCCATGTCCAGCAGAGCGACCCCCGCAGCGACAACAATTCCCGCTCTCAACCTGCTGGAAATGGACAGAAGCAGGGCCGTGTTAACCACACCACGGTCGAGGAAATTCAAGAAGGAGAACAAGTCCTTGCGGGTATGTTCTCAATTCAGAAAAATTCTGTGTTCGTTCTCTTCGATTCGGGTGCAACCCACAACTTCATTAGTAGGACATGTGTCCAAAGGTGCAACCTCCGCACCATCATCACTAAAACACCCTATCTTATCACATCACCCGCCGGAAAAATAACAACTACACTAAAAGTCCAGCAAGTACCATAAAATTGGGAGGAAAAATCTTTAAGTCCCAATTCATCGTTCTTGACCACCATGGCATAGATATAATACTAGGAATGGGTTGGATGGTATACCATAGAGCCGTGCTACATATCTCGCCACGAAAAATCCAACTAGACTCTCCGGTGCACGGTTCCATATCTTTCCAAGTCACACCACCCACCCCAATTTCCGGGAGTCTTCATCATGTCTCCGGAAGGAAGCTTGAAGATATTCCGGTCGTGTGTGAATTTCCCGATGTATTTCCGGATGACTTACCGGGACTACCACCCGATCGTGACGTTGAGTTCAAGATTGAACTTCAACCCGGTACAGCTCCTATCTCCCGAAGGCCGTATAGGATGGCTCCAAATGAGTTGGCAGAATTGAAAATCCAGTTAAAGGAGCTACTGGACAAGGGATTTATTCGGCGTAGTTCATCTCCATGGGGCTGTCCCGCCATATTTGTGAAGAAGAAGGATGAGACCCTGAGACTCTGTGTTGATTATCGACCGTTGAATGCGGTCACCATCAAGAACAAATATCCTTTGCCCCGCATAGACATCCTGTTCGATCAGCTTGTGGGCGCCAAGGTCTTCTCTAAAGTAGATCTTCGCTCGGGGTATCATCAAATAAAGATCCGTCCTGAGGACATTCCAAAAACTGCCTTTTCTACAAGGTACGGTCTCTACGAATACCTTGTCATGTCCTTCGGTTTGACCAATGCTCCAGCCCACTTCATGTATCTAATGAATTCTGTTTTCATGCCCGAGTTGGACAAATTTGTCGTGGTCTTCATCGACGACATCCTTATTTATTCCAAGTCGGAGGAAGAGCATGCGAAACATCTTCGTATTGTTCTCCAGAGGCTGAGGGAACATAAGCTGTACGCCAAATTCAGCAAATGTGACTTTTGGTTGAAAGAAGTACAGTTCCTTGGTCATGTGATTTCCGCCGAAGGTATCTCGGTTGACCCAAGCAAGGTGAAAGATGTGCTTGACTGGAAGCCCCCAAAGTGCGTCAAAGATGTTCGTAGTTTCCTTGGGCTTGCTGGATACTATCGACGCTTCGTCCCAAATTTCTCGAAGATCTCCAAGCCCATGACGGAACTGCTTCACAAAGGGGTCGTTTTCTATTGGAGTGATTCTTGTGATGAGGCTTTTCGAACTCTCAAGAAACACTTGACCACCGCTCCAGTTTTGGCTCAACCGGACATCACCAAACCGTTTGATGTTTACTGTGATGCTTCTGACACGGGCCTGGGGTGTGTATTGATGCAAGACGGTCGCGTCATTGCCTATGGATCAAGACAGCTGCGACGTCATGAGTTGAATTACCCCACTCATGATTTGGAACTCGCCGCAGTTGTGTTTGCCTTAAAAATCTGGAGGCATTATCTTCTTGGGAATCTCGTACATTTGTACACGGATCACAAAAGCTTGAAATATATTTTTACTCAAGATGATCTGAATATGAGGCAAAGAAGGTGGATGGAATTGATCAAAGACTATGAATTGGAAATCCATTACCATCCGGGCAAGGCGAATGTTGTGGCTGATGCCCTAAGTCGCAAAGCTTGCTGCAATCTCATCATTGCTCAAGCAAATTCCACTGCCCCATGTTGCAACCCAGGTGAAACAAGCCTTCGTGTCATTCCCCACGGAGCTTTATACAACTTGGCTCTTATTCCTACCCTCCGCGAGGAAATTATGACTGCACAAAAGGTTGATAAGGGCATGGAAAATATCCGCGCTCAAATAGGCAGTAACAAAATGAAGTGTTTCCGCCTTGACGAGGAAGGTGTTCTATGGTTCAACAACCGCCTGGTCGTACCCAAGGATTTTGAGCTGCGGAAGAAAATCATGGATGAGGCACATCTCTCCAAATATTCTATACATCCGGGCAGCAATAAAATGTACCAAGATTTACGAAGAAAATTTTGGTGGACTCGGATGAAGCGTGAAGTCGCTCGGTATGTCGCCGAGTGTAATACATGTCGGCAAGTCAAAGCTGATCATTTAAGAAGTGCCGGTCCATTGCAACCTCTCAGTATACCCGCATGGAAATGGGAAGACATTAGTATGGATTTTATCGTCGGTCTCCCGTTCACTGCTCAGAAACATGATTCTATTTGGGTGATAGTCGATCGACTAACCAAATCTGCTCACTTCATTCCGGTGCATACCCGATATAATGCGAGGAAATACGCGGAGCTTTATATCTCTCGTATCATGTGCCTCCATGGTGTTCCAAAGACCATCATTTCTGATCGGGGTACCCAGTTTGTGAGCCGTTTTTGGGAGCAATTTCACGAAGCACTTGGTACCAAGTTAATTCATGGTTCAGCTTATCACCCGCAAACCGATGGTCAAACAGAGCGTGTAAATCAAGTTCTGGAAGACATGCTTCGCGCATCTGTGCTGACCCATGGGAAGAATTGGGAAGAGTGCTTACCATTGGCTGAATTTTCGTACAACAATAGCTATCAAGAGAGCATCAAGATGTCTCCGTTCGAGGCGTTGTATGGTCAGCCATGTCGCACGCCTTTAAACTGGTCTGAGGCAGGAGAGAGAGTAATTTTTGGACCAGATTTAGTAACTCAAGCTGAAGAGAAAGTGAGGGCTATTCAAGAAAATTTACGAGCTGCAAGGTCCCGGCAGAAAAGTTATGCCGACAAAAGGCGTCGACCGTTAACTTTTGAAGTGGGTGATCACGTCTATCTTCGTGTGTCACCAACAAAAGGTGTTCAACGCTTTGGCATTAAGGGCAAGTTAGCTCCAAGATTCATTGGACCCTTCAAAATCATCGAGCGATGTGGTCCAGTAGCATATCGATTGGAGCTGCCCTCTCATATGTCGGGAGTTCACAACATCTTCCATGTCTCTCAACTCCGGAAGTGTTTGAAGTTGCCTGAACAAGTGGTCATCCCGGATGTTGAAGTATTCCAAGAAGACCTCACATATCCGGAGATGCCGATGAAGATACTTGATCGGAAGGATCGCGTAACTCGTCGGCGAACCAAAACTTTCTTCAAGGTGCAGTGGACAAATCATTCGGAAGATGAGGCTACCTGGGAAAGTGAAGAATTTCTTCATTCACAGTTCCCGGAATTCATGGCATCGGTCGTGAAGTAGTCATCGGTTTCCCCCCTTGTAACGTTTCCTCGAAATCTCGGGACGAGATTTTCTTAAGGGGGAAGGGCTGTAACATCCCGAACTAAATTCTCGCTAAATCTTTCGTCAATAAAGACTTAATTGAGTTCAATAAAAATCTCAAAACCCAAAGTAATGAAATCATAGGATCTAATCAACAGAACTGAAATTCAAAATTTAATTTGAAATCCAATCTTTACTGTCTTTCCGCTTCTCATTGCTTTCGCCCGTGTACCGCCGGCCTTGCTCCGCTCCGAGCAGGAACGAGCGCCGTCCGGTCTCCTCTGTTCTCCCAATTTCCAACCGCCGCCCGAGTCCCTGCTCCTTCGGGTGCCGCTCCTCTGTTCTTTTCCATGTCTTCCCGACCCCGTCGTTTGGGAATCCGATTCGCCCGACCTCCGACCCAGAGGTCGGATGACTTTTACGTTTCGCCCGACCTCCGACCCAGAGGTCGGATGACTTTTGCGTTTCGCCCGACCTCCGACCCAGAGGTCGGATGATTTTCACGATTCGCCCGACTCCGACCCCCAGCGGTCGGACATTATTTTCCGTCTCGCCCGACCCGTCATCACTTTCCGCTTCGCTCGACCCGAGGTCGGACAAGCAGTTTCGCTCCGTTTCGCTCGACCCCCGAGGTCGGACAAGCCGCATTTCGTTCCGCCTCGCTCGACCCCGAGGCCGGACAGACTCGTCGGACCCGAGCTCGAAGCGGCCGCGCCATTAATGCTGCCGGTCATCTTCCCAACCGTAAAAGTGCCTGGCCGTACACAGCAGTGCTGCCACCGTGCCGAAAGTCTTCGTGATGGGACGCGCACGCTCGGCGCCCATGCGCTGCAGTACACTGCCGCCGCGCCAACTTGCGTCGTCCTGGAGAGACAAAAGGAACGGAGGCTGATATTTTTCCCTGAGACGAAACACTTCACTCGGCGAGCTCTTTTGCTCCTCTGCGCGCTCGTCTCTCTGCTCTCGTCTCCACTCCCTTCCGCCATTACAGCCGAAGAGCCCCGCAGGGCCGAAGCAGAGCCAGCTTCTCTCGTGCTCAGGTGCGCTCGGTAAGCCTTGCCCTGCCGTCGCTTCCCTCATCAGCCGTTATCGCCTCTAACCGCCGCCCTAATCTTCCGCATTATTGCAGAAGTAGCGGCGCGTCGACATCACTTTTCCGACGACCAGTCTCTGTTGCTGTTCTTTTTCCACCGACAGCCCTCTGGTAATCTTTGCCGTCCGACCAGTCTAGCTAGTCCCGTCTACCGAAGCAACACTAAAGTTTGTTAGAGAGAAATTCATGCAACTTCACTCATCTGTTAATACAAGATTACCTTGCATCTTCATATAGGAACCGAGCTGCAGACGGCCACTGAAGCTGAGGAGGACTTCCCCGCTGCCGACCCCGCCTTCGACTGTGCTAACTTCTCCCCGAACCGAGGCAAGCCCCGGTGCACACCTAAGATTTAAAGTTTTACTTTGTCACTATGTTTGCAGGTCTTGTTTGTGCATTACGTCGAGGAGTTGTTTGACACCTAGTTGCATAGCCTTAGCAGGAATTCCTATGGGATAATCCAGTAGCATCAGCTAAGCGCTAGCATGCCTTGCTAATATTAGGAATCGGTAGCATATGAGTAGTATGGAGACTACTCATTCGATGGCTAAAGTCTTGCGGGAGGTGGGTGACTGTCAACTGTGTAGTTTTTCAGGAATGGGCACAAAATATGACATTAACTGTTAGCCAATATTGCTGAATGGGTTAAGTTAACAATGGTACTGAATGTCGGCACCCATGGGCAAGTATTGAGTTGTGTACCGAATGCATACTGGCATATGGGAACCAGGAAGCCGACGTAGCTCATTGCGCAGTGATTGGACGACCAGCCATCTCTTTTTCCGGGTGAATGGACCAGTATGGAGGATGAATTCGCATTTTTGTTTCTTGGGCATGTGTTAGTGGGAAAGGCTTGGGGCCGTACAGGGACGCAGGACGTTGCCTGGAGGACCATGTCCTTGGAGAGATGGCAGTCGGACCGACACTGTCGCGATGCAGTGAAAGGTGGCCACGTGCGACTTGTGGAGTGCGCACGTGTCGTGTTATTCGGGTTTCTCCTGCAGGATGTACATCGATTATAATCGCCGCCCCTCACGGTTAAGAGTACCCGCTTGTCCACTGTGTCACATCTTGCCGAGAATGTGGGTTGTATGGTGGGAAGAAAACCGATGTTTTGGGATCTCAATAAATTGTATTGCAACCATGTTTGTTTAGTATTAAGAGCACATTTTACTACTGCTAGCGAACTTTTAAAATCTTGGCTAAAACCTGAAAATAGGGTTTATCATTAGTGCTGTTTTGCAAATACTTACCCTGCTGCCACAAATACTCCCTGCATACTAGGAGTCGGCCTTAGAAGGCCTATTGACGGGTAAGTCTTGCTGAGCGTCAGTCGCTCACGGTTTGTTGTTTGTTGTTTTGCAGGTATTAGTGCTGACTGTAGCCAGGGTGGTTGGGAAGAGGAGACGCCCTCGGAGTGGACCTTCGAGTGGGTCCCCGCTTCGCCCTCCCATGGAGATTAAACACCATCGGGCTGGGGTGTTTAATCGAGGCGTCGAGTGTTAGATTTTTGTTTCCGCTGAAATCCACGTGTTTGTTATCAAAACTACGTTTCCGCACTTCCTAAACTTCTGAAATCAGTTGTAATATAACCTGAATTAATGTATCTTCAAGTCATTTATGCGAGTCCTTGTTAATTATTGTACTGCAAAGTCACTTGTTTCGGCAAGCGGCCCCCCCGAATGATCCTGGATGAGCAACCGTACGATTTTATCGGACGGGGTTGCGACAAGATGTCATTTCGTGTTCCTAAAATCTTCATAAAATCCCAGAGTGTGTGTAATACCATGGTGTACTTGTGGATCAAAGGTTAGCTCTAGCCATGGGGGGTGAGTTTCCTTCCCTTCCTCTTTCTCTCTTTTCCCGCCACCTGGAGTCGGTAACTCCCGAGCCTGGTCCGTACCGCCTTTGGTACGTCGGTTGAAAGCTGCCTGCCAAAGTGGGGCCTGAGTGGCCCCACTGGCTGGTCGGGCAACCCTCTAGGTCGGCCGACCTGTGGCGGGCCCCACTCAGGCCTGGCCTCTTCTGGCTTCTCCTGAGTGGCTTTCAATCCCTTCTCCGTGGTGGGCTTTGGTATTTGGTAGATTTTGTACGTTGAATAGCCCGTGGATCCTTCTATGCCTCGTTGGATAATACTTTTCTTATCTTTTTCTCTCAATAATTCTGGATAAATCACCTGCATACAAATATTCATCGAAACTTGTGGAACTTTGTGACACCCCAGGTGTCACCAGGGCAAAATCGACAACTTAAAAGCAGATTCAACCTTGAAAATAAAAAGAAATCCAAACCCTAACTCTTGGCTACCAAAATTTCCACAGAACCCTAGCCATATTTTTGCATAACAATTAAGTACACTTCAAAGTAGAGTTTTGGAAAATTATTCAAGATTTTTAGAAAATATTTAGACCCTTTTAAAATTCAGACAAGTTTGAATAAAGTTGAAAATTCACAAACTTTTAAGAGCTGAATCAGGGAATCCTTCTATGATAAAAGTTGTTCCAAATAATTAACTTAGCTCACACAAAAAGTTTCAAAAATGTTTGAACTCGGGAGCTAGAGTTTTCAATTGACTCAAGTGGAGGAAATTGGAATAATGAAAGAAAAAACAATTTGACAACAGCTGTACGCGTTACAGTAGCGCCGCCCGGCACAGTAGCCGCCGCCCTCGACGGCTTTGCCGTGATTACGGTCGAGCAGTGCTGCGCCATTACTCCTTGACCCTGAATCTCTCCACAAGACTTTCCCCTTCCTTCCCCTTCCTCTTCTCCCTCTCTCTCTCTAGGCGCCATCAATCTCCTCTGTTGCCGCACGTCGTCTTCAAGACAGGGGCGCCGCCTCCCACGTCCTCCTACCGGCCGCCGCCCCCTGTGCCCTCAATTCACTGCCCTCTCTGCTCCTTCTCTCCCTTCCTCACTCCTCCTTGAGCATAAAGCCGAGCCCCCCTCCTTTCCCTTCTTCCTCCCCTGCTTCCTTCTTCCTCTGCCGAGCGCCGCCACTGCCATAGCCGAGCACCGCCACCTCCACGACGCCAGCACGCTCCGACAGCTTCCAGGCCGCTCCACCATGCCCGAAAGGTCCCTCTCCACTCCCTGCTACTCTCCGTCCACCAAGGCCGCCAGTCATCCCCCGCTCTACCCGGAACACCGCCATCTCCCTCTCGGTCGAGAACCTCACCGCCGATCGCCCCTCCTTGAAATTCATCGTCGCGGTACAATGCTTTTTCAATTCAACTCGCCGGCTACTTCCTCTGGTTATTGCGCACCCCTTTGACATGATTCCGGCCACAGGTGATCGACGTCGACGAAGAACGTCACGCGCCATCATCTCGGCCGCCATTAACACTCCTTCGGAGCTCACGTCGACGACCACCTTGCACTTTTCCCCGTGGACTTAATCCTCTTCAAATTAGGGCATTGACTCACGGTGATGCTCCACGACACTTCAATCCCCACCCTAACCCTCTTCTCCGGCGAGAAATCTCACCGGAGCAACCGCCCCTGCTGGTTTCCCCTGTTCTGTGCCACTATTCAATTAATTCCTCCAATTTCGTTAATTAGCCAGAAGTGGTAAAGTGTGTAACAAATCATGGAAAAATCTAAAAATGCCAAACCTAATTTTATTTGAATCCTTGAACACTGAACTAATTTTCTGTTAAAGCACTTTTTAGCAAATGACCTAAAATTTGCAGAATTAATTAGAACACTCTTTTCTATTCATGAATTTTAAATTGAGTTGTAGAGCAGTTCTAGGGCTGATCTTTGATCCAAAAATACACCGTGGACACGCACATCTCCTGGAATTTTATGAAGATTTTAGGGCCACGAAGTTGTATGTAACCCTATTGAATCACTTCAATCTGCCTAGTTAAAATACTATTTTCTAAAGTACATTGTAAAAGTCATTCAAAAGCTTAGACCCAAAAGCAAAGTTCTAGCCTTGGTGCTCATGAATTCCCACATAAAATTTCATAATTTTATTCTAAGTTTTACTATGGTTTTCTGATTTTATAAGATTTGAAAACAGGAAATTTGATGAATTTTTATAAAATATAGAAAATTCATATAGACCCCAACTGAAGCTCAAAATGCTTATTTCAGAAAGTGCTATCAACTAAAAATAATCTTGAGGTGGAATTAAAATTTTTATTTTAACCCTAGTTTAATAGTCGAAGAAATTAAATAATGTTTAACCGATAAAAAATGTCGAATTAACCTTAACTAAAGTTGAAGTTGTTGAACCTGCCAACAAAAAGTCTCCTCAAGAGAGTTGAGTAGATTTATTTGAACATCATTCACAGATTAAGAATTGAATTTAATTCGACGACGTCGAGGACTTAGGGTTAACCCTAATCCCTAAACGTCGAGATCCTAGTTAATCATTAACAATTGTATTATGAACCTTTTTCATTTGAACTTATCTTAATCATACTACATCATGTAGATTCTGAAGCACGCGAAGTAGCTGTGGATCCAGTTGCCTCGACCTCCGCCGAAGAGTGATCCTCCTCCCGGGATCCATTTTGGGCGACGTTCGTCGAAGGAAACGTTCACAGAGTACAACACAGGCATTAAAAGCATGGATTACAGACAGAAGAAAAGTATTACATGAGTGATATTACAGAGCTTAGTTCCACAGGAACAGTTTTCATAAACAGCGGAAACGATTAAAGTCTTCAAGCGGAAGCGAAAGATAAAGATACAGACTCCGACTCTGACTCTAAGCAAAAGCAAGGGGCCTTGCCCAACGGCTCCCTGCTACTAGCCACACACAAGCAGCGGCTACTCAAGCGGCTCCCACTGGAAACTACCCCAGCCCGGAGACGACTCCTCCCAGAACTGGCCACCGCTACCACCGGTCGCATCGAACGCTCCTAAAAACCACAAGTCGCAAAGCGTGAGCTTCTAAGAAGCTCAGCAAGACTGACCCGTCAACAGGCTGTCTACAGCCGACACCTAGACATGCACGGCTGACTCTGGGTAGGACGGTTGTAAAACGACACGCTTTACTAAGTAGCCTCCTATTTTCAAGTTTTACCTCAACTTTAGTTGGAGAAAAATAAATTTTAGTAGGCACTGAAGCTAAACACTCATGTTGACAAACAATGACTAGTCCAAACATCACAATCAAAATTATCATTCTTCTCCTTTTCACTTCTTAACATATGCGACAGAGAGATTGAGTAGCCTCTAGACTGAGAGTGTCAGCGGTTTGAAACGATTTACGCCTGCAGGGTTAACCTGGTCACACGACACGTGCGCGTCCCGGACCGCACGTGGCAACCGTTCGCTCCAGATCTGGCAAAGCTAATTCCCTCTTACGCTACCTTAATAGTGCCGCGTCCCACCTGATCACCCGTCCCGGACGGTGCCTGTGGAGTTCACACACTATCCACCCCAGACCGCCGTCAATCAGACACCGTAAGGTAGGTTCAGCTTTGCCGTCTCTAGGCTATCTAGGTTTACTGGTCCTCATAGTTCCAGCATGTGAGCAGTACATTCAATACTCAACCAACTGTGCCCCACGGATCAGACAGAGCTACCGCGCACAGAACCCCGGTCTGTTGCCTTCTTACCATTCTCTGTCTGACCCCGATTTTTTTTTCCATTAAACCTGAATCTGCTAAAATAATTCTCTAGCAAGGTGAAAGTTTCAATCAATTCCTAACATATCGCGAGCAGGGTCCAATCTACTCGACTTCTACCGAAGAGAAATCCTAAGCATAGCAGCTACATCGGGCTACCTGTACCAATATTCCATGTAGGTATTACTAGAAACATATGCATCTAGGGTTTCATTCAACTCCTATCGACCTAAATGCACATCACATGACTCACAGATACTGTTGCAAAAGATAAACTTTAAAAAACAGTAGTGCACCGGGGCTTGCCTTGTGGATAGTCTTCCGGGTCTACGACGACGGTGTCTTCAGAAAAAGCGGGGTCCGCCTCGACAGCTACTTCGTTCACGTCGGCATCTACATGATGCAATTACAAAGGTGTCATTAGTAGTTTAACAACTTCCTGCAGACTGAAGGAATTGCTAGCGAATTAGGGTAATTAGGGTTTTGCCGAGGAGCGATTTTGACCTAAACCAAAGTACTGTTCTTAAAAGGTACCCAAAATAATCCTAGCCAATGCTATCGCAACACAATTAAGTAGCCAGGGTTGAACTTAGGGTTCTACAAATTTTTCCCAAATTTTAATAGTTGCAAATTAATTA
Source organism: Oropetium thomaeum (assembly GCA_001182835.1). Lineage (NCBI taxonomy): Eukaryota > Viridiplantae > Streptophyta > Magnoliopsida > Poales > Poaceae > Oropetium > Oropetium thomaeum. The sequence continues at coordinate 2,092,051 of LFJQ01000020.1, read as the reverse complement.
ATTAGGGTTTTTTGGTCATTTTTGGATAATTAAATAAATCTCAAAAATTACTAATTTTACACAATGAGGTTTTATATTTTTATTAAAAAATACAATTTTCCCAGGTTCCAAAACATTTGGATTTACAATTTTCTGAGCAAAAATCACTTTTCTAAGATTTATTGAAATTTCAGCCGATTAAATGAATTGGGGAAAAATAAAAATGGTCGAAGCCCTAGCTACGGCCTTGCCCTAGCCCCGCCGGCGGCGTGCGCCGGCTACCGGCGACGGCGGCCTGCGGCGAGCACACCGGCGGCAAGAGCTCGACGCAGGGAACTCATTTTGCTCGGGTGGGAGCCTCGGCAAGAACCGAAGCAACGGCGGCGACGAGCGGCGGCACGGCCGGGGCGGCGGTAATGGCGCGGCGGCGCTCCGACGTGCGGCCGGCCGTGGCACCTTGCCGAGAAGCCTCCTCGTGGCATGGCGGAGCTAGGGGAAGAAGAAAACGGCTAGATACCTCACCGAAAGACGGGTATCGCCGGAGACCCCCCCTTCGGCCGAGGAAAAATGGCGGGCGGCGGCGCTCAATCCGGCGATGGAGACTTTATCCTGGAAAAAGGCCGGCGGTGAGAGCTCCACCATGCTCCGGGGATCTTAATTGGCAAGAAAAAGAGCTTATACGCGGGGCGCTAGGTGGTCCTCACCGGAGCGGCTCCTTGGTGGCGAGTACCAACGGCGGCGCTTAGCAATTCCGACGCGCTCCGGCGGGAATCGTGGGACGATCGTGCTCGGGAGTGGAGACTAGTGGCGGGTGCGTCGATTTGTGAAGGAGGAGGGTGCGCCGGTGGCAAGTGCGGCGCACGGGGGCTCGACGGGCGGCTCGGCGGCGACGAAGCAGAGAAGAAGAAAGGGAAAACAGAAAGGCAGCGGAGGAAACGAGAGAACGGCCGAAGCTCCTCACTTACGCGCCGGGGCGGGCTCACCGCGCTCGCCACGCACGCGCACGGCACAAACCGCGCGCGGCAGGTGGCGCAAGCGCCCTGCCGCGGTCGGGCGTGGAGGAGTGTGCGCGCGCGCGGGAAGAGGGAGGAAAACAGAGAGAAGGGGGGGGGGTGGGGTGGCTGGCCAGTGGGGCCACTGACCAGTGGGCCCACTAATGATCAGTTTTGCAGAAAAACCCCCAATCTTCACAGAAATTTGATGATAGCCCAGGAAATTGGTTTCAAGGATTAAATACATTTTTGGATTTGCAATTTAAAGTTTTTAAGCTAACAAATTCAACATTTGAGATGTTTTTAAATTCGTGAGGATTCTTTTGCAAGTATTCAAATAATTTCTTGGGCCATTTGAGCTAATTTCTTTTCAGCATTTCCTTACAAATTTTTGCTAATTAATTTGAATCTTTAAAACCTTGGTGTTTTCTCTTTTAATTAATTTAATTCCTTTTTACACCCGATGACAAAACGAAGTGTTACAATGGACATGGGTTGAACTGCTCTAATAACAAACCCTTTTTGCTTTTTCAGCATGGTGAACACTAGAGCAGGACGTCAGGAGGCGGAAAGCTCCAACCCGCCGCCCCCGCCAGCTGAGCCAACCTTGGCCGCAGCTATGGCGGCCATGCTCCAAAGCAGCCAACAGACGCAAGAGATGTTGCGGGCTATCCTGGAGAATAGTGGCACGAATCGAGGCGCTCGTAACCGCGACCAGGACAGCACATATGCTGATTTCCTGGCCACTCATCCCCCAGAGTTCAGAGATGCCCGGGAACCAATGGAGGCAGACCACTGGCTTCGTACAATCGAGGCCAAGTTTGGGTTCCTCCATTGTTCGGAAACTCAGAAGACGCTCTTTGCAGCACAGATGCTCCACGGACACGCTGGAGCTTGGTGGGCAAATTACTTGGCCACCCTCCCGGTCAACACCCAGGTGCCATGGGCACAGTTCCGGGAGGCGTTCCGCGCTCACCACATCCCCGCTGGACTCATGCAGAGGAAGGCCAAGGAGTTCATGGCCTTGACACAAGGAAACTGCACGGTGCACGAATACTCCCGTGTGTTCAACCAACTTGCTCTATATGCTCCGGAGCAGGTTGACACGGATGCAAAGCGGAAGCACCGCTTCATGGAAGGGTTGAACATCACACTTCAGGGTCGCTTGGCCCTGAATCAAGGCGGCTCATTTAATGAGTTCGTCAGCAATGCCCTCATCGCCGAAGAATACCTTGAGAAGGAGCAGCGGGAAAAGAGGCGAGCCAGCGGTGGGCCATCAAATGCCCCGCCACCCAAGTACCGTCTGGTGTACACTGCACCCGATGGTAGGAAGTACAAGGCCACCCCGCCGCAGACTCCGACATTCCGTCCGCCGTAGCAGCCATACCGGCCCCCATAGAATCAGCAACAGGCCGGCTACCGCGCACCTCCCCCGCCGCACAAGAACCAAGGTGTCCGCCCACCTCAACAGGGCACCCGTCCTGGACCAGGCACGCCTTGCTTCAACTGCGGGCAGCCCGGACACTTCGCCCGCGAGTGCCCCTCCAACCAGCAGTCTGGAGGCAACCGGCAATCAAACCAGGGACAGGGCCAGCAAAAGGGCCAGAAGAACACCAGGACCGGTCGGGTAAACTACACCACGACCGAAGAAATTGTTGAGGGTGAACAAGTGCTGGCGGGTACGTTCTCGCTCTCTACGTATTCAGCTTTTGTTCTATTCGATTTCGGTGCAAGCCACAACTTTATCAGTAAAAATTTTGTCAAGGGCAAAAGCCTAGTCACCATCCCCTTAGAGCCACCCTTCATCATAAAATCGCCTGGAGGCAACATATTGTCAAACTATGGCTTAAAGGGAGCACCCCTAAATCTAGGAGGTTGCATCTATCCTACCTCCTTCATAATCCTAGATGGGCAGGGTATCGATATTATCATCGGCATGAAATGGATGAAACACCATAATTTCATCCTTGATATTGCTAACCGTGTAGTCCACTTAACCTCTCCACTTCACGGTTCCATGTCCATAAACCTAGATCACCCTAAAGCTACCCTCAAACAAGTCTGCCATGTTGTCGGAAAAAGTCTGGACGAGATACCAGTGGTTAAGGAGTTTTCGGACGTATTCCCGGAAGATTTACCTGGTTTACCACCGAACAGAGATGTGGAATTTCAGATTGAGCTGTTGCCAGGCACAGCCCCGATCTCCCACAGACCATACAAGATGGCACCCAAGGAGCTAGCAGAGTTGAAGAAACAGTTGCAGGAATTGTTGGACAAGGGCTTTATACGGCCTAGTACCTCGCCTTAGGGTTGTCCGGCACTGTTTGTAAAGAAGAAGGACCAATCCTTGAGGCTATGCGTGGATTACCGCCCCTTGAATGCGGTAACTATCAAGAACAAATATCCATTACCACGCATAGATACTCTGTTTGATCAGTTGGCAGGAGCAAAGGTTTTCTCGAAAGTCAATCTTCGGTCTGGATATCATCAAATAAAGATCCGTCCCAGTGACGTTCCGAAGATGGCCTTCTCCACCAGATACGGGTTGTATGAGTATTTGGTGATGTCGTTCGGACTCACAAACGCACCAGCGTACTTTATGTACCTCATGAACTCAGTCTTCATGCCAGAGCTGGATAAGTTTGTAGTGGTGTTCATCGACGACATCCTAATATACTCCAAGACAACCGATGAGCATGCAGAGCACCTTCGGATAGTTCTGCAAAGACTCAGAGAGCATCAGCTCTATGCCAAGTTCAGCAAATGCGAATTCTGGATTGAGCGTGTTCAGTTTCTAGGTCATGTTGTGTCCGCAGAAGGTATTTCTGTGGATCCAGGAAAGGTGCAAGATGTTGTTAATTGGAAAGCACCCACAACAGTCCACAAGGTGCGAAGTTTCTTGGGATTAGCGGGATATTATCGCCGCTTCATTCCCATCTTTTCCAAGATTGCCAGGCCTATTACAGATCTACTCAAGAAGGATCAGAAGTTCAAGTGGACAGAAAAGTGCGAAGAAGCCTTTCAAACTTTGAAGAAGCACTTGACCACAACACCAGTATTCGCCCAACCGGATTTGAGCAAGCCCTTCGACGTGTATTGTAATGCGTCGGGCACTAGACTTGGTTGTGTGTTAATGCAAGAAGGACGGGTAATTATGCTTCCAGACAACTCCGTAAGCATGAGTTGAATTACCCCATGCACGACTTGGAATTGGCAGCCGTGGTATTGGCTATGAAGGTGTGGAGGCATTACTTGTTGGGAAACCTGGTACACCTGTACACCGACCACAAGAGTCTCAAGTACATCTTCACCCAGAACAAGTTAAACATGAGGCAACGAAGGTGGCTAGAGTTGATCAAGGATTACGAGATAGAGATCCACTATCATCCGGGCAAGGCCAATGTGGTTGCAGACGCGTTGAGCAGAAACGCCCATTGCCACTACTTGGATCAAGGATTTGCGACCGAAGAACGAGAGCCAGCCGTAATGATTCTACCCCACGGAGCCCTCTACAACCTAGCCTTAGTGCCAACACTTAGAGATGAGGTAGCCAAGGCCGAGAAGCTTGATAAGGGCATGGAGAAGATCAGATTAGGACTAAAAGAAAAGAAGATGCAGTGCTTCCGAGAAGACGAAGAAGGGGTTCTGTGATTCAAGAACAGGCTGGTAGTGCCGAAAGATCACGAGCTCCGAAGGAAGATCATGGATGAAGCTCATTTATCCGAGTACTCAATTCACCCTGGCAGTAACAAAATGTATCAGGACCTACGAAAGAAGTTTTGATGGACAAGGATGAAAAGAGAAATCGCTCGGTATGTAGCAGATTGTGACACCTGCCGTAGAGTAAAGGCCGACCATCTGAAAGGTGCAGGATTGTCGCAACCTTTGAGCGTTCCTGACGCGGACCCGCCCAGAAAACCACGTCTCAGGACGAATCCGGTCTGTTGTTAAGCCAGGATCCTGTTGGGCAACGCTCGGCGAAGCGAGCGTACACACGATACAACACAGGCAGGATAAACAGCAATAATTTAAGGAGGAAGAAATTAATACAACATTAGTTCCTGGATTGTAGCTTAAGTCTTACAAGAGTTCAGAGCGCACAATAAAGTTTGAAAATCGTAGCAGCGGAAGACTCGATTAATACAGACTCCGACACTCATACATTATGCAAAAGCATGCACCCTACCCGCGGGCGTCATGCTACTGGCCACTTCAAGGTTACTGCGGCGACTCGCACAGTTCCCACTGGAGGTTCCCTACCTCGGAGTGAGGCTCCTCCCAGTGGAAGCTATCGCCCTGGTTCTGCGTGTCGGTTCCTGAAAACCACATATCGCTAACGCGTGAGCTTCTAAGAAGCTCAACAAGACTGACCCGTCAAAAAGGCTGACTACAGCCGACTTCTAGACATGAAGGCTGATGAGGGTGGGTTCTATTTGCAAAACGGACCCGCAACCTGTACTACTCTTGGTCAATTTTAGCACAGGTTAAGTAGTTAGGATATAACTTTAATTAGCACTAGTCTAATCAAACATAATAAAAGTGACAAGTAAATGGTAATCATCATAATGTCAATCTCATTGCATCTCATCTTATTGCGGAAATGTGGTGCGTTTCACGAGCATGCTCACCAACTGGGAGCGACAGTGGTTCAAAACGATTTTTATACCCTGCAGGGGGAAACCTAATCGTACGACACGTGCGTGTCCCAGACTCGCACGTGGCAACCGTTCACACCAGCTTCTGCAACGTCAATTCCCTCCTACGTCTGCCTTAGCAGCGCCGCATCCCACCAGACAACACGTCCCAGACGGTTTCTGTGGAGTTCCCACGCTGCCCACCCCAGATCTCCTCCTAGTCAGACACCGTAGGGCAGGTTCGACGTTGCAATCACTAGGCTACGTAGGTTTACTGGGGCCCATTACACCCAGCATACGACCAGTACGTTCAACACTCGATCAGTCTCGGACCACACGGATCAGACAGGTCTACGGTCACCCTGGACCCAGTCCAGTCGCCGACCTAATTGGTATCCTGTCTGACCCTCAAACTTTTATCCTTCTTTAATTATCTCATCATCAGGTGTCATAATGCATCAAGTGGTAGTTTCTTCCAAGATCCTACCTTTCGCGAGCAGCGTCCACTCTGCTCGACTTCTACCGGTAATAACTTGCTAAGCATAGCTACTATTTGGTCGTCTATACCACTACCGGTAGGGTTTCCTATAGGAACAAATGCATCTAAGGTTGCAATCAACTCCTGACAACTTAATGCACAAACATGACATGACCCACTTAGTTGTAAAAGAAAATTAAATCAGAGTTGGTGCACCGGGGCTTGCCTGGCTCGTCAGCTTCGCGGTTGATCTCTTCTGCCGGAGTGGAGGAGTCGGGCTCTGCAGCTACCTCGCGTGCTTCGGAATCTACATGATGCATTATGATTATATGCCGTTCAAAGGAATGATAATATAATGCTTTTGTTAAGGAGTATTTTAGGGTTTCAATCTGCGACGTTTAGAATTAGGGTTAACCCTAATTCCTTGACGCCACTGGTTTAAAATATTTGACTTAATGAATGGGGTTCCAAGTCACTTATTCAATTTCTCACCATGTGATGTGTAAATGGGTCATATTCTCTGAATTAGTCTAAACTTAAATTTTAGGTTGAGATTTATCGGCATCTTTCTTCGGAGGATAATTATTTAATTAAACTATGGTTATTAATCTTTAGGGTTGAAAATGAAATTTATTTTTACTGGGTAGTTCTCTCTGAATTATGAATTTTGAAATTTGGTTGAGGCTTAGATTAATTTTCTAGATTTTATTAAAATTCAACAAGTTTTCTGTTATTTAAAATAGTAAAATCAGAAATAATTATTAAACCTTGGAATAAAATTATGAATTTTTATGTAACCACCCATGAGCATCAAAACTAAAGTTCTGTTTTTGGGTTGAACTTTTTGGAGTACTTTTATAATACATTTTAGAAAAATGTAAATTTGTTAGGCAGAATGAAGTATCCTGAATAGGTTACATGCAATTAGGTGGTCCTAAAATCCTGATAAAATTCCAGAGGATGTCTACGGCCATGCCACACTTGTAGATCAAATTTGAGCCCTAGTATTGCTCTACAATCTGAATTAAAATTCAGAAACAGAAAGGATTGTTCTAAATATTCCTAAAAATACTTGGTCATTTAGGAAAAAGTGTTTTAACAGAAAATTAGTGCACCTCATGAGGATTCTAAAAAATTTTAGTTTGGAATTTTTTGAGGTTTCTGTGATTTGTTTGGTATTTTACAAGACAGGACAATATTGGAGGAAAATAGAATTGAAACAGTGTCTAGGGCAGAACAGGGGAGCTGAGCTCCGATGAGCTCCGGCGGTCGATTCGGTCAAAAGTAGTGGTCGGCTGCGCTCGATCCTTGGCCCTACACCATCTACAAGCTATGACGAAGCCCGGCAATACGACAATGGTGAGGTTCCACCACCGGAGAGGGGTGCTCACCGTGGGGGTCGGCGGCGGCTGCGGCGAGGAGGAGTTCCCGACGAGATGAGCTGAATTCCGGTGAGAGGAGAGCGCCGTGAGCTGCACAATGACTTGACAAGTGAGTTGAGCAAGGGGAGGAGCACTGAAAATGGCCGGAGCATGGCCGGCGGCGAGGGGTGGCGGCAATGCCCGAAGCTCGACGAAGGAATCACCGGAGGAACGGCGGAGGAAGAAGATTAGTTGGTCCAGAAGACTCACCGTGGTGCAGTGAACCTGTTTGACGTGGTTAGGGGTCGCGGGGATGGCCGGAAGACCAAGGTCGACGGTGAGCTCAATCGGCGGCAGAAGGGGGAATTAACGGCGGCGCAAGCGTTCTGTCGTCGCCGGCGAGTTTCTGCGGCCGAGCACTTGTCAAAATCGATCACAGGGACGAGATGGATGAGCCGGATGAAGGAATTGCAAAATGAGTGTACCGTGAAGAGGAATTCGACGGTTGACAGTTGGGGCGGCGTCCCTGTGGCCGAGGAGGACGATCGGAGTGTTCCGGGCGGAGGGAGCGACGGGAGGGCGATTCGATCAACTGGAAGCTGCACCGGGGCGAGGGAAGTCGTTTAGGCAAGGTTGGATCAGTGGAGAAAGGTCGGAGGGGTAGTCTCACCGTGAGCTCTCCTTCGGCGACAATGGCGACGGTGGCACCCGAGTGAGGGAAAATGGCAATGCGCGTCTAGGAGCGAAATTGGGCGCGGGGAAGGTGGTATGAGGGTTTAGAGCACTCCTTTAAGGCGTTGCGGAGAGGGTTTGGTGAGTGGACAGGGAGGGTGGCGGGATTGGGCGTCGGGGGCGGTGGCTTGCCGCAGATGCTCTGCCGCTCGGCAAATTGGCGTGCAGCAGCGGCGACAAGACGGGGAGAGAGAGGGGAAGGAGGGAGGAGGAGAGAGCGGCAAAGGATTCGGAGGAGATCTTCCGATTGAATGCTTCTCCAAAGGAGTGCCGGTCGGCGGGGAGGGCGGCTCTGCCGCGCGGCGGTTGGCCATCGGGGGGCGGGCGGCACTGTGCCTCATCAGCCTGTTGTCGATTTCAAATGAACTGCTACAGGCTCCTGCTGGTTTCAATTGAAAACCCCACCTCCTCAGCTCAGAAAATTTTGAAAATTTTTGTGTATGCTCAGGGAATTATTTGGAACACTTTTTACTTAGGGTTCGAGTTCTGAATCAGCTCCAAACATTTCTTGAATTTATGGGTCCACTTTAGTTTGTGTGAATTTTAAAAGGGTTTGAACCTTCTCTAAAAATCTTGGATAAATTTCTAAAATTCTATTTTGAAGTGAACTTAATTGTTATGCAAAAATATAGCTAGGGTGTTGTGGAAAATTTGGTGGGTCACTCATTAGGGTTTCATTCCTGCCCGAAGGATTAAGTTTTTGACACTGTGGGTGGAAACCTTCCAAACTTGGTAAACGTGTTCTGTGGATTATCAAAGTTTTTGTAGAGTTTCCTTGGGGTATTTTAAATAACATTGCACTTACTCCCATTGTTGATTTTGCTTTTAGGTGTGAAATGTTGTCGATTAGGGTTTTAAGTTGTCGATTTAGGTTTTGGTGACACCTGGGGTGTCACAGTTCCGTCATGAAAGTGGGAAGACATAAGTATGGACTTCATTGTTGGACTGCCCATGACAGCTCAAAAGTTGGATTCAATTTGGGTCATAGTAGATCGTTTGACAAAGACAGCCCACTTCATTCCTGTCTCAACCAGATACACCATGAAGAAGTATGCACAGCTATATATTGACCGGATCATCTGTCTACATGGAGTGCCCAAGATGATCATCTCCGACCGAGGCACCCAATTCATCGGTCGATTTTGGAAACAACTCCACGAGTCACTAGGGACCAGGCTAATTCACAGCTCAGCCTACCACCCTCAGACTGACGGTCAGACAGAAAGAGTGAACCAAATACTTGAAGACATGCTCCGAGCTTGCGTTTTGGAACACGGTAAAGGATGGGACACCTATCTATCACTGGCAGAGTTCTCGTACAACAACAGTTACCAAGCCAGCATCCAAATGTCCCCCTTTGAAGCGCTTTACGGCCGAAGTTGCAGAACCCCTTTGAAGCGCTTCTGGCTTTTCCTGAGTGGCTTTCAATGCCTTCTCCGTGGTGGGCTTTGGTATTTGGTAGATTTTGTATGTTGAATAGCCCGTGGATCCTTCTATGCCTCGTTGGATAATACTTTTCTTATCTTTTTCTCTCAATAATTCTGGATAAATCACCTGCACACAAATATTCACCGAAACTTGTGGAACTTTGTGACACCCCAGGTGTCACCAGGGCAAAATCGATAACTGTAAACCCTAATTCATAATTTCACTCGCTTAAAAGCAGATTCAACCTTGAAAATAAAAAGAAATATTTTTAAAATGATTTAAAAGAACACTATGAAAAGTTTGACAAGCAACAGAACACTATAGCAAAGTCCGGGAAAATCTCAACTAACAGTGTCGAAATCTCATTAACACGAAGAAATCCAAACCCTAACTCTTGGTTACCAAAATTTCCACAGAACCCCGGCCATACTTTTGCATAACAATTAAGTACACTTCAAAATAGAATTTTGGAAAATTATTCAAGATTTTTAAAAAAGATTTAGACCCTTTTAAAATTCAGACAAGTTTGAACCAAGTTGAAAATTCACAAACTTTTAAGGGCTGAATCAGGGAATCCTTCTATAATAAAAGTTGTTCCAAATAATTAACTTAGCTCACACAAAAAGTTTCAAAAATGTTTGAACTCGGAAGCTAGAGTTTTCAATTGACTCAAGTGGAGGAAATTGGAATAATAAAAAAAAATCAATTTGACAACAGCTGTACGTGCTACAGTAGCGCCGCCCGGCACAGTAGCCGCCGCCCTCGACGGCTTTGCCGTGATTACGGTCGAGCAGTGCTGCGCCATTACTCCTGACCATGAATCTCTCCACAAGAGTTTCCCCTTCCTTCCCCTTCCTCTCCCTCCCTCTCTCTCTCTAGGCGCCATCAATCTCCTCTGTTGCCGCACGTCGTCTTCAAGACAGGGGCGCCGCCTCCCACGTCCTCCTGCCGGCCGTCGCCCCCTGTGCCCTCAATTCACTGCCCTCTCCGCTCCTTTCTCTCCCTTCCTCACTCCTCCTTGAGCATAAAGCCGAGCCCCCCTCCTTTCCCTTCTTCCTCCCCTGCTTCCTTCTTCCTCTACCGAGCGCCGCCACTGCCATAGCCGAGCGCCGCCACCTCCACGACGCCAGCACGCTCCGACAGCTTCCAGGCCGCTCCACCGTGCCCGAAAGGTCCCTCTCCACTCCCTGCTACTCTCCGTCCACCAAGGCCGCCAGTCATCCCTCGCTCTGCCCGGAACACCGCCGTCTCCCTCTCGGCTGAGAACCTCACCGCCGATCGCCCCTCCTCGAAATTTGTCGTCGCGGTACAATGCTTTTTCAATTCAACTCGCTGGCTACTTCCTCTGGTTATTAAGCACCCCTTTGACATGATTCCAGCCACAGGTGATCGACGTCGACGAAGAACGTCGCGCGCCACCACCTCGGCCGCCATTAACACCGCTTCGGAGCTCACGTCGACGACCACCTTGCACTCTTTCCCGTGGACTTAATCCTCTTCAAATCAGGGCATTGACTCATGGTGTTGCTCCACGACACTTCAATCCCCACCCTAACCCTCTTCCCCGGCGAGAAATCTCACCGGAGCAACCGCCCCTGCTGTTTTCCCCTGTTCTGTGCCACTGTTCAATTAATTCCTCCAATTTCGTTAATTAGCCAGAAGTGGTAAAGTGTGTAACAAATCATGGAAAAATCTAAAAATGCCAAACCTAATTTTATTTGAATCCTTGAACACTGAACTAATTTTCTGTTAAAGCACTTTTTAGCAAATGACCCAAAACTTACAGAATTAATTAGAACACTCTTTTCTGTTCTTGAATTTTAAATTGAGTTATAGAGCAGTTCTAGGCCTGATCTTTGATCCACGAATACAGAGTGGCCACTCACATCTCCTGGTATTTTATGAAGATTTTAGGGCCACGAAGTTGTATGTAACTCTATTGAATCACTAAAATCTACCTAGTTAAAATACTATTTTCTAAAGTACATTGTAAAAGTCATTCAAAAGGTTAGACCCAAAAGCAAAGTTTTAGCTTTGATGCTCATAAATTCCCACATAAAATTTTATAATTTTATTCTAAGGTTTACTATGGCTTTCTGATTTTATAATATTTGAAAACAGGAACTTTGATGAATTTTTATGAAATATAGATAATTCATCTAGACCCCAACTGAAGCTCAAAATGCTTATTTTAGAAATTTCTATCAACTAAAAATAATCTTGAGGTGGAATTAAAATTTTCATTTTAACCCTAGTTTAATAGTCGAAGAAATTAAATAATGTTTAACCGATGAAAAATGTCGAATTAACCTTAACTAAAGTTGAAGTTGTTGAACCTGCCAACGAAAAGTCTCCTCATGAGAGTTGAGTAGATTTCTTTGAACATCATTCACAGATTATGAATTGAATTTAATTCGACGACGTCGAGGACTTAGGGTTAACCCTAATCCCTAAACGTCGAGACCCTAGTTAATCATTAACAATTGTATTATGAACCTTTTTCATTTGAACTTATCTTAATCATACTACATCATGTAGATTCTGAAGCACGCGAAGTAGCTGCGGATCCAGTTGCCTCGACCTCCGCCGAAGAAGTCTTCAACGCCGAAGAACCAGGCAAGCCCCAGTGCACAACCGTTATTTAAAATTTTCCTTTTATAACTTAGTGTGTCTTGTTTGTACATTACGTGCTAGGAGTTGATTGAAACCATAGTTGCATTTGTTTCCCATAGGAAACCCTATCGGTAGCTGGTATAGATACCCTTAGTATGCTATGCCTAGTAGGTATTGCCGGTAGAAGTTGAGCAGAGTGGACGCTGCTCGCGAAAGGTAGGTTGTTGGATGAAACTATCTTTTGATACATTGTGACACACGATGATGAGTTAATTAAGGAAAGATAAGAGTTTGAGGGTCAGACAGGATACCAATTAGGTCGGCGACTGGACTGGGTCCAGGGTGACCATAGAATTGTCTGATCCGTGTGGTCCGAGACTGATCGAGTGTTGAATGTACTGGTCGTATGCTGGGTGATATGGGCCCTAGTAAACCTACGTAACCTAGTGATTCCAACGTCGAACCTGCCCTGCGGTGTCTGACTAGGAGGAGATTTGGGGTGGGCAGCATGGGAACTCCACAGAAACCGTCTGGGACGTGTTGTCTGGTGGGATGCGGCGCTGCTAAGGCAGGCATAGGAGGGAATTGACGTTGCAGGAGCTGGTGTGAACGGTTTCCACGTGCGAGTCTGGGACACGCACGTGTCATACGATCAGGTCTTCCCATGCAGGGTAAAAATCATTTCGAACCGCTGCCGCTCCCAGTTAGTGAGCATGCTCGTGAAACGCACCACATTCTAGTAAATAGGTTGAGACACAATGAGAATGAATTATGATGACTACGATTATTACTGTTGCTTCATTTATGCTTGATTAGTCTAGTGCTAATTAAAGTTACATTCTAATCACTTAACCTGTGCTAAAATTTGAACAAGAGCAGTGCAGGCTTGCGAGTCCTTTTGCAAGTAAAACCCACCCCCCAGCAGCCTTCATGTCTAGGAGTCGGCTGTAGTCAGCCATTTTGTCGGGTCAGTCTTGTTGAGCTTCTTAGAAGCTCACGCGTTAGCGAAATGTGGTTTTCAGGTGCCGACATGCAGGACCCAGCAGGTAGCTTCCATTGGGAGGAGCCTCTCCCCGAGATCAGGAACCTCCAGTGGGAGTTGTGCGAGTCGCCGCAATGAACTTTGAAGTGGTAGTAGCATGACGCCCTTGGGCACGGCGCGTGCTTTTGCTTAAGTCCGAGTGAAGGAGTTTGTAATCATTCAAGTCTTCCGCTGTTTTTGTTTCAAAACTTTTGCGTACTCTGAATCAATGTAAGATCCAACTTCCAATTTATGAATTAATGTTGTATTAAATCCTCTCTCCTTGTAAAATTATTGTTGTTTATTCCTGCCTGTGTTGTATCGTGTGTACGCTCGCTTCGCCGAGCGTTGCCCAACAGGATCCTGGCTCAACGACTGACCGGATCCGTCCCGAGACGAGGTTTTCTGGGCGGGTCCGTGTCAAACTTTGTTAGTAATAAACCTATTCCTAATTTTAGTGGATTCTTTTTTATTATTTATGCAGAGATTTGTTGGTCAAATATGACACTTAAGGACCGTCAACACTTTGATCGAGCTCCTCAACCGCGCTCCTTCCCACATGAAGACGTTGCTCACCAAGGCGGCCGGCAACGGAGCTTGTCAAGCTCTAGCAGTCGTTAAGTCGCTTTATCCTCGCGTCAATCTTGGAAGAGTGGCAGAAGGATGGGCACAGTGCACCACCCCGGAAAGCGCTGAACTTCTTCTCGAAGAGGTCGGTCGAGCTGCTCGGGCCGTAGTAGAGGAGCTTGATTCGAGTCCTCCCGAGGGAGTGCCAATTCCTCTGCCCAGTCCGATTGTTGTTGAAAAGGACCCTTGAAGGGTAGTTTTGTTTAAGATTACGCTGAACAACTCATGTAATATGCATGCTTGTCCTTCTTTTTCCTTTTTTGCACAAGAATCCTTTTTTTGTGTTATCTGGCGGTTTTGACCAACTGGCGGTTGTAGGACGCGTGATGTGCGTGGGAGGAGATCTTGCTTAGTAATTTGGCTTCCTTGGTGTTTAAAATGCATGCTAGTCTACTAAGACATACATCAAATGCCTGCCAGTCTACTCAGACACATATCTAGCCCCCAACTATGACTTGGATCCAATCCAAGGGATAATTTTTAGGAAAAATGAAGCAACCCATTTTCTATAATATAGGATACAACAAAGGGTATAGGATGATGGCTAAACATAGAAACGACATAGCTGATCAATGTTCCAAGAGCTGGGAACTGGAGTTTCGTCTTCCCATTGTAGTCGAGAGGCCCCTGGCCGGGTGATCTCTTTGACAATAAAGGGTCCCTCCCAGGTTGGTGATAGCTTATGTTGTTCCAACTGGTGGTTTCTTCTGAGCACTAAGTCTCCAATTCGAAAACATCGCGTTTTGATGTTCCGATCATGATATCGCCTTCCCCCCTGTTGATACCACTCTGATCGTATGACAGCTTTCTCTCTTGTTTCTTCTAGAATGTCGAGGTTGTCTTCTCTGCTTAGGTTTGATCATTGTTCATCGTATAGCCACACTCTATCTGACTGAAATGCTATTTCCGTCGGGAGCACGGCTTTGGATCCATATACCAAGGAGAAGGATGTGCGACTGGTTGCTCTACTTGGTGTAGTGCACAATGTCCAGAGTACGGACGCCAGTTCTTGGGCCCATTTTCCTGCATATGGCTTGAGTCGGTTATAGATACGTGGCTTGAGACCCCGTAGTATCAAACCGTTTGCTCTGTCTACTTGCCCGTTGCTCTGTGGATGAGATCTGGAGGCATAACATATTTTGATGTTCATTTGCTCACAGAATTGACGGAAGTCTGATCCGGTAAAACTGAGTACCATTGTCAGTTACAATCACTCTCATGACGCCAAATCTGGTGCAAATTTGCTTGATGAAGTCGGCAGCCTTTGCTGTTGTAATTTCAGCCACAGGGGCAGCTTCTATCCATTTGATGAACTTAACTGTGGCGACGAAAAGGAGAGTGTAGCCCCCTTGTGCTGTTTTGAAAGGACCCACCATGTCCAGCCCCCATGTCCCGAAAGACCATGCTATGGGGATCGTGGTCAAAAACTGGGCAGGTACATGTTGACGAGCAAAGAATTGGCATCCGTCCCATTATTGAGTGATGTCATAGGCGTCTCTGGCGGCTGATGGCCAAAAGAATCTTTTCCCACGAGGGTTCGTGCAGCAGTGTTGGTATTTCTTACGTCATTACTAAGTTTTGTCCAAAGATAATTCATAGCAACGACGCCAGAAATATTTACAATGCTATTCTAATATTTTGAAGGAAAGTCCGCAAGCGCATGGAGTACTGTTGTAACATTTCACCTTGGAGTGTTCCAGGATATCTTATTTATTTTCTATAGGGAGGATGCTTAACAAGAATAATGTATATGAATTATGGTACTAATTCACTCATACTAAGATATCATTTACTCATGCAGGGGTAAATATAAGATAGATATAGGTAGTATGACACGAAGAAGAGGACCTACAAGTAATTATAATAGTGAAGCAGAACTAATCTAAGCACTCATTATATTCCTATACATTTATATATACTAGTATACCAATATGTTTTATGCTAGCAAGTGATCAAAGTAGAGACATATCGGGGCACGGGTTTACTCCCAATCCAAAGAAAAGACTTCGGCAATTATATACGACTAACTACGACCGGACGTGGGGGATTACAAAGGACGGACAAGATTGTCACTTCAAGCCGCCTACCCCTAGCTCTGTGGGTCGCACGACATCCAAGGATATTTAGTAATCTAAGCACCACGCTTACATGTCTAAATATTACACTAGCCGCCCGGTGGACCTTAGTCCTTCGACTAGACCATACTCTAATGAGTATTGTGGAACCAATGCCAAAGCAATGATCAACTATACTAAGCATATACATATATACATAGCTACATATACCTCTATACTTAAGACTATGGCTAGTATACTGGTATACTACCTAAATACACTAGCATAAATCCTAAGTATATTCACATGGCAAGCACAAGGATAATAATTACCACTCAAACCATATGAATAATAATGCATTGAAAAATCATAAAGTCTTACAAAAGGAAATAAGGTAGAGAGTACTAGACTCATACCGATTCCTATGGACAAACTACTAGAGAGTTAGAAGAGCTCTTGGACTAAATTCTAACTCCACTAATACTGAAATGAGTGTGTGTTTGCCAGTGACAACTCTTCTTGTGTGTGTTGGAAGTGAGGGAGACGGATCCTATTTATAGATGGAGAAAACTTGAGCAAGTGAGCCTCCTCCCCCGTTCTGGACCGTTTCCCGTGCGAATTACCAACCACTGACGCCAGAACCGACCTTGGAGAGGCAGTAACTGCCACCTGGCCAAAGCTGGGGCCGAGTGGGCCTACCCACAGGTCAGCCGACCCAGGGGGTTGCCCGACCCACTCTGGGGCCCACTTGGGTCCCACTTTGGCAAGGTGGCTGCCTGGTGGGCCCTGAGCGTGGGTACGTGGTTGCCTTTGGTTTTCTAGTACTTTTCGCATGTCTGGTGGGTCCATGAATCCCTGTGCTGCCCCCGTGGCGCCCTGTGATTGGTCGGAGTTGTGTTTTCTCCACCTCAGCGATCCATTGGATGCCTCCGTGGCAGGCTGTGATTAGCCAGAAGTGTGTTTTCTTGCCACGGAGCGGATTATGCCTCAATTCCTCTAATAAATATCTGCATGCACAAACTTTCCAAGTATATGTGGACCTTCATTAATTTTAAAGTAACATGCATATATGAAATCCATGTCCTTATTGATTTTTAGAGAAATGTTGACGGTATATTTGGTACTTAACGACCGTCAACAAGCAGCATGATTACTGTAGATTCCCGAGTGCGGTTCTGCTAGTTATTTTAAACCGTCGCTCTGGATGATACACTTCATAAGTATGCCCTGGGATCCTTTCTTGTACAAGTCATCTTTTATCATGACATAACCTCTAACTCCTGTCCAGACGGATGGCCTTGACTTTGTCGACTGGGAGCTGGTCCTTAATGAGGAAATCGATGAAAGGTTTCCGCCAGTCTTCCGCGCTAGACTCGCTGTCTTCAATGGCTAGAACTTGAGCATCCTCTTTTGGAGAAGTCTCTATTGTTGATGGTTCATTTTTTTCAGTCGGGGGTGGCGTTCCGATCGTCGGTCTCTCAAGGGTATGGAGGAATACATTGCCGGGTATTATCGTTCTTCCTGATCCGTATCGAGCCAGCTCGTCTGCTTCGGAGTTATGGTGGCGGAGAATGTGTTGGAGTTCCAGTCCTTCAAATTTTTCTTTTAATTTCCATACCTCCTGGCAGTAAGCAGCCATCCCCAAATCTTTAGTCTTCCAATGTTTGTTTACCTGACTAATTTGGAATCCCCCCGGACCTTGAGTCTCTTGATTCCTAGAGAAACGGCGATGCGTAGGCCATGTAGTAGTGCCCTGTACTCTGCCGCATTATTGGACGCGGGAAATGGCAATTTGCAACACGTATTTGAGTTTTTCTCCTTGAGGGGATATAAGCAGGCCCCAGCTCCTGCACCTAAGAGACAGAGCGATCCATCAAACTACATATTCCAGAATTCGAGATCTTCAGGTTTTGGAGGTAGCTGTATCTCTGTCCATTTAGCGATGAAATCTGCTAGTGCTGCTCCTTTGACGGATGATCTGGACTTGAATTTGATGTCATAAGCTCCCAACTCTACAGCCCATTTGCCGATCGTTCTTGTTGCCTCTCTGTTCTGCAGTACCTCTCGCAAAGGGAACAAGGTATGAACCTCGAGCATATGTGACTGAAAGTAGTGCATAAGTTTGCGAGATGTGACCAGCAGCACGTATAGGAGCTTCTGAACTTGAATGTAATTCGTCTCTGATTCGGCAAGAACTTCGCTCACGAAATAGATGGGACGTTGAATTGGGTGGATGTGAGCCGGGTCTGGTCGTTCGACGACCAAGACTGGACTGACCACTTGGCACGTCGCCGTTATGTATAGGGTAAGGATTTCCTCTGGTTCTGGTGAGAGTGTTAGAGGTTTGGTCAACAGTTGTTTTAATTCTTCAAAAGCCTCTTCTGCCTCTTCCATCCATTCGAATTTATCAGTCTTTCGAATCAACTTGAAGAAAGGAAGTCCTCGTGCTCCGAAATGCGCTATGAAGCGATTCAAGCTTGCCATACATCCAGTTAGTTTTTGGACGTCTCGAACGCAAATGGGCCGACTCATTTTCAATATAGCGTTGATTCTCTCAGGGTTTGCTTCTATGCCTTGGTTGGACACGATGAATCCAAGAAGCTTTCCTAATGGTACTGCAAAAGTGCATTTTTTGGGGTTCGGCTTCATGTTATAAGTCTGCAAACTAGCAAAAGTCTCCGCCAGGTCAGAGATGAATTCTTGATAACGATGTCATCTACGTATTCTTTGACGTTACGACCAATCTGGGCCTCCAGGCACCTTTGCATACCTCTCAGATAAGTTGCTCCTGCGTTTTTTAGCCCGCAAGGCATGATGATGTAGCAGTAGCCTCCGAATGGGGTTATGAACGTGGTCTTGATCTAATCCTCCACCTTGTGTAGAATTTGATGATATCCGGAGTAAGCATTGAGAAAACTCAAGAGGGAATATCCAGTAGTAGAATCGAGTACTTGATCAATGCAAGGAAGCCCGAATGGATCCTTTGTGCAAGCTTTGTTGAGATTGGTGTAAATCAATACACATACACCATTCTTTATTCTTCTTGCGAACAAGAACCGGATTGGCTAACCAATCTGGATGGTACACTTCTCTGATGAACTTAGCGGACAAGAGCTACTTTATTTCTGCCCTAATAGCATCCTTCCTATCCTGAGCTAATCTACGGAGACGTTGTTTTACTGGCTTCGCATCCTCCCTGGTGTTCACAGAGTGCTCAATCTTCTCCCTAGGAACACCCGGCATGTCAGCAGGCTTCCATGCGAAGATATCCCTATTTTCTTAGAGGAAAAGAGTGAGCGTGAGTTCCTATTTAGGATCTAGATGCGCACAATCTTTGTGGTCTTGGAAGGGTCAGTGGGGTCCAGATTCACTGATTTGGTGGATATCTCAGCCGGTTGGAGTGTCTTCTTTGGTGTCTTGCACGCCGGCATGTGCTCCGAGTCGCCCTGCAGCTCTTCTGCATATGTCTTCATCTCTTCTCAGAATTTATGGGCCTCTACTGCAGCAACCATGGAATCTACCTTCTCCACAGTCTCATTCTCATAGTAAAAAGAGCGCCTCACGTCCCCTTTGACCGTAATGACTCCAATGGGACCCGGCAATTTCATTACAAGGTATGTGTAACGAGGGATTGCCATGAACTTAGCCAGGGCTGGCCTGCCAAGGATCGCATGATATGCCGACTCGAAGTCTACAATTTCGAGGGTGACTACTCGGTCCGGAAGTTTTCTCTTGATCCGAAGGTCATAGGAAGAGTGACCTGACCAAGAGGGTGGACATGCGTCCCTGGGACGATACCATGGAAAGGAGACGTGCTTGGCTTAAGAGAGTCGACCGGAATTCCTAGTTCCCGCAGGGTGCTAGAGAATAATATGTTGAGGCAACTTCCTAAATCAATCAATGTTCTGCTCAACTTGGCCCTGTTAACTGTTGGAGCGAGGACTAGGGGGTATCTGCCGCGCCTCAGGATAAGGTCTGGATGATCTTCTCTGTTGAAGGAGATTGAGACTTCCAACCAACGCAGCTCTTGCAGTGTGCTAGGCTGCGTGGTGTTGACTTGTCTTTCCAGAGTCTTCGTCCTTCCTATGGATTGGTAAGCATCGGGCCCTCCACAGATGTGACACCCTGTCTTTTCACATTACCTGTAAGAGTCATCCCGGAAATAAAAATTGAAATTTTAACTTGAGAGACAATGAATAATGATTCAAGAAAAATGCTTGGCAAAAACTTGAATGACATAAACTGAAGGTTACATAGAGAATAATTTAGATTAAGTGGTAAACATCTATACATGTTAATAATAGATAAAATTTTTGGACAATACTCATAGTTGAACAGGATCAATAACACATTTGAATTCCAGTCCAATGTCAAATTTGAGAAACTCGGTTTTAGAATTTGAAGGGGTATTGAAATAATCCTCATAAATTAATGATTATTATAGTACCGATAAGGAACACTAGGCAGTGGTTTGATTACTAAATGTTCAAATGTATATGCAAATACATAAAAACCCATTTGGACTAGTATTGGTTTAAATTCAAGTTAAATTCCAAATAAACTTTTGAACTTCAGAATCAACAACAAACACAAATCAATTAAACATTTGGTGGAGAATTTTACATAATGTTAGCACGTTTAAAAACATATTAAACACATGGATTAATGCCTCGACATCGCACCTGTTCCTAGAATTTCTATAACTTTTAGAAGCTAAATCAAATCATGATCCAATGAGAAACTTTGCTCTCTACAACTCACTTAACCCCCACAAAAAGTTTGGTAAATTTTTGAGCATTTTTGAAACATAAGAAGATTTTTACCCCAGCACCAAAATCATTATCTAGCAAGCAAAAATTCCATCATAACTTTCAAAACCCATCAAACATCCCATATAACCCTAGCAATGTTTTTATATGGTAATTAATTTCACTTAAAGATAGAAGTTTACAGATTTTATCAGAATTTTGGAAAAGATTTAAACCCCTTAAAAATTTAAAAAAACTTGAATTTAGTTGGAAATTCACAAATTTTTAGAGGCAGAACCAGAATTTCATCCTTTAACGAAAGTTGTTCCAAATACTTCACTGAGCAGCAACAAAAAATTTTAAAATTTTTCAAGCTTGACACTTATGAATTTCAAATTAATTTAGATCGACAATTTTTAATTAATTGCAAAAATCAAACAAATCTGTCCACCGCCACCAACCGTCAACCGCTGCAGCGGCTGGCAGCTGTGGCAGACGCCGGCCAGCACAGCTTTTCTTGCCGCCTCTTCACTCCGACGAGAGCAAATCTCGCGCCAAATCCTCCCCCCTCCTCTCTCTCCTTCCTTCTCTCTCACCCACGCCACGCCGCTGCCCAACCCTCGCGCATCTGCTCCACTCGTCCTGCCAGCCAGCTCCCTGCCCGAGCCTGCCTTCTCCTGCCGCGCTGACAGCTTCTCTTCCTCCTCCTTCTCTCCGCGCGCATGTCACCAGCCCCCGGTTTTGGGCAATACCGGACTGAAGCAGCGCCTCTCCTGCTGCCGTTGCGCGCAGAAGGACGAAGTCCTCAGTCCTTTTTTTATTCCAGCTCCCAGCGCTGCGTCGCTGCCACCTTTGCTTTCCCTCTTCTTCCTCGCCGTCGTCCACCGCTCCCCTGTTTTCTCGCCACCGAGGCAGGACAGCCAGGCAAGCAAGGTAGCTGCGTCGAGCGCTTAAGCTGCACCGCGTTGCACCGCTCAGTACCGCCTTTGCCATCCAGAGTATTAAGCAGTAGCAGCAGCAAAAGTGATATAATTTACATTTATGCTGAAGTGAAATTGTTTATAGGTTCATGGAACTTCCTCCATAAATACATTAATCCTTTCTGTTTTTGAATTTTAAATGGAGCTCCAGAAAGGTGCTAGGGTTGAAACTTGCACCATGAGTGTAACATGGCAGTGTGCACCTCCTGTAATTTTATTAGGATTTTACAGCAACAAAGTTATATCCATGTCATTAAAAATACTTCAAACTACTAATTTAATTTGTCATTTTCTAAAATACATTATGGAAGTCATCCAAAATCCAAATCCTTAATCAAAACTTTAGCTTAGATACTCCCTGGTACATGCATAAAATTTCATAATTTTACACTAAGTTTAGTATTTATTTCTAGTTTTATAATTTTAAATAACAGAAATTTTGCTGAATTTCTATAAAATCTAGAAATTCAACTTACCGCAACCAAACTCCAAAATTCATATTTTAGAGAGCACTATCAACTAAAAATGACCCCCTGGTAGAATCTGAAGTTTCACTTTGGCCCATGAATTAATTAACAGGAAACTTAAATGAATTTTATAAAATCTAGGAAATTCAGTTTGACCTCAGCCAAATTTTAAATTCCTGTTTCAGAGAGCAATATCGACAGAAAATATTCTCCTAGTAAAAAATGTGAAGTATCATCTTGGTCCATACTCATAAAAATAAATGTTTTAATAAAATGCAGAAGCCGAATTATTAGGGTTAACCCTGAACCTCTAAGTAAAAATAATGAAAACACCATAGTAATCTTTGATAAAAACATCATATTATAGTATTTAATCATAATTCATCTTATTAATGGATGTAGACACCGAAGCGCACGAGATAGCTGTCGATCCGGAGTCTTCGATCCCCGAAGAGGTCGTCATCACCAACCCCGGAGACCAAGGCAAGCCCCGGTGCACAATCAAGTTTTAACATTTTCCTTTTAGAACTATGTCTTGTGCATTAGGTTTCTAGGAGTTGATTGAAACACTAGTTGCATCTGTTTCCACAGGAAACCCTATCAGTAATTGGTATAGGTGACCATTATAGTGTGCTATGCTTAGCGATACTTACCGGTAGAAGTCGAGCAGAGTGGACGCTGCTCGCGACCGGTAGTGTTTGATTGAAACTCTCACATGAAACATAAGACAGATGGTTATGGATGGTTAAGGAAAGAAACAAAAAGGAGGGTCAGACAGGGTACAAAGTAGGTCGGCAACTGGACTGGGTCCAGGGTGACCGTAGTCTTGTCTGATCTGTGTAGTCCGAATCTGATCGAGCATTGAATGTACTAATCATATGCTGGATATAATAGGGCCCAGTAAACCTATATAGCCTAGTGATTGCAAAGTCGAACCTGCCCTATGCTGTCTGATTTGGAGGCAATCTGGGGTGGGCAGTGTGGGAACTCCACAGAAACCATCCCGGACGTGTGTTCTGGTGGGATGCGGCGCTGCTAAGGCAGGCGTAGGAGGGAATTGACTTTGCAGGATCTGGTGTGAACGGTTGCCACGTGCGGTCTGGGACACGCACGTGTTGTATGATTAGGTTATCCCTGTAGGTGTAAATCGGTTCGAATCGCTGTCGCTCCCAGTTTGTGAGTTTGCTCGTGAAACGCACCACATCATATTATAATTAAATTGAAGAGCTATAAGGATGATGATTGAGATATGACGATTATTATATATTGTTCTTTTATGATTGACTAGTTCAGTGCAAACTAAAGTTATGTTCTAATCACTTAACCTGAGCTAAAACTTGACCAAGACTAGTTCCAGTAATGCGAGTCCTTTTGCAAGAAACCTATTCTGAGTCAGCCAGCATGTCTAGGTGTCGGCTGTAGTTAGCCGATTTGATGGGTCAGTCTTGTTGAGCTTCTTAGAAGCTCACGCTTTGCGAATACGTGATTTTCAGACACCGACGCATTTAACCAGGATGATAGCCAGTGGGAGGAACCTCGTCCAGAGTTCAGAAATCTTTAGTGGAAAACATTATGATTCGCTGCAGTGAATGTTGGGTGGCTAGTAGTATGGTGCCACTGGGCAAGGCCCATACTTTTGCTTAATTATGAGAGTCAGAGTCTGTACCTTGTTTAAAGTCTTCCACTGTATTTCGTGATCTCAAAAACTCTATTCGTACTCTGATATTGTAAAACTTAATTTTAAATTATGGAACCATGTTGTATTAAATTCCCTCATCCTGCAAAAGATTGCTGTTTATCCTGCCTGTGTTGTACCATGTGTATGCTCGCTTCGTCGAGCATTGTCCATGTGACACCCCAGGTGTCACCAGGGAAAAGTCGACAAACTATAAACCCTAAATCCTAATTTCACTCAATTTAAAGCAGTTTCAATCATAGAAATGAAAAGGAACATTGTTTAAAATGCTTTAAGGAGACACTAGGAGAAGTTTGACAAACAACAGAGCATGTAGCAAAGTCCGGAGAGGTTTCAACTAAAAGTGTCGAAATCTCGTTAACAGAAAGAAACCCAAACCCTAACTCTTGACCACCAAAACTTCCACAGAACCCTAGCTATATTTTTACATAACAATTAAGTACACTTCAAAATAGAATTTTGGGAAATTATTCAAGATTTTTGGAAAAACTTTAGACCTCTTAAAAATTCACAGAAGCTATAATCAACCAAGAAATTCAAGAATTTTTAGAGACCAAATCATGACTTGAACCTTAAATGAAAAGTGTTCCAAATAAATTCCTGAGCTTGTACAAAAATTTTCAAAATTGTTCGAGCTCGGGAATTGTGCCGAATCATCGAATCCTTCCAGCATTAATGAAAAAGAAAAAAAAAAGAAGAAACTGTTGCCGGGCGGGCTACAGTGCCCGCCCGCTCGACAACAGGGGCGCGCAGCCGCCCGGCTGTGCCCGCCCGACACGGGCGCCTGTGGCGCACGTCACCGCTGCCGCGCCGCCCCCTTTGCCTCCCTCCTCTCTCCCGCGCTCCCCATTTCCCTAGCCTCCTCCCTCCCTCTCTCTTTCTTTCTTCCTCTGCCGCGCCGCCCGACCGCCCGACCGCCATGACCGCCGCCTCACTGCCGCCCGAGCCGCTCCCCTGCCCCTACCTCTCCCCTACCCACCGGCCCCCTATAAAATGGCGCGCAACTCCTCCCCAATCTCCCCCCCTCCTCCAATTTCTCTACCCCCGCGCGAAGCACCCTCAATTCCCCTGTTTCCGGCCGCCACCCGCCATTGCCGCCGCCTCCACGGCGAAATCCACCCCCCCGATCAATTTCAGTCTAATTCTTTCACCAAATCAGCTCCTCTCCACCGCGTGAAGCTCCTAGAACCCTCCAACCCTCCGACGGCGAGCCACCTCGTCGGAATTTCGACTTCGCCGCCGCCACCGAAGCACCCCCACGGTGAGACCCCCTCTGCCGTGCCCAACCTTGATTAATACCATGTTGCCGAGCTTCGTCATGTCGTGAGGATCATGAAAAGCCAAGGTTCGACGGCCGGCGACCACCCCATCGTCGGGAATTGGCCGCCGGAGCTCGTCGGAGACTGTGCACTGTTTTTTTTTTCTTATTTATTTTCCAGATTATTGCTCTATCTTCTAAAAACCCAAAAAAATCACAGGAAGATCCAAAAATGCCAAACTAAAATTTGTTAGAACCCTCATGAAAATTACTAATTTTCTGTTAAAACACTTTTTAACAAATGACCAAACATTTGTAGAATTAATTAGAAACACTCCTTTCTGTTTTTGAATTTTAAATTGCATTGTAGATCAATTCTAGGGCTGACCCTTGATCCACAAATGCACCATGGTATTATACACCCTCTGGAATTTTATGAAGATTTTAGGAGCACGAAATGACATATAACCCTATTAAATAACCTTAATCTGCCTAGTTTAAACACCATTTTCTAAAGTACATTGTAAAAGTCATTTACAAGGTTAGACCCAAAAGCAAAGTTGTAGATCTGGTGCTCAGGAACGCTCACATAAAGTTTCATAATTTTATTCTAATGTTTACAAGTAGGTCGGCGACTGGTCCGGGACCAGGGTGACCGTAGTCTGGTCTGATCCGTGTGGCACAGCTGGGCAAGTATTGAACGTACTAATCGTATGCTGGGTGTTATGGGCCCCGGTAAACCTACGTAGCCTAGTGATTGCAACGTCGAACCTGCCCTACCGTGTCTGACTAGGAGGAGATCTGGGGTGGGCAGCGTGGGAACTCCACAGAAACCGTCTGGGACGTGTTGTCTGGTGGGACGCGGCGCTGCTAAGGCAGGCGTAGGAGGGAGTTGACGTTGCAGGAGCTGGTGTGAACGGTTGCCACGTGCGAGTCTGGGACACGCACGTGTCGTACGATTAGGTTAACCCTGCAGTGGTATAAAAATCGGTTCGAATCGCTGTCGCTCTCAGCTATGAGCTTACTTGAACTCTCTGTCACATTTTAGTAAATAGGTTGAGACACCATGAGAATGAATTTTGAATATTAATATTGCTATTGTTGATTCTGTTACGTTTGTTTAGTTCAGTGCTAACTAAGTTTATTTTCTAATCACTTAATCTGATGCTAAAACTTGACAAGAGTAGTATAGGCTGCGAGTCCTTTTTGCAAGTAAACCCTCCCGAGTCAGCCTTCATGTCTAGGAGTCGGCTGTAGTCAGCCATTTGTCGGGTAAGTCTTGCTGAGCTTCTTAGAAGCTCACGCGTTAGCGTTTTGTGGTTTTCAGGCGCCGTCATGCAGGAACCAGCAGGTAGCTTCCATTGGGAGGAGCCTCCCCTCGAGTTTGGGAACCTCTAGTGGGAGTTGTGCGAGTCGCCGCAATGAATGTTGAAGTGGCTAGTAGCATGACGCCCATGGGCACGGCTCGTGCTTTTGCTTAAGTCCAAGTGTCGGAGTTGTAACAGTTTTAGTCTTCCGCTGTTTTTGTTTTTTTTTAAAATTTCTGCGTACTCTGAAAACAATGTAATATTTAACTTTAAATTCATGAACCAATGATGTATTAAGTTCTCTCTTCTTGTAAATTATTGCTGTTTATCTCGGCCTGTGTTGTATCGTGTGTACGCTCGCTTCGCCAAGCGTTGCCCGACAAAGATCTTGGCTTAACGACTGACCAGATCCGTCCCGAGACGAGGTTTTCTGAGCGGGTCGTGTCAGCTTTGGTATCAGAGCCGTGTTGGAAAACGATACAACGTTTAAGGCATATTTTCAAAAACTTACGTGCGAGTGAGGTACGAGCCCTATTAGTTAATAGGTTATCAGGTGGCAAGCTAACCTAGTGTAGGAGCTAACAAAACCCAGTTTAGATTTACTTTTCTGTAACGACGCACCTACGCTCACGTAAGCAAGGTAAGGTACGCCGCTCGACTGCGGTGAAAGGTCGAGAAATCCCTGTTGCATCCGCAGCAGTAGCGTTCTATACCATGGTGGTATGGAAGGAGGTATTATGTTCGCTGTAACATAATACGCCCCCTTGCCGTTTAGGGAGAGAAGCGGCCCTCTACCGTACGAGGTGTGGGTTACGGACCTGTTGCGAATGCAGACCTTCGCAACAGTGGAGTCTTGTGTCTTTGGCACACAAGAGATGAGTTTGTTCCTCACGACTTCGGTTTTGCGGAACACTCTCATACCTCCGCTGCCTGAGGTAAAGTGCAGTCTGTCGCCGCGCAGGGAAGGTCGGACACGTGATCCCCGTACGTGACCTACTCGGGGCGACCCATATGGCAATGATATGGGTTGTTGTATTTACTTTTGATATATATTATATTGCACTGCCTGTGATGCCATCTTCTGCAGGTACGCTAACCACGATATCGTAAGAAACGTGTAGTGACGGCTAACTTGAGTGCGATTCTGCCACCGCCTATGCGTATTCTTTTTACTTTGTGAGGACGTATAGGCCGATGTAGGATTGCATTGCATGAAGAAATGTTAAAATCCTTCAAACTTATACTAAAACCATCCAGGAGCAAGAATTGCATCAATAATGGCTATAACACTAACAGAAGTTAAAAAGGGTCAACCTGGACACCTCCCTCCCTTAGTGGTTGCGTGAAATCAACCGAGTTGGAGCAAAACCCTTGTATATCATTGAGCCTTCCCAGAACCTTCCTCGATGAGAAGATTGTCTCCTTGACAGGTCAACTTAGATGGTAAAGCACCTTGGACTAACGGCTGTCGCTAGTCAGCATCCTTAGTGATCGAGTTGAATCACTTTTTACGCAGGGATGAAAAATATTTTATGTATCGGAAGATTTAGCATGTTTTGAACTATGTGTCAACATGTGGCTTCTGATTGGTAAAATATTATTCATCTCTGTGATGCAGATGGACGCCAACACGATCGAGCATGGGATCGCGGAGATAGGCATTGAGGACTCCACCCCTACCTACGTCACCAAGAAGTCCGGACGCAGAGGATTCGTGGAGATACTCGAGCAGACCCTACAGTCATTGGGATATACAGAGACTCCTTGGTTTCAGTTCCGGGAGTATCGGCAGTATGACTTACCGCGCTGCTCGGCCACCGTGACATTACCCACGCACCCTCAGCATGCCAACGGAGAGGTTTATACCACCACCACCTTCGGTTCAGATAAGACGGAAGCCATTGAGTCAGCCGCGCATCAGGCTCTATTGCGGATTTGTGAGCGACACCTTGAAGACTTGGCAGACAAACCAGCAGCGTTGTTTCCGATACGGGACCAGGTCG
The DNA here is from genome assembly GCA_001182835.1 of Oropetium thomaeum. Lineage (NCBI taxonomy): Eukaryota > Viridiplantae > Streptophyta > Magnoliopsida > Poales > Poaceae > Oropetium > Oropetium thomaeum. The sequence continues at coordinate 2,063,673 of LFJQ01000020.1, read as the reverse complement.
ACCGCACCTGGCACCGCAATGTTAAGAATGCTCAGAAGAGGACTTTCAGGGGAGAGATGGACCATATCACTCCCTTGTTCACATGGAGCCTAGCACTACTCAACTTGCATGAGGACACTGTTCTCGCAGCCCAGATGGATCGTCAGGCCTTGCGACAGGCTCATGTAGAGGTAGCTCAACTCAAGAAGAAGGTCCAGGACTTGGAGAGCAGAAACAATGCACTACGTGCTCGCTGCAACGCATGCGCTACACGTATCTCTGAGTTAGAGGCGGTCTCCGAGATTAAGACTGCCCAAATCCATGCTAGAGAGAATGATTGCAACATCATGTTGCAACACATTCATCAGCTGGAGATACTCAGGGATAACGCGGTTCAGATGATGGAGAACCTCGCCCATGAGAACCACCATTTGCAGCATCAGTTAGCGGGACTTTTGGAGGCACAGCAGCCGCCTCCCGCTAACGATGATGCGCCTGAGTCAGAAGTATCGGATCCCGAAGCTTCAGACCCAGAGCCAGATGAGGAGTAGATTGGAGGTGGCTCCGAAGTGACAGTTTAGCTAGATGCTTCGCTTAGGGAGTGCGTTGTCCTTGTCTTGGAGTTAGTATGTGTTCTTAGAAGTTTATCTTAGTGGCGTGTAATCCTTTGGATGTAAAAGTGGTGGTTTGACAGTCTAAGGGGTTGAACAATGGATGTACTGTCATCTTTGGGGAAATGAAGGAAGTTTGTTTTTAATGAGATATCCTTGCCGTGCATTTTGATGTGCTCGTACTTATATTGAGAAATGGACATGGGTTGAATTGCTCTAATAAGGATCCCTTTTACTTTTTCAGTATGGTGAACACCAAAGCAAGACGTCAGGAGGCGGAAAGCTCCAACCCGCCGCCCCCGCCAGCTGAGCCAACCTTGGCCACAGCTATGGCGGCCCTGATTCAGAGCAGCCAGCAGACTCAGGAGATGTTGCGAGCCATCCTGGAGAGTAGTGGCACGAATCGAGGCACTCGGAACCGCGACCAGGACAGCACATACGCGGAGTTCCTAGCCACTCATCCCCCGGAGTTCAGAGATGCCCGGGAACCAATGGAGGCAGACCATTGGCTTCGTACGATCGAGGCCAAGTTTGGGCTACTCCGTTGTTCGGAGATTCAAAAGACGCTCTTCGCGGCCCAGATGCTCCACGGTCACGCTGGAGCCTGGTGGGCCAACTATTTGGCCACTCTCCCGGCCAACACCCAGGTGCCATGGGAACAGTTCCGGGAGGCGTTCCGCGCTCACCACATCCCCGCGGGACTCATGCAGAGAAAGGCCAAGGAGTTCATGGCCTTAACCCAAGGGAACCGCTCGGTGCACGAGTATTCCCGTGTCTTCAACCAACTTGCTCTGTATGCTCCGGAGCAGGTTGACACGGATGTTAAGCGGAAGCACCGCTTCATGGAAGGGCTGAACATCACACTCCAGGGTTGCTTGGCCCTGAACCAAGGCGGCTCATTCAACGAGCTCGTCAGCAACGCCCTCATCGCCGAGGAGTACCTCGAGAAGGAGCAGCGGGAAAAGAGACGAGCCAGCGGTGGGCCATCAAATGCCCCGCCACCCAAGTACCGTCTAGTGTACACTGCACCCGATGGTAGGAGGTACAAGGCAACCCCACCGCAGGCGCCGTCGTTCCGTCCACCGCAGCAGCCATACCGGCCCCCACAGAATCAGCAACAAGCCGGCTACCGCGCACCTCCCCCGCCGCAGAGGAACCAAGGTGTCCGCCCACCTCAACAGGGCACCCGTCCTGGACCAGGCACGCCTTGCTTCAACTACGGGCAGCCCGGACATTTCGCCCGCGAGTGCCCCTCCAACCAGCAGTCTGGAGGCAACCGGCAGTCGAACCAAGGACAGGGCCAGCAGAACGGCCAGAAGAACACCAGGACCGGTCGGGTAAACTACATCACGATCGAGGAAATTGCCGAGGGCGAACAAGTACTGGCGGGTACGTTTTCGCTCTCTACCCACTCAGCTTTTGTTCTTTTCGATTCCGGTGCAAGCCACAATTTTATCAGTAGGAATTTTGTCAAAGGCAAAAACCTAACCACCGTTCTCCTAGAACCACCTTTCATAATAAAATCGCCTGGGGGCAACATATTATCCAACCATGGCTTAAGTGAAGCTCCCCTCAATCTAGGAGGTCACATCTATCCTATTTCCTTCATCATCCTAGATGGGCAGGGTATCGATATTATCATCGGCATGAAATGGATGAAACACCATAATGCCATCCTCGATATTGCTAACCGTGTAGTCCACTTAACCTCTCCACTTCACGGTTCCATGTCCATAAACCTAGATCACCCCAAAGCCACCCTCAAACAAGTCTGCAATGTTGTCGGGAAAAGTCTGGACGAGATACCAGTGGTTAAGGAGTTTCCGGACGTATTCCCAGAGGACTTACCTGGTTTACCACCGGACAGAGATGTGGAATTTCAGATCGAGCTATTGCCAGGCACAGCCCCGATTTCCCGCAGACCGTACAAGATGGCACCCAAGGAGCTGGCAGAGTTGAAGAAACAGTTACAGGAGTTGTTGGACAAGGGCTTTATACGGCCCAGTACCTCGCCTTGGGGTTGTCCAGCATTGTTCGTGAAGAAGAAGGACCAGTCGTTGAGGCTATGCGTGGATTACCGTCCCTTGAATGCGGTAACTATCAAGAACAAGTATCCTTTGCCACGCATAGACACTCTATTTGATCAGTTGGCTGGAGCAAAGGTTTTCTCCAAAGTTGATCTTCGGTCTGGATATCATCAGATCAAGATCCGTCCCAGTGATGTTCCGAAGACGGCCTTCTCCACCAGATACGGGCTGTATGAGTATTTGGTGATGTCGTTTGGACTCACAAACGCACCAGCGTACTTCATGTACCTCATGAATTCGGTATTCATGCCAGAGCTGGATAAGTTTGTAGTGGTGTTCATTGACGACATCCTAATATACTCCAAGTCAACCAATGAGCATGCAGAGCACCTTCGGACAGTTCTCCAAAGACTCAGAGATCACAAGCTCTATGCCAAGTTTAGCAAGTGCGAGTTTTGGATCGAGCGTGTTCAGTTTCTGGGTCATGTTGTGTCCACAGAAGGTATTTCTGTTGATCCGGGAAAGGTGCAAGATGTTGTTAATTGGAAAGCACCCACCACAGTCCACAAGGTGCGAAGTTTCTTGGGATTAGCTGGATATTATCGCCGCTTCATTCCCAACTTCTCCAAGATTGCCAGGCCTATCACAGATCTACTCAAGAAGGATCAGAAGTTCAAGTGGACAGAAAAGTGCGAAGAAGCCTTCCAAACTTTGAAGAAGCACTTGACCACAGCACCGGTACTAGCCCAACCGGATTTGAGCAAGCCCTTCGACGTGTATTGTGATGCGTCGGGCACTGGACTTGGTTGTGTGTTGATGCAAGAAGGACGGGTGATTGCTTATGCTTCCCGACAACTCCGCAAGCATGAGGTAAATTACCCCACACACGACTTGGAATTAGCAGCCGTGGCACTGGCTCTGAAGGTGTGGAGGCATTACTTATTGGGAAACTTGGTACACCTCTACACCGACCACAAGAGTCTCAAGTACATCTTCACCCAGAACGAGTTGAACATGAGGCAATGAAGATGGCTAGAATTAATCAAGGACTACGAGATAGAGATCCACTACCATCCAGGCAAGGCTAATGTGGTGGCAGACGCATTGAGCAGAAACGCCCATTGCCACTACTTGGATCAGGGAGTTGCAACCGAAGAACTAGAGCCAGCCGTAAGGATTCTACCCCACGGAGCACTCTACAACCTAGCCTTAGTGCCAACACTTAAAGACGAAGTAGCCAAGGCCCAGAAGCTTGATAAGGGCATGGAGAAGATCAGATTAGGACTACAAGAGAAGAAGATGCAGTGTTTTCGTGAGGACGAAGAAGGAGTTTTGTGGTTCAAGAACAGACTGGTAGTGCCGAAGGATCACGAGCTCCGAAGGAAGATCATGGATGAAGCTCATCTATCCAAGTACTCAATTCACCCTGGCAGTAACAAGATGTATCAGGATCTGCGAAAGAAGTTTTGATGGACAAGGATGAAGAGAGAAATCGCTCGGTATGTAGCGGAGTGTGACACCTGCCGCAGAATAAAGGCCGACCATCTGAAAGGCGCAGGGTTGTCGCAACCGTTAAGCGTTCCGTCATGGAAGTGCGAAGACATAAGTATGGACTTCGTTGTTGGACTGCCCATGACAGCTCAAAAGTTGGATTCAATTTGGGTTATAGTAGATCGCTTGACAAAGTCCGCTCATTTCATACCTGTCAGCACCAACTACAGAATGAAGAAGTACGCAGAATTATACATAGACCGGATAGTCTGTTTACATGGAGTACCCAAGACAATCATCTCCGACTGGGGTACCCAGTTCACCGGTCGATTTTGGAAACAACTCCATGAGTCACTAGGAACCAGACTAATCCACAGCTCAGCCTACCACCCTCAGACTGATGGCCAGACGGAAAGAGTGAACCAAATACTTGAAGACATGCTTCGAGCTTGTGTTTTGGAGTACGGAAAAGGATGGGACACCTATCTATCACTGGCAGAGTTCTCATACAACAACAGTTACCAAGCCAGCATCCAAATGTCCCCTTTCGAAGCACTTTACGGCTGTAGTTGCAGAACCCCACTCAACTGGTCAGAGGCAGGCGAAAGAATCATATTAGGCCCAGACCTAGTGCAGCAGGCTGAAGAAAAAGTACGGGTTATACAAGCAAACCTGAAGGCCGCCAAGTCAAGACAGAAAAGCTATGCAGATAGAAGGCGTAGACCATTGACCTTTGAGGTAGGAGACTACGTCTACCTACGAGTCTCGCCAACGAAGGGAGTTCAACGGTTCAGGATCAAAGGCAAGTTAGCACCCCGATACATAGGTCCATACCCTATCACAGCCAAGTGCGGATCAGTGGCGTATCAAGTGGAACTGCCAGAAAGATTATCGGGAATGCATAACGTATTCCATGTCTCCCAATTGAAGAAATGCCTGAAGACGCCAGTAGACTAAGTGGTTCAAGAAGCGGAAGAGTTGCAACCAGACCTGACCTACCCAGAGCGTCCAATCCGGATACTGGATGAGAAGGAACGGGTTACTAGAAGGCGAACACTCAAGTTTTACAAGGTTCTGTGGAGCAACCACACAGAAGACGAGGCCACGTGGGAATCTGCGGAATTTCTTCAGTCAAACTACCCCGAGCTACTCCCAAAACCTTAGGTACCTATGCCTATCCTAACCCTCTCCTTAAATCTCGGGACGCGATTTCTTTTAGGGGGGAGGGCTGTGACACCCCAGGTGTCACCAGGGAAAAGTCGACAAACTATAAACCCTAAATCCTAATTTCACTCAATTTAAAGCAGTTTCAATCATAGAAATGAAAAGGAACATTGTTTAAAATGCTTTAAGGAGACACTAGGAGAAGTTTGACAAACAACAGAGCATGTAGTAAAGTCCGGAGAGGTTTCAACTAAAAGTGTCAAAATCTCGTTAACAGAAAGAAACCCAAACCCTAACTCTTGACCACCAAAACTTCCACAGAACCCTAGCTATATTTTTACATAACAATTAAGTACACTTCAAAATAAAATTTTGGGAAATTATTCAAGATTTTTGGAAAAACTTTAGACCTCTTAAAAGTTCATAGAAGCTATAATCAACCTAGAAATTCAAGAATTTTTAGAGACCAAATCATGACTTGGACCTTAAATGAAAAGTGTTCCAAATAAATTCCTGAGCTTGTACAAAAATTTTCAAAATTTTGCAAGCTAGGGAAGTGTGCCGAATCATTGAATCCTTCCAGCATTAATGAAAAAGAAAAAAAAAGAAGAAACTGTTGCCGGGCGGGCTACAGTGCCCGTCCGCCCGACAACAGGGGCGCGCAGCCGCCCGGCTGTGCCCGCCCGACACGGGCGCCTGTGGCGCACGTCGCCGCTGCCGTGCCGCCCCCTTTGCCTCTCTCCTCTCTCCCGCGCTCCCCATTTCCCTAGCCTGCTCCCTCCCTCTCTCTTTCTTTCTTCCTCTGCCGCGCCGCCCGACCGCCCGACCGCCATGCCCGCCGCCTCACTGCCGCCCGAGCCGCTCCCCTGCCCCTACCTCTCCCCTACCCCCCGGCCCCCTATAAAATGGCGCGCAACTCCTCCCCAATCTCCCCCCCTCCTCCAATTTCTCTCCCCCCGCGCGAAGCACCCTCAATTCCCCTGTTTCCGGCGGCCACCCGCCATTGCCGCCGCCTCCACGGCGAAATCCACCCCCCCCGATCAATTTCAGTCTAATTCTTTCACCAAATCAGCTCCTCTCCACCGTCGTCGGGAATTGGCCGTCGGAGCTCGTCGGAGACTGTGCACTGTTTTTCTTTTTCCTATTTATTTTCCAGATTATTGCTCTGTCTTCTAAAAACCCAAAAAAATCACAGGAAGATCCAAAAATGCCAAACCAAAATTTGTTAGAACCCTCATGAAAAGTACTAATTTTCTGTTAAAACACTTTTTAACAAATGACCAAACATTTGCAGAATTAATTAGAAACACTCCTTTCTGTTTTTGAATTTTAAATTGCATTATAGATCAATGCTATGGCTGACCCTTGATCCACAAATGCACCATGGTATTATACACCCTCTGGAATTTTATGAAGATTTTAGGAGCACGAAATGACATATAACCCTATTAAATAACCTTAATCTGCCTAGTTTAAACACCATTTTCTAAAGTACATTGTAAAAGTCATTTACAAGGTTAGACCCAAAAGCAAAGTTGTAGATCTGGTGCTCAGGAATTCTCACATAAAGTTTCATAATTTTATTCTAATGTTTACTAGTTTTTTCTGATTTTACAAGATCTAAAAACAGGAACTTTGATGAATGTTTATAAAATATAGGAAATTCATCTAGGCCCCACCCAAAGCCCAAAATGCTTATTCCAGGGAGTACTACCAACTAAAAATAATCTTGAGGAAGAATTAAAATTTTTATTTTAACCCTAATTTAATAGCCGAAAGAATTAAATAATGTTTAACCGATGGAAAATGTCAATTTAACATAACTAAAGTTGAGATTGTTGAACATGCCAACTAAAAGTCACCCCATGAGAATTTAATAGACTTCTTTAAACATCATTCATAGGTTAATAATTTAATTTAATCGACGACGTCAAGTAATTAGGGTTAACCCTAATTCTGGGCGTCGCTAATCTAAACCCTAGGTCACTATTGATAATAATAATAAGTTTCATTTTCATTAAACTTATCATAATCCTACTGCATCATGTAGATTCTGACGCTAACGAGGTAGCTGCCGACCCAAGTTCCTCGACCCCCGCCGAAGAAGTCGACATCAACACAGAGGAACCAGGCAAGCCCCGGTGCACAACCGAATTTTAAAGTTTTATTTTTACAACTCAGTGTGTCTTGTTTGTGCATTAGGTGCTAGGAGTTGATTGAAACCATAGTTGCATTGTTTCCCATAGGAAACCCTGACGGTAGCTTGTCTGGATACCCCTAGTAGGCTATGCTTAGCAGATAGTTGCCGGTAGAAGTCGAGCAGAGTGGACGCTGCTCGCGAGTAATAGGATTTTGAATGAAACCATTTCATGAGACGTGCCACACGATTATCAATGAGTAAGAAAGATAAAAGATTGAGGGTCAGACTGGGTACAAGTAGGTTGGCGACTGGTCCGGGACCAGGGTGACCGTAGTCTGGTCTGATCCGTGTGGCACAGCTGGGCAAGTATTGAACGTACTAATCATATGCTGGGTGTTATGGGCCCCGGTAAACCTACGTAGCCTTGTGATTGCAACGTCGAACCTGCCCTACGGTGTCTGACTAGGAGGAGATCTGGGGTGGGCAGCGTGGGAACTCCACAGAAACCGTCTGGGACGTGTTGTCTGGTGGGACGCGGCGCTGCTAAGGCAGGCGTAGGAGGGAGTTGACGTTGCAGGAGCTGGTGTGAACGGTTGCCACGTGCGAGTCTGGGACACGCACGTGTCGTACGATTAGGTTAACCCTGCAGTGGTATAAAAATCGGTTCGAATTGCTGTCGCTCTCAGCTATGAGCTTACTTGAACTCTCTGTCACATTTTAGTAAATAGGTTGAGACACCATGAGAATGAATTTTGAATATTAATATTGCTATTGTTGATTCTGTTATGTTTGTTTAGTTCAGTGCTAACTAAGTTTATTTTCTAATCACTTAATCTGATGCTAAAACTTGACAAGAGTAGTATAGGCTGCGAGTCCTTTTTGCAAGTAAAGCCTCCCGAGTCAGCCTTCATGTCTAGGAGTCGGCTGTAGTCAGCCTTTTGTCGGGTAAGTCTTGCTGAGCTTCTTAGAAGCTCACGCGTTAGCGTTTTGTGGTTTTCAGGCGCCGTCATGCAGGAACCAGCAGGTAGCTTCCATTGGGAGGAGCCTCCCCTCGAGTTTGGGAACCTCCAGTGGGAGTTGTGCGAGTCGCCGCAATGAATGTTGAAGTGGCTAGTAGCATGATGCCCATGGGCACGGCTCGTGCTTTTGCTTAAGTCCGAGTGTCGGAGTTGTAATAGTTTTAGTCTTCCGCTGTTTTCGTTTTTTTTAAAATTTCTGCGTACTCTGAAAACAATGTAATATTTAACTTTAAATTCATGAACCAATGATGTATTAAGTTCTCTCTTCTTGTAAATTATTGCTGTTTATCCCGGCCTGTGTTGTATCGTGTGTACGCTCGCTTCGCCGAGCGTTGCCCAACAAAGATCTTGGCTTAACGACTGACCAGATCCGTCCCGAGACGAGGTTTTCTGGGCGGGTCGTGTCAGCCCAACAGGTTCTTGGCGAGATGCGGGATCAGTCCCGGACTGAGTTTTCTAGGGCGGGTCCGCGTCAACAGATCTAAGTGATTTCTCGCTCTGCATCTTGATACCCTTCCTCGCCATCCTTTCCTGGGCCAGCGCCGGTGCTTCCCTGCGTGGCCTCTTTATCGTGATTGAGAAAAGCGTGACAGAACCCTTTGAGCTTGTAGCAGTCTTTGACCAGATGGGTTGCTTTCTCATGGATGAAGCATGGTTCCTCTAATATGTCCAGCTGGGCTAGATTGTTGGGTCGAGACTGGCGTGAGTTTCTTCTTGTTAGAGGCCGATCTGCGGTGGCGACCATTTGGTCGGTCTTCCTCTTCTTGTCTTTCCTTGTTTCATCCCCTGTATGACTGTCCTCCCGATCTCAGCGTTTTGATCACGATTGTCCCGACGAACATGATTGCTGCCTCGCATCATCTCCTCCGGCATAATCAGAAGCGATGGAGAACATGTCCTTTGCCGTAGACAGATTTTTCCTACCCAACTTGCGTAAGAGAAAATCATCCCTTAATCCTCTAATGAAGGCTTGTATGACAGTTTGATTGTCAACATTTGGGATTGAGTTCCTCTTATTGCTGAAGCGCTGGATATAGACCCGTAGCGACTCATCCCGATGCTGCACCACCCAAGAGAGATCCCAGGCTGGCCATCAACCACGCGCGGACTGGATCTGCGAGGCAGATTGGGAGGTAGTTTCCCATGACCTGATTGTCTCCACCGGTAGCTAGTACTGCAGTGGCGTAAATCTGCAGCCATTGGTCAGGATCACTCTTCCAGTCGTACTTCTTTATCCCGGAGGGTTTAAGCCCGAGGGCCACTTGACTCTTCGAAGTTCTCGAGTGAATGCCCTCACTCCAGATTCGTCTAGCGAATCGGGCGTTAGGGCTCTATGCGGAGTTCTTTGATGGTGCCAATTTAGTGTTGGGGATCTTTCAGAATAAGGTGATTCGGAGTGATTGCGAAGAAGGTCTTCGTGCTCGCAATATTGAGCAAGAGCCTTTTCTCTTTGCTTAGCTTCCGGATCTTCTCTCGCGTCCCGTCGGAGCACCTCTCGAAGGGTTAAGCCTACCCTGAAAGCGTTGGGAGATCAGTCTTCTTCAGTGACGATCGGTAGACGATGCCGATTCTTCTCGGCTATTGCGATCGTGATCAGCCGTCTTCTCGCTTATCCTCGGGCGGGATTCGGCGAAGTGTTGGTACTGCAATTTAGACCGGCTAGTAATTTGTTCTTCCTCTTGAGCGATTGTTGGTATTTTTCATGATCACAGATAAATCCGCAAGTGCATGGAGTACCTCTGTAGCACTTCACCCTAGAGTACTCCAAGGTATCGTAATTTCCACATGTCACATCCCAATTGCAATCTTTTATTCTTTTGAATTGAGCTCACTGATTCAATCATTTGAATTCGACCTTTTCCTATTTTGAATTTGGGTCAGGGTTTCGAGTTTCGTCGTTTTCGTAAAACCCTAATCGACTTTCAAGAAGCCTTTTGTTTTCTTAATAAAACTACCCTAATGTTTTTGCATAACAATTAACTATACATTAAAATAGAATTCTGGAGATTTTATGAAAATTTTTGGTAAAGGTTTAAACTCCTTTAAAATTCCTACAATTTTGAACCTAATTGAAAATTCACAGATCTTTAGAAGCTGATTCAGTGAACCTTCCTTTAATAAAAGTTGTTCCAAATAATTCATTTAGCACACACAAAAAGTTTCAAAAATTTTTGAGCTCGGGAGCTAGGGTTTTCTATTATATCAAGAGGGAGGGTAATTGAATTAATTGAAATCGACAATACACTTACCGTGAACAGTACCCGCCCGACACCCTTTGCCGCCGCAGCCAACCACCGCCAGCCCGAGCGCAGCGCCGGCCAATCCCCCGCGCCGCGTCTTCACTCCTTCATCAGTGAATCTTGCTCAAAGATCTTCCCTCCTACCTCTGCTCCACTTCCTCTCTCCCTTTCTCTCTTTCCTCTGGCGCCAGCTTTCTTCACACGGCAAGGCAGCGCCACTGCCGAGCGCCACCGCCTCAAGCACCCAATTGCCGGCCACCGCTCCCCTCACCAATCCACGTGCACCCCGGCTCTCTCTCTCTCCCTTGGCTCAGCTTCCACTCGAGTACAAGGCCGAAGCATCGGTTCCCCCTCCCCTCCTTTCTTCCTTCTCCGTTCTGCCGCGCACCACAGAGCCACCACACCATTGCCGCCCGAGACACCCCCACCGTCGACAGCTCGACTCGATCACCCCCAAGCCTTGCCACCGTGTCGACAAAGTTTCCCTCGACTCACTGCAGCTCTCCAACCACTAGCCCGCACCGATTGTGCCCTAATCTCACCAGAACACCGCCGCCTGTTCCTCGGCCGACAACAGCGCCGGCGGCCACCTCTTTTCAAATTCCGTCACCAAGGTAGCTCCATTCTTTGATTCCTTCAACAAGCTTGTTCCTCTCACCATGGTACATCTATTTGATACGCCATTGATCGCAGCTCATCGCCGGTGAGGAAGTTCCTCCCGCGCCGCCGTCGGTCTCCACTGAAATTGCCGCCAGGGCTCACGTCGACCGCCACTTTGCACCTTTCCCCGTGGGCCTAATCCTTTGCAAACCAGTTCCTTGGATCAAGGTGATGCTCCTCGACCTTTCAATCCCCCTCCTAGCCCCCTCCTCCGGCGAGATTCCAACCGGAGCACCGCCTCAGCCATTCCCCTGTTTCTGTGTTACTGTTCCATTGAATTTTCTATTTTCCTTTTAATTAGCCAGAAGTTGCATAGTGTGTATAAAATCATGGAAAAGTCTAAAAATGCCAAACCTAATTTTATTTGAATCCTTTAATAATGAGTTAATTTTCTGTTAAAGCACCTTTTCAAAATTGTCCCTGGAATTTCTTCAATAATTCATTGTATTCTTGCTGTTGTTGATTTTTAATTGAAGTTCCAGAAAGTTTCTAGGTTTGATTTTTGTTCCATAATTTTATCTTGGCATGATTCATCTCCTGTATTTTTACCAGAATTTTTCATGAACATTGTGCATGCATGTCATTGTTAATATCCCCGAAACCCTAGATTAGTTACCTCTGTCTGAAGTACATTAGGGAAGTCGCCCAAAAGCCCAAGACCTTTAACAAAAACTTTAGTTTAGATCCTCAGCAGTAGCTCTGTAAAGTTTCATGGTTTTTGCATAAGTTTTAATACATGTTTCTGATTTTATAAGTTTGGAAAACAGAGCCTTGTTAGATTTTTAGTAAATTCATAGAAGCTCAACTTGACCCCAAACAAGAGCCAAAAGTCTTAGTTTAGAGCCTAATTTAAACTAAAAATGGTCCCATGCCTGTAACTTAACTTTGAATTTCACCGAAAAAGTCGTTACGACTTTTACGGCACCGTTACGGTATTCCCGATGTCGTAAACGGGCAACGACCATCGGAGGGCTCGTGTTCCTGTTAACGTGAGTCAAAACCACTCAAACTTAGTCTCATAGTAACCCAAGCCACTTAGTAAAGCCTGTACATGAGATGTGTTTTGGGATTTTTCCCGAAAACGACATTCGTGTGCCACCCGATATCGGAACCGGGAACCGGGAAACCCGTAACCGGAATCGGTAAAACTGTTTAGGTTATAACTTGAGCTGTAGAACTCCGAATGCCTTCGTTCTTTTTGCATGGTATTCGTAGACTCAGTAGCTACCTCTCTGCATCATATCGCATCATTTGGGCATCATGGCATCATGGCATGCATCTCATACTGTCGCGTTTTTACTTTATAGCTTACGAACCGCCAGAGAGTGATGCGGGTGCTGCTGCAGGAGAAGCACCAGAGGTTGACCAAGCTGCTGAGGAAGTCAACACCGCTGCTGTTGAAGGCAAGCACCTCATATTGCTACCCTAAGTAATTTACTTAATGATTAATATGAATGCTTACGTATAGGAATGCATAAAGTCGGGCTTAGTAGTAACATTGGGAAAACCTATTATTGTTGCATGTACCCCTCCTTGGCATTGAATACGTCACCTTGTCAACCTGGGTAGAGTGTCTTTGTTCGAGTCACGAAGTGCTTAGCCATGCTTAGATAACACGGTAGAAGTCGAGTGGTAAGTCCCACTCGCACGTATAGGAACCACCTTGTTTACTTATGGACTTGTGGCGAGTTCATATGTTGGTAAAAGTTAAAAAGTGTTAAAAGCTGAAATCTGGACGGTGGGATAGGAGTGCAGCAAGACATGGAGGTCTTGTGTGCCGTAGGCCCCGTCTGGGTTGACCTAGGAACCGGCCGTGTTATTCTTGGCCTGAGCACTTTCCGTTCATACCACATGTCCGATATAATGGTAAGACAAGCTGAGTATCTCACTGCGTACCAACGTTTGGCCGATGACTGCACGGTGTGTGGAATGAGGGCGTCATGGGTGCCTGCGAGGCCGTGACACTCGACGAGGGACTCACGTGTGCCTGCGAGGCCGTGGTACTCGGCACCGTGTGGATTTTCCAACCGTGTGGGCACGAGTGTGAAAAAGGTTGACATGAGTACCCCCTTGTGTAACTTTAGCGGGTTACATGAGCCGTATGGTCCTCAGTCGTGTGGGTACAGTTGGACTCCCCTGCAGGGTGTAAAATCGGTTCGAATCCGCCGCGGTCTCGGTTATGATCAAAGCTCAGTGTCCTTTGGATAATATCGTAGAGTTGTCACATAATATGATGGAAATTGGGATATTGTTGATGAAATTGGAATATGGTTATTGGTATCCATGGTTCGGATGGAACATGGATGATGGTATTACATGGTTTATGATTACTTGGTACTTGGGGATTGGGTTTATTAGAAGTTTATGCCCGCAGAGTCTTTTACTTTATGCTTATTCATATATGCTTAGTTTCTGCTTTAAGCAATCGAGTCCATTCCTATACCTTAATTACCTTGCTACAGCCTCATTGCATTATCCTTGGAGTCGGGAACTAATTCCCACCACAGGGTAAGACTTGCGAGTACCTTCGTACTCAACGTTTGTTGTTTAAGTTTTTGCAGGTGAGGATGAGTTGGTCTTCGGCTACTTTGTCCCCGCCGATGCCGGCGAGGGCGAGGCGTAGTCAAGACTTTCGAGTGATCGTGATGTGCGATGTTCGTGGGCTGGGCATCGCAATCTTTTGCTGTTTTCTCATTGCAACCGCTGCGACTATCGTCTTCCTTAGAATCGCTTCCGCTCTTTGATTTGTTAGTTTCAAGACTTATGATGAACCTTGGTATGTAAGAATATTTTAAATTAATGTTATTAATTAATGTGACCTTTGTGATGAATCACATGTGACGTTGCCGACGTGCTCGGATCTTGGGCATTGCTTGAGAAGCATGTCGGGGGACTGCCGGGTCTATATTCTCTTTTATCGGGTTGAGTTCTCGCACACCATGCGTGGGCCGCGAGTCAACTTGGTAAACTTGAATATAAATTGGTCGGGTCTCTCACACCACAGGGAACGTGTGTGGGTTAACTACTAGTCAAGTCCAAGGAACAACCTGTCGAGGTTCGTTACTGTCGACTAGTGAATTTATCGTGGGGGGGGGGGGTGCGCTTTTAGGTCTCGATGGTTCGTGAGAGGACAGAAGGTTTATACTGGTTCACGCAACGATGCCCTACGTCCAGTTTACGAGCTGCTCGTGTTACTCGCGGCAAGGATTACAATGGAGGTTACAGGAGGGCGAGAGAGGGAAAGTGTTCCCCGTCTCTAAGTGCGTTTGTGCGTGTATTCTCTTAGGCTAGAGTGAGCTAGTGAGTGTTGTAAACGTGAATGCCTCCTCCACTTCTTTCGGCTTCCTCCTCCTTTTATACTGCGACGTGGGGAGGTCTGGTTCTGTGGAGCGAGTCGTGGTCATACGCAAGTTGGGCCGAGCCACGACGGATGACGTCTTCGGTGTGGCGGTGTAGCTCCTGCTCGACGGAATGGCGCGTATCGTCAATCGCGGGCATCCCGTCTGTATGGGAAAAGCCGCTGTTGGAGTGACGCCGTGGTCGTGGCCGTCGCTCTGGGACATCCCGTCGAGGAGGCGATGAGTCTCTGACAAGGGCTGTAGCGACGGCACCCATCCTTTGGGCGGTGCACGTCGTGTGCATTTAACGCCCACTTGCTTGGGCAGTGGGTGGTTCTACCTGTCAGCGAGTGTGGGTGTGTCAGGCATTTATTTCCCAACCGTAACCATCCAACATACTCGTGGGGTAGTGGGCGATTCGCCCGACCCTGAGGTCGGGCGAGGCGGAGACGCGTTCGCTCGACCCCTACGAAGACGGGGTCGAGCGCGTCTCCCGCGCGTGGAGGATCCGACCCCTCCGCGAAGGGGTCGGGCGAGGCGGAGATCGCCTGTAGGCTCAGTCTGTTGTGCGCCCGTATGATGCGGAGGTTGGTTAAGGCGGGGATTACTTATGCCTTGATCACGTCATTAAGATCGAGGGTCATTAAGGTTAACTACTTCTGGTATTGACCCTCAACAGTAGCCCCCGAGTGAGGCCTGATCTCCTTGTAAAGGGAGTCTGGGGTCACTCACATCAAGAGTGGTTAACTTGCGACAGCAGACTCGCGTCGGTCCTTGTCGAGCTTACGTGTTCTGCGATCCCGTAATAGATCTCTTTTCGCGATTCCGTTTCCGAGACTCCCGCTCGTTGTGTTGGTCCGATCGTGGACACGGTTCGACTTGTTTCGTTCCCCCAGCGCGTCTGTCCGCCAGACGAGGAGGTTGAGCCGGGCCACGCTTTGCCACGGAGGCCGAAGCGTGACGCTCGTCGAGTTACAAACGGGAGAGTTTGAGTGAAGCCCGGGCTCCCTTCGGGGGGGGCTCCGATGGACCAGCTGGTGGTCGACCTCAATATTCCTGGTTGCCGTCCCAATCTGGTACCCGGATGGCCGTTCGCTAGGCTCCGAGGGCTCGCTGCCTTTCTGCGGTGAAATACCCATGGGTCGGCGTGAACCGGGACTCGAACGCGAACAGAGATGCCCTCCGCGCTCGTGCGCCAGGGTATTGGCCGCTAGCGGGCCCATCTCTATCCACCCCTCGCTCTATTTTCGCCCTGAGTGGCTGTCGAACCCGTTCATCGGGCCAGCCTTCGAACTCTTTGGGCCGTCGGGGCATATTTCAGCCCAAGCCCCCGCCTGCCAAAATTTATTTCGTGGCAGTGGCGCAGCAGAGGCGCCTGCCGCGACGGGACGTGCGGCAGGGAGTTTAGTCTTCGGGGGTTATGAGTACACGCGCGCGTGCGCTCGACCCCGCCGATCGGGCGGCCACGTGGGTCCCTCCTACAGCGACTGGCGGTAGGCGCCACGCGGCCAGGAGGTAATATCGCTCTGCGAGAGGCGGCGGCTTGTGTCCCGCTTGCAGTGACGGAAGGAAAATGCCAAGTGGGCGGGAAGCTTCCCGCGCTGCGCGAGGCGGTTGAGCGGGCCCGTTGGCAGCGAGCGGAGTGAGGGAAAGTCGAAAGGACGGAGTCGCGTCCGCGCGGAGCGAGTTGGCCAGGCGGGCCCTGCCCGCAGTGGTTTGGGAGACGTCAAGGGGGCTGGATATTTCCCGCGCCGTGTGAGTTGGTCATGCGAGCCCGCTCGCAGCGATCGGGGCGAGGGGAATTCGAGAAGGCGGAGCGGCGTCCGCGTCGGGCGAGATGGCTAGGTGGGCCCTGCTTGCAGCAAGGGGAAGGCGTCAGGCGGGTGAAGGGTATAAATACGCACCTCGCATGCCCGTTCGTCGCCATTCGTCGTTCGCGTCCTTTTGCCTCCCACGCCATCTCGCACTCTTGTACTTCTCTCTCCACTCTTCCGCACTTGCGCTTTCTCTTCCTTGTTTCTTTCCGTTCCTCCCGGGTTCCTTGCTTGTCTTCCATGGCTGCCTGGTGGAAATCCGACATCCGGGGGACGAGCCTCGAGGGCCTGGAGAAGCGTGGCCTTCTCGTTGCCCGGACGGAGGCGAGGGAGTGGTTGCTCCCGGGCAGCGAGGAGGTGCCCGCGTCGTCGGATGGGTATGTGGTGTCCTTCGCCCATTTCCACGAGCACGGGCTGGGAGTCCCCACGCATTCCTTCCTGCGGGGGCTCCTCCACTACTACGGCCTCGAGCTCCAGCACCTTAACCCTAACGGGATTTTGCACATCGCCACATTCATGGCGTTGTGTGAAGGCTACTTGGGGATCGCTCCCCGTTTTGACTTGTGGCAGTATTTCTTCTCCGTCTCGCCCAAGACGAAGGAAGGGCCCCAACTCCCGATCGGCTGCGCCAGCATCCACCTCCGCGGGGAGCGCGCCGGCTCCTACATCCCGCTGCGGCTGCGAAGCTCTCACAGGGGCTGGCACGGACCAGTGGTTCTACCTCAAGAACGACGCTGTCGGGCTCCTGCCAGAGTTCACCGGGCGCACGTTCGACACAGCGCCTGAGGTGTGGAAATGAGGGCCGTCGGCTAAGGAGCGGAAGCGGCTGGACGACGCCCTCGACGCCGTGTGGCAGCTGCGGTCTCGAGGGGTTCACGGCGCCGGAGTCATCGCCGCATTCCACGCCCGGCGCGTGCTACCGCTGATGGCTCTGGGAAATGAGCCCTGGCTCGGATCTCTCCGGGTCGGCGATGTCGGCCGAGCTCATCTCGGAGCTGGAGCTGAAGCAGCGGCTTTGGGAGTCCCTTGCCGCCGAGGACCTGGAGGATTAGGTGGACGACCACCCGCCGATGCGCCATGCTGAGGGGAGCTCTCTTCTGGTAAGTGGGGTCCCCGTCTCGTCGTACTTCTAGTTTCTTTCTTCTTTTTTGGGCCTGACTTTTCTCCTCTTGTTGACAACAGAAGAGGGAGCTCGTGGTCTGGCCCTCTCGCCCCCCTCTGCCTGAAGACGCGGCCGTCCGGGTGGCCAACCGCTTAGCTGTCGAGGAGCACAAGCGAAAGAAGGACGCCCGGAAGGCTAAGCGTGCATTGAAGATCCAGGCCAAGTTGCCTCGGGATCAGCGTCGGCGGGGGTCGGGGGGCGACGACGACGACGATGACGATGAGGAGGACTGTGAGAGACCCGACCAATTTACATTCAAGTTTACCAAGTTGACTCGCGGCCCACGCATGGTATGCGAGAACTCAACCCGATAAAAGAGAATATAAACCCGGCAGTCCCCCGACATGCTTCTCAAGCAATGCCCAAGATCCAAGCACGTCGGCAACGTCACAGGTGATACATCACATAGGTAACATTAATGAATAACATTAATTTAAAATATTCTTACATACCAAGGTTCATCATAAGTCTTGAAACTAACAATTTAAAGAGCGGAAGCAATTCTAAGGAAGACGATAGTCGCAGCGGTTGCAATGAGAAAACAGCAAAGGATTTCGATGCCCAGCCCACGAACGTCGCAAATCACGGTCACTCGAACGTCTTGACTACGCCTCGCCCTCGCCGGCATCGGCGGGGACAAAGTAGCCGAAGACCAACTCATCCTCACCTGCAAAAACTTAAACAACAAACGTTGAGTACGAAGGTACTCGCAAGTCTTACCCTGTGGTGGGAATTAGTTCCCGACTCCAAGGATAATGCAATGTGGCTGTAGCAAGGTAAATAAGGTATAGGAACGGACTCGATTGCTTAAAGTAGAAACTAAGCATATGTGAATAAGCATAAAGTAAAAGACTCTGCGGGCATGAACAACTACTATAAACCCAATCCCTAAGTACCATGTAACCACAAACCATGTATATGCCATCATCCATGTTCCATCCGAACCATGGATACCAATAATCATATCCCAATTTCATCAACAACATCCCAGTTCCCATCAAGTTATTTGACAACTCTACGATATTATCCACAGGACACTGAGCTTTGATCATAACCGAGATCGCGGCGGATTCGAACCGATTTTACACCCTGCAGGGGAGTCCAACTGTACCCACACGACTGAGGACCATACGGCTCATGCAACCCGCTAAAGTTACACAAGGGGATACTCATGTCAACCTTTTTCACACTCGTGCCCACACGGTTGGAAAATCCACACGGTGCTGAGTACCACGGCCTCGCAGGCACACGTGAGTCCCTCGTCGAGTGTCACGGCCTCGCAGGCACCCATGACTCCCTCGTTCCACACACCGTGCAGTCATCGGCCAAACGTTGTTACGCAGTGAGATACTCAGCTTGTCTTACCATTATATCGGACATGTGGTATGAACGGAAAGTGCTCAGGCCAAGAATAACACGGCCGGGTCCTAGGTCAACCCAGACGGGGCCTACGGCACACAAGACCTCCATGTCTTGCTGCACTCCTATCCCACCGTCCAGATTTTAGCTTTTAACACTTTTCAACTTTTACCAACATATGAACTCGCCACAAGTCCATAAGTAATCAAGGTGGTTCCTATACGTGCGAGTGGGACTTACCACTCGACTTCTACCGTCTTATCTAAGCATGGCTAAGCATTTCGTGACTCAAAACAATGACACTCTACCCAGTTTGTCAAGGTGACGTAAGCAGTAGCAAGGAGGGGTACATGCAGCAATAATAGGTGTTCCCGATTTTCTCACTATGCCCGACTTAATGCAAACCCTAGACGTAAGCAGTCATTTAATAATTAAGTAAATTACTTAGGGTAGCAATATGAGGTGCTTGCCTTCAACAGCAGCGGTGTTAACTTCCTCAGCAGCTAGATCAACCTCTGGTGCTTCTCCCGTAGCAGCACCCGCGTCACTCTCTGGCGGTTCGTAAGCTATAAAGTAAAAACGCGTAGATATGAGATGCATGCCATGATGCCATGATGCCCAAATGATGTGATATGATGCAGAGAGGTAGCTACTGAGTCTACGAACACAATCCAAAAAGAACAAAGTCAATCGGAGTTCTACAGCCCAAGTTATGACCTAAACAGTTTTACCGATTCCCGTTACGGGTTTTCCCGGTTCCCGGGTTTCCGGTTCCGATATCGGGTGGCACACAGATGTCGTTTCCGGGAAAAATCCCAAAACACATCATATGTACTGGCTTTACTAAGTGGCTTGGGTTACTATGAGACTAAGTTTGAGTGGTTTTGACTTGCGTTAACAGGAACACGAGCCCTCCGATGGTCGTTGCCCTGTTTACGACATCGGGAATACCGTAACGGTGCCGTAAAAGTCGTAACGACTTTTCCGGTGAAATTCAAAGTTAAGTTATAGGCATGGGACCATTTTTAGTTTAAAGTAGGCTCCAAACTAAGATTTTTTTCTCTGGTTTGGGGTCAAGTTGAGCTTCTATGAATTTACTAAAAATCTAACAAGGCTCTATTTTCCAAACTTATAAAATCAGAAACATGTACTAAAACTTATGCAAAAATCATGAAACTTTATATATCTACTACTGAGCATCTAAACTAAAGTTTTTGTTAAAGGTCTTGGGCTTTTGGGCGACTGGCCTAATGTACTTTAGACAAAGGTAACTAATCTAGGTTTTTGGGGATATTAACAATGACATGCACGGACAAATGTTCATGAAAAATTCTGGTAAAAATGCAGGAGATGCATGATGCCAAGATAAAATTATGGTACAAAAATCAACCCTAGAAACCTTCTGGATTTTCAAATAAACATCAACAAAAGAAATAATACATTGAATTATTAAAGAAATTCCAGGGACATTTTTGAAAAGGTGCTTTAACAGAAAATTAATTCATTATTCAGGGATTCAAATAAAATTAGTTTTGGCATTTTTAGACTTTTCCATGATTTTCTACACACTAGGCAACTTCTAGCTAAATAAAAAGAAAATAGAAAATTGAATGGAACAGTAATAGAAACAGGGGAATAGGCAGTGGCGGTTGCTCCGGTGAGAATCTCGCCGGAGAAGAAGGTTAGGGCAG
Source organism: Oropetium thomaeum (assembly GCA_001182835.1). Taxonomy (NCBI): domain Eukaryota; kingdom Viridiplantae; phylum Streptophyta; class Magnoliopsida; order Poales; family Poaceae; genus Oropetium; species Oropetium thomaeum. Next base: position 2,042,978 of record LFJQ01000020.1, on the reverse strand, counting down.
GAATTAAATGGTCGTGGAGCATCACCTTGATTCAAAGAACTGATTTGGAAAGGATTAAGGCCACGGGAAAGGCACCAGGGTGGTTGGCGACGGTGAGCTCCGGTGGCGGCTTCAATGGCGGCCGACGGTGGCGCGAGGTGTTCCTTCCTCACCGGCGATGATCTGCGGCCGATAGCTTATCAAATTGGTGTACCATGGTGAGAGGAATAAGCCGGTGAAAGGAATTGAAGGATTGAGCTACCGTGGTGATGAATTTTGGAAAGAGGTGGCCGCCGGCGAGGTGCTTCGGCCGAGGAGACGACAGAGGCGTTCCGGTGAAAATAGGGCACGGCTGGTGAGCTCGGTGGTTGGGGAGCTTCAGTGGGTCGAGGGGAGCTTGCTTGGCACGGTGGCAAGGCTTGGGAGTGGCCGGAGTGAGCTGGCGTCGTGGGGCGGCAATGGCGGAGGTGTTCTGTGGCGCGCGCGGCAGAAACAGAGCAAGGAACGAAGGGAAAGGAAAGGAGCTAGTGCTTGGGGCTTTATACTCCAAGGGGAAGCTGAGCCAAGGGAGAGAGAAGGCAGTGGCGCGCCGTTGATTGGTGAGGGGAGCGGTGGCCGGCAATTGGGCGCGGGAGGCGGTGGCGCTCGGCAGAGATGGTGCCGTGCGGCAGGGAGCAACGCGCCAGAGAGGGAGAGAGAGAGGAAGTGAGATGGGAGAGTAGTTGAGAGAGACCCGACCAATTTATATTCAAGTTTACCAAGTTGACTCGCGGCCCACGCATGGTGTGCGAGAACTCAACCCGATAAAAGAGAATATAGACCCGGCAGTCCCTCGACATGCTTCTCAAGCAATGCCCAAGATCCGAGCACGTCGGCAACGTCACATGTGATTCATCACAAAGGTCACATTAATTAATAACATTAATTTAGAATATTCTTACATACCAAGGTTCATCATAAGTCTTGAAACTAACAAATCAAAGAGCGGAAGCGATTCTAAGGAAGACGATAGTCGCAGCGGTTGCAATGAGAAAGCAGCAAAGGATTGCGATGCCCAGCCCACGAACATCGCAAATCACGGTCACTCGAACATCTCGACTACGCCTCGCCCTCGCCGGCATCGGCGGGGACAAAGTAGCCGAAGACCAACTCATCCTCACCTGCAAAAAACTTAAACAACAAACGTTGAGTACGAAGGTACTCGCAAGTCTTACCCTGTGGTGGGAATTAGTTCCCGACTCCAAGGATAATGCAATGAGGCTGTAGCAAGGTAAAAGAGGTATAGGAATGGACTCGATTGCTTAAAGCAAAAACTAAACATATGTGAATAAGCATAAAGTAAAAGACTCTGCGGGCATGAACTTCTAATAAACCCAATCCCCAAGTATCATGTAACCATAAACCATGTATATGCCAACATCCATGTTCCATCCGAACCATGGATACCAATAACCATAATCCAATCTCATCAACAATATCCCAATTTCCATCATGTCATGTGACAACTCTACGATATTATCCAAAGGACACTGAGCTTGATCATAACCGAGACCGCGGCGGATTCGAACCGATTTTACACCCTGCAGGGGAGTCCAACTGTACCCACACGACTGAGGACCATACGGCTCGTGTAACCCGCTAAAGTCACACAAGGGGGTACTCATGTCAACCTTTTTCACACTCGTGCCCACACGGTTGGAAAATCCACACGGTGCCGAGTACCACGGCCTCGCAGGCACACGTGAGTCCCTCGTCGAGTGTCACGGCCTCGCAGGCACCCATGACTCCCTCGTTCCACACACCGTGCAGTCATCGGCCAAACGTTGGTACGCAGTGAGATACTCAGCTTGTCTTACCATTATATCGGACATGTGGTATGAACGGAAAGTGCTCAGGCCAAGAATAACACGGCCGGTTCCTAGGTCAACCCAGACGGGGCCTACGGCACACAAGACCTCCATGTCTTGCTGCACTCCTATCCCACCGTCCAGATTTCAGCTTTCAACACCTTTCAACTTTTACCAACATATGAACTCGCCACAAGTCCATAAGTAATCAAGGTGGTTCCTATACGTGCGAGTGGGACTTACCACTCGACTTCTACCGTGTTATCTAAGCATGGCTAAGCATTTCGCGACTCAAACAAAGACACTCTACCCAGGTTGACAAGGCGACGTAAGCAATAGCAAGGAGGGTTACATGCAACAATAATAGGTTTTCCCAATGTTACTACTAAGCCCGACTTTATGCATTCCTATACGTAAGCATTCATATTAATCATTAAGTAAATTACTTAGGGTAGCAATATGAGGTGCTTGCCTTCAACAGCAGCGGTGTTGACTTCCTCAGCAGCTTGGTCAACCTCTGGTGCTTCTCCCGTAGCAGCACCCGCGTCACTCTCTGGTGGTTCGTAAGCTATAAAGTAAAAACGCGGCGGTATGAGATGCATGCCATGATGCCCAAATGATGCGATATGATGCAGAGAGGTAGCTACCGAGTCTACGAACACAATGCAAAAAGAACGAAGGCATTCGGAGTTCTACAGCTCAAGTTATGACCTAAACAGTTTTACCGATACCGGTTACGGGTTTCCCGGTTCCCGGGTTCCGATATCGGGTGGCACACGAATGTCGTTTTCGGGAAAAATCCCAAAACACATCACATGTACTGGCTTTACTAAGTGGCTTGGGTTACTATGAGACTAAGTTTGAGTGGTTTTGACTCGCGTTAACAGGAACACGAGCCCTCCGATGGTCATTGCCCGTTTACGACATCGGGAATACCGTAACGGTGCCGTAAAAGTCGTAACAACTTTTCCGGTGAAATTCAAAGTTAAGTTACAGGCATGGGACCATTTTTAGTTTAAAGTAGGCTCTAAACTAAGACTTTTGGCTCTGATTTGGGGTCAAGTTGAGCTTCTATAAATTTACTAAAAATCTAACAATGTTCTGTTTTCCAAACTTATAAAATCAGAAACATGTATAAAAACTTATGCAAAAATCATGACACTTTACAGAGCTGCTGCTGGGAGTCTAAACTAAAGTTTTTGTTAAAGGTCTGGGGCTTTTGGGCGACTTTCCTAATGTACTTTAGACAAAGGTAATTAATCTAGGGTTTTGGGGATATTATCAATGACATGCATGCACAATGTTCATGAAAAATTCTGGTAAAAATACAGGAGATGCATCATGCCAAGATAAAATTATGGTACAAAAATAAACCCTAGAAACCTTCTGGAACTTCAATTAAAAATCAACAACAGAAACAATACATTGAATTATTAAAGAAAATCCATGGACATTTATGAAAAAGTGCTTTAACAGAAAATTAACTCATTATTCAGGGATTCAATTAAAATTAGGTTTGGCATTTTTAGACTTTTCCATGATTTTCTACACACTAAGCAAGTTCTGGCTAAATAAAAGGAACATAGAAAAAATCAATGGAACAGTACTGCAGAACAGGGGAATGGCTGAGGCGGTGGCTCCGATGGGAAATTCGCCGGAGGAGGGGGCTAGGAGGGGGATGGAGTGGTCGAGGAGCATCACCTTGATTCAAAGCATGGGTTTGAAGAGGATTAGGCCCATGGGAAAGGCGGCAGGGTGGTGGTCGACGTGAGCCCAGAAGCTCTGCTAATGGCGGCCGGCGGGTGGCGCGCGACGAACTTCCTCAACGGCGATGATCTGCGGCTAATGGCTTATCAAAATGGTGTGCCATGGTGAGAGGAACAAGCCGGTTGAAGGAATCGAAGAAAGGAGCTACCTCGGTGACGAATTCGTGGAAGAAGTGGCCGCCGGCGTTATTGTCGGCTGAGGAACAGGACAGGGCGTTCTGGTGAAAATTGGGTGCGGCTGGTGAGCTCGGTGTTCGGAGAGGTTCAGTGGGCCGAGGGGAACTTGATTGGCACGGTGGCGAGGCTAGGGAGTGGCCGGAGCGAGCTGTCGACGGTGGGGGTGGCTCGGGCGGCAATGGTGTGGCGGCGCACTGAGCAGGAACAGAGGAGGAAGAAGAAAGGAGAAGGGAGCAAGTGCTTGAGCTTTGTACTCGAGGAGGAGGAGCCAAGGGAGGGAGATATGAGAGGGAAGTGTGCCGCGCCGTCGATTGGAGCAGAGGGGCGGCGAGCGGCTACTGGCGCTTGAGGGCGGTGGCTTCGGCTGTGATGGTGCCGTGCGGCAGAGAGCAAGGCAGGGCGCCAGAGGAAGGATGGGAGAGGGAGGAGGAAGTGAGATGGGAGAGTGGTGGAGAAGATCTTTGGAGAGATTCACTGCTGAGGAGTGAAGGCGCCGCGCGGGGGATTGGCCGGGCGGTCGGCCGGCGGTTGGCTGCGGGCGGCAAGGGTGTCGGGCGGGTACTGTTCACGGTCAGGGTTTTGTCAAATTTGATTTTACAATTCCTCTTTCTTGATTAGATTGAAAACTCTATCTCCCGAGCTCAAAAATTTATGAAACTTTTTGTGTGGGCTAGGATAATTATTTGGAACAACTTTTATTAAAGGAAGGTTCACTGAATCAGCTTCTAAAGATCTGTGAATTTTCAATTAGGCTCAAACTTGTTGGAATTTTAAAGGGGTTTAAACCTTTACCAAAAACTTTGATAAAATCTCCAAAATTCTATTTTAATGTGTAGTTAATTGTTATGTAAAAACATTGGGGTAGTTTTATTAAGAAAACAAATGTGACACCCCAGGTGTCACCAGGGAAAAGTCGACAAACTATAAACCCTAAATCCTAATTTCACTCAATTTAAAGCAGTTTTAATCATTGAAATAAAAAGAAATATTGTCTAAAATGCTTTAAAGAGACACTATGAAAAAGTTTGACAAAGAACAGAGCATGTTAACCAAAGTCCAGAGCATCCTCTACTAAAAGTATCGAAATCTCGTTAACAGAAAGAAATCCAAACCCTAACTATCGACCATCAAAAATTCCCACAGAACCCTAGCCATATTTTTACATAACAATTAAGTACACTTCAAAATAGAATTTTGGGAAATTATTCAAAATTTTTGGAAAAGCTTTAGACCTCTTAAAAATTCACAAAAGCTAAAATTAACCTAGAAATTCAAGAATTTTTAGAGGCCAAATCATGACTTGAACCTAAAATGAAAAGTGTTCCAAATAAATTCCTGAACTTGTACAAAAATTCTCAAAATTTTTGAAGCTCGGGAAGTGTGCCGAATTATTAAATTGTCATCCAGCATTAAAGAAAAAATAATAATAAATAAAAATGAAACTGTTGCCGGGCGGGCTACAGTGCCCGCCCGCCCGACAACAGCGCGTGCGGTGCAGCCGCCCGGCAACGGAGCGCCAGGGCGCCGCCCGGCCAGTCCCGGCCGACACGGCCGTGATATCGCACGCCTTCTTCAATTCGTTCTCCTCTCTCTCACTCTCTCTCTCTCTCTCTAACGCGCTCCCTCTCCTCTTCCTCCCTCTCTTTTTCCTCTGCTGCGCGCCCGAGCCCGACAGCCATGGCCGCCTCACTGCCGCCCGAGCCCCCCCCTTGCTCCCTACCTTCTCCCTACCCCGGCCCCCTATAAAATGGCGCGCACGCTCCTCCCCAATACCCCCCCTCCTCCAATTTCTTCACCCCCACGCGAGAAGCTCCCCATTTCCACTGCCCCGGCCGCCGCCAACGCCATAGCCGCCGCCCCCACGGTGAACCACCACCCTCGGTCAATTTCGATCAAATTCCTCCACCAAATCGACTCCCCTCCACCTCGTGAAGCTCCCCACACCCCCCAATCCTCCGCCGGCGAGCCCCCCTCGACGGAATTTGAACTTCGCCGCCGCCCCGAGGCACCCCCACGGTGAGACCCCCTCTGCCGTGCCCAAGCTTGATAACTACCATGTTGCCGAGCTTCGTCGTGTCATGAGAATCATAAAAATCCAAGGTTCGACGGCCGGCGACCACCCCATCGTCGGGAATTGATCGCCGGAGCTCGTCGGAGACTGTTCACTGTTTTTCTTTTTCCTATTTATTTTCCAGATTATTGCTCTGTCTTCTAAAAACCCTAGAAAATCCCAGGAAGATCCAAAAATGCCAAACCAAAATTTTTTAGAACCCTCATGAAAAGTACTAATTTTCTGTTAAAACACTTTTTAACAAATCACCAAACATTTGTAGAATTAATTAGAAACACTCCTCTCTGTTTATGAATTTTAAATCTCATTATAGAGCAATGCTAGGGCTAACCCTTGATCTACAAGTGCACCATAGTGCTACACACACTCTGGAAATTTATGAAGATTTTAGGAATACAAATTGGCATCTAACCCTATTAAATAACCTCAATCTGCCTAGTTTAAATAGCATTTTCTAAAGTACATTGTAAAAGTCATTTGCAAGGTTAGGCCCCAAAAGAAAAGTTGTAGATCTGGTTCTCAGGAGTGCTCACATAAAGTTTCATAATTTTATTCTAATGTTTACTAGTGATCTCTGATTTTACAACATTTAAAAACAGGAACTTCGATGAATTTTTATAAAATATAGAAAATTCATCTAGGCCCCAACCAAAGCCCAAAATGCTTATTCCAGGGAGTACTACCAAATAAAAATAATCTTGAGGAAGAATTAAAATTTTCATTTCTAACCCTAATTTAATAGCCGAAGAATTAAATAATGCTTAATCAATGGAAAGTGTCAAATTAACTTAATCAGGGTTTAAAATGTGAAACATGCAAACTAAAGTCACCTCATGAGAGTTAACTAAATTCTTTAAACATCATTCACGGATTAAGAATTGATTTTAGTCGACGACGTCGAGTAATTAGGGTTAACCCTAATTCTGGGCGTCGCCAATCTAAACCCTAGGTTAGTATTTGATAATAATAATAAGTTTCATTTTAATTAAACTTATCATAACCCTACTGCATCATGTAGATTCTGACGCTAACGAGGTAGCTGCCCATCCAAGTTCTTCGATCCCCGCCGAAGAAGTCTGCAACGACACCGAAGAACCAGGCAAGCCCCGGTGCACAACCAGTTTTTAAAATTTTACTTTTATAACTAAGTGTGTCTTGCTTGTGCATTAAGTACTAGGAGTTGATTGAAAACATAGTTGCATTTGTATCCATAGGAAACCCTAACGGTAGTTGGTATAGACACCCCCCTTAGCATGCTATGCTTAGTAGGTAATTGCCGGTAGAAGTCGAGCAGAGTGGACGCTGCTCGCGAAAGGATAGGTTGTTGATTGAACTATGTCATGAGATGGACCACACCATATGAATCAGTAAAAAGATAAAAGTTGAGGGTCAGACAGGATACAAAGTAGGTCGGCGACTGGACTGGGTCCAGGGTGACCGTAGACTTGTCTGATCCGTGTGGTCCGAGACTGATCGAGTGTTGAACGTACTGGTCGTATGCTGGGTGTTATGGGCCCCAGTAAACCTACGTAGCCTAGTGATTGCAACGTCGAACCTGCCCTACGGTGTCTGACTAGGAGGAGATCTGGGGTGGGCAGCGTGGGAACTCCACAGAAACCGTCTGGGACGTGTTGTCTGGTGGGACGCGGCGCTGCTAAGGCAGGCGTAGGAGGAAATTGACGTTGCAGGAGCTGGTGTGAACGGTTGCCACGTGCGGGTCTGGGACACGCAAGTGTCGTACGGTCAGGTTTCCCCCTGCAGGGTATAAAATCGTTTCGAACCGCTGTCGCTCCCAGTTAGTGAGCATGCTCGTGAAACGCACCACATTTTAGTAAATAGGTTGAGAAACCATGAGAATGAACGATGAATATTAATACTGCTATTATTGATTCTGTTATGTTTGCTTAGCTCAGTGCTAACTAAATTTATTTTTCCTAATCACTTAACTTGTGCTAAAAATTGACAAGAGTAGTATAGGTTGCGAGTCCTTTTTGGCAATCAACCTACCCCATCAGCCTTCATGTTTAGGAGTCGGCTGTAGTCAGCCTTTTGTCGGGTAAGTCTTGCTGAGCTTCTTAGAAGCTCACGCGTTAGCGTTTTGTGGTTTTCAGGCGCCGTCATGCAGGAACCAGCAGGTAGCTTCCATTGGGAGGAGCCTCCCCTCGAGTTTGAGAACCTCCAGTGGGAGTTGTGCGAGTCGCCGCGTTGATTGTTGAAGTGGCTAGTGGCATGACGCCCGTGGGCACGGCTCGTGCTTTTGCTTAGGTCTGAGTGTCGGAGTTGTAATAGATTTAGTCTTCCGCTGTTTTTCGTTTTCAAAATTTCTGCGTACTCTGAAAACAATGTAATATTTAACTTTAAATTTATGAACCAATGATGTATTAAGTTCCCTCTTCTTGTAAATTATTGCTGTTTATTCGTGCCTGTGTTGTATCGTGTGTACGCTCGCTTCGCCGAGCGTTGCCCAACAAGATCTTGGCTTAACGACTGACCAGATCCGTCCGGAGATAAGGTTTTCTGGGCGGGTCGTGTCAACAAAAGGCTTCTTGAAAGTCGATTAGGGTTTTGCGAAAACGACGAAAACTCGAAACCCTGACCCAAAATCAAAACAGGAAAAGGTCGAATTCAAAAGATTGAATCAGTGAGCTCAAATAAAAAGGATAAAAGATTTGAACTTTTGGGATGTGACAGACCACCCCCCTTAAAAGAATCTCGTCCCGAGATTAAAGGTTAAGAAGGGTGGCGAAAGGAACATCAATGATAAAGGATGGAATGTTAAGAAGCGAATGTGAAGAAAACAACGAGGGGACTTACGGCTCTGTGAAAAGCTCCGGGTAGTCCTCCCGCATTTTGTCCTCACGTTCCCATGTTGCTTCTTCTTCGGTGTGTCTGCTCCAATGCACTTTCACCATAGGGATTGCACGATTGCGCAATTTGCGTTCCGAACGCGCAAGGATGCGTAGAGGATACTCCACATAAGAGAGGTCGGGTTGGACTTCGACATGCTCCATGGAGATAGCCTCGATCGGAACACGGAGACACTTCTTCAATTGAGAGATGTGGAAGACGTCGTAGACGTTACCAAGAGAGGATGGCAACTCTAGCTCATAAGCCACGTTACCACGTCTTGCAAGAATTTTGAAGGGACCAATGTAGCGTGGGGCTAACTTCCCTTTCACTTGGAATCTTTTTGTGCCTCGGAGTGGTGAAACTTTGAGGTAAACATAATCTCCAACTTTGAAGAAAAGTTCTACCCGACGACGATCGGCGTAGCTCTTTTGGCGAGATTGAGCAACTCGGAGATGTTCCTGAATCTGGCGCACTTGAGCTTCGGCATCGCGAACCAAATCAGGACCGAAAAAAGGTCGTTCCCCGGATTCAGACCAGTTCAACGGGGTTCTACAACTTCTTCCATAGAGTGCTTCAAATGGGGACATTTGGAGGCTAGCCTGGTAGCTATTGTTGTAAGAGAACTCCGCGAAAGGTAAGCAAAGTTCCCATCTCTTGCCATAGGTTAACACACAAGCTCTCAACATGTCCTCAAGGATTTGATTGACACGTTCGGTTTGTCCTCCCGTTTGCGGGTGGTAAGCCGAACTATGAATAAGCTGGGTGTCCAACGCTTGATGAAGGCTTTTCCAAAACCGAGAGACGAACTGGGTGCCTCGGTCTGAAATAATTGTCTTTGGAACACCATGAAGACACACAATGCGAGTGAGGTACAACTCTGCATATTCCTTGAAAGAATAGGTGGTCTTGACGGGAAGGAAATGTGCAGATTTTGTTAACCGGTCAACGATTACCCAATGGAATCGTAACCACCCGAAGTCCTAGGCAGACCAACAATGAAATCCATGCCAATATCCTCCCATTTCCATGATGGAATAGGCAATGGTTGCAGCGTGCCTGCGGGTTTTAAGTGGATAGCTTTCACCCGCTGACATACGTCACACTTGGAGACGTACTGAGCAATTTCCCGCTTCATGCGAGTCCACCAGAATTTGGTCTTCAAGTCTTGGTACATCTTTGTACTTCCTGGGTGTATGGATAGCAAGGAGTCATGAGCTTCATTGAGAACTTTCATCTTCAGCTCATCGACTTTTGGCACCACAAGGCGTTTTCCAAACCATAACACGCCTTGCTCATCGAGAGAAAAACATCTGGCTTTACCCGATTTTATTTTCTCCCGGATACGAGCCATTCCTTTGTCGTTTTTCTGGGCTTCCTTGATCTGATCGAAAAGTGTGGATTTTATTTCAAGGTTGGCAAGGAAATCTTCTTCCACCATTTGTAGACCAAGCTTCCGAAAATCCTCACATAGGGAGCGATTTCGGGTCTTCCCAATTAGGCAATTGCAACGGCTTTTGCGACTCAACGCGTCAGCCACAACATTAGCCTTGCCTGGGTGATAATGCACCTCTAGCTTGTAGTCCTTGATCAACTCAAGCCATCTTCTTTGCCTCATATTCAAATCAGCTTGGGTGAAAATGTATTTGAGGCTCTTGTGATCGGTATAGATATTGCAAGTCTTGCCAAGGAGATAGTGTCGCCAGATTTTCAAAGCATGAACAACGGCGGCAAGCTCAAGATCATGAGTAGGATAATTCTCCTCATGTGACCTCAATTGGTGAGAAGCATAAGCAATGACTCTCCCGTCTTGCATAAGCACACATCCGAGTCCAACACGAGAAGCGTCGCAAAAGACATCAAAACTCTTGTGGATGTCGGGTTGCGCAAGAACGGGCGCTGTGGTGAGCAATGTCTTCAATGTCTGGAAGGCTTGCTCACAATTCGAGGACCAAAGAAATTTTTCTCCTTTGCACAGCAACCTGGTCATTGGCTTGGCAATCTTGGAGAAATCCTTGATAAACCGACGGTAGTAACCCGCAAGTCCAAGGAAACTGCGGATTTCCTTCACATTGGTTGGTGGAGACCAATCAAGCACTTCTTGCACCTTGGTGGGATCTACGGCAACACCATTTTCAGAAATGACGTGCCCAAGAAAAGCAACTTCGTGCAGCCAGAATTCGCACTTGCTGAATTTGGCGTAAAGACGGTGTTCACGAAGCTTCCCGAGTACAATTCGGAGGTGAACAGCATGATCTGTGTCACATCCCAAAACTTGCAATCTTTTGTCCTTTTGAATTGAGCTCACTGATTCAATCATTTGAATTCGACCTTTTCCTGTTTTGAACTTGGGTCAGGGTTTCGAGTTTTCGTCATTTTCATAAAACCCTAATCGACTTTCAAGAGGCCTTTTGTTTTCTTAATAAAACTACCCCAATGTTTTTGCATAACAATTTACTACACATTAAAATAGAATTTTGGAGATTTTATGAAAATTTTTGGTAAAGGTTTAAACCCCTTTAAAATTCCAACAAGTTTGAACCTAGTTGAAAATTCTCAGACCTTTAGAAGCTGTTTCAGTGAACCTTCCTTTAATAAAAGTTGTTCCAAATAATACCTTTAGCACACACAAAAAGTTTCAAAAATTTTTGAGCTCGGGAGCTAGGTCTTTCTGTTGAATCAAGAGGGAAGGAATTGAATTAATTGAAATCTGAAAACAGTCTTACCGTGAACAGTGTGCCGCCCGCAGCGGCCACTGCCGTGGCTGGCAGCCCGGCCGGCCCGCCGGTGCCCTGCGCGCCTTTACTCCACGGAGCAAGATCGGGGCATAGGATTTCCTCCTTCACTACTCCATTTGCCCTCCCCCTTCCTCTCTCCTCTCTCTCCCTCTCTCTGGTGCGCCATCGTTTTCATACTGCCGCACACCATCGCCCACGGCAGGAGCACCGCCTCCCGCGCCCAATTGCCGGCAGCCGCGCCTCCTCACCAATCAACGGTGCGCCACTGCCCTCTCTCTCCCTTGGCTCCTCCTCCTCGAGTACAAAACCGAAGCACAAGCTCCCCCTTCTTCTTTCTTCTTCCTCCTCTGTTCCTGCTCAGTGTGCCGCCACACCATTGCTGCCCGAGCTACCCCCACCGTCGACAGCTCGCCTCGGCCATTCCCTAGCCTCACCACCGTGCCAATCAAGTTCCCCATGACCCACTGAAACTCTCCAAACACCGAGCTCACCAGCCGTGCCCTAATTTCACCAGAACACCGCCGCACTGCTCCTCGGCCGACAATAACGCCGGCGGCCACCTCTTTTCAAATTCCGTCACCAAGGTAGCTTCATTCTTCGATTCCTTCAACCAGCTGGTTCCTCTCACCATGGTACATCTATTTGATAAGCCATTGACCACAGATAATCGCCGTTGAGCAAGTTCGTCGCGCGCCACCCGTCGGCCGCCATTAACAGAGCTTCTGGGCTCACGTCGACCACCACCTTACACCTTTCCCCGTGGCCCTAATCTTCATCAAATCAGTTCCTTGAATCAAGGTGATGCTCCACGATTGCTCAATCCCCCTCCTAGCCCCCTCCTCCGGCGAATTTCCAATCGGAGCAGCCGCCACTGCCATTCCCCTGTTTCTGAGTACTGTTCCATTGAATTTCCTATTTTCCTTTTAATTAACTAGAAGATGCATAGTGTGTAGAAAATCATGGAGAAGTCTAAAAATGTCAAACCTAATTTTATTTGAATCCTTGAACTATGTGTTAATTTTCTGTTAAAGCACTTTTTCATAAATGTCCCTGGATTTTCTTTAATAATTCATTGTATTATTTCTGTTGTTGATTTTTAATTGAAGTTCCAGAAGGTTTCTAGGGTTGATTTTTGTACCATAATTTTATCTTGGCATGATGCGTCTCCTGTATTTTTACCAGAATTTTTCATGAACATTGTGCATGCATGTCATTGATAATATCCCCAAAACCCTAGATTAATTACCTTTGTCTAAAGTACATTAGGAAAGTCGCCCAAAAGCCCCAGACCTTTAACAAAAACTTTAGTTTAGATTCCCAGCAGTAGCTCTGTAAAGTTTCATGATTTTTGCATAAGTTTTAGTACATGTTTCTGATTTTATGAGTTTGGAAAACAGAGCATTGTTAGATTTTTAGTAAATTCATAGAAGCTCAACTTGACCCCAAACCAGAGCCAAAAGTCTTAGTTTAGATCCTACTTTAAGCTAAAAATAGTCCCATGCCTGTAACTTAACTTCGAATTTCACCGGAAAAGTCGTTACGACTTTTACGGCACCGTTACGGTATTCCCGATGTCGTAAACAGGCAACGACTATCGGAGGGCTCGTGTTCCTGTTAACGTGAGTCAAAACCACTCAAACTTAGTCCCATAGTAACCCAAGCCACTTAGTAAAGCCAGTACATGTGATGTGTTTTGGGATTTTTCCCGAAAACGACATTCGTGTGCCACCCGATATCGGAACCGGGAACCGGGAAACCCGTAACCGGAATCGGTAAAACTGTTTAGGTCATAACTTGAGCTGTAGAACTCCGATTGCCTTCGTTCTTTTTGCATTGTGTTCATAAACTCAGTAGCTACCTCTCTGCATTATATCGCATCATTTGGGCATCATGGCATCATGGCATGCATCTCATACCGTCGCGTTTTTACTTTATAGCTTACGAACTGCCAGGGAGTGACGCGGGTGCTGCTACGGGAGAAGCACCAGAGGTTGATCAAGCTGCTGAGGAAGTCAACACCGCTGCTGTTGAAGGCAAGCACCTCATATTGCTACCCTAAGTAATTTACTTAATGATTAATATGAATGCTTACGTATAGGAATGCATAAAGTCGGGCTTAGTAGTAACATTGGGAAAACCTATTATTGTTGCATGTACCCCTCCTTGGTATTGAATACGTCACCTTGTCAACCTGGGTAGAGTGTCTTGGTTTGAGTCGCGAAATGCTTAGCCATGCTTAGATAACACGGTAGAAGTCGAGTGGTAAGTCCCACTCGCACGTATAGGAACCACCTTGTTTACTTATGGACTTGTGGCGAGTTCATATGTTGGTAAAAGTTGAAAAGTGTTAAAAGCTGAAATCTGGACGGTGGGATAGGAGTGCAGCAAGACATGGAGGTCTTGTGTGCCGTAGGCCCCGTCTGGGTTGACCTAGGAACCGGCCGTGTTATTCTTGGCCTGAGCACTTTCCGTTCATACCACATGTCCGATATAATGGTAAGACAAGCTGAGTATCTCACTGCGTACCAACGTTTGGCCGATGACTGCACGGTGTGTGGAACGAGGGAGTCATGGGTGCCTGCGAGGCCGTGACACTCGACGAGGGACTCACGTGTGCCTGCGAGGCCGTGGTACTCGGCACCGTGTGGATTTTCCAACCGTGTGGGCACGAGTGTGAAAAAGGTTGACATGAGTACCCCCTTGTGTAACTTTAGCGGGTTGCATGAGCCGTATGGTCCTCAGTCGTGTGGGTACAGTTGGACTCCCCTGCAGGGTGTAAAATCGGTTCGAATCCGCCGCGGTCTCGGTTATGATCAAGCTCAGTGTCCTTTGGATAATATCGTAGAGTTGTCACATAACATGATGGAATTGGGATGTTGTTGATGAAATTGGAATGTGGTTATTGGTATCCATGGTTCGGATGGAACATGGATGATGGCATATACATGGTTTATGGTTACATAATACTTGGGGATTGGGTTTATTAGAAGATCATGCCCGCAGAGTCTTTTACTTTATGCTTATTCATATATGCTTAGTTCTGCTTTAAGCAATTGAGTCCCTTCCTATACCTTATTTACCTTGCTACAGCCTCATTGCATTATCCTTGGAGTCGGGAACTAATTCCCACCACAGCGTAAGACTTGCGAGTACCTTCGTACTCAACGTTTGTTGTTTAAGTTTTTGCAGGTGAGGATGAGTTGGTCTTCGGCTACTTTGTCCCCGCCGATGCCGGCGAGGGCGAGGCGTAGTCAAGACTTTCGAGTGATCGTGATGTGTGATGTTCGTGGGCTGGGCATCGCAATCTTTTGCTGTTTTCTCATTGCAACCGCTGCGACTATCATCTTCCTTAGAATCGCTTCCGCTCTTTGATTTGTTAGTTTCAAGACTTATGATGAACATTGGTATGTAAGAATATTTTAAATTAATGTTATTAAGTAATGTGACCTTTGTGATGAATCACATGTGACGTTGCCGACGTGCTCGGATCTTGGGCATTGCTTGAGAAGCATGTCGGGGGACTGCCGGGTCTATATTCTCTTTTATCGGGTTGAGTTCTCGCACACCATGCGTGGGCCGCGAGTCAACTTGGTAAACTTGAATATAAATTGGCCGGGTCTCTCACAGAAGCTGGCATCAGAGCTAAGGTTCACAAATACACCCTAAAATTTTGCTTAGCAACACGGGGTGGGTAGTTGTGTCTTAAAATCACTAAATTCAACTAAAAGTTGTAGTAGTAGTGCTGTTTTTAGGCCCTCACCTTTCTTAACTTGTTTTGGGTTTTAAGAACTAGGAATGCACCCTGCATTGCTGCCCTCCTTGATAGATGGGTCGTTAGAATAGTTTAGCGGGTCTTGGCAGTCACCCATTTGTGTTAGGGCGCGTGTTTTATCTAAACCCCTTCCTTTCTCTTCAAAATTGCCCATGTTGACGTTGTGTGTTTATTTTAGTAGTGTTGTTGTGTTTGGGGAGAGTGTTTATGCATCCGTGTTAGAATCGTTAGTACGGAGCATGTTTGCATATCATTGCATGCATCGATCATCTCTTTGCTTGGTTTTGAGTTGCAAATTGCTAGTTGGGTTTTGGTCATCTTTTTGTTGACTGGTTTTTAACAACAAAAAGGAACAAGTTTGTTTCACCTTTTAAACGACTTGTTCAACTTTCAAAACTTTTGTTGATTATTTTGAGTTTCGTGTTCGAGTTTAGTGAGCTCATCCAATCTGAACATCAGTGTATGTTGGTCGGTATACCATGTCTGTCATCTCGTAGCATCAATTGCTGCCTTCATATCATCGATAGCATTCCCAGCAACCCGTATTTTCCCTGTCTATGACACGTCCTTGTTGTCATAGCAATGCGTCGTCTGGTTGTCTATTCTTTCGGTCGCTAACCGTGGTTTTGGCGACAGGATGAATACCCGAAGCCGCACTCGTGAGGCCGGTGAAACCTCCGGAGCTGCTGAAGGCCAAGGACGCCAGACCACACCACCACCGCCACCACCAGCCCCTACCATGGCTGAAGTGCTCATGCAAATCGAGCACAATTGGCGGGAGCACTCCGAGTATCTTCGTATCATCGCTGAGGGCATCACTCAGCGTGGCACAGAGCGTAACGCCGCTCGTGAGGATGACTTCTCCGACTTTCGCCGCACAGAGCCGCCTATCTTCACTCGGGCCAAGGACCCCCTTGACGCTGACCATTGGCTTCGCACCATTGAGCAAAAGCTCGATCTACTCCGGTGCGGAGAGCATCAGAAGGTTCTTTTTGCTGCCCATCAGCTTCAGAATGAAGCCGGTGCATGGTGGGATACCTACCGTGCCACCCAGCCCGACAACCACCGCTATACTTGGCAAGAGTTCCGCACCGCCTTCCGTGCCTTCCACATCCCGGATGGCGTGATGGAGATCAAGAGGTTGGAGTTCCTTGCTCTCAAACAAGACAACCGATCGGTGATGGAGTATGTGCACCAATTCAACTACCTTGCACAGTACGCTCGCACAGAAGTGGCAACCGATGCGAGCAAGAGGGGCTATTTCTACAATGGCCTTTCTGAGGAGATGCAAGACAAGCTGTCTGTCATCATTTCAGAGGTCGGCAGCTTTAACCAGCTCGTGGATCATGCCATAGTTGCTGAGGACAAGATGAACAAGCTTGCAGCCAAGAACCGCAAGCGTGCTGCCCCACCGCCACAGAATGTGAACCCACAGCGTCCTCGCACGGGCCCAGCTCCACCGCAGCCCATGTGGATGGTCCGTCGTGCTCCTCCTGCTGCTGGACAAGCTCCCAGGCCGCCTACCGGTCAAGCTGGAAATCAAGCCGTTGGTCCGTGTTTCAATTGCGGCCAGCGTGGTCACCTTTCCCGTGGCTGTCCGTATCCAAGGCGTGGAGTGGGGGCTGCTGCTCCAAACCAGCCACCGCGCCCACCTGTCGCTGCTCCACCACAGCAAGGCAACAAGCCCCAAGTTCCTAGGCGTGGCCGTGTCAACTACACGACCGCCGCTGATGTGCCTGAAGGTGCCGACGTGCTCGTTGGTACGTTATCCGTCGACTCTCGTCCTACCAAAGTTCTTTTTGATTCTGGTGCATCACATTCCTTTATTAGGCGAGAGTATGCCACACAATATAACTTAAAGATATTCCCTACCCGTACACCTTATCTCATAGAATCCCCCGGAGCCAAAATCCACGTAGACTCCATGGTTCCGACATCATTGACCCCAGTCAGCGGCGTTACCTTGCAAGCCAATCTCTTACTCCTAGATCTTCAGGGGTTAGATATTATTCTTGGAATGAATTGGATGATTTCCCACGATGCCGTCATCCACGTGGCTTCCAGAGTTGTTTCTCTGAAAGGCCCAACCGGCGATCGTTTTTCGCTACACCTTGAAGGTGATAATTCCGGGTTGTACCATTTGAAAGGTGCGACTTGTTCTGAGCTTTCCTCTATCCCCGTTGTGTGCGAATATCCGGATGTTTTCCCAGAGGATTTGCCGGGTATGCCGCCCGACCGGGCCGTTGAGTTTGCCATCGAACTCGAACCAGGAACGGCTCCTATTTCAAAACGGCCGTATCCGATGTCTTCTGAGGAGTTAGCTGAAATGAAGAAGCAGTTGAAAGATCTCCTCGACAAGGGTTTTATTCGTCCAAGTTCTTCTCCTTGGGGTTGTCCCGCTATCTTTGTGAAGAAGAAAGACGGCACATTGCGCATGTGTGTCGATTATCGTCCCTTGAACGCCGTTACCATCAAAAACAAATATCCACTTCCGCGGATTGATATCCTTTTCGATCAGCTTTCTGGCGCTCGTTGTTTCTCCAAAATTGATTTAAGGCTGGGCTACCATCAAATAAAGATCAGAGAAGAGGACATTCCAAAAACTGCCTTTTCTACTCGTTACGGTTTGTACGAGTACCTCGTCATGTCCTTTGGTCTCACAAACGCCCCTGCCTACTTCATGTACTTGATGAACTCTATTTTCATGGAGGAACTCGATGTATGTGTGGTGATCTTCATCGATGATATCCTTGTGTTCTCCAAGACGGAAGCAGATCATGCTGTTCACCTCCGAATTGTACTCGGGAAGCTTCGTGAACACCGTCTTTATGCCAAATTCAGCAAGTGCGAATTTTGGCTGCACGAAGTTGCTTTTCTTGGGCACGTCATTTCTGAAAATGGTGTTGCCGTAGATCCCACCAAGGTGCAAGAAGTGCTTGATTGGTCTCCACCAACCAATGTGAAGGAAATCTGCAGTTTCCTTGGACTTGCGGGTTACTACCGTCGGTTTATCAAGGATTTCTCCAAGATTGCCAAGCCAATGACCAGGTTGCTGTGCAAAGGAGAAAAATTTCTTTGGTCCTCGAATTGTGATCAAGCCTTCCAGACATTGAAGACATTGCTTACCACAGCGCCCGTTCTTGCGCAACCCGACATCCACAAGAGCTTTGATGTCTATTGCGACGCTTCTCGTGTTGGACTCGGATGTGTGCTTATGCAAGACGGGAGAGTCATTGCTTATGCTTCTCGCCAATTGAGGTCACATGAGGAGAATTATCCTACTCATGATCTTGAGCTTGCCGCCGTTGTCCATGCTTTGAAAATCTGGCGACACTATCTCCTTGGCAAGACTTGCAATATCTACACCGACCACAAGAGCCTCAAATACATATTCACCCAAGCTGATTTGAATATGAGGCAAAGAAGATGGCTTGAGTTGATCAAAGACTACAAGCTAGAGGTGCATTATCACCCAGGCAAGGCTAACGTCGTGGCTGACGCGTTGAGTCGCAAAAGCCGTTGCAACTGCCTAATCGGGAAGACCCGAAATCGCTCCCTATGTGAGGATTTTCGGAAGCTTGGTCTACAAATGGTGGAAGAAGGTTTCCTTGCCAACCTTGAAATAAAATCCACACTTTTGGATCAGATCAAGGAAGCCCAGAAAAACGACAAAGGAATGGCTCGTATCCGTGAGAAAATAAAATCGGGTAAAGCCAGATGTTTTTCTCTCGATGAGCAAGGCGTGTTATGGTTTGGAAAACGCCTTGTGGTGCCAAAAGTCGATGAGCTGAAGATGAAAATTCTCAATGAAGCTCATGATTCCTTGCTGTCCATACACCCAGGAAGTACGAAAATGTATCAAGACTTGAAGACCAAATTCTGGTGGACTCGCATGAAGCGGGAAATTGCTCAGTACGTCTCCAAGTGTGACGTATGCCAGCGAGTGAAAGCTATCCACTTAAAACCTGCAGGCACACTGCAACCATTGCCTATTCCATCATGGAAATGGGAGGATATTGGCATGGATTTCATTGTTGGTCTGCCTAAGACTTCGGGTGGTTACGATTCCATCTGGGTAATCGTTGACCGCTTAACAAAGTCTGCACATTTCCTTCCCGTCAAGACCACCTATTCTTTCAAGGAATATGCAGAGTTGTACCTCACTCACATTGTGTGTCTTCATGGTGTTCCAAAGACAATTATTTCAGACCGAGGCACCCAGTTCGTCTCTCGGTTTCGGAAAAGCCTTCATCAAGCGTTGGACACCCAGCTTATTCATAGTTCGGCTTACCACCCACAAACGGGAGGACAAACCGAACGGGTCAATCAAATCCTGGAGGACATGTTGAGAGCTTGTGTGCTAACCTATGGCAAGAGATGGGAGCTTTGCTTACCTTTTGCGGAGTTCTCTTACAACAATAGCTACCAAGCTAGCCTCCAAATGTCCCCATTTGAAGCACTCTATGGGAGAAGTTGTAGAACCCCGTTGAACTGGTCCGAATCCGGGGAACGACCTTTCTTCGGTCCTGATTTGGTTCGCGATGCTGAAGCTCAAGTACGCCAAATTCAGGAACATCTCCGAGTTGCTCAATCTCGCCAAAAGAGCTACGCCGATCGTCGTCAGGTAGAACTTTTCTTCAAGGTTGGAGATTATGTTTACCTCAAAGTTTCACCACTCCGAGGCACGAAAAGATTCCAGGTGAAAGGGAAGTTAGCCCCACGCTACATTGGTCCCTTCAAAGTTCTTGCAAGACGTGGTAACGTGGCATATGAGCTAGAATTGCCATCCTCTCTTGGTAACGTCTACAATGTCTTCCACATCTCTCAATTGAAGAAGTGTCTCCGTGTTCCGACCGAGGCTATCCCTATGGAGCATGTCGAAGTCCAACCCGACCTCTCTTATGTGGAGTATCCTCTACGCATCCTTGCGCGTTCGGAACGCAAATTACGCAATCGTGCAATCCCAATGGTGAAAGTGCATTGGAGCAGACACACCGAAGAAGAAGCAACATGGGAACGTGAGGATAAAATGCGGGAGGACTACCCGGAGCTTTTCACAGAGCCGTAAGTCCCCTCGTTGTTCTCCTCACATTCGCTTCTTAGCATTCCTTATCATTGACATTCCTTTCGCCACCCTACTTAACCTTTAATCTCGGGACGAGATTCTTTAATCTCACCCTACTAAAACAAGTTAAGAAACATGAGGGCCTAAAAACAGCAACTACTACTACAACTTTTAGTTGAATTTAGTGATTTTAAGACACAACTACCCACCCCGTGTTGCTAAGCAAAATTTTAGGGTGTATTTTTGTGAACCTTAGCTCTGATGCCAGCGCCTGAGAGAGACCCGACCAATTTATATTCAAGTTTACCAAGTTGACTCGCGGCCCACGCATGGTGTGCGAGAACTCAACCCGATAAAAGAGAATATAGACCCGGCAGTCCCCCGACATGCTTCTCAAGCAATGCCCAAGATCCGAGCACGTCGGCAACGTCACATGTGATTCATCACAAAGGTCACATTAATTAATAACATTAATTTAGAATATTCTTACATACCAAGGTTCATCATAAGTCTTGAAACTAACAAATCAAAGAGCGGAAGCGATTCTAAGGAAGACGATAGTCGCAGCGGTTGCAATGAGAAAGCAGCAAAGGATTGCGATGCCCAGCCCACGAACATCGCAAATCACGGTCACTCGAACATCTCGACTACGCCTCGCCCTCGCCGGCATCGGCGGGGACAAAGTAGCCGAAGACCAACTCATCCTCACCTGCAAAAAACTTAAACAACAAACGTTGAGTATGAAGGTACTCGCAAGTCTTACCCTGTGGTGGGAATTAGTTCCCGACTCCAAGGATAATGCAATGAGGCTGTAGCAAGGTAAAAGAGGTATAGGAATGGACTCGATTGCTTAAAGCAGAAACTAAACATATGTGAATAAGCATAAAGTAAAAGACTCTGCGGGCATGAACTTCTAATAAACCCAATCCCCAAGTATCATGTAACCATAAACCATGTATATGCCAACATCCATGTTCCATCCGAACCATGGATACCAATAACCATAATCCAATCTCATCAACAATATCCCAATTTCCATCATGTCATGTGACAACTCTACGATATTATCCAAAGGACACTGAGCTTGATCATAACCGAGACCGCGGCGGATTCGAACCGATTTTACACCCTGCAGGGGAGTCCAACTGTACCCACACGACTGAGGACCATACGGCTCGTGTAACCCGCTAAAGTCACACAAGGGGGTACTCATGTCAACCTTTTTCACACTCGTGCCCACACGGTTGGAAAATCCACACGGTGCCGAGTACCACGGCCTCGCAGGCACACGTGAGTCCCTCGTCGAGTGTCACGGCCTCGCAGGCACCCATGACTCCCTCGTTCCACACACCGTGCAGTCATCGGCCAAACGTTGGTACGCAGTGAG
Source organism: Oropetium thomaeum (assembly GCA_001182835.1). NCBI lineage: Eukaryota > Viridiplantae > Streptophyta > Magnoliopsida > Poales > Poaceae > Oropetium > Oropetium thomaeum. The sequence continues at coordinate 2,021,329 of LFJQ01000020.1, read as the reverse complement.
ATACTCAGCTTGTCTTACCATTATATCGGACATGTGGTATGAACGGAAAGTGCTCAGGCCAAGAATAACACGGCCGGTTCCTAGGTCAACCCAGACAGGGCCTACGGCACACAAGACCTCCATGTCTTGCTGCACTCCTATCCCACCGTCCAGATTTCAGCTTTCAACACCTTTCAACTTTTACCAACATATGAACTCGCCACAAGTCCATAAGTAATCAAGGTGGTTCCTATACGTGTGAGTGGGACTTATGGCGGCCGGCGGGTGGCGCGCGACGAACTTCCTCAACGGCGATGATCTGCGGCTAATGGCTTATCAAAATGGTGTGCCATGGTGAGAGGAACAAGCCGGTTGAAGGAATCGAAGAAAGGAGCTACCTCGGTGACGAATTCGTGGAAGAAGTGGCCGCCGGCGTTATTGTCGGCCGAGGAACAGGACAGGGCGTTCTGGTGAAAATTGGGTGCGGCTGGTGAGCTCGGTGTTCGGAGAGGTTCAGTGGGCCGAGGGGAACTTGATTGGCACGGTGGCGAGGCTAGGGAGTGGCCGGAGCGAGCTGTCGACGGTGGGGGTGGCTCGGGCGGCAATGGTGTGGCGGCGCACTGAGCAGGAACAGAGGAGGAAGAAGAAAGGAGAAGGGAGCAAGTGCTTGAGCTTTGTACTCGAGGAGGAGGAGCCAAGGGAGGGAGATATGAGAGGGAAGTGTGCCGCGCCATCGATTGGAGCAGAGGGGCGGCGAGCGGCTACTGGCGCTTGAGGGCGGTGGCTTCGGCTGTGATGGTGCCGTGCGGCAGAGAGCAAGGCAGGGCACCAGAGGAAGGATGGGAGAGGGAGGAGGAAGTGAGATGGGAGAGTGGTGGAGAAGATCTTTGGAGAGATTCACTGCTGAGGAGTGAAGGCGCCGCGCGGGGGATTGGCCGGGCGGTCGGCCGGCGGTTGGCTGCGGGCGGCAAGGGTGTCGGGCGGGTACTATTCACGGTCAGGGTTTTGTCAAATTCGATTTTACAATTCCTCCTTCTTGATTAGATTGAAAACTCTATCTCCCGAGCTCAAAAATTTATGAAACTTTTTGTGTGGGCTAGGATAATTATTTGGAACAACTTTTATTAAAGGAAGGTTCACTGAATCAACTTCTAAAGATCTGTGAATTTTCAATTAGGTTCAAACTTGTTGGAATTTTAAAGGGGTTTAAACCTTTACCAAAAATTTTGATAAAATCTCCAAAATTCTATTTTAATGTGTAGTTAATTGTTATGCAAAAACATTGGGGTAGTTTTATTAAGAAAACAAAAGGCTTCTTGAAAGTCGATTAGGGTTTTGCGAAAACGACGAAAACTCGAAACCCTGACCCAAAATCAAAACAGGAAAAGGTCGAATTCAAAAGATTGAATCAGTGAGCTCAAATAAAAAGGATAAAAGATTTGAACTTTTGGGATGTGACAGTAGTGGAGTAGATCTTTGGGCAAGATTCGATCCGATGAAGAGTAAAGGCGCACGCGGGAAGGAGGTGGCCGGCCGGGCTGCCAGCCACGGCAGTGGCCGCTGCGGGCGGTGATGCACTGTTCACGGTCAGGCTGTTTTCAATTTCAATTAATTCAATTCCTCCTTAAAGATTCGATCGAAAACTCTAGACCCTGAGCTCAAGAATTTTTGAAACTTTTTGTGTGGGCTAAAAGAATTATTTAAAACAACTTTTCTTATAGAGAGATCCTCTGATTCAGCCTCTAAAGATCTGTGAATTTTTAACTTAGTTCAGATTTGATGGAATCTTAAAAGGGTTTAAACCTTTACCAAAAATTTTCATAAAATCTTCAAAATTCTATTTTAATGTATAGTTAATTGTTATGCAAAAACATTGGGGTAGCTTTATTAAGAAAACAAAAGGCTTCTTGAAAGACGATTAAGGTTTTGCGAAAACGACGAAAACTTCGAAACCCTGACCCAATTCAAAACAGGAAAAGGTCGAATTCAAAAGATTGATTCAGTGAGCTCATTATCAAAAGAACAAAAGATTGAAACTTTTGGGATGTGACAAGGACGAGGAGGAGGAAGAGGAGGAGGAGGAAGAGGTCGTGGAGATCCCTCGTCCCCCCTCGAAGCAGGAGTCGGCGCACTCACGCCCACGGGGTCCGAGGCCGGAGCCTCGGGGGTCGGAGGCTCGGAGGTCGGAGGCGGCGCCGCCCTCGACGCCTACGATCCCCACCGCACGGTCGGCCCCCGAAGAGAGGACGCCAGCGTCGAAGGACGCTCGCGCCCGCCCCAAGCCGGTGGGGTTGGGTCCATCGGCCTCTGGGCCGGCGTCGGGCGGGGCGGCCGGCCCAGGGTTCAGCGAGAAGCGGCCAGCGTAAGGGCAAGGGGAGTCGACCCCAAAGCGTAGCCATACTTCGTCGCGAGGGTAAGTGCGTCGCGCGAGCCTTATTCTCCTTCTGCTTGTACTTAGTATCCTTTCTTTTGCAGGTCCGGGGCGCAGGCGGTGTGGCTCGAGGCGGCGTCGAGGAAGGTTCAGGCAAGGCGGTGGCCCGAAGGCATCCCGAAGGGGGCCCTGGGCGGGGCTTCGGAGCCCTCGGGTCAGCCGACGACGGCGGCGGGAGGACCGGGGGCCCCTTCGACCGTCCCCTTAGGGCCATCAGGAGTGGCGGCGGCCGCAGATCTGGGGCCAAAGGTGGTTGTGGTGGCCGTCCCTTCGGATGCGCCGTCGAAGGAGGTGGCGGCGGCTTCGGCGGAGCAAGCGGAGGCCCCCGCGCCCGAGCTGAGACCGCCCATTTTTGGGCCTCCCACGGCGGGGGAGGCGGAGATGTTGGGCGCCGCTGCGGAGGAGGGCGCCGCTGAGGTGCCACTGATGGCACCGGCGACTCTGCCGGTTACGGGGCCAGCGGAGGGAGGCGCCTTAGACTCCGGGAGAGCGCGGCGGGGCGCGGAGGGGGCCCTGTCTGCCTTAGATTCCGTCGCGGCCTTTCTCCGGGGCCAGCTCGTCGACGAGGAGCAGCTCGTCGCCGCGCGTCGTGCAGCGAAGGACGCCCTTGTCGGGAGATGGCCATGGTGAGGCGGGTTTTGGAGGCGGAGGACCGGCTCCGCGCCGAGCGGGAGGAGGTGCGGCGGGCCTACGACGCTGTGACCACCCTTATGGTGCAGCAGGCCTGCCAGTTGGAGGCGGCGCGGGCCGTTTTGGAGGAGGAGACGAAGGCCAGGCTCGAGGCCGAAGAGGTGACTGCCTCTTTGGCTGTAGAGGTGGCCCAAGGGCGTGCCGAGCTCGAGGAGCTCCGAACCGGCGCGTCGGGTAAGTTCTGACTCCGAACCTTTCCTTTCTTTTGACTTGGTCGTGGACTAACCGCTGCGCCATTGCTTTGCAGTTATGTCCGCGAAGTTGAAGACGAGCGCGGAGGAGTTGTCGCGGCTTCATGAGGAGCTAAAGAGTGAAGTTGAGGAGCACGGCACCCTCCGAGCTGCCGTCCGCGCGGCCCTCGTCGACCTCGGAGTAGCCGAGGAGGTAGGGTCGAGCTTGCTTGCTCCCCAAGTCCCTCGGCTCGTCACCTGGGCGCGAGCCATGGCGGAGGATGGCCTCTACTGGGGGGTGCATCGGGCATTCGTCGTTGCCCGGTCGCACTACGTCAGCATTGCCCTCGACTACATAAGTGAGGGCTTTGCCCCCGGCTACACCGACGCCGGGCTGGATGCCATCGAGGCGGAGGTGGCCCCCTTTGCGCAGGAGCTCGCTGCAAGGACGGTGGCGGAAGAGGCAGAGGACGTCCCCCCTCCCGCCCCGACAGAGTAGGAGTTAGGGTAGTTTAGATTGTACTTAGGATGGCCGAGGCCAAAAGCGCCCGGCCCTTTTGTGAATCAGAAGAAATGAATCGAATATCTTTTGACCACTAAAGGTGCTCCTAAGTCTTTTTGTGAAGGCGTTTGTTCATAAAGTCATGAGGGCGTTCGACCCCTCTTTTCCTTGCCTCCGAAACTCGGGAGTCTTAGGCCGCCGGCAGCGCCAACGTTCCGTCTAGCTGGTGAGCGCCGTTGCCGTAACCTTCAGGGGTCGTAGGCGTTGCGCGGTTTGACCAACTAAACTTCACATTTTCTTCTGCCCGCGACTTTCCCTTCTAAGTTTCGGACGCGGGGCGAAGGGTCGAAGCCTTCGAACATGATAAGTCGTGATTAGGATAAGTAGTTGGTTATGCCGGTAGAGGCGTCTCAGCTGTAGCCTTCGGGGGCAATGAGCATTCCGCATTCCGACCGGTCTAAGTCCGAACTTTTCTTATGTTCATTTATCCCTTCCTCGAAATTTTGCAAGCAAAACGGCAAAATTTTAAAAAGTGTCAAGGTGCGCGCGCGATGCGCACCTTGCAGGTGTAGCCCCCGAGCGGGGTCCGACTCCCGTGTAACGGGAATCGGGCACCGCTTATCTCGACGGCGAGGAATGATAAAACTACTACGAGTTCTAATGCCCTCCTTCGAAATTTTGCAAGCAAGATGGCAAAATTTTAACAAGTGTCAAGGTGCGCGCGCGATGCGCACCTTGCAGGTGTAGCCCCCGAGCGGGGTCCGACTCCCGTGTAACGGGAATCGGGCGCCGCTTATCTCGGTGGCGAGGAACAATAAAACTACTACGAGTTCTAATGCCCTCCTTCGAAATGTTGCAAGCAAGACGGCAAAATTTTAACAAGTGTCAAGGTGCGCGCGCGATGCGCACCTTGCAGGTGTAGCCCCCGAGCGGGGTCCGACTCCCGTGTAACAGGAATCGAGCGTCGCTTATCTCGGCGGCGAGGAACAATAAAACTACTATGAGTTCTAAGGGTAGAAGTGACCTAGCTGTTCGATGTTCCAGGCGTTGGTGAGTTCTTGTCCATCCGCCATCTGCAACTTGTAGAAGCTGGGTCGGAGGACCTTGGAGACGATGAAGGGGCCCTCCCATGGAGGCGACAGCTTGTGGTGGTCCTTGCTGCTCTGAACGCACCGAAGGACGAGGTCGCCGACGTTGAACGCCCTTTCCCGCATGTAGCGGGCGTGGTAACGTAGGAGCGCCTGCTGGTATGTCGCCGACCATAGGAGCGCTACGTCTCGCGCCTCGTCGAGCTGATCCATGGCGTCTTCGAGGGACGTCTGGTTGCCTTCTTCGTCGTATGCTCTGATCCTCAGGGCTTCGTAGTCGAGGTTGGTTGGTAATACGGCTTCGGAGCCGTACACCATGAAGAAGGGGGTAAATCCCGTCGCCCGTCTCGGGGTCGTCCGCAAACTCCATAACACAGCGCGGAGCCTCGACTGCCCATCGCCCGCGGCTTCAGCGCTTGCAGGATTAGGCCATTCGCGCGCTCGACCTGCCCGTTCGTGCGGGGATGTGACACGGACGTCCAATCCACTCGGATGTGGTAGTCGCAGAATTTAAGGAATCGCTTTCCTGTGAACTGCGTACCGTTATCCGTGATGATGGAGTTCAGGACCCCGAAGCGATGGATTATGTCAAGGAAGAATTCGACTGCTTCTTCTGGTCGGATCCTCGTGATTGGTTGAGCTTCAATCCATTTGGTGAACTTGTCAACAGCCACCAAGAGGTGGGTGTAGCCCCCGGGTGCCTTCTTGAGCGGTCCGACCAGGTCCAATCCCCAGACCGCGAATGGCCATGTGATGGGGATGGACTGCAGAGCTTGTGCTGGCAGATGGGTCTACCGAACGTAGAACTGGCAGCCTTCGCACGTACGAACGATATGCGTGGCATCGTTGACGGCGGTCGGCCAGTAGAATCCCTGTCGGAATGCGTTTTCGACGAGGGTCTTGTGTGCAGCGTGGTGACTGCAGACCCCTCCATGAATGTCTCGCAGGAGCATCTTCCTTTGTTCGATGGGGATACAACGCTGCAAGACTCTGGTGAGGCTCCTTTTGTAGAGTTCTCCGTCGATAACGGTGAAGGATTTGGCACGTCGTGCGATGCGTCGAGCCTCCGTCTTATCGGTGGGGAGTTCTCCTTTGAGGGGGCAGTCGAGATACGGCGTCCTCCAGTCGTTTGGGGGGCTTGTATCAGGCGCGGATGCCTCGTCGATCTCCATGACGCTGGGGTCGGGAGGCATCGTGGCCGGCTTGTCCCCTTGTGCCTGGGGCGGCTCGGTGCCGACCCCTGGCGTATCTTGGGGTCGGATTGACGGCCTACTCTGGTCGTGGGTGAAGACCCCTGGCGGGATCTGTTCGCGTCCAGCCGCCATCTTTGCCAAGGAGTCAGCTTCTTCGTTTTGTCGCCTTGGGATGTGCCTGAGCTCGAGGTCATGGAACTTGTGTTCTAGCTTGCGGACCTCTTTGCAGTAAGCATCCATGGTCTCGTTGTGGCAACTAGACTGTTTCATGACTTGACCAATGACGAGTTGGGAATCGCCTCGAATTTTGAGTCGTCGTATTCCCAATTCGTTGGCAATCTTGAGCCCGTTGACGACCGCCTCGTACTCAGCCACGTTGTTGGACGCGGGGAATGAGAGGCGGATCGCGTACTTCATGCGCACCCTCAAAGGGGAGACGAAGACGAGTTCGACCCCTGCCCCCTTTCGCATCAACGAACCGTCGAAGTACAGTACCCAATATTCCTGGTCGACAGGAGCTATCGGTAATTGTATCTCGGTCCATTCTGCTATGAAGTCAGCCAAGGACTGAGACTTGATCACCGTTCGGGGGACATATGTGATCCCCTCGCCCATCAGCTCGAGCGCCCACTTCGCGGCTTTTCCCGTCGCATCGCGTCGCGGTTCTCGACGACTTCGCGTAGCAGGAAGGAACTGACGACCGTTACCGGATGAGACTCGAAGTAGTGTCGGAGCTTCCTTTTAGCAAGGATGACGCTGTAGAGGATCTTCAGGATCTGAAGATATCGGGTCTTCGTCTCCGACAGGACTTCGCTCACGTAGTAGACCAGCCACTGGACCTTGAGGGCGTAGCCTTCCTCCGTCCGCTCTATAACAAGGGCGACGCTGATGACCTGGGTCGTCGCAGCGATGTAGAGGAGGAGAGGCTCCTTAGGGGTCGGAGGCACCAGGACCGGGGGCTTCGTCAGGATAACCTTTATCCTGTCGAGGACGTCCTGTGCCTCGGGTGTCCATTGAAATCGTTCGGATTTCTTCAGGAGCTAGTAAAGAGGATGCACGCATTCTCCAAGACGCGAGATGAAGCGGCTCAGCGCCGCTAAGCATTCGGTCACGCGTTGAACTCCCTTCAAGTTCTGAATCGGACCCATTCAATTGATGGCCTCGATCTTCTCCGGGTTGGCTTCGATGCCACGCTCGGAGACGATGAATCCGAGCAACATTCCCCTCGGGACCCCGAAAACGCATTTTTCGGGGTTCAGTTTGATGTCGTTCGCTCGGAGCTTGGTGAAGGTCCGCTCCAGATTGACGACGAGCTGGTTAGTCTTCTTGGATTTGACGACGATGTCGTCAACATATGCTTCGACGATGTCTCCGATGAGTTCATCGAAGCATCTAATCATGCAGCGTTGGTAGGTTGCGCCTGTGTTCTTTAGCCCGAACGGCATCGTGACATAGCAATACGACCCGAATGGCGTGATGAAGGATGTCGCGAGCTGGTCGGACTCCTTCATGCAGATCTGATGGTATCCGGAATACGCATCAAGGAAGCAGAGGGCTTCGCACCCTCAGGTTGAATCAACTATCTGGTCTATGCGCGGTAAAGGGAACGGGTCATTTGGGCACGCATTGTTGAGACTGGTATAGTCCACACACATTCTCCATTTCCCATTCTTTTTTCGTACAAGGACGGGATTGGCTAACCATTCAGGGTGATACACTTCCTTGATGAAATCGGCCGCCACAAGCTTAGCTATCTCCTCTCCGATGGCTCTGCGCTTCTCCTCGTCGAAGCGGCACAGTCGTTGCTTCACCGATCGGGAATCCGGTTTGATATGCAAGGAGCGCTCGGCGACTTCCCTCGGAATGCCCGGCATGTCCGAGGGTTTCCACGTGAAGATGTCAATGTTTGCGCGGAGGAAGTCGACGAGCACGCTTTCCTATTTGGCGGGGAGGGACGTCCCGATCTTTGCCACCTTCTCGGGGGCGTTGACAAGGTCGAGCTGGATCTCTTTGGTGCCCTCGGCGGGCTTGAAGGACCCAGCGCTGCGGTTGGAGTCGGGGGCATCTTCGGTGATCTACTGCCGGATGGCAGCAAGCTCCTCCGTAGACGCGATGGTTGCGGAGGCGAGCTCTCCGCTCTCCGTCTCGCACTGGTAGGCGCACCGAAAGGAAGCGCCCACAGTGATGACCCCCTTCGGCCTAGGCATCTTGAGCTTCAGGTAGGTGTAGTTGGGGATGGCCATGAACTTCGCGTAGCACGGCCTCTCCAAGATGGCGTGGTACGACCCGTGAAATCCGACTACTTCGAACGTGAGAGTCTCTGTCCGAAAGTTGGTCGGGGTCCCAAACGTGACGGGCAGGTGGATCTGCCCGAGTGGGACGGCTTGCTTCTCGGGTACGACGCCATGGAAGGGGCTCCGGTCGGTCGGATGAGCGACCGATCGACGCCCATAGCGTCGAGTGTCTCTGCGTACAGAATATTGAGGCCGCTGCCTCCGTCCATGAGGATCTTGGTGAGACGCTTCTTGCCGATGATGGGGTCAACTACCAAAGGGTATCGACCCGATCGCGGGACGTGGCTGGGGTGGTCGGATTGATCAAATGTGATTGGGGCCTCCGACCACCGGAGGAAGGCTGGTGTCGCGGGTTCAACCGCGAACACCTCAGGACGCTCGACCTTCGCACGGTGCTTGCCTCCGTGCGCCTCTGGACCCGCGAAGATCATAAGGCAGCCGTCGGGCTCGGGGAACCCGTCGTTGCCTTCGCTGGCGTCGCCCTCGCCATCTGCACCCTCAGGGGCTGGTTGGGGCTTGCCTTTTGGCTTTCCCTTTGGAGGCCCCTGGTTTAAGAACCGCTTCAAGAGCGAGCAGTCCTTGTAGAGGTGCTTCACGGGGTATTCGTGGTTTGGGCACGGACCATTCCACTTCTTCTCGAAGTGGTCCGAGGTGTTCGTAGCCGACGCCTTGGCGCCCTTCCGCTCGGCGGCTGCAACCATCTGTCCTTCAGACGATTGTGGCCGGTTCTTCTTCTTCTTACGAGAGAGGTTGGAGGGGCCTTCGCCGGCATTGTCGCCCTGCTTTCCCTTTGTCTCGCGGCGGTTGAAGATCGCGCCAACGGCTTCCTCGCCGGAAGCGTGACTGGTCGCGATGTCCAAAAGCTCCTTGGCCGTTCGTGGACTTTTGCGTCCTAGCTTGTGGACTAGGGTGCGGCACGTAGTCCCGGACAAGAAGGCCATGACGACATCGACGTCGCCGATATCCGGCAGCTCGTTGCACTGTCGGGAGAAGCGTCGGACATACTCCCGGAGGGTCTCCCCTGGTTTCTGTCGACAATTCTTAAGGTCCCAGGGATTGCCTGGGCGCGCGTAGGTTCCTTGGAAGTTACCTACGAAGACCTCTCTCAAGTCGGACCAGCTTGTGATCCGATCGGCGGGGAGGTGCTTGAGCCACGTTCTGGCCGAGTCGGCCAGGTAAAGTGGCAAGTTACGGATGATGAAACGATCATCATCCGCTCCTCCGGCTAGACAAGTGAGCCGATAGTCTTCGAGCCAAAGGCTCGGGTTCATTTCTCCCGCGTATTTTGGCACGTTCGTCGGTGGCCGGAAACGCTGGGGAAACGGAGCGCTCGGAATGTGGGAGCTGAAAGCCTGAGGTCCAGGAGCGTCCAGGCTCGGACTCCTGTCTTCATCATCGTCGTAGCGCCCTCCTCGGTGCGGGTGACGACCTCGACCCGCCTCGGGGGGGCGCTCCGGTTGCCGTCGTCGCGCCTCCAAGGTGGCGCGGGCGTCACGGTTTGCACCGAGACGTCCGCAGACGTAGACTTTCGAGGCCTTGTCTGTCCCCGAACACGTCTGTTGTACAGATGCGTTCAGGGTGTGTGGTCTACGTGCTCGTGACCGTGAGCTCTCCGCTTGCTGTGCCGCCGCATGTTGCAGCAGCACCTCAACCTCACGTTGAGTGCGTCGGCCTTCGGGCGTGATGGGTTCGGGGAGCTCCCGAAGCAATGCTGCCGCTACAGCAAGGTTTTCGCTCGCCCGCGCGAAGTGTGGGCGCCCATCGCCCTCCTCTATGATTCGTTGGCGTACGTCACGCGCCATGGAGCGGGCACGTCCGCCGGGCTCGCAACGAGCAAGCTCGCGGTCGATTTCCGCTTCTTCCTGTTCCAACTGACGTTTGGTCTCACGGAGTTCCTCCCTCCACGCTTGTAACTGCTCGGGTAGTACGTCACAGGAGGGGGTCTCGGAGGTCGGCGGCAGCTGGGTGAGAGGGAGATTACTCCCCGGGTCGAGCGGGTCTTCAGAATGTGCCATGAGGCACTCGCGCGAGGGACTGTTGCTTCCCTCGCTACGTTCCGGGCCAGAATCTCTATTCGCCTCGTCAAGGAGGTCGAAGAAGGATTCCGACATGTAGCCTGTCATTCCCACGAACTCGGTGTCCGTGGAGCACGGGCTTTCGCACGATGACGTACGAGTCATCATGGCTTTACCAGGATTACCCTGGCTGGGTGAAGAGGTCGCGTGTGGGCCCTTACGTGAGGGTTTTTGAGAGCGCGAGCCTTTGCCGGGGCGTCGCTTTTTCCCGTTGGCCGGCACGGCCGGCGTGCAACGGGAAACAAGGGTGGTGACTGGCGACGCCAAGGCGTCGTCCAGCACCAGGTTGCCTTCAGAAGTGGCAACGAAGTCGAGACTCCCGAAGGACACGACAGTACCGGGGATCCACCCGTTGACGTGGTTTGCCATCAAAACCTGAGGGATGATCGACGAAAACGCACAGCCCCCTACCTGGCGCACCAACTGTCGAGGTTCGTTACTGTCGACTAGTGAATTTATCGTGGGGGGGAGGGTGCGTTTTGAGGTCTCGATGGTTCGCGAGAGGACACAAGGTTTATACTGGTTCAGCCAACGACGCCCTACGTCCAGTTTACGAGCTGCTCGTGTTACTCGCGGCAAGGATTACAATGGGGGTTATAGGAGGGCGAGAAAGGGAAAGTGTTCCCCGTCTCTAAGTGCGTTCGTGCGTGTCTTCTCTTAGGCTAGAGTGAGCTAGTGAGTGTTGTAAACGTGAATGCCTCCTCCGCTTCTTTCGGCTTCCTCCTCCTTTTATACTGCGACGTAGGGAGGTCTGGCTCTGTGGAGCGAGTCGTGGCCGTACGCAAGTTGGGCCGAGCCACGGCGGATGACGTCTTCGGTGTGGCGGTGTAGCTCCTGCTCGACGGAATGGTGTGTATCGTCAATCGCGGGCATCCCGTCTGTACGGGGAAAAGCCGCTGTTGGAGTGACGCCGTGGTCGTGGCCGTCGCTCTGGGACGTCCCGTCGAGGAGGCGATGAGTCTCTGATAAGGGCTGTAGCGATCGCACCCACCCTTTGGGCGGTGCACATCGTGTGCATTTAACGCCCACTTGCCTGGGTACTGGACGGCTCTACCTGTCAGCAAGCGTGGGTGTGTCAGGCATTTATTTCCCAACCGTAACCATCCAACATACTCGTGGGGTAGTGGGCGATTCGCCCGACCCTGAGGTCGGGCGAGGCGGAGACGCGTTCGCTCGACCCCTACGAAGACGGGGTCGAGCGCGTCTCCCACGCGTGGAGGATACGACCCCTCCGTGAAGGGGTCGGGCGAGGCAGAGATCGCCTATTGGCTCAGTCTTTTGTGCGCCCGTATGATGCCGAGGTTGGTTAACGCGGGGATTACTTATGCCTTGATCACGTCATTAAGGTCGAGGGTCATTAAGGTTAACTACCTCTGGTATTGACCCTCAACACAACCTTACTAAAAAGTGGGCAAAGGATAAAGAGGCAACTTAAGAGATAAATTCTAATCTAAGCAAGAAGGTTTATTCTATCCTCGCTTACTTCGGCCTCTGGGTTACTCGCAATCCAGGAAAAAGATTCCGGTAACTATAAAGGCTACTTATGTATCTGGACGTGGAGGATTACAAAGGACGGACAAAGCTGTCACTTCAAGCTGCCTACCTGTAGCTCCATGGGATACACACCACTCACAGGTAATATTCTATCTAGACACCACGTCTACATAGACTATTACTACTTTAACCTTGCGCAGGCATCTAGCCCGTAATTAAGTTAAAGCATATACTAAGTAGTATACAGTGAACTAGCAAGCGAAGAATAAACACTACTTACCAGACTAAGACAATATACTCGTAAAGTGTGCACGAATACTTACTTGATTAAATAAAGCATCCGTCAAGGTACAAGTGCAAAGCAGAGTGATGACAGGCCACCACTCCGACACGACTTAGTGGAGGATCCTATGCCAAGACAGCACCGACAAACCGGCGCTTCCCTTGGAGAACCTCCGCCTCGCTCTCTTCCTTTCTAGAACTCTAAGGACTAGAGCCTAAGAGCCTAAGTCTCTAATGCAGCAGCACAAGTGTAAAAGTGGAGTGAAAAGTTGATGCTAGAGAGTGAGGAGAGGGGTCCTATTTATAGGTGGAGGTGACTTGGGGGGTGAGTTTCCTCCTCTCTTCTTTCTTTCTTTTCCCGCCACCTAGAGTCGGTAACTCGCGAGCCCGGTCAGCACCATGTTTGGTACGTCGGTTAGAAGCTTCCCGCTGAAGTGGGGCCTGAGTGGCCCCACTGGTAGGTGGAGCAACCCCCAAGGTCGGTCGACCTATGCTGGGCCCCACTCAGGCCTGGCTTCTTATGGGCTTCTTCTAAGTGGGTTTCAATCCTTTCTCCATGGTGGGCTTCGGTATTTGGGTAGATTTTATACGTTGAATAACCCATGGATCCTTTTATACCTCATTGGATAATACTTTTCTTATCTTTTTCTCTCAATAATTCTGGGTAAATCACCTGCATACAAATATTCACCAAAATTTGTGGAACTTTGTTAGTATAACCTTTTCCTAATTTTAGTGTATTCTTTGTGATTATTTATGTAGAGATTTGATGGTCAAATATTAAGGACCGTCAACAAACTCCCCCACACTTAGTCCTTCACCCGTCCCAAGGGAAGAAGAAAAACTTAACGTTATTAACTAGGTGATATGAGGCAAACATAATGGTTATTCCAATCACAATACTTATACCCAGACTTTGATGTGTCTATGATACTAATTTGAGCGGTTGGAAGATGGAACAATATTGTCAAACCATACTATCTCTAAGCTAAGCAAGACTTGGGAATTGGAAGTATTTTCGAAAGATTAAACAAGCAAATATTCCTCAAGTGATTCTCTCAATCGCTCAATATATGTATGTGTATAGATCCTCACCATGGCAAAGTATTGCCTCTATTCCTACTTTTCTCATGATGGGCATTTTGGTGGAGCTTGGTAAGGAAATAGAAGGCATACTTGCAACACATATATTGCTCAGACAAAAACCGGATCCAAAGTTAGAAAGTAAATTGCACAATAATGGTCTGTGGTGCACGTGTGATGGATTGGAAGTGGAAGTGGAATAAAACTCCTATTCACTATCCTCTCCTTTTTGAAATATTTGGAAATCATGGCTGTCTCAAATTTTTTTGCAAGCATGGAGAGATTTCCTTTTTCTCTTTTTTTTTAAATACAGTCATGTCTCCTTTTTAGTAATAGCATGGAGGGATATGAATAAAAATGTCAGGAGTATTTATTTGTGACACGGACCCGCCCAGAAAACCACGTCTCAGGACGAATCCGGTCTGTTGTTAAGCCAGGATCCTGTTGGGCAACGCTCGGCGAAGCGAGCGTACACACGATACAACACAGGCAGGATAAACAGCAATAATTTAAGGAGGGAGAGTTTAGTACAACATTAATTGCTGGATTGTAACTTAAGTCTTACAAGAATTAAAGAGTACGCGAAACAAGTTTTGAATAACGTAGCAGCGGAAGACTCGATTGATACAGACTCCGACACTCATAAATTAAGCAAAAGCAAGCACCCTGCCCAGGGGCGTCGTGCTACTAGCCATTTCAAATTACTGCGGCGACTCGCACAGCTCCCACTGGAGGTTCCCAACCTCGGAGTGAGACTCTTCCCAGGGGATGCTATCTTCCTGATGCTGCGTGCCGGTGCCTGAAAACCACATATCGCTAGCGCGTGAGCTTCTAAGAAGCTCAACAAGACTGACCCGTCAATAGGCTGACTACAGCCGACTTCTAGACATGAAGGCTGGTGGGGGTGGGTTTTATTTGCCAACTGAACCCGCAACTTGTACTACTCTTGGTCAATTTTAGCACAAGTTAAGTAGTTAGGAATGTAACTTTAATTAGCACTGATCTAATCAAGCATAATAAAAGAGACAAGTAAATAGCATCATCAAATGTCAATCTCATTGCATCTCATCTTATTGCAGAAATGTGGTGCGTTTCACGAGCATGCTCACCAACTGGGAGCGACAGCGGTTCGAAACGATTTTTATACCCTGCAGGGGGAAACCTAATCGTACGACACGTGCGTGTCCCAGACTCGCACGTGGCAACCGTTCACACCAGCTCCTGCAACGTCAATTCCCTCCTACGTCTGCCTTAGCCGCGCCGCATCCCACCAGACAACACGTCCCAGACGGTTTCTGTGGAGTTCCCACGCTGCCCACCCCAGATCTCCTCCTAGTCAGACACCGTAGGGCAGGTTCGACGTTGCAATCACTAGGCTACATAGGTTTACTGGGGCCCATTACACCCAGCATACGACCAGTACGTTCAACACTCGATCAGACTCGGACCACACGGATCAGACAGGTCTACGGTCACCCTGGACCCGGTCCAGTCGCCGACCTAATTGGTATCCTGTCTGACCCTCAAACTTTTATCCTTCTTTAATTATCTCATCATCAGGTGTCATAATGTATCAAGTGGTAGTTTCATCCAAGATCCTACCTTTCGCGAGCAGTGTCCACTCTGCTCGACTTCTACCGGTAATAACTTACTAAGCATAGCAACTGTTTGGTCATCTCTACCGCTACCGGTAGGGTTTCCTATGGGAACAATGCATCTAAGGTTGCAATCAACTCCTAACAACTTAATGCACAAACATGACATGACCCACTGAGTTGTAAAAAGAAAATTTAAACAGAGTTGGTGCACCGGGGCTTGCCTGGTTCGTCGGCTTCGCGGTTGATCTCTTCTGCTGGAGTGGAGGAGTCGGGCTCTGCAGCTACCTCACGTGCTTCGGAGTCTACATGATGCATTATGATTAAGATTATGAGAAGTTCAAGGATTGATAACAAATAACATAAAGCTTTTGCTAAGGAGTATTTTAGGGTTTCAAAATGCGACGATTAGAATTAGGGTTAACCCTAATTCATTGACGCCACTGGTTTAAAACATTTGACTTAAAGAATGGGGTTCCAAGTCACTTATTCAATTTCTCACCATGTGATGTGTAAAGAGGGTCATATTCTCTGAATTAGTCTAAACTCAAATTTTAGGTTGAGATCCATCGGCATCTTTCTTCGGAAAATAATTAATCAATTAAACTACGATTATCAATCTTAGGGTTGCAATGAAAATTTTAGTTGCACTAAAATTTTATTTTTACTGGGTAGTGCTCTCTGAATCATGAATTTTGAAATTTGGTTGGGGCTTAGATTAATTTTCCAGATTTTATTAAAATTCAACAAAGTTTCTGTTATTTAAAATGGTAAAATCAGAAATAATTATTAAACCTTGGAATAAAATTATGAAATTTTATGTAACCACCCATGAGCATCAAAACTAAAGTTCTGTTTTTGGGTTCAACATTTTGGAGTAATTTCATAATGTATTTTAGAAAAATGTAATTTAGTTAGGCAGAATGGAGTATCTTGAATAGGTTACATGTAATTCTGTGGTCCTAAAATCCTGGTAAAATTCCAGAGGATGCCTACTGTCATGCCACACTTGTAGATCAAATTTGAGCCCTAGCATTGCTCTACAATTTGAATTAGAATTCAGAAACAGAACAGATTGTTTTAATTATCCTTAAAAATTCCAGGTCATTTAGGAAAAAGTGTTTTAACAGAAAATTAGTGCATCTCATGAGGGTTCTAACAAAGTTTAGTTTGGAATTTTTGGAGGTTCCTGTGATTTGTTTGGCATTTCACAAGACAGGACAATATTGAAGGAAAATAGAATTGAAACAGTGATTAGGGCAGAACAGGGGAGCTGAGCTCCGATGAGCTCCGGCGACTGATTCGGTCAAAATGGTTGATCGGCTGTGCTCAATCCTTGGCCCTACACCATCTACAAGCTATGACGAAGCTCGGCAGCACGACAATGGTGAGGTTCCATCACCGGAGAGGGGTGCTCACCGTGGGGGTCGGCGGTGGCGGCGGTGAGGAAGGGTTCCCGACGAGATGAGCTAAATTCCGGAGAGAGGAGAGCGCCGTGAGCTGCACAATGACTTGACAAGTGAGTTGAGCAAGGGGAGGAGCACTGAAATAGGCCGGAGCATGGCCGGCGGCGAGGGGTGGCGGCTCTGCCCGAAGCTCGATGAAGGAATCACCGGAGGAACGGCGGAGGGAGAAGATTGGTTGGTCTAGCAGACTCACCGTGGTGCAGTGAACCTGTTTGACGGGGTTAGGGGTCGCGGGGATGGCTGGAATACCAAGGTCGACGGTGAGCTCAATTGGCGGCAGAAGGGGGAACTGGCGGCGGTGCAGGCGTTCTGTCGTCGCCGGTGAGTTTCTGCGGCCGAGCACTTGTCAAAATCGATCACCGGGATGAGATGAAGCAGCCGGATGAAGGAATTGCAAAATGAGTGTACCGTGAAGATGAATTCGATGGTTGAGGGTCGGGGCGGTGCTCCTGTTGCCGGTGAGGACGACTGCAGTGTTCCGGGCGGAGGGAGCGACGGGAGCGCAATTCGATCAACTGAAAGCTGCACCGGGGCGAGGGGAGTCGTTTAGGCAAGGTTGGATCAGTGGAGAAGGGTCGGAGGTGTGGTCTCACCGTGAGCTCCCCTTCGGCGGCAATGGCGACGGTGGCACCCGAGTGAGGGAAAACGGCAAGGCTTGCGTAGGAGCGAAATTGGGCGCGGGGAAAGTGGGAGGAGGGTTCAGCGCACTCCTTTAAGGCGTTGCGTGGAGAGTTAGGGATGGGAGCAGACGGGGACGACGGAATTGACCGGCGGGGCGGTGCTTGCCGCAGAGGCACTGCCGCTCGGCAATTTGACGTGTAGCAGCGGCGACAAGACGGGGAGAGAGAGGGGAAGGAGGGAGGAGGAGAGAGCGGCAAAGGATTCGAAGGAGATCTTCCGATTGAATGCTTCTCCAAAGGAGCGCCGGTCGGCGGGGAGGGCGGCCCTGCCGCGCGGCGGTTGGCCAACGGGGGCGGGCGGCACTGTGCTTCGTCAGCCTGTTGTCGAATTCAAATGAACTGCTACAGGCTCCTTCTGGTTTAAATTGAAAACCCCACTGCCTCAGCTCAGAAAATTATGAAAATTTTTGTGCATACTCAGGGAATTATTTGGAACACTTTTTATTTAGGGTTCGAGTTCTGAATCAGCTCCAAAAGTTTCTTGAATTTATGGGTCCACTTTAGTTTGTGTGAATTTTAAAAGGGTTTGAACCTTCTCTAAAAACCTTGGATAAATTTCTAAAATTCTATTTTGAAGTGAACTTAATTGTTATGCAAAAATATAGCTAGGGTGTTGTGGAAAATTTGGTGGGTCACGCATTAGGGTTTCATTCCTGCCCGAAGGATAAAATTTTCGACAGTGCGGGTGGAAACTCCCCGAACTTGGTAAATGTGTTCTGTGGATTATCAAAGTTTTTTTGTAGAGTGTCTTTGGGGTATTTTAAACAACATTGCACTTACTCCCATTGTTGGTTTTGCTTTTAGGTGTGAAATGTTGTCGATTTAGGTCCTGGTGACACCTGGGGTGTCACAGCCTCCCCCCCTAAAAGAAATCGCGTCCCGAGATTTAAGCAGAGGGTTAGGGTAGGCATAGGTACCTATGGGGTTGGGAGTAGTTCGGGGTAGTGGGATCGAAGAAATTCTGCAGACTCCCATGTGGCCTCGTCTTCCGTGTGGTTGCTCCACAGAACCTTGTAAAACTTGAGTGTCCGTCTTCTAGTGACTCGCTCTTTTTCATCTAGTATCTTAATTGGACGCTCTGGGTAAGTTAAGTCTGGTTGCAACTCTTGTGCTTCTGGAATCACTTGATCTACGGGTGCCTTCAGACACTTCTTCAATTGTGAGACATGGAAGACGTTGTGTATCCCTGATAATTCTTCTGGCAACTTCACTTGATATGCCACTGGTCCACATTCGGCCGTGATAGGATACGGACCTATATACCGAGGTGCTAACTTGCCTTTGATCCCGAACCGTTGAACTCCCTTCATGGGTGATACTCGTAGGTAAACGTAGTCTCCTATCTCGAATCTTAATGGTCTGCGCCTTCGATCTGCATAGCTCTTCTGATGAGGACATCGCACCCATGGATACACACAATCATTCTTCCGCTACTGATATTGAAGGTCCAATTACTAGAGCTCGTGCACGACAATTGAATCAACAGGTGAGCTTGTTCTTAATTACGAGTTTATATGCTACTATAGAGAATAGATTGCTACCTAATGATTATATTGTGATTAGGAACCATGGAGAGGACAGAGGAGGGCCTGGAGAACAGCTAGGAGTCGGCCAAGGACGTGCAAACCAAGTCAGAGGCCCAACCCACGTCGACGTCGAGTCCAACTCGGAGTCCAGGAGCAGCCTGCATTAAAACGGACGCCCAGGTCGCATACGACCTCCGTTTTTGACGAACTACATATGGATGGAAAGAGGACGAGACCACCTTTCCAATGGGACCGGTCCCATGTCCAAATTCCTTCGGAGTCAACAGGAATAGTCGAAACAATGGACAGTCCAGAATCTGTCAGGGTGCTGCGACACCGTTTTTGGGCCGGATCGGCTTTGTATCGTGTTGAGCCCAATAGGGGCGCGTCCAGTAGGGATGTCGACGTCCCTCTGCCTTTATTTACAGCCGCCACCCCATGTTTAGGGTTCGGGTTTTGCTTAGATAATTTCTGTCAAGAACAGAGTCGCCGTACAACGGTTTGTGAGACCCCAACTTCGTGAGATTCAATTCAGATTTGCAATTTGGTTGTTTTCTCTCTCGTTCTTGCTTGTGTTTTCGATTCGCAGGCAGGGATAGCCTTCTCGGCGAGGTCACTCGTGTTCATCGCGAGTGATAACCATAGAGGACGTGGTGCTGCGATTGCGGGGTTCGGAACGTGCCGTTCGGAAGCCGGATCGATTTGTGTCGCGACCTCGCCCAAGTCGTAGTTATCAGAACCTGTAGGAAGATCGGGATCCCCGTTCCCATCAAGTGGTAATCAGAGCTTCAGGTGTTCCCTCAGGTTCGCCTTTGTTTTTACTAGATTTGTTTTGTCGATCATCCTAGAGTCCATAAAAAGCCAAAAAAAAATTATAGTTGTAGATTACATCCTGTCCAAGACCGTGTTTAGCCTTTGCATATTTCAATTCAGAGTCCGTAGTGTTGAATTCGTGTCCTTAGTCGTGTTTTGTTGCTGGTTTAGATCGTGTTTTATTTCGGTTTGTCTTGCTTCCGCCATCCTTGTTGAAAAAAAAAAAAATAGTCAAAAAAAATCCCACCCGTCCCACCCTTGATTTCATCCTTGTTGCGTGCTCTGTTTAATCTTCCGCATCATAGTCGATCACCCAGCATCATCATCCCTTGCTGCATACCAGGGAAGTTTGTGACCCTGTGTCTTTCCGTGATCGGTGTTGGGAGGATAGGGTATGCCCTCACCACCACCGACCTATCTGCCGAAGTGTGCCTTGTGCAAACCCTGACTTGAGATACCTTCAGTAAAACGGGCATAACTTTTCGCTCGGTACTCTGTTTGAGCTGAAATTTTTACAGTAGATTCGTGACAAGTTTTGGACCACATCCCAAACCGACGAAGTCGGTTTGGCGTTGTCAAAAAAATTAAAAAAAATCAGGAAGAAAAAGAAAAAAATCGTTTAAGTTGTTTGAGGGTTTTTCAAGAACGTTCCTGAATTTCCCTAGACCACACTACACCTCTGTTTCAGGTGAAATTTTGTGTGCTTCTATCCTTTGTGCTTCTTGTTCAGTGGTAAACAATTCAAAAAAAGATAAGATTGTTCAGTGCTCCTTTGTGCTTCTGTCCTTTGACTATTGATCTTTGTTGCTGTTTTCCTACATCATATCTTTGTCCACGTACCATAACTGTATAGGACACCTCTGACCGGCAACTAGGACCAATACTTTGGACACTTATTCAGTATTACTATCTATTTTTGATTTATGTTCCACTGACAAATCATATTGCCTTCCAAGCTCCACATAATCTTCTGAACAGGCACTGCTTCTTGACCCTCGTAATCGCCGGATCACTTCTTCCAGGTATCTTTGCCTTGTGTTCGACACTTGTAAGAACTTGGTTTGAAACTTCCTTTTGCTGTCAAGGAGTGCCCCCACCTTAACATAACCTAGTAGTTGATAGGGATAACCTTTACTGTTTCCTTCTTTGTTTTTTTGTTTCTCTCATCATGGCAGGTTCCCAACATTCGTCCGGTTCTAAAGAGCCTAAGAGTCCCGCAGACTTTAATGAGTGCGTCAGTCAAGGTCAAATGCAGGAGGCAATGAACAAGGCGCTTGAGAAGATCGATGAGAAGATCGCCGAGGCTGTGAGGACGAACATCACGCAGCTGAACATCGCCCCAGCTCTGCAGGACCTCACCACTCAGTTGGCTGCGATTTCTACACGACTAGGTGCCTTGGAGGGGCGTGCACCTGCCGGCAACAACAACGACGACGATGACGACGTTGTCTTTGATGCCGATGGCAACATTGATGAGCGTGCAACTCGGGATGCACGACTTCGACGGCGTCTTCGCCATAATCGTCGAGGTATGGGAGGACACAACAACAACAACTACGACCAGCATCGTCCTCATGATGATCCGTTTGCTAAGGTAAAATTTTCCATACCTTCCTTTGCTGGTTTATATGATGCTGAAACATACCTTGATTGGGAGATGACGGTCGAGCAAAAATTTAGTTCCCACCTTGTTCCTGAGCAACATAGAGTTCGACAAGCTACTAGTGAGTTTAAGGACTTTGCTATTATTTGGTGGACTGGTCTAGCTGCTGTAGGACAACTACCTGACACTTGGGATGAATTGAAAACAGCTATGCGCGATCGTTTTGTTCCTCCTTCTTTTCAGCGAGACATGCGTCTCAAATTGCAGCGCTTAGATCAAGGTAGCAATTCGGTACAGGATTACTATGCTGAGTTGCAAAAAGGCATGATGCGTTGTGGGGTAGTTGAGGACATGGAGGATAAAGTGGCTCGTTTCTATGGGGGGTTGAGGCGTGATATTCAGGATATTGTTGATTATAAATGCTTTAACACTGTCAACGAGTTGTTCCATGTTGCTATGCTTGCAGAAAAAGAATTGCAGGGACGACAGGAACCGACAAGGGCACGAAGTGGCCGTCCCATGCAACACAGTACGACGACAAATACGGGAGCGCCACGTACTTCTTCAAGCTATCGTGTACCTCCTCCACCAGCAAGCAAGCGATCCTCCACTGCGGCACTACCTCCTTCGACACGCCCTGCAGATTCTTCTAAATCTTCCGTGCAGGGTCCAGTGAAGAGTTCTGCTTCCACTACATCCACGGGCCGCACGACTGAGATTCAGTGCCATCGATGCCTTGGACTTGGGCATATGCAGCGCGACTGCCCAAGCAAACGAGCGTACATCGCCACTGATGATGGAGGCTATGTGAGCACATCCGACGTTGAAGACAATGAGGAGGATGACGCTCCATCTCTGGACGACAGCGTTGTCCTTGCCAACCACGACGCCTCCGTGTACCACTCCATCGTTGTTCAGCGCGTCCTCAATGCGCAGGTGAGTGAACCTGATCAGATTCAACGCCATAACTTGTTTCAGATTGAGTTCGTGATCAAGAATAGGCGAGCACGTGTGATCATTGACGGGGGCAGCTGCAACAACTTGGTAAGTTCAGATTTGGTCAAGAAGCTAGGCTTGACCACTCGTCCACATCCACATCCATACCATATTCAATGGTTGAATGATTCGGGGAAAGCTAAGGTAACACAGTCTTGTCGAGTCCCTTTCTCCCTTGGTACTTATAGTGATTCTGTGGATTGTGATGTTGTTCCTATGCAAGCATGCTCTCTTTTATTGGGTCGTCCTTGGGAACATGATAATGATGCTTTGCACCATGGTCGTAGTAACAAGTATACTTTTATGCACAAAGGAAAGAAAATTACTTTGTTACCTATGACGCCTACTGAAATTATTGAATCTGATAGGGAGAGGGCTGCTAATGCTAAACAACCACCTCATGTTAAATCTGAAATTCAGCAAGAAATAACTTTAAAAGCTCCTGTCATGCTTGCTACAAAATCTGACCTTGCTGAAATTTATGATGGTACTACTATATGCTATGCTTTGTTGTGTAAGGATGCTTTGTTTTCAATGGATGATTTGCCTTGCACATTGCCACCTGCGGTTACTAACCTTTTGCAGGAGTTTCGAGATGTTTTCCCTGCTGAGCTACCTCCAGGCCTTCCACCCATTCGAGGGATTGAGCACCAGATTGACCTGATTCCTGGTGCAAGCTTGCCCAACCGTGCGGCGTACAGAACCAACCCCGAGGAGACTAAGGAAATTCAGCGCCAAGTCCAAGACCTTTTGGACCGCGGGTACGTACGTGAGAGCCTTAGTCCTTGTGCTGTTCCTGTGCTTTTGGTTCCTAAGAAAGATGGTTCATGGCGCATGTGTGTAGATTGTAGAGCCATCAACAATATTACTATTCGGTATCGTCACCCTATTCCTAGGCTAGACGACATGCTTGATGAGTTGTGTGGTGCTATAATTTTCACAAAAATTGACTTGCGTAGTGGTTACCACCAAATTAGAATGAAACTTGGTGATGAATGGAAAACTGCTTTTAAAACTAAGTTCGGTTTGTATGAGTGGTTAGTCATGCCTTTTGGTTTAACTAATGCACCTAGTACTTTCATGAGATTGATGAACGAAGTTTTACGTCCATTCATTGGTAAATTTGTGGTGGTTTACTTTGATGATATCTTGATTTATAGCAAGTCTATGGCTGAGCATATGGATCATTTGCGTGCTGTTTTTATTGCATTACGTGATGCACGTTTGTTTGGTAACCTCGACAAGTGCACCTTTTGCACAGATCGAGTATCTTTTCTTGGCTATGTTGTGACTCCACAGGGCATTGAAGTTGATAAGGCTAAGGTGGAGGCGATTCAGAGCTGGCCTACACCCACAACGGTGACACAAGTGCGGAGTTTTCTTGGCTTAGCGGGATTTTATCGCCGTTTTGTCAAGGAATTCAGTACTATTGCTGCACCGTTGATCGAGTTGACAAAGAAGGCCGTTGCTTTCCATTGGGGGCCAACACAAGAGGAGTCCTTCACACTTTTGAAGGACAAGCTTACACACGCACCGTTGCTCCAACTTCCAGATTTTGGTAAGACTTTTGAGCTCGAATGTGATGCTAGTGGAATTGGAATTGGTGGTGTTTTGATGCAAGAAGGTAAACCTGTTGCCTACTTTAGTGAGAAATTAAATGGCCCTGCTCTTAATTACTCCACGTATGATAAAGAATTGTATGCTCTTTTTCGTTCTTTAGAATCGTGGCAACATTATTTATGGCCTAAAGAATTTGTCATTCATTCTGATCATGAGTCACTTAAGCATCTTCGTAGTCAAACAAATTTGAATCGTAGACATGCTAAGTGGGTTGAATTTATTGAATCTTTCTCTTATGTCATCAAACACAAAAAGGGGAAGGATAATGTTATTGCTGATGCTTTGTCTAGGCGCTACACCTTGCTGTCCCAACTTGATTGTCGCATTTTTGGCCTCGAATCCATTAAAGAACAATATGCTTTAGATGCTGATTTTAAAGATGTTTTGTTGCATTGTCGTGAGGGCCGTGCATGGAATAAATATGTGTTGAAAGATGGGTTTTTGTTTAGAGCTAACCGCCTATGCATTCCAGTTGGAGCCATTCGTCTTTTGTTGTTGCAGGAGGCGCATGGAGGCGGTTTGATGGGACACTTTGGAGCGAAGAAGACGGAGGATGTTTTGGCCACGCATTTCTTTTGGCCAAAATTGAGACGAGACGTCGAGCGCTTTGTGGCTCGCTGCACGACATGTCAAAAAGCTAAGTCTCGTTTGAATCCACATGGTTTATACATGCCTCTTCCTGTTCCTTCGATTCCTTGGGCAGATATTTCTATGGACTTTGTTTTAGGACTGCCTAGGACTAAGAGGGGGAGGGATAGCGTTTTTGTTGTTGTGGATCGCTTTTCTAAGATGGCACACTTTATACCATGTCATAAAACCGATGATGCTTCTCATATTGCTGACCTCTTTTTCAAAGAGATAGTTCGTTTGCATGGTATGCCTTCTACTATTGTTTCAGATCGTGATGCGAAGTTCTTGAGTCACTTTTGGCGCACTTTGTGGAACAAGTTGGGTACCAAACTCCTATTTTCTACAACTTGTCACCCACAAACAGATGGCCAAACGGAGGTGGTGAATCGTACCTTGTCCACAATGTTGAGAGCTGTTTTGAAGAACAATTTGAAGATGTGGGAGGAGTGTTTGCCGCATGTTGAGTTCGCCTACAATCGAGCGGAACACTCTACTACCAAGGTAAGTCCCTTCCAGGTAGTGTATGGTTTCAACCCTCGTGCTCCAATTGATATTTTGCCTTTGCCTACTAGTGAGAGAGTTAATAATGATGCTAAGGAGCGTGCTGATTTTATTCTAAAGTTACATGCTCAAACTAAAGAAAACATTGAAAAAATGAATGAAAAATATAGGATTGCTGGTAGCAAAGGTAGAAAAGAACTAAAACTTGAACCAGGCGATTTTGTTTGGTTGCATTTGAGAAAAGATAGATTTCCTGAATTGAGAAAGTCTAAATTGATGCAACGAGCTGCTGGTCCTTTTAAGATTTTAGAGAAGATAAATGATAATGCATATGTGCTTGAGTTGCCTCCCGAGTTCGGGGTTAGTCCCTCCTTTAACATTTCAGATTTACGGCCATACTTGGGAGAAGAAGATGAGCTTGAGTTGGGGACAACTCCGCTTCAAGAGGGGGAGGATGATGAGGACATCGCACCCATGGATACACACAATCATTCTTCCGCTACTGATATTGAAGGTCCAATTACTAGAGCTCGTGCACGACAATTGAATCAACAGGTGAGCTTGTTCTTAATTACGAGTTTATATGCTACTATAGAGAATAGATTGCTACCTAATGATTATATTGTGATTAGGAACCATGGAGAGGACAGAGGAGGGCCTGGAGAACAGCTAGGAGTCGGCCAAGGACGTGCAAACCAAGTCAGAGGCCCAACCCACGTCGACGTCGAGTCCAACTCGGAGTCCAGGAGCAGCCTGCATTAAAACGGACGCCCAGGTCGCATACGACCTCCGTTTTTGACGAACTACATATGGATGGAAAGAGGACGAGACCACCTTTCCAATGGGACCGGTCCCATGTCCAAATTCCTTCGGAGTCAACAGGAATAGTCGAAACAATGGACAGTCCAGAATCTGTCAGGGTGCTGCGACACCGTTTTTGGGCCGGATCGGCTTTGTATCGTGTTGAGCCCAATAGGGGCGCGTCCAGTAGGGATGTCGACGTCCCTCTGCCTTTATTTACAGCCGCCACCCCATGTTTAGGGTTCGGGTTTTGCTTAGATAATTTCTGTCAAGAACAGAGTCGCCGTACAACGGTTTGTGAGACCCCAACTTCGTGAGATTCAATTCAGATTTGCAATTTGGTTGTTTTCTCTCTCGTTCTTGCTTGTGTTTTCGATTCGCAGGCAGGGATAGCCTTCTCGGCGAGGTCACTCGTGTTCATCGCGAGTGATAACCATAGAGGACGTGGTGCTGCGATTGCGGGGTTCGGAACGTGCCGTTCGGAAGCCGGATCGATTTGTGTCGCGACCTCGCCCAAGTCGTAGTTATCAGAACCTGTAGGAAGATCGGGATCCCCGTTCCCATCATCTTCTGCCTTGACTTGGCGGCCTTCAGATTGGCTTGAATGACTCGTACTTTCTCTTCGGCCTGCTGCACTAGATCTGGTCCCAAAATAATTCTTTCGCCTACTTCTGATCAGTTGAGTGGCGTTCTGCAACTACGGCCGTAAAGTGCTTCAAAAGGTGACATCTTGATGCTGGCTTGATAGCTATTGTTGTACGAGAACTCTGCTAAGGACAGATAAGTGTCCCATCCTTTTCCATGTTCCAAGACGCAAGCTCGAAGCATGTCTTCAAGGATTTGGTTTACTCTTTCAGTCTGGCCATCTGTCTGGGGATGGTAAGCTGAGCTATGAATTAGCTTGGTTCCTAGTGAATCATGTAATTGCTTCCAAAATCGACCGATGAACTGGGTACCTCGGTCGGAGATGATTGTCTTGGGCACTCCATGCAGACAGACTATCCGATCAATGTATAACTGTGCATACTTCTTCATGGTGTATCTGGTTGACACCGGGATGAAGTGGGCCGTCTTTGTCAAACGGTCTACTATAACCCAAATTGAATCTAACTGCCGAGTTGTCATGGGTAGTCCAACAATGAAATCCATGCTTATGTCTTCCCATTTCCATGACGGAATGCTCAATGGTTGCGACAACCCTGCTCCCTTCAGGTGGTCGGTCTTTACTCTTCGGCACGTGTCACATTCCGCTATGTATCGAGCGATTTCTCTCTTCATTCTGGTCCACCAAAATTTCTTCCGCAGATCTTGGTACATCTTGTTACTGCCAGGATGAATAGAGTACTTAGATAAGTGAGCTTCATCCATGATCTTTCTTCGGAGCTCGTGATTCTTGGGTACTACTAGTCGATTTTTGAACCATAGAACTCCATCTTCGTCTTCTCGGAAGCACTGCATCTTCTTTTCTCGCAGTCCTAATCTGATCATTTCCATGCCCTTGTCAATCTTTTGGGCCTTGGCTACCTCGTCTCTAAGTGTGGGCACTAAGGCTAGGTTGTAGAGGGCTCCGTGAGGTAGAATTCTTACGGTCGGCTCTAGTTCTTCGGTTGCAACTCCTTGATCTAGGTAATGGCAATGGGCGTTTCTGCTAAGTGCATCTGCAACCACGTTAGCTTTGCCCGGATGATAATGGATCTCTATTTCATAATCCTTGATTAGCTCTAGCCATTGCCGTTGCCTCATGTTCAGCTCATTCTGAGTGAAGATATACTTGAGACTTTTGTGGTCGGTGTAGAGGTGCACCAGGTTTCCCAATAGATAATGCCTCCACACCTTTAGAGCCAATACCACAGCTGCCAACTCCAAGTCATGGGTAGGATAATTCAGCTCGTGCTTACAGAGTTGCCTTGAAGCATAAGCGATTACCCGCCCTTCTTGCATTAACACGCAACCAAGTCCAATGCCCGACGCATCGCAATATACGTCAAAGGGCTTGCTCAAATCTGGTTGGGCGAGTACCGGTGCTGTGGTCAAGTGCTTCTTCAAAGTCTGAAAAGCTTCTTCGCACTTTTCCGTCCATTTGAACTTCTGATCCTTCTTGAGCAGCTCTGTGATGGGTTTAGCAATCTTGGAAAAACTGGGGATAAAGCGACGGTAATACCCTGCTAATCCCAAGAAACTTCGCACCTTGTGAACTGTTGTGGGTGCCTTCCATCCCACAACATCTTGCACCTTTCCCGGATCTACAGAAATGCCTTCGGCGGACACCACATGACCCAGAAACTGAACACGCTCAATCCAGAATTCGCACTTGCTAAATTTGGCGTACAGTTGATGATCTCTGAGTCTTTGTAGAACTGTGCGAAGGTGCTGAGCATGTTCATCGGTCGTCTTAGAGTATACGAGGATGTCATCAATGAACACCACTACAAACTTATCCAGCTCTGGCATGAACACTGAGTTCATGAGGTACATGAAGTACGCTGGTGCGTTAGTGAGTCCAAACGACATCACCAAGTACTCATACAGCCCATATTTGGTGGAGAAAGCCGTCTTTGGAACGTCCACGGGACGTATTTTGATCTGATGGTATCCAGACCGGAGGTCGACTTTAGAGAATACCTTTGCTCCAGCCAGCTGATCAAACAGGGTATCTATGCGTGGTAGTGGATATTTGTTCTTGATAGTGACCGCGTTCAAGGGGCGGTAATCCACGCATAGTCTCAAGGATTGGTCCTTCTTCTTTACAAACAATGCCGGACATCCCCAAGGCGAGGAACTGGGCCGTATGAAGCCCTTGTCCAGCAACTCCTTCAACTGTGTCTTCAGCTCTACCAGCTCTTTGGGTGCCATCTTGTACGGTCTGCGGGAGATCGGAGCTGTGCCTGGCTGTAGCTCAATCTGGAACTCCACATCTCTGTCCGGTGGTAGGCCAGGTAATTCTTCTGGGAACACATCGGGGAATTCCTTAACCACCGGTATTTCTTCCAGACTTTTTCCGACGACATGGCAGACTTGTTTGAGGGCAGATCTAGGATGGTCTAGGTTTATAGACACGGAACCGTGAAGTGGAGAGGTTAAGTGGACTACACGGTTAGCAACATCAAGGACGGCATTGTGGTGCTTCATCCATTTCATGCCAAGGATAATGTCGATACCCTGCCCATCTAAGATTATGAAGGAGGTAGGATAGATGTAGCTTCCCAACTTTAGGGGTGCCTCACTTAAGCCATAGTTGGATAATATGTTACCCCCAGGCGATTTTATGAGAAAGGGTGGCTCTAGGGGAACGGTGATTAGGCTTTTACCCTTGACAAAATTTTCACTGATAAAATTGTGGGTGGCACCGGAATCAAATAGAACGAAGGCTGAATGGGTAGAGAGCGAGAACATACCCGCCAGTACTTGCTCCCCTTCAGAGATATCTTCGGCCGTGGTGTGGTTCACCCGACCAGTTCTGGTGTTCCTTTGCCCTCTTTGCTGACCCTGCCCCGGGTTTGCCTGCTGGTTGCCCCTAGCTTGCTGGTTGGAGGGGCACTCGCGGGCGAAGTGCCCGGGTAGCCCACAGGTGAAACAGGGTGTGCCTGGTCCAGGACGGGCGCCCTGTTGAGGTGGGCGGACACCCTGGTTCCTCTGTGGTGGCGGTGGTGCGCGGTAGCCAACCTGTTGTTGATTCTGCGGAGGCCGGTATGACTGCTGCGGTGGACGGAATGATGGAGCTTGCGGCGGGGTCGCCCTGTACTTCCTACCATCTGGTGCAGTGTACACCAGACGGTACTTTGGTGGCGGGGCGTTTGATGGCCCACTACTGGCTCGCTTCTTCTCCCGCTGCTCTTTCTCCAAGTA
Organism: Oropetium thomaeum; assembly: GCA_001182835.1. Taxonomy (NCBI): domain Eukaryota; kingdom Viridiplantae; phylum Streptophyta; class Magnoliopsida; order Poales; family Poaceae; genus Oropetium; species Oropetium thomaeum. The sequence goes on along the minus strand of LFJQ01000020.1, from coordinate 1,991,971 downwards.
CTCTTCGGCGATGAGGGCGTTGCTCACCAGCTCGTTGAATGAGCCGCCTTGGTTCAGGGCCAAGCGACCCTGGAGCGTAAGGTTCAGCCCTTCCATGAAACGGTATTTCCGTTTCGCGTCCGTGTCCACTTGCTCTGGAGCATACAGAGCAAGCTGATTGAACACCCGGGAGTAGTCGTGCACCGAGCGGTTGCCTTGTGTCAAGGCCATGAACTCTTTGGCCTTCCTTTGCATAAGCCCCGCGGGGATGTGATGAGCGCGGAATGCCTCCCGAAATTGCGTCCAAGGCACCTGGGTGTTTTCCGGGAGGGTGGCTAGGTAGTTAGCCCACCAAGCTCCGGCGTGCCCTTGGAGCATCTGGGCTGCGAACAACGTCTTCTGAGTCTCCGAGCAACGGAGTAGTCCAAACTTGGCCTCGGTGGTGCGAAGCCAATGGTCTGCCTCCATTGGTTCCCGTGCGTCGCGGAATTCTGGAGGATGAGTGGCCAGGAAATCAGCATACGTGCTGTCCTGGTTCTGGTTCCTTGCGCCACGATTCTGGCCATTATTTTGCAAAATGGTCCGCAGCATTTCTTGGGTCTGCTGGCTGCTCTGGAGCATGGCCGCCATAGCCGCGGCTAGAGTTGGCTCCGCTGGCGGGGGTGGCGGGTTGGAACTTTCCTCCTCTTGACGTCCAGCCCTGGTGTTCACCATTCTGAAAGAAAGTGAAAAGTGGTCCTCATTAGCACAGTTCACTCCATGACCATAGTTGGATATATACAAAAGGATGTCAAAATGCATGGCATGGACAACTCATAAAAACAAACTCTATTCCTTTCCAAAATAATGACAGTACAAAAGTTCCTTCAAGTTCTCTAGACTGTCAAATCACCACTCTTACATCCAAAAGATTACAACGCCACTAGGATAAACTCACGAGAACACACGCTAAACGCCATGACAGGCACAACGCACTCCTTAAGCGACTCATCTAGCTAAACTTGGCGTTGTAAAACCATCTCTGATCTACTCCTCATCTGGCTCTGGGTCTGAAGCTTCGGGATCCGACACCTCTGACTCAGGCGCATCATCATTAGCGGGAGGGGGCTGCTGTGCCTCCAAAAGTCCCGCGATCTGCTGCTGCAGATGATGGTTCTCGTGGGCGAGGTCCTCAGCTAGCACAATCGCATTGTCCCTAAGTATCTCTAGCTGGTGAATGTGCTGCAACATAATGTTGCAGTCGTTCTCCCTAGCATGGACTTGGGCAGTCTTAATCTCAGAAACCGCCTCTAGCTCAGTGATGCGTGTAGCGCGCGCGTCGCAGCGAGCACGCAGTGCATTGTTTCTACTCTCCAAGTTCTGTACCTTCTCCTTGAGTTGGGCCATCTCCACATGGGCCTGACGCAAAGCCTGTCGATCCATCTGGGCGGTGAGAACAGTGTCCTCATGCAAGTTGAGCAGTGCTAGGCTCAATGTGAACAAGGGAGTGACGTGGTCCATCTCTCCCCTGAAAGTCCTCTTCTGTGCATTCTTAACATTACGGTGCCAGGTGCTGTTAACCTGGTCCCGTATCGGGAACATCACCGCTGGCTTGTCCGCCAAGTCTTCTGTGTGCTTCTCGCATATCCTCAGTAGGGCCTGATGGGCAGCTGACTCGATGGCTTCGGTCTTGTCCGAACCGAAGGTGGTGGTGGTGTAAATCTCTCCGTTGGCCTGCTGAGGGTGTGTGGGTAGTGTAACCGTGGCCGAGCAGCGTGGTAGATCGTACTGTCGATACTCCCGAATCTGAAACCAAGGGGCCTCCGGATAACCCAGCGACTGCAAGGTCTGACCAAGTATCTCCACGAATCCCTTGCGTCCTGATTGCTTGGTGACGTAGGTAGGGGTGGAGCCTTCGACGCCTATCTCCGCGAGTCCATGCTCGATCGTGTTGGCGTCCATCTGCATCACAGAGGTGAACAATATTTTATCAATCAGAAGCCACATGTTGACACAAGGTTCAAAGCATGTTAAATCTTCCGGCACATAAAATATTTTTCATCCCTACGTAAAAGGCAATCTAAGTTGGTCACTAAGGATGCTAACTAGCAACAGTCGATCTGTCCAAGGGGCTCTACCATCTAGTTGCCCTGTCAAGGAGACAATCTTCTCATCGAGGAAAATTCTGGGAAGGCTCAAGGGTATGCAAGGAATCTGCTCTGACTCGGTTGGGGTCACGTACTCTCTAAGGAGGAAGGTAACCAGGTTGTTTTTAAATTAACTTTCGGATGTGTACTAGCCATTATTAGCAAAGTTTCTAGTTCTGGATGATTTAAGGTGGGTTTTAAGGAACTTTACCATTTGTCATGCAAATGCAAGCCTGACTCGTCCTATGCGTCCTCACAAAAATAAAAGAATACGCTTAGCGGTGACAGAATCGCACTCAAGTTAGCCGTCACTACACGTTTCTTACGATATCGTGGTTAGCGTACCTGCAGAAAATGCATCACAGGCAGTTGCAATATGATATATTCAAAAGTAAAGACGTCAACCCATATCATTGCCATATGGGTCGCCCCGAGTAGGTCACGTACGGGGATCACGTGTCCGACCTTCCCTGCGCGGCGACAGACTGCACTTTACCTCAGGCAGCGGAGGTATGAGAGTGTTCCGCAAAACCGAAGTCGTGAGGAACAAACTCATCTCTTGTGTGCCAAAGACACAAGACTCCACTGTTGCGAAGGTCTGCTTTCGCAACAGGTCCGTAACCCACACCTCGTACGGTAGAGGTCCGCTTTTCTCCCTAAACGGCAAGGGGGTGTACTATATTACAGCGAACATAGTACCTCCTTCCATACCACCACGGTATAGAACGCTACTGTCGCACACGCAACAGGGATTTCTCGACCTTTACCGCAGTCGAGCGGCGTACCTTACCTTGCTTACCTTATCGTCAGTGCGTCGTTACAGAAATGTAAATCTAGACTGGGTTTAGTTAGCTCCTACACTAGGTTAGCTTGCCACCTGATAACCTATTAACTAATAGGGCGCGTACCTCACTCGCACGTAATTTTTGAAAATATTGCCTTAAACGTTGTACCGTTTCCCAACACGGCTCTGATGCCAAGCTGACACGGACCCGCCCAGAAAACCACGTCTCAGGACGAATCCGGTCTGTTGTTAAGCCAGGATCCTGTTGGGCAACGCTCGGCGAAGCGAGCGTACACACGATACAACACAGGCAGGATAAACAGCAATAATTTAAGGAGGGAGAGTTTAGTACAACATTAATTGCTGGATTGTAACTTAAGTCTTACAAGAATTTCAGAGTACGCGAAACAAGTTTTGAATAACGTAGCAGCGGAAGACTCGATTGATACAGACTCCGACACTCATAAATTAAGCAAAAGCAAGCACCCTGCCCAGGGGCGTCGTGCTACTAGCCACTTCAAATTACTGCGGCGACTCGCACAGCTCCCACTGGAGGTTCCCAACCTCGGAGTGAGACTCTTCCTAGGGGATGCTATCTTCCTGATGCTGCGTGCCGGTGCCTGAAAACCACATATCGCTAGCGCGTGAGCTTTTAAGAAGCTCAACAAGACTGACCCGTCAATAGGCTGACTACAGCCGACTTCTAGACATGAAGGCTGGTGGGGGTGGGTTTTATTTGCCAACTGAACCCGCAACTTGTACTACTCTTGGTCAATTTTAGCACAAGTTAAGTAGTTAGGAATGTAACTTTAATTAGCACTGATCTAATCAAGCATAATAAAAGAGACAAGTAAATAGCATCATCAAATGTCAATCTCATTGCATCTCATCTTATTGCAGAAATGTGGTGCGTTTCACGAGCATGCTCACCAACTGGGAGCGACAGCGGTTCGAAACGATTTTTATACCCTGCAGGGGGAAACCTAATCGTACGACACGTGCGTGTCCCAGACTCGCACGTGGCAACCGTTCACACCAGCTCCTGCAACGTCAATTCCCTCCTACGTCTGCCTTAGCCGCGCCGCATCCCACCAGACAACACGTCCCAGACGATTTCTGTGGAGTTCCCACGCTGCCCACCCCAGATCTCCTCCTAGTCAGACACCGTAGGGCAGGTTCGACGTTGCAATCACTAGGCTACATAGGTTTACTGGGGCCCATTACACCCAGCATACGACCAGTACGTTCAACACTCGATCAGACTCGGACCACACGGATCAGACAGGTCTACGGTCACCCTGGACCCGGTCCAGTCGCCGACCTAATTGGTATCCTGTCTGACCCTCAAACTTTTATCCTTCTTTAATTATCTCATCATCAGGTGTCATAATGTATCAAGTGGTAGTTTCATCCAAGATCCTACCTTTCGCGAGCAGTGTCCACTCTGCTCGACTTCTACCGGTAATAACTTACTAAGCATAGCAACTGTTTGGTCATCTCTACCGCTACCGGTAGGGTTTCCTATGGGAACAATGCATCTAAGGTTGCAATCAACTCCTAACAACTTAATGCACAAACATGACATGACCCACTGAGTTGTAAAAAGAAAATTTAAACAGAGTTGGTGCACCGGGGCTTGCCTGGTTCGTCGGCTTCGCGGTTGATCTCTTCTGCTGGAGTGGAGGAGTCGGGCTCTGCAGCTACCTCACGTGCTTCGGAGTCTACATGATGCATTATGATTAAGATTATGAGAAGTTCAAGGATTGATAACAAATAACATAAAGCTTTTGCTAAGGAATATTTTAGGGTTTCAAAATGCGACGATTAGAATTAGGGTTAACCCTAATTCATTGACGCCACTGGTTTAAAACATTTGACTTAAAGAATGGGGTTCCAAGTCACTTATTCAATTTCTCACCATGTGATGTGTAAAGAGGGTCATATTCTCTGAATTAGTCTAAACTCAAATTTTAGGTTGAGATCCATCGGCATCTTTCTTCGGAAAATAATTAATCAATTAAACTACGATTATCAATCTTAGGGTTGCAATGAAAATTTTAGTTGCACTAAAATTTTATTTTTACTGGGTAGTGCTCTCTGAATCATGAATTTTGAAATTTGGTTGGGGCTTAGATTAATTTTCCAGATTTTATTAAAATTCAACAAAGTTTCTGTTATTTAAAATGGTAAAATCAGAAATAATTATTAAACCTTGGAATAAAATTATGAAATTTTATGTAACCACCCATGAGCATCAAAACTAAAGTTCTGTTTTTGGGTTCAACATTTTGGAGTACTTTCATAATGTATTTTAGAAAAAATGTAATTTAGTTAGGCAGAATGGAGTATCTTGAATAGGTTACATGTAATTCTGTGGTCCTAAAATCCTGGTAAAATTCCAGAGGATGCCTACTGTCATGCCACACTTGTAGATCAAATTTGAGCCCTAGCATTGCTCTACAATTTGAATTAGAATTCAGAAACAGAACAGATTGTTTTAATTATCCTTAAAAATTCCAGGTCATTTAGGAAAAAGTGTTTTAACAGAAAATTAGTGCATCTCATGAGGGTTCTAACAAAGTTTAGTTTGGAATTTTTGGAGGTTCCTGTGATTTGTTTGGCATTTCACAAGACAGGACAATATTGAAGGAAAATAGAATTGAAACAGTGATTAGGGCAGAACAGGGGAGCTGAGCTCCGATGAGCTCCGGCGACTGATTCGGTCAAAATGGTTGATCGGCTGCGCTCAATCCTTGGCCCTACACCATCTACAAGCTATGACGAAGCTCGGCAGCACGACAATGGTGAGGTTCCATCACCGGAGAGGGGTGCTCACCGTGGGGGTCGGCGGTGGCGGCGGTGAGGAAGGGTTCCCGACGAGATGAGCTAAATTCCGGAGAGAGGAGAGCGCCGTGAGCTGCACAATGACTTGACAAGTGAGTTGAGCAAGGGGAGGAGCACTGAAATAGGCCGGAGCATGGCCGGCGGCGAGGGGTGGCGGCTCTGCCCGAAGCTCGATGAAGGAATCACCGGAGGAACGGCGGAGGGAGAAGATTGGTTGGTCTAGCAGACTCACCGTGGTGCAGTGAACCTGTTTGACGGGGTTAGGGGTCGCGGGGATGGCTGGAATACCAAGGTCGACGGTGAGCTCAATTGGCGGCAGAAGGGGGAACTGGCGGCGGTGCAGGCGTTCTGTCGTCGCCGGTGAGTTTCTACGGCCGAGCACTTGTCAAAATCGATCACCGGGATGAGATGAAGCAGCCGGATGAAGGAATTGCAAAATGAGTGTACCGTGAAGATGAATTCGATGGTTGAGGGTCGGGGCGGTGCTCCTGTTGCCGGTGAGGACGACTGCAGTGTTCCGGGCGGAGGGAGCGACGGGAGCGCAATTCGATCAACTGAAAGCTGCACCGGGGCGAGGGGAGTCGTTTAGGCAAGGTTGGATCAGTGGAGAAGGGTCGGAGGTGTGGTCTCACCGTGAGCTCCCCTTCGGCGGCAATGGCGACGGTGGCACCCGAGTGAGGGAAAACGGCAAGGCTTGCGTAGGAGCGAAATTGGGCGCGGGGAAAGTGGGAGGAGGGTTCAGCGCACTCCTTTAAGGCGTTGCGTGGAGAGTTAGGGATGGGAGCAGAGGGGGACGACGGAATTGGCCGGCGGGGCGGTGCTTGCCGCAGAGGCACTGCCGCTCGGCAATTTGGCGTGCAGCAGCGGCGACAAGACGGGGAGAGAGAGGGGAAGGAGGGAGGAGGAGAGAGCGGCAAAGGATTCGGAGGAGATCTTCCGATTGAATGCTTCTCCAAAGGAGTGCCGGTCGGCGGGGAGGGCGGCCCTGCCGCGCGGCGGTTGGCCAACGGGGGCGGGCGGCACTGTGCTTCGTCAGCCTGTTGTCGAATTCAAATGAACTGCTACAGGCTCCTTCTGGTTTAAATTGAAAACCCCAATGCCTCAGCTCATAAAATTATGAAAATTTTTGTGCATACTCAGGGAATTATTTGGAACACTTTTTATTTAGGGTTCGAGTTCTGAATCAGCTCCAAAAATTTCTTGAATTTATGGGTCCACTTTAGTTTGTGTGAATTTTAAAAGGGTCTGAACCTTCTCTAAAAACCTTGGATAAATTTCTAAAATTCTATTTTGAAGTGAACTTAATTGTTATGCAAAAATATAGCTAGGGTGTTGTGGAAAATTTGGTGGGTCACGCATTAGGGTTTCATTCCTGCCCGAAGGATAAAATTTTCGACACTGCGGGTGGAAACTCCCCGAACTTGGTAAATGTGTTCTGTGGATTATCAAAGTTTTTTTTTAGAGTGTCTTTGGGGTATTTTAAACAACATTGCACTTACTCCCATTGTTGGTTTTGCTTTTAGGTGTGAAATGTTGTCGATTTAGGTCCTAGTGACACCTGGGGTGTCACAATTTGGTGGATGGATAGGGAAAATGGAATTGCTATCTCTCAGTGTAGGAGTTTAGCACATTTGTGGGATGCAAGTGGACATGACCATGAAAGTATAATAAACTCCTAACAAAGGGTCACAACAATTTGACAAAACTCAATGTAAAAGCAAGCAGCATATGAGTATAAAGTTTATTATGGAGATTATCATATGGCTCTGGTGGGAATTTATATCAATGAGGAATAAAACAAGCCTTATGATTTTTTTTAAAATAACATGCTAGCTAAGCATATAGAGAATAGAGGTCATATCATCATACTATATCACATAAATCAACAACCTAATTAGCTGTTCTATAGTGTATAGTCATGAGCATTGGTATGTATGAAAGGAATAAAATTTATGTAAACCAGTCATCCTAATTGATTGAGAGTGAGCAAGAAGTATATCCTTTTTAATTATTTTTTTATTTATTTGTTCTGAAATTTAGACAGCGGGAGGATGAGGCAAACCGAGTGCAGTGAAATGTAGTCGTGTGGTGCAGTGCATCGGTCGTCTCGTCCGTGGGAGGCCTCATGAAGCGATGTGATCGTGTAATGTGGAGGGCTCCCCCACACTTGTTGTGCGCAACAGTGCTTCCTTCTAATCGAAACAAACAAAGAAAAACACGAGTGGAAACAAAATGGGACTCCACTGGTATGATTGCCGGTGAGTCATGAGTTTAAAATACAATTATAGGCGCTACATGATGAATAATGAAGGAAATAAACCTAAATGACAAATTCTGAAAATAAACTAAGCGCCTGATTCCTAAATTATGGCGGGAAAGCTGTCTAAGGTCTAGCATTAAATAGCTATCTACTTTCTTATCTTTATTTCTAGATCAAATTCTTGAAGTAGGAGAATCCAATGGATTAGACGAGGTTTAGCGTCCTTTTAGTTAAGAGGTAGTTGAGGGCTGCATGGTCAATGTAGATTATGACCTTGGCGCCCACAAGGTAGGACCTAAACTTGTCTATAGCAAAGGCTACAGCTAGGAGTTCTTTTTCTATGGTGGCATAATTAAGTTGGGCTCCTGTCAAGGTCTTGCTAGCATAGGCGATGGCATGTTGCTTTTTATCCTTGGTTTGCCCCAAGGCTGCTCTAAAATCATAATCACTAGCATCGCACATGATTTCAAAAGACAGCTTCCAATCCGGTGGTTGGATAATTGGAGCTATGATGAGTGCTTTCTTTAAGATTTCAAAGCTTTGCGGCACTCATCTTTAAATTCGAAGGGTGCATCTTTAGCGAAGAGGGTAGTGAGGGGTCTGGCGATCTAGGAAAAATCCATTATAAACCGCTTATAGAACCCTGCATGGCCTAGGAAGCTGCGAATTCCCTTCACATTGATAGGAGGTGGAAGCCTTTCTATGACATTGATCTTGGCCTTGTCCACCTCGATACCACGTTCGGACACTAGGTGTCCCAAAACGATTCCTTTCTCAGACCATAATGTGACATTTCAACCAGTTGAGCACTAGGTCATTTTCTATGCATCTTTCCAAGACCTTATCTAAGTTCTCAAGACAATGATCAAAGGTTTTTCTGTAGACGCAGAAATTGTCCATGAAAACTTCCATGATGTCATCTATCATGTCTGAGAAAATAGACATCATGCACCATTGGAATGAGGTAGGTGCATTGCACAAGCCGAAGGGCATTCTACGGTAGGCATATGTTCCGTAAGGGCACGTGAACGTGATCTTGTTTTGGTCATCAGGATGGATAGGAATTTGGTGAAAGCCAGAATATCCATCAAGGAAACAGAAGTACGAATGGTTGGCTAATCATTCCAACATCTCATCGATGAAAGGGAGCGGAAAGTGGTCCTTCTTTGTTGCCTCGTTGAGTTTTCTGTAGTCTATGCACATCCTCCATCCTGTGACCGTCATTCCTCCTTTCTTGGGTACGACTTGGATTGGGCTAACCCACTCACTGTATGGTACGGGATAAATAATCCCTGCACGAAGGAGTTTCAAGACTTCCTTCTTTACCACTTCTCGCATTGTATTGTTTAGCCTTCGTTTGGGTTCTCGTGAAGGTGTGCAATAAGGCTCTACGGTGATGCATGGGCACAAAGAGCACAATTGATCCCTTTAAGGTCTTGTAGGGCGTAGCCTAGTGCAGTGTGGCGTTTTTCCAAGGTGGAAATTAACCTAGTGGTTTGTTCTTTTGAGAGTTTGTCGCTGATGATGACGGGACTCTCAAGGTCACCATTAAGGAAGACATACAACAGGCCAGGAGGTAAAGTTTTGAGATAAACAGGGGGTCGTTATGGTGGTTCATTTTTTGGTAGCTCGTAGGTTTCCCTAGTTTCATCCTCTTCTACGAATTGCTGGGCATCGTATTCAAGGATGGCTTCGGGTGATTCAAAAGGAAAGATTGCCATCACTTCTTCCGTTAAATCTTTTTTTTTTTTGAATACACAGGGTTTAGGGTTTTTTCCAGATCGCCAGACCCCTCACTACCCTCTTCAAAAAGTCCATCCTCGATTACGAAAGGAAATTCTTCAGGTTGAAGTTGTTCTTCCTGAATATTCTTGGGTTCAGGGAGAGGCTTAGGTGTTTGGATCTTGGGATATGAGTTGGGATTCAACATCTAAAAGCTCTTCATTGGTCGCCTTGACGTCTTTTGTAGGTGTACTCAAACCATCGACAAAGGAAGTATTTTTCTTGGATGCGCTCCTAGATGATTTTGGCTTTAGACAGTGTCTTGTGTAAGAAGGAACCTTCAGAGGCAATGTTAAGATATAGGGCAGATTCCTTATTCAGATTCCTTTGGAGTAACACTGCATCGGGCAGAAGTAAGTCTGGTCCGGACTGGGTAAGCATCAACAATCGGGACCAGGCTGCGCTTGTGGATTCTTTCTCAAACTGTTGAAAGTCAAGAATTTACCTTTGCAGAGAGGCGACTCGGGATAATGGGAAAAAGGCGAGACAAAATGTGAGAGACCCGACTAATTTACATTCAAGTTTACCAAGTTGACTCGCGGCCCACGCATGGTATGCGAGCACTCAACCCGATAAAAGAGAATATAAACCCGGCAGTCCCCCGACATGCTTCTCAAGCAGTGTCCAAGATCCAAGCACGTCGTTAACATCATAGGTGATATATCACATAGGTCACATTAATTAATAACATTAATTTAAAATATTCTTACATACCAAGGTTCATTATAAGTCTTGAAACTAATAAATTAAAGAGCGGAAGCGTTTCTAAGGAAGACGATGGTCGTAGCAGTTGCAATGAGAAAACATCAAAGGATTGCGATGCCCAGCCCACGAACATCGCAAATCATGGTCACTCGAATGTCTTGACTATGGCTCGCCCTCGCCGGCATCGGCGGGGGCAAAGTAGCCGAAGACCAACTCATCCTCACCTGCAAAAACTTAAGCAACAAACGTTGAGTATGAAGGTACTCGCAAGTCTTACCCTGTTGTGGAAATTAGTTCCCGACTCCAAGGATAATGCAATGAGGTTGTAGCAAGGTATAAGGTATAGGAATGGACTCGGTTGCTTAAAGTAGAAACTAAGCATAAGCATAAAGTAAAAAGGACTCTTGCGGGCATGAACTTCTATTGAACCCGATTCCTAAGTATCATGTAACCATAAACCATGTACATACCATCATCCATGTTCCATCCGAACCATGGATACAAATAACCATATTCCAATTCCCAACATGTTTTGTGACAACTCTACGATATTATCCAAAGGACACTGAGCTTGATCGTAACCGAGATCGCTGCGGATTCGAACCAATTTTACACCCTGCAGGGGAGTCCAAGTGTACCCAAACGACTGAGGACCATACGGCTCATGCAACCCGCTAAAGTTACACAAGGGGGTACTCATGTCAACCTTTTTCACACTCGTGCCCACACGGTTGGAAAATCCACACGGTGTCGAGTACCACCGCCTCGTAGGCACACATGAGTCCCTCGTCGAGTATCACGGCCTCGCAGGCACCCATGACTCCCTCGTTCCACACACCATGCAGTCATCGGCCAAACGTTGGTACGCAATGAGATACTCAGCTTGTCCTACCATTATATTCGACATGTGGTATGAAGGGAAAGTGCTCAGGCCAAGAATAGCACGGCCGGGTCCTAGGTCAATCGAGATGGGGCCTACGGCACACAAGGCCTCCATGTCTTGCTGCACTCCTATTCCACCGTCCAGATTTCAGTTTTTAACACTTTCCCACTTTTACCATCATATGAACTCGTCACAATTCCATAAGTAACCAGGGTAAGTCCTATACATGCGAGTTCTATAGCTCAAGTTATGTCCAAAACAGTTTTACCGATTCCGGTTACGGGTTTCCCGGTTTCCAGGTTTCCGGTTCCGATATCGGGTGGCACACGGATGTCGTTTCCGGGAAAAATCCCAAAACACATCTCATGTACGGGCTTTACTAAGTGGCTTGGGTTACTACGAGACTAATTTTGAGTGGTTTTGACCCGCGTTAACAGCAACACGAGCTCTCCGACTGTTGTTGCCCATTTACGACATCGGGGATACCGTAACGGTGCCGTAAAAATCGTAACGACTTTTTCGGTGAAATTCAAAGTTAAGTTACAGGCATGGGACCATTTTTAGTTTAAAGTAGGCTCTAAACTAAGACTTTTGGCTCTGGTTTGGGGTCAAGTTGAGCTTCTATGAATTTACTAAAAATCAAACAATGTTCTGTTTTCCAAATTTGTAAAATCCGAAACATGTACTAACACCTATGGAAAAATCATGAAACTTTATAGATCTACTATTGAGCATCTAAACTAAAGTTTTTGTTAAAGGTCTTGGGCTTTTGGGTGACTTGCCTAATGTACCATAGAAAAGGACAAATAAACTATGTTTTTAGGGATATTATCCGTGACATACATGCACAAATGTTCATGAAAAATTCTGGTAAAAATGCAGGAGATGCATCATGCCACGATACAATTATGGTCAAAAATCAAGTCTAGCAACCTTCTGGAACTTCAAATAAATATCAAAAACAGAATTACTTCATTGAATTATTGAGGAAATTCTAGGGACATTTTTGAAAAACTGCTTTAACAGAAAATTAGTTCATTGTTCAAGGATTCAAATAAATTAGGTTTGGCATTTTTAGATTTTTCCAAGATTTTCTACACACTTTACAACTTCTGGCTAATTACTGGAAAATGGAACAATTGATGGAACAGTGTCACAGAACAGAGGAAATGGCAGGGGCGGTTGCTCCAGGGAGATTTCTCGCCGGAGAAGAAGGTTAGAGGGGGAATTGAAGTGTCGTGGAGCATCACCTCGACTCAAAGCACTGATTTGTGAAGGATAATGGCCTCGAGGAAGAGGGAAGCAGTGCCGGCGACAGTGAGGTTGAGGCGGCGTCAATGGCGGCCGAGGTGGTGGCGCAAGGTGTTCTTCGTCAACGGCGATGAACTGCGGCCACAACCTTGTCAAGGTGATACACTAGGGTGAGGTGCTCCTCCCGGTGAAAGGAATTGAAGAGACATCGTACCGTCGCGGTGAATTTTGGGAAATGGTGGCCGTCGGCGAGGTATAGGCCGAAAACAGGGGCGGCGGCGTTCCAGGCAAACGGCGGCACGGCCGGGGCTCTTGGTGGTTGGAGAGCTTCAGGGGGTTGAGGAGAGCTTGCTTGGCACGGTGGTGAAGCTTGGGAATGTGACACCCCGATCCAAGGCTTAACAGGATTAATAGGCCGATGTAGGCCGAGCCCGCTTACATCAGGTAGCTTTTTATAATTTCCCGCCTCCTCAAGGCCGAGCCCGCTTACATCAGGTAGCTTTTTATAGGATGTAGGCTGGCCTCACAGACCAACACAAGTCTTTTCTGCGCACATTTGTCCTCACTCGTGCGCACCCGGGAATAACTTCCCAATCGACCACCCATCCTGAAATTGCTCCAGGCCAAGCACGCTTAACCTCGGAGTTTTCTTGGAGCTAGGCTACCGGAAAAGAAGTTGCAACTTGTTGATATGAGCATCCTATTAATCCTGTGAAGCCTTGGATCGGAGTGTCACAGGGAATTGCCGAAATGACCTAGCGGCGCGTGGGCAGCCGGCGGCTAGAGCAATGGCGGCGCTCGGCAGAGGAAGCAGGCTTGCGCGCGAGGGGGGGAAAGAGCAGGGAGAAGAAGGAAGGAGGGGGCTCAGTTTTATGCTCAAAGGAGAAGTGAGGAAGGGAGAGAGAGAAGGGGCGTCGCGAATTGGGGCACAGGGCCGGCAGTCGGCAATAGGGTGTGGGAGGCGGCGCTACTGTCGATGGCGTCCGAGCGGAGGAAAATTTATGGCGCACCAGGGAGAGAGAGAGGGAGGAGAGCGGAAGGGGGAGGGAAATCTCTTTCCAAAATTCAATGCCAAGGAGGAGTAATGGCGCTCGCTGTGCTCGGCCGCAATCACGGCAAGGCCGTCGTGGGCGGCGCACAGTTCACGGTACAGTAGTTTTCTGTAACGTCCCGCCTCCCCGAGGCCGGGCCCGCTTACATTAGATAGCTTTTATAGGATATAGACTGGCCTCACAGACCAACACAAGTCTTTTCTACGCACATTTGTCCTCACTCATGCGCACCCGGGAGTCACTTCCCGGTCGGTCACCCATCCTGAAATTGCTCCAGGCCAAGCACGCTTAACCTTGGAGTTTTCTGGAGCTAGGCTACCGGAAAAGAAGTTGCAACTTGTTAGTATGAGCATTCTATTAATCCTATTAAGCCCTGGGCCGGGATATCACATTTTCAATTCCATTTTGAATTATTCCAACTCCCTTCACTTGAGTCAATTGAAAACCCTAGCTCCCGAGTTTAAAAAATTTTTGAAACTTTTTGAGTGACGTAAGTGAATTATTTGGAAGTTGTCAGAATTTTCAACTTGGTTCAAAGTTGTCATAATTTTAAAAGGGTTTAGACTTCTTCCAAAAATTTTGATAAAATTTCCAAAATTGTATTCTAATGTGTAGTTAATTGTTATGTAAAAACATCAGGGTAGTTTTATTAAGAAAACAAAAGACCTCTTGAAAGCCGATTAAGGTTTCCGAAAACGACGAAAACTTCGAAACCCTGACCCAAAAGCCAAAACGGAAAAGGTCGAAATCAAATTCAAATCTAGTGAGCTCAAATTCAAATGGATAAAAGTTTGCAACTTTTGGGATGTGACACAAAATTTGTTCCTCAGCTCTTCCCATTCCCTTGTACACTTCCTATGGCATGCGTGTCTTTGTTTCGCTTTCTGAACAAGAGAGAACGGAAATAGTTTCCACTTGAGAGTTTATTGCATTATGCCTTGAATGACTAGACATGAACACAATTGTTCAAACTGTCGCAAATGATTATAAGGACTCTCGCTATCTAGGCCAGAGAAGGATTGCTCCTGAACCATGGCTATAAAAGCCGGGCGAAGTTCGTAGCCAATTGTTTCAATAGGTCGAGAAGAACTCGGTGGCTCGCAAAGAACTTGCCTCGTGGAGCAGAGTACTTGCAGAGTGGTTGCTCCATGATGGGTAGAAGGGGTGAGGAGTAAAAAGATCACAGATAAATCCGTAAGCGCACGGAGTACCGTTGTAGCATTTTACCCTAAAGTAGTCCAAGGTCCACAGGGAACGTGTGTGGGCTAACTACTAGTCAAGTCCAAGGAACAACCTCACTAAAAAGTGGGCAAAGGATAGAGGGGCAACTTAAGAGATAAATCCTAATCTAAGCAAGAAGGTTTATTCTATCCTCGCTTACTTCGGCCTCTGGTTTACTCCCAATCCAGGAAAAGATTCCGGTAACTATAAAGGCTACTTATGTATCCGGACATGGAGGATTACGAAGAACAGACAAGGCTGTGATCTTCAAGCCACCTGCCTCTAGCTCCGTGGGATACACACCACTCATAGGTAATATCTATCTAGACACCACGTTTCCACACACTATTACTACTTTAACCTTGCGTAGGGATCTAGCCCGTAATTAAGTTAAAGCATATACTAAGTACGCGGTGAATTAGCACGAAGAATAAACACTACTTACCAGACTAAGACAATATGCTCATAAAGTGTGCACGAATACTTACTTGATTAAATAAAGCATCCGTCAAGGTACAAGTGCGAAGCAGAGTGATGACAGGCCACCACTCCGACTCGACTTAGTAGAGGATCCTATGCCAAGAGAGCACCGACAAGCCGGTGCTTCCCTTGGAGAACCTCTGCCTCACTCTCTTCCTTTCTAGAACTCTAAGGACTAGAGCCTAAGAGCCTAAGCCTTTAAGGCAGCAACACAAGTGTAAAAGTGGAGTGAAGAGTTGATGCTAGAGAGTGAGGAGAGGGGTCATATTTATAGGTGGAGCTGACTTGGGGGGTGAGTTTCCTCCTCTCCTTCTTTCTCTCTTTTCCCGCCACCTAGAGTCGGTAACTCCTGAGCCCGGTCAGCACCGCCTTTGGTACGTCGACTGGAAGCTTCCTGCCAAAGTGGGGCCTGGGTGGTCCTTAAGTGACCCGAATTTTAGTGTATTCTTTTTTTTATTATTTATGCAGAGATTTGACGGAAGGACCATCAACAGCGATGGCGGCGAGTAAGGACTGCTGGGCCGATTGAATCAGCGGAGCTGCTTGGGGCGTTCCTTGGAGTACGGCCTCCAAGGCTTTTAGACTTGCCGGCGCAGCAGCCATGTTGTTGGCCGGAGTCTTAAAGATTTCCTCCAATCCTTCCTGCAACCCTGCCATGGTCAAGTTTCTTCTTACTCCTTGTGTTGCAGCAGGCGGGACGCGGTGAAGACGTTGTTGATCGGTCGTCTCTAGCTCTCCTGTCTTTGGTGTGACCTTATCAGTCAGATCCTTTGCACTCAATGCCACCTGCCTGGCAATCTCTTCTAGTCGTATCCACTCGTGGCGCTCTTCCAAGGTCTCTCACTGTCGCAACCCCGTCCGATAAAATCGTACGGTTGCTCATCCAGGATCATTCGGGGGGGCCGCTTGCCGAAACAAGTGACTTTGCAGTACAATAATTAACAAGGACTCGCATAAATGACTTGAAGATACATTAATTCAGGTTATATTACAACTGATTTCAGAAGTTTAGGAAGTGCGGAAACGTAGTTTTGATAACAAACACGTGGATTTCAGCGGAAACAAAAATCTAACACTCGACGCCTCGATTAAACACCCCAGCCCGATGGTGTTTAATCTCCATGGGAGGGCGAAGCGGGGACCCACTCGAAGGTCCACTCCGAGGGCGTCTCCTCTTCCCAACCACCCTGGCTACAGTCAGCACTAATACCTGCAAAACAACAAACAACAAACCGTGAGCGACTGACGCTCAGCAAGACTTACCCGTCAATAGGCCTTCTAAGGCCGACTCCTAGTATGCAGGGAGTATTTGTGGCAGCAGGGTAAGTATTTGCAAAACAGCACTAATGATAAACCCTATTTTCAGGTTTTAGCCAAGATTTTAAAAGTTCGCTAGCAGTAGTAAAATGTGCTCTTAATACTAAACAAACATGGTTGCAATACAATTTATTGAGATCCCAAAACATCGGTTTTCTTCCCACCATACAACCCACATTCTCGGCAAGATGTGACACAGTGGACAAGCGGGTACTCTTAACCGTGAGGGGCGGCGATTATAATCGATGTACATCCTGCAGGAGAAACCCGAATAACACGACACGTGCGCACTCCACGAGTCGCACGTGGCCACCTTTCACTGCATCGCGACAGTGTCGGTCCGACTGCCATCTCTCCAAGGACATGGTCCTCCAGGCAACGCCCTGCGTCCCTGTACGGCCCCAAGCCTTTCCCACTAGCACATGCCCAAGAAAAACAGAAATGCGAAATCATCCACCCTACTGGTCCGTTCACCCGGAAAAAGAGATGGCTGGTCGTCCAATCACTGCGCAATGAGCTACGTCGGCTTCCTGGTTCCCATATGCCAGTATGCATTCGGTACACAACTCAATACTTGCCCATGGGTGCCGACATTCAGTACCATTGTTAACTTAACCCATTCAGCAATATTGGCTAACAGTTAATGTCATATTTTGTGCCCATTCCCTAAAGACTACACATTTGACAGTCACCCCTCCCACAAGACTTTAGCCATCGAATGAGTAGTCTCCATACTACTCATATGCTACCGATTCCTAATATTAGCAAGGCATGCTAGCGCTTAGCTGATGCTACTGGATTATCCCATAGGAATTCCTGCTAAGGCTATGCAACTAGGTGTCAAACAACTCCTCGACGTAATGCACAAACAAGACCTGCAAACATAGTGACAAAGTAAAACTTTAAATCTTAGGTGTGCACCGGGGCTTGCCTCGGTTCGGGAAGAAGTTAGCACAGTCGAAGGCGGGGTCGGCAGCGGGGAAGTCCTCCTCAGCTTCAGTGGCCGTCTGCAGCTCGGTTCCTATATGAAGATGCAAGGTAATCTTGTATTAACAGATGAGTGAAGTTGCATGAATTTCTCTCTAACAAACTTTAGTGTTGCTTCGGTAGACGGGACTAGCTAGACTGGTCGGACGGCAAAGATTACCAGAGGGCTGTCGGTGGAAAAAGAACAGCAACAGAGACTGGTCGTCGGAAAAGTGATGTCGACGCGCCGCTACTTCTGCAATAATGCGGAAGATTAGGGCGGCGGTTAGAGGCGATAACGGCTGATGAGGGAAGCGACGGCAGGGCAAGGCTTACCGAGCGCACCTGAGCACGAGAGAAGCTGGCTCTGCTTCGGCCCTGCGGGGCTCTTCGGCTGTAATGGCGGAAGGGAGTGGAGACGAGAGCAGAGAGACGAGCGCGCAGAGGAGCAAAAGAGCTCGCCGAGTGAAGTGTTTCGTCTCAGGGAAAAATATCAGCCTCCGTTCCTTTTGTCTCTCCAGGACGACGCAAGTTGGCGCGGCGGCAGTGTACTGCAGCGCATGCGCGCCGAGCGTGCGCGTCCCATCACGAAGACTTTCGGCACGGTGGCAGCACTGCTGTGTACGGCCAGGCACTTTTACGGTTGGGAAGATGACCGGCAGCATTAATGGCGCGGCCGCTTCGAGCTCGGGTCCGACGAGTCTGTCCGGCCTCGGGGTCGAGCG
Source organism: Oropetium thomaeum (assembly GCA_001182835.1). Lineage (NCBI taxonomy): Eukaryota > Viridiplantae > Streptophyta > Magnoliopsida > Poales > Poaceae > Oropetium > Oropetium thomaeum. The sequence goes on along the minus strand of LFJQ01000020.1, from coordinate 1,973,596 downwards.
AGGCGGAACGAAATGCGGCTTGTCCGACCTCGGGGGTCGAGCGAAACGGATCGAAACTGCTTGTCCGACCTCGGGTCGAACGAAGCGGAAAGTGATGACGGGTCGGGCGAGACGGAAAATAATGTCCGACCGCTGGGGGTCGGAGTCGGGCGAATCGTGAAAATCATCCGACCTCTGGGTCGGAGGTCGGGCGAAACGCAAAAGTCATCCGACCTCTGGGTCGGAGGTCGGGCGAAACGCAAAAGTCATCCGACCTCTGGGTCGGAGGTCGGGCGAATCGGATTCCCAAACGACGGGGTCGGGAAGACATGGAAAAGAACAGAGGAGCGGCACCCGGAGGAGCAGGGACTCGGGCGGCGGCTTGAAATTGGGAGAACAGAGGAGACCGGACGGCGCTCGTTCCTGCTCGGAGCGGAGCAAGGCCGGCGGTACACGGGCGAAAGCAATGAGAAGCGGAAAGACAGTAAAGATTGGATTTCAAATTAAATTTTGAATTTAAGTTCTGTTGATTAGATCCTTTGATGTCATTAACTTTGGGTTTTGAGATTTTTATAGAACACAATTAAGTCTTTATTGACAAAGGATTTAGCGAGAATTTAGTTCGGGATGTTACAGCCCTTCCCCCTTAAGAAAATCTCGTCCCGAGATTTCGAAAAGAAGGATGTGATAAGGGAACTCGAGGATTACCTCATGATAGATGCCACATTAATCCTGGGAGATTTGGGTGGCAGGAATTTATTTGAAACCTTCCAAATTGTGCCCATTCACATTTTAGAATAACAGGCGTGAACTACAAGCTTTGGAAAATGACTCATTGCTGAAATCCCGGATTGGTTGATTTCAGTCCAGAGAGGTGTTCACCGGAAGGTCCGATCCCACATCGGAATGTCCGGTGACCAAAAAGAGAATTCCAGAGGGAGTGTCTTCGGACTGTCCGGCCCTGCACCGGATGGTCCGATGTCCTTTCCAGAACAGAGGGGCACCTTCCCCCTTAAGAGGAGTCTGGAGAATGAATTTTAAGAGATGAAACCCTACGGATTCTATAGGATTCTGGAGTGAGGAACAGGCTGAATACAGGGGGATGAAATTTTTGGGTCCTTCTTTCCTTAATTATTTTCCTAGGTTAATTCACAGGTTCTTATTGGATTTAAAGGGTTGAACTTTTTAGTTAGGTGAATTTCAGGACTCAAGCAGATTTTAAAGGATGCCACGGCCTAATCGTCCTTACCAAAAAGGAAAACCCTAATACGTCATCCTCGGTGGCACTACTCGTTCTCTCGAGACAAATCGTTTTCTACACGGTCTAACGATAGTTAGGGTACCTGCAGAAAAACACATCACAGAGCAGGTATGCAATATGGCCATGATAGTCACGACTCATGGCAACCGGCGGCAACCAGTAACGCCTTGCCGTTAGCGGCCATGAAAAGCATCTCAGGCAAGATGGGTGAACCAGCAACGCGAACACCAAGCGACCGTGAATGTTATCCCACGGCAGGACTACGTACCTTCGTTGTAGTTCGATGGGGCGTCGTTGCAAAAATTGTAACACGTACCTTCGCGTAGTTCGTTGGTGCGTCGTTACATAATCATAAAGTTACAGAAAGGTAAAATGCATGAATGCATAGTTAGCTTGCCACCTTCCTAACTCTAACCTCCACTAAGGGCTGTTCTACACCGTACCTCACCGTAGCGCAATTTTTTGAAAACATGCCTCGTTAATTAGAGTACTAACCCCCAAATAGCTCTGATACCAGCTGTCGCAACCCCGTCCGATAAAATCGTACGGTTGCTCATCCAGGATCATTCGGGGGGGCCGCTTGCCGAAACAAGTGACTTTGCAGTACAATAATTAACAAGGACTCGCATAAATGACTTGAAGATACATTAATTCAGGTTATATTACAACTGATTTCAGAAGTTTAGGAAGTGCGGAAACGTAGTTTTGATAACAAACACGTGGATTTCAGCGGAAACAAAAATCTAACACTCGACGCCTCGATTAAACACCCCAGCCCGATGGTGTTTAATCTCCATGGGAGGGCGAAGCGGGGACCCACTCGAAGGTCCACTCCGAGGGCGTCTCCTCTTCCCAACCACCCTGGCTACAGTCAGCACTAATACCTGCAAAACAACAAACAACAAACCGTGAGCGACTGACGCTCAGCAAGACTTACCCGTCAATAGGCCTTCTAAGGCCGACTCCTAGTATGCAGGGAGTATTTGTGGCAGCAGGGTAAGTATTTGCAAAACAGCACTAATGATAAACCCTATTTTCAGGTTTTAGCCAAGATTTTAAAAGTTCGCTAGCAGTAGTAAAATGTGCTCTTAATACTAAACAAACATGGTTGCAATACAATTTATTGAGATCCCAAAACATCGGTTTTCTTCCCACCATACAACCCACATTCTCGGCAAGATGTGACACAGTGGACAAGCGGGTACTCTTAACCGTGAGGGGCGGCGATTATAATCGATGTACATCCTGCAGGAGAAACCCGAATAACACGACACGTGCGCACTCCACGAGTCGCACGTGGCCACCTTTCACTGCATCGCGACAGTGTCGGTCCGACTGCCATCTCTCCAAGGACATGGTCCTCCAGGCAACGCCCTGCGTCCCTGTACGGCCCCAAGCCTTTCCCACTAGCACATGCCCAAGAAAAACAGAAATGCGAAATCATCCACCCTACTGGTCCGTTCACCCGGAAAAAGAGATGGCTGGTCGTCCAATCACTGCGCAATGAGCTACGTCGGCTTCCTGGTTCCCATATGCCAGTATGCATTCGGTACACAACTCAATACTTGCCCATGGGTGCCGACATTCAGTACCATTGTTAACTTAACCCATTCAGCAATATTGGCTAACAGTTAATGTCATATTTTGTGCCCATTCCCTAAAGACTACACATTTGACAGTCACCCCTCCCACAAGACTTTAGCCATCGAATGAGTAGTCTCCATACTACTCATATGCTACCGATTCCTAATATTAGCAAGGCATGCTAGCGCTTAGCTGATGCTACTGGATTATCCCATAGGAATTCCTGCTAAGGCTATGCAACTAGGTGTCAAACAACTCCTCGACGTAATGCACAAACAAGACCTGCAAACATAGTGACAAAGTAAAACTTTAAATCTTAGGTGTGCACCGGGGCTTGCCTCGGTTCGGGAAGAAGTTAGCACAGTCGAAGGCGGGGTCGGCAGCGGGGAAGTCCTCCTCAGCTTCAGTGGCCGTCTGCAGCTCGGTTCCTATATGAAGATGCAAGGTAATCTTGTATTAACAGATGAGTGAAGTTGCATGAATTTCTCTCTAACAAACTTTAGTGTTGCTTCGGTAGACGGGACTAGCTAGACTGGTCGGACGGCAAAGATTACCAGAGGGCTGTCGGTGGAAAAAGAACAGCAACAGAGACTGGTCGTCGGAAAAGTGATGTCGACGCGCCGCTACTTCTGCAATAATGCGGAAGATTAGGGCGGCGGTTAGAGGCGATAACGGCTGATGAGGGAAGCGACGGCAGGGCAAGGCTTACCGAGCGCACCTGAGCACGAGAGAAGCTGGCTCTGCTTCGGCCCTGCGGGGCTCTTCGGCTGTAATGGCGGAAGGGAGTGGAGACGAGAGCAGAGAGACGAGCGCGCAGAGGAGCAAAAGAGCTCGCCGAGTGAAGTGTTTCGTCTCAGGGAAAAATATCAGCCTCCGTTCCTTTTGTCTCTCCAGGACGACGCAAGTTGGCGCGGCGGCAGTGTACTGCAGCGCATGCGCGCCGAGCGTGCGCGTCCCATCACGAAGACTTTCGGCACGGTGGCAGCACTGCTGTGTACGGCCAGGCACTTTTACGGTTGGGAAGATGACCGGCAGCATTAATGGCGCGGCCGCTTCGAGCTCGGGTCCGACGAGTCTGTCCGGCCTCGGGGTCGAGCGAGGCGGAACGAAATGCGGCTTGTCCGACCTCGGGGGTCGAGCGAAACGGATCGAAACTGCTTGTCCGACCTCGGGTCGAACGAAGCGGAAAGTGATGACGGGTCGGGCGAGACGGAAAATAATGTCCGACCGCTGGGGGTCGGAGTCGGGCGAATCGTGAAAATCATCCGACCTCTGGGTCGGAGGTCGGGCGAAACGCAAAAGTCATCCGACCTCTGGGTCGGAGGTCGGGCGAAACGCAAAAGTCATCCGACCTCTGGGTCGGAGGTCGGGCGAATCGGATTCCCAAACGACGGGGTCGGGAAGACATGGAAAAGAACAGAGGAGCGGCACCCGGAGGAGCAGGGACTCGGGCGGCGGCTTGAAATTGGGAGAACAGAGGAGACCGGACGGCGCTCGTTCCTGCTCGGAGCGGAGCAAGGCCGGCGGTACACGGGCGAAAGCAATGAGAAGCGGAAAGACAGTAAAGATTGGATTTCAAATTAAATTTTGAATTTAAGTTCTGTTGATTAGATCCTTTGATGTCATTAACTTTGGGTTTTGAGATTTTTATAGAACACAATTAAGTCTTTATTGACAAAGGATTTAGCGAGAATTTAGTTCGGGATGTTACACTCACGATCCGACTTCGATGGTCATGATGTATTTGGGATAATCGTCCTTAGAGTTGGAATCCCTGTTTTGACCTTCGGAGGATAGATGAGTCATGTCCGAGTCTGGCTCGTACGTGCTCTCTCCACTTTCGTCAGAGTCGGAGTCCCAAGTAAACACGAGAGGATCTCGATCTTGTTGCTAGAGGACCTGATTCATATCTTCAGATAGATGCGAGCTTGCGGTTTCTTCGATAGCTTCTCTTGGGGTATCCGTCATCATCGCTAGGATGATTTAGTTTTCTTTCCCTTAATCAGTTGTCGTCATCACCGGGATGATCGATCTTCCCTGCTTGATAGCTGTTGGTGATGAAGCCTTTACTTGGGATAAGATCCCATCATTTTCGGCGATGAAGGTTAGCGTTCCAAAGTGAAAAATGCTGTCGGGAGCGTAGTTGCGCTTCCCGGATGTCAAATTACTAGGAGCCATCGATGATTCGAGATGTTTACACGATGGCCCCTACCTGGCGCGCCAACTATCTAGGATTGAGTCGACAATAGCAGCATGGGTATGCGCTACGATGTAAAAAGTAGGGACGCGTGAGATGAAAGGGTTTATTCTGGTTCGGGTGTCCCGGAGGATAATAACCCTACATCTAGTGCTTGGTGGTTTGTATTGATGGTTGTGGGGGGGGCGGCGCCGCCCCTCCTTATATAGTCGAGGGGTGCAGGGTTACAAGGTATAATCCTAGTCGGTTACAATATATGGAATCTATTGACAACTATTTCTATATCTATAATGAAGCCTTGGTCACCAAGTTATAGTAGGCACGATCTCCTTCCTTCTTACGGGTTCAAGGTATCTCCAGTAGGTCTGGTTGCGGATCGTGGGCCTCGGTATACTCGGCCCATTTATGTCTAGCTGGGTATCCCGGGTACCGATTTACCACAGAGAGAAGCGGCAGCTGCAAGGCGCGCCAGGGTGGTGACACGCACGCCAGCAGTGTGCCTGCCTGCCGCTGCTGCTCGGTGAGGCGGTGCAGGGGCACTGCTGCTGCATCTGCTTCGAGTGAGAGAGATTGTGAGAGAGAAGAACAGAGAGAGGAGAGCTGAGAGGCTGAGTTGTGGGGCCTGGTGCTTTCAGTGGGTCCTATAGATGAAAATAATTCAGGAACATTGAAATTCCTTTGAACATTTAGATTCATTTGAATTTGGATTTTACTATAAATTTTGAATTTGAATTAATACTAGTCCATAATGAGATTAAATGTATTTGCATAGACCTTGAACAATTAGTAATTTAACCAACTAATTAGTTTTTCTTATTTGAAATAATTATGTTGCAATTCGAGAATTAACAATGTTTTATAAGTTCTTAAACAAAGTTCCTAGTTTTATTTAATTACCGAGCAAATTCGAATTTAAACCTTTTATTTGATTGCCACTTATGACACAGTTTCCTAATTGTGACACGCGGGGTGTCACAGCCCTCTCTCCTTATAGAAATCTCGTCCCGAGATTTAGAAAGCAGCTAAGAAATTATGGGTGGTTACCTAAGTTGGAGGAAGGATGTTAGGATAACGAGATCGAAGAAACTCTTCTAACTCCCAAGTGCATTCATCCTTTGAATGTTTACTCCATTGTATTTTATAAAATTTTTGAGTCTGCCTCCTGGTGATTCGTTCTTTCTCATCAAGTATTATAACGGGCTGCTCAGGATAAGTGAGGTCTGACTGCAATTGCTCCATATCAGGTATCACCTGGTTAGTGGGTGCCTTCAAGCACTTCTTTAGTTGGGAAACATGAAAGACATCATGGATTCCAGATAATCTATCTGGCAGTTCTAGTTTGCAGGCCACTGGTCCACTCTTTGCAGTAACTTAAAATGGACCAATGTATTGTAGCGCTAACTTTTCTTTAACTCCAAACTGATGAACCCCTTTAGTGGGTGAGAACCAAAGGTAGACATAGTCATCCACTTCAAAGCTCAATGGGCAACGTTTGTTATCAGCTTAACTCTTCTATCTGGATTTAGCTACCTTTAAATTAGCTTGGATAACTCGTACTTTCTCTTCAGCTTGCTAAACTAGGTCAGGTCCTAATATAATCCTTTCTCCAGACTCGGACCAATTTAGCGGTGCTCTACAACTATGGCCATACAATGCTTTAAACGACGACACCCGAATACTTTCTTGGTAGCTGTTATTGTATGAAAATTCTGCCAGCGATAAGTAACTGTCCCAATTCTTTCCATGTTCCAATACACAAGCTCGTAGCATATCTTCTAGAATCTGATTAATTCTTTCGGTTCGACCATCTGTCTGTGGATGATACGAGGAGCTGTGGATTAACTTGGTGCCTAATGACTCATGAAGTTGTTCCCAAAATCATCTAACAAATTGTGTACCTTGGTCGAAATGATAGTTTTGGGTACTCCATGCAGACACACAATTCGATTGATGTACAAATGGGCGTAGTTCTTCATACCATACCGTGTAGATACTGGTATGAAATGAGTAGTCTTGGTCAATTGATCCACGATGACCCATATAGAGTCCATCATCTGAGCAGTCATGGATAAACCTACTATGAAATCCATGCTAATGTCTTCCCATTTCCAGGCTGATATGCTCAAAGGCTATAACCACCTTGCCTTCTTCAAATGATCGGCTTTAACCTTTCTGCAGGTGTCGCACTCTGTGACATACCTAGCATTGACGGCTATTAAATACCAAAAATACCATCACATATCTGTCAAAATGAATAAGAACATGCATTTCACATATGCATGTTAGTTTAAAAATAATATAGTTCCACATGTACTTGGAAAATTTGTGCATGCAGTCACTTTATCACTGAAATGAGGCATAATCCGGCACGTGGCAAAGAAACACAACTTCGGCCAACCACAGGACATCACATAGGAAGCACACGGATTCATGGACCCACCAGACGAGTCAAAACACCACAAAAATCATCAAACACCCCGCACCCATGCTTAGAGCCCACAGGACAGCCACCACGTCAAAGTAGGACCCGAGTGCACCCACAACAGATCATCCTCATTCCAAAAGACACAAGAAGAGTTTCCACCTGTAATACACCCTCATTTCAGTATTTATGGAGCTAGAGTCTAGTCCGAGAGCTCTTCTAGCTCTGTAGTAGTCTCTTCATAGGACTTGTTATAAGTCTAGTAGTAGACTCTTTTATTTCTTTGTAAGACTTTGTGATATTTCAATTCAATACTGACACGACCCGCTCAGAAAACCTTGTCTCCGGACAGATCTGGTCAGTCGTTAAGCCAAGATCTTGTTGGGCAACGCTCGGCGAAGCGAGCGTGCACACGATACAACACAGGCGCGAATAAACAGCAATAATTTACAAGAAGAGGGAACTTAATACATCATTGGTTCATAAATTTAAAGTTAAATATTACATTGTCTCAGAGTACGCAGAAGTTTTGAAAAACGGTAAACAGCGGAAGACTAGAACTGTTACAACTCCGACACTCGGACTTAAGCAAAAGCACGAGCCGTGCCCACGGGCGTCATGCCACTAGCCACTTCAACAGATCAACGCGGCGACTCGCACAACTCCCACTGAAGGTTCCCAAACTCGAGGGGAGGCTCCTCCCAATGGAAGCTACCTGCTGGTTCCTACATGACGGCGCCTAAAAACCACAAAACGCTAACGCGTGAGCTTCTAAGAAGCTCAACAAGACTTACCCGACAAAAGGCTGACTACAGCCGACTCCTAGACATGAAGGCTGATGGGGGGTAGGTTTATTGCCAAAAAGGACTCGCAGCCTATACTACTCTTGTCAAATTTTAGCACAAGTTAAGTGATTAGGAAAAATAAATTTAGTTAGCACCGAGCTAAACAAACAATAACAGAATCAATTAATAACAGTATTAAATATTCATAATTCATTTTCATTGTGTCTCAACCTATTTTTCTAAAATGTGACAGAGAGTTCAAGTAAGCTCATAGCTGAGAGCGACAGCGATTCGAACCGATTTTTATACCACTGCAGGGTTAACCTAATCGTACGACACGTGCGTGTCCCAGACTCGCACGTGGCAACCGTTCACACCAGCTCCTGCAACGTCAATTCCCTCCTACGCCTGCCTTAGCAGCGCCGCGTCCCACCAGACAACACGTCCCAGACGGTTTCTGTGGAGTTCCCACGCTGCCCACCCCAGATCTCCTCCTAGTCAGACACCGTAGGGCAGGTTCGACGTTGCAATCACCAGACAACACCCAGCATACGATTAGTACGTTCAATACTTGCCCAGCTGTGCCACACGAATCAGACCAGACTACGGTCACCCTGGTCCCGGACCAGTCGCCGACCTACTGGTACCCAGTCTGACCCTCAATCTTTTATCTTTCTTACTCATTGACAATTGTGTGGCACATCTCATGAAATAGTTTCATTCAAAATCCTACTACTCGCGAGCAGCGTCCACTCTGCTCGACTTCTACCGGCAACTAGCTGCTAAGCATAGCATACTAGGGATATCCAACAAGCTACCGTCAGGGTTTCCTATGGGAAACAAATGCAACTATGGTTTCAATCAACTCCTAGCACCTAATGCACAAACAAGACACACATAGTTATAAAAACAAAACTTTAAAATTCGGTTGTGCACCGGGGCTTGCCTGGTTCGTCGGTGTCGTTGCAGATTTCTTCGGCGGGGATCGAAGAACTTGGATCGGCAGCTACCTCGTTAGCGTCAGAATCTACATGATGCAGTAGCATTATGATAAGTTAAATGAAAGTGAAACTTATTATTATTATCCATACTAACCTAGGGTTTAGATTAGCGACGCCTAGAATTAGGGTTAACCCTAATTACTCGACGCCGTTGATTAAATTAAATTCTTAATCTGGAAATGGTGTTTAAATAATCTATTTGACTCTCAAGAGGTGAATTTAGTTGGTATGTTCAACATTTTAAACCCTGATTAAGTTAATTTGACACTTTCCATTGATTAAGCATTATTTAATTCTTCGGCTATTAAATTAGGGTTAGAAATGAAAATTTTAATTCTTCCTAAAGGTTATTTTTATTTGGTAGTACTCCCTGGAATAAGCATTTTGGGCTTTGGTTGGGGCCTAGATGAATTTTCTATATTTTATAAAAATTCATCGAAGTTCCTGTTTTTAAATATTGTAAAATCAGAAAACACTGGTAAAATTTAGGATAAAATTATGAAACTTTTTGTGAGAATTTCTGAGCACCAGATCTACAACTTTTATTTTTGGTTCTAACCTTGTAAATGACTTTTACAATGCATTTTAGAAAATGGTATTTAACTAGGCAGATTGAAGTATTTTAAAAGGGTTACATGCCATTTCTTGTTCCTAAAATCTTCATAAAATTCCAGAGGGTGTGTGGTACCAGGATATGCTTGTAGATCAAAGGTTAGCCCTAGAATTGCTCTAGAACTCAAATTAAAATTTAAAAACAGAAAGGTGTGTTTATAATTAATTCTACAAATGTTTGGCCATTTTTTAAAAAGTGTTTTAACAGAAAATTAGTACTTTTTATGAGGGTTCTAAAAAAATTTGGTTTGATATTTTTGGATTTTTCTGTGATTTGTTAGAGATTTTACAAGGCAGGACAGGAAATAAGAAAAAATGAAATTCAATGGAACAGTAGCGGCAGAAACAGGGGTTGAAATCCGGTGAGCTCCGGCGGTGAAATTCCGGCGGGAGAGTGCTCGATGGCGGTTGAACTTTGTCTCTATACCTTCTAGGGACCAAGGGGAAGCTCGGCAACACGACGAAGACCAAGATTTCATGCCGGGGAGGGGGCTCACCGTGGGCAGCCTCGGTGGCGGCGGCGACGAGAAATTCCGGCGAGGGGAGCTCGAATTCGAAGGATGGTGGAGTTCGGTGAGCTTCACTGGAGGAAGAGAGAGTGATTTGGTGAGGGGACTTTGATTGAAATTGACCGGGGGTGGACTTCACCGTGATGGGCGGCCGGCAATGGTGGTGGCGGCCGGAAACAGTGGGATCGAGGGAGCTTCGCGCGGGGGGGGGGGGGGGGGGGGGGGAGAAAGGAATGGAGGAGGAGGGAAATTGGGGAGGATTTGCTCCAATTTAAGGAGGGCCGGGGGTAGGGGAAGTAGGGGAGTGGGGGGGTGTGGAGGCCGGCGCAGTGGCAGGCGGCGTCGGGCGGCTCGGTTCGGCAGAGCAGAGAGAGAGGGCGGGAGAGAGAGAAGGGAGAGAGATAGAGGGAGAAGGAGAGGGAGGGAGCCGGCCGGCCATAGGAGTGGCGACGTGCAAGCATCGACACGGGGGACAGCCGTGTCGGCCGGGTATGGCCGGGCGGCGCTGCTGCTCTGCTGCGCTCTGTTGTCGGGCGGGCGGGCACTGTAGCCCGCCCGGCAACAGCTTCATCATTTTTTTTTCTTTTTCATTAATGCAGGAAGTAATTCAATGAATCGGCACTCTTCCCAGGCTCGAAAAATTTTGAAAATTTTTGTACAAGCTCAGGAATTTATTTGGAACACTTTTCGTTTAAGGTTCAAGTCATGATTTGGCCTCTAAAAATTCTTGAATTTCTAGGTTGATTATAGCTTCTGTGAATTTTTAAGAGGCCTAAATCTTTTCCAAAAATCTTGAATAATTTCCCAAAATTCTATTTTGAAGTGTACTTAATTGTTATGTAAAAATATAGCTAGAGTTCTGTGGAAGTTTTGATGGTCAAGAGTTAGGGTTTGAATTCCGTTCTGTTAACGAGACTTCGACACTTTTAGTTTAGAATTCTCCGGATTTTGCTAAAATGCTCTGTTGTTTGTCAAACTTTTCGTAGTGTCTCCTTAAAGCATTTTAGACAATATTTCTTTTTATTTCCACGATTGAAACTGCTTCAAAGTGAGTGAAATTACCGATTAGGGTTTTGGATTGGAGTGAATAGGAAATGACCATGTACCGCGGATTGAGGTTCCCTGTTTGGTGAAAGTGTTTAAAAATTAAATTATTAAAATTTTTGTCTAGGTTAATGAAAGCGTTTTTAGGTACATTGATCATTATCTCAAGTGCTAGTTTTACTCAAAAGCGTAAAAAGTCCTTTTTAGGGTTTTCGTTTTGTCGATGACTGTTCAAGTGACACCTGGGGTGTCACAAATACATTTCTATGCTTTATTCCATACATCGTTTGAGTGGTTATGATTATCCTTATGACTGCCATGTGTGTATACTTAAGTTATATACTAGTTTACTAGTTATAGTCATAAGTATGCTCTAGTCGAAGGACTGAGGTCCGCCCGGCGGCTTAGTTTAATACTTAGGAATATAAGCGTGCTACTTTGATTACTAGATATCCTTGAATGTCATGTGACCCACTGAGCTAGGGGTAGGCGGCTTGAAGTGACAGCCTTGTCCGTCCTCTGTAATCTCCCACGTCCGGTTGTAAGGTTAGAGGTGTATAATTGCCGGAGTCTTTCCCTGGATTAGGAGTAAACCGATGCCCCGATATGTCTCAGTCATGATCTCTTGCCAGCGTAAGCATTATGCCCAAGGTCATATTTGATTAGCTCAACTTCACAGAGTTACCAACTACTTCGATGCAACTTCAGCTAGCCGATGCCACAGTCCACTTTCTGGAGGATCAGGAATTGCTTTGTCCCTGTGGACTTCGTCGTTCTCGACATGGAGGTTGACAAGAATACCTAGTTAATTCGTGGGCGGCCATTCTTGAGCATAGCCGACGCCCGCATCAATGTTGGAGCCGGAGAGGTCCAGCTCCACATCAATGAAGAGGAGGAGAAGTTCAACTTCCAACATAGAGTGGAGCAATGCTCCATGATCAAGATCAAGTATGGGCCAAACCCGTAGAATATCAAGGAGATCGAGGTAAATCCGTCTAAGAAGGAACCATTGATCCAGTTCATGAAGAGCTTCATTGAAAAGGAGAACCATCCTAGGTCAAAGAAACATGCAACATATTGGTCGAGTTGGTGGGAGAAACCTCAACCCGCCAAGATCATGATGTCCGCCACCACACCTAAACCAAAGAAAACCAAAAAGATGTGGCGCAGGAAGGACGTACAACCGTCCGTGGCTTCATCACCGACACTGAATGCTGCTTCATCGAGCTGAATGATCGGAGAAGTCTTATCCGCCGGACTTAAAACGGTGAGACCTTGCCGATAGGAAAAATGATACCTATCTCATATTTCCTTTTTTTCATATTTCATATTTATTTTCCACCTACTTTGGACTTCCACCACAACATCTTCATTAGCATGTTTATCCTTACTTGCATGTTGAAATTTCATTTCAACCAAAATATAAAAATATAAAAAAATGAAAAATGCATGTTTCAAGCTAAAATAATTTATGAGCAAATTCTCGACTGACAAGTGGGACCAGCACCCCACAACAACGGTCAATAGAGCCGTTGGAAGCTCTGGGCCAAAAACAGGGGATTCTTGCAGCTCCGCTGCAAGAATCCCCTGTTTCATCTTGGAGCGAAGGAGGAGGGGATTCTTGCAGCAGAGAAGATGAGGAGGCACGACGACGGCCGGCGATCTTGCAGCAGCGAGACCTGCGCGACGTCCAAGTAGCCAAGGGGTAAGGGCACCACTTTCCTTTTCCTCTGTGCACAAGCACAGCCATTCTTGATGCCACCCAACTGATGTGTTAAAGTTGGCCAGCTTCGTTGAGATTCATCTTCCCTCTTATCAATATCGGCAGCTAGTTAATTTTCCCAAGGTTTCAAGCTATGTTTCAAGGTTATACAGTGTGTACTGTAAAAAAAAAAGGAACAACAAGCGGCATGTTAATTGAATACTAGTTAATCGAACGTTGATGAGCACCTCACATTGTTAGCCGATTTTATATTGCAATGTTGATGACAGCTAGAAACCATACTTGCATTTCGACCGTTTCTGTATAGTTCCAACATTTCTCTTTGATTCCTTATCTGATGCTTTATATTTCAGTTTACGAAGGGGAATATGGAATATGGCCTTGATCCAACAATAGGAAAGCGATGATGCAGCTGGTAGCTGATAGTAGTTTATGCAGCTGCATTTTATAGTAGGAACAAATATATTATTTGTTGCCATATCTCTGTGCATCCATTGCTTCTCATATTTACTCTTCTGAAAAATACTTGATATATATATGCTTCACAATTTGGCTATTTATACAAGCTGTGCATTTAACAAAGTAGTATCAGGTATTTCTTACAAAACTATATTTGGACTAGTATAATGCCCGTGCGTTGCTACAGTATGAAAATTTATTGACTACGTTCTCTACAAAAATGTACAAAATTTACATAATAAAATTCTGTGGCGGACCGTCCCTGAAACGGGGGAGATCCTCCTCCCGGGATCCATTCTGGGCGACATTCGTCGAAGCGAACGTTCACAGGGTACAACACAGGCAATAAAAAGCACAGATTGAAGACAGAAGAAAAGTATTACATGAGTGATATTACAGAGTTGGGTTCCACATGAACAGTTTTCATAAACAGCGGAAACGATTCAGTCTACAAGCGGAAGCGGAAAATAAAGGATACAGACTCCGACTCTGACTCTAAGCATAAGCAAGGGCCTTGCCCAACGGCTCCCTGCTACTAGCCACACACACGCAGCAGCTACTCGAGCGGCTCCCACTGAAAGCTACCCCAACCCGGAGACGACTCCTCCCAGAACTGGCCACCACTACCACCGGTCGCATCGAACCCTCCTGAAAACCACAAGTCGCAAAGCGTGAGCTTCTAAGAAGCTCAGCAAGACTAACCCGTCAACAGGCTGTCTACAGCCGACACCTAGACATGCCCGGCTGACCATGGGTAGGATAATGGCAAAAGGACACGCTTACTAAGTAGTTCCTACTTTCAAGTTTTAGCTCAAGTTAAGTTCGAGGAAATAAACTTTAGTAGGCACTGTAACTAATCAATCATGTTGACAAGCAATGATTAGTATAAGCATCACAACCAAGATCATCATTTTCATCTGTTCACTTCTTAACGTATGCGACAGAGAGATTGAGTAGACTCTAGACTGAGAGTGTCAGCGGTTCGAAACGATTTACACCTGCAGGGTTAACCTGGTCACACGACACGTGCGCGTCCCGGACCGCACGTGGCAACCGTTCGCACCAGATCTGGCAAAGCTAATTCCCTCTTACGCTACCTTAACAGTGCCGCATCCCACTAGATCACCCGTCCCGGACGGTGTCTGTGGAGTTCACACACTGTCCACCCCAGACCGCCGCCAATCAGACACCGTAAGGTAGGTTCAGCTTTGTCTTCTCTAGGCTACCTAGGTTTACTGGTTCCCATAGTTCCAGTATGTGAGCAGTACATTCAATACTCAACCAACTGTGCCCCACGGATCAGACAGAGCTACCGCATACAGAACCCCGGTCTGTTGCCTTCCTATCACCCTCTGTCTGACCCCGATTTCTTTTCATTAAACCTGAACTTGCTCCAAATTCTCTAGTAAGGTGGAAGTTTCAATCAACTCCTAACATATCGCGAGCAGGGTCCAATCTGCTCGACTTCTACCGAAGGGAAATCCTAAGCATAGCAGCTACATCGGGCTACCTGTACCAATATTCCATGTAGGTACTACTGGAAACATATGCATCTAGGGTTTCATTCAACTCCTATTGACCTAAATGCACATCACATGACATCACATATACTGTTGCAAAAAAAAATTTTAAAACAGTAAATGCACCGGGGCTTGCCTTGTGGATAGTCTTCTGGGTCGGCGACGGTGGTGACTTCAGAAAAAGCAGGGTCCGCTTCGGCAGCTACTTCGTTCACGTCGACGTCTACATGATGCAATTACAAAGGTGTCGTTAGTAGTTAACAATTTTCTGCAGACTGAAAGGAGTGCTAACGATAAAGGGTAGCTAGGGTTTTGTCGAGGAGCGCTTTTGACCTAAACCAAAATACTGACCTAAAAGGTACCCAAATAATCCTAAGCAATGCTATCGCAACACAAAAGGGTAGCCAGGGTTGAACTTAGGGTTCTACAAATTTTCCAAAATTTTAATAGTTACAATTAATTAATTAGGGTTTTGGTCATTTTATGATTAATTAAATAAATCCCCAAAATTAATAATTTTATACAATGAAGTTTTATATTTTTATTAAAAACTACTATTTTCCCTGGTCCCAAAACATTTGGATTGATAATTTTTGGAGCTAGAATTAATTTTCTATGCTTTATTGAACTTTCTGCCAAATAAATGGATTTTTGCATAATAGGAAAAAGAGGGAAAAATAACAGGAGCCCGGCTAGGGCTTTGCCTGTGAGAGACCCGACCAATTTATATTCAGGTTTACCAAGTTGACTCGCGGCCCACGCATGGTGTGCGAGAACTCAACCTGATAAAAGAGAATATAGACCCGGCAGTCCCCCGACATGCTTCTCAAGCAATGCCCAAGATCCGAGCACGTCGGCAACGTCACATGTGATTCATCACAAAGGTCACATTAATTAATAACATTAATTTAAAGTATTCTTACATACCAAGGGTTCAACATAAGTCTTGAAACTAATAAATCAGAGAGCGGAAGCAATTCTAAGGAAGACGATAGTCGCAGCGGTTGCAATAAGAAAACAGCAAAGGATTGTGATGCCCAGCCCACGAACATCGCACATCACGATCACTCGAACGTCTCGACTACGCCTCGCCCTCGCTGGCATCGGCGGGGACAAAGTAGCCGAAGACCAACTCATCCTCACCTGCAAAAACTTAAACAACAAACGTTGAGTACGAAGGTACTCGCAAGTCTTACCCTGTGGTGGGAATTAGTTCCCGACTCCAAGGATAATGCAATGAGGCTGTAGCAAGGTAAATAAGGTATAGGAATAGACTCGATTGCTTAAAGCAGAAACTAAGCATATATGAATAAGCATAAAGTAAAAGACTCTGCGGGCATGAACTTCTAATAAACCCAATCCCCCAGTATCATGTAACCATAAACCGTGTATATGCCAACATCCATGTTCCATCCGAACCATGGATACCAATAACCATATTTCAATTCCATCAACAATATCCCAATTTCCATCATGTTATGTGACAACTCTACGATATTATCCAAAGGACACTGAGCTTGATCATAACCGAGACCGCGGCGGATTCGAACCGATTTTACACCCTGCAGGGGAGTCCAACTGTACCCACACGACTGAGGACCATACGGCTCATGTAACCCGCTAAAGTCACACAAGGGGGTACTCATGTCAACCTTTTTCACACTCGTGCCCACACGGTTGGAAAATCCACACGGTGCCGAGTACCACGGCCTCGCAGGCACACGTGAGTCCCTCGTCGAGTGTCACGGCCTCGCAGGCACCCATGACTCCCTCGTTCCACACACCGTGCAGTCATCGGCCAAACGTTGGTACGCAGTGAGATACTCAGCTTGTCTTACCATTATATCGGACATGTGGTATGAACGGGAAGTGCTCAGGCCAAGAATAACACGGCCGGTTCCTAGGTCAACCCAGACGGGGCCTACGGCACACAAGACCTCCATGTCTTGCTGCACTCCTATCCCACCGTCCAGATTTCAGCTTTTAACACTTTTCAACTTTTACCAATATATGAACTCGCCACAAGTCCATAAGTAAACAAGGTGGTTCCTATACGTGCGAGTGGGACTTACCACTCGACTTCTACCGTGTTATCTAAGCACGGCTAAGCATTTCGCGACTCAAACCAAGACACTCTACCCAGGTTGACAAGGTGACGTATTCAATACCAAGGAGGGGTACATGCAACAATAATAGGTTTTCCCAATGTTACTACTAAGCCCGACTTTATGCATTCCTATACGTAAGCATTCATATTAATCATTAAGTAAATTACTTAGGGTAGCAATATGAGGTGCTTGCCTTCAACAGCAGCGGTGTTGACTTCCTCAGCAGCTGGATCAACCTCTGGTGCTTCTCCCGTAGCAGCACCCGCGTCACTCTCTGGCGGTTCGTAAGCTATAAAGTAAAAACGCAACGGTATGAGATGCATGCCATGATGCCATGATGCCCAAATGATGCGATATGATGCAGAGAGGTAGCTACTGAGTTTATGAACACAAAGCAAAAAGAACGAAGGCATTCGGAGTTCTACAGCTCAAGTTATGACCTAAACAGTTTTACCGATTCCGGTTACGGGTTTCCCGGTTCCCGGTTCCGATATCGGGTGGCACACGAATGTCGTTTTCGGGAAAAATCCCAAAACACATCACATGTACTGGCTTTACTAAGTGGCTTGGGTTACTATGAGACTAAGTTTGAGCGGTTTTGACTCGCGTTAACAGGAACACGAGCCCTCCAATGGTCGTTGCCCGTTTACGACATCGGGAATACTGTAACGGTGCCGTAAAAGTCGTAACGACTTTTCCGGTGAAATTCAAAGTTAAGTTACAGGCATGGGACCATTTTTAGTTTAAAGTAGGCTCTAAACTAAGACTTTTGGCTCTGGTTTGGGGTCAAGTTGAGCTTCTATGAATTTACTAAAAATCTAACAAGGCTCTGTTTTCCAAACTCATAAAATCAGAAACATGTATTTAAACTTATGCAAAAATCATGAAACTTTACAGAGCTACTGCTGAGCATCTAAACTAGAGTTTTTGTTAAAGGTCTTGGGCTTTTGGGCGACTTCCCTAATGTACTTTAGACAGAGGTAACTAATCTAGGGTTTTGGGGAAATTAACAATGACATGCCAATGCTCATGAAAAATTCTGGTAAAAATACAGGAGATGCATCATGCCAAGATAAAATTATGGTACAAAAATCAACCCTAGAAACCTTCTGAAACTTCAATTAAAAATCAACAACAGAAATAATACAATGAATTATTAAAGAAAATCCAGGGACATTTATGAAAAAGGGCTTTAACAGAAAATTAATTCATGATTCAAGGATTCAAATAAAATTAGGTTTGGCATTTTTAGACTTTTTCATGATTTTCTACACACTATGCATCTTCTGGTTAATTAAAAGGAAAAAGGAAATTCAATGGAACAGTAGCCGAAACAGGGGAATTAGTCAGTGCGGTTGCTCCGGTGGGAATCTCGCCGGAGGAGGAGGCTAGTAGGGGGATGGAGTGGTCGAGGAGCATCACCTTGGTTCAAGGAACTGGTTTGAAGAAGATTAAGGCCACGGGAGAGAGGGGCAAGGGGTCGGCGACGTGAGCTCCGAAGCAGTGTCAATGGCGGCCAACGGGTGGCGTGGGAGAATCTCCCTCACCGGTGATGAGCTGCGATCAATGGCTTATCAAATAGATGTACCATGGTGAGAGGAACAAGCCAGTTGAAGGAATTGAAGAATGGAGCTACCTCGGTGACGGAATTTGAAAAGAGGTGGCCGCCGGCGTTATTGTCGGTCGAGGAGCAGTGCGGCGATGTTCCGGTGAATTTAGGGCACAATCGGTGGGGGCTAGTGGTTGGAGAGCTGCAGTGAGTCGAGGGGAACTTGCTTGACACGGTGGCGAGTCTAGGGAGTGGTCGAGGCGAGCTGTCGACGGTGGGGGTGGCTCGGGCGGCAATGGTGTGGCGGCGCATCGAGCAGGAGCAGAGGAGGAAGAAGGGAAGGAAGGGAGCAAGTGCTTGAGCTTTGTACTCGAGGAGGAGGAGCCAAGGGAGGGAGATATGAGAGGGAAGTGTGCCGCGCCGTCGATTGGAGCAGAGGGGCGGCGAGCGGCCACTGGCGCTTGAGGGCGGTGGCTTCGGCTTTGATGGTGCCGTGCGGCAGAGAGCAAGGCAGGGCGCCAGAGGAAGGATGGGAGAGGGAGGAGGAAGTGAGATGGGAGAGTGGTGGAGAAGATCTTTGGAGAGATTCACTGCTGAGGAGTGAAGGCGCCGCGCGGGGGATTGGCCGGGCGGTCGGCCGGCGGTTGGCTGCGGGCGGCAAGGGTGTCGGGCGGGTACTGTTCACGGTAAGGTTGTTTTCAATTCAATTAATTCAATTACCTTCCTCTAGAGACAAATGAAAACCCTAGCTCCCGAGCTCAAAAATTTTTGAAACTTTTTGTGAGTACTAAAGGAATTATTTAGAACAACTTTTATTAAAGGAAGGTTCACTGAATCAGCTTCTAAAGGTCTGTGAATTTTCAATTATGTTCAAACTTGTTGGAATTTTAAAGGGGTTTAAACCTTTACCAAAAATTTTCAAAAAATCTCCAAAATTCTATTTTAATGTACAGTTAATTGTTATGCAAAAACATTGGGGTAGTTTTATTAAGAAATCAAAAGGCCTCTTGAAAGTCGATTAGGGTTTTGCGAAAACGACGAAACTCGAAACCCTGACCCAATTCAAAAAAAACCGGAAAAGGTCGAATTCAAATGATTGAATCAGTGAGCTCAATTCAAAAGAATAAAAGATTGCAACTTTTGGGATGTGACATTGCCCTAGCCGGCCGGCGGAGAGCGGCGGTGCTGCCGGCGGCGGCGGCCGGCGGCGAGACCACCGTTGGCAAGAGCATGGCGCGGGGGTTCCATTTCTCTAACTAGTGGTCACCGGTGGGCACAGCAGTGCGGCGGCGACGAGAGGCGGCGCTCGGCCGGGTCCGGCAACGGCGCGGCGGCGCTCCGACGAGTGTCCGGCGGTGACCCCATGCCGGAAAGACTCGCCATTGCGCGGTGAATCTAGGGTTAGAGGGAATTGAGTCGGTTCTCACCGGAGCTCGGTCGGCGGCGATGACCAAGGTGGCGGCCGGCGAGGTCAAGTGTTCCTGTCGCGAGGTCGTCTTCCCTGGACAATAGCCGGCGGGTTGAGTTGCACCGTACCCCAGGGATTCCGAATGACAAGAAAATCGAGCTCCCGCGTGAAGCAAAAATGGTGCTCACCGTGCGGTACCCCTCGGCGGCGGGAACTCGCGGCGGAGCTCCAAATTCCCGATAGCTCGGTGAAGGACGGCGGTCGGGGTTTTCACAGAGGGAGAAGGATTCCGCTGCCACCTCGATTTCACGAAGGAATCGATGAGTATGTGGTGCTGCACTAGACGGCGCGGTGCGGTGCTCGGCGGAGAAAGAAAGGAGGAGAGCAGAGGCGCTGCGCGAGGAAGAAGAAGAAGGGGTGCAGCGGCCGAGGAGCGACGGAGCGGCCGAGGCATCGTTTAAATCCATGGCATTGCGCGCCGCGCGCGCGCGCGCCACGCTGCCCGTGCATGCGATGAGGGTCTTCGGCGCTCGGCAGGTGGCGGGCGATTCCTGCCGCGCGCGCCTGAGAGGAGAGCGGGAGAGGGAGGAGAAACAGAGAGAGGGAGGCGGGCGGCTGGCCAGTGGGCCGCTGGCCAGTGGGCCGGATGGCCAGGAAGTTTGCAGATTAGCCCCCAGCCTTCAAAGGATTTCAACATTAGCCCAAAACCCTTGATTCTAATAGTTTTTGAGTAAAATTTGAATTTAAATTTTTAAGTTTTAAACTAATAGGTCACCTTTTTGACTAGCTTTTTATTTGAGAGTATTTTCTTGCAAGCATTTAAATTGTTTCTTGGACTTAATGAGATAATTCAAATTTCTTTTTAGCAAGCTACCCAAATCTTTTGTTATTTATTTACTCTTTAAAATTTTTCTTTTGCAATTTCGCCTAATTTGATTAAATTCCCCAATTTGATCCTGATGAAAGAAACGGAGTGCTACAAATTCTACTTCATGACCAAAAATCATACAAATCTGATCGACAGTCTCTGATTTGTAGTTCAGGTATCTCCGTTATACTTCATATTGGTGTCGGACTCCATGGAGAAGAAGAGGTGAGGGACCAAGGCAGTACTACCGTCGCGTGACACACGCAGTAGGCGGCCGCTTTAGACTTTAGTTGATGCACATCATCCTTCCAATCGCAACGATATGGACGTGGCTGGTTGCGTGATGTGCTTGTTCAACAGGCAATAAGTTTTGAATGTATTCAAGCTACGTGGGTATTCTTATAAAAATGAAAAACACGGACGCCTGTGGAACTTGTTTTGTGAGTTGAGGTATTTAGAAAAAGGTGCATGCAAAATTCTGTAGGTATAAATATTTAGGGTGTTCAACCACACCAAAAATCATTTCAAAATTTAATGTTTTTTCGGATTTATAAAAAGTGAAGAGAATGTTGAATATGGACCAATAAAGTGTTGGTGGATTAGTGGAGAATTACGGAAACGTGTAAGATATAAAAGCATCCTCGTGATAGATAACATTTTTCTGAGAATTTAGAAAAGAAAAAGAATAAGCTCATTTGGACGTCATAATCGAAATATATACAACTTTGAATTTTTGAACATGAATTAAAAAGAGAAAATGAACTGTAGCGGATGAACTTGAAGAACCCAAAGCGACCGCACCCGCAGCGCTTCCGACCAAGGCCGCCGTGCTGGTCCTATCGCTGCGAACCCTCACTCCATGGAGGCACCACCAGCAGCTTCCCCACCGGCTCCCGTCGTCCCGTCGTTGAGATTCCGGCCACCGTGCCCACGAAGAAGAAGTCGCCGTCCTCCGAGCAGTGCTTCCAAGGACATGTAGAAGAATAAAGGCACCTTCGCTCTTGCCCCAATGGCCGAAGATGAGTAGCAGATTGGAAGACATGTACGGGCTCGCGCCTAGTAGTCGCTTTGTGGAATTGTGGGCAGCCACGTACGAGCGCGTGGCGATGTGTGGGCAGCCCCAAAGTCCCGCAAACCACTTTGCGGCTCATGCAGGACGCAGGATGGGCAGCCGCACCGGCGCCGCTTGCATCGCGAACTGTGGCCGTTCGGGGGCTTTAAGCGTCAATTGGGCCGTTCTCAAATTGACCCATTTACGAGTGCACAACGCCTCGCGAGATGGTGCCTGAATAATATACCACCTCGGCATTCTTAACGTGCTATTACCTGTTTAAATAACTAGGCATACGCACGCTGCTTACTGCTGCAGTTACTAACGTGCCGTGGCCGTTGATTACTTCCTGTAGATTGTCCCCCCGTCATGGGCCTCTGCACTACACACCTGCTTTGGATCTTTAGCCACCTTCGCGCGGGATGGCTGATTAATGTTGTGCACGGACGATAACTATAAATTTTGTAGTAGTAGAGATAAGAACACTTATCTGAATAAGAACAAAAGAGAGTACACGTAACTGTTGATCTTCATCTTAAGATGCAGAGTTGAATTTTTTTCCATCTAACACACGACATGGACCCTTGGACTGCATTCTCATTGACTGAATTAATCTTTTAGTCTCAATATCTTATCACAATTTGGCCATTTATATAAGCTGTGCATTTAACAAAGTAGCTGGAATTTTTTGCCATCTTAAGATGCAGAGTTGCTGCCACTGAATTGCTCTTTTAGTCTCAAAATTTTATCATGCATGTCTTGCTGAGTTTATCATGCATGTCTTGCTTAAATGTGTTATTAGGTTCTGAAGATACCTCCTGAGAAATTAAAAAATGTTCCTGAAGAACTTCTTTTTTCATCTTCCATGTTTGGTTCCTTCTGTTTTCTCTAGAACATTCTCATGATTTCACTGATTGTACCTTTGATCTGTCTAACATGTGGGAAGACTAGTTACGAGCACCGTCATCTTGATTCTATAGGACTGTAACAGGTTCTTTTGTTATACATCTGATCAGCAACCTGAAGGCAACTTATTAGGAGGTTGTGTTCAAATGATAGATTGATTGATAATGTATGGCGTTGTTTTATCTTGTATAATCAGTAGCATATCTGTAATCTTATGCTTTTTACTTGATTTTTTAAGAACCACTATTTTTTTGCCATGTCAAGGTCTCCAATAATCAGTGTGATTAGTACCTAGATTTATCATACAGATGCTTGAATTTCAGTTTCAATCATATTGTATCTGCTCTAAATTATGGTCAATCAAAAAATGTATTGCATTATGGATTCTAATCTGTTCTTGTTTTTTTTTATGTTGCGGGTATTGCTTGATCAACTTGGAGCTCTCAAGTCCCTTGTTACTTTGAGCCGGCTTGTATAATTTAATTAGTTTCGTTTCACTTGACTTATCTATACCATAGAATCAGAAGAGTGTTCGTTCTTTTCTAGTATGAATCAACCAGTTGGTTGAAAAATGGTTCTCATTGTCCAATGGTTCAAATTTGTAGTTGAATGTTGCAATTGTTTAACTTGATTTGATGCATGTACTAGTTACAAATACGTGTGAAACGTTGGTCACGTTATGTGTTTTGTGAATTCTAGCTCTATTTTTGAATTCTGTGATTTATTTGAAATTTTTTAAGTATTTATATGACGGTCAGAAAATTTACCCCTGGTTCACCCAAACGATGCCCAGAAATTGTCTTGGAGGGGAGTTTCTTTCCCTGGTGGGAGGGGGGGTGGCAGGTGCCTGGAAGAATTCCCCTTTGGGATTCAATTCACTAGATTTTTTCCTCTTGTGACCCACACAAGCCCTAATTTTGATAAATAAAGGTTTTGACACACTATCTCTGTACAGAACACCGTAGGTAAACCACATAATAGTTCAATCCAAAATCCTATGTTGAACCTTATGCATAAATGGCTTGCTCTCACATGTTTCCTTTGAGAAGATATTAGGACTGTGCGAGTTGAAGAATTAAGAATCCTTTATGCTACGTTAAAAGATAAAAGTTTTCCCTACAAAAGTCATGAAGAATCAATGGTTAGAACATGTTAAAAACAAGGGGTCTACTATTGAGTGCACTCCCTTGGTACTCGAATAGCTTTCAACTGCGGTGCTTTGAAAGGCGAATTTATCTTGTTGAAGGGCATATACTTAAACACAAACCCGATGGCTCCCTTATGTTTTTCTATCCCGGGTATACAAATGAGATCCTGTTACCTAACCCGGAATTTCATTTTGTACGCTTGCCGGTCGCTATCCATGCCTCTTAATAAAAAGGAGTCGCACAAGAGATCTTTTCTTGGCAGGACCACTCGCAGCCATGCACGTGATCAAGAATTGGAGGAGCAACAGCCTGAAGCATATGCACCAGAGGAGGGGTATGCACCCGGTTGGGACCAACCTCCGCATCCATATGAAGCAGGAGGCTCGGCATGGCAAGGTGCAAGCTCAGGACAGTGGATCCATGCATCCACTTTGATGTGGGGGAGCCATAGTTCCGCAAATTCGAGTGGAGGAGCACATCCATTTTCGGCTCATCGTTCCTTCTCCTCTCGGGGTTATCATAACCTTGAGAGAGGAATGGCGAACTTGACCCGCCAGATGGACTCGCTCAACATGCTCACTAAGGAGGTGTAGAACTCGCTGAGCACCTTCATCGATGAGACCCATCTCTGGTAGGACAACGCCAATGCTTAGCTGAGTGACATCAACAACAATATGATGGCGCTCTTCCAATGGCAAGGGTACCAACCTCCACCTACCTCATGAGCAACAAGGAAGCTTGGGAAAAACCCCCACAAGGTAACAGTTATCATCTAGCATCCCTTTATTTTATTTTTTTTTAACCATGCATGAAAAATATATAGAAACCAAAAAGATTAGTTTCCTTTCGTCAACTAGTTTGTTTTCCTACTTGCATGAAAAAAAATTCAAAAGACAAAAAAAAATTAATAAATAGGTTCATGCATACTATGAATGCTAGCACGTTATTTGGAGATGATGAATAGTTACTCCTTTATCTTCCTCTCATTCCTATCATACAACTTAGTACTCTTTCATTTTGAGTTTCTTAGCTTTTAATTTCTCTCCACCATAAAACTTGAAAACTTGTGGGTTGCAAAAAAAACTGCTTAAAATCTAGGTCTAGCTGTTATGAGATTTAATATGGTAGATAAGGCTGCTATAACCTTGTCCCAAACAAAGCATGAACCAGAGTTTCTATCTTTTCAAAATGTAAATCTTGAGTTTCTCAGTGATAGAAATTCCCACAAGGGCCATATGATATCCTTACATGAAAAACCTTATACTCATATGCTACTTGTTTCATGTTGAGCTTTGTCAAATTGTTGTGACCCTTGTTAGAGGTTATTTACACTTATTTTGTCAAGCCTCACTTACACTCCACTATACGCTACTCTCCTACACTAGGAGATAGCAATTTCATTTCACCATCCATCCACCCAATAAATTCCCTTCATGCCCTCTCATGTTAGCACTAGAAAAGATACATGGCTCTACAGAAAAAAAGAGAAAAATTCACACGCTTCCATCAAAGGGAAAACCCATTGAGCATGTCAAAAAAAAAAAACTACAACCATGATGTCCAATTTATTCAAGAAGAAGGGTCTTGAAAAAGGAATTCCATTCCACGTCCACTTCATCACACATGCACGCCTTGGTCATATTTGTGTCATGTTACTTCTTGACTTGAATCCGGTTTTTGACTTAGTAATATATGTGCCACAAGTATACTCTCTTTCCCTACCAAGCTCTACAATAAAGCCTATCATAAAAGAGATGATTAGGATAGAAGGAAATCCTGCCTTGGCGAGGAGATACACACATACTCTATTAACGAGAGATCCGAGAGTCCACTTGAGGTACTCATGTTTTTCATTTACAAAACATTTTGAAAACCTTAGGATCTTCATTGATAAGTAAGGGACATAAGAATGTGCCTATTCAAGCCATTCAATCTTCCAACCGCCCAAGGCAAGGAGAAGCAAAAAAAGCCCCATAAGGGTCAAGGTAACGATGGTGAGAAATGCCCTTTGCCAACTTATTCAATTCAAGATACATTATCTTTGTTGTGCGATAGGCATAATTGGAAGGTAGAGTTGTAGCAACTCCTAATCCAACAAACCTAAGTCTTCACTTGCTCGGGTCACAAGAAGAGGAGGAAGGAGAGCCACTCACTTCAACTCACCCCCGAAGGCACCCCACCTATAAATATTACCCCTCTCCTCATTCCAAAAGACACAAGAAGAGTTCCCACCTACAATACACTCTCATTTCAGTATTAGTGGAGTTATAGTCTAGTCCAAGAGCTCTTCTAGCTCTCTAATAGTGTCTTCATAGAAATAGGTATTAGTCTAGTAGTAGTCTCTTTTATTCCTTTTGTAATACTTTGGGATATTTCAATTCAATAAATTTCTATGCTTTAGTCCATACATCGTTTGTATGGTTAAGATTATCCTTATGACTGCCATATGTGTATACTTAGATTATATAATAGTTTACTAGTTATAGTCTTAAGTATTAATATGTATTTATTCATTTATATATGCTATATGCTTAGTATAGTTGATCATTGCTTTGACATTGGTTCATTGTGCTCTTTAGAGTATGCTTTGGTCGAAGGACTGAGGTCCACCGGGCAGCTTAGGGTAATATTTAGGAATATAAGCGTAATGCTTAGTTTACTAGATATCCTTGAATGTCTTGCGGACCACGGAGCTAGGGGTATGCGGCTTGAAGTGACAGCCTTGTTCGTCATTTGTAATCCCCCACGTCCGATCGTAAGGTTAGAGGTGTATAATTGCCGGAGTCTTTTTCCTGAATTAGGAGTAAACCGGTGCCTCGATATGTATCAGCCATGATCTCTTTCTAGCATAGGACATATATATATACTGGTATATATATATATATATATAAGTATACAAATACAATGAGTGCTTAGTTTAGCCTTAGAGTAGTTCTACTCCACCAATATAATTGATTGTAGGTTCTCTTCTTCGTGTCACACTACCTATATATATTTTCTATGCTTACCCCTGCATGAGTATATGATACTTCACTATGCATAGCTTAGTGTCCTATTCATATGCATCATCCTGGTTAAGCATCCTCCCTTTGGAAATAAATACGATACCTTGAAATACTCCAAGGTGAAATGCTACAGCGGTACTCCGTGCGCTTGCGATCTTTTTTGTAAATGCTAGAATATCAATGCACTTATTTCTAGCGCCATTGCTAGGAATTGCCCCTTAAGTAAAACTTAGTAATGTCGTAAGAAATACCAACAATGCCATCTTGTAGGGTCTACAAGAAATTTGAGCCGTGCCTGACTGCAAATCTACAATTCTGAACTCTACCTCTCTATCTGGTGGTAAGCCAGGTTGATCATCCAGAAACGCATATAGAAATTAATACTAGTCCATAATGAGATTAAATGTATTTGCATAGACCTTTTGAACAAATAGTAATTTAACCAACTAATTTGTTTTTCTTATTTTAAATAATTATGTTGCATTCTGAGAATTAACCAATGTTTTTAAAAGCTCTTAAACAGACTTCCTGGTTTTATTTAATTACCGATCAAATTCGAATTTAAACCTTTATTTGATTGCCACTTATGACACAGTGTTCCTAATTGTGACACACGGGGTGTTACAATCTTATTGAATCAAAAGACTATGCCATTAAAGGATCACGAACACATACTTGAATAAAAAAAGCATCCGTCGAGGTATAACTGCAGTGAGAGTGTTGATAGGCCAACACTCCTCCAGGCTAGTAGGGGTTTCGACCGAGAGAGTGCCGACAGGCTGACACTACTCCTGGAGAGCCTCCTCACTCTCTCCCTATTCTAAGTGCCATAAGGGCAACACTACACTTTTGGAATGGGGCTCTCTCTTCTCTTCTTGTGTGTCTTGAGAGTGAGGAGGGGTCTCCTATAGGGGGAGTTGCCTTGGGAAAGTGGAGTTCCTCTTCCTCCCTTCTCTCCTCTATTCACTCCGTTCGCGCCACCTGGAGGCGGTAACTCACGCGGAACAAGTCAGCACCGCCTTGAGGACTCTTAGAGGAACCGACACGCGAAAGCTGGGCCCGAGAGGGGCCAAGACTAGATGGGGCGATCTGGGAGATCGACCGATCTTTGATGGGCCCCTCAGCCTGGGCTTCATTGGGTTGGCTCTCCTGATGGTCCTCATCCCATGTATGGGTGGCCCGACACTTCTCGGATCTGTTTTGCTATGGTTTTGTGACACCCCAGGTGTCACTTGAACAGTCATCGACAAAACGAAAACCCTAAAAAGGACTTTTTACGCTTTTGAGTAAAACTAGCACTTGAGATAATGATCAATGTACCTAAAAACGCTTTCATTAACCTAGACAAAAATTTTAATAATTTAATTTTTAAACACTTTCACCAAACAGGGAACCTCAATCCGCGGTACATGGTCATTTCCTATTCACTCCAATCCAAAACCCTAATCGGTAATTTCACTCACTTTGAAGCAGTTTCAATCGTGGAAATAATAAGAAATATTGTTTAAAATGCTTTAAGGAGACACTACAAAAAGTTTGAAAAACAACAGAGCCTTTTTAGCAAAATCCAGAGAATTCTCAACTAAAAGTGTCGAAGTCTCGTTAATAGAAAGGAATTCAAACCCTAACTCTTGATCATCAAAACTTCCACATAACACTAGCCATATTTTTATATAACAATTAAGTACACTTCAAAATAGGATTTTGGAAAATTATTCAAGATTTTTGGAAAAGATTTAGACCTCTTAAAAATTCACAGAAGCTATAATCAACCTAGAAATTTCAAGAATTTTTAGAGACCAAATCATGACTTGAACCCTAAATAAAAAGTGTTCCAAATAAATTCCTGAGCATACAAAAACATTTTCAAAATTTTTGGAGCTCGGGAAGTATGCGAATTCGTTGAATTTCCTTCCAGCCAAAAGAATTAAAAAAAAAAAGAAGAAACTATTGCCGGGCGGGCAACAGTGCCGCCCGCCCGACAACAGCGCCCGACGCCGCCCCTGCTCTGCGCCGCCCGACACAGCCCGCTGTAGGCACGTCGTGGATTCAATTGCCGCCGGCCTCCCTCACTATCTCCTCCCCCCCTCAATTCACTCTCCCTCTAGCTCGCTCCCTCCTCTCTCCCGCCCTCTCTGGTTCTCTGCTCCGCCGCTCTGTGCGCCGCCCGACAACAGGATGTGCGCCGCCCGACCGCCGTGCAACGTCGGCCACTCCTCTACCCACCACTCCCCTACCCCGGCCCTCCTTTAAATTGGCGCGCAGTCCTCTCCTCCTCCCCCCTCTTCCATTCTTTCCCACGCGCGCAAGCTTCCTCCATTGCTCCCGGCCACCGCCCGCCATAGCCGCCATTGCCGCCTCCACGGTGAAGCATCACCTCCGATCACTTTCAACCAAATTCCCTCGACCAATCACGCTCTCCCGCTCCCGTGCAACTCAGAGCACTCCCCAATTGTCGGAATCAAGCTCCCATTGCCGGATTTTGCTCGGAGCGCCGCCGCCCCACCGTTGCCGCGATCGGGCTCACGTCGACAGCACAATTGGGTGAGAGATTGTTGTCTTTGTCTTGATGCCGCCCTTTCCCATGGTGTCTAGCTGCTGTAGGAACAAGCCCGAGCCATTGCCATGCATTGCCGCGCCGCCGCGAGCCCGCCGGAGCTCCCCCGGGGGCACCGCCCATCGCGCGCCATGCCCCACCGTGTCTCGCCGGCCTTCGTGCTGCCTCCGTGACTCCCCCTGTCGTGTAGAACGATTTCTCTCCCTCCCCCATCACCGGCGAGGCCCCGGCCGCCCGCAATTTCTCGCCGGAGTCCTCGCCAGACTCGGCCGGAGCCGCCCCTGTTCTGCCGCTACTGTTCTATTGAATTCCATTTCTCTATTTTTTCTGTCCTGTCTTGTAAAATCTCTAACAAATCACAGAAAAATCCAAAAATGCCAAACCCAAATTTGTTAGAACCCTCATGAAAAGTACTAATTTTCTGATAAAACACTTTTTAACAAATCACCAAAAATTTGTAGAATTAATTATAAACACACCTTTCTGTTTTTAAATTTTAATTTGAGTTATAGAGCAATTCTAGGGCTAACCTTTGATCTACAAGCATACCCTGGTACTACACACCCTCTGGAATTTTATGAAGATTTTAGGAACACGAAATGGCATGCAACCCTTTTAAAATACTTCAATCTGCCTAGTTTAAATACCATTTTCTAAAATGCATTGTAAAAGTCATTTACAAGGTTAGACCAAAAAATAAAAGTTGTAGATCTGGTGCTCAGAAACGCTCACAAAAAGTTTCATAATTTGACTCTAATGTTTACTAGTGCTTTCTGATTTTACAAGATTTAAAAATAGGAACTTCGATGAATTTTTGTAAAATATAGAAAATTCATCTAGGCCCCAACCAAAGCCCAAAATGCTTATCCCAGGGAGTACTACCAAGTAAAAATAATCTTGAGAAAGAATTAAAAATTTCATTTCTAACCCTAATTTAATAGCCGAAGAAGTAAATAATGCTTAATCAATGGAAAGTGTCAAATTAACTTAATCAGGGTTTAAGATGTTGAACATGCCAACTAAAGTCACCTCATGAGAGTTGAATGAATTCTTTAAACATCATTCACGGATTAAGAAATTGATTTTAGTCGACGACGTCGAGTAATTAAGGTTAACCCTAATTCTGGGCGTCGCCAATCTAAACCCTAAGTTGTTATTGATAATAATAATAAGTTTCATTTTCATTAAACTTATCATAACCCTACTGCATCATGTAGATTCTGACGCTAACGAGGTAGCTGCGGATCCGAGTTCTTCGACCCCCGCCGACGAAGTTTGCAACAACACCGAAGAACCAGGCAAGCCCCGGTGCACAACCGAATTTTAAAGTTTTACTTTTGCACTAAGTGTGTCTTGTTTGTGCATTAGGTACTAGGAGTTGATTGAAACCATAGCTGCATTTGTTTCCCATGGAAAACCCTAACGGTAGTCGGTATAGACACCCCCTTAGTATGCTATGCTTAGTAGGTATTGTCGGTAGAAGTCGAGCAGAGTGGACGCTGCTCGTGAAAGGATAGGTTGATTGAAACTATTTCATGAGATGGACCACACTAATGTGAATCAGTAAGAAGATAAAAGTTGAGGGTCAGACAGGATACAAAGTAGGTCGGCGACTGGACTGGGTCCAGGGTGACCGTAGACTTGTCTGATCCGTGTGGTCCGAGACTGATCGAGTGTTGAACGTACTGGTCGTATGCTGGGTGTTATGGGCCCCAGTAAACCTACGTAGCCTAGTGATTGCAACGTCGAACCTGCCCTACGGTGTCTGACTAGGAGGAGATCTGGGGTGGGCAGCGTGGGAACTCCACAGAAACCGTCTGGGACGTGTTGTCTGGTGGGACGCGGCGCTGCTAAGGCAGGCGTAGGAGGGAATTGACGTTGCAGGAGCTGGTGTGAACGGTTGCCACGTGTGGGTCTGGGACACACACGTGTCGTACGGTCAGGTTTCCCCCTGCAGGGTATAAAATCGTTTCGAACCGCTGTCGCCCCCAGTTAGTGGGCATGCTCGTGAAACGCACCACATTTTAGTAAAATAGGTTGAATCACCATGAGAATGAACTATGAATACTCTTATTGCTATTATTGATTCTGTTATGTTTGTTTAGCTCAGTGCTAACTAAATTTATTTTTCCTAATCACTTAACTTGTGCTAAAATTTGACAAGAGTAGTATAGGCTGCGAGTCCTTTTTTTTGGCAAGTAAACCCACCCCATCAGCCTTCATGTTTAGGAGTCGGCTGTAGTCAGCCTTTTGTCGGGTAAGTCTTGCTGAGCTTCTTAGAAGCTCACGCGTTAGCGTTTTGTGGTTTTCAGGCGCCGTCGTGCAGGAACCAGCAGGTAGCTTCCATTGGGAGGAGCCTCCCCTCGAGTTTGGGAACCTCCAGTGGGAGTGGTGCGAGTCGCCGCGTTGATCTGTTGAAGTGGCTAGTAGCATGGCGCCCGTGGGCACGGCGCGTGCTTTTGCTTAAGTCCGAGTGTCGGAGTTGTAATAGTTCTAGTCTTCCGCTGTTTATCGTTTTCAAAACTGTTGCGCACTCTGGAACAATGTAATATTTAACTTTAAATTCATGAACCAATGATGTATTAAGTTCTCTCTTGTTGTAAATTATTGCTGTTTATCCCTGCCTGTGTTGTATCGTGTGTACGCTCGCTTCGCCGAGCGTTGCCCAACAAAGATCTTGGCTTAACGACTGACCAGATCCGTCCCGAGACAAGGCTTTCTGGGCGGGTCGTGTCAGGTTTGGGATCCTCTAATCCTCATTCTTGGGCCTGATTCATACCGACTACGTTTCTTCTCATTATGACTTGTGTTTTCTCCAATAAATCACCTACATACAAATATCCACCAACACTTATGGAATTTGTCAGTAATAGCTCCTACTACTAGCATAGGTGTTGACCTGCAAAGCTTTTATATAGGGATTTGACGGTCAAATTTGGTACTTAAGGACCGTCCACAATCTTCACTTACTCTTCAAAGGAGTTGATCTTAAGCACAAGTAATCCAAGGACAAGCATCCGTGGGACTCTTATTGGGTGTCTTGTCGAAGTGATCAAACTCATTGAGCAAGACATGGTAAGCATCATTGACTTGTGAGAGTTTGAAATTGGTGCTTGATTCACTTGAATCATCATATTCATCTTCACTAGTTAGAGTCGGAGTGGAGCAAGCTTGAGGTTCTCTTGAGCTGAGCAAAGTCTTCTTCAAGGAAGGATGAGCTTCAATCATCTTCTTGTACTCTTCCTTGATATCCAAGCCCTCTGTGCCTTCCCTATGGCGGTGCTGACCTAGCTGGTGTGAATGAGTGGCTGAAAATGGTCCAGAAGGAGAGAGAATAGGAGGAGGTAACTCACCCCCGAAGACACCTCCACCTATAAAAGGAGACCCTCACCCTCACTCCAAGACACACAAGAACACAAGATAGATCTGTACTCCAAAGGCGTAGCGCTACCTCTATGACACTTAGAATAGGGAGAGAGTGAGAAGGTCCTCTGAGGAAGTGTCGGCCTGTTGGTATTTCTTACGTCACGGATATATCCGTAAGTGTACGGAATACCGTTGCAGTCTTCACCTAGGAGTATTCTAGAGTATCGTAATCCATGTTAATGGTGACAATAGCAATGACGTTTTGCAACAGAAAAATATGAAGTTAACACACCCATTATTGTTTCATGACAATATGTTCACCCTATTACCACTAAATTAGACATTGTTGCAATATAGTTGATTTATTACAACGAAACTAAATTTTATTGTAGCAGAAAAAATTTGTGGTAATATTATCAAATAAATGCAATTATTTTAGAAATGGTGGTGATAACACATGTATCTTGCAACCATATTGAAGAATATCTTAAGGAAAAATATTTGTGGCAATATCACCCCGTTATTGCGACACTTTATTAAATCTGTGACAATAACACAACCTATTGCAGAAAAATTTGTGTTGTTACAACATGATTGGTGGCAATAGGTTAATTTTCTAGTAGTGACAGGGAATGTGTGTGAGCTATCTACAAGTCATGTTCATCCAGGGACAACAACAATAAGGTACGTTAGGGTAGAAAGGATTCATAATATGGTCTAGTCCAATGACAAGTTAAGGTTGAACGCTATCACATTACTTCGGGCACTGACTTTCCCCTGGTATGCCAGGACGTTCCGGCCTCTAGCTTTACTACGAACCCGAACGTGGAGGATTACAAAGAATAGACAGGGCTGTCACTGCCTGCCGTCTACCACTACAACCCGTGGAGCACGCAACATTCAAAGGCAACCTCTAGGGTAAACACCATGTTTACCCTATCAATTACTACTTTAGTCTAGCGCTCAATGATATAAGACTAAAGCACTCAATGTAGAGCGATGAATCCGTAAGCATAACCAACAAATCTTGTTGAATCAAAAGACCATGCCATAAATGGATCACGAGTTACTTGAATAAAGAAAGCATCTGTCGACGTACAGGTGGAGAGCAAGAGTGCCAACAGGCCAGCGCTCCACCCCAGACTAGTAGAGGATCAGGACTGAGAGAGTGCCGAGAGGAGGCACTACTCCCGGAGAGCCTCCTCACTCTCTTTCTATTTAAGCACCTAGTGGCTAAGGCTTTGCCTTTAGAGTGTAGCACTAATATTCTCTTCTGTTGTGTGTCTTGGAATGAGGGAGATGGTATTCTTTTATAGGGGGAGGTGCCTTAGGGGCCAAGGAAGGGCCTTGTCGACCTCTTTAAGCCACCAGAACTGACCTTGCCTTCTCCTCCCGTGCGTGCTGACCTCAGCGATAATGTCATCAGCAATTTAGCTAACGTCTCAGTTCTTTTATACTTCATATCTTTGTCATCCAGATCGGATCATATAAAATTATATATGCATTTAGATTGCCTCGACGAGCTCTTCACAATGGTGGGTGAGTCAAAATCATCAAATGAGATAGTTTGTTATTGTGATTGTTTCAATCTCTTATCTCATCTTGTATTTTCCTATGTTTGGATGATAAATCACCTGCATACAAATATTCACTTACACTTTTGGAATTTGTTAGTAATAACTCTTACCACTAGCATTAGTGTTTACATAGGAAGCTTTAATGCATTTTGACAGTCAAATTTGGTACTAAAGAACTGTCAATACAGGTGTCTAGGCTAGAGGTTGCCTTTGAATGCTACATGCTCCACGGGTTGTAGAGGTAGGCGGTAGGTCGTGACAGTACTGTCCGTCCTTTGTAATTCTTCACGTTCAGGTTCGTAGTAGAGCTGAAGGTTCGAACGTCCTGGCAGACTAGGGAAAGCCGGTGCCTAAAGTAATGCAATAGCGTTCGACCTTACCGTGTCATTAGACTCGACCATATTAGGAATTATCGTGAGTATCGGCCAAGCATCCCCATACAACAACGACAGATACATTTACTTCGTCGCCTGTCACAACCACCGGATGACCGTAGTCCGTCCAGATCTTTTCCTTTGGATAAGGCTGAGGACGAGTATGTTCCCTGGAATTTTTCATCTTCCGTTTTCTTTATGTCAATTTATAGGAAAAATTGACTAGCACACCTTCTAGAAAAGCCCCGAGGTGCTGATTTAGGTCCTGCACTGGAGTTAAGCATACCTCTCAGGCTACGCCTATGAGATTCTGAAAGAACATATATAATTAGTCCATAAATATGGCATCACTAATGCTTAGTAGACATACGCTTGGATCTCCGATCCAAAATCTCACAAGCAAGACACTGAAAACAAATAACCGCTAATATGTTATATTTTAATTGTATTTGATTCAAAAGAACACAGGCAATGAATATGCTGTAATCTACTATCATGGGACTCCTTTGTTACCGGTTTGCTAGCCCAACAAACCATAAGCTTTGATGGCATATGGCCCGCCGTCTTTTCCTTTATCCTGGAAACATCACTTACCATACCAGTAGTGAAGTAGCGAGACACGTCATGAATCTCTTATCTGAGAGCAACAGCTCCAACTCCAATATTCCATGGATCCGTCCCAGTGGGCTTTCCTGCTTCTTATATGGAATGCGCCAAGAAAACACGCTTTGTCCAGCACCAAAAGCGAAGCGCAGGAAGACCGCAATTGGCCCAGGCAGTTGAGCCCCTGCGTCCCCATCGATTGTCCGCGGGGCACTGGCAATGTGTGGACTGCGGAGCGATGCATCTCCGTTTCCACAATCACACTTCACTTCGAAGAATAAAAAAAGCGACCACAAGAACTTCGTGACGAAAATATGAAAAATGTGCAGTAACAAGAGCGTGTGATCTGGAAGGTGCCCAGCTTTAACACCGAACTATTAGAAACGTAGATCTATTCAGTTCCTTTCTAGAACAGCAAACACACAAACGCAGCCATCTGAAAAAAATGCGATGGGATTAAAGGCAGGTGCGCATGGCGCGGTCGGCGCACGCATGTTGTACTCGTGCCAATTTTACATCCACACTGGCCGGTGGGGAAAAAATGCGAGAACACGAGGCGAGCTGGCGCACCTAACCCGGTCCTCGGTCACTGACTCGCCTCGTCCTGGTTAAATAAAGAGCGTGGCAGTGCGGTGCTCCACCCCCACCCACCCACTTGCCTTCCTGCCACGAGAAGGAGCGGCGATTCGTCATGGACGCAGCGGCGCTGAGAGCGGGAGTCGCAGCGCTGTCCTCCCCGATCTCCTCGGTCAAGCGGCCTGGCTCCACCGCCGCGAAGGTCCTTCCTTGGACGGTCGCGGCCGCCGCGAAGGCGAGGAGGGGCAGAGGAGGACCCGTGCGCGCGTCGCTGTTCTCGCCAAAACCGGCGGCGGGGAAGGATGCGCGGCCGACCAAGGTGCAGGAGCTGTACGTCTACGAGATCAACGAGCGCGACCGCGAGAGCCCCGCCTACCTGCGCCTCAGTGCCAAGCAGACGGAGAACGCGCTCGGCGATCTCGTCCCCTTCACGAACAAGGTCTCACCCCTTCCTTCCTCTGTTTTTCTGCTCTGTTTATATCTTGGCGAGATCCTCTGCTCACAACGAGGAGTACTCTGCAGGTGTACAACGGGAGCCTGGATAAGCGCCTGGGCGTGACGGCTGGGATCTGCCTGCTGATCCAGCACGTGCCGGAGCGCAACGGCGACCGGTACGAGGCCATCTACAGCTTCTACTTCGGCGACTACGGCCACATCACCGTGCAGGGCCCGTACCTGACCTATGAGGAGTCGTACCTCGCCGTCACCGGCGGCTCTGGCGTGTTCGAGGGCGTCCACGGCCAGGTCAAGCTCCACCAGATCGTATTCCCGTTCAAGATCTTCTACACCTTCTACCTCAAGGGCATCCCGGACCTTCCCAAGGACCTGCTCTGCACGCCGGTGCCACCCTCGCCCACCGTCGAGCCCACGCCCGCCGCCAAGGCCGCCGAGCCGCACGCCTGCATCAACAACTTCACCAATTGATGGATCTGTGTTATGTATCGCTGCCGTAGCGTACTATGTAGTTTCAGCGGTTTATTTAGAGCAGAAATAAGATGTGTGTTCTTCCGATTGGTTGCGTGGGGTGTCACTGAAAATGGAATCGAGATATTTCTCCCGTCATGCTTGGTGATCACTTGATGTTGATGCGCGCTATACTATGTAAGCAGGGGAATGTTGATATTGCTAAGAATTTCTTTTAAATATGTAGGAATTAATCGACTTACTATACCATACTTTGGAAAAGCTGACGATCCATTTTCGCTGGTCGAATCATTCTGTTTAGGGCCGGTTGGAATTGAATTAACGGTAGTTTGAGACACATATTTGAGCTGTTATATATTTAAAATAAAATGGAATGAAGTTGGAATAACAAATATATAGTACGGTGATCTATTAAATGTATTTCTCACCTCTCGTCCTACGGCTCCCATCCTATAAATTTAACAAGATTTAATAGTAAACTTTAAAAGTGGTGCAATGTTAAATTCTAAGTAAAATAGACTAGTTTATTATAGTTTAATTTCACCACAATAAAGGAAACCAATCTGACCCTTAGGTAAAACGGCAAGAATCTATGACTGGTTACCAGAATCGTATAGGTGATGTTTATTATAAGACAGAAACGACTCTTTTCGACTCTTTTTACAATGAACAGTGCTCAAGTTAGGTTTCCATGCTTCTTTTTGTTAATGTGATCTTGAGCTTCGTTACCATCAGTTTTCTTCTCAATAAAAGTTAATGCTAATCTATCAGAAACAAAATCTGTTCCCACCATCCGCACGTGCAATCCTATGCAACCTCCATCTCAATCGGTGCCGTGGGGACATCAGATCCAATGCATCCGATGCCTGTCAATCTTTGGCTTCCATACCCCTTGCGAACGGCTCCTCGGCAATGTCTGTTTCAGATCGCTTTTTGTTGAGCTCACCTCCGAACAAGTGTGACGCCTGACGCTTCTCTTGCTGGGGACCCCTGCCTTCGCCACCGCCGATGCAGGTTTCATACTATCGTCGGTGTGGGCATGTAGCCTTCTTCCTTTGCAACTGAGCATCTACGCATTTCAATGAAGTTGCCAGCAGTACAGTTATGGTGCCCACAAGGTGCTTGACAAAATGGTGATGTTGATGACGATGTCGATGCATTACAACTAATTCGAGCGTCAATTGTTTTGGGAATGATTCTGAACCACAGCCCTTCTGCTGTTTTGTTTTTCCACCATCGACACAGCCCACAGCAACAACGATATTGATACACATGCAAGGCCATATGCTCAGTCAAGCCTGACTAATTTCCTAAGTTATCTGTTGCCGTTTGCCTTGTTTGTGGTGACGAAGAAGAGCTCAACAAAAAGTGAGCCGCAGACGTTGTCTGGGAGACGTTCACGAGGGGTATGGAAGCCAAGGATTGACAGCGTCATGTGCATCTGATTTCCATGTGGCACCAATCGGGATTGGGGTCTTGACACCGGATTTTGACTGAACCCACGAACCGGTTAAATCTGACCCACGAGTCAGCCTCGTCAGCCTAGGAGCGGTTGGGCTCAGGAAGGCAACGACGATTTGGCTTCACAGCAGAACTGATGAATGCTTGAAACAGAAGATCGGGCTGGCGCGAAGTAGGATGGTCCCATGGGAGCCCGGCCTGCCAAGTTATCTTTTTCTTCTAGTTATTTTATCAAATATCTTTTAGAGTTTCTATAGCCTCGGAAATTTACGGTTAGGGCCATCTCCAACCAGTAGTATAAGCATTTTGACCCTCACGAGTGGTACGGATCCCCGCACCCTATGATCTGGAGCTTATTTGTGCTCGGTACTTTCTCTATTAAGTTTGATATTCCAGTCATTTTCACGTTATCCAGGTTGCTAGTTATCCAGTGCTACGGATCTTGGTTGCTGGAACTATCGTTAGAACTACAGGGTGCGAACTATCTTTGCCTAACATGTCGGTCTTCTGCATTTCTGCATTTGATACGTTGTTATGGTGCTTGTATCTCGAGTCATCGCAAGAACCTCGTTTTGTGAGGTTGCGCGAGATACATACGGCGTCGGTCGATCGTGCATAGGGCTGCAACGGTTCAGTCCGATCTCCCATGCGCGTGAAGGATCTTTCCAACCGGCTCTTGTTTCTTGCCTATCTCATTTCGTTTGTTCTTACGTTTCTACCGGGGTGTTTAGCAAGTAGCCCTCTCCCCCTCCCTGCGTATCACGAAGCAGGATCTAGGGTCCTGATCGGGCGGAAAGTCACCTCGCTATACTTCCCCCTCGGTCGATCGA
Source organism: Oropetium thomaeum (assembly GCA_001182835.1). NCBI lineage: Eukaryota > Viridiplantae > Streptophyta > Magnoliopsida > Poales > Poaceae > Oropetium > Oropetium thomaeum. The sequence continues at coordinate 1,934,189 of LFJQ01000020.1, read as the reverse complement.
GTGTTTGTTGGCGTGATCTGTGATGAACTGGACTTGTGGCATTGGAAATCTTTGCATCTTTTCTCGAGGGCTTTCTCATTCTTCTTTTGATTCCTTTTTTTGTGACGTGAGTGAGATCTGGGTCCTGATTGGCCAAAAGGTCATACATCATACCTTTTCTTTAGCCGATCTGTGCATTTTCACTCGGTCAGTCCTAGGTCAGATGGAGTCAGAGTTATTTTCTCTTGTCGCTCGAGCGTCACCGCTCGTGAGTGGGATATGGGTTCCGATCGGCCAAAGGGGTCATAAGCTATACCTTTCTTTCCACTGGTATAGACGTTTCTCACTCGTCATGGTATTTGCTGTCCTTTGGCATGCATAATCCCTTTCTGTATCATTTAGATCGAGACGCCAGCCAGAAATGCATCCTGTTGTTCATCCTTTGTTATAAGTCACGAGCGGGATCTGAGCTCCGATTCGGCCAGAGAGGTGTTCGTCCGGAAACTCACATGTGTGGCCTGTGAGATCTGCTTAACTCCACTGGAAGACCAAAAAGTTGGCGACTCGGGGCTTCCTTGCTTCAGTAAGAGGGGGCGTACCAATCAGTTTTCCCGGCAAACTAACAAACAGAGAGGGCGAAAAACGTTAAATTGCAGGGAACATCGGTCACGATGGGTCGATTTTCAGCTGATAGCTGCCCCCAAAACTTTATCCGGAGGATAAGTCCATGAGAGGGACGAGGGACTACAGCCAGAGAGTAAAATACGATGAAAGAAAGGGTACAGTTCTGTAGGCGCATCGGCCTTAGCGGCACAGGGACCATGGTCGATGCGTACGAGGCAAACGTTCGCCTTTGTCATATCAGCCCTCAGGATACTAACATTTTTGTGGATGGTACAAAGACTACACGGGAGGGTTTCTAACAAAGTTACAGACTTTGCCTTCATGTAAATGGGATGAAGAGAGATAAACTGAGAGGAAAGCAAACCCAGGCTCTGTTTGATTACATGACCTGTTTGGAGTAGAAAACGTTTGGATCAGTCAGAAGCAGGTATTGTGTATGACCTTTCTAACCTGATTGGAGCTCAGATCCCGCCCGCGATTCGACCCAAAGGGCAGGCAATAGAATGCATTTCTAACGGTGGCATCCTTTTAACGAAACAAAAAGGGATTGCGCATGTCGGAAGAGCCGTACACGCCGTGATGAATGAGAAAGGTCTGTGCCGGCCAGAGAAAGGGTGTAGCTTTATGGCCTCTCTGACTGATCGGAAATCAGATCAGGTTAGAAAACTTCTACATCAGACAGAAGAAAGGTATAGCTTTATGACCTTTCTGGCTCATCAGAGCTCAGATCCTACCCCCGACCAGTGACGGCAGGGAGAAACGAGAAAGAAAATCATGGCTCCAACCGACCCGGGCTGACCAAACGAGAAACACAGAGATCGGTCAAGGAAAAAGTTATGATGTATGACCTTTTGGGCGATCACGACCCAAATCTCGCTCACGCTGTCAAAGGGAAAAAGAAACCTGAAGAGGCACGCAAAAGGTCCTGGGGGAAAAAGTAGAAAGATATCCAACACTATGAGTCGAGTTCAACACCGACCAAGCCACAAAGCACAATCTATCGGCTGCGGAGGAACTATGGCGAGACGACTTTAAGGCAGATTGGAGAGCCCACGTCCTGTTTCATGGTACATAGGGACGCAGACGAGGTCCATCGGCTAAACACCCCGGCAGAACCACATGAACATGCAAACCGAGATCGGTGAGTGTTGGTATTTCCTACGTCATCACCAGGGTGTTTGCCTAGAAGACAATCCTTAGCAATGGCGCTAGAAATAATTCTCACCATCTCTCAGCATCAATACTAAAATAGTAATGACACTAGAGATGTACAAATGTATTCTACACGTTACAAGTATAACCGCAAGCGCACGGAGTACTGTTGTAGCATTTCACCTTGGAGTGTTCCAGGGTATCGTATTTATTTCCATAGAAACATACTCAACAAAGATGTTGCACATGATTTATGTCACTAGGCTATTCATATTAAGATATCATAAACTCATGCAGGGGTAAGTATAAGGTAAAATAGGTAGTGCTACACAAAGAAAGGGAACCCATATTCAGGATAGATCTAGTGTACTGGAGCAGAGATTAATCTAGTTCTAACTAAGCACGCTAGCACTTCTATGCTCTAGGATTATATAGTAATATACATGCATGTCACTTACATGCAGAAGATCATGGTTGAGACATATTGGGGCATCGGTTTACTCCCAATCTAAGAAAAGACTCCAGCAATTATACACCTCTAACCCTATGACCAGACGTGGGGGACTACAAAGGACGGATAGGGCTGTCATCACCAGCCGCCTACCCCTAGCTCTGTGGGTCATACGACATCCAAGGATATTTAGTTATCAAAGCACCATGCTTACATTACTAAATATTACTCTAAGCCATCCGACGGAACTTATTCCTTTGACTAGAGAGCATACTCAAAAAGAGCACATTGGACCAATGCCAAAGCATGATCAACTACTGAATGAATAGCATAAATAACCTATGTATAAAGTGACACTATAGTCTAATACTAGTAAACCAATATATAGACTAAGTAATAAGACATGGCTCTTATAAGGATAAACATGAGCACACAAATACCATGACTATCATGCAAAGAAGTATATGTGATTAAACTAGAATATAGTCTTACCAAGGAAATAAAGGAAGGTACTACTAGACTCATACCTATTTCCTATGGACGGACTACTAGAGAGCTAGAAGAGCTCTAGACTAATTCCTAACTGCACTAGACTGAATGAAAAAGTGTATTGCAGGTGAGAACTCCTTGTGTGTTGGAAGTGAGGGAGAGGGTCTCCTTTATAGGTGGAGGTGACTTGGAGGACGAGCCATCTCCTTTCCTCTTTTCTCTCTTTTCCTGCCACCTGGAGTGGGTTCAGTGCGCGAACAGGGTCAGCACTGCCTTTGGAAGTCGGTAAGAAGCGCCCCATCAAAGCTGGACCCGGCCAGCCCCACTGACAGGTCGGCCGAACCAGGGGGTGGGCCGACCCTAGGTGGGCCCCACTTGGGCCCAGCTTTCTCCTGCTGGCTTCCCTGTGGGTCATGGTGGTGGGTGTAGGGTCCCCGACAGTTATTTCAGTGTTTTTGTTCTTCTGATGGGCCCCTTGATCCGTGTGATGCCCGCGTGGCGTCCTGCGATTGGCCAGAGTTGTCTTGCTTTGCCACGTGGTCGGATTATGCTCTCAGTCCTGTGATAATTGCCTGCATGCAAAATTCTCCAGGTACATGTGGTAACTATGTTATTTATAAACCTACATGCCTGTATAAAATGCAATTCCTTCTTTTATTTCCGAGTAATTGACGCAGACCCGCCCCGGAAAACCTCGTTTCGGGACAGATCCTGCCGTCCTCGTCAGGATCCTGTTGGGCAACACTCGGCGAAGCGAGCGTACACACGGTACAACACAGGCAGGATAAACAACAATAATTTACAAGGAGAGAGAATTTAATACAACATTGATTCATAGATTGAAATTTAAGTCTTACAATATCTCAGAGTACGCAAAAAGAGTTTTTAAAACAACATACAGCGGAAGACTAACGGATACAGACTCCGACTCTCATAGTAAGCACAAGCATGAATCGGGTCCAGTGGCATCATGCTCCTAGCCACTTCAAGAAACTCATTGCGGCGATTCATACAGTTCCCACTGGAGATTCCCAACCTCTGGGTGAGACTCCTCCCACTGGAAACTCTCATCCTGGTTCTGCATGTCGGCGCCTGAAAATCATGTATCGTAAAAGCGTGAGCTTCTAAGAAGCTCAACAAGGCTGACCGGTCAAATTGGCTGACTACAGCCGACTCCTAGACATGCTGGCTGACTAGGGGTGGGTTTACTTGCCAAACGGACTCGCATTTCCTGAACTATTCTGGTCATGTTTTAGCTCAGGTTAAGTGATTAGAATAGAAAATTTAGTTTGCACTGATCTAATCAATCATGAATAGAACAACAGATCAATTCATCATCGTAACTTAATCATCATACTCATTTCTCATCATCTTAAAGTATGTGACAGAGAGTTCAAGCAAACTCATAGATGAGAGCTACAGCGATTCGAACCAATTTTTATACCTCTACAGGGTTAACCTAATCAAACGACATGTGCGCATCCCAGACCGCACGTGGCAACCGTTCACACCAGGTCCTGCAAAGTCAGTTCCCTCCTACGCCTGCCTTAGCAGCGCCGCATCCCACCAGAACACACGTTCCAGACGGTTTCTGTGAAGTTCCCACGCTGCCCGCCCCAGATCGCCTCCGAATGAGACACCGTAGGGCAGGTTCGACTTTGCAATCACTAGGCTATGTAGGTTTACTGGGCCCCACTATACCCAGCATATGATCAGTACATTCAATACTTGCCCAACTGTGCCACACGGATCAGACAAGACTACGGTCACCCTGGTCCCGGACCAGTCGCCGACCTACTTGTACCCTGTCTGACCGTCAATATTTTATCTTTCCTTATTCATTCACAACCATGTGTCATGTTTCATGTGGTAGTTTCAAACAACACCTACCAATCGCGGGCAGCATCCTCTCTGCCCGACTTCTACCGATAAGTACTGGCTAAGCATAGCACACTAAAGGGGTCATCTATACCAGCTACCGATAGGGTTTCCTATGGAAACAAATGCAATTAAGGTTTTCAATCAACTCCTAGCACTTAATGTACAAACATGACATATAGTTATAAAAAAAAAGTTAAAATCTTGGTTGTGCACTGGGGCTTGCCTGGTTCTCCGGAGTTGACGTTGACTTCTTCGGCAGAGATCGAGGACCCGGGGTCTGCAACTACTTCGTGCGCTTCGGAGTCTACATGATGCAATATGATTATGAGGAGTTCAATGAAAAGATAACATAATGCTTTTATCAAGGAGTATTCTAGGATTTCAATCGGCAACGTTTAGAATTAGGATTAACCCTAATTCTTTGACGCCACATTTTTATTTAAGTTTTTTACCTTCTGAATGAGGTTTGAAATGAAACTTCTAAATTTTTCCAGGAGATGATTTTTAGTTGGCCATGTTTTTTTGAGTTAGGAAATTTAAACTTGGTTGAGGTCAAACTGAATTTTTCTTCAAGTCAATAATTATTTAATAAAAACTACGGCTATCCAACTAGGGTTAAAATGAAACTTTAAATTATACCATGAGTTTATTTTTAATTGATAGCACTCTCTGGAATATGAATTCTGCAATTTGGTTGAGGCCAAGACGAATTTTCTAGATTTTATAAAAATTCAACAAAGTTTCTGTTATTTAATCTTATAAAATCAGAAACAAATAGTAATCCCTAGAGTAAAATTATGACATTTGATGTAGACAACTATGAGTGCCAAATCTAAAGTTTTGCTGTTGGGTCTAACCTTTTGGATGACTTTTATAATGTATTTTAGAAAATGGTAATTTAACTTGGCAGATTGGAGTATTTTTAAGGGGATCTATACAACGTTGTGGTCGTAAAATCCCAATAAAATTTCAGGAGATGTATTCCATCAAGTTGCACTTGTGGTTCTAGTTTTAGCCCTAGCATGACCCTAGAACTTAAGTTAAAATTCAACAACAGAAAAGGGCAATCTAATTATTCAAGGAATTGCATGATCGTTTTTGAAAAAGTGCTTTAACCGAAAATTGGTCCTTTTCATGAGATTCTAACAAATTTTGGTTTGGTATTCTTTTTTTTGGATTTTTCTGTGATTTGTTAGCCGTTGTACAAAACAGGACAATTAATAGGAAAATGGAAATTAAATTGGCTTAGGGCAAGAACAGGGGAGGAAACTCCGGCGATGCTCTGGCGAGGAATTGCTAAAAACAGTTTTACCGATTCCGGATATGGGTTTCCGGTTCCGATATCGGGTGGCACACGGATGTCGTTTCCGGGAAAAATCCCAAAACACATCTCATGTACTGGTTTTACTAAGTGTCTTGGGGTTACTACGACACTAAGTTTGAATGGTTTCGACTCGCGTTTGCAGGAACACGAGCCCTCCGACTGTCGTTGCCCGTTTACGACATCGGGGAAAACCGTAACGACTTTTCTGATGAAAATCAAAGTTAAGTTACAGGCATGGGGCCATTTTTAGTTAAAAAGTAGACTCCAAACTAAGACTTTTGGCTCTGGGTTGGGGTCAAGTTGAGCTTCCAAGAATTTATTAAAAATCTAACAAGGTCCTGTTTTTCAAACTTATAAAATTAGAAACATATACTAAAGCTTATGGAAAAATCATGAAACTTTATATAGTTACTAGTGAGCATCTAAATTAAGGTTTTGGTTAAGGGTTTGGGTTTTTGGAAGGCTCTCCTAATGCAATTTAGAAAAAGGCAAATTAACTAGCCAAATAGGAGTGTTTCCAATGACATGCATGCACAAATGTTGCCCTAAAATCATGGTAAAAATGCAGGATATGCCATGCTAAGATACAATCATGGTTCAAAATTCAACCCTACAAACCTTCTGGAACTTCAAATAAAATTCAAAAACAGAAATAATTCATCTATTAATTGGGGAAAGTCCAAGAACATTTTTGAAAAAAGTGCTTTAACAAAAATTAGTTTATTCTTCAAGGATTCAAATAAAATTAGTTTTTAGAATTTTTAGATTTTTGTCTTGATTTGTTACACATTTTACAACACTGGCTAAATAAATAGAAAAATAGAAAAATTAATGAAACAGTAGACAGAACAGGGGAATTAGGGCAGAGGCGGTGCTCCGGTGAGCTTCTCGCCGGAGAAGAAGGTTAGGACGGGGATTAAGCAATCGTGGAGCTTCACCCTGAGACGAGGAACGGATTTGAGGAGGATGATGGCCACGGAGAAGAGGGAAACAGAGTTGGCGACGGTGAGCTCGCGGCGGCGCTAATGGCGGCCGAGAGGGTGGCGCGACACGCTCTTCCTCTTGATACCAGCTGTGGCGGACCGCCCCGAAACGGGGGAGATCCTCCTCCCGGGATCCATTCCGGGCGACGTTCGTCGAAGCGAACGTTCACAGGGTACAACACAGGCAGTAAAAAGCACGGATTACAGACATAAGAAAAGTATTACATGAGTGTTGTTACAGAGTTTAGCTCCACAGGAATAGTTTTCACAAACAGCAGAAACAATTACAATCCTCAAGCGGAAGCAAAAGGTAAAGATACAGACTACGACTCTGACTCTAAGCAAAAGCAAGGGCCTTGCCCAACGGCACTTTGCTACTAGCCACACACAAGCAGCGGCTACAAAGCGGCTCCCACTGGAAACTACACCAACTAGGGGACGACTCCTCCCAGAACTGGCCACCACTACCACCGGTCGCATCGAACCCACCTGAAAACCACAAGTCGCAAAGCGTGAGCTTCTAAGAAGCTCAGCAAGTCTGACCCGTCAACAGTGCTGTCTACAGCCGACACCTAGACATGCACGGCTGACTCAGGGTAGGATAGTTGCAAAAGGACACGCCTTACTAGATAACTTCCAAATTTCAAGTTTAGCTCCAATTTAAGTTCGAGGAAAGTAACTTTAGTGCGTGCTATGACTAAACAATCATGTTGACAAACAGTGATTAATATAAGCATCACAACATGATTATCATTCTTTCCACGTTTCACTTCTTAACATATGCGACAGAGAGATTGAGTAAACTCTAGACTGAGAGTGTCAGCGGTTCGAAACGATTTACACCTGCAGGGTTAACCTGGTCACACGACACGTGCGCGTCACGGACCACACGTAGCAACCGTTCGCTCTAGATCTGGCAAAGCTAATTCCTTCTTACGCTACCTCAACAGTGTCGCATCCCACCAGATCACCCGTCCCGGACGGTATCTGTGGAGTTCACACACTGTCCACCCCAGACCGCCGCCAATCAGACACCGTAAGGTAGGTTCAGCTTTGCCGTCTCTAGGCTACCTAGGTTTACTGGTTCCCATAGTTTCAGCATGTGAGTTACATTCAATACTCAACCAACTGTGCCCCACGGATCAGACAGAGCTACCGCATACAGAACCCCGGTCTGTTGCCTTCGTATCATTCTCTGTCTGACCCCGATTTCTTTCCATTAAACCTAAATCTGCTAAAATAATTCTCTAGCAAAAGTGAAAGTTTCAATCAATTCCTAACATATCGCGAGCAGTGTCCAATCTGCTCAACTTCTACCGAAGAGAAATTCTAAGCATAGCAGCTACATCGGATTACCTGTACCAATATTCCAAAATAGGCACTACTGGAAACATATGCATCTAGGGTTTCATTCAACTCCTGTCGACCTAAATACACATCACACGACTCACATATACTGTTTCAAAGAAAAACTTTAAAAACAATAGTGCACTGGGGCTTCCCTTGTCGATATTCTTCCTGGTCTGTGACGATGGTGTCTTCTGCAAAGTCGGGGTCTGCCTCGATGGCTACATGATGCAATTATAGAGGTGACATCAGTAATTTAATAATCTTCTCAAAAATTAAGTGGTCGACAGCAATTAAGGAACTAGGGTTTTGCCGAGAAAGGATTCTTGACCTAATCCGAAATAATGCCTTAAGTAGTACCAAAACAACCCTAACCAATGCTATCGCAACACCAATAAGTAGCCAGGGTCAAACCTAGGGTTATACAAATTTTTCCAAATTTTAATAGTTGCAAATTAATTAAATAGGGTTTTTGGTCATTTTTAGATAATTAAATAAATCTCAAAATTATTAATTTTATGCAATGAGGTTTTATATTTTTAATAAAAACTAGATTTTTCTCTAGTTCCAGAACAGTTGGATTTATAATTTTCTGAGCTAGAATCAATTTTCTATGATTTAATTAATTTCTAGCCAATTTAATTAATTTTCTGCACAATGGGAAAAGAAGGAAATTAAATAAACCCAGCTAGGGCCTTGCCCTAGCCGGCCGGCGGTGGTCGGCGGCGCTGCCGGCGTCGGCGGCCGGCGGCGCAGCCACCACTAGCACGGGCACCGCACGGGGACTACAATCGACCCGGGTGGGACCCACGGCGATGACCGGAGCAGCGACGGTGACAGGCGGCGCTCGGCCCGGTCCGGCATCGGCGCGGCGGCGCTCCGGCGTGTGGCAACGTGCCCGGCCATGCCAGGGAGATTCGTCGCGGCACGACGGAGCTAGGGGAGGGGGAAAACGGCGTCGGTTCTCACCGTAGCACGGAGCTCACCGGCGACTACCTTCGGCCGAGGAGAAATGGCGGCGGCGAGCTCCAAATCTGGCGAGCTCCGACGGTTTCGTGGGGCGGCCGTGCTCGGGAGTGGAGAGTGCTGCCAGGCGCGTCGGTTTGTGAAGGAGGATGGCGCGTTGGTGGCGAGAACGGCGCACGGTGGCTCGGCGGGCGGCTCGGCGGAGGGAGAAATGGAGAAGAAACAGGGAGAAAGAGAGCGGGCAAGAAGAGAAAAGGAGGAGGGGCGACCGAGGCGCGCTTTAAGCGCGCGGGGCGAGCCGCGCACTTGCCACGCGCGCGAGGCGCAGAGCACGCGCGGCGGGTGGCGCAAGGTCTCTACCCCGGCCGAGCTTGTAAAACGGCGCGCGCGGAAAAGGAAGGGAAAGCAGAGAGAGAGGAGGAGGAAGAGAGGAAGGGGCTGCCCGGTGGGGCCCATCGACCAGTGGGTCCCACTGGTGATGAATTTTCAGAAAAGCCCAAAAATTCTCAGGGATTTGTCAAGAGCCCAGAAATTGATTCTAAGAATTAAAATGGAGTTTGAATTTTGAATTTAAAGTTCTAAACTAAAATTCAAATCTTTGGCTGGTTTTTAATTGGCGAGGATTTCGTGCAAGCTTTTAAACTATTTTCTCTAGACCGATGAAATAATTTCTTTTTAGCAATTACTAGAAATGTTGGTTAATTACCTTAATCTTAAAATTTTCTTTTGCATTTTCTTTTAATTTGATTTAGTCCCTCTTTTTAACCTGATGAAGAAAAACGAAGTGTTACAACCCTTCCCCCTAAAAGGAATCTCGTCCCGAGATTTAGAAACAAGGGGATAAATTGGTGGTACCTAGTGATGGTGGAAGGACTTTGGGGTAATGTGCACGAAGGAACTCTTTCGATTCCCACATGGCTTCCTCCTCAGAATGATTGCTCCACTACACCTTATAAAATTTGATGGTCCGGGTTCTGACAACTCGTTCCTTCTCATCGAGTACCCTGACAGGCTTCTCGGAGTAAGTTAGATCCGGTTGTAACCCTTCCACTTCTGGTACAGTTTGTTCGATGCGGTTTTTAAGCACTTCTTCAGTTCCGACACGTGAAAAAATATTGTGCAGCCCTGACAAGTGAACTGACAATTCTAGCTTATACACCACCGGTCCACACCTCTCCAGGATGGAAAACGGACCAATTTACCTCGGAGCCAGCTTGCCTTTCACCCCAAATCGTTGTACTCCTTTGGTAGGCGAGACCCGTAGATACACGGAATCACCCACCTCAAAGCTCAAGGGTCGTTGTCTTTTGTCTGCATAACCTTTCTGTCGGGGTTGGGCGGCCTTCAAGTTAGACCATATGGACCTCGTTTTCTCTTCTGCTTGTTGAACTCCGGTCCTAGTATTACCCTCTTACCCGACAGTATGACAGATTTGTGTGGAAGTGGGTCGGGGTTGATCTAACTTTAAGGATACAGACCCGCTAAGTGGTGAGGTTAGGCGGACTACACGGTTAGCTATATCGAGGAGGGATTTGTGGTGTTTCATTCACATCATACCAATAATGATGTCGATACCCTGCCCGTCAAGGATTATGAAGAAGTAGGGTAGGTACACCCGCCTAAATTTAGTGGTGTTTCCTTTAACCCATGCTGTGATAAGATACATCCCCTGGTGATCTTATGACAAACGGAGGATCTAGGAGAATGGTATTAAAGTATTTACCCTCGACCAAAACTTCTACTGATGAAATCGTGGGAGGCACCAGAATCAAACAAAACGAAAGCAGAGTGACCAGAGAGTGAGAACATACCCGCCCGAGTTCAGGGATGCTAGGGAACCGCTGGACGCTAGCTTGTCGAATTGGTGCACCATGGTGAGAGGATCTAGCCGGTGAAAGGAATTGAAGAAACAAGCTACCGTGGTGACGAATTTTGGAAAATGGCGATGGCGGCGATGCTCTCGGCCGAAGAGAAGGGGCGGCGGCATTGTTGCTCGTCAGCCTATTTTAAATTTTGATTTTTGAATTGTTTCAAATATTCTCACTTAGGTCAAAGGAAAACCCTACCTCCCGAGCTCAAGAATTTTTGAAACTTTTTGTGGGTACTAAATGAATTATTTGGAACAACTTTGCTTAGAGGAAGATGCCTTGATTCAGCCTCTAAAGATCTGTGAATTTTTAACCTAGCTCAAGTTTGTTGGAATTTTAAAAGGGTTTAAACTCTTACCAAAAATTTTGATAAAATCTCCAAAATTCTATTTTAATGTGAACTTAATTGCCATGTAAACATATTACTAAGGTTAGATGGGATTGGTGATGGATTTTGAAAGTTGTGATGAAATTTGTACCCGTTATAAAAATGATATTAGTACCGTGGTTCAAGGACTCCTTGATCTGGTGAAGGTGTTCAAGAATCTACCGAAAATTTTGTGCAGGCTAATGGAAGTGTTTAAAACAAATATTTCTATTAGCTCAAGGGCAAATCTTGCTTCAAAGTGCAAGAATTTACCTTTAGGGTTTATGATTCGTCGTTGACTTCTCAAGTGACACCTGGGATGTCACAGTAATGTTGACGGTAATTTTAGTATTTAACGATCGTCAACAGTGTGAAACAAGATACAACTCGGAAACCATCCAGCACGCGCACGGGAGATCGGTTTGAATCGTTGTAGCCCCGTGTACAATCGGTGGACTCCGCATGTATCACACGCCACTGCATGAAACGAGGGTTCTTGCGATGACTCGAGTACTGGGATCCGAGCACCAGAAATGTGACACCCCAGGTGTCGCCAGGGCAAAGTCGACAACTGTAAACCTTAATCCATAATTTCACTCACTTTAAAGCAGATTCAATCTTGAAAATAAAAAGGAACATTGTTTAAAATGCTTTAAAGAGACACTATGAAAAGTTTGACAAACAACAGAACACTATAGCAGAGTCCGGGAAAAATCTAAATCAGCATTGTCGAAATCTCGTTAACAGGAAGAAACCCAAACCCTAACTCTTGACCATCAAAAATTTCCACAGAGCCCTAGCCATATTTTTACATAAAAATTAAGTACACTTCAAAATAGAATTGTGGGAAATTATTCAAGATTTTTGGAAAGGATTTAGACCTCTTAAAAATTCACACAAGCTATAATCAACTTAGAAATTCAAGAATTTTTAGAGGCGAAATCATGATTTGAACCTTAAAAGAAAAGTGTCCAGAATAAATTCCTGAGCTTGTACAAAAATTCTCAAAAATTTTTGAGCTTGGGAAGTGTGCCACTTCATTGAATTGCCTTCCAGCCTGAATGGAAAAGAAGAAAAAAAAAAAGAAATAAGTTTTGCCGGGCGGGCTACAGTGCCCCGCCCGCCCGACAAAACGGCGCGGCAGGGCACCGCAGCCGCCCGGCCGACACGGCATTTGTGGAGCACGTCATCGAATTCAAGTTTTGGCCGGCTCCCTACCCTCTCCCCCCCATCGCTCTCTCTCTCTCTAGCTCTCTCCCTCCCTCTCCCTCTTCTCTGCCCGAGCGCGCCGCCCCTCCTCACTGTGCGCCGCCCGACAACCGTGCGCCACCGCCCCACTGCGCCACGCCTCTGCTCTCCCCTACTTCCCTCCCCCGGCTCTCCTTTAAAACGGGCACACCCCCATCTTCTTTCCCCCCCCTCCATTCCTTTCTTCTCCCCACACGCGCGAGATCCACCTGCCCCCAGCCGCCGCCGACGCCATTGCCGCCGCCTCTCGGTGCACTCCACCTCCGGGCCATCCTCTACCCCAATTCCCGCGCCAAATCGCCCCCTCCCACTCCCGTGAAGCTCACCGAACTCCCCAATCCTCCAATTTCGAGCTCGGCCTTCGGAATTTTGACTTCGCCGCCCCCCACGGTGAGACCCCCTCTACTGTGCCAAAGCTTGATAACTATCATGTTGCCAAGCTTCGTCGTGTCTAGTAGATCGTAGAAAGCCAAGGTTCGACGGCCGGCAACCACCCCATCGCCGGGAAACGGCCGCCGGAGCTCGTCGGAGAAACCTCCCGTGTTTTTCTTTTTCTTTTTATTTTCCAGATTATTGCTCTGTCTTGTCAAATCCGTAGAGATTCATAGAAAACTCCAAAAATAGAAAACCAAAATTTGTTAGAAACCTCATGAAAATAGTAATTTTTTGTTAAAGCACTTTTTAACAAATGACCAAAATTTTTTTGTTAAAACACTCCTTTCTGTTTTTGAATTTTAAATTGCATTATAGAGCAATGCTAGGGCTAACCTTTGATCCACAAGTACACCATGGTACTACACATCCTCCGGAATTTTATGAAGATTTTAGGAACACGAAATGGCATCTAACCCTATTAAATAACTTCAATCTGCCTAGTTTCAATACCATTTTCTAAAGTGCATTGTAAAAGTCATTTATAAGGTTAGACCCAAAAGCAAAGTTTTAGATCTGGTGCTCAGGAATGCCCACATAAAATTTCATAATTTTATTCTTAGGATTACTAGTGCTTTCTGATTTTATAAGATTTAAAAATAGGAACTTTGATGAATTTTTATAAAATATAGAAAATTCATCTAGGCCCCACCCAAAGCCCACAATGCTTATTCCAGGGAGTACTACCAACTAAAAATAATCTTGAGGAAGAATTAAGATTTTCATTTTAACCCTAGTTTAATAGCCGAAGGAATTAAATAATGTTTAACCGATAAAAGTGTCGAATTAACTTAACTAAAGTTGAAGTTGTTAAACATAAGTCACCTCATGAGAGTTGAATAGATTTCTTTAAAACATCATTCACAGAGTAAAATTTGAATTTAATCGACGGCGTCGAGTAATTAGGGTTAACCATAATTCTAGGCGTCGCCAATCTAAACCCTAGATTACTATTGATAATAACAATAAGTTTCTTTTTCCTTGAACTTATCATAATCCTACTGCATCATGTAGAGTCTGACACTCACGAAGTAGCTGCGGATCCAGTTGTCTCGACCTCCGTCGAAGAAGTCAACAACGCTGAAGAACCAGGCAAGCTTCGGTGCACAACCGTTGTTTAAATTTTTTCTTTTATGACTAAGTGTGTCTTGTTTGTGCATTAAGTACTAGGAGCTGATTGAAACCATAGTTGCATTTGTTTCCATAGGAAAACCCTAACGGTAGTTGGTATAGACACCCCCTTAGTCTGCTATGCTTAGTAGGTATTACCGGTAGAAGTCGAGCAGAGTGGACGCTGCTCGCGAAAGGATAGGTTGTTGAATGAAACTATTTCATGAGATGGGCCACACGAATGTGAATCAGTAAGAAAGATAAAAGTTTGAGGGTCAGACAGGATACAAAGTAGGACGGCGACTGGACCGGGCCCAGGGTGACCGTAGACTTGTCTGATCCGTGTGGTCCGAGACTGATCGAGTGTTGAACGTACTGGTCGTATGCTGGGTGTTATGGGCCCAAGTAAACCTATGTAGCCTAGTGATTGCAACGTCGAACCTGCCCTAAGGTGTCTGACTAGGAGGAGATCTGGGGTGGGCAGCGTGGGAACTCCACAGAAACCGTCTGGGACGTGTTGTCTGGTGGGATGCGGCGCTGCTAAGGCAGGCGTAGGAGGGAATTGACGTTGCAGGAGCTGGTGTGAACGGTTGCCACGTGCGAGTCTGGGACACGCACGTGTCGTACGGTCAGGTTTCCCCCTGCAGGGTATAAAATCGTTTCGAACCGCTGTCGCTCCCAGATAGTGAGCATGCTCGTCAAACGCACCACATTGTAGTAATTAGGTTGAGACACAATGAGAATGAATATTGATGAATACTATTGTTATTGTTGCATCTGTTATGTTGCTTAGTTCAGTGCTAATTAAATTTATTTTTTTTCTAATCACTTAACCTGTGCTAAAATTTGACAAGAATAGTATAGGCTTGCGAGTCCTTTTGCAAGTAAAACCCCCCCCTGAGTCAGCCAGCATGTCTAGAAGTCGGCTCTAGCCAGCCATTTGTCGGGTAAGTCTTGCTGAGCTTCTTAGAAGCTCACGCGCTAGCGTTTTGTGGTTTTTCAGGCGCCGTCATGCAGGACCCAGCAGGTAGCTTCCATTGGGAGGAGCCTCTCCCCGGGTTCGGGAACCTCCAGTGGGAGTTGTGCGAGTCGCCGCAGTGAATTGTTGAAGTGGCTAGTAGCATGACGCCCGTGGGCACGGCACGTGCTTTTGCTTAAGTCCGAGTGACGGAGTTGTAATCGTGCCAGTCTTCCGCTATTATCGTTTCAAAACTTTTGCGTACTCTCGAAACAATGTAAGATTCAACTTCAAATTTATGAACCAATGATGTATTAAATGCTCTCTTCTTGTAAACTATTGCTGTTTATCCCTGCCTATGTTGTATCGTGTGTACGCTCGCTTCACCGGGCGTTGCCCAACAGGATCTTGGCTCAACGACTGAACAGATCCGTCCTGAGACGAGGTTTTCTGGGCAGGTCATGTCAAGAAAATACCACATCAAACGTAGGAAAAAGCAGAAGATCGACGCTTTAGGACGAGATAGTTCGCCAATCCTACAGTTCTAGCGATAACCCTAGCAAACCAAGATACACAACACCAGATAACTAGCAACCTAGAAAACTCAAAAAACAACCGGAATATTGGACCTATTCGAGAAAGTACCGATCATAGACACACATCCAGATTGCAGGGGACGGGGATCCGTACCTCTCGTGGGGGTCGAACTGCTGATTCAGCCCACGCGAATACAAGATCCCCGCCAAGGAGAGTGGCGACGCGTCGAAAGGGAGTAGTTGTTTTTCTTGTGAATTGTGTGTTATTTTTGTTACGGGTTCGACCTCCCCTTTACACTACGGGTTGGAGACGGCCTAAACCTTAATTGTCCATGAATACAGAAACCCTAAAGGATATTTGATAAAATAAACTAAAAAAAGAAAAAGATAACTTAGCGGGCTGGCCCGATCTCTTGCTCCACGCTTCCATAGGGCCTGGCGTGTGGCCGATCCTTCTCTTGTTTCATGGGCCTAGTTGCTTCAGAGCCGATGTGGCTGACCCGTGGCCCAGACTTCAACAGGTTCATGTGTCCAGTCAAAATCCGATGTCAACACATGCCCCCTCCCCCCCCCCCCCCCCCACCCCCCAACAGATTCGGGGTACGAAATAATCGTGCACCGAATTTCTCTGCTCCCTCGATCCCCGTTATCCCATGAACTGCTCATTTGTTGCACGTCGCGGCTTCATTAAAGTGCCATCCCATCTTATAAGTTGCTGATGCTTGCTCTATCTTTCTCATCCTTGCGCCTGAGACTCTTTAGCTTCACTGTTTTGTGCTCGCCTCCTCGACTCTCTCCGCCACCGCTTGCGCTCCCGAGCTCAAGTACCGGCGCTATTCTCCGCTCTAACTTCGCTCAGCTCGGTCCTTTCTGCGACGAGATCACCGAGGTGAGTCTTGTTGACTAAGATTGATGCTTTCTGATTTAGGCTTCTTCTTCTTCCATTTCAAATGCAATCGCCTTTTTTGTTTCATTTTCTTCCTCGGCTTTTTCATGCTAGCGCCTCATAATCAGATTGTCGTCCCTACTTCGTGCCCTTCTCTCTTCTGTCTTGGCCCCATGGGCTCTACAGATCCGACCAAACTCATTGTTACTGAAACTTCTCGTTTTCCTTTCCATGGCAGGTCCGCAGCCACCTCTCATTGGGTTGATAGCTTCAAGGGTTGGCCTTTGCCTTTAGTGGCTTGGAGGGACTGGTACCGTCGTGTGGCTCAAACAAAATCCGCTATCTGGGATACCCTAGGGATTAGTCATTGCATAAATCCCTCCTTTGCCTATCCTGGGAGGAGCGAACCTTTGATGTCGGTTTCATGCTACTTCTGGTCGGACGCTCTAAACGCCTTTCTCTTCCACCACACGGGCCCATGTCTCTTACTCTGCTCGATGTAGTCATGCTGACTGACTTGCCTATCGTCCCTTCTTGCAACCCGATTACCTCTCTGCCACCGGATTCTCATCGATCGACATCTAGAGGCTGTCCTAGGCGACGTTCCTCAAGTAGAACAAGGAGACTGGGCTGGGTTCTGACCGGGAACACATGGCCTTCCTGACCTTGTGGCTGGAGTGCTTCATCTTTTCCACCTTCCCCGTAGGCCCTTCCCTTGCCATGCAACGCCTGGTAGAGGCCCTTGTCAAATTCAAACCACTTCCCATGGGCTGATAACTCCTGGGCGATGTTTACCCGCTCGTGCATAGAGTCTCGGTGTGTCTCGCGGGTGACGAGTCCACTATGCACCTTGGAGGTCCTTGGTGGTTCCTCCAGATGTGGTTGATCACGTATACCGCACGGGTCATAAACTATTCTCCCCCTTCGACGGTTTGCTTCCCGTCCGTTTTCATCGGTGTATGTCCCTCGGCGAGATGGCTCTCATTTGACCCGAGGAGCAGCAATTGGCTGGGGCTTTGAACAGATGGTTTCCATATTTTACATTGAAATCCCTTCTGATCAGTTCCGCTGGTTCCCCTACTTTCACTTGGCCGATTTTGAAATCCCCTTCAAAATTCGACCCGACGCTCTTCTTGGCGACGATGAATCTGCTGCCATTTTTCTGACTAGCATTTGTACCCTTCTTCTTCCCATCGATCGACCTTCTGGTTCATCAGCCTCTACTTCGCATGAGTTCTATCCCCATCCACTTCTGTTCGGCAACTTGGCTTCGATCAACTCCCGGTCGGTCTCTCCTTCACCGACAAGATCAGACCTCTAGAGACAATCCTAATACCAAAATACAATTTGATCTCCCATTTGACCGACTCACTGCCTATTTGGCCACTGGACACCTTCCTCCCCCACGATGTCTTCAGCACTGACCTCTTGAACCAGTGGTGGGAGGAGTGGTGATAACACCTGTTCTGCGAGGTATGTAATTCCTACTTGATGGATTTCGTTGGCGTTTGAATCTCTTTCACATTTCTCCTTTCAGGACACAACTGCAAGGAACGCCCCGTCGATGAGTCACAACAGGCGCGTGATCATTTACCAACCCCGGTTGTCCAAGCCTATAACGTCCCGCCTCCTCGAGGCTGGACCCGCTTACATCACGTAGCTTTTATAGGACACAGGCTGGCCTCACAAATCAATACAAATCTTTTTTGCGCACATTTGTCCTCACTAGTGCGCAACCAAAAATAACTTCCTAGTCGGTCACCCATCCTAAAATTGCTCCAGGCTAAGCACACTTAACCTAGGAGTATTCTAGAGCTACGCTACCGAAAAAGAAATTATAACTTGTTGATATGAGTATCCTATTAATCCTATTAAGCCCTGGGTCGGGGTGTCACATACTCACTCCCTTAAGAGAACCGACGTCCTCGTCGATCAATCCCAAGCCAGGAACATTCTCTCTTGGCCACGTCCGTGTGTCCAGTGCCAGCGCATGTGCCATGCTATATGATCACTCTGGATCCACACCAGCCGTGCACACCATGCCTGCGCAACTGCGACACACGTGCTCGCGAAACCTCGAGAGTCAGCTCTGATACCATTCTATAACGTCCCGCTTCCTTGAGACCGGGCCCGCTTACATCAGGTAGCTTTTATAGGACATAGGCTGGTCTTACAGACAAACACAAATCTTTTATGCACATATTTGTCTTCACTCGTGCACAACCGAGAATAATTTTCTGGTTGGTCACCTATCCTAAAATTGCTCCAGACTAAGCATGCTTAACCTTGGAGTTTTCTAGAGCTAGGCTACCCGAAAAGAAGTTGTAATTTATTGATATGAGTATCCTATTAATCCTATTAATCCCTGAGTCAGGGTGTCACAAAGCCGAATATCGACACACATGCGGCCACATCGAGGGACTTGATTGATGGCAAGGCTCTGCGCAGCAGGCCGTAGAAACGGTCCACCTCGGCTAGTGGACTCCCCTTGGCCAAGAGGATCAAGTGTTGGTATTTCTTACGACATTACTAAGTTTTTCCTAAGGGGCAATTCCTAGCAACGGTGCCAGAAATAATTATATTGGTATTCTAACGTTTACAGGAAATACTGCAAGCGCACGGAGTACCGTTGTAGCATTCACCTTGGAGTATTCCAGGGTATCGTATTTATTTTCACAGGGTAGATTCTTAACAATGCCAATGCATATGAAATATGACACTAAGCTACGCATACTAAAGTATCATATACTCATACAGGGGTAAGCATATAAAATATATATAGGTAGTGTAACATGAAGAAGAGAACATACAATCTATTATATTGGTGGAGTAGAACCAATCGAAGGCTAAACTAACCATTCATTGTATTTTTGTACTTATACATATATACTAGTACTAATTGGATGCCCGTGCTTTGCTACGGACTGAACAAAGAGACTAATTCAACATAAATAAAATTATTTACAATTTTGTTTTCTGAATCCAAGAGCTTTATTGATCAAGTAGGAATATTACACTGACGTTCAAGAGAAACAAGATCCCATATGAACAGGCAAGAAAGAAAAAGTCACTAGACTCTAACCTAAATTACATGCTAATTCTGCAAGATTGTGCACTATTTTATTTACTCTCTATGACACTTCAAGACAATGAAATTATGAAACCAACTACTCGGTGAGGATATTATGGATCAATGGCGCACCAGTGAACGGTCAGGTGTCTCGTAAGCTTCCCCACCACAGTAGCACAATCTGATTCCAGTATCATCAGGCCGTTAGGGCCAGTGGCTGGCCAACTAATTCCATGAGGCAAGTAGCAGCTTCGGCTTCCTTCCCGTCCCTACAGGAAAAAAGCATTGTAGAGAACTTACTTTTCTTGTCTTGTGGATTGTGATACACACACTGAAACTGTAACAATGGCTGCTTCCCTTTTGCATCTATTGCTGGTTTCTGGCATTTGATTTGAAACTGGCTATCCATGTATCTTCGCAGATAAATCAAGAGCCTTCAATAGATACTTTCCCTCGGCCATCAACCCTGCACTACGAACATTCCACGCACGCCATATCACCATAAGATAATTTGCGCTCACCTCCACGGAATACTTCTTTACTAACATGAGCAGTCGGAGCAGCCAATCCGGCCCTGAAAAATGAATCAGTCTCACGGCAACACCCACAATGCAAACAAGCCTTCAACAGAGCAGCAGCATTAGAGAGCAATTGATTGCATGAAAACAATCCTCAGGTTGTAGACCCCAGACTGACAGAGCATTGTAGAATCAAAACTATTTTGAGCATCGTAGAATCTTGTCTACCTTTTAATCTTCAGCAAAACAAAATTATATTTGGAGCATTGTAGAATCAAAGACATTTTCAGTATCTATTCTTATAATAGTTTAAAGAAAGTCAGAACACTAAAATGCATTGGACACTTGACTTTGCACCATCTATGTATTGGAAAAAAAATTGGGTGATTGGGACAGCTATGGAGAGAACTTTGATTGAATTAAATCCTGCCGGTAGAAGCTGTAAAGAGCCTACTACTGATCAGTTACAGGAACTGCAACTTATCCATATCAAGGTTATAAACGCCAAGATAGGTAGAATTAAAAATTCAATTAGATGAGACTGAATATAATTCTTAACTATCAAGACTACAAGTAAAGTAAGTGAAAAGAGGTCGGATTTAACATACCTGGATTCCAAACCGAGATGTTTTAGTAGTTACTATGAGTGAAACACATATCTGTAAATATAGCCAAGCAATGCTATGGAAAGAATATGAGCTACATAATGAGCACCCTAGCGCATGTCTGTTGACTGCAAATGCATTTGCTGCCGATATTGATTATGTGCTTCCCTTTGAAACTAAACTTGGCATGCCGCGAGTTAGAAGGCACAGGCTGAATCGGGCGCTTGGATCTGGATTTGTTTCTCAGCGGCTTGAGAGGCACAAGTCTTACGAATTAATGGGGTGGCGCCTTGAGCAACATTGAGAGGAAACATGCCATGGCCATGAGTGGTGGAAGAGGAAGAGGTGCATCTTTGAGAGGATCTAGAGGATTCTGCTATGTTACCTGTTTTCCCACGCGCCGTCGATCCAAACACGGCGCGCGCGGCGGCCGTGTCGCCGGCACGACCCAGGGACGCAATTTGGGATGTTGTGGAGGCGAGGCAAGCCAAGGGCCCAGCTTGAACCCTATGCTCTGCTACCTGTGCAGCGGCGCGGCCAGCAGCATATAGGTGCACCGGCCAACCGCTCTTCGCACGCACGCCCGAGCCTGACGAGTTCTCCGGACACGGAACCTTCGTAAGGGCAGGACGGGCATAGCCAAGCTGTCTTCGTCATCCCCCTTTATCGGCCGCCATCAATCCACCAGCCCTGACTCCATGAAAGTCATCTTCCACGTGGCTGGAGTAGCCGATCCGAAGGAAAGGACGTAGATTGATAGCGATTTGCTGCAGATCAAGGCGAGGCGATGACAGTTGCCAGTGGATCTATCACGAATCCGGGATGGATTGCAGCGGAGAGAGGAGTGTGAGTTGACGGATACGTGGGAGAGCATTTTTTCCCATTCGCTGGTTGAGAGATGCCGCTTGCCGTGGACCCCATCTGCAGCGTGAGAAGGCGGGACAGACGACGAACCAGACACATCCAACTCGCGTTTTTAAGAGGAGTAAAGATACGTACACGTCCTGTGCTAACAAAAGAACATGGTTGACATACGTAGGGGCACCGGTTAACTCTTAATCGATGGAAAGACTCCAATAATTATATACCTCTAGCCTTATAAACGGACATGGGGGATCACAAAGGACGGATAAGGCCATCACTTCAAACCGACTACCCCTATCTCCGTGGGTTGCCCGACATTCGAGAATATCTAGCAATATAAGCACCACGTTTATTTTTCTAAATATTACTCTAAGCCATACGGCGGAGCTAAGTTCTTCGACTAGAGCATACTTTAAAGAGCACAATAAACCAATGCCAAAGCAATGATTGTTGGTATTTCTTATATCATTACTAAATTTTGTCCAAAGACAATCTATAGCACCAGCGCCAAAAATATTTACAATGATATTCTAACGTCTATAGAAAAGTCCGCAAGCGTACGGAGTACTGTTGTAGCATTTTACCTTGGAGTATTCTAGGGTATCGTATTTATTTTCATAGGGAGGATGCTTAACAAAAATAATGCATATGAAGTATGGTACTAATCCATTCATACTAAGATATCATATACTCATGCAAGAGTAAACACAAGATAAATATAGATAGTGTGACACTAAGAAGAGCACCTACAAGTAATTATAACAGTGAACTAGAACTAATCTAAGGCTAATCTAAGCACTTATTGTATTTCTATACATTTATATATACTAGTATACATATATGTTATATGCTAGCAAGGGATCAAAGTAGGAACATATCGGAGCACCGGTTTACTTCTAGTCTAGGGAAAAGACTCCGGAAATTATATATCTCTAATCTTACGACCGGACGTGGAGGATTACAAAGGAAGGACAAGTCTGTCACTTCAACCCGCCTACCCCTAGCTCCGTGGGTCGCACTACATCCAAGGATATTTAGTAATATAAGCATGTCTAAATATTACTCTAGCCGCCCGGCGGACCTTAGCCCTTCGACTAGAGCATACTCTAATAAGTACGGTGGAACCAATGTCAAAACAATGATCAACTATACTAAACATATACATATATACATAACTACATATATATATATATATATATATATATATATATATACTTAAGACTATGACTAGTATACTAGTATACTACCTAACTACACTAGCATAAATCCTAAGTTTATTCACATGGCAAGTATAAGGATAATAATTACAACTCAAACCATATGAATAATAATGCATAGAAATATATTGTATTAATATATCATAAAGTCTTACAAAAGAAAATAAGAAAGAGAGTATTAGACTCATACCTATTCCTACGGAGAGACTACTAGAGAGCTAGAAGAGCTCTTGGACTAAATTCTAACTCCACTAATAGTGAAATGAGAGTGTGTTTCCAAGTGAGAAACTCTTCTTCTATGTCTTGGAAATGAGAGAGAGGGGTCACTCGGGTCCCACTTTGGCAGGGTGACTGCCTGGTGGGCCCTGAGCCCGGGTATGTTGTTGGCTTCGATTTTCTGGTACTTTTTGGCACGTCTAGTGGGTCCATGAATCTGTGTGCTGCCCCCGTGGCGCCCTGTGATTGGTTGAAGTTGTGTTTTCTCCACCTTAGCGATCCATGGTGTGCCTCTGTGGCAGGCTATGATTGCTCAGAAGTGTGTTTTCTTGCCACAGAGCGGATTATGCCTTAATTCTTGTGATAAATATCTACATGCACAAACTTTCCAAGTACATGTGGAACTTTATTAATTTTAAACTAACTTGTATATATGAAATGCATATCCTTATTCATTTTTAGAGAAATATTGATGGTATATTTGGCACTTAACGACCGTCAAGAAACTCCCCCAAGCTTACCTCTTGCTCGTCCCGAGCAAGCCTTAAGACTTGAGTTTATTGGATCAGGAGTTGCTACAACTCAACCCTTCAATTATGCCTATCGCACAACTAAGATACTCTATGTTGAATTGAATAAGTTAGCGAAAGGTTCACCCAAATTTACCTTAATCCTTATGGGGCTTTTCTACTTCTCCTTGTCTTGGGCGGTTGAAGGACTGAATGGCTGATTTGGCACCATTTTCCCGTCCCTTACTAAGCAATGATATCCGAAGGTTTTCAAAATATTTTGTAAATGAAAACATGAGCTCCTTTAGTGATTCTCTCGAATCACTCTATGTGTGTGTATTTCCTCTCACAAAAGGCAAGGTGTGCCTTTATTCCTATTTCTCCTACAATAGGCTTTTTGGTAGAGCTAGGTAGGAACGATAGAGAGCATACTTATAACACATTTATTGCTAAGTCAAAAACCGGATCCAAGTCAAGAAGCATAACTATACAAATATGGTCAAGGCATGCAAGTGTGATGA
This sequence comes from Oropetium thomaeum, assembly GCA_001182835.1. Classification (NCBI taxonomy): domain Eukaryota; kingdom Viridiplantae; phylum Streptophyta; class Magnoliopsida; order Poales; family Poaceae; genus Oropetium; species Oropetium thomaeum. The sequence continues at coordinate 1,910,068 of LFJQ01000020.1, read as the reverse complement.
AATGGATGTGCGATGGAACTCCTAATTCAAAACCTTCTTCCTTTGAATAATTTGGAGATCATGGCTGCAAGAATTTTCTATATATATATTTTCTTTTGACATGCTCATTGGATTTTTTCATTGATTGGAGCATGTGGAGGTTTCCTTTCCTCATCTTTCTCTTTTTTTTTCTATGCAGCCATGTCTCTTTCTACGGATAGCATGGAAGGGTATGAATACGCTATATGGAGTATGTATTTGGTAGGTGGATGGATGGTAGAGTGAAATTGCTATCTCCCAGTGTAGGAGTTTTATCAATGTGATGAAGGTATGTGAGCCTTGACCATATAACCATAATTAACTTCTAACCAAGGGTCACAACAATTTGATAGAGCTCAACATGAAAGTAAGTAGCATATGTGACAAGGACCCGCCCCAGAAAACTTAGTCCGGGACGGATCCCGCATCTCGCCAGGACCCTGTTGGGCAATGCTCGGCGAAGCGAGCATACACATGGCACAACACAGGCAGAATAAACAGCAATCTCTTACAGGAGGAGAGAATTTTATTACATCATAATTTCATAATTTAAAATTAAGTCTTACATCGTCAGAGTACGAATAGATTTTTTTTGAAATCACGAAATACAGCGGAAGACTTCAAACGAGGTACAGACTCCGACTCTCATCATTAAGCAAAAGTATGGGCCTTGCCCAGTGGCACCATACTACTAGCCACACAAAGATTACTACGGCGACTCGCAACGTTCCCACTGAGGTTCCCGATCTCCGGACGCGGATCTTCCCACTGGTAACTATCGTCCTGGGTATACGCGTTTGCGCCTGAAAACCACGTATTCGCAAGCGTGAGCTTCTAAGAAGCTCAATAAGACTGACCCGTCAAATTGGCTAACTACAGCCGACACCTAGACATGCTGGCTGACTCAGGGTAGGTTTCTTGCCAAAGGACTCGCATTACTTGAACTAGTCTTGGTCAAGTTTTAGCTCAGGTTAAGTGATTAGAATCATAACTGTAGTTTGCACTTATCTAGGCAATCATAATAGAAGAATAGATAATAATCATCGTATCTCAGTCATCATCCTTGTAGCTCATCATCTTAATTAAATGTAATGTGATGTGGTGCATTTCACAAGTAAACTCACAAACTACAATGGTTACCTAACCAAGTATCGATAGGGTCTCCTATGGAAAACAGATGTAACTAGGATTTTAATCAACTCCTAGAAACCTAATGCACAATCACGACACACAATGGTTACTAAACCAAGTACTGATAGGATTTTCTATGGAAAAGAGATGCAACTTGACACGACCTGCCCAGAAAACCTCGTCTCAGGACGGATCTGGTCAGTCGTTAAGCCAAGATCTTGTTGGGCAACGCTCGGCGAAGCGAGCGTACACACGATACAACACAGGCAGGAATAAACAGCAATAATTTACAAGAAGAGCACACTTAATACATCATTTGGTTCATGACTTAGAAGTTGAATATTACATTGTTTCAGAGTGCGCAACAGTTTTGAAAAAAAAAAACGATAACAGCGGAAGACTAAAACTATTACAACTACGACACTCGGACTTAAGCAAAAGCACGCGTCGTGCCCACGGGCGTCATGCTACTAGCCACTTCAACAGATCAACGCGGCGACTCGCACAACTCCCACTGGAGGTTCCCAAACTCGAGGGGAGGCTCCTCCCAATGGAAGCTACCTGCTGGTTCCTGCATGACGGCGCCTGAAAACCACAAAACGCTAACGCGTGAGCTTCTAAGAAGCTCAGCAAGACTTACCCGACAAATGGCTGGCTACAGCCGACTCCTAGACATAAAGGCTGCCTCGGGAGGGTTTACTTGCAAAAGGACTAGCAAGCCTAAACTACTCTTGTCAAGTTTTAGCATCAGATTGAGTGATTAGAAAATAAATTTAGTTAGCACTGAGCTAAACAACCAAGACAGAATCAACAATAGCAATATTAATATTCATCATTCATTCTCATGGTTTCTCAACCTATTTACTAAAATGTGACAGAGAGTCCAAGTAAGCTCATAGCTGAGAGCGACAGCGATTCGAACCGATTTTTATACCACTGCAGGGTTAACCTAATCGTACGACACGTGCGTGTCCCAGACTCGCACGTGGCAACCGTTCACACCAGCTCTTGCAACGCCAATTCCCTCCTACGCCTGCCTTAGCAGCGCTGCGTCCCACCAGACAACACGTCCCAGGCGGTTTCTGTGGAGTTTCCACTCTACCCACCCCAGATCTCCTCCTAGTCAGACACCGTAGGGCAGGTTCGACGTTGCAATCACTAGGCTACGTAGGTTTACCGGGTCCCATAACACCCAGCATACGATTAGTACATTCAATACTTGCCCAGCTGTGCCACACGGATCAGACCAGACTACGGTCACCCTGGTCCCGGACCAGTCGCCGACCTACTTGTACCCAGTCTGACCCATAATCTTTTATCTTTCTTAATCATTGACAATCGTGTGGCACATCTCATGAAATATTTTCATTCATTATCCTATTACTCGCGAGCAGCGTCCACTCTGCTCGACTTCTACCGGCAACTATCTACTAAGCATAGCATACTAGGGGTATCTATACAAGCTACCGTCAGGGTTTCCTATGGGAATCAAATGCAACTATGGTTTCAATCAACTCCTAGCACCTAATGCACAAACAAGACACACTTAGTGCAAAAGTAAAACTTTTAAAAGTTGGTTGTGCATCGGGGCTTGCCTGGTTCTTCGGTGTTGATGTCGACTTCTTCGGCGGGGGTCGAAGAACTTGGATCCGCAGTTACTTCGTGAGCGTTAGAATCTACATGATGCAGTAGTATTATGATAAGTTTAATGAAAATGAAACTTATTACTATTATCAATACTAACCTAGGGTTTAGATTAGCGACGCCCAGAATTAGGGTTAACCCTAATTACTCGACGCCGTTGATTAAATTAAATGCTTAATCTGTGAACGATGTTTTAAGAAGTCTATTAAATTCTCATGAGGTGACTTTTTGTTGGCATGTTCATCAACTTCAACTTTAATTAAGTTAATGCGACATTTTTCATCAGTTAATATTATTTAATTACTTCGGCTATTAAACTAGGGTTAAAAATGAAGATTTTAATTCTTCCTCAGGATTATTTTTAGTGGGTAGTACTCACTGGAGTAAGCATTTTGGGCTTTGGGTGGGGCCTAGATGAATTTTCTGTATTTTATAAAAATTCATCAAAGTTCCTGTTTTTAGATCTTGTAAAATCAGAAAGCACAAGTAAACATTAGAATAAAATTATGAAACTTTATGTGAGCATTCCTGAGCACCAGATCTACAACTTTTCTTTTGTAGTCTAACCTTGCAAATGACTTTTACAATGTACTTTAGAAAATGCTATTTAAACTAGGCAGATTGAAGTTATTTAATAGGGTAAGATGCCATTTCTTGTTCCTAAAATCCTCATAAAATTCCAGAGGGCGTGTAGTACCATGGTGCATTTGTGGATCAAGGGCCAGCCCTATAATTGCTCTATAATGTAATTTAAAATTCAAAAACAGAAAGGAGTGTTTCTAATTAATTCTGCAAATGTTTGGTCATTTGTTAAAAAGTGTTTTAACAGAAAATTTTTACTTTTCACGAGGGTTCTAAAAAATTTTGGTTTGGAATTTTTGGATCTTCCTGTGATTTTCTAGGGTTTTTAGAAGACAGAGCAATAATCTAGAAAATAATTAGGAAAAAGAAAAACAGGGGAGGTTCTCCGGTGAGCTCCGACGATCAATTCCCGACGATGGGGTGGTCGTCGGCCATCGAACCTTAGCTTTCTACGATCTGCTCGACACGAAGAAGCCCGGCAACATGCTATTTTTCAAGGTTTTGGCCGGGATAGGGGGTCTCACCGTGGGGGTGCTTCGGTGGCGGCGGCGAAGTCAAAATTCCGTCGAGGTGGCTTGCCTTCGGAGGATTGGAGGCTTCTGGGAGCTTCACGAGGTGGAGAAGAGCTGATTTGGTGAGCGAATTTGATTGAAATTGAGTGGTGGCGGGTTTTCACCGAGAGGGGCGGCGGCAATGGAGTGTGGCGGCCGGTCGGGGCAGAGAGGTGAGCTCGCGCGCGGGGGAGAAGAATTGGAGAGGGAGGGGAAGAATTGGGGAGCTCGCACGCAATTTATAGGAGGCCGGGGTATGGGAGAGGTAGGGGACAGGGGGGGGCGGAGACCGGCGCAATGGGGCGGCGTCGGCGGCTCGAGCGGCGGAGCAGAGGAAAATGAGAGAGAGAGTGAGAGAGAGTGAAGTGAGGGAGGGAGGAGGGAGGCAAGGGAGTGAGAGAGGGGCACGAGGCTTGAATGCGACGTGCGTCGAGCGAGCGCCGTGTCGGCCGGACGCGGCTGGCGGCTGCGCGCCCCTGTTGTCGGGCGGGCGGGCACTGTAGCCCGCCCGGCAACAGTTTCTTTTTTTTTTCTTTTTCTTTTTCATTAATGCTGGAAGTAATGTAATGAATTGGCACTCTTCCCGAGCTCGAAAAATTTTGAAAACTTTTGTACAAGCTCATGAATTTATTTGGAACACTTTTCGTTTAAGGTTCAAGTCATGATTTGGCCTCTAAAAATTCTTGAATTTCTAGGTTGATTATAGCTTCTGTGAATTTTTAAGAGGTCTAAAGCTTTTCCAAAAATCTTGAATAATTTCCCAAAATTCTATTTTCAAGTGTACTTAATTTTTATGTAAAAATATAGCTAGGGTTCTGTGAAAATTTGATGGTCAATAGTTAGGGTTTGGATTTCTTTCTGTTAACGAGATTTCGATACTTTTAGTTGAGAATTATCTGGACTTTGCTAACATGCTCTGTTGTTTGTCAGATTTTTTGTAGTGTCTCCTTAAAGCATTTTAGACAATAGTTCTTTTTATTTTCATGATTGAATTTGCTTTAAGGTGAGTGAAATTATGGATTAGGGTTTACTGTTGTCGACTTTTTGCCCTGGTGACACCTGGGGTGTCACAGCCCTCCCCCCTAAAAGAAATCGCGTCCCGAGATTTAAGGAGAGGGTTAGGATGGGTATAGGTACCTAGGGTTTTGGGAGTAGCTCAGGGTAGTTTGACTGAAGAAATTCTGCAGATTCCCACGTGGCTTCGTCTTCCGTGTGGTTGCTCTACAGAACCTTGTAAAACTTGAGTGTCCGTCTTCTTGTAACTCGTTCTTTCTCATCCAGTATTCGGATTGGACGCTCTGGGTAGTTTAGGTCTGGTTGCAACTCTTCTGCTTCTTGAACCACTTGGTCTACTAGTGTCTTCAGACATTTCTTCAATTGGGAGACATGGAATACGTTATGCATTCCCGATAATCTTTCTGGCAGTTCCACTTGATACGCCACGGGTCCGCACTTGGCTGTGATAGGGTATGGACCTATGTATCGGGGTGCTAACTTGCCTTTGATCCCGAACCGTTGAACTCCCTTCATTGGCGAGACTCGTAGGTAGACGTAGTCTCCTACCTCGAAGGTCAATGGTCTACGCCTCTTATCTGCATAGCTCTTCTGTCTTGATTTGGTGGCCTTCAAATTAGCTTGTATAATCCGTACTTTCTCTTCAGCCTGCTGCACTAGGTCTGGTCCCAATACAACTCTTTCGCCTGCTTCTGACCAATTGAGTGGGGTTCTGCAACTACGGCCGTAAAGCGCTTCGAAAGGGGACATTTGGATGCTGGCTTGATAACTGTTGTTGTACGAGAACTCTGCCAGTGATAGATAGGCGTCCCATCCTTTTCCGTACTCCAAAACACAGGCTCGGAGCATGTCTTCAAGTATTTGGTTCACTCTTTCCGTCTGACCATCAGTCTGAGGGTGGTAGGCTGAGCTGTGGATGAGCCTAGTTCCTAGTGACTCGTGGAGTTGTTTCCAAAATCGACCGGTGAACTGGGTACCCCGGTCGGAGATGATTGTCTTGGGTACTCCATGTAAACAGACTATCCGGTCAATGTATAATTCTCGTACTTCTTCATTCTGTAGTTGGTACTGATAGGTATGAAATGAGCGGACTTTGTCAAGCGATCTACTATAACCCAAATTGAATCCAACTTTTGAGCTGTCATGGGCAGTCCAACAATGAAGTCCATACTTATGTCTTCCCACTTCCATGACGGAACGCTTAACGGTTGCGACAACCCTGCGCCCTTCAGGTGGTCGGCCTTTATTCTGCGGCAGGTGTCACACTCCGCTACATACCGAGCGATTTCTCTCTTCATCCTTGTCCACCAAAACTTCTTTCGCAGATCCTGATACATCTTGTTACTGCCAGGGTGAATTGAGTACTTGGATAGATGAGCTTCATCCATGATCTTCCTTCGGAGCTCGTGATCCTTCGGCACTACCAGTCTGTTCTTGAACCACATAACTCCTTCTTCATCTTCACGGAAGCACTGCATCTTCTTTTCTTGTAGTCCCAATCTGATCTTCTCCATGCCCTTATCAAGCTTCTGGGCCTTGGCTACCTCATCTCTAAGTGTGGGCACTAGGGCGAGGTTGTAGAGTGTTCCGTGGGGTAGAATCCTTACGGTTGGCTTTAGTTCTTCGGTTGCAACTCCCTGATCCAAGTAGTGGCAATGGGCGTTTCTGCTCAATGCGTCTGCAACTACATTAGCCTTGCTCGGATGGTAGTGGATCTCTATCTCGTAGTCCTTGATTAATTCTAGCCATCTTCGTTGCCTCATGTTCAACTCGTTCTGGGTGAAGATGTACTTGAGACTCTTGTGGTCGGTGTAGAGGTGGACTAGGTTTCCCAATAAGTAATGCCTCCACACCTTCAAAGCCAATACCACGGCTGCTAATTCCAAGTCGTGTGTGGGGTAATTCAACTCATGCTTACGGAGTTGCCTGGAAGCATAAGCAATTACCCGTCCTTCTTGCATCAACACACACCCAAGTCCAGTGCCCGACGCGTCACAATACACGTCGAAGGGCTTGCTCAAATCTGGTTGGGCGAGTACTGGTGCTGTGGTCAAGTGCTTTTTCAAAGTCTGAAAGGCTTCTTCGCACTTTTCTGTCCACTTAAACTTCTGATCCTTCTTGAGTAGATCTGTAATGGGCCTGGCAATCTTGGAGAAGTTGGGAATGAAGCGACGGTAGTATCCCGCCAATCCCAAGAAACTCCGCACCTTGTGGACTGTTGTGGGCGCTTTCCAATTAACAACATCTTGCACCTTTCCCAGATCAACAGAAATACCTTCCGCGGACACAACATGACCCAGAAACTGAACACGCTCAATCCAAAACTCGCACTTGCTGAACTTGGCATAGAGCTTATGATCTCTGAGTCTTTGGAGAACTGTCCGAAGGTGCTCTGCATGCTCATCGATTGACTTGGAGTATATTAGGATGTCGTCGATGAACACCACTACAAACTTATCCAGCTCTGGCACGAAGACTGAGTTCATGAGGTACATGAAGTACGCTGGTGCGTTCGTGAGTCCAAACGACATCACCAAATACTCATCCAGCCCGTATCTGGTGGAGAAAGCCGTCTTCGGAACGTCACTGGGACGGATCTTGATCTGATGATAACCAGACCGAAGATCGACTTTGGAGAAGACCTTTGCTCCAGCCAACTGATCAAATAGAGTGTCTATGCGTGGCAAAGGATACTTGTTCTTGATAGTTACCGCATTCAAGGGACGGTAGTCGACGCATAGCCTCAATGACTGGTCCTTCTTCTTCACGAACAATGCCGGACAACCCCAAGGCGAGGTACTGGGCCGTATAAAGCCCTTGTCCAACAACTCCTGCAGCTGTTTCTTCAACTCTGCTAGCTCCTTGGGTGACATCTTGTACGGTCTGCGGGAGATCGGGGCTGTGCCTGGCAACAGCTCAATCTGAAATTCCACATCTCTATCCGGCGGTAAACCAGGTAAGTCTTCTGGGAATACGTCCAGAAACTCTTTAACCACTGGTATCTCGTCCAGACTTTTTCCGACAACATTGCAGACTTGTTTGAGGGTGGCTTTAGGGTAATCTAAGTTTATGGACATGGAAATATGAAGTGGAGAGGTTAAGTGGACTACACGGTTAGCAATGTCAAGGATGGCATTATGGTGTTTCATCCATTTCATGCCGATGATAATATCGATACCCTGCCCATCTAAGATGATGTAGGAAATAGGATAGATGTGACCTCCCAAATTGAGGGGAGCTTCACTTAAGCCATGATTTGATAATATGTTGCCCCCAGGCGATTTTATTACGAAAGGTGGTTCTAGGAGAACTGTGACTAGGTTTTTGCCTTTGACAAAGTTCCTACTGATAAAATTGTGGCTTGCACCGGAATCGAAAAGAACAAAAGCTGAGTGGGTAGAGAGCGAGAACGTACCCGCTAGTACTTGTTCACCCTCAGCAATTTCCTCGGTCGTGGCGTAGTTTACCCGACCGGTCCTGGTGTTCTTCTGGCCCTTTTGCTGGCCCTGTCCTTGGTTCGACTGCCGGTTGCCTCCAGACTGCTGGTTGGAGGGGCACTCGCGGGCGAAGTGTCCGGGCTGCCTGCAATTGAAGCAAGGCGTGCCTGGTCCAGGGCGGGCGCCCTGTTGAGGTGGGCGGACACCTTGGTCCCTCTGCGGCGGGGGAGGTGCGCGGTAGCCGGCTTGTTGCTGATTCTGTGGGGGCCGGTATGGCTGCTGCGGCGGACGGAACGACGGCGCCTGCGGCGGGGTTGCCTTGTACCTCCTACCATCGGGTGCAGTGTACACCAGACGGTACTTAGGTGGTGGGGCATTTGATGGCCCACCGCTGGCTCGCCTTTTCTCCCGCTGCTCCTTCTCGAGGTACTCCTCGGTGATCAGGGCGTTGCTGACGAGCGCATTGAACAAGCCACCTTGGTTCAGGGCCAAGCGACCCTGGAGTGTGATGTTCAGCCCTTCCATGAAACGGTGCTTCCGCTTAGCATCCGTGTCAACCTGCTCCGGAGCATACAGAGCAAGTTGGTTGAAGACACGGGAATACTCGTGCACCGTGCGGTTCCCTTGTGTTAAGGCCATGAACTCCTTGGCCTTCCTCTGCATGAGTCCCGCAGGAATGTGGTGAGCGCGGAACGCCTCCCGAAACTGTTCCTATGGCACCTGGGTGTTGGCCGGGAGAGTGGCCAAGTAGTTGGCCCACCAAGCTCCAGCGTGTCCGTGAAGCATCTGGGCGGCGAAGAGCGTCTTCTGGATCTCCGAACACCGGAGTAGTCCAAACTTGGCCTCGATTGTACGAAGCCAGTGGTCTGCCTCCATTGGTTCTCGAGCATCTCTGAACTCTGGGGGATGAGTGGCCAGGAACTCAGCATAAGTGCTGTCATGGTCGCGGTTCCGAGCGCCTCGATTTGTACCGCTACTCTCTAGGATAGCTCGCAGCATCTCTTGCGTTTGCTGGCTGCTCTGAATCAGGGCCGCCATAGCTGTGGTCAAGGTTGGCTCAGCTGGCGGGGGCGGCGGGTTGGAGCTTTCCGCCTCCTGACGTCCGGCTCTAGTGTTCACCATGCTGAAAAAGTAAAAGGATCCTTATTAGAGCAATTCAACCCATGTCCATTTCTCATCATAAGTACGAGCACATCAAAATACACGGCACGGATATCTCAATGAAAACAAGCTCCATTCATTCCCCAAAAGATGACAGTACATCCATAGTCCAACCCTTAGACTGTCAACCCACCATTCTTACATCCAAAAGGTTACACGCCACTAAGATAGACTCCTGGGAACACATACCGACATCCTGACAAAGACAACACACCCCTAAGCGAACCATCTAACTAAACACCACTCCGGAACCACCTCCAATCTACTCCTCGTCTGGCTCTGGGTCTGAAGCCTCGGGATCCGATACTTCTGACTCAGGCGCATCATCGTTAGCGGGAGGCGGCTGCTGTGCCTCCAAAAGTCCCGCTAACTGATGCTGCAAATGGTGATTCTCATGGGCGAGGTTCTCCGCCATCTGAACTGCGTTATCCCTGAGTATTTGCAGCTGGTGAATGTGTTGCAACATGATGTTGCAATCATTCTCTCTAGCATGGATTTGGGAAGTCTTAATCTCGGAGACCGCCTCTAACTCAGAGATACGTGTAGCGCGCGCGTCGCAGCGAGCACGCAGCGCATTGTTTCTGCTCTCCAAGTCCTGGACCTTCTTCTTGAGTTGAGCCATCTCTACATGAGCCTGTCGCAAGGCCTGGCGATCCATCTGAGCTGCGAGAACAACATCTTCATGCAAGTTGAGTAGCGCTAGGCTCCATGTGAACAAGGGAGTGATATGGTCCATCTCTCCCCTGAAAAGTCCTCTTCTGAGCATTCTTAACATTGCGGTGCCAGGTGCGGTCGACCTGGTCCCGTATCGGAAACAACGCCGCTGGCTTGTCTGCCAGGTCCTCAAGGTGTTGCTCACAAATCCTCAATAAAGCCTGATGAGCGGCTGACTCGATGGCTTCCGTCTTATCTGAACCGAATGTGGTGGTGGTATAAACCTCTCCATTGGCATGCTGAGGGTGCGTGGGTAATGTAACGGTGGCCGAGCAGTGCGGTAGGTCATACTGCCGATACTCCCGAAACTGAAACCAAGGAGTCTCTGTATAACCCAGCGACTGCAAGGTCTGCTCGAGTATCTCCACAAATCCTCTGCGTCCGGACTTCTTGGTGATGTAGGTAGGGGTGGAGTCCTCAATGCCTATCTCCGCGATCCCATGCTCGATCGTGTTGGCGTCCATCTGCATCACAGAGATGAATAATATTTTATCAATCAGAAGCCACATGTTGACACATAGTTCAAAACATGCTAAATCTTCCGATACGTAAAATATTTTTCATCCCTACGTAAAAAGGTGATCCAAATCGGTCACTAAGGATGCCAACTAGCGACAGCCGGTTTGTCCAAGGTGCTTTACCATCTAAGTTGACCTGTCAAGGAGACAATCTTCTCATCGAGGAAGGTCCTGGGAAGGCTCAATGATATACAAGGGTTTTGCTCCAACTCGGTTGATTCCACGCAATCACTAAGGGAGGAAGGTGTCCAGGTTGACCCTTTTTAAGTTCTGTTGGTGTTATAGCCATTATTGATGGAATTTTTACTCCTGGATGGTTTTAGTATAAGTTTGAAGGATTTTAATAGTTATTCATGCAATGGAATCCTACATCGGCCTATACGTCCTCACAAAGTAAAAAGAATACGCATAGGCGGTGGCAGAATCGCACTCAAGTTAGCCGTCACTACACGTTTCTTACGGTATCGTGGTTAGCGTACCTGCAGAAAATGGCATCACAGGCAGTTCAATATAATATATATCAAATAGTAAAAACAACAACCCATATCATTGCCATATGGGTCGCCCCGAGTAGGTCACGTACGGGGATCACGTGTCCAACCTTCCCTGCGCGGCGACAGACTGCACTTTACCTCAGGCAGCGGAGGTATGAGAGTGTTCCGCAAAACCGAAGTCGTGAGGAACAAACTCATCTCTTGTGTGCCAAAGACACAAGACTCCACTGTTGCGAAGGTCTGCATTCGCAACAGGTCCGTAACCCACACCTCGTACGGTAGAGGGCCGCTTCTCTCCCTAAACGGCAAGGGGGCGTACTATGTTACAGCGAACATAATACCTCCTTCCATACCCTCATGGTATAGAACGCTACTGCTGCGGATGCAACAGGGATTTCTCGACCTTTCACCGCAGTCGAGCGGCGTACCTTACCTTGCTTACCTGAGCGTAGGTGCGTCGTTACAGAAAAGTAAATCTAAACTGGGTTTAGTTAGCCCCTACACTAGGTTAGCTTGCCACCTGATAACCTATTAACTAATAGGGCGCGTACCTCACTCGCACGTAAGTTTTCGAAAATATGCCTTAAACGTTGTATCGTTTCTCAACACGGCTCTGATACCAAAAGCTGACACGACCCGCCCAGAAAACCTCGTCTCAGGACGGATCTGGTCAGTCGTTAAGCCAAGATCTTGTTGGGCAACGCTCGGCGAAGCGAGCGTACACACGATACAACACAGACAGGAATAAACAGCAGAGAACACTTAATACATCATTTGGTTCATGACTTAGAAGTTGAATATTACATTGTTTCAGAGTGCGCAACAGTTTTGAAAAAAAAAATGATAACAGCGGAAGACTAAAACTATTACAACTCCGACACTCGGACTTAAGCAAAAGCACGCGCCGTGCCCACGGGCGTCATGCTACTAGCCACTTCAACAGATCAACGCGGCGACTCGCACAACTCCCACTGGTGGTTCCCAAACTCGAGGGGAGGCTCCTCCCAATGGAAGCTACCTGCTGGTTCCTGCATGACGGCGCCTGAAAACCACAAAACGCTAACGCGTGAGCTTCTAAGAAGCTCAGCAAGACTTACCCGACAAATGGCTGGCTACAGCCGACTCCTAGACATGAAGGCTGCCTCGGGAGGGTTTACTTGCAAAAGGACTCGCAAGCCTAAACTAATCTTGTCAAGTTTTAGCATCGGATTGAGTGATTAGAAAATAAATTTAGTTAGCACTGAGCTAAACAACCAAGACAGAATCAACAATAGCAATATTAATATTCATCATTCATTCTCATGGTTTCTCAACCTATTTACTAAAATGTGACAGAGAGTCTAAGTAAGCTCATAGCTGAGAGCGACAGCGATTCGAACCGATTTTTATACCACTGCAGGGTTAACCTAATCGTACGACACGTGCGTGTCCCAGACTCGCACGTGGCAACCGTTCACACCAGCTCCTGCAACGTCAATTCCCTCCTACGCCTGCCTTAGCAGCGCCGCGTCCCACCAGACAACACGTCCCAGACGGTTTCTATGGAGTTCCCACGCTGCCCACCCCAGATCTCCTCCTAGTCAGACACCGTAGGGCAGGTTCGACGTTGCAATCACTAGGCTACGTAGGTTTACCGGGACCCATAACACCCAGCATACGATTAGTACATTCAATACTTGTCCAGCTGTGCCACACGGATCAGACCAGACTACGGTCATCCTAGTCCCGGACCAGTCGCCGACCTACTTGTACCCAGTCTGACCCTCAATCTTTTATCTTTCTTAATCATTGACAATCGTGTGGCACATCTCATGAAATAGTTTCATTCATTATCCTATTACTCGCGAGCAGCGTCCACTCTGCTCGACTTCTACCGGCAACTATCTACTAAGCATAGCATACTAGGGGTATCTATACAAGCTACCGTCAGGGTTTCCTATGGGAATCAAATGCAACTATGGTTTCAATCAACTCCTAGCACCTAATGCACAAACAAGACACACTTAGTGCAAAAGTAAAACTTTTAAAAGATGGTTGTGCACCGGGGCTTGCCTGGTTCTTCGGTGTTGATGTCGACTTCTTCGGCGGGGGTCGAAGAACTTGGATCCGCAGCTACTTCGTGAGCGTTAGAATCTACATGATGCAGTAGTATTATGATAAGTTTAATGAAAATGAAACTTATTACTATTATCAATACTAACCTAGGGTTTAGATTAGCGACGCCTAGAATTAGGGTTAACCCTAATTACTCGACGCCGTTGATTAAATTAAATGCTTAATCTGTGAACGATGTTTTAAGAAGTCTATTAAATTCCCATGAGGTGACTTTTTATTGGCATGTTCATCAACTTCAACTTTAATTAAGTTAATGCGACATTTTTCATCGGTTAATATTATTTAATTACTTCGGCTATTAAACTAGGGTTAAAAATAAAGATTTTAATTCTTCCTCAGGATTATTTTTAGTGGGTAGTACTCCCTGGAATAATCATTTTGGGCTTTGGGTGGGGCCTAGATGAATTTTCTGTATTTTATAAAAATTCATCAAAATTCCTGTTTTTAGATCTTGTAAAATCAGAAAGCACTAGTAAACGTTAGAATAAAATTATGAAACTTTATGTGAGAATTCCGGAGCACCAGATATACAACTTTGCTTTTGGGGTCTAACCTTGCAAATGACTTTTACAATGTACTTTATAAAATGCTATTTAAACTAGGCAGATTGAAGTGATTTAATAGGGTTAGATGCCATTTGTTGTTTCTAAAATCTTCATAAAATTCCATAGGGCGTGTAGTACCATGGTCCATTTGTGGATCAAAGGCCAGCCCTAGAATTGCTCTATATCGTAATTTAAAATTCAAAAATAGAAAGGAGTGTTTCTAATTAATTCTGCAAATGTTTGGTCATTTGTTAAAAAGTGTTTTAACAGAAAATTAGTACTTTTCACGAGGGTTCCAACAAATTTTGGTTTGGAATTTTTGGATCTTCCTGTGATTTTCTAGGGTTTTTAGAAGACAGAGCAATAATCTGGAAAATAATTGGGAAAAAGAAAAACAGGGGAGGTTCTTCGGTGAGCTCCGGCGATCAATTCCCGACGATGGGGTGGTCGTCGGCCATCGAACCTTGGCTTTCTACGATCCACTCGACACGACGAAGCTCGGCAACATGCTATTTTTCAAGGGTTTGGCCGGGATAGGGGGTCTCACCGTGGGGGTGCTTCGGTGGCGGCGGCGAAGTCAAAATTCCGTCGAGGTGGCTCGCCTTCGGAGGATTGGAGGCTTCTGGGAGCTTCACGAGGTGGAGAAGAGCTGATTTGGTGAGCGAATTTGATTGAAATTGAGTGGTGGTGGGTTTTCACCGAGAGGGGCGGCGGCAATGGAGTGTGGCGGTCGGTCGGGGTAGAGAGGTGAGCTCGCGCGCGAGGGAGAAGAATTGGAGAGGGAGGGGAAGAATTGGGGAGCTCGCGCGCAATTTATAGGAGGCCGGGGTAGGGGAGAGGTAGGGGACAGGGGGGGGGGCGGAGACCGGCGCAATGGGGCGGCGTCGGCGGCTCGAGCGGCGGAGCAGAGGAAAATGAGAGAGAGAGTGAGAGAGAGTGAAGTGAGGGAGGGAGGAGGGAGGCAAGGGAGTGAGAGAGAGGGGCACGAGGCTTGAATGCGACGTGCGTCGAGCGAGCGCCGTGTCGGCTGGACGCGGCTGGCGGCTGCGCGCCCCTGTTGTCGGGCGGGCGGGCACTGTAGCCCGCCCGGCAACAGTTTCTATTTTTTTTCTTTTTCTTTTTCATTAATACTGGAAGTAATTTAATGAATTGGCACTCTTCCCGAGCTCAAAAAATTTTGAAAATTTTTGTACGAGCTCATGAATTTATTTGGAACACTTTTCGTTTAAGGCTCAAGTCATGATTTGGCCTCTAAAAATTCTTGAATTTCTAGGTTGATTATAGCTTCTGTGAATTTTTAAGAGGTCTAAAGCTTTTCCAAAAATCTTGAATAATTTCCCAAAATTCTATTTTCAAGTGTACTTAATTGTTATGTAAAAATATAGCTAGGGTTCGTGGAAATTTTGATGGTCAATAGTTAGGGTTTGGATTTCTTTCTGTTAACGAGATTTCGATACTTTTAGTTGAGAATTCTCTGGACTTTGCTAACATGCTCTGTTGTTTGTCAGATTTTTCGTAGTGTCTCCTTAAAGCATTTTAGACAATAGTTCTTTTTATTTTCATGATTGAATTTTCTTTAAGGTGAGTGAAATTATGGATTAGGGTTTACTGTTGTCGACTTTTTGCCCTGGTGACACCTGGGGTGTCACACAACTAGGGTTTCAATCAACTCCTACAAACCTAATGCACAATCATGACACATAGTGATAAAAGGAAAAACTTTAAAACAGGTTGTGCACCGGGGCTTGCCTTAGTCTCCGGGGTTGGTGATGACAACCTTTTCAGGGATCGAAGACTCTGGATCCACAGCTACCTCGTTCACTTCGGTGTCTACATGATGCAACATGAACAAGATGAGTTATGATTAAATAATTAATATGATGTTTTCATCATAGATTACTATGGTGTTTTCAACATTACCACTTAGGGGGTTTAGGGTTAACCCTAATAATTCGACTTCGGCATTTTATTTAAGCATTTATTCTTATGGAGTGTGGACCAAAGGGAAGCCACATTTTTACCAGGGGAATATTTTTAGTTGACAGTGCTCTCTGAAGTATGAATTTTAGAATTTAGTTGAAGTCAAACTGAATTTTTTAGATTTTATAAAAATTCAGTTAAGTTTTCTATTAATCAAATTATGGGCTATAGTGAAACTTCAGTTCTACTAAAAATGTCTACTAAAATTTTTTTAGTTTGAAGTATTTTTAATGACATCCATATAACTTTTTTTGCTGTAAAATCCTGATAAAATTATAGGAGGTGCAAACTACCATGGTACACTATTGGTTCAAGTTGCAACCCTAGCACCTCGCTGGAATGCCAAATACAATTCAAAAACAGGAAGAACTAATCTATTTATTGAGGATGTTCCATGAACGTTTCTCCAAAAGTGCTTCATCAGTAAATTAGTGCTGTTTACAAGGATTCCAGAAAAATTTGGTTTGACATTTTTAGATTTTTCCTTGATTTACTAGACATTCTACAACATGAGCTAAATAATAGGAAATCGAAATTAAATTGGAAAAGGGGCAGAACAAGGGAGGCGGCGGTGCTGTGCTCCGGCGAGCCGGCGGCGAGGTGATTCCGCCAGGGGGGCAGGGGATTTGCGCTCAGCACATCGAGCCCCACCCGTGGGTGCGGGATTTGGTCGTCAGAATCGACCGGACATGGCCAGGACGTGGAGCCGCGGTGGCGCCGTGGCTCCGACGGCGAGCTCGTCGGAGGAGTACACTAGAGAATAAGGGAGGATGTCTAGGAGCTTCACCGGGTGTGGGGAGTCAGTTTGTCGGGGTTGAAGACCACGGGAATGGCCGGAAGTGGTTCGGCGACGGCGAGCTCCGCGGGCAGCGACAATGGCGACCGACGGTGGCGCGACGAATTCGTCACCGGTGGTTTTCTGTGGACGAAACTTTGTCAAGTGAGTGCATAAGAGCAGGGCACACACGCCGACGATAGGAATTGAAGGAAGAGCGTACCGGGGTGACGAAATCGAAGGTGGACGGTCGGTGGTGGCCCTTTCGGCCAGAGGAAGAAGAAGAAGAAGAAGAAGAAGAAGAAGAAGAAGAAGAAGGGCGCGCTGTGGAGGAGGAATGGGGAGTGGGAGAGTGCGGAGGACACGTGCGCGACCTTTAAGACTCGGCAAGGAGGCGGAGAGAAGAGGGGAGCACCGCGGATTGGAGGAAACGGCGGCGGCGAGCGGGCGGTGGCGTGCGGCAGGAGAAGTGTGACACCCCAGGTGTCACCAGGGTAAAAAGTCGACAACAGTAAAACCCTAATCCATAATTTCGCCCACTTTAGAGCAGATTCAATCATGAAAATAAAAAGAAATATTGTTTAAAATGCTTTAAGGAGACACTATGAAAAATTTGGCAAACAACAGAGCATTTTTTTGTTTTTTGCAAAGTCCGGAAAATTCTCAGCTAAAAGTGTAAAAGTCTCGTTAACAGAAAGAAATCCAAACCCTAACTCTTGAGCATCAAAATTTCCACAGAACCCTAACTATATTTTTACATAACAATTAAGTACACTTCAAAGTAGAATTTTGGCAAATTATTCAAGATTTTTGGAAAGGAATTAGACCTCCTAAAAATTCATAGAAGCTAGAATCAACTTAGAAATTCAAGAATTTTTAGAGGCCAAATCATCACTTGAACCTTAAATGAAAAGTGCTCCAAATAAATTCCTGAGCATGTACAAAAAGTTTCAAAATTTTTCGAGCTCAGAAAGAGTGCCCATTCATTGAATCCCTTTCAGCATTAAAGAAAAAAAATATATATAATAGAACTGTTGTCGGGCGGGCTACAGTACCCGCCCGCCCGACAACAGAACGCAGGACGCGCAGCTGCGCCGCCCGTCCGACACGGCCGCTTGCACCCCCACGTCGCCTTCAATTGCGCCGGCTCCCCTACCTCCTCACTCTCTCACTCACCCCCCCTCGCTCCTCTCTCTCTCTCTAGCATCTCCCTCCCTCCCTCTCTCTTTCTCTCTTCTCTGTGCGCCGCCGAGCCGCCCGAGCCGCCCTACTGCCGCCATGCCGACCCCCCCCTGCTCCCTGCTTCCCCTACCCCATTTCCCCCTATAAATGGCGCGAACCCCTCCCCAATTTCCCTCCTCCTCCACTTCTTCTCCTCCCCGCGCGCGAACCCCTCTCAATTCCACTGCGACCGGCCGCCACACGCCATTACCGCCGCCTCCTCGGTGAAACACCGCCCCGACTCAATTTCAATCAAATTCACTCACCGAATCAACTCTTCTCCACCTCGTGAAGCTCACGGAAGCCTCCAACCCTCCGACGGCGAGCCACCTCGTCGGAATTTTGACTTCGCCGCCGCCACCGAAACACCCCCACGGTGAGACCCCCTCTGCCGTGCCCAACCTTGATAAATACCATGTTGCCGAGCTTCGTCATGTCGTGTGGATCATGAAAAACCAAGGTTCGACGGCCGGCGACCACCCCATCGTCGGGAATTGGCCGCCGGAGCTCGTCGGAGACTGTGCACTGTTTTTCCTTTTTCCAATTATTTTCTAGATTATTGCTCTGTCTTCTAAAAACCCTAGAAACTCACAGGAAGATCCAAAAATGCGAAACCAAAATTTGTTAGAACCCTCGTGAAAAGTACTAATTTTCTGTTAAAACACTTTTTAACAAATGACCAAACATTTGCAGAATTAATTAAAAACACTACTTTCTGTTTTTGAATTTTAAATTACATTATAGAGCAATGCTAGGGCTGGCCTTTGATCCACAAATGCACCATGCTACTACACGCCCTCTGGAATTTTATGAAGATTTTAGGAACACGAAATGGCATCTAACCCTATTAAATAACTTCAATCTGCCTAGTTTAAATAGCATTTTCTAAAGTACATTGTAAAGGTCATTTGCAAGGTTAGACCCCAAAAGCAAAGTTGTAGATCTGGTGCTCCGGAATGCTCACATAAAGTTTCATAATTTTATTCTAATGTTTACTAGTGCTTTCTGATTTTACAAGATCTAAAAACAGGAATTTTGATGAATTTTTATAAAATACAGAAAATTCATCTAGGCCCCACCCAAAGCCCAAAATGCTTATTCCAGGGAGTACTACCCACTAAAAATAAGCTTGAGGAAGAATTAAAATCTTCATTTTTAACCCTAGTTTAATAGCCGAAGTAATTAAATAATATTAACCGATGAAAAATGTCGCATTAACTTAATTAAAGTTGAAGTTGATGAACATGCCAACAAAAAGTCACCTCATGGGAATTTAATAGACTTCTTAAAACATCGTTCACAGATTAAGCATTTAATTTAATCAACGGCGTCGAGTAATTAGGGTTAACCCTAATTCTGGGCGTCCCTAATCTAAACCCTAGGTTAGTATTGATAATAATAATAAGTTTCATTTTCATTAAACTTATCATAATACTACTGCATCATGTAGATTCTAACGCTCACGAAGTAGCTGCGGATCCAAGTTCCTCGACCCCCGCCGAAGAAGTCGACACCGACTCAGAGGAACCAGGCAAGCCCCGGTGCGCAACCGAATTTTAAAGTTTTACTTTTATAACTCAGTTTGTCTTGTTTGTGCATTAAGTATTAGGAGTTGATTGAAAACCCTAACGGTAGTTGGTATAGACACCCCTTTAGTCTGCTATGCTTAGTAGGTATTGCCGGTAGAAGTCGAGCAGAGTGGACGCTGCTCGCGAAAGGATAGGTTGGTGATTGAAAGTATTTCATGAGATGGACCACAAAAATGTGAATCTATAAGAAAGATAAAACTTTGAGGGTCAGACAGGATACAAAGTAGGTCGGCGACTGGACTGGGTCCAGGGTGACCGTAGACTTGTCTGATCCGTGTGGTCTGAGACTGATCGAGTGTTGAACGTACTGGTCGTATGCTGGGTGTTATGGGCCCCAGTAAACCTACGTAGCCTAGTGATTGCAACGTCGAACCTGCCCTACGGTGTCTGACTAGGAGGAGATCTGGGGTGGGCAGCGTGGGAACTCCACAGAAACCGTCTGGGACGTGTTGTCTGGTGGGACGCGGCGCTGCTAAGGCAGGCGTAGGAGGGAATTGACGTTGTAGGAGCTGGTGTGAACGGTTGCCGCGTGCGGGTCTGGGACACGCACGTGTCGTACGGTCAGGTTTCCTCCTGCAGGGTATAAAATCGTTTCGAACCGCTGTCGCTCTCAGTTAGTGAGCATGCTCGTGAAACGCACCACATTCTAGAAAAATAGGTTGAGACACCATGAGGATGAATTATGAATATTAATATTGCTATTGTCGATTCTGTTATGTTTGTTTAGCTCAGTGCTAACTAAATTTATTTTTTCTAATCACTTAACTTGTGCTAAAAATTGACAAGAGTAGTATAGGCTGCGAGTCCTTTTTGGCAAGTAAACCCTCCCGAGTCAGCCTTCATGTCTAGGAGTCGGCTGTAGTCAGCCACTTTTGTCGGGTAAGTCTTGCTGAGCTTCTTAGAAGCTCACGCGTTAGCGTTTTGTGGTTTTCAGGCGCCGTCATGCAGGAACCAGCAGGTAGCTTCCATTGGGAGGAGCCTCCCCTCGAGTTTGGGAACCTCCAGTGGGAGTTGTGCGAGTCGTCGCGTTGATCTGTTGAAGTGGCTAGTAGCATGACGCCCGTGGGCACGGCGCGTGCTTTTGCTTAAGTCCGAGTGTCGGAGTTGTAATAGTTTTAGTCTTCCGCTGTTATCGTTTTTTTCAAAACTGTTGCGCACTCTGAAACAATGTAATATTCAACCTCTAAGTTATGAACCAATGATGTATTAAGTTTTCTCTTCTTGGAAATTATTGCTGTTTATCCCTGCCTGTGTTGTATCGTGTGTACGCTCGCTTCGCCGAGCGTTGCCCAACAAGATCTTGGCTTAACGACTGACCGGATCCGTCCCGAGACAAGGTTTTCTGGACGGGTCGTGTCAAGAAGTGGCAGCGCCTGGGCGAGTGGGAGATGGAGGGAGAGAGAGGGAGAGGAGAGAGGAGGATCTGGCGCAGATCCTCGCCGGAGTTAGGGCACGGGAAAAGCCGCGCCGGCCAGTGCCTGCCCCACTACGCCCCTGCGGTGCCCCGGATTGGCCACAGTGGCGGCGGGGCGATTCCTTTTAATTTTTTTTGAATTATTTCAAAATCCCAATTTAAATTCAGTTGAAATTCATACTTCCTGAGCTCGGAAAATTTTGAAAAGTTTTATGGGTGCTCAGTGATTTATTTGGCACAACATTCATTTAATGATGAAGTTCTGATTCTGTCTCTAAAAATTTGTGAATGTCCAACTAAAATCAAGTTTGTTTGAATCTTTAAGGAGTTTAAATCTTTTCCAAAAATTCTGATAAATCTTCAAAATTCCATTTTGAAGTGAACTTAATTTTCATTAAAAATAGTGCTAGGGTTACATAGGACTTTTGATGGATTTCGAAATGGGTGTTTGAATTCTTTCCTGCTAAGAAATAATTTTGATACGGTGGGTTGAAAGTTCTTAATTTAATAAAATTGCTCGGTAATTTACCAAAAGTTTTATGGAGGTTCATGGAAGTGTTTTAAACTTAGCTCAGATGTAAATTTTTCCTGAAAGTTCAAGAATTAAATCCTAGGGTTTAAAATTTGTTGACAGATTCTACAGTGGCACCTGGGGTGTCACAGCCCTCCCCTAAAAGAAATCGCATCCCTAGATTTGAGGAGATGGATGGGTAGGCATGGGTACCTATGGGGCTGGGAGTAACTCAGGGTAGTGTGATCGAAGGAATTCTGCGGACTCCCACGTGGCTTCATCTTCCGTGTGATTGCTCCACAGGACCTTGTAGAACTTGAGTGTTCGCTTCCTTCCTGGTAACCCGTTCCTTCTTATCCAGTATCTGAAGTTCTGGGTATGTTAGATCTGGTTGCAATTCTTCCACCTCTGGAATTACTTGATCTACGGGTGCCTTTAAACACTTCTTTAGTTGGGAGACGTGAAAGACATTGTGTATCCCCGATAACCCTTCTGGTAGTTCTATCCGGTATGCCACTGGTCCGTACTTGGCAGTGATGATATACGGACTGATGTATTTGATCATTCTAGGTGCATGGATCCTTTGGAAACACAGAAATGCTTATGTATTCGAGGGTACCCAACCCAGCATCCAGGCCATTATCGGGGAATTCAAGACTGAGAAGCAGCTTTGGATATTTGCAGGAGCTCGCTCCCTGCAAGGCCTAGGTCATGAAGTTGGAGTGGGATAGGTATAGTCTGTCCAGGTTAGGTCTCGTCCTAGGTGGTTTTTATCCTTTAAGGAAAACCATGTTTTGACAGCCCCTCACAGCTCGGTCCGGAGGTGAGGTGGCGGAGCTTGTAAGGGACCGTTTACTCTCTTCTTAATACAAAGATATGCAGCTCTCCTGCATATTCGAGAAAAAAAAAGTTCTTCAGTGACACCTAGGGTGTCACAACGAGTAAAATGATATGGTCGTTTGAAGCTACGGGGACTAAAATGCAAAAATAGCACTAATAGGGACCTATTTGTAATTACAAAAACATAAATAGGAGGTTCTACATGCAATTCAACTAAAATAAGGACTTATTTGCAAAAATAGCAGGTTATAGGGGTTTATTTGTGCAAGCAGCATGATTCATGGACTTATCTGTAATTTTTCAAAAGAATAGGGATTTTGTTGTAAAAAGGATTAGGATCAGATTTATTTGTTAACTAGGGTGTTTTCTATAGAATAGCAGGGGCAGAATACAAATTATTAAAGCAGAAGGCTTTTTATGCAAAGGAATAGATTAAGCACAATTCAGTTAAATACAAGGTCATTAATGCAATTATATTAAAGAACAAGGGCCTTTCTATAAAAAGACTAGGGCTGTCATTTTATTATTTATTTTTATTTAAAAGTATAGGGTGCTTTCTGTAAGAAGAACATGGCAAGCTATAAGTTATTAAAGCTGAAGGGATTTTGTGCAAAAGTTAATTATGGCATAATTGAATTAAATACAAGGTCTTTTATGCAAAAGATAGGACCAGAGCACAATTAAGCCAAAAATCCATGGACCGGGTTCACAGGTTCATCGACTAGGTTCACGGTTCAAAAGAACTGGTTCTAATCTCGGGCGTCGATCTAAGATCGGACGACCGCAGAGACTCCAACGGGGGTGGCAGCAGCGGCAACGCTAGCGAGCGGCCCGGCGAGCCTTAAGAGGCTCGCTATTGGCTCGTTGGAGCTCGTCGATCTCGTGCTCTAGTGGGGATAAAGCGGCGACACAGCGACTGGAAGGAAGTACGAGCTATGGGGGACCTCACCGTGGTGTTAACGGTGACGGGGAGACGGTGGAGGCGGCTCACGAGGACGAGGCGACGCGGGGAGGCTTCGACGGCATCGTGGCGGTGCTACAGAGGGTGGCGCGCCTCGATCCAAGGCATCCTGGAGGCGGTGCTGAGGGGAGGAGCTCGGCGTGGGGTCAATGGGCGTCAGCGGGGAACGACGGCTGCGGGCGGCGACAGCGCGCGGTGGTGGAATTTTGGCGGTGGCGTGCGTGAGCTGCGCTGTGCAAGGAGCGGCCACGCTATGGCCAAAAGGGTAGAGGAGGGCGAGGGCTACCTATTTATAGGCACGGGACCCTAGGGTTGGGCGCGAACGCTGAGAATCGACGACGACGGCGCATTGAATACGTGCGGATGGCTCGGATGGTGACGCATGGCATCGAGGCGCACTTGGTTTTGCGCGTGCGCGTGCGGCAGGGCTACTGCATGAGCTGGGCCGGGCAGGCGCAGAGGCTGCCCAAGGCGGAACGCACGCGCTGCTGGTGCGCGCGGGTGAGCAGGCCGGCTGGGCCGCGGGCGGTGTGCTGGCGTGTTGAGCTGCTGCTGTTGGGCTGCTGGGAGTGGGCAAGTGGAAAAAGATGTGTTGGTCCAAGAGGTTTCAACGGTTTGCTTTTTGTTTTATTTTCTATGTCTTTTAAAACTTCCATTTTTAAAATTAGGTTATGTTCAACCAACTCAAACAATTTAACACTAAAACTAATTAGCACACAAGTCACGAAAATAATGATGTACACTAATTATAAGAAACTAAAATCCTTACCCACTCAATAAAAAAAATTAGTGCAAAATCTATTCAACATGATGCACAATCATTCAACTCAAATTTAATTTCAAATTTGAAAAAACAATCATTTTAGAGAGAGAAAATTGAGAACACTCTAGATTCTAACAAATTAAAAAAAGAGTAAATTAGGATGTTACAAAACCTACCCCCCTTAACAGGAATCTCGCCCCGAGATTCAGAAGGAGCGGAGAAGAAACTTGGAAAACTGCCATGAGATCATCCTCGCATACCCGTGTTGCTTCTTCTTCTGAGTGACAACTTCAGTAAACTTTGCACATCCGAATTCTTCGGTTCCGAGTAACTCAATCGGATATCTTCATAATCTTCACCGGGTGCTTCCAATAAGTGTGATCATCACCAACACTCAACTCTTTTAGTGGTGTCGGCTCCCAGGGACTCGAAGGTACTTCTTTGATTGCAACACCTTGAACAGATTTTGTATATATACCTAAATCAATTTGTTCCTAGGGACTTTTGAGCAACATCCAACATTTTGATGGGTACTTCTCATGTCTCCACTAGCATCCAACTCTTCTCTTGGTATTGACTCCTTGGACTGTTGAAGGTACTTCTTCACTTGTGATATGAGAACTCATTTTGGACATCTACCAGTTGTAGGAGTTATTCCACTAGTAAGCGACTTCACTTCGCTTATCCATGATAAGAATGGTCAACGTAGCTTGGTGCAAGCTTCACCTTGACTTTGAACTGTCGAATGATTTACATAGGAGACTATTCTTCCAACTTTAGTCATACTTCAAAGTGCAATCTTTAAACTGATTCTCCAAAATCTGATTTCCTTCTACCGGCTATCCATTAGTCTTTAGACGGTAAGCCCAACTAAAATCCAACCTAGTATGCGTGGGCTCGTGCAACTATCCTCAAAAGCGTAATGTTAGTTGAGTTCCTCGATCGGACTGTCTTTTGTGGTACATCATGGAGGCAATTAATATTAGACATGTACAACCCTGCCAACTTCAAACCATTAAAGGAAGTCTCAACTGAGATGAAGTGAGCTACCTCTATCAGACAGTGCACAACGATCCAAAATGACCCCAAAGAGAATCATATCTCGACTAAGTCCGAGGTACATCCAATATAAAATCCATGAAGATCACTTCCCACCTTTCTTCTGGTATCTTCAAATGTTGTAGCAGTTCTGTGGGCCTTGACATTCTTCTTTGACCTTGTAACAAGTGTCGCACGAGGCAACACATTTGGCAACTTCCATCTTTATGTCATACCACCAAAAGCAGGTCTTATCATGAATCTTGATACACCTTTGTTGCTTTCTTGGATGATTCGGGTAAACTAAGTCATGGACTTCCCGCTAAACGACCTCTTGATATTACTTGATCTCCCACATACCAATGCTTTACTTGTATCACAAGACTCCTTGATCATCTTCTATGAACCTTGGAGTTTTGACTTACTTGATCAACCAGCTAAAGTCTGCAATATTTTCATCATTGATTCTACTTCCTTTATGAACAATAGCTTGATGTGATACATCACTCTTTGCGTTTTTCCCCACGACAGTCATAACTAGAACCATAGTCGACTTCTGCTTCCAAAAGTTGGGGAACTCGACTTATGGGCTGACGTTCTCTTAAAGTCTTTTCCTTGGGCAATAACCTTATTACTGGCTATGATATTTTGAAGATCCCTTATATGAAGCGATGATAAAACTTTGTCAAACCAAGAAATATGTGGGTATCACACAAGTTCCAAGGGATCTTCTAGCTTAACTCATCGTTGACCTTGCGTGGATTCTTCCATGGTGAATACACGAGACCGTCTTCATCCAGGATTTCACACTAGATAATCCTTGCATCCAACTGGTCCTTCCTAAGCTTCAACAACACCAAGCAAGGATGTTACTATGGCTCTCCTTCATTCTTTGAGAAAACCAGGATATTGTCCATGAACTTCACCATAAACTTTATCTAGAAACTTCGCGGAGACCTTATCCATCAACACACATGAAGTAGGCGCGAGCATTAGTTAGTATCAAGGACATAACCATATACTCATATAGCCTATATCGAGAGATGAAGGCAGCCTTCGATAAGTCGAAAGCCGAAAACTTCATTCGATAACCAGATCGAATATCCCTCTTCGACAAGACATAAGTCCCATCTATCTGATAAAACAAATCTTCTCTATCCAATCGAGCAGGTCTTCTTTATTCGATCGAGTTGGTCCTCTTTATTCAATCGAGCTAGTCATCTTTACTAGGCAAGGCGTATGTTTTTGATTGTTGCATCGTTTGAAGGACGATAGTCAATCACACAACCTTTGAGTGGCATCCTTCTTCAGAATAAAGATGACATGAGCTTCCCATAAAGATGATAAAGGACGAACATGTCTCTTCTTTAGGAAACTGTGCAATTCAGGATTGTCTAGTTGGCTACATGACCAAACTTGAATCTAAATCCTGATTAAGGTTGTGTAGCATTTCCCTTACATGATCTTGAGCATGTGCTCAACATTGAGTGAAGCCTGATCTCGACGTTTCTATGAGCATTTGCTTGTACGGTGCCTTGTCTCATCAAGACTGAAGCACGAGCTACGAGTTGGTTTAGCTTACTATCCTTCTGATCCATTCTCCAAAATCACATCCATCCCATTAAAACAAATATCATGCGGACGCAAGGGTCTACAGCCTTAACCAGATAACCTTAGAATGAGCATGCTTGGTATTCATTTCTCCACCAAGCAAACTGACAACCATTCAACTCCGCATCTTGTTATTGCAGGTTGTGGATCATTGGTTCTGCTTACCATGACTTTTACTTCTTCATCCATTGACTTGAACTGATGATAGGATAAACACATATCTGAGAGACGCGCAACCTAGACAAACTATACTAATAAACAAGGAAGATTCTACAAGACTAACACACTGACAAACAGAAGATCCAATTTACATACAACACACCAAACATCAAGCACAAATACAACCAAGCACAACGACAGAATTACACTAGAAGTCTAACAGTTACAACGATACAACGCGGTTAGAGACTCATCGAAATACTATCATACGACATACTCTCAAGATCCTAAACTTAGAGACTGATGAGGATGATCTAGTCTTCTATCTTCAATGTTGATGCAGTGGGTGAAAGCGGTGAGTTCTTCTTGAAGGTTCAAACAACGATCAGTGCCTCATTGAACCGGACTTATCTTTCATTTCTGATGAACCACCAATGTGCCCAACACTTGTACCATGTCCAAGTAGTGAGCAGTGATCCATAGCAACACAAAGGGTATGGTCTTCTGCTTGCCTCTTGAGATGATAACATTCCCACTCCGCAGGAGTGAGCTTCCTAATGGGACACTTACTTATGTAGTGCCCAGCTTCTGCACAATGAAAGCAAACCTTATCCTTCTTTGGGCAATCCTCGAAGTAGTTCCCATGTAGACCACAAGTAGTACATTGAATCCCAATGGTTGAGGGTCCAATTGAGATACACTTGGGTCATTCTGAAGGAGGCACGACTGACCACGATGTTTGCAGCAATAGCAACCTTCTAGAAATCCATTGATCTTGGACTGCTTCTTGACTTGTTTGTTGGGAACCTTGCTGCCATGGTCACTGGTGATCTTCCTCTTCTTGTTAGCCGTTGATGTTCGATCCATCCGGAGGAATTGAACACCAATCAGATATCTAGAAAAACCTTCAAAACATGACCACTCTCTCTAAGCTAGCGTCCTACGGTCAACATGGCTCTCATACCACTTTTGTCACACCCGGTTTTACAACCAAAACCAGGATTCTTGTATGTGTGCCCAGGATGCAGTTTCACACATACCTGCCAAGATAAGTGGTATATAGAGAAAACCAATGTCAACAAAAAGGAAACTGAAATGAAACTAAGCCTTACCAAAGACTACATAGAACGACGATCAGAGCAACGCGGAAGACCACACCAAACTCCAGAGGCAGTCAACCGGGGGAACAGCTCGCCTTGAAGTGGTCCTCCTCAATGTAGTCCATCTCTTCTTTATCTTCTGAGCAGCATAAATTAGCGAGGTGGGGAAATAGCTAATGTGAGTACAATTTATTTGCATAAATCATACTTTACATGTGAGGCTTAACAAAAGAAAGGCTAATAACATGGTATGACTGCAGAAAGCCAACTTTGTCTAGATTCATTTTAGGCAGCCTATTACTAGGTGATAAATCTATGGTACACACCGGTGCACCATGGCAAGCTAGCTACTTGCTGTCCTAGAGGCTACTCTACCTTGAACCATGTTACAGACCACACTATCTTTAACACCCCCCTGGCTCCCTACCAGAATCCAACCGAAATCATGGAAATGTCCATGCCGCTCATGACCGTGAGTGCGGCTATCCAGATAGTTTATAACTCTGCAGAGGTGCACAACTGTACCCACAAGTCGGTGACTCCGTCACCCAACAGTGACTATGTATCCATGTTACCAACACATTTCCTATGGTGTGAGGCCAAGACACCACCGCATGATTTTTCGAATGAGATTCCTAGACTGCCTGCAATCACGCTAAGGTTCCACTAGCGCAGAAGCTTACCATTCCCACAGAGCCCCCGCTTGCGCCATGGGTAGTGTATGCTCTACGCACACATCCCCTAGGTCCGGACTCCCTATTCGTACCTTTTTCCTGATTGCAGTGGTACGAAGGAATCTACAAACTACTTAATCAAGTTTCCCATAATCAACTTGTGATTTGTGCTGTAGTCATGGTTACACGTTCCATGAACCGGTTTCCTATGATCCCGAGCAGGAACTATCCACAAACCAAGGTATTACACAGAACCACTATGCAAACCCACATCCTCACCATCCGCCTGCCAGGATCCCCCATACTATATGTTGCTACCATTACCCATGGTGATCATTAATTGAAGTTAAACATTAATCAAGTTTAATAATAAAGTTCATGGTTTCACCCATCCCAACCATAGCAAGGCTAAGCATGAACTAATCATATATCAAGTACCCCAAATCGAGGCTACAAGGATAATCAGGAAGGGTACGACTCATAGAATTCAAATTATTGCATGCATGGTGACAAATAGAAAGAAGTAGGAGCATTATGGTCAAGGACACTTGCCTGTTTTCGCCTTACTGCTGCTGCTCAAGAGATGCAAAGTTCAAGTCTTGAAGGTTCTTCACTTGCTCGCCTTCTAGCATCGCAACGTCAAACAACACAAACAAGACAAGCAAACAAACAATCATAAGAAAACAGATTAAAACTTCAATTACTCACAACTACGATAAAAGATTCTACTCGTCGCTACGAGTTCGTGAGCGCGAAAACCACTAAAAATGGAGCTACGAGTAGAAAGATGTGCTTGTTTGAAGCTACGGGGCCAAAACTACAAAAACAGCACTAACAGGGACCTATTTGCAATTATAGAAACATATACAGGAGGGTCTATATGCAATTCAACTAAAATAGGGACTTCTTTGCAAAAATAGCAGGTTATAGGGGTTTATTTGTGAAAGCAGCATGATTCATGGACTTATGTGTAATTTTACAAAAGAATAGGGGTTTTGTTGTAAACAGGATTAGGATAGATTTATTTATTAACTAGGGTGTTTTCTGTAGAATAGCAGGGGCAGATTACAAATTATTAAAGCAGAAGGCTTTTTATGCAAAGGAATAGATTAAGCACAATTCGGTTAAATACAAGGTCTTTAATGCAATTACATTAAAGAACAGGGGCCTTTCTATAAAAAGACTAGGGCTGTCATTTTAGTATTTATTATTATTTAAAAGCTTTCTGTAAGAAGAACAGGGATGAAGGGTTTTTATGCAAAAGTACAAATTACAGCATAATTAAATTAAATACAGGGTTCTTTTATGCAAAAGATAGGACCAGAGCACAATTAAGCCAAAGATTAGGTGCTAAACTGCAAGAGATAAATGTTGGGGTTTTCTGGTTTTACATGAATTATTTTTACATTAAAAATCCATGGACCGGGTGCGTGGATCTAGTGGACTTGGTTCACGGGTTCATGGACTAGGTTCATGGTTCAAAAGAACAGGATCTACTCTCGGGCGTCGATCTGAGATCGAACGGCCGCAGAGACTCCGACGGGTGGCAGCCGCAGCAACGCTGGCGAGCTCGAGCTCTAGTTTGGATAAAGAGGCGGCACAGCGACCGGAAGGAAGCGCGAGCGATGGGGGACCTCACCGTGGAGTTAACGGCGATGGGGAGGCGGTGGAGGCTGCTCGCGACGACGAGGCGGCGTGGGGAGGCATCGCGGTGCTATAGAGGGCGGCGTGCCTTGATCCAAGGCATGGTGGAGGCGACGCTGAGGGGAGGAGCTCGGCGTGGGGTCAATGGGCGTCGGCGGGGCCGACGGTGGCGGGCGGCGTCGGCGCGCGGTGGTGAAGCTTCGGCGGTGGCGTGCCGAGCGGCGCTGTGCAAGGAGCGGCAGGTTAGAGGAGGGCGAGGGGTACCTATTTATAGGCGTCGGACCCTAGGTTTGGGTGCGGACGCTGAGAATCAACGATGACGGCGCATTGAATGCATGCTGATGGTTCAGATGGCGCCACATGGTGTCGGGGCGCACAAGGTTTTGCGTGTGCGCGCGCGGCAGGGCTACTACGTAAGCTAGGCCAGGCAGGCGTGGAGGCGGCCCAAGGCGGAACACGTGCGCTGCTGGTGCACGCGGTTGAGCAGGTGTGAAACCTCTGGTGTCACTTAAAATCCATCGAATGAATTTCACACTCAGAAAGCAAATCCTTGCATAAACCAACGGCAGTATTGTTTTAAAAATCACACTTAATCTTCACGAAAAGTTTGGTAAATTTTTGAACGTTTTTAAAAAGATCAGGAGTTTTGAACCCCAGTACCAAAATGTTGGCATGCAGGTATTAATACCATCGAACTTTTGTAGAACCATCAAATCTCAATATAACCCCACTGATGTTTTTACATGGCAAAAAAGTTCACTTCAAAAAATTTTTTTTAGTTTTTACCAGAATTTTTAGAAAAGGTTTAAATCCCTTAAAAATTCAAACAAATCTAATCTAAGTTGGAAATTTATAAATTGTTAGAAGCCGAATTATGACTTCTTCCAAAAATAAAAGTTGTTCCAAATAATGTACTGAGTGCGCACAAAAATTTACAAAATTTTCAGAATCTAGGAAGTGCAGTTTTTGTTTGGATTTATAGGGGAGTTTTTGAATTATTGCAAAATTAAAAAAAATCTGGCGCGCCTGCCGCGTCGCCGCGGCGGCCAACCGGCGCGTCGCAGCGTCGCAGGCCGCGGCCGATGTCGAAGCACCCCGCTGCATTCCTTTCCCGTCCCATCGATGCAGCGAGAATCCCTCCCTCTCTCCCTCCTTCTCTCTCTCTCTCTCTCTTTCTGGCGCGCCCCACCGCGGCGCCCGCCACTCGCCGCTCACTCCCTCGCTCTCTGTGTCTCCGTCGAGGACGAGCACCGCAAGGCAATGCTGCATGCTAGGCTTTTCCTCCTCCACCAAGCAACGCCCTAGCGTGCCATTATCGCCACCTTTCCCACTTCCCCGCGTGCGCGCCCATTTGCCGTCAATGCTGCCCCGCAAACACCCCCCCCCCCCCACGTGGACAGCACGCCACGAGAGACGCCAGGCTGCCGCGCCTTGCTATTTAGCCTTCTCTCACCCCCCTTCAGCTCCCAGAGCAGCTGCGCCCCCTCAAGTTCACCCACTCACCGGGAATGCCATCGTCTTCCACCTCCCGCCAAGAGCGCCCCGCCACCGCGTTTTCTTCGATTCCGGCCAAATCAGTTGAATACTACCCATCTTGTTGCTCCAGAGTGTTGCTCTCACTCTTGCGCAGCTCCGTGACCGGTTCGTGTTCGTAGAAACTCACCGGAGCCGCCAAATTTTTCCCGCCATCGTTCGACCGCTTCTGCCGCCGTGAAGAGCTTGCCGGTGAACCCTTGTCTCCGGCCAGTCCTGAGATTTTCATCACCGACCAATCGACTCTATGCAGCATGATGATGCCTCTCGATCACTCAATCGACCCCTAAATCCCCTCCTCTGCCGTGTGCATCGCCGGCGTTGAGTCTTGTGACACCCCAGGTGATCACTTAAACAGTCATCGACCAAACGAAAAACCTAAAAAGGACTTTTTACGCTTTTGAGTAAAACTAGCACTTGAGATAATGATCAATGTACCTAAAACACTTCCATTAACCTATATAAGAAGTTTAGTAAATTAATTTTTGAACACTTTCACCAAACAGGGACCCTCAATCCGCGGTACATGGTCATTTCCTATTCACACTCCAATCCAAAACCCTAATCGGTAATTCACTCGTTTAAAATCAGAATCAATCATGGAAATAAAAAGAAATATTGTTTAAAATGCTTTAAAGGAACAGTATGAAAAGTTTGACAAACAATAGAGCACTTTAGCAAAGTCCGGAGAAATCTCACGTAGCAGTGTCGAAATCTCGTTAATAGGAAGAAACCCAAACCCTAACTTTTGACCATCAAGATTTCCACAGAACCCTAGCTATATTTTTACATAACAATTAAGTACACTTCAAAATAGAATTTTGGGAAATTATTCAAGATTTTTGGAAAGGATTTAGACCTCCTAAAAATTCACACAAGCTATAATCAACTTAGAAATTCAATAATTTTTAGAGGCCAAATCATGACTTGAACCTTAAATGAAATTCAATAATTTTTGAGCTCGGGAAGAGTGCTAATTCATTGAATTCCTTCCAGCCTTAATGAAGAAATAAATAAAAAAAAGAGAGCACCGTTGCCGGGCGGGCTACAGTGCCCGCCGAGCGGCAGGGCACCGCCCGGCCGACACGGCATTTGTGGCGCACGTCGCCGTTTCAAGTGCCGCGCCACTCCCGTGCCTCCCTCTCTCTCACTCCCTCCTCACTCCACCGCTCTCTCTCTCTAGCCCTCTTCCCCCTCTCCCTCTTCTCTGCCCGAGCGCGCCGTTTCCCCCTCACTGTGCGCCGCCCGACAACCGCGCGCCACCCGAGCCGCCCCAGCGCGCCGTCCGCCTTGACGCCATGCCGGCCATAACCCTAATGTCCCTCCAACCCTACGCCGAGCTCTCCTTTAAAGCGGTGCACCTCCCCCCCACTTCTCCTTTTTCCTTCACCCGCGCGCACAGCCCTCCTCTCATCTTCCTCTCTGCTCAGTGTGCCCCGCCATTGCCGCCGCCCTCCACCTCCACGTCGACAGGTCACTCCGACGAGTTCCAAGCCGCATCACCGTGCCCCCTGGACTCCCCTCCACCCCCAGTTGCTCTCCGAGCACCAAGCCCGCCGATGGTGCCCTAGCTTCGCCGGAACGCCACCGTCTTCCTCTCGGCCGAAGTACCTCACCGCCGATCGCCTCTCCTCAAAATTCGTCATCACGGTACAATGGTTCTTCAATTCAAATCGCCGGTTACTTCCTCTGGTTATTGCAAACCCCTTTGACTTGAATCCGACCAAAGGTGACCGTCGACGGAGAAGAACGCCGTGCGCCACCCCGTCGGCCGCCTTTGTCGCCACCTCGACCTCCACGTCGCCAGCACCGTTCCACCCTTCACCGAAACCTCCATCCACCACAAACCAGTGCAGTGAGTCGAGGTGAAGCTCCACGACACCTTGGTTCTTGCCCTAGCCCTCTTCTCCGGCGAGGAGCTCACCGGAGCACCGCCTCTGCCGTGTGCTCTGTTTTGCAATCTACTGTTCCATCGATTTTCTAATTTTCCTTTAATTAGTCAGAGATTGTCAAGCTTGTAACAAATCATGGAAAAATCCAAAAATACCAAACCAAAATTTGTTAGAACCCTCGTGAAAAGTACTAATTTTCTGTTAAAACACTTTTTAACAAATGACCAAACATTTGCAGAATTAATTAGAAACACTCCTTTCTGTTTTTGAATTTTAAATTGCATTATAGAGCAATGCTAGAGCTAACCTTTGATCTAGAAGAACACCATGGTACTACACACCCTCTGGTATTTTATGAAGATTTTAGGAACACGAAATGGCATCTAACACTATTAAATAACTTCAATCTGCCTAGTTTAAACACCATTTTCTAAAGTCCATTGCAAAAGTCATTTTCAAGGTTAGACCCAAAAGAAAAGTTTTAGATCTGATGCTCAGGAATGCCCAAATAAAATTTCATAATTTTATTCTAATGTTTACTAGTGATTTCTAATTTTATAAGATTTAAAAACAGGAATTTCGATGAATTTTTGTAAAATATAGAAACTTCATCTAGGCCCCAAACAAAGCCCAAAATGCTTATTCCAGGGAGTACTACCAACTAAAAATAATCGTGAGAAAGAATTAAAATCTTTATTTTAACCCTAGTTTAATAGCCGAAGTAATGAAATAATATTAACCGATGAAAAATGTCGCATTAACTTAACTAAAGTTGAAGTTGATGAACATGCCAACTAAAAGTCACCTCATGGGAGTTTAATACACTTCTTTAAACATCATTCACAGATTAATAATTGAATTTAATCGACGGCGTCGAGTAATTAGGGTTAACCCTAATTCTGGGCGTCGCCAATCTAAACCCTAGATTACTATTGATAATAACAATAAGTTTCTTTTTCACTGAACTTATCATAATCCTACTGCATCATGTAGATTCTGACGCTCACGAAGTAGCTGCGGATCCAAGTTCTTCGACCCCCGCCGAAGAAGTCGACATCAACTCAGAGGAACCAGGCAAGCCCCGGTGCACAACCAACTTTTTAAAGTTTTACTTTTATAACTCAGTGTGTCTTGTTTGTGCATTAGGTGCTAGGAGTTGATTGAAACCATAGTTGCATTGTTTTCCCATAGGAAACCCTGACGGTAGCTTGTCTGGATACCCCTAGTATGCTATGCTTAGCAGATAGTTGCCGGTAGAAGTCGAGCAGAGTGGACGCTGCTCGCGAGTAATAGGGTTTTGAATGAAACTATTCCATGGAATGTGCCACACGATTTGTCAATGAGTAAGAAAGATAAAAGATTGAGGGTCAGACTGGGTACAAGTAGGCCGGCGACTGGTCCGGGACCAGGGTGACCGTAGTCTGGTCTATCCGTGTGGCACAGCTGGGCAAGTATTGAATGTACTAATCGTATGCTGGGTGTTATGGGCCCCAGTAAACCTACGTAGCCTAGTGATTGCAATGTCGAACCTGCCCTACGGTGTCTGACTAGGAGGAGATCTGGGGTGGGCAGCGTGGGAACTCCACAGAAACCGTCTGGGACGTGTTGTCTGGTGGGACGCGGCGCTGCTAAGGCAGGCGTAGGAGGGAATTGACGTTGCAGGAGCTGGCGTGAACGGTTGCCACGTGTGAGTCTGGGACACGCACGTGTCGTACGATTAGGTTAACCGTGCAGAGGTATGAAAATCGGTTCGAATCACTGTCGCTCTCAGCTATTAGCTTACTTGAAGTCACATTGTAGTAATTAGGTTGAGACACATTGAGAATGAATATTGATGAATACTATTGTTATTGTTGCTTCTGTTATGTATGCTTAGCTCAGTGCTAATTAAATTTATTTTTTAATCACTTAACCTGTGCTAAAATTTGATAAGAGTAGTACAGGCTGTGAGTCCTTTTTGCAATAAACCTACCCCCATCGGCCAGCATGTATAGGAGTCGGCTGTAGTCAGCCACTTTTGTCGGGTAAGTTTTGCTGAGCTTCTTAGAAGCTCACGCATTAGCGTTTTGTGGTTTTCAGACGCCATCATGCAGGAACCAGCAGGTAGCTTCCATTGGGAGGAGCCTCCCCTCGAGTTTGGGAACCTCCAGTGGGAGTTGTGCGAGTCGCCGCATTGATTTGTTGAAGTGGCTAGTAGCATGACGTCCGTGGGCACGGCGCGTGCTTTTGCTTAAGTCCGAGTGTCGGAGTTGTAATCGTTCTAAGTCTTCCGCTGTTAGCGTTTTCAAAATTGTTGCGTACTCTGAATCTATGTAATATTCAACTTTAATTTATGAACCAATGATATATTAAGTTCTCTCTTCTTGTAAATTATTGCTGTTTATCCCTGCCTGTGTTGTATCATGTGTACGCTCGCTTCGTCGAGCGTTGGCCAACAAGATCTTGGCTTAACGACTGACCGGATTCGTCCCGAGACGAGGTTTCTGGACGGGTCGTGTCAAGTCTCCTCCGCCGCAGCTCGCGTCCATGGCCTTCCGGTCATAGCCGGAGTTCGGCGCCACCACCCATAGAATCCCCATGTCACGCTGAGCATAACTGGGTTGGCCAACGGCGCCAACTCGCCGCCGCTGATGATGAGAATGGGGTCCCGATCTTTCTACAGGTTCTGATAATCTAAGCAAAACCCGAACCCCAATGGTGGGGTGACGGCTGGTTATAAAGGAATTGGGGACGTGCAAGTCCCCTGGACACAACCCTAACAGACTCTAACTCGATACAAGGCCAACCGGCCCAAAGTCGGTGTCGCAGCACCCTGACAGATTCTGGACTGTCCAATGTTTTGATCATTCCTGTGGACTATGGAGGAATTTGGACATGGTACTTTAATCTCGTCCTCTTTCCATGAAGTGGTAGATCGTCTAAAACGGAGTCTGTATGCGATCTGGGCACCCGTTTTAGTACGAACTGCTCCTGGACTCCGAGTTGGATTCAAAGTCGACGTGGGTTGGATCTCCTACTTGGCTTGGACGTCCTTGTCCGACTTGAAGTTGGTCTCCAGGGCCTTCCTTGACCTCTCCATGATTCCTAATCATAATATAATCATTAGGTAGCAATCTATTCTCTATAGTAACATATAAACTCGTACTTAAAAACGAGCTCACCTCTAGATTCAATTGTCGTGCCTGAGCTCTAGTGATTGGTCATTCATTTGTCGTAGCGGGAGAAGGATTGTGTGTAACCATGGATGCGATGTCCTCATCCTCCCTCTCTTGAAGCGGAGTTGTCCTCAACTCCAGCTCATCATCTTCTCCCAAGTATGGCCCCCAATAGAAAACAACACCCTTCTTTGTCAACTCAATCAGTGGCGTGGTGATGGTGCTGAATTCTTTAACAAAACGGCGATAAAATCCTGCTAGGCCAAGAAAACTCCTCACGTGCGAAACCGTTGTGGGTGTAGGCCAACTATCAATCACCTCCACCTTAGCCTTATCAACCTCAATGCCCTGTGGAGTCACAACATAGCCAAGAAAAGAGACTCGATCGGTGCAAAAGGTGCACTTGTTGAGGTTACCAAACAGGCATGCATCATGTAAGGCAGCGAAAACAACACGTAGATGATCCATATGTTCAGCCATGGACTTGTTATAAATCAGGATATCGTCAAAGTAAACCACTACAAATTTACCAATGAATGAATGTAAAATTTCATGCATTAAGCTCATGAAAGTGCTAGGTTAGTTAAACCAAAAGGTATGACTAACCATTCATGCAACTCAAACTTAGTTTTAAATGCAGTTTTTCATTCATCACTGAGTTTCATTCTAATCTGATGGTAACCAGTACGCAAGTCAATTTTAGTGAAAACTATAGCACCACATAACTCATCAAGCATATTGTCTAGCCTAGGAATAGGATGACGATACCGTATAGTAATGTTGTTTATGGCTCTACAATTTACACACATGCGCCACAAACCATCTTTTTCCGGAACCAAAAGAACAGGAGCAACACAAGATCTAAGGCTCTCACGTATGTACCCGCGGTCCAAAAGGTCCTGGACTTGGCGCTGAATTTTCTTAGTCTCCTCAGGGTTGGTTCGGTACGCCACACGGTTTGGTAAACTTGCACCAGGAATCAGGTCAATCTGGTGCTTGATCCTTCGAATGGGTGGCAGCCCTGGAGGGATCTCATCAGGGAAAACATCACGAAACTCCTGCAAAAGGTTAGCAACCGCAGGTGGCAATGTACAAGGCAAACTATCCATTGAAAATAAGACATCCTTGCACACAGTGACACCCAGGTGTCACCAGGGCTTAAATCGACAAACTAAAACCCTAATCGGCAAATTACACACTTGAAAGCAAAATCGACATTGGAAGTAAAAAGAAATGTTGTTTCAAATGCTCCAAAAGATCACTATGAAAACTTGGGCACTCAACAGAACACTATAGCTAAATTTGGAAAAATTCAATTAACAGTGTCGAAATCCTGTTAACAGGAATTAAATCCAAACCCTAACTCGAGACTATCCAAATTTCCCACAAAACCCTAGCCATATTTTTGCATAACAATTAATTACACTTCAAAGTAGAATTTTGGGATTTTATTCAGAATTTTTGGATAAGATTTAGACCTCTTAAAAATTCGCACAATCCAAAATCATCTTGGAAATTCAAGAATTTTTAGAAGCGAAATCATGACTTGAACCCTAAATGAAAAATGCTCCAAATAAATTATTGAGCCTACACAAAACTTTTCAAAATTCTTTGAACTTGGGAAGCATGCATTTCAATTGCATTGGATTCCAGCTTTAATCAATAACAGAATAGTCAAAAAAAAATGTTTGAAGCGGGTAGGGGCGGCACAGTGCCGCCGCCCGCCACAGGCGGCAGGACGCCCCCGGCTGACACGGCCATTGCTTTGCACGTCGCCGTCTTAAATTCTCACGCCCCGCGCCATCTCCTTGTTCCCTCTCTCTCTTTCTCTCTCTCTCTCTCTCTTTACTCCCCTGCGCCGCCCGACGCCGCCCGGGAGCCCGCGCCCGCCATACCGGGGCATGGCCAGCCATGCCCCTGCTCCCTATTTCTCCTACTCCGAGGCTCCTTTAAATTGCGCATTTCCTTCTCTTTTTCCCCCTTTCCTTTTTCTCCACCGCGCGCGCGAAGCTCCTTCCCTTCTCCCTGCTCCACGGCCACCGCCCGCCATTGCCGGCTCACCCGCACGGTGAACTCCACTTCCCGAACCTCCTCCACCCCATGTTCCTTGACTAATCCCTTCCTTCCCTCCCCGTGCAGCTCACAACGCCCACAACCGCTCCGGATTCAAGCTCCCCTCGCCGGAATTTCTTGCCGCCGCTGCCATCACCACCTCCCACAGTGAGCCCCCCCTTTTCCCGTGCAAAAACCTAGTAATCGTCATCTTGCCGAGGATCACCGTGTCTTGTAGGTCGAGGAAAGCCAAGGTTGCCCCGACGGCGACCACCCCATCGCCGGGAAATGGCCGCCGGAGCTCGCTGGAGGAACCTCCCCTGTTTTCCCTTTTCTTTTTATTTTTCCTGTTATTTACTCTGCCTTGTAAAATCCCTAGAAACTCATAGAAAAATCCAAAAATAGCAAACCAAAATTTTCTAGGAACCCCATGAGACGGACTAAATTTATGTTAAAGCATTTTTTCTGAAAACGACAAAGAATCTTCAGAAATAATTACAATACTCTTTTCTGTTTTTGAATTTTAATTTAAATTCTTTGGTAGTGCTAGGGCCCAGATTTGATCTACAAATACACCATGACAGTAGACACCGTCCATGTAACCCTTTTAAAACACTCCAATCTGCCTAGTTAAAGCACCATTTTCTAAAATATATTGTAAAAGTCATCCAAAAGGTTAGACCTAAAAGCAAAGTTTTAGCTGTGGTGCTCATGAGTGACTACATAAAATTTCATAATTTTATTCTAAGGTTTACTATTACTTTCTGATTTTATAAGATTTAATAACAGGAATTTTGAGGAATTTTTATAAAATCTTGAAAATTCATCTAGGCCTCAACCAAAGTTCAAAATGCCTATTTTAGAGAGTAATATCTATCAATTAACAATAATCTTGAGGTATAATTAAAAGTTTCATTTTCAACCCTAGGTTAATAGTCGTAGTTCTTAAATAATTAATACCCGAAGAAAGGTGTCAAATTAAGTTTAACCAAAGTTGAAAATCTAATGTTAAGAACATGCCAACTAAAATTTATCTCCTGAAAAGAAAATGAGAAGTTTCTTTTCAACCACAAATCATAAAAATCAACACTTAATGAAAACGACGAAATCGAGGAATTAGGGTTAACCCTAATTTCTAAAACGCCGAAACCCTAGATTGACCTTTAATAAAAGCATTATGACTCATTTCATTGAACTTATCATAATCATATTGCATCATGTAGATTCTGAGGCGCACGAAGTAGTTGCAGATCCAGTTTCATCGGTGTCCGCGGAAGAAGTCTTCAAGAGCTCCGGAGAACCAGGCGAGCCCCGATGCACAGCCGATGTTTAAAATTTTCCTTTTATAACTAAGTGTGTCTTGTTTGTGTATTAAGTGCTAGGAGTTGATTGAAACCATAGTTGCATTTATTTCCATAGGAAACCATAATAGTAGTTGGTATAGATACCCCCTTAGTATGCTATGCTTAGCAGGTATTGCCGGTAGAAGTCGAGCAGAGTGGACGCTGCTCGCGAAAGGTAGATTGTTGGAAGAAACTATCACTTCAAACATTATAACACATGATGATGAGTTAATTAAGGAAAGATAAAAGTTTGAGGGTCAGATAAGATACAAAGTAGGTCGACGGCTGGACTGGGTCTAGGGTGACCGTAGACTTGTCTGATCCGTGTGGTCCGAGTTTGATCGAGCCTTGAATGTACTGATCGTATGCTGGGTGTTATGGGCCCCAGTAAACCTATGTAGCCTAATGATTGCAACGTCGAACCTACCCTACGATGTCTCACTAGGAGGAGATCTGGGGTGGGCAGCGTGGAAACTCCACAGAAACCATCTGGGATGTGTTGTCTGGTGGGATGCGGGTGCTGCTAAGGCAGGCGTAGGAGGGAATTGACGTTGTAGGAGCTGGTGTGAACGGTTGCCACGTGCGAGTCTGGGACACGCACGTGTCGCACGATTAGGTTTTCCCCTGCAGGGTATAAAAATCGTTTCGAACCGCTGTCGCTCCCAGTTAGTGAGCATGCTCGTGAAACGCACCACATTTTAATAAACAAGTTGGGATATGATGAGAATGATGCTATGTTGATTATCATTGCTACTTACTTCTGTTATGTTTGCTTAGCTCAGTGCTAACTAAATTTATTTTCTAATTACTTAACCTGTGCTAAAATTTGACAAGACTAGTACAGGCTTGCGAGTCCTTTCTGCAAGTAAACCCACCCTAGTCAGCCTTCATGTCTAGGAGTCAGCTGTAGTCAGCCACGTTGACGGGTAAGTCTTGTTGAGCTTCTTAGAAGC
Organism: Oropetium thomaeum; assembly: GCA_001182835.1. Lineage (NCBI taxonomy): Eukaryota > Viridiplantae > Streptophyta > Magnoliopsida > Poales > Poaceae > Oropetium > Oropetium thomaeum. Next base: position 1,868,936 of record LFJQ01000020.1, on the reverse strand, counting down.
TCACGCGTTAGCGATATGTGGTTTTCTGGCGCCGACATGCAGGACCAAGCTGGTAGCATCCATTGGGTGGGGTCCCACCCCGAGGTCGGGAACCTCTAGTGGGAATTGTGCGAGTCGCTGCACTGAACATTGAAGTGGCTAGTAGCATGACGCCCGTGGGCACGGTGCATGCTTTTGCTTAAGTCTGAGCGTTGGAGTCTGTAATCGATGAAGTCGTCTGCTTTTATGTTTTGAAAACTCTTTTGCATACTTTGAATCAATGTAAGACCTAACCTCAAAGCTATGAATCAATGTTGTTTTAAATTCTCTCTCATTGTAAAATTATTGCTGTTTATTCCTGCCTGGGTTGCATCGTGTGTACGCTCGCTTCGCCGAGCGTTGCCCAACAGGATCCTGGCTCAACGGCTGCCGGATCCGTCCCGAAACGAGGTTTTCTGCGCAGGTCCGCGTCAGCTTTGGTATCAGAGCCAGGTTGGGAAACGGTGCAACGTTTAAGGCATATTTTCAAAAATTACGTGCGAGTGAGGTACGAGCCCTATTAGTTAATAGGTTATCAGGTGGTAAGCTAACCTAGTGCAGGAGCTAACTAAACCCAGTCTAGATTTACATTTCTGTAACGACGCACCTACGCTCAGGTAAGCAAGGTAAGGTGCGCCGCTTGACTACGGTGAGAAGTCGAGAAATCCCTGTTGCATCAGCAACAGTAGCGTTCTATACCATGATGGTATGGAAGGAGGTATTATGTTCGCTGTAACATAGTATGCCCCCTTGCCGTTTAGGGAGAAAAGCGGACCTCTACCGTACGAGGTGTGGGTTACGGACCTGTTGCGAATGCAGACCTTCGCAACAGTGGAGTCTTGTGTCTTTGGCACACAAGAGATGAGTTTGTTCCTCACGACTTAGGTTTTGCGGAACACTCTCATACCTCCGCTGCCTGAGGTAAAGGTCGGACATGTGATCGCCGCACGTGACCTACTCGGGGCGACCCATATGGCAATGATATGGGTTGTTGTTTTTACTTTGGATATATTGAACTGCCTGCGATGCCATTTTCTGCAGGTACACTAATCCCGGTACCGTAAGAAACGAGTAGTAACGTCCAACTTGAGTGTGGATCGGCCACCGCCTAAGCGTATTTTCTTTTTACTTGGTGAGGACGTATAGGCCGATGTAGAATTGCATTGCATGAGAAAATGTTAAAAATCCTTCAAACTTATACTAAAACCATCCAGGAGCAAAAATTCCATCAATAATGGCTGTAACACCATCAGAAAATAAAAAGTCAACCTGGATATCTTCCTCCCTTAGAGATTACGTGGCACCATCCGAGACTTGGTAGGACCCTTGTATACCATTGAGCCTTTAACAGTACTTTCCTCGATGGGAAGATTGTCTCCTTGACAGGTCAACTTAGATGGTAAAGCACCTCGGGTAAATTGGTTGTCGCTAGATTAGCAACCTTAGTGACAAACTTGGATCACCCTTTTACGTAGGGATGAGAATATTTTACGTATCAGAAGTTTGCATGTTTTGAACAATGTGTCAACATGTGGCTTTTGATTGATAAAATATTGTTCATCTCTATGATGCAGATGGCCGATAACATGACCAAGCAGGGACCCGTAGAGTTCGGCATTGAGGACTCCACCCCTACCCGCGTCACCAAGGAGTCGGGACGCAGGGGATTTGTAGAGATCCTCCAGCAGACCTTGCAGTCGGTAGGTTACGCGGAGACTCCTTGTTTTCAGATCCAGGAGTTTCGGCAGTATGACCTACCGCGCTGCTCAGCCACAGTTACACTACCCACGCACCCTCGACATGCCAATGGAGACATTTGGACCATCACCACATTGGGTTTGGATAAGACTGAGGCCATCGAGTCAGCCGCTCATCAGGCTCTATTGCGGCTCTGCGAGCGACACATAGAGGACCTGGCGGACAAGCCAGCGGCGATGTTCCCGATACGGGACCAGGTCGACAGTACCTGGCACCGCAATGTCAAGAATGCCTAGGTCAGGACTCTCAAGGGAGAAAGGGACCAGTCACTCCCTTGTTCACGTTGAGCTTAGCAATGCTCAACTTGCATGAGGACACTGTTCTCGCAGCTCAGATGGACCGTCAGGCCTTGGGATGGGCTCATGAGGAGATAGCCCAACTCCAGGAGAAGGTCAAGCACTTGGAGAGCAGGAACAATGGATTGCGTGCTCTCTGCAACGCCCGCGCTACACACATCTCTGAGTTGGAAGCGGTCTCTGAGATTAAGACTGCCCAGATCCATGCTAGGGAGAACGATTGCAACCTCATGTTGCAGCACATTCACCAGCTAGAGCTACTCAGAGGGAACGCAGTTCAGATGGCCGAGGACCTCGCCCATGAGAACCATCATTTGCAGCATTAGATAGCGGGACTCCTAGAGGCACAGCAGCCACCTCCCGCTAACGATGATGTGCCTGAGTCAGAGGTATCACATCCCGATGCTTCGGACCCAGAACCCGAGGAGTAGATCAGAGATATTTTCACAACACCAAGTTAGCTAGATGATTCGCTTAAGGAGTGCGTTGTGCTTGTCATGGTGTTAGCGTGTGTTCTCGTGAGTTTACAATAGTGGCGTTGTAATCTTTTCGATGTAAGAATAGATGGTTTGACAGTCTAGGGGGTTTGAAGAAACTAATGTACTGTCATCTTTTGGGAATGAATGGAGTCTGATTTATGAGTTATCCGAGCCGTGCATTTTGACATACTTTTACATATGTTGAGAAATGGACATGGGATGAACTGCTCTAATAGTGACCCCCTTTTCGCTTTTCAGCATGGTGAACACTAGGGCAGGGCGTCAGGAGGCGGAAAGCTCCAACCCGCCACCCTCGCCAGCAGAACCAACCTTGACTGCGGCTATGGCGGCCATGCTCCAAAGCAGCCAACAGACGCAAGAAATGTTGCGGGCCATCCTGGAGAATAGTGGCCCGAATCGAGGCGCTCGGAACCACAACCAGGACAGCACCTATGCTGATTTCCTGGCCACTCATCCTCCAGAGTTTAGAGATGCACGGGAACCGATGGAGGCAGACCACTGGCTTCGCATGATCGAGGCCAAGTTTGGGCTGCTCCGTTGTTCGGAGACTCAGAAGACACTCTTCGCAGCCCAAATGCTCCACGGACACGCTGGAGCTTGGTGGGCTAACTACTTGGCCACCCTCCCGGCCAACACCATGGTGCCTTGGGCGCAGTTCCTTGAGGCGTTCCACGCTCATCATATCCCTGCGGGACTCATGCAAAGGAAGGCCAAAGAATTCATGGCATTGACACAAGGAAACCGCAAGGTGCACGAGTATTCCCGTGTGTTTAACCAGCTTGCTCTATATGCCCCCGAGCAAGTCGACACGGACGCGAAGAGGAAACACCGCTTCATGGAAGGGTTAAACCTCACACTCCAGGGTCGCTTGGCCCTGAATCAAGGTGGCTCATTCAATGAGTTTGTGAGCAACGCCCTCATTGCCGAAGAGTACCTCGAGAAGGAGCAGCGGGAAAAGAGGCGAGCCAGCAGTGGGCCATCGAATGCCCCACCACCCAAGTACCATTTGGTGTACACTGCACCAGACGGTAGGAAGTACAAGGTCACCACGCCGCAGGCTTCATCATTCCGTCCGCCGCAGCAACCATACCGGCCTCCACAAAATCAACCACAGACTGGCTACCGCGCACCTCCCCCACCACAAAGGAACTAGGGTGTCCGCCCACCTCAACAGGGCGCCCGTCCTGGACCAGGCACGCCTTGCTTCACCTGCGGGCAGCCTGGACACTTTGCCCACGAGTGCCCCTCAAACCAGCAGTCCGGAGGCAACCGGCAATCAAACCAGGGGCAGGGCCAACAAAAGGGCCAGGAGAACACGAGGACCGGTCGGGTGAACTACACCATGACCGAAGAAATTGCTGAGGGAGAACAAGTGCTGGCGGGTACGTTCTCGCTCTCTACCCACTAGGCATTTGTTCTATTCGATTCCGGTGCAAGCCATAATTTTATCAGTAAAAATTTTGTCAAGGGTAAAAGCCTAGTCACAATTCCCCTAGAACCACCTTTCATCGTAAAATCGCCTGGGGCAACATATTGTCAAATTATGGCTTAAGGGACCCCTAAATCTAGGAGGTCACATCTATCCTATCTCCTTCATAATCCTAGATGGGCAGGGTATCGATATTATCATCGGCATGAAATGGATGAAACACCATAATGTCATCCTTGATATTGCTAACCGCGTAGTCCACTTAACCTCTCCACTTCACGGTTCCAGATCTATAAAACTAGATCACCCAAGAGCTGCCCTCAAACAAGTCTGCCATGTTGTCGGGAAACGTCTGGACGAGATACCAGTGGTTAAGGAATTCCCAGACGTATTCCCGAAAGATTTACCTGGCTTACCACCGGACAGAGATGTGGAATTCCAGATTGAGCTGTTGCCAGGCACAGCCCCGATCTCCCGTAGACCGTACAAGATGGCACCCAAGGAGTTAGCAGAGTTGAAGAAACAGTTGAAAGAGTTGCTGGACAAGGGCTTTATACGGCCCAGTACCTCGCCTTGGGGTTGTCCGGCACTGTTTGTAAAGAAGAAGGACCAATCCTTAAGACTATGCGTGGATTACCGCCCCTTGAATGCGGTTACTATCAAGAACAAATATCCATTGCCACGCATAGATACTCTTTTTGATCAGTTGGCTGGAGCAAAGGTCTTCTCAAAAGTCGATCTTCAGTCTGGTTATCATCAGATCAAGATCCGTCCCAGTGACGTTGCGAAGACGGCCTTCTCCACCAGATACGGGCTATATGAATACTTGGTGATGTCGTTTAGACTCACTAACGCACTAGCGTACTTCATGTACCTCATGAATTCAGTCTTCATGCCAGAGCTGGATAAGTTTGTAGTGGTGTTCATTGACGATATCCTAGTATACTCCAAGACAACTGATGAGCATGCAGAGCACCTTCGGACAGTTCTACAAAGACTCAGAGATCATCAGCTCTATGCCAAATTCAGCAAGTGCGAATTTCGGATTGAGCGTGTTCAGTTTCTGGGTCATGTAGTGTGCGCGGAAGGTATTTCTGTGGACCCAGAAAAGGTGCAAGATGTTGTTGGTTGGAAAGCCCCCACAACAGTCCACAAGGTGCGAAGTTTCTTGGGATTAGAGGGATATTACCATCGTTTCATCCCCAACTTTTCCAAGATTGCCAAGCCTATCACAGAGCCGCTCAAGAAGGATCAGAAGTTCAAGCGGACAGAAAAGTGTGAAGAAGCCTTTCAAACTTTGAAGAAGCACCTGACCACGGCACCGGTACTCGTCCAACCGGATTTGAGCAAGCCCTTCGACGTGTATTGTGATGCGTCGGGCACTGGACTAGGTTGTGTGTTAATGCAAGAAGGGTGAGTAATTGCTTATGCTTCCAGGCAACTCCGCAAGCATGAGTTGAATTACCCTGCACACGACCTGGAATTAGTAGTCGTGGTATTGGCTCTGAAGGTGTGGAGGCATTACTTGTTGGGAAACCTGGTACACCTCTACACCGACCACAAGAGTCTCAAGTATATCTTCACCCAGAATGAGTTGAACATTAGGCAACGAAGATGGCTAGAGTTAATCAAGGACTATGAGCTGGAAATTCACTACCATCCGGGCAAGGCCAATGTGGTTGCAGAAACGCACATTGTCACTACTTGGATCAAGGAGTTGCAACCGAAGAACCAGAGCCAACCGTGAGAATCTTATCTCACGGAGCCCTCTACAACCTAGCCTTAGTGCCAACACTTAGAGATGAGGTAGCCAAGGCCTAGAAGCTTGATAAGGGCATGGAGAAGATCAGACTAGGGTTACAAGAAAATAAGATGTAGTGCTTCCGGGAAGACGAAGACGGAGTTCTGTGGTTCAAGAACCGCCTAGTAGTACCAAAGGATCACGAGCTCCGAAGGAAGATCATTGATGAGGCTCATTTATCCAAGTACTCTATTCATCCTAGCAGTAACAAGATGTACCAAGACTTGCGAAAGAAGTTTTGGTGGACAAGAATGAAAAGAGAAATCGCTCAGTACATAGCGGAATCTGACACCTGTCGTAGGGTAAAGACCGACCATCTGAAAGGTGCAGGGTTATCACAACCTTTGAGCGTTCCGTCATGGAAATGGAAAGACATAATTATGGATTTCATTGTTGGACTACCCTTGACAGCTCAGAAGTTGGATTCAATTTGGTTCAGAGTGGACCGTTTGACTAAGACGGCCCACTTCATTTCTGTCTCAACGAGATACACCATGAAGAAGTATGCACAACTGTACATTGACCGGATAGTCTGTCTGCATTGAGTGTCCAAGACAATTATCTCCGATCGAGGTACCCAGTTTATCGATCGATTTTGGAAGCAACTCCACGAAGCACTAGGAACTAGGCTAATTCATAGCTCAGCCTACCACCCTCAAACAGACGGTCAGACTGAAAGAGTGAACCAAATCCTTGAAGACATGCTCCGAGCTTGCATTCTAGAGCACGAAAAGGGATGGGGCACTTATCTGTCATTGGCGGAGTTCTCATACAACAACAGCTACCAAGCCAGCATCCAGATGTCCCCGTTTGGGGCACTTTACGGCCGTAGTTGCAGAACGCCACTCAACTGGTCGGAAGCAGGCGAAAGAATAATATTGGGACCAGATCTAGTGCAGCAGGCTGAAGAAAAAGTACGGGTCATACAAGCAAATCTGAAGGCCGCCAAGTCAAGACAGAAGAGCTATGCAGATAGAAGGCGTAGACCATTAACTTTCGAGATAGGAGACTACGTCTACCTACGGGTCTCGCCAATGAAGGAAGTTCAACGATTGGGGATCAGAGGCAAGTTGGCACCTCGATACATAGGTCCATATCCTATCTCGGCCAAGTGCGGACCCGTGGCATATCAAGTGGAACCGCCAGAAAGATTATCGGGAGTGCATAATGTCTTCCATGTCTCCCAGTTGAAGAAGTGTCTGAAGGCACCCGTAGACCAAGTGATTCAAGAAGTGGAAGAATTGCAATCAGACTTGACCTATCTAGAGCGTCCAATTCGGATACTGGATGAAAAAGAACGGGTTACAAGGAATCGGAACTCAAGTTTTACAAGGTTCTGTGGAGCAACCACACAGAAGACGAAGCCACGTGGGAGTCTGCAGAGTTTCTTCAGTCACACTACCCCGAGCTACTCCCAGCCCCCTAGATACCTATGCCTACCCTAACCCTCTCCTTAAATCTTGGAACGCAATTTCTTTTAGGGGGAGGGCTGTGACACCCCAGGTGTCACCAGGGTTTAAATCGACAATCTAAAACCCTAATCGTCAAATTACACACTTAAAAGCAAAATCGACACTAGAAGTAAAAAGAAATGTTATTTGAAATGCTCCAAAAGATCACTATGAAAACTTTGGCACTCAACAGAACACTATAGCTAAGTTTAGAAAAATTCAATTAACAGTGTCGAAATCCCGTTAACAGGAATTAAATCCAAACCCTAACTCAAGACTATCCAAATTTCCACAAAACCCTAGCCATATTTTTGCATAACAATTAAGTATACTTCAAAGTAGAATTTTGGGATTTTATTAAAAATTTTTGGATAAGATTTAGACCTCTTAAAAATTCGCACAATCCAAAATCATCTTCGAAATTCAAGAATTTTTAGAGGCTAAATCATGACTCGAACCCTAAATGAAAAATGCTCCAAATAAATTATTGAGCCTACACAAAATTTTTAAAATTCTTTGAACTCGGGAAGCTTGCGTTTCAATTGCATTGGATTCCAGCTTTAATCAATAGCAGAATAGTCAAAAAAAAAAATGTTTGAAGCCGGCAGGGGAGGCACAGTGCCGCCGCCCGCCACAGGCCGCAGGACGCCCCTGGCCGACACGGCCATTGCTTTGCACGTCACCGTCTTCAATTCTCACGTCCCGCGCCATCTCCTTGCTCCCTCTCCCTCTCTCTCTCTCTCTCTCTCTCTCTCTCTCTCTCTCTCTCTCTCTCTTTTTACTCCCCCGCGCCGCCCGTCGCCGCCCGGGAGCCCGCGCCGGCCATACTGGGGCATGGCCAGCCATGCCCCTGCTCCCTATTTCTCCTACTCCGAGGCTCCTTTAAATTGCGCATTTCCTTCTCTTTTTCCCCCTTTCCTCTATCTTCACGGCGAACGCGAAGCTCCTTCCCTTCTCCCTGCTCCACGGCCGCCGCCCGCCATTGCCAGCTCACCCGCACGGTGAACTCCACTTCCCGAACCTCCTCCACCCCATGTTCCTTGACTAATCCCTTCCTTCCCTCCCCGTGCAGCTCACAACGCCCACAGCCCCTCCGGAATTTCTCGCCGCCGCCGCCATCACCACCTCCCACGGTGAGCCCCCCTTTTCCCGTGCAAAAACCTAGTAATCGTCATGTTGCCAAGGATCACCGTGTCTTGTTGATCGAGGAAAGCCAAGGTTGCCCCGCCGGCGACCACCCCATCGCCGGGAAATGGCCGCCGGAGCTCGCCGGAGGAACCTCCCCTGTTTTCCCTTTTCTTTTTATTTTCCCTATTATTTGCTTTGCCTTGTAAAATCCCTAGAAACTCACAGAAAAATCCAAAAATAGTAAACCAAAATTTTATAGAAACCTCATGAAGGGGACTAAATTTATGTTAAAGCTTCTTTTTGAAAACGACGAAGAATCTTCAGAAATAATTACAATACTCTTTTCTGTTTTTGAATTTTAATTTAAATTCTATGGCAGTACTAGGGCCCAGATTTGATCTACAAATACATCATGACAGTAGACACCATCTGCGATTTTATAGGGATTTTAGGACCGCAAAGGTGCATGTAACCCTTTTAAAACACTCCAATCTACCTAGTTAAAGCACCATTTTCTAAAATACATTGTAAAAGTCATCGAAAGGTTAGACCCAAAAGCAAAGTTTTTGCTGTGGTGCTCATGAGTGACTACATAAAATTTCATAATTTTATTCTAAGGTTTACTATTACTTTCTGATTTTATATGATTTAATAACAGGAATTTGAGGAATTTTTATAAAATATAGAAAATTCATCTAGGCCTCAACCAAAGTTCAAAATGCCTAGTTCAGCGAGTGCTATCAATTAAAAATAATCTTGAGGTATAATTAAAATTTTAATAGTCATAGTTATTAAATAATTAATACCCAAAGAAAGGTGTCGAATTAACTTTAACCAAAGTTGAAATCTTAATGTTAAGAACATGCCAACTAAAATTTATCTCCTGAAAAGAAAATGAGAAGTTTCTTTTCAACCACAAATCCTAAAAATCAACACTTAATGAAAACGACGAAATCGAGGAATTAGGGTTAACCCTAATTTCTAAAACGTCGAAACCCTAGATTGACCTTTAATAAAAGCCTTATGATCATTTCATTGAACTTATCATAATAATATTGCATCATGTACATTCTGAGGCGCACGAAGTAGTTGCAGATCCAGTTTCCTCGGTCTCCGCGGAAGAAGTCTTCAAGAGCTCCGGAGAACCAGGCAAGCCCCGGTGCACAACCGATGTTTAAAATTTTTCTTTTATAACTAAGTGTGTCTTGTTTGTGCATTAAGTGCTAGGAGTTGATTGAAACCATAGTTTCATTTGTTTCCATAGGAAACCCTAACGGTAGTTGGTATAGATACCCCCTTAGTATGCTATGTTTAGCAGGTATTGCCGGTAGAAGTCGAGCAGAGTGGACGCTGCTCGCGAAAGGTAGGTTGTTGGATGAAACTATCACTTCAAACATTATAACACATGATGATGAGTTAATTAAGGAAAGATAAAAGTTTGAGGGTCAGACAGGATAGAAAGTAGGTCGGCGACTGGACTGGGTCCAGGGTGACCGTAAACTTGTCTGATTCGTGTGGTCCGAGTCTGATCGAGCCTTGAATGTACTGGTCGTATGCTGGGTGTTATGGGCCCTAGTAAACCTATATAACCTAGTGATTTCAACGTCGAACCTGCCCTACGGTGTCTCACTAGGAGGAGATCTGGGGTGGGCAGCGTGGGAACTCCACAGAAACTGTCTGGGACGTGTTGTTTGGTGGGATGCGGCACTACTAAGGCAGGCGTTTATTGACGTTGCAGGAGCTAGTGTGATCGGTTGCCACGTGCGAGTCTGGGACACACACGTGTCGTACGATTAGATTTTCCCCTACAGGGTATAAAAATTGTTTCGAACCGCTGTCGCGCCCAGTTAGTGAGCATGCTCATGAAATGCACCACATTTTAATAAAGAAGTTGGGATATGACGAGAATGATGCTATGATGATTATCATTGCTATTGTTGCTTCTGTTATGTTTGCTTAGCTCAGTGCTAACTAAATTTATTTTCTAATTACTTAATCTGTGCTAAAATTTGACAAGAGTAGTACAGGCTTGCGAGTCCTTTTTGCAAGTAAACCCATTCTAATCAGCCTTCATGTCTAGGAGTCGGCTGTAGTCAGCCACGTTGATGGGTAAGTCTTGTTGAGCTTCTTAGAAGCTCACGCGTTAGCGATATGTGGTTTTTAAGTGCCGACATGCAGGACCAAGCTGGTAGCATCCATTGGGAGGAGTCCCACCCCGAGGTCGGGAACCTCCAGTGGGAATTGTGCGAGTCGCCGCAGTGAACATTGAAGTGACTAGTAGCATGACGCCCGTGGGCACGGTGCATGCTTTTGCTTAAGTCTGAGCGTCGGAGTCTGTAATCGATGAAGTCTTCTGCTTTTATGTTTTGAAAACTCTTTTGCGTACTCTGAATCAATGGAAGACCTAACTTCAAAGCTATGAATCAATGTTGCATTAAATTCTCTCTTCTTGTAAAATTTTTGCTGTCTTTCCGGCCATCGCCGGCGAGAGGCGGCAATGGAGTGCCAACTCCGGCGAGGTGCGCGGCAAAAGAGTGTGGTAGAAAGCTAAAGATCCTTCCGGCCAGCGCGGCGACCAACTCCGCCTCCAACGCGCACGCCTTGACCTACTGAGCACCAACCTGGCCAGCTCCGGCAGAATCTCGCCGCCTTTGAGCTCACCGGAGCTCTTCCCGTTTCCCCCCTGTTTTCTGTTTTTTTTATTTTCAAATTTAATTTTTGTTATTTCTAGTCTAGTTTGTAAAATGCATAGTAAATCACAGGAATCTCTTAAAAATACACACTAAATTTTACTGGACCCCTCTTGAAAAGCTTTAACCTTTTTGCTGAAAAGATTTGTCATGAAAAGTCCATGGAACTTCCTAAATAACTGGATTAATGTTTTATGTTTTTGATATTGCTGGAGTTCTAGAGCTCTTCTGGGATGAGACTTGTGCCCAGTGATGTTTCATGACATGCATGACCTCCTGTAATTTTCCCATGTTTTAGTCTTAATAAAGTTCTATGCATGCATGTAATTTTTCTCAAACCTGTCATTTAAATTCATTATTTTCTGAATACATTATGCATGTCAACCAAAATCATATACCTATTCAAAACCTCATTATAGTTGCTTGCAAGTGCATCTATCCAGTTTCATGATTTTATCGTGCAGTTTAGTGCCTTTTCTTAAATTTCTAAGTTTAATTAACAGAAACTTGTATGAATTTTTATAAAATCTAGAGACCTCAGTTCGACCTTAACTCAACTCCAAAATCATATTTCAATGAGTACTATAAACTAAAAATAATGTCCTGACAGAATCTAAAACTTCATTTTAGTCCATGGTCGTTAGGTAACTGATTTTTACTTTATTAATTGCCGTAGTCGAAATTGTTAAGTGTTGAGTTTGAGCTGACCTTGACACGAGTAAACTTTTTAGAAATAATTTGGAAACACCATATTATCACTGATGAAAACACCATATTATCACTGATGAAAACACCATATTACCTTAACACTAATGACAACACCATACTGTTTGTATCATGTAGACGTTGAAGCGACCGAGGTAGTTGCAGGCCCGGAGCCCTTCTTCACCGAAGAAGCCCTTGCAACCGAAGCAGGAGACCAAGGCAAGCCTCGGTGCACAACCAATTTATTTATTTTTTCCATTATTACTATGTGTCGTGTATGTGTATTAGGTTTTCAGGAGTTGATTGAAACCTTAGCTACATGTCTTTCCTTAGGAAATCCTATTGGTATATTAGTATAGGTAGCCCGTGGTAGCATGTTATGCTTAGGTATACTTGACGATAGAAGTCAAGCAGAGTGGACGCTGCTCGCAACTGCTAAGAGTGAATGAAACTACCTCCTAACACATGTAGAACACGGCTATGTATGATTAATGGAAGATGAAACCGGAGGGTCAGACAGCGAAAGGTAGGCCGGCAACTGCGGCATGTACTTGGAAACCTAGGAATTGATTCATGTACTTGGAAGCAAGATTCACACTTGAGCTAATAAGAAATATTGATTGAAACACCTCCATGAACCTCCATAAAAAGTTTAGTGAATTACTGAGCAAGTTTATCAAATTGGGAACTTTCAACCCATAGTATCAAAATTATTTATAGCAAGAAACAATCCAAACACTACTTTCGAAATCCATCAAAAATCCTATGTAGCCCTAGCAATCGTTTTGAATGACAATTAAGTTCACTTCAAAATGGAATTTGGGAGATTTAATCAGAATTTTTAGAAAAGATTTAGACCCCTTAAAAATTCAAACAAACTTGTTTTTATTTCGTAATTCATGAATTTTTAGAGATCAAATCAGGACTTGACCCTTAAATGAAAGTTGTTCCAAATAAATCATGGAACAAACAAAAAAATTGCCAAAATTTTTGAAGCTCAGGAAGTATGAATTTCACTTGAATTTAGATTGGAATTTTGAATTAATGGAAAAAAATTTCAAATCAAATCAGCGCCGTAGCGGCTGGCGGCCGCGGCAGACGCCGGGCGGGCATGCCTTTTTCTGCCCTGCCCCGTCCCATCGTCAGAGCGGGATTCGCTCCTTCCCTCTCCCTCTCTCTCTCTCTCTCTCTCTCCCTCTCTCTCTCTCTCTCTCCCTTCTTCTCTCTCCCGCGCAGCTCTTTCTCCTCTACAGCGCGCCACCGCCGCCGTTCCCCCAATCCCCGGCGCGCAGCCCTGCCACCACCCCACTTCTCCCTTTCTGCAGCACTTTAAGTCGCGCACGAGTCCTCCGCATTTCCCCACTCCCCTTCCTCCTCCTCAGCGCGCCATATCTTCTCTTCCTCCTCCGCTTGGAACACCGCCACCACCATTGCCGCCCGCGTGGTGGCACGGTGAGCACTCATTTCCGGCCGGTTTTTGTTCCCTCCACCCTGTCCAACACCTTCTTCCGGTCCTCGTGCAGCTCACGGCGACCAACTTTCTCTAGATTCTCGCTCAACTCGTCAGGAACATGAGCCCACCCCGTCCACCACGAAGCACCCCGTCGCCGGCGACGCTCCGGTAAGAAAACCACCCCGTTGTGACCCTGCCGAGTTTTCCCAGAGAGCATACATGGTGTAGGACAAGGCCGCGGGCACGACCAGCCACCGTCGAGCCGCCGCGAGCTCGCCGGAGTTGAGTGGGCACTGCCGCCCGTCGCGCTAACCTTCGGCAGTCGCCGTCGGCCGCCGCCATACTCCGGGAGCCTCCCCACACCACGAGTAAGGCAGGAGGCTCCTCCCCGAGTTCCCCATCACCGGCGAGCTTTCCCCCCTACCGCCAATTGCTCGCCGGAAAACCGCCGGCAGCCTCCCCTGTTTCGCCCCGTTCCTCCAGTTTAATTTCAATTTTCCAGTATTTAGCCAATATTTTAAAATGTCTAGTAAATTGAGGAAGAATCAAAAAATGCCAAACTAAATTTTGTTGAAATCCTTGTAAAATAAATAATTCACTGCTGAAACACTTTTTCAAAAACATTCAAGGAACTTCCACAATAAATACATTACTCATTTCTGTTTTTAAAGTTGAAGTTCCAGAGAAGTGCTAGGACTGAAACTTGAGCCATAATTGTAACATGGCAGTATGGACCTCCTGAAATTTTCTTAGGATTTTACAACAACAAAGTTATATGCATATCATTGAAAATACTCTAAACTACCAATTTAAATTGTCATTTTCTAAAATACATTATGAAAGTCATCCAAAAATCTCAACCCTTAATTAAAACCTTAACTTAGATACTCACTGGTGCATGTATTAAATTTCATGATTTTACACTAAGGTTACTATTTATTTTTGATTTTATAAATTTAAATAATAGAAATTTTGATGAAATTATATAAAATCTAGGAAATTCAACTTGACCTCAACCGAACTCCAAAATTCATTTTCTTGAGAGCTCTATCGACTAAAAAATAAATTCATGATTGAATCTGAAGTTTCACTTTAGCTCCTAATTTGAATAACAGCAGATTTTACTAAATTTTCATAAAATCCACAAAAATCATTTTAACCTCAATCAAATTTTAAAATTCCTATTTCAGAGAACACTGTCAACTAAAAATAGTTTCCTGGTAAGACAAGAAGTTCACTTAAGTCCACACTCATTAAGGGTAAAGACTCTTAATAAAATGCCGAAGTCGAAACAGTAGGGTTGACCCTAAGCCTCTAAGTGGAAATGTTGAACACACCATTGAATCTATGATGAAAACACAATATTATCTATGATGAAACCACCATATTACCTTATTTAATCATAACTCATCCTATTCATGTTGTATCATGTAGACTCTAAAGCGAACGAGGTAGCTGTCGACCCGGAGTCGTCAATCCCCGAAGAAGCAGTCAACACCAACCCCGGAGACCAAGACAAGCCCCGGCGCACAACCAGTTTTTTAAGTTTTTCCTTTTAATAATATGTGTCATGAATGTGCATTAGGTTTTCTAGGAATTGATTGAAACCCTAGTTGCATCTGTCTCCTATAGAAAACCCTATCGGTACTTGGTATAGGTATCCTTTTGTGAGAGACCCGTCCAATTTACATTCAAGTTTACCTCGCCGTCCCTGTACGGTATGCGATACTCAACCGATAAAAAGGAATGTAAACCCGGCAGTCCCCCGACATGCTTCTCAAGCAATGCCCAAGATCCAAGCACGTTGGTATAACAACGGTTGATACATCACATAGGTCACAATAATTCAATTACATTAGTTTTAAAGTAATCTTACAGACCAAAGGTTCAACATAAAGTCCTAAAAATTAAATCGCGGAAGCGATTCTAAGGAATAGAGCGGTTGCAACGATAAAGCAGCAAAAGATTGCGATGCCCAGCCCACGAACATCGCAAATCACGATCACACGAACGTCCGGACTACTGCTCGCCCTCGCCGGCATCGGCGGGGACAAAGTAGCCGAACACCAACTCATCCTCACCTGCAAAAACTTAAGCAACAAACATTGAGTACGAAGGTACTTGCAAGACTTACCTTGTTGTGGGAATTATTTCCCGACTCCAAGGATAATGCAATATGGTAGTAGCAAGGTAAGTAAGGCATGGGGATAAACTTGATTGCTTAAAGCTGAAACTAAGCATATGTGAATAAGCATAAAGTAAAGGACTCTGCGGGCATAAACACCTAATAAAACCCATGACCACAAGTACCATGTAATCATAAACCACATATACCATCAACCATATTCCGTTTTCCATCATGTTATGTGTCAACTCTACGATATTATCCAAAGGACACTGAGCTTGATCATAACCGAGATCACGGCGGATTCAAACCGATTATACACCCTACAGGGGAGTCCAACTGTACCCACATGACTGAGGACCATACGGCTCATGCAACCCGCTAAAGTTACACAAGGGGGTACTCATGTCAACCTTTTTCACACTCGTGCCCACACGGTTGGAAAATCCACACAGTGTCGAGTACCACGGCCTCGCAGGCACACGTGAGTCCTTCGTCGAGCATCACGGCCTCGCAGGCACACGTGAGTCCCTCGTTCCACGCACCGTGCAGTCATCGGCCAAACATTGGTACGCAGTGAGATACTCAGCTTGTCTTACCATTATATTCGACATGTGGTATGAACGGAAAGTGCTCAGGCCAAGAATAACACCGCCAGGTCCTAGGTCAACCCAGACGGGGCCTACGGCACACAAGACCTCCACGTCTTGCTGCACTCCTATTCCTCCGTCCGGATTTCAGTTTTTAACACTTTCGAACTTTTATCAACATATGAACTTGCCACAAGCTCATAAGTAACCGGGTTGTATCCTATACATGCGAGTGGGACTTACACTCGACTTCTACCGTTAATCTAACCATGGCTAAGAGTTGCGTGACTTGAACAAAGACACACTACCCAGTTGACAAGGTGACGTATTCAACATCAAGGAGGGGTAACATGCAACAATAATAGGATTTCCCGACACTACCACTGTGCCCGACTTAACGCAATCCTATACGTAAGCACATATATTAACATTAAATAGTCACTTAGGATAGCAATATGAGGTGCTTGCCTTTAGTAGCAGCGGTGGTGTTCTCCTCAGCAACTTGGTCAGCTTCTGGTGCTCCTCCCTCAGTAGCACCCGTGTCACTCTCCAACGGATCGTACTCTATAGAGCAAAACGCGTCGGTATGAGAAGTATGCCATGATGCCATGATGCAAACAAATTATGCGATATGGTGTAGAAAGGTAGCTACTAATTCTATGAACACAATGCAAAAAGAAAAACATCAAACGGAGTCCAACAGCTCAAGTTATGCTGAAAACAGTTTTTACCGATTCGGAAAACTGGTTCCCGGTTCCCGGGTTCCGGTTCCGATATCGGGTAGCACACGGACATCATTTTCGGGAAAAATCCCAAAACATGTCTCATGCACTGGTTTTACTAGGTGGCTAGGGTTACTACGAGTCTAAGTTTGAAGGTTTTGCTCGCGTTACTAGGAACACGAGCCCACCGACTATCGTTGCCCGTTTACGACATCGGTAGATACCATAAAACACCGTAAAAGTCGTAACGACTTCCCGATGAAAAAATCAAATTTAAGTTACGAGCAGGGGACCATTTTTAGTTCAAATCAGCCTCCAAACTAAGATGTTTGGCACTGGTTTAGAGTCAAGATGAGCTTCCAAGATTTTATTAAAAATCTAACAAGATTTTATTGTTTAAATATAAAATCAGAAACAAACATTAGAACTTATGGAGGCACCAGTGAGCGTCTAAGATAAATTTTTTGTTAAGGAATTGGACTTTTGGAAGACTTTCCTAATGTATTCTAGAAAAAGACAAATTAACTAGACAGTTTGGAGTATGATCAATGACATGCATGAACATTTGTCACTCTAAAATCCTCATAAAAATGCAGAAGATGCACCATGTCATGATACACTCAAGATTCAAATTTCAACCCTAGAACCCTTCTGGAACTCCAATTAAAATTCAAAAACTAAAACAATTCATCTAATTATTGAGGAAGTTCCAGGAACGTTTTTGAAAAAATGCTTCAGCAGAAAAGTAGGTCATTCTACAAGGATTCAAATAAAATTAGGTTTACAATTTTTAGATTTTTCCATGAGTAATTACACAATTAACAAGCATTGGCTAAATAAAGGAAAATGGAAAAATTAACTTGGAAAAAAGGCAAGAACAGAGAGCAGAGCATGGCGGCGCTCCGGTGATGGGCTCGCCGGAGGAGAGGGCTAGGAGGAGCTTTGAGGGATCAGGGAGTTTCACCGTGAGACAAGGATCCGATTTGAGGGTGATGAAGACTACGGGAGCGATGGGAAGGTGGTCGGCGACGGTGAGCTTCGCGGCGGCGTCAATGGTGTGCAAGTGAGAGACGAAGTAGCCAGCGAAAGGAATTGGAACAAGGGTGTACCGTGGCGACGAAATCGACAATTAATGGCTCTCTGCCGAAGGAGGAAGAAGGTGGTGTTCCGGGCGAAGGAGTGGACCGGAGGGGCCCTTGGTGGACGGAGTTGAAGCAGGACGAGGGAAAGCTTCCCGGCACGGTGGCGGAGCACGGAGAACAACGGACGGCCCTGTCGTTGTGAGGGTGGTGTCGGCAACAATGGTGGCGGCGGGCGGGCGTGGGGGGAAGAAGAAAAACAGGGAGGGGAGCAGCGGCTGGTTTGCATCAGCTGCTGTTTTATTACCTGCGCCGAAGTGAGCCAGAGGGAGAGAGAGAAAATGGGGTGGCAGTGCCGTCGATTGGCGACGGTAGGCGGCGGCCAAGGATTGGGGTGCGTGGGCGCCGATGCCGTGCGGCAGAGTGGCGTGCGCCAGGGAGAAGAGCTGGCGCGCCAGGTTAGAAGAGCTGGCGCGCCAGTGAGAGAAGAAGGGAGAGAGAGGAGATAATCTTTGGGCTCGATTTTTCCCTCGGCGGTGAATGGCGCGGTGCCAAAAGGGGCGCCGGCCCGGCGGCTGCCACGGCCGGCTGCGGCGGTGGTTGGCCGCCATGGGCGGTGGCCTGTTTCCCTCTTTTTTTTTGATTTTTTTTTTTAAATTCAAAAATTTCCATCTTAGGTCAATTGAAAACCACACCTCCCGGACTAGGAAAATTCTGAAAATTTTGTGGGCACTAAGGGAAGTATTAGGAACAACTTTTGGTTTAGAAAGGAGTCCTGATATGCTTCTAGAAGTTTGCAAATTTTCAAATTAGCTCAAGTTTGTTTGAATTAAAAAGGGGTTTAAACCTCTTCCAAAAATTTTGATAAAAATTCCAAAATTCTATTTTAATGTGTACTTAATTAATATGCAAAAACATTGGGGTGGTTTCGTTATGAAAACAGAAGATTCCTCAATAGCATAAGAAGGGTTACCCGAATTGAACAAATTTGTTACCCGGAATCCAAACTCCCATGAACAGAAAACGGTCAACAATCGAAATGCTTAGCGGTACTTACCGGTAGAAGTCGAGCAGAGTGGACACTGCTCGCGACTGCTAGGGTTTTAATTGAAACTTGCACATGACCAATTATGACACATGACTATGGATGATTAAGGAAACATAAAAGTTTGAGGGTCAGACAGGGTACAAGTAGGTCGACGACTGGTCCGGGACCAGGGTGACCGTAGTCTTGTCTGATCCCTGTGGTCCGAGCCTGATCAAGCATTGAATGTACTAATCATATGCTGGGTATATGGGGCCCAGTAAACCTACGTAGCCTAGTGATTGCAAAGTCGAACCTGCCCTACGGTGTCTGATTCGGAGGCGATCTGGGGTGGGCAGTCGTGGGAATTCCACAGAAACCATCCGGGATGTGTATTCTAGTGGGATACGGCGCTGCTAAGGCAAGCGTAGGAGAGAATTCACTTTGCAGGACCTGGTGTGAACGGTTGCCACGTGCGGTCTAGGACGCGCACGTGTGTATGATTAGGTTTAAACCTGCAGGTGTAAAATTGTTTCGAACTACTGTCGCTCCCAGTTTGTGAGTTTGCTTGTGAAACGCACCACATCCTAATTAGGATGATGAGCTATGAGGTTGATGATTAAGTTATGATGATTATTTTATCTGTTGTTCTATTAATGATTAATTAGATCAGTGCAAACAAAAGTTACTAGTCTAATCACTTAACATGAGCTAAAACTTGACCAAGAATAGTTCAGTTAATGCGAGTCCTTTTGCAAAGATAAACCTAACCAAGTCAGCCAGCATGTCTAGGTGTCGGCTGTAGTTAGTCAAATTTTTTACGGGTCAGTCTTGTTGAGCTTCTTAGAAGCTCACGCTTTGCGAATACGTGGTTTTCAGGCGCCGACGTGTATACCCAGGATGAGAGCACCCAGTAGGAAGAATCTCGTCTAGAGTTCGGGAACCTCCAGTGGGAGCATTGTGAGTCGCCGCAGTAATTGTTGTGTGGCTAGTAGTATGGTGCCACTGGGCAAGGCCCATACTTTTGCTTACTTCTGAGTGTCGGAGTCTGTACCCCGTTAAGTCTTCCGCTGTAATTGTGTTTTCAAAACTCTATTCGTACTCTGATAATGTAAGGCATAATTTCAATTTATGAAACCATGTTGTATTAAATTCTGTCTTCTTGTAAAAGATTGTTGTTTATTCTGTCTGTATTATATCATGTGTATGCTCGCTTCGCCGAGCATTGCCCAACAGGACCCTGGCGAGATGCGGGATCCGTCCCGGATCGAGTCTTCTGGGGCGGGTTCGCGTTAGCTAAAATACCAATGTAAATATTTCTGGCGCCGTTGCTATGGATTGTCTTTGGACAAAACTTAGTAATGACGTAAGAAATATCAGCAAGCATTTCTGGCGCTGTTGCCAGGGATTGTCTTTGGACAAAACTTAGTAATGACGTAAGAAATATCAACAGTCAGTAGTGTCGTCTTGTAGGTGTAATTTGAGGTATTCCAAAACTCTTTATATAGACTATCATCGAATAGAGATGAGGACTCTATAGATTGGATTTCTCCTCCTGAGGTGTCCTAGGTTCGAGTGAGGGATCAAGGGTTTAATAAAGGAATGTAGACGTTATAGGCTTAGATTCAACCAATAGTGGCTCCTCATGACTCGACTTGATGAGCTCCATAGGTTCATTGATATCGTCAACAAGGACGTGTTGGCTCGGATACGATCCAAGATGGTCTTGGCTTCTATCGTCCTCTCGTATAGAAAGGAACCATCGACGACAAGGTCGAGGTATAGATCAGATTCCTTGCTCAAGCCCATGACGAAGTGTTGCAACAACACGGCGTCAGACAGGAGTAAGTTTGGTCTAGAATGAATAAGCATTGAAAACCCGGACCAAACTGCACCTATAGATTCTTTCTCTGACTATCAGAATTCAAGAATCTCCCTTCGTAGAGAAGCACGCGAGAACGGGAAGAAGGTGAGCCAAAATTTGTTCCTTAGTATGTGTGTACCACTATTTCGCTCTCTAAACAAGAGAAAACGGGAATAGCTTCCACTCGAGAGTTTACTGTGTCATGCCTGGAATGACTAGGCAAGAACACAATTGCTCAAACTCTCGCAAATGATGGTACAGATTCTCACTATCTGATCGTAAGAAAGATTGCTCCCGAACCATGGCTATAAAGCTGTGGGAGTTCGTAGCCGGATCTCTCGATGGGTCGAGATAATTGTGGTGGCTCGCAGAACTCGCCCCATGGAGCAGAGTAATGGTAGAGGTTGCTCCATCGGTAGATAGAAGGGGCACGAAATAAAAAGGATAAATGAAATAGATACAAGGCACCACCATCCACCAACATCTTGCGCATGGAGACTTCAAGTGCCGGTGCTTGACTTCTTCCGGCTGGTCAAACACTGCAGGCTTGGGTCCCAGTGTTAATTTGGTCACTTCTTCGGACACGAGCTCGCTTTGGGTCAGATGAACTCACATGGCTCTAGAGCCCTATACTCAAAGGGTAAGAAGAACACCATGTTGGTTTCCGCTGCAGGCCGATGGATCTGAGACGCAATGTTTGGCCTCCATGCCTTTTGTGGCTCAGGCCGAGGGTTGTCATCCCTATCATATTGGTAGGCTTCTGCGCGTTGTTCCTAGCAGCGAGCTGTCTAGATGCAGTGCTTCTGACTCCAGGCGAACATACTAGTAGGGCACTGTTGACACCGGATTTTGACTGGATCCATGAACCAGTTGAAGTCTGACCCACGAGTCAGCCGCGTCAGCTCGCTAGTGGTTGGACTTGAGAGAGCGAAGGTGAATTGGCTGCACGATAGGGCCGATGGATGCGCAGAGTAGAAGATCAGGCTGGCACGACGGAGGATGGACCTGCGGGAGCCCAGCCCGCTAAGTTATCATTTCCTTCTTTTTAGCTTAATTCTTGTCACATCCTCTTTTTCAAAACCTTTGCTCAGGTTCAAAATAAGCTCACTAGTCTTAGTTTTGTAAAGTTTGGTTAATTTTGCCAAAAAATGGAAAATTGTGGCCTAAAAGCAAAGTTTTTCATTAATATGCAACTTTTGAATAGTTTTTTAAGACCTTTGCATTTGGTAACAAAAAACTATCGATATTTTTGCATATTAATTAAGAGCACATTAAAGTAGAATTTTGGAGATTTTACCGGAATTGTTGGAAATGGTTTGACGCCTTTTAAAAATCCAAACAATTACACATTTGGTGGAAATTCACAAAATTGCAGAGGCGGAACCTTGTCTCTTTCCCAAAACAAAAGTTGTTCCAAATAAGTAGCTGAGGCCCCACAAAAATTTCCATATTTTTTGGATCATGGGAACATGACAATTTGATCAAATCCATTTTGAATATATGGGAATGCCACGTGCTGGACGCTATGCCGTTCACTACTACAAAACCCATGTCTGCAAGCGGACCTAAAGGATCTGTACAAGCGCTGGTAAGAAACCGCTTGTACAAATAAGTCATTTGTACAAGCGGATATATGGTCCGCTTGTACAAATCCATTTATACCCGCGGTACACTTAAGACAACCGCTTGTATAAATATATTTTTACAAGCGGTACTTTAAAGTGAACCGCTTGTATAAATATATTGCGCCCTGGGGTAGTCAAGTGAGTCTAAGACCAATCCTTTTGCTGTTTTTGGTTCTATAACAATACAAATATAGTGGTCACTACATACAAGAAAAAGGGTGTTAGTTTACTATAGAACTTGGTATTAGGAAAAAAAAATTTGGATCTGTAATGGAACTTACTTAAAAGCATATGGGGCACATACTTCTTCCTTGCCATCTTGCACAAATTTATGCATGGCATGTCCAATGTAGGTCGCCACTTCTTTCATTTTTTTTCGACGCGCTGTCTTCTTTGCTTCATCAAACTTCTTTTGTGTCATCCCCTTGTATTGGCTTGATTCTTTATCAAACTGTACAGCAAAGTTAGCCTGACAAATCCGTGTTGGATCTAAAATCCCAGTCTTCGTCTTCAAGTTACCTTTGCTGCCATCCATGTATTGCATCCTGCACATTAAATTGCTAGCCATTAGTATCACATGTTTTATATTAATACATTACGAACATGTAACATGGGGTGTAATATTTTCCTTATAGGCACCAGATGACCATGAGATTGATATCAAGTCTTTGTTTGCGGTACATAAGGAACAAGTCCTCAAAACTAAAAGAAAGCATGTTGTTTCCGCTCCAAAATGCCCTATCTGGAACATGAAACGGGACGTGAGTGATCCCCAAAGAACTTGCATGCATGTACCAATCATGTAATCTCCGCAGCGTGTAGTGTACTTGACTCAGTTGTACTGAGGTCAAGAATGGCTTGCCATTGACAAAACATTCTGGAACATCCACCTTACGCCATATCGGGCTGTTTTTTGGCAAAAATACTTCCTCTCGAGTATAGACTTTGCCATCTTCTTCCCAAGTATCTAACATTGTACCTTTCTGCGTCTGATCCTTATCATGAGATAGCAGTGGTTCCTTATCATGAGAAGTCTTTTTGTAGGAGGCAATTTGGTGGTGGACTTGTCTAGGGCCGGATGATGGTTCTTGTGTCTTGGGAGGTGGTTGTGGAGTAGAAACTATTTGCTCTTTTGGAGGTGGCAGGGGTGCAGCGGCTTGGTTTTGGGTAGAAGGTGGATCTTCCTGGGCCTTGGGAGAAGGTGGTGCAGCTGAATATGTTTGGTCCTTGGTAGAGGGAGACTCTACTTGGGCCTTGGAAGAAGGTGCTTCAGTAAAATCTGCTGGGGACTTGGGAGAATGACACGACCCGCCCAGAAAACCTCGTCTCAGGACGGATCTAGTCAGTCGTTAAGCCAAGATCTTGTTGGGCAACGCTCGGCGAAGCGAGCGTACACACGATACAACACAGGCACGAATAAACAGCAATAATTTATAAGAAGAGGGAATTTAATACATCATTGGTTCATAAATTTAAAGTTAAATATTACATTGTTTCAGAGTGCGCAACAGTTTTGAAAACGATAACAGCGGAAGACTAAAACTATTACAACTCCGACACTCGGACTTAAGCAAAAGCACGAGCGGTGCCCACGGGCGTCGTGCTACTAGCCACTTCAACAGATCAACGCGGCGACTCGCACAACTCCCACTGGAGGTTCCCAAACTCGAGGGGAGGCTCCTCCCAATGGAAGCTACCTGCTGGTTCCTGCATGACGGCGCCTGAAAAACCACAAAACGCTAACGCGTGAGCTTCTAAGAAGCTCAGCAAGACTTACCCGACAAATGGCTGACTACAGCCGACTCCTAGACATGAAGGCTGACTCGGGACGGTTTACTTGCAAAAGGACTCGCAAGCCTAAACTACTCTTGTCATTAGCATCAAATTGAGTGATTAGAAAATAAATTTAGTTAGCACTGAACTAAACAACCAAGACAAAAACAACAGTAGCAGTATTAATATCCATAATTCATTCTCATGGTTCCTCAACCTATTTACTAAAATGTGACAGAGAGTTCAAGTAAGCTCATAGCTGAGAGCGACAGCGATTCGAATGGATTTTTATACCACTGCAGGGCTAACCTAATCGTACGACACGTGCGTGTCCCAGACTCGCACGTGGCAACCGTTCACACCAGCTCCTGCAACGTCAATTCCCTCCTACGCCTGCCTTAGCAGCGCCGCGTCCCACCAGACAACACGTCCCAGACGGTTTTCTGTGGAGTTCCCACGCTGCCCACCCCAGATCTCCTCCTAGTCAGACACCGTAGGGCAGGTTCGACGTTGCAATCACTAGGCTACGTAGGTTTACCGGGGCCCATAACACCCAGCATACGATTAGTACGTTCAATACTTGCCCAGCTGTGCCACACGGATCAGACCAGACTACGGTCACCCTGGTCCCGGACCAGTCGCCGACCTACTTGTACCCAGTCTGACCCTCAATCTTTTATCTTTCTTAATCATTGACAATCGTGTGGCACATCTCATGAAATAGTTTCATTCATTATCCTACTACTCGCGAGCAGCGTCCACTCTGCTCGACTTCTACCGGCAACTATCTGCTAAGCATAGCATACTAGGGGTATCTATACCAGCTACCGTCAGGGTTTCCTATGGGAAACAAATGCAACTATGGTTTCAATCAACTCCTAGCACCTAATGCACAAACAAGACACACTTAGTGTAAAAGTAAAACTTTTAAAAGTTGGTTGTGCACCGGGGCTTGCCTGGTTCTTCGGTGTTGAGGTCGACTTCTTCGGCGGGGGTCGAAGAACTTGGATCCGCAGCTACCTCGTTAGCGTCAGAATCTACATGATGCAGTAGGGTTATGATAAGTTTAATGAAAATGAAATTTATTATTATTATCAACAGTGACCTAGGGTTTAGATTAGCGACGCCCAGAATTAGGGTTAACCCTAATTACTCGACGTCGTCGACTAAAATCAATTTCTTAATCCGTGAATGATGTTTAAAGAATTTATTCAACTCTCATGAGGTGACTTTAGTGTGCATGTTCAACATCTTAAACCCTGATTTAAGTTAATTTGACACTTTCCATTGATTAAGCATTATTTAATTCTTCGGCTATTAAATTAGGGTTAGAAATGAAAATTTTAATTCTTCCTCAAGATTATTTTTATTTGGTAGTACTCCCTGGAATAAGCATTTTGGGCTTTGGTTGGGGCCTAGATGAATTTTCTATATTTTATAAAAATTCATCGAAATTCCTATTTTTAAATCTTGTAAAATCAGAAAGCACTAGTGAACATTAGAATAAAATTATGAAACTTTATATGAGTATTCCTGAGCACCAGATCTACAACTTTCCTTTTGGGTCTAACCTTGCAAATGACTTTTATAATGTACTTTAGAAAATGCTATTTAAACTAGGCAGATTGAGGTTATTTAATAGGGTTAGATGCCCATTCGTATTCCTAAAATCTTCATAAATTTCCAGAGTGTGTGTAGCACTATGTTGTACTTGTAGATCAAGGGTTAGACCTAGCATTGCTCTAGAACTCAAGTAAAAATTCAAAAACAGGAATGTGTGTTTCTAATTAATTCTGCAAATGTTTGGCCATTTGTTAAAAGTGTTTTAACAGAAAATTAGTACATTTCATGAGGGTTCTAACAAATTTTGGTTTGGCATTTTTGGGTCTTCCTGTGATTTTCTAGGGTTTTTAGAAGACAGAGCAATAATCTGGAAAATAAATAGGAAAAAAAAAACAGTGAACAGTCTCCGACGAGCTCCGGCGATCAATTCCCGACGATGGAGTGGTCGCCGGCCGTCGAACCTTGGCTTTTCATGACGAAGCTCGGCATGATGAAGCTCGGCAACATGGTAGTTATCAAGCTTGGGCACGGCAGAGGGGGTCTCACCGTGGGGGTGCCTCGGGGCGGCAGTGAAGTTCAAATTCCGTCGAGGGGGGCTCGCCGGCGGAGGATTTGAAAGTTCCGTGAGCTTCACGAGGTGGAGAGGGGGTGAATTGATGAATGAATTTGACCAAAATTGAGCGGAGGTGGTGGTTCACCGAGAGGCGGCGGCTATGGCGGGTGGCGGCCGGGAGCGGTGAAATTGGGGCTTCTCGCGCGTGGGAGGGGAAAATGGAGGAGGGGGGGGATTGGGGAGGAGCCTGCGCGCCATTTTATAGGGGCCGGGGTAGGGAGAAGGTAGGGAGCAAGGGGGTCGGCAGTAGGGCGGTAATGGCGGGCGGCTGGCTTGGTGGCGCTCGGGCGGCGGACAGAGAAGAGAGAAAGAGAGAAAAGAGAGAGAGAGGGAGAGAGAGTGGAGTGAGGGAGGGAGTGAGAGAGGCGGCGGCAATTGAATCGATCGTGCGCCACAGGAGCCGCTGTCGGCCGGGGCAGCGGCGGCTGCACGCCCCTGTTGTCGGGCGGGCGGTCACTGTAGCCCGCCCGGCAACAGTCTCTCTTTTTTTTTTTAATTTCATTAATGCTGGAAAGAATTCAATGATTCGGCACACTTCCCGAGCTCGAAAAATTTTGAAAATTTTTGTACAAGCTCAGGAATTTATTTGGAACAATTTTCATTTAAGGTTCAAGTCATGATTGGGTCTCTAGAAATTCTTGAATTTCTAGGTTGATTATAGCTTCTGTGAATTTTTAAGAGGTCCAAAGCTTTTCCAAAAATCTTGAATAATTTCCCAAAATTCTATTTTGAAGTGTACTTAATTTTTATGTAAAAATATGGCTAGGGTTCTGTGGGAATTTTGATGGTCAAGAGTTAGGGTTTGGGTTTCTCTTTGTTAACGAGATTTCGACACTTTTAGTTGAAATCTCCCCGGACTTTGCTACATGCTCTGTTGTTTGTCAAACTTCTCATAGTGTCTCTTTAAAGCCTTTTAAACAATATTTCTTTTTATTTCCATGATTGAAACTGCTTTAAATTGAGTGAAAATAGGATTTAGGGTTTATAATTTGTCGACTTTTTGCCCTGGTGACACCTGGGGTGTCACAGAGAAGGTGCGTCAGTAAAATTTGCTTGGCCCTTAGGAGAAGGTGGTGTGGGTAAAAGTGCTTGCTCATCATTGGGAGGAGGCAACATATCACACAAAACAATATCACGTCGATTCCAAAGGATGAATTCATTCACTGCCTGTCCTAGTTGTGATATTCCCTCAGGCGTGATGTGGTCCAGTTTGTAATTGAGGTAGTCCTTGTCAATGATCATGGTAACTTGTACCCTAGCATAATCATTCGGTATCGTACTACCGTGGAAGGTGCGACCCGGAATCGCCAAACCTGTGGCAACTGCAATTGTCCTGTTTGATGCTCTGCCAATAGGGACATGAAGGTGACAAGGTGTGCTCTTCACAGTAGCATCAACAGGATACTCCTGGGCTGGCGTGGAGGCCACGCTACTTGGGATGACCAAGCTTGGTGTTGGCATGATTCCCACTGCTCGATTCTCATTTGGCATAGTAAGGATGAATCCAGGGGTTCGCATGCTGCTACCGTTAGCCTGCTGTTCTTGAAGGTATTTTTGTTGCTCTTGCATGAACTCCATCAAACTCATCTTCAAGGTCGCATTGACCTGCTCCTTAATAGTCTCTTCAAGGCTCTTCTTATTCCTATCACGTTTTTTGTAGCTAGCTGCATCATGTGGAAACCCCTCTTTCCAGGTCATTTTTGAAGAGACGGCTCGAACACGTCCAGGGTGTTCTCGGTTGCCCAAGACAGCAGTAAGCTGATCTTTCTCCCTATCGGGCTTGAACAACCCAAGCTTTTGTTGTACAGCTATCTGCACTATTTTCTTGCCCACTTCTGCTGCTTGTGGCTGTTTGTACACAATTTGTCCGTCCTCGGTTACATCTGATCGGGCAGTGATCCAGTTCCTAGTTCGTTCATCATAGCCTTCAAGTGGGTCATGCTTCCCTGCCTTAGCATCCTCCACTCTTTTCTTCTCCCATTCTACAAGTTTGGTAACATATCCACCAGAACCAAGGTGATGGGGATATAAGTTCTTCTTGGCCATCGCAGAGTTAATTTCACTCAAAGCTAGGGCCTCTGGTGTGGTCTTCTGCCGAACAAATTCTTCCCATTGATCTTTTGTAATTTTTCCCATCTTCGTAGGAACCAAGTTCTTCTTTACAAATTTAGTATTCATTTGAGTTTTCCAGCCACGAAACATGGTGGACATAGAGGACAATGCACTTTTCTTTGCTAGGGCCTCCGTGCCTTTTGGAAACTTGATTTTTTCTGTCAACTTTCTCCATAATTTATCCTGATCCTCCACATCAACCAACCGCCAATCTTTAATGGTGATTGGGATGTTGTCCCGAACAAGAAATCCACATGCCTGACGATACTTTCTACATGCCTCGGCGGGTCGAAGAGGAACCCCTGTGGCACTGATTTCTGTTATGTAGTAAATACCTTGTGGCATCTGGCTTTTACCTCGCTCACCCCTTTTTCGCTTTAGCTGACTCCCAGAGGGGGTAGAAGGTTGTGGCACAGTGCAGGCCTCCTCCTGTGATGGCACAGATGACACCTCTTGACCACCAATCTGTTCATCAAGTGGAATAATTTAATTCTCAAGCAAAAGTTATATTCACAACATATTTTCAGCTTATCATCCAATGCCCATATTTTACCTGTTCATTGGGAACATAATCAGGGTCTGGGCTCCGTGATCGTTTCCGGCGCCTATCAGGGACTGGTGAAGGATCGCTGGGAGTTTCATATGAGGTCTCAGTGCCACTGCCATCGTCGCCGTGGTCTGAGTTCCATTCAAGTCTGGGTACATCATTATTTGCCGCAGGCACATCTTGCAAGTTACTCCCACCCATTCCGAGTGTCTGCAAAACTGTCACACAAAGGTCTAACATAAGTACTGCAGATTTCTTTTGTCAAGGACTTTGATAACACAAATGAAGCCAGGCCATTCTGTAATACTATCATACGAAGGTCCAATAAAATAAAAAAAAGAGATTAATTTGACAAGCACTACAATTGCTGCAACACTGCTAAACAGGAAATCTTGTAGTCAAAGGAAGTTCAGAAGCTTCTGATTTGGGGATTAGGACATGAGGATTGAGGATGAAGCAGACCTTTGCAGCACTGGAGATGGGCGCAATGTAGAGCCTGCCGCTGCCCTGGAGATGGCCGCGCCCCGGGAGATGGCTGCTGCCGTGGAGATGGCCGCTGGCCCGGGAGAGGGCTGCCTCGCCCGCCGCTGTTGGCCGTGCGCCTGGCAGAGGACCGCTGCCCTGGAGATGGCCGCGGCCCGGGAGATGGCCGCACGGCCGGGAGCTGGCCCGGGAGATGGCTGCTGCCGTGGAGATGGCCGCTGGCCCGAGAGAGGGCCGCCTCGCCCACCGCTATTGGCCGTTCGCCTGGGAGAGGACCGGCACGAAGGAAAATTTTTGGTGGCGCGCCTTTAGGGTTTGGGGACGGAGGGAAAGAAAATACGAAGCTATATTTCTCCCAGCGGTTCTCTTAACCTGCCACTTGTATAAATCATTTCTATAAGTGGTTCTCTTAACCTGCCGCTTGTATAAATCATTTCTATAAGCGGTTCTCTTAACCTGTCGCTTGTATAAATCATTTCTATAAGCGGTTCTCTTAACCTGCCGCTTGTATAAATCATTTCTATAAGCGGTTCTCTTAACCTGCCGCTTGTATAAATCATTTCTATAAGCGGTTCTCTTAACCTGCCGCTTGTATAAATCATTTCTATAAGAGGTTCTCTTAACCTTCCGCTTGTATAAATTATTTCTATAAGCGGTTCTCTTAACCTGCCGCTTGTATAAACCATTTCTATAAGCGTTTCTCTTAACCTGCCGCTTGTATAAATCATTTCTATAAGCGGTTCTCCTAACTTGCTGCTTGTATAAATCATTTCTATAAGCGGTTGTCTTAATCCGCCGCCTGTACAAATGTGAATTCTACTTATCAGTTATGCAGATATACAAGTCCACAAGTCATTCGTTCCAGAAATACATATGTATGCCAAAGGAATAAAATAGATAACTGCAAATAATCTGAGAAAAAAGAGTTAAGATACAGAAGTCTATGACTGAATGTAAGTCATTTTCATAACTTGGTTACATATAAATTTGGTTCAATATATAGCCATATAGGACTCCAGGACTCCATTAAAAACAGGAAATAGCATATGTGGTATGGCCTCAAATAGTTTTTCCGTTGCCATCTCTTCGCATGTAGGGCATCAGATTCTTATAGATGGTTCTCTCTATGTTCCTGATATTTTTTGGATTGGTAAATAGCATCATCTCATCATATTGATTGTAATCCTCATCATTATCACCCACATTCTCAACTCCAATAATTCTTTGTTTACCTGAAACAACTATGTGCTGTTTCTCATTTGCAGGATCAACTACATAGAAAACTTGTGCAACACGATCAGCGAGTACCCATGGGTCTTCTTTGTGGCCTATATTATGTAGGTCCACAAGTGTGAGCCCGTAGTTATCCACGTACACGCCGTTTGGGTGTTTGACCCATTGACATCGAAAGACGGGTATCTGCATTCTTTCTCCGTAATCAAGTTCCCAAATATCCTCTATGAAACCATAGTATGTGCTCTTTTGCCCAAGTGGGTCAAATGCTTCTATCCGAATGCCACTGTTTTGGGCAACACTCTTCTTATCTTTACCTTTAGGGTAAAAAGTGTATCCATTAATGTCATATGCTTGCCAAGAAGTAACTAAAGTTGATGGACCACAAGCCAACATCTTTATTGTTTTCTCCTCTATTGTCTCTCCATGTGGTATGTTTTTATCCATGAACCATGTTGCGAAACAACGCCTATGCTCTTTCATGATCAAAGCATAAGGTTGGTCATGATATTGCTTTCGAAGCTCATTGAGATGTTCCTCGATGTATGGCTCAACGATAGCAAGCTGTTGAAGTACATTAAAATGTGCCTCGCTTACAGATCTATAATCCTCATCAATAAATATTTTCTGACCCATTCTCCCTCTTTCAGCTAACTTACCCTCATGTAGCGGTATAGGCAAACCTATCCTTTTGCCATCTTTAATGTAATCTGCACAACACTCAACCACTTCTTCTGTTGTGTATCCCTCCATAATTGAACCCTCAGGGTGTGCACGATTCCGCACATAGCCTTTCAAAATTGATAAGTATCGCTCATATGGAAACATATGGTGCAAGTATAGGGGTCCTAGTGTCTTTATTTGATCCACGAGATGGATCATGAGGTGTACTTGCATGTCAAAAACGGACGGAGGGAAGCACATCTCAAGCATACACATAGTCTCAACAATGTATGTTTTCAGATCATCCATTTCTTCAAGATCAATCACTTTCTGTGAAATTGAATTGAAGAAGTAGCACAACCGTGTGATAACAACTTTCATATGCACCGGCTTTATGGCCCTAATTGCAATTGGGAGGAAGACAGTCATCATCATATGGCAGTCATGAGAATTATACCCGAAGAGATAGAACTCATTTACAGAGACTAATTTCCTAATGTTGGAAGAAAAACCCGTTGGCAGTCTGACACCACGTAAGCACTTGCAAAGTGCCCTTTTCTCGTCAACTGTTAGGGTATAGCTAGCTGGGGGCAGGTAATGCTTCCCATTGGGTTTATTTTCAGGGAGAAGCTCTGGCCTCATATTTAAATGTTGTAAGTCCCTCCGTGCTTTTAGCCCGTCCTTTGTCTTTCTTGGCATGTCGAGCAAGGTTCCAATGATGCTATCAAACACATTTTTTTGTAACGTGCATCAAATCAATGCTATGGCAAACCTCCAAGTCCTTCCAGTAAGGGAGGTATTTAAAAAAATTGATTGTTTCTTGAATGCCATGCCGATTGAAGATGCGGTTTTCTTTCTCTTTACTCCCTTGATCTTTCCCTTCCCAAGTACAACATTGATCTTCTTAACTATTTCAAACACAAGTTTCCCATTGTAATGTTTTGGAGCTGTATCTTTCTCGATAGTGTTGTCAAAATGATTTTTCATCTTGCGGTACTTGTGATCTTTCTTTAAGAATCGTCGATGTCTTAGATACGCTAACTTTCTGGATGAGGGGACGTAGATATATGCAGTTCCATCAATGCATACTACACATCCTTGCTTCCCTTTAGTTTGTCCAGATATCGTAAAGAGACCAGGATAATCATGGATGGTCACAAATATAATGGCTCTTAGAGTGAAGTATTCTCGCTGGTACTCATCCCACATTCGGACCCCCTCATTCCACAATTTTGCCATATCTTCCATCAAAGGTTCTAGGAAAACATCAATATCGATGCCGGCTTGTTTTGGGCCATGGATAAGAATAGATAGCATAAGGTACTTTCGTTTGTGAGACAACCATGTTGGAAGGTTGTACATGGTTAGGATAATAGGCCAGGTGCTGTGTATGGTCCTATTTTCACCGAACGGATTCATTCCATGAATACTTAATGCAAACTTTATATTTCAAATTTCCTCACCAAATTCTGGATACTTAATATCAAATTCTTTCCACTGAGTCACATCTACTGGATGTTGAAGCTTTCCAACACTTTTCCTGCGTTTTTCAGAATGCCACCGCATCAACTCAGTGTGACACCCAGGTGTCACCAGGGCAAAGTCGACAACTGTAAACCCTAATCCCTAATTTCACTCACTTTAAAGCCGATTCAATGTTGGAAATAAAAAGGAACATTGTTTAAAATGCTTTAAAGGGACACTACGACAAGTTGACAAACAACAGAACACTATAGCAGAGTCGGGAAAAATCTCAATCAACAGTGTCGAAATCTCGTTAGCAGGAAGAAACCCAAACCCTAACCCTTGACCATCAAAATTTCCACAGAACCCTAGCCATATTTTTACATAACAATTAAGTACACTTCAAAATAGAATTTTGGGAAATTATTTAAGATTTTTGGAAAGGATTTAAACCTCTTAAAAATTCACACAAGCCATAATCAACTTAGAAATTCAAGAATTTTTAAAGGCCAAATCATGACTTGAACCTTAAAAGGAAAGTGTTCCAAATAAATTCTTGGGCATGCACAAATATTTTCAAAAATGTTTAAGCTCGGGAAGTGTGTTTTCTAAATCAAATTGCATTCCAGCTAAAATAATTAAAAAAATAATAATAAAAGAAATAAAACCGCTGTTGTCGGGCGGGCTACAGTGCCCCGCCCGCCCGACAAAGCGGCGAGCGGGCAGGGGGCAGCCGCCCCGCCGACACAGTCGTTCCTCCGCACGCCGCGCCTTCAATTTGCGGCCGCCGCTCGCTCCCTCCCTCACTTCACTCTCTCTCTAGCTCCCTCTCCCTCTCTGGTTCTCTCTCCCGCTCTCTCTGCATTTCTTCTGCCGTGCGCCGCCCGAGCCGCCCCGGCGCGCCGCCCGCCTTGCAGCCATGCCCCTCTGCTACTCCCCTACTCCCCCTATCCCGGCCCCTTTAAAAACCGGTGCGCAATCCTCCTTCCCCCCCCCCCCCCCCTTTCTCCCTTGTCCATCTCCCGCGCGCGCCAAGTGAAGCTCCTTTCCATTGCTCTCGGCCGCCGCCGCCATTGCCGAGCGCCCCTCTCGGTGAACGCCGCCTTTTGATCATCCTCCGTTCCAATTTCCTCGACCAATCACACTCTCCCGCTCCCGTGTAGCTCAGAGCACTCCCCAATTCTCGAAATCAAGCTCCCATCGCCGTAATTTTGCTCGCTGCACCGCCGCCTCACTACTGCCGCAACCGGGCCCCCGTCGATAGCACGCCACGGTGAGAAACCTTCACCATTCTCCTCTTGCCGCTCTTCCCCGTGCCGCCTAGTTGCTGTAGGAGCGAGCTGATCCCTTGCCGTGCCGTGCCGCGCCACCGCGAGGTCGCCGGAGCACGCTCCCGAGGGCGTCGCCGCCGCGCCCTAGGTTGCACCGCACCCCGCCGGCCGTTGTGCTGTCTCCGGGACTCCCCATGCCGTGTAAAGCAATTCCCCTCTCTCCCCCCTCGCCGGCGAGGCCCCGGCCGGCCAGAATTGCTCGCCGGAGTCCTCGCCGGGCTCGGCCGAGCCTCCCCTGTTCTCTGCCGCCACTGTTCTATTAATTTCCAGTTCTCTATTTTCTGTCCTATCTTGTAAAATTCTTAACAAATAACAGAAAAATCCAAAAATACCAAACCAAAATTTTTTAGAACCCTCGTGAAAAGGACTAATTTTCTGTTAAAGCACTTTTTACAAAATGACCAAAAATTTGCAGAATTAATTAGAAACACTCCTTTCTATTTTTGAATTTTAGATTGCATTATATAGCAATGCGAGGGCCAACCTTTGATCCACCAGTACACCATGATACTACACACCCTCTGGAATTTTATGAAGGTTTTAGGAACAGGAAATGGCATCTAACCCTATCAAATAACTTCAATCTGCCTAGTTTAAATACCATTTTCTAAAGTACATTGTAAAAGTCATTTACAAGGTTAGACCCAAAAGCAAAGTTTTATATCTGGTGCTCAGGAATGCCCACGTAAAATTTTATAATTTTATTCTGAGGTTTACTAGTGCTTCCTGATTTTATAAATTTTAAAAGCAGGAAATTTGATGAATTTTTATAAAATATAGAAAATTCATCTAGGCCCCACCCAAAGCCCAAAATGCTTATTCCAGGGAGTGCTACCAACTAAAAATAATCTTAAGGAAGAATTAAAATCTTCATTTTAACCCTAGTTTAATAGCCGACGAAATTAACTAATGTTTAACCGATGAAAAGTGTCGAATTAACTTAACTAGAGTTGAAGTTGTTGAACATGCCAACTAAAAGTCACCTCATGAGGGTTGAATAGAATTATTTAAACATCATGCACAGATTAAGAATTGAATTTAATCGACGACGTCGAGTAATTAGGGTTAACCCTAATTCTAGGTGTCGCCAACCTAAACCCTAGACTTACTATTGATAATAACAATAAGTTTCTTTTTCATTGAACTTATCATAATCCTACTGCATCATGTAGATTCTGACGCTCACGAGATAGCTGCCGATCCAAGTTCCTCGACCCCCGTCGAAGAAGTCAACATCAACTCAGAGGAACCAGGCAAGCCCCGGTGCACAACCGCTGTTTAAAATTTTACTTTTACAACTCAGTGTGTCTTGTTTGTGCATTAAGTGCTAGGAGTTGATTGAAACCATAGTTGCATTTGTTTCCCATAGGAAACCCTGACGGTAGCTTGTATAGATACCCTTAGTATGCTATGCTTAGCAAATAGTTGCCGGTAGAAGTCGAGCAGAGTGGACGCTGCTCGTGAGTAGCAGGATATTGAATGAAATCAATTCATGAGATGTGCCACACGATTATGAATGGGTAAGAAAGATAAAAGATTGAGGGTCAGACTGGGTACCAGTAGGTCGGCGACTGGTCCGGGACCAGGGTGACCGTAGTCTGGTCTGATCCGTGTGGCACAGCTGGGCAAGTATTGAACGTACTAATCGTATGCTGGGTGTTATGGGCCCCGATAAACCTACGTAGCCTAGTGATTGCAACGTCGAACCTGCCCTACGGTGTCTGACTAGGAGGAGATCTGGGGTGGGCAG
This sequence comes from Oropetium thomaeum, assembly GCA_001182835.1. Lineage (NCBI taxonomy): Eukaryota > Viridiplantae > Streptophyta > Magnoliopsida > Poales > Poaceae > Oropetium > Oropetium thomaeum. The sequence continues at coordinate 1,833,146 of LFJQ01000020.1, read as the reverse complement.
CGTGGGAACTCCACAGAAACCGTCTGGGACGCATTGTCTGGTGGGACGCGGCGCTGCTAAGGCAGGCGTAGGAGGGAATTGACGTTGCAGGAGCTGGTGTGAACGATTGCCACGTGCGAGTCTGGGACACGCACGTGTCGTACGATTAGGTTAACCCTGCAGAGGTATAAAAATCGGTTCGAATCGCTGTCGCTCTCAGCTATGAGCTTACTTGAACTCTCTGTCACATTTTAGTAAATAGGTTGAGACACAATGAGAATGCATTATGATTATTACTATTGCTGTTGTTACTTCTGTTATGTTTGCTTAGTTCGTTGCTAACTAAATTTATTTTTTTAATCACTTAATCGGTGCTAAAATTTGACAAGAGTAGTATAGGCTTGCGAGTCCTTTTGCAAGTAAACCCACCCGAGTCAGCCAGCATGTCTAGGAGTTGGCTGTAGTCAGCCACTTTTGTCGGGTAAGTCTTGCTGAGCTTCTTAGAAGGTCATGCGTTAGCGATTTGTGGTTTTCAGGCGCCGTCATGGAGGACCCAGCAGGTAGCTTCCATTGGGAGGAGCCTCTCCCCGAGTTTGGTAACCTCCAGTGGGAGTTGTGCGAGTCGCCGCAGTGAAATGTTGAAGTGGCTAGTAGCATGACGCCCGTGGGCACGGCGCGTGCTTTTGCTTAAGTCCGAGCGTCGGAGTTGTAATCGTTCTAGTCTTTCGCTGTTATCATTTTCAAAACTTTTGCGTACTCTGAAACAATGTAAGATTCAACTTCAAATTTATGAACCAATGATGTATTAAGTTCTCTCTTCTTGTAAATTATTGCTGTTTATCCCTGCCTGTGTTGTATCGTGTATACGCTCGCTTCGCCGAGCGTTGCCCAACAGGATCTTGGCTCAACGACTGAACGGATCCGTCCCGAGACAGGGTGCTCTGGGCGGGGTCGTGTCACTCAGCATCCCTTGGGTTTGAGAATAGACGCCTCAAGCGATCAATCACTGGAAGGTACCACATCACCAATGCAGGGACCTTTCTCTTTCCATCGGTCTCTTCGCATGTGTCATCATCACTCTCAGGGCCAATAGCAGTGGTGTTCCTCCTCTTCTCAACTGTCTTCTTCATTTTGCTAATGTAGACATGGTTGTAACTCTTTTTGTACCGACTGACACCACATACTGGACATTTTTTCTCCAATTCATACTCCTTGCGATATAGAATACAATGGTTCGGGCATGCATGTATTTTTTGGACACTCAACGATAATGGGCATATAAGCTTCTTTGCTCTATAAGTGTTTGTGGGAAGTTTGTTAGGCTTTGGAAGCATTCTTGCAAGGAGACCCAAAAGCCCTGTAAAACTGCTGTCAGACCACCCATTGATTGCCTTCAACTTTAAAAGTTCCAGCACACCACGCAAAGTTGTAAACTCTTTATCACAACCCTTTGATTCATCGTATAAAAGATCATTCAATGCCTTCTCCAACATTTCCATATTATCTAGACCTCTCTCTACCCCCATAGCTGTTAGGACCTATGGCTCAACATGTCGCAACAAATCCTCTATGTCAAATAGAACATCATCATCATCATCATCATCTCGATTATCACAGCTAGAATCCATACCAGCATGATTGGTGTTGCTTCCATCTCCTCCCTCAAAATTGGTATTAATCTCATCATCTCTTTCTTGTGTATCTATCTCCCCATGTTTTGTCCATATGAAGTAATCCTTTGTAAATCCTCTCTTGACCAAGTGTGACTGGATTACTGAAGCATCTGACCAACCTATTTCGTTGGCACAATCAACTAATGGACGGAACATCTCATTTTCTTTTTTCCTCTTTGCGTGTTTCTTGGCAACTTGAACAAATGAAGCAACCTCTTGCAAATACTATGGAGAAGGCCTAGGCGCATTGTACATCCATATTCGGTCCATCCTAGAATGTTACTGAAGAAAAAGATCACAAATTACGACCGATACAAAACAAATACTCAGAAACTTAGCAAACCCTAGGTCTCGTGAAATCAAGAAATTGAAGCCATAACTTACATTTTAATCATAGCAAAGAATGAAATGGATGGTAAAGAATTAACTTACGGAGCCAAATCTGAAAAAGATTTGTAAACAACACCTCTCCTCCCTATTTTTGGTCTTTCTTCCCGGCCGCCGCCGACTGCTCTGTTCGAGCAGCTCGTGGTCAGTGGGGAGCAGCAGAGAGGAGGCAATTATACAGTTGGCATTTATACAAGCGGTTGTCTTAATAAACCGCTTGTATAAATCTCTCATTTATACAAGCGGTTCCCTAAGAGAACCGCTTGTATAAATGTCATCCATTTATACAATCGGTTGCTTATGAGAACCGCTGGTACAGATAGATTTATGGCAGCAGTTCTCAACCCAATCCACTCTACAAGCGGTACACATACTAGAACCGCTTGTACTGTGGATGGGAGGGCGCTGGTATAAACCAGTTTTGTAGTAGTGGTTGACGCCGTTGTCCGCCCGTTTGCCGCCAGAAGATGCCAACGCCACTACATAGCTTGACTCACAGCTTTGGCACCTTCGTAGCTCCCTCTTCTGCCGTCTCTGCGCCCCGCCGCGTCCCATCATGCAGGCGCACTACCGCGTCGCGCCATTGCCGTTGCCCGAGAACCACACCATCGTCTGCTGCGCTGCAGCGCACTCATGCGCTCCTTTTCTTGGCACTAGAGTCTGCCGTGGGCTAGAGAACACCGTCCTAAGTTCCTCTCGCCTCGCGTGCCCCTTTCCTCTCCTCCCTTTTCTCTACTGCGCAGCGCTTGTCGGCCACCATTGCCGCCACTCGTCGCCTCCGCGTAGACAGCTCAAAAGAGAGAGCACGTAGTCCCGTTTCCTTGCCAAATCAACTCGCCACACCACCTTTCAACTCTCAGCTCAAGCAATCGCTCCATCTCGCTTTGGTCTGCTCGGAACGAGGTCGTCTTCCACCTCGGGCCAGAGCTCCGCCACCGCCGCGACCTTCGTTGATTCCGACCAACTCCTTTGAGGACTACCCCTCTTCTTGCACCAACTTGGTGCTCTCACACTTGCGCAGCTCCGTGACATGTTCTTGTTTGCAGAAACTCACCGCAGCCGGCGGATTTCATTCCACTCGTAGGTATATTCTATCTAGACACCATGTCTACACAGACTATTACTACTTTAACCCCGTACGAGGACTTTTGTCGCTTAAGTTAAAGCGTATACTGCACAGTAGTACACGACAAACTAGCAAGAGAAGAATAAACACTAATTACTAGACTAAGATAATATACTCAATAGTTAAATCACAAATACTTATTTGATTAAGAAAGCATCCGTCGAGGTACAAGTGCGAAGCAGAGTGATGGCAGGCCAGCACTCGGATCCCATTCAGTGGAGGATAGGGCCGAGAGAATGCCGACAGACCGACACGACCCCAGGAGGACCTCCACCTCGCTCTCTTCCTACTAGAACTCTAAGACCTAGAGACTAAGCCTCTAATGCTAACAGCACAACTGAAGTGTAGAGTGTTGGGTTGATGGAGTGAGTGACGAGAGGGACCTGATTTATAGGTGGAGGAAACATGGGCGGTCAGTTTCCTCCCTTCTCCCCCGACGCCTTACAGCCACCCATTCCCTTCGGACCAGTCAGCACTGAAATAGTAAAGGTGGTTGGAACCGCCTCGCCAAAGTGGGGCCTTAATGGGCCCACCAGCAGATCGGTCGATCCTTGGCTGGCCCTGTATGCTCCATCTTTTTCTGGGCCGCTGGTAGGTGGGCTCTGATTCCTAGTTTGTGGTGGATGTCGGTATTTTGGTATTTTTGGCGCGTTGATAGGCCCATGGATCTTTGTGTTCTACTGAATAATTGTTTTCTTCTTATTTTCTCTCAATATTCCTAGATAAATCACCTCCATATAAGTATTCATCAAAGCTTGTGGAACTATTAGTGACGCGGACCCGCCCAGAAAACTCAGTCCAGGACGGATCCCGCATCTTGCCAGGATCCTGTTGGGCAATGCTCGGCGAAGCGAGCATACACATGGTACAACACAGATAGGATAAACAGCAAACTTTTACAAGATAAGAGAAGTTAATACAATATTGTTTCATAAATTGAAAATTTAAGTCTTACAATAATGTCAGAGTACGAAATAGGGTTTTAAAACACGATTACAGCGGAAGACTTGACGAGGCACAGACTCTGACTCTCAGACTAAGCAAAAACATGAACCGTGCTCAGTGGCATCATGCTACTAGCCACTTCAAGATTCACTGCGGCGATTCGCAAAGCTCCCACTGGAGGTTCCCTGACCTCTGGACAAGATTCTTCCCACTGGATGCTCTCATCCTAGGTATGCACGTCGGTGCCTGAAAACCACGTATTCGCAAAGCGTGAGCTTCTAAGAAGCTCAGCAAGACTGACCCGTCAAATTGGCTGGCTATAGCCGACACCTAGACATGCTGGCTGATTCAGGGTGGGTTTATATTGCCAAAAAGGACTCGCATTGTCTGAACTATTCTTGGTCAAGTTTTAGCTCCGGTTAAGTGATTAGAATGGTAACTTTAGTTGGCACTGATCTAAGCAATCCTAGCAAAAGTAATATACAATAATAAGCATCATAACTTCGTCCTCATCAATGCATCTCAACTATCTTGATTGTAATGTGGTGCATTTCACGAGCAAGCCCACAAACTGGGAGTGACAGCAGTTCGAACGATTTTTATACCCTGCAGGGGAACCTAATCATACGACATGTGCGCGTCCCAGACCGCACGTGGCAACCGTTCACAACAGATCCTGTAAAGTCAATTCCCTCCTACGCCTGCCTTAGCAGCACCGCATCCCACTAGAACACACTGCCCATCCCAAATCGCCTCTAATTCAGACACCATAGGGCAGGTTCGACTTTGCCATCACTAGGCTACGTAGGTTTACTGGGTCCCATTATAACCAGCATACGATTAGTACATTCAAAGCTCGATCAGACTCGGACCACACGGATCAGACAAGACTACGGTCACCCTGGACCCAGTCCAGTTGCGGACCAACTTTGTACCCTGTCTGACCCTCCTGTTTTATCTTTCCTTAACCATCCATAACCATGTGTCATATGTCTCATGTGATAGTTTCAATCAACCCTAGCAGCGTCCACTTTGCTCGACTTCTACCGGTAAGTATCGCTAAGCATAGCATACTACATTGGTTACCTATACCAAGTACCGATAGTGTTTCCTATGGAAAACAAATGCAACTAGGGTTTCAATCAACTCCTAGAAACCTAATGCACATTCATGACACATAGTTATAAAAGGAGAAACTTTAAAACAGGTTGTGCTCCAGGGCTTGCCTGGTTCTCCGGGGTTGGCGTTGACAGCTTCTTCGAGGTTGGACGACTCCGGGTCGACGGTAACTTCGTTCGCTTCAATGTCTACATGATGGAACATGGATGATATAAGTGACGATTGAATAGTGTAATATGATGTTTCCATCATAAACTACAACTTCGAGGTTTTAGGGTTAACCCTAACATTTTGACTTCGGCATTTTCATTAAAAGTATTTATTCCTATGGAGTGTGGACCAAGGTGAAACTTCTTACCCTTTCCCGGGAATGATTTTTAATTGGCAATGTTCTCTGAATTAGGAATTTTAAAATTTGGTCGAGGTCAAACTGGGTTTTCGTAGATTTTATAAGTATTTAGTAAAAGCTACTGTTTTTCAAACTAGGGTTAAAAAGAATCTTCAAATTATATCATGAGTTTATTTTTAGTTGATAGCACTCTCTGGAATATGAACTTTGAAGTTTGGTTGAGGCCAAGTTGAATTTTCTAGATTTTATAAAAATTCAACAAATTTGTGTTATTTAAAATTATAAAATCAGAAATAAATACTAAACCCTAGAGTAAAATCATGAAATTTGATGTAGACACCTATGAGCACCAAACTTAAAGTTTTGCTTTAGGGTTTTTATAATTTTAAATTGGCAGTAAAATCATGAAATTTCATAACGTATTTTAGAAAATGACAAATTAAATTGGCAGTTTAGAGTATCTGTAATGAGATGTATAGCACTTTGTGGTTGTAAAATCCCAAGAAAATTTCAGGAGATGTATCCTGTAATGTTGCACTTATGATTCAAGTTTTAGCCCTAGCACTTCTCTAGAACTGCAACTAAAATTCAAAAACAGAAAAGGTTCATCTAATTATTCAAGAAATTCCATGACCATTCGTGAAAAAGTGTTTCAGCAGAAAATTAGTACTTTTTATGAGGATTCTAACAAATTTTGGTTTGGCATTTTTGGATTTTTCCTTGATTTATTAGACACTTTACAAAATTGATCAATTAATAGGAAATTCAAAATTTAAAAGAATAAAAGGCGGCAAAACAGGGGAGGGCGGCGGCGATCTCCGACGAGAAATTCACGGCGGGAGAGAGCTCGCCGGCGGCGGGGGAGTGCCTAAAGCTTGCCTGTGCCGCGGGGTTACCCCAGGGGATGTCAGCGACCGGCGGCGAGCACTGCAAGGCTTCGCGCGGCGGGTGGTGGCGCCGGGAGACCTTCGACGAGCAATTGGCGGCGCGGCGAGGCACGAATTGACTCGAGGTTCGGTACTAGAGCTTCTACGCTTCATGGAGAGGACCGGCAATACTGCTACGAGGATTGAACCTCACCAGAAGTACGTCGGCGACGACGCGCGTGGAGGCGGACGGCAGCGGCTCTGCGTTCCTGGCGAAGGAGTGGCCCGGAGACTGGCTTGCTGGACCAGGAGCAGTGCTAGAATGAGGGGAAGAAGTTAGGCACGGTGAGAAGGACGGAGGATGGCCGGAACAGTGGGCTCACCGTGTGACCTTCTAGGGCGGCAATGGCGGGCGGTGCACCGAGCGGAGGATGAAGGGAAGAGATGGCGCGTTGAGGAGGAAGGGGATGTGGGAAGAAACAGAGGACTTGTGCGCACTTAAATCGCCGTGGAGCGGGAGAGAAGGGGAGTGGGAGGAGTGGTGACAGGGCCGCGCATCGGTGATTGGGGAAAACGGGCGCGGTGGCGTGCCGGGGAGAAGAAAGAGCGGCGCGGGTGAGAGAGAAAGAGAGAGGAAGGGAGGGAGAGAGAGTGAGGGAGAGAGAGAGAGGAAGGTTGCTGGATCTTTGCCGATTTGATTGCTCAGCTCCAAAAGGGGCGCCTGCCGGTGCTCTACCGCTGCGCCGCTGCGGTGGCCGGATTGGCCACCGCACCGGCGGGATTATTCTTTTTTTTTAATTTATTCAAAACTTAGTTTAGAATTTGAATGAAATTCATACTTCTCGAGTTTGAAAACTTTTGAACATTTTTGTGTGCGCTCAATGATTTATTTGGAACAACTTTCATTTAAGGGTCAAGTCCTGATTCAGTCTCTACAAATTCATGAATTTTCACTTAACTTCAAGTTTGTTTGAATCTTTGAGGGCCCTAAATCTTTTATAAAAATTCTGAATAAATCTCCAAAATTCTATTTTGAAGTGAAATTAATTTTTATGCAAAAATATTGTTAGGGTTACATAAGAATTTTGATGGGTTTCAAAGTGGTTGGTGGAATTTTTTCTAGTTGAGAATTAATTTTGGCACTGTGGTTGAAATTTTCTGATTTAATAAAATGCCCGAAAATTCACCCAAACCTTTTATACAAGCTATTGGAAGTGTTTCAAACATTATTTCTTATTAACTCAAGTGTTGATTTGCCTCAAAGTGCATGATTTCAATATTAGGGTTTACGATTTTGTCGATGGATGCTGTGGTGACACCTGGGGTGTCACAGTCCTCCCCCCTAAAAGAAATCGCGTCCCGAGATTTAAAGCGAGGGTTAGGATAAGCATGGGTACCTATGAGGCTGGGAGTATCTCGGGGTAGTTTGACCGAAGAAATTCTGCAGAGTCCCACGTGGCTTCATCTTCCGTGTGATTGCTCCACAGGACTTTGTAGAACTTGAGTGCCCGCTTCCTGGTAACCTGTTCCTTCTCATCCAGTATCTGAATTGGACGCTCTGGGTAGGTTAGGTCTGGTTGCAATTCTTCCACCTCTGGAACCACTTGATCTATGGGTGCCTTTAAACACTTCTTCAGTTGGGAGATATGAAAAACGTTGTGTACCCCCGATAACCCTTCGGGTAGTTCCACCCGGTATGCCACTGGTCCGCACTTGGCTGTGATAGGATACGGACCGATGTATCACGGTGCTAACTTGCCTCTGACCCCGAATCGTTGAACTCCCTTTGTTGGCGAGACTCGTAGGTAGACGTAGTCTCCTATCTCGAAACTTAGTGTTCTACGCCTTCTATCTGCATAACTCTTCTGTCTGGACTTGGCGGTCTTCAGATTAGCTTGTATGACCCGTACTTTTTTCTCGGCATGCTGCACTAGATCAGGTCCAAGTGTGACTCTTTTGCCTGCTTCCGACCAGTTGAGCGGCGTTCTGCAACTACGGCCATAGAGTGCCTCAAAAGGCGACATCTTGATACTTGCTTGGTAGCTGTTGTTGTATGAGAATTCCGCCAATGATAGATAGGTGTCCTAGCTTTTTCCATCCTCCAAAATGCAAGCTCGGAGCATGTCTTCAAGTATTTGGTTTAGTCTTTCAGTTTGGCCATCTGTCTATGGGTGGTAGGCAGAGCTATGGATTAATCTAGTCCCTAGCGATTCATGGAGTTGCTTCCAAAATCGACCGATGAACTGGGTACCTCGGTCGGAGATTATGGTCTTGGGCACTCCTTCAATGTAGAGCTAGGCATACTTCTTCATAGTGTATCTGGTAGACATAGGAATGAAATGGGTAGTCTTGGTCAAACGGTCCACTATGACCCAAATGGAGTCCAATTTCTGAGCCGTCAGGGGTAACCAACAATAAAGTCCATGCTGATATCTTCCCATTTCCAGGACGGAATACTTAAAGGCTGCAACAATCCTACACCTTCCAGATGATCTGTCTTCACTCTCCGGCAGGTGTCACACTCTGCTATGTACCAAGCGATCTCTCTTTTCATCCTTGTCCACCAACACTTTTTCCGTAAATCCTGGTACATGTTGTTACTGCTAGGATGAATGGAGTATTTGGATAAGTGAGCCTCATCCATGATCTTCCTTCAGAGCTCGTGATCCTTTGGCACTACCAATCTGTTCTTGAACCACAAAACTCCGTCTTCGTCTTCCCAGAAGCACTGCATCTTCCTTTCTTTTAGCCCTAATCTGATCTTTTCCATACCCTTGTCAAGCTTCTGGGCCTTGGCTACCTCATCTCTAAGTGTTGGCAATAAGGCTAGATTGTAGAGGGATCCGTGGGGTAGAATTCTTAAGGTTGACACTGGTTCCTCGGTTGTAATCCCTTGATCTAAGTAGTGACAGCAGGCATTTCTACTCAGTGCATCCGCAACTACATTGGCCTTGCCTGGATGATAGTGAATCTCTAGTTCATAATTCTTGATTAACTCTAGCCATCTTCGTTGCCTCATATTCAACTCATTCTGAGTGAAGATGTACTTTAAGCTCTTGTGGTTAGTGTAGAGATTTACTAAATTTCCTAGTAAATAATGCCTCCACACCTTCAGAGCTAACACCACAGCTGCCGACTCCAAGTCGCGTGTGGGGTAATTTAGCTCATGCTTATGGAGTTGCCTTGAAGCATAAGCAATAACCCGTCCTTCTTGCATCAACACGTAACCAAGTCCAATACCCGACGCATCACAAGACACGTCAAAGGGTTTGTTCAAGTCTGGTTGGCCGAGTACCGGTGCAGTGGTTAACTGCTTCTTGAAAGTTTGAAAAGCTTCTTCACACTTTTCCGTCCATTTGAACTTTTGATCTTTCTTGAGCAGCTCTGAGATAGGTTTGGCAACCTTGGAAAAGCTGGAAATGAAGCGACGATAATATCCCGCTAGTCCCAAGAAACTTCGCACTTTGTGGACTGTTATGGGTGCTTTCCAATCAACAACATCTTGTACCTTCCCCGGATCCACAGAAATGCCTTCAGCAGACACTACATGACCCAAAAATTGGACACGCTCAATCCAGAATTCACACTTGCTGAATTTGACATAGAGTTGATGATCTCTGAGTCTTTGTAGGACTATCCGGAGATGTTCAGCATGTTCATCGGTTGTCTTGGAGTACACTAGGATGTCATCAATGAACACCACTACAAACTTATCCAGCTCCGGCATGACAATTGAGTTCATCAGGTACATGAAGTATGCTGGTGCATTAGTGAGTCCAAATGACATCACCAAGTACTCATACAGCCCATATCTGGTGGAGAAGGCCGCCTTTGGAACATCGATAGGACGGATCTTGATCTGATGATAGCCAGATCTAAGATCAACTTTAGAAAAGACCTTTGCTCCAGCGAGCTGATCAAACAGAGTATCTATACGTAGTAGTGGATACTTGTTTCTTGATGGTGACCGCGTTCAAGGGGCGGTAATCCACGCATAGTCTTAAGGATTTATCCTTCTTCTTTACAAATAGAGCTGGACAACCCCAAGGCGAGGAACTGGGCCGTATGAAACCCTTGTCCAGCAATTCTTTCAACTGTATCTTCAACTCGGCTAGTTCTTTTGGTGCCATCTTGTATGGTCTGCGGCAGATAGGGCCTGTGCCTGGTTGTAGGTCAATCTGGAATTCAACATCCCTGTCCAGGGGTAAACCAGGTAGATCTTCTGGAAATACATCTGAGAATTCCCTAACCACTGGTATCTCTTCCAAACTTTTTCCGACAATATGGCAGATTTGCTTGGGGGCAGATCTAGGGTGGTCTAGGTTTATAGAAACAGATCCGTGAAGTGGGAAGGTTAGGCGGACTACACGGTTACAAATATCGAGGAGGGCATTTTGGTGTTTCATCCATTTCATACCAATGATAATATCGATGCCCTACCCATCTAGGATTATGAACGAGGTAGGATAAGTGTAACCTCCTAGATTTAGTGTTGTCTCCCGTAAGCCATAGTTTGACAAGATATTTCCCCTAGGCGATTTTATAATGAAGGGTGGTTCCAAGGGGACAGTAACTAAGTTTTTACCCTTAACAAAGTTTTTACCGATGAAATTATGTGAAGCACCAGAATCAAAGAGAACGAATGCTGAATGACCAGAGAGCGAGAATGTACCCGCCAGCACCGGCTCTCCTTCGGCTACTCTTCGGTCGTGATGTAGTTCACTCGACCGGTCCTGGCGTTCTTCTGGCCTCTCTGTTGGCCCTGCCCTTGGTTGGCCTGCCGGTTGCCTCTGGTCTGCTGGTTCGAGGGACACTCGCGAGCGAAATGTCCCGGTTGCCCGCATGTGAAGCACGGGGTTCCTGGTCCAGGACGAGCGCCCTGCTGAGGTGGGCGGACACCCGGGGTCCTCTGCGGTGGTGGTGGTGCACAGTAGCCAGACTGTGGCTGACTGCGGGGGCCGGTAAGACTGCTGTGGAGGGCGGAAGGATTGTCCCTGCAGCGGTGCAGCCCTGTACCTTCTACCATCCGGTGCTGTACACCAAACGGTATTCCGGTGCTGTGTACCATCCGCTTCTTAACTCGTTGCTCTTTCTCCAGATATTCTTCGGCACTAAGGGCATTGCTCACAAATTCATTGAATGCGCCCCCTCGATTCAGGGCCAGGCGACCCTGGAGTGAAATATTTAGCCCTTCCATGAAACGGTGTTTCCGTTTCGCATCCATGTCAACCTGCTTTGGGGCATATAGAGCAAGTTGGTTGAACACACGGGAGTAGTCATGCACCGAGCGGTTGCCTTGGGTTAAGGCCATGAACTCCTTGGTCTTCCTTTGCATCAGCCCTGCGGGGATGTGATGGGCGCAGAACGCTTCCCGGAACTGCGTCCATGGCACCGGGGTGTTTGGCGGGAGGGTGGCAAGGTAGTTAGCCCACCAAGCATCGGCATGCCCCTGAAGCATCTGAGCAGCGAAGATGGTCTTCTGGTAATCCATGCAACAGAGCAGCCCAAATTTGGCCTCGATTGTGCGAAGCCAGTGATCCGCTTCCATCGGTTCCCGGGCATCTGTCACATCCCAAAAAGTTCAACCTTTTGTCCTTTTGAATTTTAGCTCACTAGATTTGAATTTGGTCACGACTGTTTTCCGTTTTGGCTTTTGAGTCAGGGTTTCGAGTTTTCGTCGTTTTTGAAAACCCTAATCGTCTTTCAAGATATCTTCTATTTTATTCATAAAACTACCCCAATGCTTTTACATGAAAATTAACTATACATTAAAATAGAATTTTGGAAATTTTATCAAAATTTTGGTAAAGCTTTAAACCCTTTTAAAATTCTGACAATTTTGAACCAAGTTGAAAATTCACAGACTTTTAGGAGCTGAATCAGGGAATCCTTCTATAATAAAAGTTGTTCCTAATAATTCACTTAGCTCACACAAAAAGTTTCAAAAAATTTTGAACTCGGGAGCTAGGGTTTTCAGTTGACTCTAGTGAAGGGAGTTGGAGTAATTAAAAGTTCAAATTGAAAACTACTGTACCGCGCTACAGTAGCACCGCACGACAGTAGCGCCGCCCACGTTGTTCTTTGCCGCGATTGCCACCCGAGCAGCGTCACGCCTTCACTCCTCCGTGGCATTGAATTGCGGCAAGAGGTTTCCTCCCTCTTCCTCTCTCCTTCCTCCCTCCCTCTCTATCTAGGCGCCATCAACTTTCCTGTGCCGCACGTCGTCTTCAAGGCGGTAGCCGCCGCCTAGCCGCCTCCCACGCCTCATTGCCGGCTCCCTGCCCAATCCGTGGTCGCCCTGTTCTCTCTCTCCCTTGTTCCTCTCCTTCGAGTATAAATCCAAGCTGCCGGCACTCCCCTATCCGTCTTCCTCCCCTGCCTTCCTCCCTGCCCAGTGCGCCCGCTGCCATAGCCGCCGCCCGCCACCTCCACGACGCCAGCAAGTTCCGGCGAGTCCCCAGCCTCACCACCATGCCGCCTAGGTTCTCCTCAAACCCCCGAAGCTCTCCCACCATCTAGCCGCCCCGGCTGTGCCCCAATTTCTCCGGAACGCCGCCGCCCCTGTTTTCGGCCGAACATCTCACCGGCGGCCACTCTTCTCCAAAATTCGTCGTCGTGGTACCATGATTCTCCAATTCCTTTCACCGGCTACTTGCTCTAGTACCTGCGCACCCAATTGACAAGATTAAGGCTGCAGTTCATCGCCGTTGATGAAGAACGCCTCGCGCCACCACCTCGGCCACCATTGACGCCGCCTCGAGCTCACCGTCGCCAGCCCTGTTCCCCTCTTCCCCGTGGCCTTCATCCTCGACAAATCAGTGCTTTGAGTCACGGTGATGCTCCACGACACTTCAACCCCTGCCCTAACCCTTTTCTCCGGTGAGAAATCTCACCGGAGCAGCCGCCCCTGCTGTTTTCCGCTGTTCTGTGCCACTGTTCCATTAATTCCTCCAATTTCCTTAATTAGCCAGAGTTTTAAAATGTGTAGCAAACAGAGGAAAAATCCAAAAATGCCAAAAATAATTTTGTTTGGATCCTTGGAAAATGAACTAATTTTCTGTTCAAGAACTTTTTCAAAATTGTCCCTGTAATTTCCTCAATAATTCACTGAATTATATCTGTTTTTGATTTTTAGTTGGAGTTCCAGAAGGTTACTAGACTTGATTTTTGAACCATAATTGTATCTTGGCATGTTACATCTGCTGCATTTTTATTAGAATTTTTCATGGATATTTGTGCATGTAGGTCATGGTTAATATTCCCAAAACCCTAGATTATTTACCTTTGTCGAAAGTACATTAGGCAAGTCTCCCAAAAGCCCAAGACCTTTAACAAAAACTTTAGTTTAGATGTTTAGTGGTAGATATATAAAGGTTCTTGATTTTTTCATAAGTTTTAGTACATGTTTCTGAATTTACAAGTTTGAAAAACAGAACATTGTTTGATTTGTAATAAATTCTTAGAAGCCCAACTTGACCCCAACCCAGAGCTAAAAGTCTTAGTTTAAAGCCTACTTTAAACTAAAAAGGGTCCCATGCCTATAACTTAACTTTGAATTTTACCGGAAAAGTCATTACGACTTTTACGGCATCGTTACGGTATTCCCGATGTCGTAAACGGGCAACGACCATCGGAGGGCTCATGTTCCTGCTAACGCGAGTCAAAACCACTCAAATTTAGTCTCGTAGTAACCCAAGACACTTAGTAAAGCCAGTACATGTGATGTGTTTTGGGATTTTTTCCCGGAAACGACATCCGTGTGCCCCCCCGATATCGGAACCGGGAACCCGGGAACCGGGAAAACCCGTAATCGGAATCGGTAAAACTGTTTTGGCCATAACTTGAGCTGTAGAACTCCGATTGACTTCGTTCTTTTTGCATTGTGTGCGTAGACTCAGTAGCTACCTCTCTGCATCATGTTGCATCATTTGTGCATCATGGCATCATGGCATGCATCTCATATCGACGCGTTTTTTGCTTTATAGAATACGATCCGCCAGAGAGTGACGCGGGTGCTGCTACGGGAGAAGCACCAGAGGTTGATCCAGCTACTGAGGGAGACAACACCGCTGTTGTTGAAGGCAAGCACCTCATATTGCTATCCTAAGTAATTTACTTAATGATTAATATGAATGCTTACATATAGGATTGCATTAAGTCGGGCATAGTGATAAAGTCGGGAACACCTATTATTGTTGCATATACCCCTCCTTGGTATTGAATACGTCACCTTGACAACTTGGGTAGAGTGTCTTGGTTTGAGTCACAAAATGCTTAGCCATGCTTTGATAACACGGTAGAAGTCGAGTGGTAAGTCCCACTCGCACGTATAGGAACCACCTTGATTACTTATGGACTTGTGGCGAGTTCATATGAGGGTAAAAGTTGGAAAGTATTAAAAACTGAAATCCGGACGGTGGGATAGGAGTGCAGCAAGACATGGAGGTCTTGTGTGCCGTAGGCCCCGTCTGGGTTGACCTAGGACCCGGCCGTGTTATTCTTGGCCTGAGCACTTTTCGTTCATACCACATGTCCGATATAATGGTAAGGCAAGCTAAGTATCTCACTGCGTACCAACGTTTGGCCGATGACTGCACGGTGTGTGGAACGAGGGATTCATGGGTGCCTGCGAGGCCGTGATACTCGACGAGGGACTCACGTGAGCCTGCGAGGCCGTGGTACTCGGCACCGTGTGGATTTTCCAACCGTGTGGGCACGAGTGTGAAAAAGGTTGACATGAGTACCCCCTTGTGTAACTTTAGCGGGTTACATGAGCCGTATGGTCCTCAGTCGTGTGGGTACAGCTGGACTCCCCTGCAGGGTGTACAAATCGGTTCGACTCCGCCGCGATCTCGGTTATGATCAAGCTCAGTGTCCTTTGGATAATATCGTAGAGTTGTCACACAACATGTTGGGAATTATAATATGGTTATTGGTATCCATGGTTCGGATGGAACATGGATGATGGTATTATACATGGTTATGGTTGCATGGTACTTGGGGATTGGGTTTATTAGATGTTCATGCCCGCAAGAGTCTCTTTTACTTTATGCTTATTCACATATGCTTATTTTCTGCTTTAAGCAATTGAGTCCATTCCTATACCTTATACCTTGCTAAAGCCTCATTGCATTATCCTTGGAGTCGGGAACTAATTCCCACCACAGGGTAAGACTTGCGACTTCGTACTCAACGTTTGTTGTTTAAGTTTTGCAGGTGAGGATGAGTTGGTCTTCGGCTACTTTGTCCCCGCAGATGCCGGTGAGGGCGAGGCGTAGTCAAGACTTTTGAGTGATCGTGATTTGCGATGTTCGTGGGCTGGGCATCGCAATCCTTTGCTGTTTCCTTGCTACTACCGCTGCGACTATCGTATTCCTTAGAATTGCTTCCGCTGTTTAATTTGTTAGTTTCAAGACTTATGATGAACCTTGGTATGTAAGGATATTTAAATTAATGTTATTAAGTTAATGTGACCTATGTGATGTATCACCTGTGACATTGCCGACGTGCTTGGATCTTGGGCATTGCTTGAGAGGCATGTCGGGGGACTGCCAGATTTATATTCTCTTTTATCGGGTTGAGTTCTCACATACCATACGTGGGCCGCGAGTCAACTTGGTAAACTTGAATGTAAATTGGTCGGGTCTCTCACAAGTGCTGGTATCAGAGCTAAGGTTCACAAATACACCGTAAAATTTTGCTTAGCAAACACGGGGTGGGTAGTTGTGTCTTAAAATCACTAAAACCAACTAAAAGTTGTAGTGGTAGTTGCTGTTTTTAGGCCCTCACCTTTCTTAACTTTGTTTTGGTTTTGAGAATTAGGAATACACCCCTGCATGCTGCCCTCCTTGATAGATAGGTCGTTAGAATAGTTTAGCGGGTCTTGGCAGCCACCCATTTGTGTTAGGGCGCATGTTTTATCTAAACCCCTCCTTCTATTCAAAATCGCCCATGTTAGTACGAAGCATGTTTGCATATCATTGCATGCATCGATCATCTCCTAGCCTGGTTTTGAGTTGCAAATTGCTAGTTGTGTTTCGACCATCCTTTGTTGACTTGTTTTAACATCTAAAGGAACAAGTTTTGTTTGTTGTTGAAATTTTTGTTCAACTTTCAAAACCTTGGTTGCTATTTTAAGTTTCGTGTTCAAGTTTAGTGAGCTCATCAAATCTGAACATCGGTGTATAATACACCATGTATGTTACGTTGTAGCAACAATTGTTGCTTTCATATCATCCTTAGCATTCCCAACAACCTGAGTTTCCTTGTTTATGACACGTCCTTGTTGTCATAGCAATGTATCGTCCGGTTGTCTATTCTTCCGGTCGCTAACCGTGGTTTTGGCGACAGGATGAATACCCGAAGCCGCACTCGTGAGGCCGGTGAAACCTCCGGAGCCGCTGAAGGCCGAGGACGCCAGGCCACACCACCACCACCACCGTCAGCCCCTACCATGGCAGAAGTGCTCATGCAAATTGAGCACAATCGGCGAGAGCACTCCGAGTACCTCCGCATCATCGCTGAGGGCATCCGCCAGCGTGTAGCGGAGCGCAACGCCGCTCGTGAGGATGACTTCTCCGACTTTCGCCGCACCGAGCCACCCATCTTCACTCGGGCCAAGGATCCCCTTGACGCCGACCACTGGCTCTGCACCATTGAGCAGAAGCTCAATCTACTCCGGTGCGGGGAGCATCAAAAGGTCCTATTTGCCGCCCATCAGCTTCAGAACGAAGCCGGTGCATGGTGGGACAACTACCGTGCCACCCAGCCTGACAATCACCGCTATACTTGGCAAGAGTTCCGCACTGCCTTCCGCGCCTTCCACATCCTAGATGGCGTGATGGAGATCAAGAGGCTGGAGTTCCTTGCTCTCCGGCAAGGCAACCGATCGGTGATGGAGTATGTGCATCAATTCAACTACCTCGCACAATACGCCCATACCGAAGTGGCTACCGACGCGGCCAAGAGAGGCTACTTCTACAATGGCCTTTCTGAGGAGATGCAGGACAAGCTGTCCATTATCATCTCGGATGTCCGCAGCTTTAACCAGCTGGTGGATCGTGCCATCGTTGCGGAAGACAAGATGAACAAGCTTGCTGCCAAGAATCGCAAGCGTGCTGCCCCGCCGCCACAGAACGGGAACCCACAGTGTCCCCGAACAGGCTCGGCTTCACCGCAGCCCATGTGGATGGTCCGTCATGCTCCTCCTGCCGCTGGGCAAGCTCCCAGGCCACCTGCGGGTCAGGCTGGAAATCAAGCTGTTGGTCCGTGCTTCAACTGCGGCCAGCGCGGTCATCTATCCCGTGGCTGTCCGTACCCAAGGCGTGGAGCGGGGGCTGCTGCTCCAGACCAGCCACCGTGCCCATCTGTCGCTGCTCCTCCTCAACCAAGCAACAAGCCCCAAGTTCCCAAGCGTGGCCGTGTTAACTACACGACCGCTGTGGATGTGCCTGAAGGTGCTGACGTGCTCGTTGGTACGTTATCCGTCGACTCCCGTCCTACCAAAGTTCTTTTTGATTCTGGTGCATCCCATTCCTTTATTAGGCGAGAGTACGCCACCCAGTATAATCTTAAGATATTCCCTACCCGTACACCTTATCTCATAGAATCCCCCGGAGCCAAAATCCACGTAGACTCCATGGTTCCGACATCATTGACTCCAGTCAGCGGCGTTACCTTGGAAGCCAACTCTTACTCCTAGATCTTCAGGGGTTAGATATTATTCTTGGGATGAATTGGATGATTTCTCATGATGCCGTCATCCACGTGGCTTCCAGAGTTGTTTCTCTGAAAGGCCCAACTGGTGATCGTTTCGCGCTACACCTTGAGGGTGATGATTCCGGGTTGTACCATTTGAAAGGTGCGACTAGTTCTGAGCTTTCCTCTATCCCTGTTGTGTGCGAATATCCTGATGTTTTCCCTGATGATTTGCCGGGTATGCCGCCCGACCGGGCTGTTGAGTTTGCCATTGAACTCGAACCAGGAACGGCTCCTATTTCGAAACGGCCGTATCCAATGTCTTCTGAGGAGTTGGCTGAAATGAAGAAACAGTTGAAAGATCTCCTCGACAAGGGTTTCATTCGCCCAAGTTCTTCTTCTTGGGGATGTCCCGCTATCTTTGTGAAGAAGAAAGACGGCACATTGCGCATGTGTGTCGATTATCGTCCCTTGAACGCCGTTACCATCAAAAACAAATATCCACTTCCGCGGATCGATATCCTTTTCGATCAGCTTTCTGGCGCTCGTTGTTTCTCCAAAATTGATTTAAGGCTGGGCTATCACCAAATAAAGATCAGAGAAGAGGATATTCCGAAAACCGCCTTTTCTACTCGTTACGGCTTGTACGAGTACCTTGTCATGTCCTTTGGTCTCACAAATGCCCCTGCCTACTTCATGTACTTGATGAACTCTATTTTCATGGAGGAACTCGATGTATGTGTGGTGATCTTCATTGATGATATCCTTGTGTTCTCCAAGACGGAAGCAGATCATGCTGTTCACCTCCGAATTGTACTCGGAGAGCTTCGTGAACACCGTCTTTACGCCAAATTCAGCAAGTGCGAGTTTTGGCTACGTGAAGTGGCTTTTCTTGGGCACGTCCTTTCTGAAAATGGTGCTGCCGTAGATCCCACCAAGGTGCAAGAAGTACTTGATTGGCCTCCACCCACCAATGTGAAGGAAATCCGCAGTTTTCTTGGACTTGCGGGTTACTACCGTCGGTTTATCCAGGATTTCTCCAAGATTGCCAAGCCAATGACTAGGTTGTTATGCAAAGGAGAGAAATTTCTTTGGTCCCCTAGTTGTGAGCAAGCCTTTCAGACATTGAAGACATTGCTTACCACAGCGCCCGTTCTTGCTCAACCCGACATCCACAGGAGCTTTGACGTCTATTGCGACGGTTCTCATGTCGGACTCGGATGTGTGCTTATGCAAGATGGGAGAGTCATTGCTTATGCTTCTCGCCAATTAAGGCCACATGAGGAGAATTATCCTACTCATGATCTTGAGCCTGCCGCCGTTGTTCATGCTTTGAAAATCTGGCTACACTATCTCCTTGGCAAGACTTGCAATATCTATACCGACCACAAGAGCCTCAAGTACATATTCACCAAGGCCGATTTGAATATGAGGCAAAGAAGATGGCTTGAGTTGATCAAGGACTACAAGCTAGAGGTGCATTACCACCCGGGCAAGGCTAACGTCGTGGCTAACGCATTGAGTCGCAAAAGCCATTGCAACTGCCTAATCGGGAAGATCCGAAATCGCTCCCTATGTGAGGATCTTCGGAAACTTGGTTTACAAATGGTGGAAGAGGGTTTCCTTGCCAACCTTGAAATAAAATCCACACTTTTGGATGAGATCAAGGAGGCCTAGAAGAATGACGAGGGCATGGCTCGTATCCGGGAGAAAGTAAAGTCGGGTAAAGCCGGATGTTTTTCTCTCGATGAGCAAGGCGTGTCATGGTTTGGGAAACGCCTTGTGGTGCCGAAGGTCAATGAGCTGAAAATGAAAGTTCTCAATGAAGCCTATGATTCCTTGCTATCCATACACCCCGGGAGCACAAAAATGTATCAAGACTTGAAGACCAAATTCTGGTGGACTCGCATGAAGCGGGAAATTGCTCAGTACGTCTCCAAGTGTGACGTATGTCAGCGGGTGAAAGCTATCCACTTAAAACCCGCGGGCACACTGCAACCATTGCCTATTCCATCATGGAAATGGGAGGATATTGGCATGGATTTCATTGTGGGTCTGCCTAGAACTTCGGGTGGTTACGATTCCATCTGGGTAATCGTTGATCGGTTGACAAAGTCTGCGCATTTCCTTCCGGTCAAGACCACATATTCTTTCAAGCAGTATGCCGAGTTGTATCTCACTCGCATCGTGTGTCTTCACGGTGTTCCAAAGACAATAGTTTCCGATCGAGGCACCCAGTTCGTCTCTCGGTTTTGGAAAAGCCTTCATCAAGCACTGGACACCAAGCTGATTCATAGTTTGGCTTACCACCCGCAAACGGGAGGACAGACCGAACGTGTCAATCAAATCTTTGAGGACATGTTGAGAGCTTGTCTGTTGACCTATGGCAAGAGATGGGAGCTCTGCTTACCTTTCGCGGAGTTCTCTTACAACAATAGCTACCAGGCTAGCCTCCAAATGTCCCCATTTGAAGCACTCTATGGAAGAAGCTGCAGAACCCCGTTGAATTGGTCTGAATCCGGGGAACGGCTTTTCTTCGGTCCTGATTTGGTTTGCGATGCTGAAGCTCAAGTGCGCCAAATTCAGGAGCATCTTCGAGCTGCTCAATCTCGCCAAAAGAGCTACTCCGATCGTCGTCAGGTAGAACTTTTCTTCAATGTTGGAGATTATGTTTACCTCAAAGTTTCACCACTCCGAGGCACAAAAAGATTCCAAGTGAAAGGGAAGTTAGCGCCACGCTACATTGGTCCCTTCAAAATTCTTGCAAGATGTGGTAACATGGCCTATGAACTAGAGTTACCATCCTCTCTCGGTAACGTCTACAATGTCTTCCACATCTCACAATTGAAGAAGTGTCTCCGTGTTCCGATCGAGGCTATCTCCATGGAGCATGTCGAAGTCCAACCCGATCTCTCTTATGTGGAGTATCCTCTGCGCATCCTTGCACGTTCGGAACGCAAATTGCGCAATCGTGCAATCCCGATGGTGAAGGTACTTTGGAGTAGACACACCGAAGAAGAAGCGACATGGGAATGTGAGGACAAAATGCGGGAGGACTACCCCGAGCTTTTCACAGAGCCGTAAGTTCCCTCGCTATCCTCTTCGCATTCGCTACTTAGCATTCCTTCTCATTGATATTCCTTTCGCCACCCTACTTAACCTATAATCTCGGGACGAGATTATCTTAAGGGGGGTGGTTTGTCACATCCCAAAAAGTTCAACCTTTTGTCCTTTTGAATTTGAGCTCACTAGATTTGAATTTGGTCACGACTGTTTTCCGTTTTGGCTTTTGAGTCAGGGTTTCGAGTTTTCGTTGTTTTCGGAAACCCTAATCGTCTTTCAAGAGATCTTCTATTTTATTCATAAAACTACCCCAATGTTTTTACATGAAAATTAACTACACATTAAAATACAATTTTGGAATTTTTATCAAAATTTTGGTAAAGCTTTAAACCCTTTTAAAATTCCGACAATTTTGAACCAAGTTGAAAATTCACAGACTTTTAGGAGCTGAATCAGGGAATCCTTCTATAATAAAAGTTGTTCTAATAATTCACTTAGCTCACACAAAAAGTTTCAAAAATTGTTGAACTCGGGAGCTAGGGTTTTCAGTTGACTCTAGTGAAGGGAGTTGGAATAACTAAAAGTTGAAATTGAAAACTACTGTACCGCGCTACAGTAGCACCACATGACAGCAGCGCCGCCCACGTCGTTCTTTGCCGCGATTGCCGCCCGAGCAGCATCGCGCCTTCACTCCTCCGTGGCATTGAATTGCGGCAAGAAGTTTCCTCCCTCTTCCTCTCTCCTCTCTCCTCCCTCCCTCTCTATCTAGGCACCATCAACTTTCCTATGCCGCACGTCGTCTTCAAGGCGGTAGCCGCCGCCTAGCCGCCTCCCACGCCTCATTGCCGGCTCCCTGCCCAATCCGTGGTCGCCCTGTTCTCTCTCTCTCCCTTGTTCCTCTCCTTCGAGTATAAATCCAAGCTGCCAGCACTCCCCTATCCGTCTTCTTCCCCCTGCCTTCCTCCCTGCCCAGTGCGCCCGCCGCCATAGCCGCCGCCCGCCACCTCCACAACGCCAGCAAGTTCCAGCGAGTCCCCAGCCTCACCACCATGGCGCCTAGGTTCTCCTCAACCCCCCGAAGCTCTCCCACCATCTAGCCGCCCCGGCTGTGCCCCAATTTCTCCGGAACGCCGCCGCCCCTGTTTTCGGCCAAACATCTCACCGACGGCCACTCTTCTCCAAAATTCATCGTCGTGGTACCATGATTCTCCAATTACTTTCACCGGCTACTTGCTCTAGTACCTGCGCACCCAATTGACAAGATTAAGGCCGCAGTTCATCGCCATTGATGAAGAACGCCTCGCACCACCACCTCGGCCACCATTGACGCCGCCTTGAGCTCACTGTCGCCAGCCCGGTTCCCCTCTTCCCCGTGGTGACACGACCCGCCCAGAAAACCTCGTTTCAGGACGGATCCGTTCAGTCGTTAAGCCAGGATCCTGTTGGGCAACGCTCGACGAAGCGAGCGTACACACGATACAACACAGGCAGGGGTAAACAGCAATAATTTACAAGAAGAGAGAACTTAATACATCATTGGTTCATAAATTTGAAGTTGAATATTACATTGTCTCAGAGTACGCAAAAGTTTTGAAAACGATAACAGCGGAAGAC
This sequence comes from Oropetium thomaeum, assembly GCA_001182835.1. Taxonomy (NCBI): domain Eukaryota; kingdom Viridiplantae; phylum Streptophyta; class Magnoliopsida; order Poales; family Poaceae; genus Oropetium; species Oropetium thomaeum. The sequence goes on along the minus strand of LFJQ01000020.1, from coordinate 1,810,328 downwards.
TGGAACGATTACAACTCCGACACTCGGACTTAAGCAAAAGCACGCGCCGTGCCCACGGGCGTCATGCTACTAGCCACTTCAACAAATCACTGCGGCGACTCGCACAACTCCCACTGGAGGTTCCCGAACTCGGGGAGAGGCTCCTCCCAATGGAAGCTACCTGCTGGGTCCTGCATGACGGCGCCTGAAAACCATAAAACGCTAACGCGTGAGCTTCTAAGAAGCTCAGCAAGACTTACCCGACAACGCGGCTGACTACAGCCGACTCCTAGACATGCTGGTTGACTCGGGTGGGTTTACTTACAAAAAGGACTCGCAAGCCTATACTACTCTTGTCAAATTTTAGCACAGGTTAAGTTATTAGAAAAATAAATTTAATTTGCACTGAGCTAAACAAACATAACAGAAGTAACAATAGTAATAGCAATAATCATGGTTTCTTCTCATTTGTGTATCAACCTATTTACTAAAATGCGACAGAGAGTTCAAGTAAGCTCATAGCTGAGAGCGACAGCGATTCGAACCGATTTTTATACCTCTGCAGGGTTAACCTAATCGTACGACACGTGCGTGTCCCACACTCGCACGTGGCAACCGTTCACACCAGCTCCTGCAACGTCAATTCCCTCCTACGCCTGCCTTAGCAGCGCCGCGTCCCACTAGACAACACGTCCCAGACGGTTTCTGTGGAGTTCCCACGCTGCCCACCTCAGATCTCCTCCTAGTCAGACACCGTAGGGCAGGTTCGACGTTGCAATCACTAGGCTACGTAGGTTTACCGGGGCCCATAACACCCAGCATACGATTAGTACATTCAATACTTGCCCAAATGTGCCACACGGATCAGACCAGACTACGGTCACCCTGGTCCCGGACCAGTCGCCGACCTACTTGTACCCAGTCTGACCCTCAATCTTTTATCTTTCTTACTCATTGACAAATCATGTGTCACATCTCATGGAATAGTTTCATTCAAAAATCCTACTACTCGCGAGCAGCGTCCACTCTGCTCGACTTCTACCGGCAACTATCTGCTAAGCATAGCATACTAGAGGTATCTAAACAAGCTACCGTAAGGGTTTCCTATGGGAAACAATCTGCAACTATAGTTTCAATCAACTCCTAGCACCTAATGCACAAACAAGACACACTTAGTGTAAAAGTAAAACTTCAAAATTCGGTTGTGCACCGGGGCTTGCCTGGTTCTTCGGCGTTGCTGACTTCTTCGACGGAGGTCGAGGCAACTGGATCCGCAGCTACTTCGTGAGCGTCAGAATCTACATGATGCAGTAGGATTATGATAAGTTCAATGAAATAGAAACTTATTGTTATTATCAATAATAACCTAGGGTTTAGATTGGCGACGCCCAGAATTAGGGTTAACCCTAATTACTCGACGCCGTCGATTAAATTAAATTCTTAATCTGTGATTGATGTTTAAAGAAATCTATTAAACTCTCATGAGGTGACTTTTAGTTGGCATATTCATCAACTTCAATTTAGTTAAGTTAATTCGACAAATTTTCATCGGTTAATATTATTTGATTCCTTCAGCTATTAAACTAGGGTTAAAATGAAGATTTTAATTCTTCCTCAAGATTATTTTTAGTTGGTAGTACTCCCTGGATTAAGCATTTTGGGCTTTGGGTGGGGCCTAAATGAATTTTCTATATTTTATAAAAAATTCATCAAAGTTCCTATTTTTAGATCTTGTAAAATCAGGAAGCACTAGTAAACCTTAGAATAAAATTATGAAATTTTATGTGAGCGTTCCTGAGCACCAGATCTGAAACTTTGCTTTTGGGGTCTAACCTTATAAATGACTTTTACAATGTACTTTAGAAAATGGTATTTAAACTAGGCAGATTGAAGTATTTAAAAGGGTTAGATGCCATTTCTTGTTCCTAAAATCTTCATAAAATTCCAGGGGGTCTGTAGTACCATGGTGTACTTGTGGATCAAAGGGTAGCCCTATCATTGCTCTATAATGCAATTTAAAATCCAAAAACAGAAAGGAGTGTTTCTAATTAATTCTGCAAATGTTTGGTCATTTGTTAAAAAGTGTTTTAACAGAAAATTAGTCCCTTTCACCTGGGTTCTAACAAATTTTAGTTTGGCATTTTTGAATCTTCCTGTGAATTTCTAGGGATTTTAGAAGACAGAGCAATAATCTGGAAAAATAAAAAGAAAAAGAAAAACAGGGGAGGTTGCGCCGGCGAGCTCCGGCGAGCCATTGCCGGCGGTGGGGTGGTCGCCGATGGTCGAACCTCAGCTTTTCACGATTCACTCGACACGACGAAGCTCGGCAACATGATATTCATCAAGGTTTTGGCCGTGAGAGGGGTGCTCACCGTGGGGGTGTCTCGGGGCGGCGGCGAGCGATGAAATTCCGGCGAGGTGGCTCGATTTCGGAGGATTTGAAGGTTCTGTGAGCTTCACGGGGTGGAGAGGAAGTGAATTGGTGAAGGAATTGGATTGAGGATGGCCGAGAGTGGAGTTCACCTTGGGGCGGCCGGCAATGGTGGGGTGGCGGCCGGGAGCAGTGGGAGGAAGGGCTTGCTTGCGCGGGGAAGAAGAAAATGGAGGGGGAGGGGGGAGCTGGGGAGGTGGCGCACCAATTTAAAGGAAAGATCGGGGGTAGGGGAGTAGGGGAGTGGGGTGGCCGGCGCAGCAAGGCGGGCGACGCCCTGGGCGGCTCGGGCGGTGGCAGAGAAGAGAGAAAGTGAGGGAGAGGAGAGGAGTGAGAGAGCGTGAGCTAGAGGGAGAGAGAGGGCGAGGGAGGAGGCCGGCGCGGCAATTGTGGCGGCGACGTGCCCACAGGGCCCGTGTCGGGCGGGGGCAGCGTGCCCTGCCGCGCCGCGTTGTCGGGCGGGCGGGGCACTGTAGCCCGCCCGGCAACAGCGGTTCTATTTTTTTTTTAAGCTGGAATACAATTCGATGAATTGGCACACTTTCCGAACTCGAAAATTTTTGAGAATTTTTGTACAAGCTCAGGAATTTATTATGGAACACTTTTTATTTAAGGTTCAAGTCATGATTTGGTCTCTAACAATTCTTGAATTTCTAAGTTGATTATAGCTTGTGTGAATTTTAAGGGGTCTAAATCCTTTCCAAAAATCTTGAATAGTTTCCCAAAATTTCATTTTGAAGTGTACTTAATTGTTATGTAAAAATATGGCTAGGTTTCTGTGGAAATTTTGATGGTCAGGAGTTAGGGTTTTGGATTTCGTCCTGTTAACGAGATTTCGACACTGCTGATTTAGATTTTTTTTTTCCCGGACTCTACGACAGTGTTCTGTTGTTTGTCAAACTTTTCATAGTGTCTCTTTAAAGCATTTTAAACAATATTTCTTTTTATTTCCATGATTGAATCTGCTTTAAAGTGAGTGAAATTACGGATTAGGGTTTACAGTTGTTGATTTTTTGCCCTGGTGACACCTGGGGTGTCACAGCCCTCCCTCCTAAAAGAAATCACGTCCCGAGATTTAAGGAGATGGTTAGGATAGGCATAGGTACCTAGGGGTTTGGGAGTAGCTCGGGGTAGTGTGACTGAAGAAATTCTGCAGATTCCCACGTGGCTTCGTCTTCCGTGTGGTTGCTCCATAGAACCTTGTAAAACTTGAGTGTGCGTCTTCTAGTAATCCGTTCTTTCTCATCCAGTATCCGGATTTGGACGCTCTGGGTAGGTCAGGTCTGGTTGCAACTCTTCTACTTCTTGAACCACTTGGTGTACTGGTGTCTTCAGACATTTCTTCAATTGGGAGACATGGAATACGTTATGCATTCCCGATAATCTTTCTGGCAGTTCCATTGGATACGCCACTGGTCCGCACTTGGCTGTGATAGGGTATGGACCTATGTATCAGGGTGCTAACTTGCCTTTGATCCCGAACCGTTGAACTCCCTTCATTGGCGAGACTCGTAGGTAGACGTAGTCTCCTACCTCAAAGGTTAATGGTTTACGTCTTCTATCTGCATAGCTCTTCTGTCTTGACTTGGCGGCCTTCAGATTTGCTTGTATAACCCGTACTTTCTCTTCAGCCTGCTGTACCAGGTCTGGTCCCAATACAACTCTTTCGCCTGCTTCTGACCAGTTGAGTGGGGTTCTGCAACCACGGCCGTAAAGTGCTTCGAAAGGGGACATTTGGATGCTGGCTTGGTAACTGTTGTTGTATGAGAACTCTGCCAGTGATAGATAGGTGTCCCATCCGCTTCCGTACTCCAAAACACAAGCTAGGAGCATGTCTTCAAGTATTTGGTTCACTCTTTCCGTTTGACCATCAGTCTGAGGGTGGTAGGCTGAGCTGTGGATTAGCCTGGTTCCTAATTGACACGACCCGCCCAGAAAGCCTTGTCTCGGGACGGATCTGGTCAGTCGTTAAGCCAAGATCTTTGTTGGGTAACGCTCGGCGAAGCGAGCGTACACACGATACAACACAGGCAGGGATAAACAGCAATAATTTACAAGAAGAGAGAACTTAATACATCATTGGTTCATGAATTTAAAGTTAAATATTACATTGTTCTAGAGTGCGCAACAGTTTTGAAAACGATAAACAGCGGAAGACTAGAACTATTACAACCCGACACTCGGACTTAAGCAAAAGCACGCGCCGTGCCCACGGGCGCCATGCTACTAGCCACTTCAACAGATCAACGCGGCGACTCGCACCACTCCCACTGGAGGTTCCCAAACTCGAGGGGAGGCTCCTCCCAATGGAAGCTACCTGCTGGTTCCTGCATGACGGCGCCTGAAAACAACAAAACGCTAACGCGTGAGCTTCTAAGAAGCTCAGCAAGACTTACCCGACAAAAGGCTGACTACAGCCGACTCCTAAACATGAAGGCTGATGGGGTGGGTTTACTTGTCAAAAAAAAGGACTCGCAGCCTATACTACTCTTGTCAAATTTTAGCACAAGTTAAGTGATTAGGAAAAATAAATTTAGTTAGCACTGAGCTAAACAAACATAACAGAATCAATAATAGCAATAAGAGTATTCATAGTTCATTCTCATGGTGATTCAACCTATTTTACTAAAATGTGGTGCGTTTCACGAGCATGCCCACTAACTGGGGGCGACAGCGGTTCGAAACGATTTTATACCCTGTAGGGGGAAACCTGACCGTACGACACGTGTGTGTCCCAGACCCACACGTGGCAACCGTTCACACCAGCTCCTGCAACGTCAATTCCCTCCTACGCCTGCCTTAGCAGCGCCGCGTCCCACCAGACAACACGTCCCAGACGGTTTCTGTGGAGTTCCCACGCTGCCCACCCTAGATCTCCTCCTAGTCAGACACCGTAGGGCAGGTTCGACGTTGCAATCACTAGGCTACGTAGGTTTACTGGGGCCCATAACACCCAGCATACGACCAGTACGTTCAACACTCGATCAGTCTCGGACCACACGGATCAGACAAGTCTACGGTCACCCTAGACCCAGTCCAGTCGCCGACCTACTTTGTATCCTGTCTGACCCTCAACTTTTATCTTCTTACTGATTCACATTAGTGTGGTCCATCTCATGAAATAGTTTCAATCAACCTATCCTTTCGCGAGCAGCGTCCACTCTGCTCGACTTCTACCGACAATACCTACTAAGCATAGCATACTAAGGGGGTGTCTATACCGACTACCGTTACGGTTTTCCTATGGGAACAAATGCAACTATGGTTTCAATCAACACCTAATACTTAATGCACAAACAAGACACACTTAGATTATAAAAGTAAATCTTTAAAATCTGGTTGTGCACCGGGGCTTGCCTGGTTCTTCGGTGTTGACGTCGACTTCTCCGGCGGGGGTCGAAGAACTTGGATCCGCAGCTACTTCGTTAGCGTCAGAATCTACATGATGCAGTAGGGTTATGATAAGTTTAATGAAAATGAAACTGGTTACCATTATCAATAGTGACCTAGGGTTTAGATTAGCGACGCCTAGAATTAGGGTTAACCCTAATTACTCGACGCCATTGATTAAATTAAATTCTTAATCTGGAAATGGTGTTTAAATAATCTATTAAACTCCCATGAGGTGACTTTTAGTTGACATGTTCAACAACTTCAGCTTTAGTTAAGTTAATACGACATTTTTCATCGGTTAATATTATTTAATTACTTCGACTATTAAATTAGGGTTAGAAATGAAAATTTTAATTCTTCCTCAAGATTATTTTTATTTGGTAGTACTCCCTGGAATAAGCATTTTGGGCTTTGGTTGGGGCCTAGATGAATTTTCTATATTTTATAAAAATTCATTGAAATTCCTGTTTTTAGATCTCGTAAAATCAGAAAGCACTAGTAAATATTAGAATAAAATTATGAAAATTTATGTGAGAATTCCTGAGCACCAGATCTACAACTTTGCTTTTGGGGTCTAACCAGATCTACATGCCATTTCCTGTTCCTAAAATCTTCATAAAATTCCAGAGGGTTTGTAGTACCATGGTGTACTTGTGGATCGAAGGTTAGTCCTAGCATTGCTCTAGAACTCAAGTAAAAATTCAAAAACAGAAAGGTGTGTTTCTAATTAATTCTGAAAATTTTTGGCCATTTGTTAAAAAGTGTTTTAACAGAAAATTAGTACTTTTCATGAGGGTTCTAACAAATTTTGGTTTGATATTTTTGGATTTTTCTGTGATTTTTTAGAGATTTTACAAGACAGGACAGAAAAAATAGAGAAATGGAATTCAATAGAACAGTAGCGGCAGAACAGGGGCGGCTCCGGCCGAGTCCGGCGAGGACTCCGGCGAGAAATTGCGGGTGGCCGGGGCCTTGCCGGCGATGGGGGAGGGAGGGGAATTGATCTACAAGGCGTGTGGAGTCACGACGTCACCATGAAGGTCGGCGGGGTGCAGTGCAACATAGGGCGCGGCGGCGACGCCTCCTGGAGAGTGCTCCGGCGGCTTTGCGGCGGCGCAGCGCTGCACGGATCGGGCTAGGGTTCGCTCCTACAGCAGCTAGACACCAGGGGGAAGAGCGGCAACAGGACGAAGACAAAGATAACTCACCCAATTGCGCTGTCGCCGTGAGCTCGATCGTTGCAATGGTGGGGCGGTGGCACGGTGAAATTCCGGCGATAGAAGCACGAATTCGGAGGACAGGGAGCGCTGTGAGCTGCACGGGGGAGAGAGGAAGAGATTAGGCAAGAAGAACGGGGTGGAGGGGAACCCGAAGGTGGAGCTCACCGTTGAGGCGTGCTCGGCAATGGCGGCGGCCAGGAGCAATGGAGGAGATGGAGCTTGGCGCGCGCGGGCGATGGAAAAGGGAGAAGGAGGGGGGAAATGGAGGAGCCCGCGCGCCATTTATAGGAGGGGCGGGGGTAGGGGAAATAGGGGAGCAGCAGGGGGGGGGGTCGGCATGGCGGGCGGCGTCGGGCGGCTCGGGCGGCGCGGCTCGGCAGAGTAGAGAGAGAGAGGGCGGCAGAGAGGAGGGAGCGAGCTAGAGGGAGAGTGAATTGAGGGGGGGAGGAGAGAGTGAGGGAGGCCGGCGGCAATTGAATCCACGACGTGCCTACAGCGGGCTGTGTCGGGCGGCGCAGAGCAGGGGCGGTGTCGGGCGCTGTTGTCGGGCGGGCGGCACTGTTGCCCGCCCGGCAACAGTTTCTTCTTTTTTTTTTAATTGTTTTGGCTGGAAGGAAATTCAATGAATTCGCACACTTCCCGAGCTCCAAAAATTTTGAAACTTTTTTTGTATGCTCAGGAATTTATTTGGAACACTTTTTATTTAGGGTTCAAGTCATGATTTGGTCTCTAAAAATTCTTGAATTTCTAGGTTGATTATAGCTTCTGTGAATTTTTAAGAGGTCTAAATCTTTTCCAAAAATCTTGAATAATTTTTCAAAATCCTATTTTGAAGTGTACTTAATTGTTATATAAAAATATGGCTAGTGTTATATGGAAGTTTTGATGATCAAGAGTTAGGGTTTGAATTCCTTTCTATTAACGAGACTTCGACACTTTTAGTTGAGAATTCTCTGGATTTTGCTAAAAAGGCTCTGTTGTTTTTCAAACTTTTTGTAGTGTCTCCTTAAAGCATTTTAAACAATATTTCTTATTATTTCCACGATTGAAACTGCTTCAAAGTGAGTGAAATTACCGATTAGGGTTTTGGATTGGAGTGAATAGGAAATGACCATGTACCGCGGATTGAGGTTCCCTGTTTGGTGAAAGTGTTTAAAAATCAAATTATTAAAATTTTTGTCTAGGTTAATGAAAGCGTTTTTAGGTACATTGATCATTATCTCAAGTGCTAGTTTTACTCAAAAGCGTAAAAAGTCCTTTTTAGGGTTTTCGTTTTGTCGATGACTGTTCAAGTGACACCTGGGGTGTCACACTAATGACTCGTGGAGTTGTTTCCAAAATTGACCGGTGAACCGGGTACCCCGATCGGAGATGATTGTCTTGGATACTCCATGTAAATAGACTATCCGGTCAATGTATAATTCTGCGTACTTCTTCATTCTATAGTTGGTACTGACAGGTATGAAATGAGCGGACTTTGTCAAGCGATCTACTATAACCCAAATTGAATCCAACTTTTGAGCTGTCATGGGCAGTCCAACAATGAAGTCCATACTTATGTCTTCCCACTTCCATGACGGAACGCTTAACGGTTGCGACAACCCTGCGCCTTTCAGATGGTCGGCCTTTACTCTGCGGCAGGTGTCACACTCCGCTACATACCGAGCGATTTCTCTCTTCATCCTTGTCCACCAAAACTTCTTTCGCAGATCCTCATACATCTTGTTACTGCCAGGGTGAATTGAGTACTTAGATAAATGAGCTTCATCCATGATCTTCCTTCGGAGCTCGTGATCCTTCGGCACTACCAGTCTGTTCTTGAACCACAAAACTCCTTCTTCGTCTTCACGGAAGCACTGCGTCTTCTTTTCTTGCAGTCCTAATTTGATCTTCTTCATGCCCTTATCGAGCTTCTGGGCCTTGGCTACCTCATCTCTAAGTGTTGGTACTAAGGCGAGGTTGTAGAGTGCTCCGTGGGGTAGAATCCTTATGGCTGGTTCTAGTTCTTCGATTGCAGCTCCTTGATCCAAGTAGTGGCAATGGGCGTTTCTGCTCAATGCGTCTGCAACCACATTAGCCTTGCCCGGATGGTAGTGGATCTCTATCTCGTAGTCCTTGATTAATTCTAGCCATCTTTGTTGCCTCATGTTCAACTCGTTCTGGGTGAAGATGTACTTGAGACTCTTGTGGTCGGTGTAGAGGTGTACTAAGTTTCCCAATAAGTAATGCCTCCACACCTTTAGAGTCAATACCACGGCTGCCAATTCCAAGTCGTGTGTGGGGTAATTCAACTCATGCTTACGGAGTTGCCTGGAAGCATAAGCAATTACCCGTCCTTCTTGCATTAACACACAACCAAGTCCAGTGCCCGATGCATCACAATACACGTCGAAGGGTTTACTTAAATCCGGTTGGGCGAGTACTGGTGCTGTGGTCAAGTGTTTCTTCAAAGTCTGAAAGGCTTCTTCGCACTTTTCTGTCCACTTGAACTTCTGATCCTTCTTGAGTAGGTCTGTAATAGGTCTGGCAATCTTGGAAAAGTTGGGAATGAAGCGGCAATAATATCCCGCTAATCCCAAGAAACTTCGCACCTTGTGGACTGTTGTGGGTGCTTTCCAATTAACAACATCTTGCACCTTTCCCGGATCAACAGAAATACCTTCCGCGGACACAACATGACCCAGAAACTGAATATGCTCAATCCAGAATTCGCACTTCCTGAACTTGGCGTAGAGCTGATGATCTCTGAGTCTTTGGAGAACTGTCCGAAGGTGCTCTGCATGCTCATCGGTTGACTTGGAGTATATTAGGATGTCGTCAATGAACACCACTACAAACTTATCCAGCTCGGGCATGAATACTGAGTTCATGAGGTACATGAAGTACGCTGGTGCGTTTGTGAGTCCAAACGACATCACCAAATACTCATACAGCCCGTATCTAGTGGAGAAGGCCGTCTTCGGAACGTCACTAGGACGGATCTTGATCTGATGATATCCAGACCGAAGATCAACTTTCGAAAAGACCTTTGCTCCTGCCAACTGATCAAATAGAGTGTCTATGCGTGGCAAGGGATACTTGTTCTTGATAGTTACCGCATTCAAGGGACGGTAATCCACGCATAGCCTCAATGACTGGTCCTTCTTCTTTACGAACAATGCCGGACAACCCCAAGGCGAGGTACTGGGCTGTATAAAGCCCTTGTCCAACAACTCCTGTAACTGTTTCTTTAACTCTGCTAGCTCTTTGGGTGCCATCTTGTACGGTCTGTGGGAGATCGGGGCTGTGCCTGGCAACAGCTCAATCTTGAACTCCACATCTCTGTCCGATGGTAGACCAGGTAAATCCTCTGGGAATACGTCCGGAAACTCCTTAACCACTGGTATCTCGTCCAGACTTTTCCCGACAACATGGCAGACTTGTTCGAGGGTAGCTTTAGGGTGATCTAGGTTTATGGACATGGAACCGTGAAGTGGGGAAGTTAAGTGGACTACACGGTTAGCAATATCCAGGATGGCATTATGGTGTTTCATCCATTTCATGCCAATGATAATATCTATACCCTGCCCATCTAGGATGATGAAGGAAATAGGATAGACGTGACCTCCCAGATTGAGGGGAGCTTCACTTAAGCCATGGTTTGATAATATGTTGCCCCCAGACGATTTTATGACGAAAGGTGGTTCTAGGAGAACTGTGGCTAGGTTTTTGCCTTTGACAAAATTCTTACTGATAAAATTGTGGCTTGCACCGGAATCGAAAAGAACAAAAGCTGAGTGGGTAGAGAGCGAGAACGTACCCGCCAGTACTTGTTCGCCCTCAGCAATTTCCTCGGTCGTGGTGTAGTTTACCCGACCGGTCCTAGTGTTCTTCTGGCCCTTTTGCTGGCCTTGTCCTTGACTTGACTGTCGGTTGCCTCCGGACTGCTGGTTGGAGGGGCACTCGCGGGCGAAGTGTCCGGGCTGCCCGCAGTTGAAGCAAGGCGTGCCTGGTCCAGGGCGGGTGCCCTGTTGAGGTGGGCGGACACCTTGTGACACGACCCGTCCAGAAAACCTCGTCCCGGGACGAATCCGGTCAGTCGTTAAGCCAAGATCTTGTTGGGCAACGCTCGGCGAAGCGAGCGTACACACGATACAACACAGGTAGGGATAAACAGCAATAATTTACAAGAAAAGAAAACTTAATACATCATTGGTTCATAACTTAGAAGTTGAATATTACATTGTTTCAGAGTGCGCAACAGTTTTGAAAAACGATAACAGCGGAAGACTAAAACTATTACAACTCCGACACTCGGACTTAAGCAAAAGCACGCGCCGTGCCCACGGGCGTCATGCTACTAGCCACTACAACAGATCAACGCGGCGACTCGCACAACTCCCACTAGAGGTTCCCAAACTCGAGGGGAGGCTCCTCCCAATGGAAGCTACCTGCTGGTTCCTGCATGACGGCGCCTGAAAACCACAAAACGCTAACGCGTGAGCTTCTAAGAAGCTCAGCAAGGCTTACCCGACAAATGGCTGGCTACAGCCGACTCCTAGACATGAAGGCTGACTCGGGAGGGTTTACTTGCCAAAAAGGACTCGCAGCCTATACTACTCTTGTCAATTTTTAGCATCAGATTAAGTGATTAGAAAAAATAAATTTAGTTAGCACTGAGCTAAACAAACATGACAGAATCAACAATGGTAGTATTAATATTCATAATTCATTCTCATGGTGTCTCAACCTATTTACTAAAATGTGGTGCGTTTCACGAGCATGCCCACTAACTGGGGGCGACAGCGGTTCGAAACGATTTTATACCCTGCAGGGGAAAACCTGACCGTACGACACGTGCGTGTCCTAGACTCGCACGTGGCAACCGTTCACACCAGCTCCTGCAACGTCAACTCCAGCCTACGCATGCCTTAGCAGCGCCGCATCCCACCAGACAACGCGTCCCAGACGGTTTCTGTGGAGTTCCCACGCTACCCACCCCAGATCTCCTCCTAGTCAGACACCGTAGGGCAGGTTCGACGTTGCAATCGCTAGGCTACGTAGGTTTACTGGGGCCCATAACACCCAGCATACGACCAGTACGTTCAACACTCGATCAGTCTCGGACCACACGGATCAGACAAGTCTACGGTCACCCTGGACCCAGTCCAGTCACGGACCTACTTTGTATCCTGTCTGACCCTCAAACTTTTATCTTTTTTACACATTCACATTTGTGTGGCCCATCTCATGAAATAGTTTCAATCAACGACCTATCCTTTCGCGAGCAGCGTCCACTCTGCTCGACTTCTACCGGCAACTACCTGCTAAGCATTGCATACTAAGGGGGGTGCCTATACCAACTACCGTTAGGGTTTTTCCTATGGAAACAAATGCAACTATGGTTTCAATCAACTCCTAGTACTTAATGCACAAACAAGGACACACTTAGTTATAAAAGTAAAACTATTAAAAGTCGGTTGTGCACCGGGGCTTACCTGGTTCTTCGGTGTTGATGTCGACTTCTTCGGCGGGGGTCGAAGAACTTGGATCCGCAGCTACTTCTTTAGCGTCAGAATCTACATGATGCAGTAGGGTTATGATAAGTTTAATGAAAATGAAACTTATTATTATTATCAATAGTGACCTAGGGTTTAGATTAGCGACGCCCAGAATTAGGGTTAACCCTAATTACTCGACGCCGTCGATTAAATTAAATTCTTAATCTGGAAATGGCGTTTAAATAATCTATTTGACTCTCATGAGGTGACTTTTAGCTGGCATGTTTTAATAACTTCAACTTTAGTTAAGCTAATGTGACACTTTTCATCGGTTAACTATTATTTAATCACTTCGGCTATTAAACTAGGGTTAAAACAAAGATTTTAATTCTCCCTCAAAATTATTTTTATTGCGTAGTACTCTCTGGAATAAGCATTTTGGGCTTTGGTTGGGGCCTAGATGAATTTTCTACATTTTATAAAAATTTATCAAAGTTCCTGTTTCTAAATCTTGTAAAATCAGAAAGCATTAGCAAACATTAGAATAAAATTATGAAATTTTATGTGGGCATCCCTGAGTACCAGATATAAAACTTTTATTTTGGGTCTAGCCTTGTAAATGACTTTTACAATGTACTTTAGAAAATGGTATTTAAACTAGGCAGATTGAGGTTATTTAATAGGGTTAGATGCCATTTCTTATTCTTAAAATCTTCATAAAATTCCAGAGGGTGTGTAGTACCATGGTACACTTGTAGATCGAAGGCCAGCCCTAGAATTGCTCTATAATGTAATTTAAAATTCAAGAACAGAAAGGAGTGTTTCTAATTAATTCTACAAATGTTTGGTGATTTGTTAAAAAGTGTTTTAACAGGAAATTAGTACTTTTCACGAGGGTTCTAACAAATTTTGGTTTGGCAGTTTTGGATCTTCCTGTGATTTTCTAGGGTTTTTAGAAGACAGAGCAATAATCTGGAAATTAATTGGAAAAAGGAAAAACAATGCACAGTCTCCGACGAGCTCCGGCGGCCAATTCCCGACGATGGGGTGGTCGCCGGCCATCGAACCTTGGCTTTTCATGATCCTCACAGCATGACGAAGCTCGGCAACATGGTATTAATCAAGGTTGGGCACGGCAGAGGGGGTCTCACCGTGGGGGTGCTTCGGTGGCGGCGGTGAAGTCAAAATTCCGACTAGGTGGCTCGCCGTCGGAGGGTTGGAGGGTTCTAGGAGCTTCACGAGGTGGAGAGGAGCTGATTTGGTGAAAGAATTAGATTGAAATTGATCGGGGGGTGGATTTCACCGTAGAGGCGGCGGCAATGGCGCCGGCGGCCGTGGGGCAGGAAAATTGGGGGCTTCTCGCGCGGGGGGTGGGGGGGGGGAAGAAATTGGAGGAGGGGGGAGATTGGGGAGGAGTTGCGCACCATTTTGTAGGAGGAATGGGGTAGGGGGAGTAGGGGATAGGGGGGGTGGAGGCCGGCAGTGAGGGCGGCGCCATGGCTGTCGGGCGGCGGAGCAGAGGAAAATGAGAGAGAGAGTGAGAAAGAGTGAAGTGAGGGAGGGAGGATTGAGGCAAGGGAGTGAGAGAGAGTGGAGTGAGGGAGGGAGGAGGGAGGCAGCCGAGTCAAAGCGACGTGGGGTGAGTGCTGCTGGTCGGGCGGCGCGGCGTGGCGCGCTGCGCTCTGTTGTCGGGCGGGCGGTACTGTAGCCCGCCCGGCAACAGTTCTATTATTTTTTTTCTTTTTTTTTCTTTAATGCTGGAAGCGATTCAATGAATCGGCACTCTTCCCGAGCTCGAAAAATTTTGAAAATTTTTGTACAAGCTCAGGAATTTATTTGGAACACTTTTCATTTAAGGTTCGAGACATGATTTGGCCTCTAAAAATTCTTGAATTTCTAGGTTGATTATAGCTTCTGTGAATTTTTAAGAGGTCTAATTCTTTTCTAAAAATCTCGAATAATTTGCCAAAATTCTATTTTGAAGTGTACTTCATTGTTATGTAAAAATATGGCTAGGGTTCTGTGGAAATTTTTGATAGTCAAGAGTTAGGGTTTGGATTTCGTTCTGTTAACGAGATTTCGACACTGTTATTTGAAATTTCTCCGGACTTTGCTAAAGTGCTCTGTTGTTTGTCAAACTCTTCATAGTGTCTCTTTAAAGCATTTTAAACAATATTTCTTATTATTTCCATGATTGAACCTGCTTTAAGTTGAGTGAAATTACCGATTAGGGTTTTGGATTGGAATGTGAATAGGAAATGATTATGCACTGTGGAACTGAGGGTCCCTGTTTGGTGAAAGTGTTCAAACTTAAATTATTGAAATTTTGTCCAGGTTAATGGAAGTGTTTTATGCAACATTGCTCATTAGTTCATGAGCTAGTTTTGCCAAAAAGCGTAAAAGTCCTTTTTTAGGGTTTTCGTTTGGTCGATGACTGTTTAAGTGACACCTGGGGCGTCACACCTTGGTTCCTCTGCGGCGGGGGAGGTGCGCGGTAGCCGGCTTGTTGCTGATTCTGTGGGGGCCGGTACGGCTGCTGCGGCAGACGGAATGACGGCACCTGCGGCGGGGTGGCCTTGTACCTCCTACCATCGGGTGCAGTGTACACCAGACGATACTTGGGTGGCGGGGCATTTGATGGCCCACCGCTGGCTCGCCTTTTCTCCCGCTGCTCCTTCTCGAGATATTCTTCGGCGATGAGGGCGTTGCTGACGAGCTCGTTGAATGAGCCGCCTTGGTTCAGGGCCAAGCGACCCTGGAGTGTGATGTTCAGCCCTTCCATAAAGCGGTGCTTCCGCTTAGCATCCGTGTCAACCTGCTCCGGAGCATATAAAGCAAGTTGGTTGAAGACACGGGAATACTCGTGCACCGTGCGGTTCCCTTGTGTTAAGGCCATGAACTCCTTGGCCTTCCTCTGCATGAGTCCCGCGGGAATGTGGTGAGCGCGGAACGCCTCCCGGAACTGTGCCCATGGCACCTGGGTGTTGGCCGGGAGAGTGGCCAAGTGGTTGGCCCACCAAGCTCCAGCGTGTCCGTGGAGCATCTGTGCTGCGAAGAGTGTCTTCTGGGTCTCCGAACAACGGAGTAGTCCAAACTTGGCCTCGATTGTATGAAGCCAATGGTCTGCCTCCATTGGTTCCCGGGCATCTCTAAACTCCGGGGGATGAGTGGTCAGGAATTCAACATATGTGCTGTCCTGGTCGCGGTTCCGAGAGCCCCGATTCGTGCCGCTATTCTCTAGGATAGCTCGCAGCATCTCTTGCGTTTGCTGGCAACTTTGAATCAGGGACGCCATAGCTGATTCTCTAGCTCCAACCCGCCGCTATTCTCTAGGACTCCACTGTTGCGAAGGTCTGCATTCGCAACAGGTCCGTAACCCACACCTCGTACCGTAGAGGGCCGCTTCTCTCCCTAAACGGCTAGGGGGAGTACTATGTTACAGCGAACATAATACCTCCTTCCATACCATCATGGTATAGAACGCTACTGTTGCTGATGCAACAGGAATTTCTCGACCTTTCACCGCAGTCGAGCGGCGTACCTTACCTTGCTTACCTGAGCGTAGGTGCGTAGTTACAGAAAAGTAAATCTAAACTGGATTTTGTTAACTCCTACACTAGGTTAGCTTGCCACCTCATAACCTATTAACTAATAGGGCGCGTACCTCACTCGCACGTAATTTTTGAAAATATGCCTTAAACATTGTATCGTTTCCCAACACGGCTCTGATACCAAAGCTGACACGACGCGCCCAGAAAACCTCGTTTCGGGACGGATCCGTTCAGTCGTTAAGCCAGGATCCTGTTGGGCAACGCTCGGCGAAGCGAGCGTACACACGATACAACACAGGCAGGGGTAAACAACAATAATTTATAAGAAGAGAGAGCTTAATACATCATTGGTTCATAAATTTGAAGTTGAATATTACATTGTCTCAGAGTACGCAAAAGTTTTGAAAACGATAACAGCGGAAGACTGGAACGATTACAACTCCGACACTCGGACTTCAGCAAAAGCACGCGCCGTGCCCACGGGCGTCATGCTACTAGCCACTTCAACAAATCACGGCGGCGACTCGCACAACTCCCACTGGAGGTTTCCGAACTCGGGGAGAGGCTCCTCCCAATGGAAGCTACCTGCTGGGTCCTGCATGACGGCGCCTGAAAACCACAAAACACTAACGCGTGAGCTTCTAAGAAGCTCAGCAAGACTTACCCGACAACGCGGCTGACTACAGCTGACTCCTAGACATGCTGGTTGACTCGGGTGGGTTTACTTGCAAAAAGGACTCGCAAGCCTATACTACTCTTATCAAATTTTAGCACAGGTTAAGTTATTAGAAAAATAAATTTAATTTGCACTGAGCTAAACAAACATAACAGAAGTAACAATAGTAATAGCAATAATCATGGTTTCTTCTCATTTGTGTACCAACCTATTAACTAAAATGCGACAGAGAGTTCAAGTAAGCTCATAGCTGAGAGCGACAGCGATTCGAACCGATTTTTATACCTCTGCAGGTTAACCTAATCGTACGACACGTGCGTGTCCCAGACTCGCACGTGGCAACCATTCACACCAGCTCCTGCAACGTCAATTCCCTCCTACGCCTGCCTTAGCAGCGCCGCGTCCCACCAGACAACACGTCCCAGACGGTTTCTGTGGAGTTCCCACGCTGCCCACCCCAGATCTCCTCCTAGTCAGACACCGTAGGGCATGTTCGATGTTGCAATCACTAGGCTACGGAGGTTTACTGGGGCCCATAACACCCAGCATATGATTAGTAGATTCAATACTTGCCCAACTGTGCCACACGAGATCAGACCAGACTACGGTCACCCTGGTCCCGGACTAGTCGCCGACCTACTTGTACCCAGTCTGACCCTCAATCTTTTATCTTTCTTACCCATTGACAAATCATGTGGCACATCTCATGGAATAGTTTCATTCAAAAATCCTACTACTCGCGAGCAGCGTCCACTCTGCTCGACTTCTACCGGCAACTATCTGCTAAGCATAGCATACTAGAGGTATCTAAACAAGCTACCGTCAGGGTTTCCTAGGGGAAACAAATGCAACTATGGTTTCAATCAACTCCTAGCACCTAATGCACAAACAAGACACACTTAGTGTAAAAGTAAAACTTCAAAATTCGGTTGCGCACCGGGGCTTGCCTGGTTCTTCGACGTTGCTGACTTCTTCGACGGAGGTCGAGGCAACTGGATCCGCAGCTACTTCGTGAGCGTCAGAATCTACATGATGCAGTAGGATTATGATAAGTTCAATGAAATAGAAACTTATTGTTATTATCAATAATAACCTAGGGTTTAGATTGGCGACGCCCAGAATTAGGGTTAACCCTAATTACTCGACGCCGTCGATTAAATTAAATTCTTAATCTGTGATTGATGTTTAAAGAAATCTATTAAACTCTCATGAGGTGACTTTTAGTTGGCATATTCATCAACTTCAATTCTAGTTAAGTTAATTCGACAAATTTTCATCGGTTAATATTATTTAATTCCTTCAGCTATTAAACTAGGGTTAAAATGAAGATTTTAATTCTTCCTCAAGATTATTTTTAGTTGGTAGTACTCCCTGGAGTAAGCATTTTGGGCTTTGGGTGGGGCCTAAATGAATTTTCTATATTTTATAAAAATTCATCAAAGTTCCTATTTTTAGATCTTGTAAAATCAGGAAGCACTAGTAAACCTTAGAATAAAATTATGAAATTTTATGTGAGCATTCCAGAGAACCAGATCTGAAACTTTGCTTTTCGGATCTAACCTTATAAATGACTTTTACAATATACTTTAGAAAATGGTATTTAAACTAGGCAGATTGAAGTATTTTAAAAGGGTTAGATGCCATTTCCTATTCCTAAAATCTTCATAAAATTCCAGGGGGTGTGTAGCACCATGGTGTACTTGTGGATCAAAGGGTAGCCCTATCATTGCTCTATAATGCAATTTAAAATCCAAAAACAGAAAGGAGTGTTTCTAATTAATTCTGCAAATGTTTGGTCATTTGGAAAATTAGTCTCTTTCACCAGGGTTCTAACAAATTTTAGTTTGGCATTTGTGGATCTTCCTATGAATTTCTAGGGATTTTAGAAGACAGAGCAATAATCTGGAAAAATAAAAAGAAAAAGAAAAACAGGGGAGGTTGCGCCGGCGAGCTCCGGCGAGCCATTGCCGGCGGTGGGGTGGTCGCCGACGGTCGAACCTCGGCTTTTCATGATCCACTCGACACGACGAAGCTCGGCAACATGACATTCATCAAGGTTTTGGCCGTGAGAGGGGTGCTCACCGTGGGGGTGTCTCGGGGTGGCGGCGAGCGATGAAATTCCGGCGAGGTGGCTCGATTTCGAAGGATTTGAAGGTTCTATGAGCTTCACGGGGTGGAAAGGAAGTGAATTGGTGAAGGAATTGGATTGAGGCTGGCCGAGAGTGGAGTTCACCTTGGGGCGGCCGGTAATGGTGGGGTGGCGGCCGGGAGCAGTGGGAGGAAGGGCTTGCTTGCGCGGGGAAGAAGAAAATGGAGGGGGAGGGGGGAGCTAGGGAGGTGGCGCACCAATTTAAAGGAAAGATCGGGGGCAGGGGAGTAGGGGAGTGGGGTGGCCGGCGCAGCATGGCGGGCGGCGCCCTGGGCGGCTCGGGCGGCGGCAGAGAAGAGAGAAAGTGAGGGAGAGGAGAGGAGTGAGAGAGCGTGAGCTAGAGGTAGAGAGAGGGCGAGGGAGGAGGCCGGCGCGGCAATTGTGGCGGCGACGTGCCCACAGGGCCCGTGTCGGGCGGGGGCAGCGTGCCCTGCCGCGCCGCGTTGTCGGGCGGGCGGGGCACTGTAGCCCGCCCGGCAACAGCGGTTCTATTTTTTTTTTTAGCTGGAACACAATTTGATGAATTGGCACACTTCCCGAACTCAAAAATTTTTGAGAATTTTTGCACAAGCTCAGAAATTTATTTGGAACACTTTTTATTTAAGGTTCAAGTCATGATTTGGTCTCTAACAATTCTTGAATTGTTAAGTTGATTATAGCTTGTGTGAAATTTTTAAGGGGTCTAAATCCTTTCCAAAAATCTTGAATAATTTCCCAAAATTTCATTTTGAAGTGTACTTAATTGTTATGTAAAAATATGGCTAGGGTTCTGTGGAAATTTTGATGGTCAAGAGTTAGGGTTTTGGATTTCGTCCTGTTAACGAGATTTCGACACTGCTGATGTAGATATTTTTTCCTGGACTCTGCGATAGTGTTCTGTTGTTTGTCAAACTTTTCATAGTGTCTCTTTAAAGCATTTTAAACAATATTTCTCTGTATTTCCATGATTGAATCTGCTTTAAAGTGAGTGAAATTACGGATTAGGGTTTACAGTTGTCGATTTTTTGCCCTGGTGACACGTGGCCTTCATCCTTGACAAATCAGTGCTTTGAGTCACGGTGATGCTCCACGACACTTCAATCCCCGCCCTAACCCTCTTCTCCGGCGAGAAATCTCACCGGAGCAGCCGCCCCTGCTGTTTTCCACTGTTCTGTGCCACTGTTCCATTAATTCCTCCAATTTCCTTAATGAGCTAGAGTTGTAAAATGTGTAGCAAACAGAGGAAAGATCCAAAAATTCCAAAACTAATTTTATTTGAATCCCTGGAAAATGAGCTAATTTTCTGTTAAAGCACTTTTTGAAAACTGTCCCTGTAATTTCCTCAATAATTCACTGAATTATATCTGTTTTTGATTTTTAGTTGGAGTTCCAGAAGGGTGGCGGCCGGAAACTGGGGAATTGAGGGTGCTTCGCGCGGGGGGAGAGAAATTGGAAGAGGGGGGGAGATTGGGGAGGAGTTGCGCGCCATTTTATAGGGGGCCGGGGGGTAGGGGAGAGGTAGGGGCAGGGGAGCGGCTCGGGCGGCAGTGAGGCGGCGGGCATGGCGGTCGGGCGGTCGGGCGGCGCGGCAGAGGAAGAAAGAAAGAGAGAGGGAGGGAGGAGGCTAGGGAAATGGGGAGCGCGGGAGAGAGGAGGGAGGCAAAGGGGGCGGCGCGGCAGCGGCGACGTGCGCCACAAGCGCCCGTGTCGGGCGGGCGCAGCCGGGCGGCTGCGCGCCCCTGTTGTCGGGCGGGCGGGCACTGTAGCCCGCCCGGCAACAGTTTCTTCTTTTTTTTTTTCATTAATGCTGGAAGGATTCAATGATTCGGCACACTTCCCGAGCTCGAAAAATTTTGAATATTTTTGTACAAGCTCAGGAATTTATTTGGAACACTTTTCATTTAAGGTTCAAGTCATGATTTGGTCTCTAAGAATTATTGAATTTCTAGGTTGATTATAGCTTCTGTGAATTTTTAAGAGGTCTAAAGTTTTTCCAAAAATCTTGAATAATTTCCCAAAATTCTATTTTGAAGTGTACTTAATTGTTATGTAAAAATATAGCTAGGGTTCTATGGAAGTTTTGGTGGTCAAGAGCTAGGGTTTGGGTTTCTTTCTGTTAACGAGATTTCGACACTTTTAGTTGAAACCTCTCCGGACTTTGCTACATGCTCTGTTGTTTGTCAAACTTCTCCTAGTGTCTCCTTAAAGCATTTTAAACAATGTTCCTTTTCATTTCTATGATTGAAACTGCTTTAAATTGAGTGAAATTAGGATTTAGGGTTTATAGTTTGTCGACTTTTCCCTGGTGACACCTGGGGTGTCACAATTGGCTTGTCGAGGGTGAGTGGGCAGCGTAACTGTGGCGGAGCAGCGCGGTAGGTCATACTGCCGAAACTCCCGGACCTGAAACCAAGGAGTCTCTGCATAACCCAGCGACTACAAGGTCTGGCGGAGTATCTCCACAAATCCCCTGCGTCCCGATTCCCTGGTGACCACATGTTGACACATAGTTCAAGGCATGCAAAAATCTTTCGATATGTAAAATATTCTCATCCCTGCGTAAAAGGGTGATCCAAGATTGATACTGACGTTGTTAATCTAGCAATATCCAAATTACCCAAGGGTGCCTAACCATCTAAGTTGACCTGTCAAGAAGACAATCTTCCCATTGAGGAAAGTACTGTAAAAAGGCTCAATTACGTGGGTGTACAACAGGACTCGGTTGGTGCCACGCAATCTCTAAGGGAGGGAGGTATCCAGGTTGACTTTGTTAATTTCTAATGTGTTACCACCATTATTGATGGAATTTTTCTCCTGGATGGTTTTAGTATAAGTTTGAAGGATTTTTATCGTTCCAGGATTCGAGCAACTAGCCATCTGAAAACTTTATTTGTGCACAATTTTTAACATGCAAACGTTGCTACAAGTTTCTTACGATACCAAGGTTAGCATACCTGCAAAAGATGACATCACAGGCAGTTGCAATATAATATATCTCAAAAGTAAAGACAACAACCCATATCATTGCCATATGGGTTGCCCCGAGTAGGCCACTTACGGGGATCACGTGTCTGACCTTCACTGCGTGGCGACAGACTGCACTTTACTTCAGGCAGCGGGGGTATGAGAGTGTTCTGCAAAACCTAAGTTGTGAGGAACAAACTCATCTCTTGTGCACCAACGACACAAGACACCACTGTTGCGAAGGTCTGCATTCGCAACAGGTCCGTAACCCATACCTCGTACGGTAGAGGTCCGCTTTTCTCCCTAAACGGCAAGGGGGTGTACTATGTTACAACAAACATAATGCCTCCTTCTATACCATCACGGTACAGAACGCTGCTGTTGCTGATGCAACAGGGATTTTCCGACTTTTCACCGCAATCGAGTGGCGTACCTTACCTCGCTTACCTGAGCATAGGTGCGTAGTTACAGAAATGCAAATCTAATCTGGGTTTAGTTAGTTCCTGCACTAGGTTAGCTTGCCACTTGATAACCTATTACCTAATAGGGCTCGTACCTCACTCGCACGTAATTTTTGAAATATGCCTTTAAACGTCGTACCAATTCCCAACACGGCTCCGATACGAAGCTGACGCGGACCCGCCTAGAAAACTCAATTCGGGACGGATCCCGCATCTTGCCAGGATCCTGTTGGGCAATGCTCGGCAAAGCGAGCATACACATGGTACAACACAGGCAGGATAAACAACAATCTTTTACAAGATAAAAGAATTTAATACATCATTATTTCATAAATTGAAAATTTAAGTCTTACAACAATGTCAGAGTATGAAATAGGGTTTTAAACATGATTATAGCGGAAGACTTGACGAGGTACAGACTCCGACTCTCAGACTAAGCAAAAGCATGAACCGTGCCCAGTGGCATCATGCTACTAGCCACCTTAAAATTCACTGCGGCGATTCGCAAAGCTCCCACTGGAGGTTCCCGACCTCTGGACAAGATTCTTCCCACTGGATGCTCTCATCCTGGGTATGCACATCGGCGCCTAAAAATCACGTATTCGCAAAGCGTGAGCTTCTAAGAAGCTCAGCAAGACTGACCCGTCAAATTGGCTGCCTACAGCCGACACCTAGACATGCTGGCTGACTCAAAAAGGACTCGCATTGCCTGAACTATTCTTGGTCAAGTATTACTCCGGTTCAGTGATTAGAATGGTAAATTTAGTTGGCACTGATCTAAGCAATCCTAGCAAAAGTAATATACAATAATAAGCATCATAACTTCACCCTCATCATTGCATCTCAACTATCTTGATTGTAATGTGGTGCGTTTCATGAGCAAGCCCACAAATTGGGGGTGACAGCGGTTCGAAACGATTTTAATACCCTGCAGGGGGAAACTAATCATACGACACGTGCGCGTCCCAGACCGCACGTGGCAACCGTTCACACCAGATCTTGCAAAGTCAATTCCCTCCTACGCCTACCTTACAGCGCCGCATCCCACCAGAACACACGTCCCAGACGGTTTCTGTGGAGTTCCCACACTGCCCACCCCAGATCGCCTTCAATTCAAACACCGAAGGGCAGGTTCGACTTTGCAATCACTAGGCTACATAGGTTTACTGGATCCCATTATAACCAGCATACGATTAGTACATTCAAAGCTCGATCAGACTCAGACCACACGGATTAGACAAGACTACGGTCACCCTGGACCTAGTCCAGTTGCCGAACAACTTTGTATCCTGTCTGACCCTCCTATTTTATCTTTCCTTAACCATCCATAACCATGTGTCATATGTCTCATGTGATAGTTTCAATCAAGCCTAGCAGTTGCGAGTAGCGTCCACTTTGCTCGACTTGTACCGATAAGTATCGCTAAGCATAGCATACTGCATTGGTTACCTATACCAAGTACCGATAGGGTTTCCTATGAAAAACAGATGCAACTATGATTTCAATCAACTCCTAGAAACCTAATGCACATTCACGACACATAGTTATAAAAGGAGAAACTTTAAAATAGGTTGTGCTCCAAGGCTTGCCTGGTTCTCCGGGGTTGGCGCTGACATGATACAACATGGATGATATGAGTGACGATTGAATAGCGTAATATGATGTTTCCATCATAGACTACAACTTCGAGGTTTTAGGGTTAACCCTCATATTTTGACTTCGGCATTTTCATTAAAAGTATTTATTCCTATGGAGTGTGGACCAAGGTGAAACTTCTTACCATTTCCTGGGAATGATTTTTAATTGGTAATGTTCTCTGAATTAGGAATTTTAAAATTTGGTCGAGGTCAAGCTGGGTTTTCCTAGATTTTATAAATATTTAGTAAAAGCTACTGTTATTCAAACTAGGGTTAAAATGAATCTTCAAATTATATCATGAGCTTATTTTTAGTTGATAGCACTCTCTGGAATATGAATTTTGAAGTTTGGTTGAGGCCAAGTTGAATTTTCTAGATTTTATAAAAATTCAACAAATTTTTTATTATTTGAAAATATAAAATCAGAAATAAATACTAAACCCTAGAGTAAAATCATGAAATTTGATGTAGACACCTATGAGCACCAAACTTAAAGTTTTGCTTTAGGGTTTTTATAATTTAAATTGGCAGTAAAATCATGAAATTTCATAACCTATTTAGAAAATGACAAATTAAATTGGCAGTTTAGAGTATCTGTAATGAGATGTATAGCACTTTGCGGTTGTAAAATCCCAAGAAAATTTCAAGAGATGTATCCTAACATGCTGCACTTATGATTCAAGTTTTAGCCCTAGCACTTCTGTGGAACTGCAATTAAAATTCAAAAATAGAAAAGGTTCATCTAATTATTCAAGAAATTCCATGAATGTTTGTGAAAAAGTGTTTCAGCATAAAATTAGTACTTTTTATGAGGATTCTAACAAATTTTGGTTTGGAATTTTTGGAGTTTTCCTTGATTTATTAGACACTTTACAATATTGATCAATTAATTGGAAATTCGAAATTTAAAAGAATAAAAGGAGGCGAAGCAGGGAAGGGCGGCGGCGATCTCTGGTGAGAAATCCACGGCAGGAGAGAGCTCGCTGGTGGTGGGGGAGACTGGAGGGGAGTGCCTAAAGCTTGCACGCGACGCGGGGTTACCCCAGGGGATGTCGGCGACCGGCGGCGACCAATGCAAGGCTTCGCGCGGCGGGCGGCGGCGCCGAGAGACCTTCGGCGAGCAATTGGCAGCGCGGCGAGGCACAAATTGACTTGAGGTTTGGTCCTAGAGCTTCTACGCGTCATGGAGAGGACCGGCAACACCGCTATGAGGACTGAACCTCACTGGAAGTACGTCGGCGACGACGTGCGTGGAGGCAGACGGCAGCGGCTCCTTGTTCCCGGCGAAGGAGTGGACTGAAGACTGGCTTGCTGGACCAGGAGCGGTGCTAGAATGAGGGGAAGAAGTTAGGCATGGTGAGAAGGACGGAGGATGGCCGGAACAGTGGGCTCACTGTGTGACCTTCTCGGGAGGCAATGGCGGGCGGTGCACCGAGCGGAGAATGAAGGGAAGAGATGGCGCGTTGAGGAGGAAGGGGATGTGGGAAGAAACGGAGGACTCGTGCGCACTTAAATCACCATGGAGCGGGAGAGAAGGGGAGTGGGGAGGAGTGGTGGCAGGGCCGCACATTGGTGATTGGGGAAAACGGGCGCGGTGGCATGCCGGGGAGAAGAAAGAGCGGCGCAGGTGAGAGAGAAAGAGAGAGGAAGGGAGGGAGAGAGAGTGAGGGAGAGAGAGAGAGAGAGGAAGATTGCCGGATCTTTGCCAATTTGATTGCTCGGCTCCAAAAGGGGCACCGGCCGACGCTTTACCGGCTGCGCCGCTGCGGTGGCCGGATTGGCCACCCTGGCGGCAGGATTTTTTTTTTAATTTATCAAAACCTAGTTTGGAATTCGATTGAAATTCATACTTCCTGAGTTTGAAAAATTTTGAACATTTTTGTGTGTGCTCAACGATTTATTTGGGACAACTTTGATTTAAGGGTCAAGTCCTGATTCAGTGTCTACAAATTCATGAATTTTCACTTAACTTCAAGTTTGTTTGAATTTTTAAGGGGCCTAAATCTTTTACAAACATTCTAAATAAATCTCCAAAATTCTATTTTGAAGTGAGTTTAATTTTTATGCAAAAATATTGCTAGGGTTATATAAGAATTTGATGGGTTTCTAAGTGGTTGGTGGAATTCTTTCCAGTTGAGAATTAATTTTGGCACTGTGGTTGAAATCCCCTGATTTAATAAAATGTCCAAAAATTCACCCAAACTTTTTATACAAGCTATTGGAAGTGTTGCAAACATTATTTCTTATTAACTCAAGTGTTTGTTTTGCTTCAAAGTGCATGATTTAAATATTAGGGTTTACGATTTTGTCGATGGATGCTGTGGTGACACCTGGGGTGTCACAGTTAGTAATATACCTATTCATAATTTTAGTGTATTCATTTCGATCGTCTATGTAGAGATTTGATGGTCAGATTTAGCAGTTAAGGACCGTCAACAAACAACCCCACACTTAGCTCTTCGCTCGCCCCGAGTGAAGCAAAAAACCTAAGTGGGTATCAAAAGATGATATGAAGCAAGCATAAAAGTTATTCCAACCATCATACCTGTGCCCAGACTTAGATGTGTCTATCATGCCAACTTGAGCGGTAGAAGAATGGAGCAGCATTGATTTCTAAGAGAAGAAAGCTTGGGAACTGAAACAAGCTAGCAAGTATTCCTCAGATGATTCTCTCAGATCACTTAATATATATATATGATTCCTCGCAAAGGCAAAGTGTTGCCTCTATTCCTACTTTTGTCATGAGGGGCATTTTGGTGCAGCTTGGTAGGGAAATAGAAGGCATACTTGTAGCACATATATTACTAAGTCAAAAACCGGATCCAAAGTCAGAATATTAAATCACACAATTATGGTCATGTGGTGCAAGTTTGATGGACTAGGGTGGAAGTGGAAGTGGAATGAAACTCCTAATCCATATTCCTCTCCGTTTAAAATATTTTGAAGATCATGGCTGTCTCATCATCATGCTTGTAGGATTTTACCTTTGATTTCTGGAGCATAAAGAGATTTTCTCTATCTCTATTTTCTCTTCTTACTTTTTCTTCTCTTTTTTTTTTTGAATACAGCTGTGACACCCCAGGTGTCACCAGGGCCTAAATCGACAACTTAAAACCCTAATCGACAAAAATTTCACACTTAAGAGCAGGATCGACACTGGTGGTAAAAAGAAATAATTGTTGAAATACTCCAAAGGAACACTACACCAATTGTGACAAACATCAGAACTCGACTAGTAGGTTCAGAAAGTTTCCACCCACAATGTTGAAAAACCTTCTTCTTGGGGGAGAAAATAAACCCTAATGAGTGACCTATCAAAATTTCCACAACACCATAGCTATATTTTTGCATAACAATTAAGCTCACTTCAAAATGGAATTTTGGGAATTTATTCAGAATTTTTGGAAAGTATTTAGACCTCTTTAAAATTCACACAAATTAGAATAAACATGAAAATTCAAGAAACTATAGGAGCCAATTCAGAACTCGAACCTTAAATAAAAGGTGTTCCAAATAAATCCCAGAACATACACAAAAATTTTCAAAAATTTCTCAGCTAGGGAGGTAGGGTTTTCAATCGAATCAAGAAGGAGCTTTGTAGTAATTCAAAAATCAAATTGGAAAATAGCCTGACATGCTACAGTACCGCCCGCCCCCGACGGCCAACCGTCGAGCGGCAGGGCCGGCTCCCCCGCCGGCCGGCACATCTTTTGGCGCCCGGCCTTCAAAGCTTCAAACAAATCTCGCCAAATCTTCTCCCTTCCCTCTGCTTCCTCTCTCTCCTTGTCTTGTTCTTCACTGCCGCACGCCAAGATTGCCGCGCGGCAGAGTCTCTGCAGCAAGCCACCGCCCCGCCGGCCCAATCCCGCCGCCCCTCTCTGTTCCCCTCCCTATCTCTCTTCGCAACGCCTTAAAGGGGTGCTCTGAACCTTCCTACTCCTTTCCCCGCGTCCAATTTCGTTTCCTCGACGCGCCATTGGGCTGTTCCTCTCGCTCGGTTGCCGCCGTCGCCATTGCCGCCGAAGAGAGGCTCATGGTGAGTCCACCCTTCCGGCCATCCACCGGTCTTCTCACCTTGCCTAACTTGTTTTCCTCACTCCGGCACAGCTCCTGGTTGACCAAGTCCCCCTCCGGTTGCTCCCTCCGCCCGGAACGCTCCGATCATCCTCCCCGGCAACAGGACGCCGCCCCGACAGACGATCTTCAAATTTCTCCACGCGGTACCACCATTCTGCAATTCCTTCATCCGGCTCCCCCCTCTCATCCTTGTGATTGGTTTTGATAAGGTTTCGGCCACAAAAACTCGCCGGCGACGACGGAACCCTAGCGCCGCCGTCGGTCCACCTCTTGACGCCGTTCGAGCTCACTGTCGACTTCGGTCTTCCGGCCATCCCCGCGACCCCCAACTCCGTCAAACAGAATCCCCACGCCGCGGTGAGCCTTCTAGAATGACTAACCTCCACCCTCCGCCGCTCCTCCGGTGATCTCCTCGTCGGACTTCGGGCGCTGCCGCCGCTCCTCGCCGCCGGCCATGCTCCGGTCGTTCCAGAGAGCAAGCTCGGCGCCGATGGGTA
Organism: Oropetium thomaeum; assembly: GCA_001182835.1. Taxonomy (NCBI): domain Eukaryota; kingdom Viridiplantae; phylum Streptophyta; class Magnoliopsida; order Poales; family Poaceae; genus Oropetium; species Oropetium thomaeum. The sequence continues at coordinate 1,781,834 of LFJQ01000020.1, read as the reverse complement.
GGGGGTGATGGATTAACCATGAATTCGCTGCCTCCTGGCCGAGCCACCCCGCTGGAGCCTCGCCGGACTTGTCCCGCCGCCCTCCCCTGTTTTCGGCCGTCCTGTAGCATTGACTATCCATTTACCTAATATTTAGTCAACATTGCTAAGTGTCTAACAAATCACAGAAAAATCTAAAAATTCCAAACTAAAATTTGTTAGGATCCTCGTGAAATGAAATAATTTTCTGTTAAAACACTTTTTCCAAAAAGACCAGGTATTTTTAGGAATATTTAGAATAATCATTTCTGTTTTTGAATTTTAATTTAAATTGTAGAGCAATGCTAGGGCTCAAATTTGATCTACAGATATGGCATGACAGTAGGTATCCTCCGGAATTTTATTGGGATTTTAGGACCAAAGAGTTGCATGTAACCTTTTTAAAATACTTCAATCTGCCTAGCTAATTTACATTTTTATAAAATACATTATAAAAGTACTCCAAAAAGTTCAACCCAAAAACAGAACTTTGGTTTTAATGCTCGTGAGTAACTACATAAAATATCATAATTGTATTCTAAGGTTTAGTAATTATTTCTGATTTTTCAATTTTAAATAACAGATACTTTGTTGAATTTTTATAAAATCTAGAAAAGTCATCTAGACCTCAACCAAATTTCAAAATTCATATTTCAGAGAGCGCTATCAACAAAAAATCAAATTTTAGTACAACTAAAAATTTTTCATTTCAACCGTTAGGTTAATAGTCGCAGTTTATTAAATAAATGTTATCCGAAGAAAAGTGCCGACCAACCCTCAACCCAAGTTTGAATTGCTTGATTCAGGGAATACGGCCGAATACAAATCACCTCGTGGGAAATTGAGTAGATTTCTTGGAACCCCATTCTTTAAGTCAAGCATAATTAAGCTGGTGGCGTCGAAGAATTAGGGTTAGCCCTAATTTCTAAACGTCGCCGATTGAACCCTAAAATACTCCTTAACAAAAGCTTTATGTTATCTTTTCTGTGAACTCCTCGTAATCAAAATGCATCATGTAGATTCCGAAGCACGCGAGGTCGCTGCAGAGCCCGACTCCTCCACTCCCGCAGAAGAAGTCAACCGCGAAGCCGGAGAACCAGGCAAGCCCCGGTGCACAACCGTTGTTTAAGTTTTTCCTTTTATAACTTAGTGTGTTTTGTTTTGGTATTAAGTTGTTAGGAGTTGATTGAAACCTTAGTTGCATTGTTTCCCATAGTAAACCCTATCGGTAGCTAGTATAGATACTCCTTAGTATGCTATGCAGGTATTGCCGGTAGAAGTCGAGCAGAGTGGACGCTGCTCGCGAAAGGTAGGATGTTGGATGAAACTACCATTTGATACATTATGACACCTGATGATGAGATCAATTAAAGAAGGGTAAAAGTTTCAGGGTCAGACAGGATACCAATTAGGTCGGCGACTGGACCGGGTCCAGGGTGACCGTAGACTTGTCTGATCTGGATGGTCCGAGACTGATCGAGTATTGAACGTACTGGTCGTATGCTGGGTGTAATGGGCCCCAGTAAACCTACGTAGCCTAGTGATTGCAACGTCGAACCTGCCCTACGGTGTCTGACTAGGAGGAGATCTGAGGTGGGCAACGTGGGAACTCCACAGAAACCGTCTGGGACGTGTTATCTGGTGGGATGCGGCACTGCTAAGGCAGACGTAGGAGAGAATTGACGTTGCAGGAGCTGATGTGAACGGTTGCCACGTGCGAGTCTGGGACACGCACGTGTCGTACGATTAGGTTTCCCCCTGCAGGGTATAAAAATCGTTTCGAACCGCTGTCGCTCCCAGTTGGTGAGCATGCTCGTGAAACGCACCACATTTTTTGTAAATGAGTTGAGATGCAATGAGGATGATGCTATGATGATTACCATTACTTCGTCACTATTATTATGCTTGATTAGATCAGTGCTAATTAAAGTTACATTTTAACTACTTAACCTGTGCTAAAATTTGACCAAGAGTAGTACAGGCTTGCGGGTCCGTTTCGCAAGTAAACCCATCCCCTTTAGCCTTCATGTCTAGAAGTCGGCTGTAGTCAGCCAATTTTGACGGGTCAGCCTTGTTGAGCTTCTTAGAAGCTCACGCGTTAGCGTTATGTGATTTTTCAGGCACCGACATGCAGAATCAGGACGATAGCAGCCGCTGGGAGGAGTCTCATCCCGAGGTCGGAAACCTCCAGTGGGAATTGTGCGAGTCGCCGCAGTAACTTGAAGTGGCCAGTAGCATGACGCCCCTGGGCATGGTGCATGCTTTTGCTTAATGTATGAGTGTCAGAGTCTGTATTGATCGAGTCTTCCGTTGCTACGTTTTCAAAACCTTATTTGCGCACTCTGAATCTGTTGTAAGACTTAAGTTTTAATCTATGGATCAATGTTATATTAATTTCTCTCTCCTGTAAATTATTGTTGTTTACTCCTGCCGGTGTTGTATCGTATGTACGCTCGCTTCGCCGAGCGTTGCCCAACAGGATCCTGGCTCAACGACAGACCGGATCCGTCCTGAGACATGATTTTCTAGGCGGGTCCGCGTCAGCTTGGTATCAGAGCCGTGTTGGGAAACGGTACAACGTTTAAGGCATATTTTCGAAAATTACGTGCGAGTGAGGTACGAGCCCTATTAGGTAATAGGTTATCAGGTGGCAAGTTAACCTAGTGCAGGAGCTAACTAAACCCAGTCTAGATTTACATTTCTGTAACGACGCACCGACGCTAAGGTAAGCAAGGTAAGGTACGCCACTCGACTGCGGTGAAAGGTCGAGAAATCCTTGTTGCTTCTACGACAGTAGCGTTCTATACCGTGGTGGTATGGAAGGAGGTACTATGTTCGTTGTAATATAGTACACCCTCATACCTCCGATGCCTGAGGTAAAGTGCAGTATGTCGCCGCGCAGGGAAGGTCGGACACGTGATCCCCGTACGTGGCCTACTCGGGGCAACACATATGGCAATGATATGGGTTGATGTCTTTACTTTTGAGATATATTTATATTGTATTGCCTGTGATGCATTTTCTGCAGGTACACTAACCTCGGTACCGTAAGGAATGTGTAGTAACGTCTAACTTGAGTGCGATTCTGCCACCGCCTAAGCGTATTCTTTTACTTTTGTGAGGACGCATCGGACGAGTCAGGATTGCATTTGCATGGTAAAATGGTAAAATCCTTAAATCTCACATTAAGTCATCCACGACTAGAAACTTTGCTAATAATAGCTAGTACACATTCGGAAGTTAATTTAAAAACAACCTGGATACCTTCCCCTTAGGGATTACGTGGCCACAACCGAGTTAGAGCAGAATCCTTGCATACCATTGAGCCTTTCAGTACTTTCCTCGATGGGAAGATTGCCTCCTTGACAGGTCAGCATAGATGGCAAGCACTATGGGTAGATTGGTTATCGCTAGACTAGCCATTTTAGTATCAATCTTCGATCACCTTTTTACGCAGGAATGAGAACATTTTACGTATCGGAAGATTTAGCATGCTTTAAACTATGTGTCAGTATGTGGCTTCTGATTGATAAAATATTGTTCGTCTCTGTGTTGCAGATGGACGACAACACGATCGAGCATGGGCTCGCGGAGATAGGCGTTGAAGGCTCCACCCCTACCTACGTCACCAAGCAATCGGGACGCAAGGGATTCGTGGAGGTACTCGGTCAGACTTGCAGTCACTGGGTTATCCAGAGACTCCTTGGTTTCAGATCTGAGAGTTTCGGCAGTATGACCTACCGTGCTGCTCAGCCATAGTTACGCTCCCCGCGCACCCTCGACATGCCAACGGAGAGATTTGGACCAGCACCACATTTGGTTCGGACAAGACTGAAGCTATTGAGTCAGCCGCTCATCAGGCCCTATTGAGGCTATGCGAGAAGCACACAGAGGACTTGGCAGACAAGCCAGCGGCGATGTTCCCGATACGGGACCAGGTTGACAGTACCTGGCGCCGCAATGTTAAGAATGCCCAAGCCAAGACCCTCAAGGGAGAGATGGACCACGTCACTCCTTTGTTCACGTTGAGCCTAGCACTGCTCAACTTGCATGAGGACACTGTTCTCACAGCTCAGATGGACCGACAGGCCTTGCGTCGGGCTCATGTGGAGATAGCCCAACTCAGGGAGAAGGTCCAAGACTTGGAGAGCAGGAGCACTGCACTGCGTGCTCGCTGCAACGACCGCGCTACACGCATAGCTGAGTTGTAGGCGGTCTCTGAGATTAAGACTGCCCAGATCCATGCAAGGGAGAATGATTGCAACATCATGTTGCAACACATTCACCAGCTGGAGATACTCAGGGATAATGTGGTTCATATAGCTGAGGACCTCGCCCATGAGAACCATCATCTGCAGCATCAGATAGCGGGACTTTTAGAGGCACAGCAGCCCCCTCCCGCTAACGATGATGCGCCTGAGTCAGAGGTATCGGATCCCGAAGCTTCAGACCCAGAGCCAGATGAGGAGTAGATCAGAGATGGTTTTACGACGCCAAGTTTAGCTAGATGAGTCGCTTAAGGAGTGCGTTGTGCCTGTCATGGCCATTAGCGTGTGTTCTCGTGAGTCTATCTTAGTGGCGTTGTAATCTTTTGGATGTAAGAGTGGTAGTTTGACAGTCTAGGGAGTTTGAAGGAACTAATGTACTGTCATTATTTTGAAAAGGAATGGAGTTTGTTTTTATGAGTTATCCACGCCATGCATTTTGACATCCTTTTGCATATATCCAGCTATGGTCATGGAGTAAACTGCGCTAATGAGGACCACTCTTCACTTTCTTTTTCAGAATGGTGAACACCAGGGCTGGACGTCAAGAGGAGGAAAGCTCCAACCCGCCACCCCCACCAGCGGAGCCAACTCTGGCCGGGGCTATGGCGGCCATGCTCCAAAGCAGCCAGCAGACGCAAGAAATGCTGCAGACCCTTCTGGAGAATAATGGCCAGAATCGGGGCGCGAGGAACCAAAACCAGGACAGCACGTATGCTGATTTCCTGGCTACTCATCCTCCAGAGTTCCGCGACGCACGGGAACCAATGGAGGTAGACCACTGGCTTCGTACAACCGAGGCCAAGTTTGGACTACTCCGTTGTTCGGAGACTCAGAAGACGCTCTTTGCAGCCCAAATGCTCCACGGACACGCTGGAGCTTGGTGGGCTAACTATCTAGCCACCCTCCCGGAAAACACCCAGGTGCCCTGGACACAATTTCGGGAAGCGTTCCGCGCTCATCACATCCCCGCGGGATTTATGCAAAGGAAGGCAAAGGAGTTTATGGCCTTGACACAAGGAAACCACACAGTGCATGACTACTCCCGTGTGTTCAACCAGCTTGCTCTATGTGCTCCAGAGCAAGTGGACACGTATGCGAAACGGAAATACCGTTTCATGAAAGGGCTGAACCTTACACTCCAGGGTCGTTTGGCCCTGAACCAAGGCGGCTCATTCAACAAGTTGGTGAGCAACGCCCTCATCGCCGAAGAGTACTTGGAGAAAGAGCAGCGGGAGAAAAGGCGAGCCAGCGGAGGGCCGTCAAATGCCCCGCCACCGAAGTACCGTTTGGTGTACACTGCACCAGATGGTAGGAAATACAGGGCAACCCCGCCGCAGGCTCCGTCATTCCGTCCGCCACAGCAGCCATACCGGCCCCCGCAGAATCAGCAACAGGCTGGCTATCGCGCACCGCCACCGCCACAGAGGGACCAGGGTGTCCGCCCACCTCAACAGGGCGCCCGTCCTGGACCAGGCACGCCTTGCTTCACCTGCGGGCTGCCCGGACACTTCGCCCGCGAGTGCCCCTCCAACCAGCAGGCCAGGGGCAACCAGCAGGCAAGCCAGAGGCAGGGTCAGCAAAGAGGACAAAGGAACACCAGAACTGGTCGGGTGAACCACACCACGGCCGAAGATATTGCTGAAGGAGAACAAGTACTGGCGGGTACGTTCTCGCTCTCTACCCATTCAGCCTTCGTTCTATTTGATTCCGGTGCCACCCATAATTTTATCAGTAAAAATTTCGTCAAGGGTAAAAGCCTAGTCACAGTTCCCCTAGAGCCGCCATTTATCATAAAATCGCCTAGGGGCAGTTTATTGTCAAACTATGGCTTAAGTGAGACACCCCTAAACTTAGGAGGCCACATCTATCCTACCTCCTTCATAATCCTAGATGGGCAGGGTATCAATATTATCATCGGTATGAAATGGATGAAGCACCATAATGCCATCCTTGATATTGCTAACCGTGTAGTCCACTTAACCTCTCCACTTCACGGTTCCGTCTATCAATCTAGATCACCCTAGATCTGCCCTCAAGCAAGTCTGCCATGTTGTCGGGAAAAGTCTGAACGAAATACGAGTGGTTAAGGAATTCCCCGATGTATTCCCGGAGGATCTACCTGGCCTACCACCGGACAGAGATGTAGAATTCCAGATTGAGCTACAACCAGGCACAGCCCCGATCTACCGCAGACCGTACAAGATGGCACCCAAGGAGCTGGCTGGAGCAAAGGTCTTCTCGAAAGTCGATCTTCGGTCTGGTTACCATCAGATCAAGATACGTCCCGTGGACGTTCCGAAGACGGCCTTCTCCACCAGATACGGGCTGTATGAGTACTTGGTGATGTCGTTTGGACTCACTAACGCACCAGCATACTTCATGTACCTCATGAACTCAGTGTTCATGCCCGAGCTGGATAAGTTTGTAGTGGTGTTCATTGATGACATCCTCGTGTACTCTAAGACGGCCGATGAACATGCTCAGCACCTTCGTATAGTTCTACAAAGACTCAGAGATCATCGGCTCTACGCCAAATTCAGCAACTGTGAATTCTGGATTGAGCGTGTTCAGTTTCTGGGGCATGTGGTGTCCGCAGAAGGTATTTCTGTAGATCCAGGAAAGGTGCAAGATGTTGTTGAATGGAAAGCACCCACAACAGTCCATAAGGTGCGAAGTTTCTTGGGATTAGCGGGATATTATCGTCGCTTTATCCCCAGCTTTTCCAAAATTGCCAAGCCTATCACAGAGCTGCTCAAGAAGGATCAGAAGTTCAAGTGGACAGAGAAGTGCGAAGAAGCCTTTCAAACTTTGAAGAAGCACTTGACCACAGCACCGGTACTCGCCCAACCGGATTTGAGCAAGCCCTTTGACGTGTATTGTGATGCGTCGGGCATTGGACTTGGTTGTGTGTTAATGCAAGAAGGGCGGGTAATTGCTTATGCTTCTAGACAACTCCGTAAGCATGAGCTGAATTATCCCACACACGACTTGGAGTTGGCAGCCGTAGTACTGGCTCTGAAGGTGTGGAGGCATTATTTTATTGGGAAACCTAGTACACCTCTACACCAACCACAAAAGTCTCAAGTACATCTTCACTCAGAATGAGCTGAACATGAGGCAACGGCGATGGCTAGAGTTAATCAAGGATTACGAAATAGAGATCCACTATCATCCGGGCAAGGCTAACGTGGTTGCAGATGCACTGAGCAGAAACGCCCATTGTCACTACTTGGATCAAGGAGTTGCAACCGAAGAGCTAGAGCCAACCGTAAGAATTCAACCTCACGGAGCCCTCTACAACCTAGCCTTAGTGCCAACACTTAGAGATGAGGTAGCCAAGGCCAGAAGCTTGATAAGGGCATGGAGATGATCAGATCAGGACTGCAAGAAAAGAAGATGCAGTGCTTCCGAGAAGACAAAGACGGAGTTCTACGGTTCAAGAATCGACTAGTAGTACCAAAGGATCACGAGCTCCGAAGAAAAATCATGGATGAGGCTCACTTATCCAAGTACTCTATTCATCCTGGTAGTAACAAGATGTACCAAGATCTGCGGAAGAAGTTTTGGTGGACTCGGATGAAAAGAGAAATCGCTCGGTACATAGCGGAATGTGACACCTGCCGCAGAGTAAAGACCGACCATCTAAAGGGTGCAGGGTTGTCACAACCTTTGAGCATTCCGTCATGGAAATGGGAAGACATAAGCATGGATTTCATTGTTGGACTACCCTTGACAGCTCGGCAGTTGGATTCAATTTGGGTCATAGTAGACCGTTTGACAAAGACGGCCCACTTCATTCCGGTATCGACCCGATACACCATGAAGAAGTATGCACAGTTATATATTGATCGGATAGTCTGCCTGCATGGAGTGCCCAAAACAATCATCTCCGACCGAGGTACCCAGTTTATCGGTCGATTTTGGAAGCAACTCCATGAATCACTAGGAACCAAGCTAATTCATAGCTCAGCCTACCACCCCCAGACAGATGGTCAGACTGAAAGGGTAAATCAAATACTTGAAGACATGCTTCGAGCTTGCGTCTTGGAGCATGGAAAAGGATGGGACACTTATCTGTCTTTGGCGGAGTTCTCGTACAACAATAGCTACCAGGCCAGCATCAAGATGTCACCTTTTGAAGCACTTTATGGCCGTAGTTGCAGGACGCCGCTCAACTGGTCAGAAGCAGGCGAAAGAATTATATTGGGACCAGATCTAGTGCAGCAGGCCGAAGAGAAAGTACGAGTCATTCAAGCAAATCTGAAGGCCGCCAAGTCAAGACAGAAGAGCTATGCAGATAAAAGGCGTAGACCATTGACCTTCGAGGTAGGAGACTATGTCTACCTACGAGTCTCGCCAATGAAGGGAGTTCAACGGTTCGGGATCAGAGGCAAGTTAGCACCCCGGTACATAGGTCCATACCCTATCACGGCCGAATGCGGACCAGTGGCATATCAAGTGAAGTTGCCAGAAGGATTATCGGGGGTACACAATGTCTTCCATGTCTCCCAATTGAAGAAGTGTCTGAAGGCACCCGTGGACCAAGTAATTCCAGAAGCACAAGAGTTGCAACTAGACTTAACTTACCCAGAGCGTCCAGTTAAGATACTGGATGAAAAAGAACGAATTACTAGAAGACGGACACTCAAGTTTTATAAGGTTCTGTGGACCAACCACACGGAAGACGAGGCCACATGGGAGTCTGCAGAGTTTCTTCGATCCCACTACCCCGAACTACTACCAGCCCCATAGGTACCTATGCCTACCCTAACCCTCTGCTTAAATCTCGGGACGCGATTTCTTTTAGGGGGGAGGGCTGTGACACCCCAGGTGTCACTAGGGCCTAAATCGACAACTTAAAACCCTAATCGACAAAAATTTCACACTTAAGAGCAGGACCTACACTGGTGGTAAAAAGAAATGATCGTTGAAATACTCCAAAGGAACACTACACCAATTGTGACAAACATCAGAACTCGACTAGTAGGTTCAGAAAGTTTTCACCCACAGTGTCGAAAAACCTTCTTCTTCGGGGAGAAAATAAACCCTAATGAGTGACCTATCAAACTTTCCACAACACCCTAGCTATATTTTTGCATAAAAATTAAGTTCACTTCAAAATGGAATTTTGGGAATTTATTCAGAATTTTTGGAAAGTATTTAGACCTCTTTAAAATTCAGACAAATTAGAATAAACATGAAAATTCAAGAAATTATAGGAGCCAATTCAGAACTCGAACCTTAAATAAAAACTGTTCCAAATAAATCCTAGAACTTTATGTGAGAATTCCTGAGCACCAGATCTACAACTTTGCTTTTGGGTCTAACCTTATAAATGACTTTTACAATGTACTTTAGAAAATGGTATTTAAACTAGGAAGATTGAAGTATTTTAAAAAGGTTAGATGCCATTTCGTGTTCCTAAAATCTTCATAAAATTCCAGAGGGTGTGTAGTACCATGGTGCACTTGTGGATCAAAGGTTAGCCCTAGAATTGCTATATAATGCAATTTAAAATTCAGAAACAGTAAGGAGTGTTTCTAATTAATTCTGCAAATGTTTGGTCATTCGTTAAAAAGTGCTTTAACAGAAAATTAGTACCTTTCACGAGGGTTCTAACAAATTTTGGTTTGGAATTTTTGGATCTTCCTGTGATTTTCTAGGGATTTTAGAAGACAGAGCTATAATCTGGAAAAATATAAAGAAAAAGAAAAACAGGGGGCTGTCTCCGGTGAGCTTCGGCGGCCAATTCCCGACGATGGGGTGGTCGCCGGCCGTTGAACCTTGGCTTTCTATGATCCACTCGACACGACGAAGCTCGGCAACATGCTATTTTTCAAGGTTTTGGCCGGGATAGGGGGTCTCACCATGGGGGTGCCTCGGGGCGGTGGCGATCGATGAAATTCCGGCGAGGTGGCTCGACTTCGGAGGATTGGAGGGTTCTGTGAGCTTCACGGGGTGGAGAAGAACTGATTTGGTGAAGGAATTTGATTGAAATTGATCGGGGGTGGCGTTTTTCACCGTGGAGGCGGCGGGCTCTGTTATGGCGGGCGGCGGCTGGGGCAGTGGAAGGAGATCTCGCGCGCGTGGGGAGGAGAAGAAGAAGGGGGGGGGGGAAGTGGAGAGGATTGCGTGCCAATTTAAAGGAGGGCTGGGGGTAGGGGAGTGGGGAGTAGGGGAGTGGCCGGTGCTGCATGGCGGTCGGACGGCGCACAGGGCGGCGGTCGGTAGAGAGAGAGGAAGGAAGGGAGGGAGAGGAGAGGAGTGAGAGAGAGTGAGCTAGAGGGAGAGAGGAGGGAGGCAAGGGAGCGGCCGAAACTTGAATTCGAAGACGTGGGAGCAAAGGCCGTGTCGGCCGGGCGTGGCCGGGCGGCTGCGCGCCCTGTTGTCGGGCGGGCGGGCACTGTAGCCCGCCCGGCAACAGTTTTGTTTTTTTTTCTTTTTAATTATTTTAGCTGGAAAGCAATTCGATGAATTGGCACACTTCCCGAGCTCGAAAATTTTCAAAACTTTTTGTGCATTCTCAGGAATTTATTTGGAACACTTTTCATTTAAGGTTCAAGTCATGATTTGGTCTCTAAAAATTCTTGAATTTTTAAGTTGTTTATAGCTTGTGTGAATTTTTAAGAGGTCTAAATCCTTTCCAAAAAATTCTCAAAATTCTATTTTGAAGTGTACTTAATTGTTATGTAAAAATATGGCTAGGGTCCTGTGGAAATCTTGATGGTCAAGAGTTAGGGTTTGGATTTCTTTCTGTTAACGAGATTTCGACACTGTTAGTTGAGATTTCTCCGGACTTTGCTAAAATGCTCTGTTGTTTGTCAAACTTTTTATAGTGTCTATTTGAAGCAGTTTAAACAATATTTCTTTTTATTTCCATGATTGAATCTGTTTTAAAGTGAGTGAAATTGTGGGTTAGGGTTTACAGTTGTCGATTTTTGCCCTGGTGACACCTGGGGTGTCACAACATACACAAAAAATTTTAAAAATTTCTCAGCTAGGGACGTAGGGTTTTCAATCGAATCAGGAAGGAGCTTTGTAGTAATTCAAAAATCAAATTGGAAAATAGCCTGACGTGCTACAGTACCGCCCGCCCCCGACGGCCAACCACCGAGCGGCAGGGCCAGCTCCCCCGCCAGCCGGCACATCTTTTGGCGCCCGGCCTTCAAAGCTTCGAACAAATCTCGCCAAATCTTTGCCCTTCCCTCTGCTTCCTCTCTCTCCCTGTCTTGTTCTTCACTGCCGCACGCCAAGATTGCCGCGCGGCAGAGTCTCTACAGAAAGCCACCGCCCCGACGGCCCAATCCCGCCGCCCCTCTCTGTTCCCCTCCCTATCTCTCTCCGCAACGCCTTAAAGGGGTGCTCCGAACCTTCCTACTCCTTTCCCCGCGTCCAATTTCGTTTCCTCGACGCGCCATTGCTGTTCCTCTCGCTCAGTTGCCGCCGTCGCCATTGACGCCGAAGAGAGGCTCTGTCACATCCCAAAAATTTTAATCTTTTATCCTTTTAATAATGAGCTCACTGATTCAATCTTTTGAATTCGACCTTTTTCCTGTTTTGTTTTGGGTCAGGGTTTCGAGTTTTCGTCGTTTTCGCAAAACCCTAATCGACTCTCAAGAGGCCTTTTGTTTTCTTAATAAAACTACCCCAATGTTTTTGCATAACAATTAACTACACATTAAAACAGAATTTTGGAGATTTTATGAAAATTTTTGGTAAAGGTTTAGGCTCCTTTAAAATTCCAACAAGTTTGAACCTAATTGAAAATTCACAGATCTTTAGAAGCTGATTCAGTGAACCTTCCTTTAATAAAAGTTGTTCCAAATAATTATCTTAGCCCACACAAAAAGTTTCATAAATTTTTGAGCTCGGGAGATAGAGTTTTCAATCTAATCAAGAAGGAGGAATTGTAAAATCGAATTTGACAAAACCCTGACCGTGAACAGTATGCCGCCCGCAGCCAACCGCCGGCCGACCGCCCCGGCCAATCTCCCGCGCCGCGTCTTCACTCCCTCAGCAGTGAATCTCTCCAAAGATCTTCTCCACCACTCTCCCATCTCACTTCCTCCTCCCTCTCCCATCCTTCCTCTGGCGCCCTGCCTTGCTCTCTGCCGCACGGCACCATCAAAGCCGAAGCCACCGCCCTCAAGCGCCAGTGGCCGCTCGCCGCCCCTCTGCTCCAATCAACGGCGCGGCACACTTCCCTCTCATATCTCCCTCCCTTGGCTCCTCCTCCTCGAGTACAAAACCGAAGCACGAGCTTCCCCTTTCTCCTTTCTTCGTTCTTCCTTCTCTGTTCTGCCGCGCACCACAGAGCACCGCCGCCATTGCCGCCCCACCGACGCCAGCTCGCCTCGACCACTCCCAGGCCACGCTACCGTGCCAAGCGAGCTCCCCATGACCCACTGAAACTCTCCGAACACCAAGTTTCCCTGCCGTGCCCTAATCTCACCGGAACGCCTCTGTCCTGCTCCTCGGCCGACAACAGCGCCGGCGGCCACCTCCGTCCAAAATTCGTCACCACGGTAGCTCAACTTTTCGATTCCTTCAACCAGCTTGTTCCTCTCACCAGTTTTATAAGCTTTTGATCGCAGCTCATCACCGGTGAGGGAGATTCTCCCACGCCACCCGTCGGCCGCCATTGACACTGCTTCGAGGCTCACGTCGACCACCACCTTACACCTTTCCCCGTGGCCCTAATCCTTTCCAAACCAGTTCCTTGGATCAAGGTGATGCTCTACGACCTTTCAATTCCCCTCCTAGCCCCCCCCTCCAGCGAATTTCCAATCGGAGCAACCGCCGCTGCCATTCCCCTGTTTCTGAGTACTGTTCCATTGAATTTCCTATTTTCCTTTCATTTAGCCAGAAGATGCATAGTGTGTAGAAAATCATGGAAAAGTCTAAAAATGCCCAAACTAATTTTATTTGAATCGTTGATTAATGAGTTAATTTTCTGTTAAAGCACTTTTTCATAAATGTCCCTGAATTTTCTTTAATAATTCAATGTATTGTTTCTGTTGTTGATTTTTAATTGAAGTTCCAGAAGGTTTCTAGGGTTGATTTTTGTACCATAATTTTATCTTGGCATGATGCATCTCCGGCATTTTTATCAGAATTTTTTCATGAACATTGTGCATGCATGTCATTGTTAATATCCCCGAAACCCTAGATTAGTTACCTCTGTCTGAAGTACATTAGGGAAGTCACCCAAAAGCCCCAGACCTTTAACAAAAACTTTAGTTTAGATCCTCAGCAGTAGCTCTGTAAAGTTTCATGGTTTTTTCATAAGTTTTAATACATGTTTCTGATTTTATAAGTTTGGAAAACAGAGCCTTGTTAGATTTTTAGCAAATTCATAGAAGCTCAACTTGACCCCAAACCAGAGCTAAAAGTCTTAGTTTAGAGCCTACTTTAAACTAAAAATGGTCCCATGCCTGTAACTTAACTTTGAATTTCACCGGAAAAGTCGTTACGACTTTTACGGCACCGTTACGGTATTCCCGATGTCGTAAACGGGCAACGACCATCGGAGGGCTCGTGTTCCTGTTAACGCGAGTCAAAACCACTCAAACTTAGTCTCATAGTAACCCAAGCCACTTAGTAAAGCCTGTACATGAGATGTGTTTTGGGATTTTTCCCGAAAACGACATTCGTGTGCCACCCGATATCGGAACCGGGAACCGGGAAACCCGTAACCGGAATCGGTAAAACTGTTTAGGTTATAACTTGAGCTGTAGAACTCCGAATGCCTTCGTTCTTTTTGCATGGTGTTCGTAGACTCAGTAGCTACCTCTCTGCATCATATCGCATCATTTGGGCATCATGGCATCATGGCATGCATCTCATACTGTCGCGTTTTTACTTTATAGCTTACGAACCGCCAGAGAGTGACGCGGGAGAAGCACCAGAGGTTGACCAAGCTGCGGAGGAAGTCAACACCGCTGCTGTTGAAGGCAAGCACCTCATATTGCTACCCTAAGTAATTTAATTAATGATTAATATGAATGCTTATGTATAGGAATGCATAAAGTCGGGCTTAGTAGTAACATTGGGAAAACCTATTATTGTTGCATGTACCCCTCCTTGGCATTGAATACGTCACCTTGTCAACCTGGGTAGAGTGTCTTTGTTCGAGTCACGAAGTGCTTAGCCATGCTTAGATAACACGGTAGAAGTCGAGTGGTAAGTCCCACTCGCACGTATAGGAACCACCTTGTTTACTTATGGACTTGTGGCGAGTTCATATGTTGGTAAAAGTTGAAAAGTGTTAAAAGCTGAAATCTGGACGGTGGGATAGGAGTGCAGCAAGACATGGAGGTCTTGTGTGCCGTAGGCCCCGTCTGGGTTGACCTAGGAACCGGCCGTGTTATTCTTGGCCTGAGCACTTTCCGTTCATACCACATGTCCGATATAATGGTAAGACAAGCTGAGTATCTCACTGCGTACCAACGTTTGGCCGATGACTGCACGGTGTGTGGAACGAGGGAGTCATGGGTGCCTGCGAGGCCGTGACACTCGACGAGGGACTCACGTGTGCCTGCGAGGCCGTGGTACTCGGCACCGTGTGGATTTTCCAACCGTGTGGGCACGAGTGTGAAAAAGGTTGACATGAGTACCCCCTTGTGTAACTTTAGCGGGTTACATGAGCCGTATGGTCCTCAGTCGTGTGGGTACAGTTGGACTCCCCTGCAGGGTGTAAAATCGGTTCGAATCCGCCGCGGTCTCGGTTATGATCAAAGCTCAGTGTCCTTTGGATAATATCGTAGAGTTGTCACATAATATGATGGAAATTGGGATATTGTTGATGAAATTGGAATATGGTTATTGGTATCCATGGTTCGGATGGAACATGGATGATGGTATTACATGGTTTATGATTACTTGGTACTTGGGGATTGGGTTTATTAGAAGTTTATGCCCGCAGAGTCTTTTACTTTATGCTTATTCATATATGCTTAGTTTCTGCTTTAAGCAATCGAGTCCATTCCTATACCTTAATTACCTTGCTACAGCCTCATTGCATTATCCTTGGAGTCGGGAACTAATTCCCACCACAGGGTAAGACTTGCGAGTACCTTCGTACTCAACGTTTGTTGTTTAAGTTTTTGCAGGTGAGGATGAGTTGGTCTTCGGCTACTTTGTCCCCGCCGATGCCGGCGAGGGCGAGGCGTAGTCAAGACTTTCGAGTGATCGTGATGTGCGATGTTCGTGGGCTGGGCATCGCAATCTTTTGCTGTTTTCTCATTGCAACCGCTGCGACTATCGTCTTCCTTAGAATCGCTTCCGCTCTTTGATTTCTTTTAGTTTCAAGACTTATGTTGAACCTTGTTATGTAAGAATATTTTAAATTAATTATTAATTAATGTGACCTTTGTGATGAATCACATGTGACGTTGCCGACGTGCTTGGATCTTGGGCATTGCTTGAGAAGCATGTCGGGGGACTGCCGGGTCTATATTCTCTTTTATCGGGTTGAGTTCTCGCACACCATGCGTGGGCCGCGAGTCAACTTGGTAAACTTGAATATAAATTGGTCGGGTCTCTCACAGGCGCACGGTGAGTCCACCCTTCCGGCCATCCACCGGTCTTCTCACCTTGCCTAACTTGTTTTCCTCACTCCGGCACAGCTCCTGGTTGACCAAGTCCCCCTCCGGTTGCTCCCTCCGCCCGGAACGCTCCGATCATCCTCCCCGGCAACAGGACGCCGCCCCGACAGACGATCTTCAAATTTCTCCACGCGGTACCACCATTCTGCAATTCCTTCATCCGGCTCCCCCCTCTCGTCCTTGTGATTGGTTTTGATAAGGTTTCGGCCACAGAAACTCGCCGGCGACGATGGAACCCTAGCACCGCCGTCGGTCCACCTCTTGACGCCGTTCGAGCTCACCGTCGACTTCGGTCTTCCGGCCATCCCCGCGACCCCCAACTCCGTCAAACAGAATCCCCACGCCGCGGTGAGCCTTCTAGACCGACTAACCTCCACCCTCCGCCGCTCCTCTGGTGATCTCCTCGTCGGACTTCGGGTGCTGTCGCCGCTCCTCGCCGCCGGCCATGCTCCGGTCGTTCCAGAGAGCAAGCTTGGCGCCGATGGGTAGGGGGTGATGGATTAACCGTGAATTTGCTGCCTCCTGGCGGAGCCACCCCGCCGGAGCCTCGCCGGACTTGTCCCGCCGCCCTCCCCTGTTTTCGGCCGTCTTGTAGCATTGACTATCCATTTACCTAATAATTAGTCAACATTGCTAAGTGTCTAACAAATCACAGAAAAATCCAAAAATTCCAAACTGAAATTAGTTAGGATCCTCGTGAAATGAAATAATTTTCTGTTAAAACACTTTTTCAAAAACGACCAGGTATTTTTAGGAATATTTAGAATAATCATTTCTGTTTTTGAATTTTAATTTAAATTGTAGAGCAATGCTAGGGCTCAAGTTTGATCTACAGATATGGCATGACTGTAGGTATCCTCTGGAATTTTATGGGGATTTTAGAACCAAAGAGTTGCATGTAACCTTTTTAAAACACTTCAATCTGCCTAGCTAATTTACATTTTTCTAAAATACATTATAAAAGTACTCCAAAAAGTTGAACCAGAAAAAAGAACTTTAGTTTTGATGCTCATGAGTAACTACATAAAATTTCATAATTTTATTCTAAGGTTTAATAATTATTTCTGATTTTTCAATTTTAAATAACAGAAACTTTGTTGAATTTTTGTAAAATCTAGAAAATTCATCTAGACCTCAACCAAATTTCAAAATTCATATTTCAGAGAGCGCTATCAAATAAAAATAAAATTTTAGTACAAATAAAAATTTTTCATTTCAACCCTAAGGTTAATAATCGCAGTTTATTAAATAAATGTTATCCGAAGAAAAGTGCCGACCAACCCTCAACCCAAGTTTGAATTGCTTCATTCAGGGAATATGGCCAAATAAAAATCACCTCGTGGGAAATTGAGTAGATTTCTTGGAACCCCATTCTTTAAGTCAAGCATAATTAAGCTGGTGGCGTCGAAGAATTAGGGTTAGCCCTAATTTCTAAACGTCGTCGATTGAAACCCTAAAGTACTCCTTAACAAAAGCTTTATGTTATCTTTTCTGTGAACTCCTCGTAATCAAAATGCATCATGTAGATTCCGAAGCACGCGAGGTCGCTGCAGAGCCCGACTCCTCCATTCCCGCAGAAGAAGTCAACCGCGAAGCCGGAGAACCAGGCAAGCCCCGGTGCACAACTGTTGTTTAAGTTTTTCCTTTTATAACTTAGTGTATTTTGTTTGTGCATTAAGTTGTTAGGAGTTGATTGAAACCTTAGTTGCATTGTTTCCCATAGGAAACCCTATCAGTAGCTAGTATAGATACTCCTTAGTATGCTATGCAGGTATTGCCGGTAGAAGTCGAGCAGAGTGGACGCTGCTCGCGAAAGGTAGGATGTTGGATGAAACTACCATTTGATACATTATGACACCTGATGATGAGTCAATTAAAGAAGGGTAAAAGTTTCAGGGTCAGACAGGATACCAATTAGGTCGGCGACTGGACCGGGTCCAGGGTGACCGTAGACTTGTCTGATCCGTGTGGTCCGAGACTGATCGAGTATTGAACGTACTGGTCGTATGCTGGGTGTAATGGGCCCCAGTAAACCTACGTAGCCTAGTGATTGCAACGTCGAACCTACCCTACGGTGTCTGACTAGGAGGAGATCTGAGGTGGGCAACGTGGGAACTCCACAGAAACCGTCTGGGACGTGTTATCTGGTGGGATGTGGCACTGCTAAGGCAGACGTAGGAGAGAATTGACGTTGCAGGAGCTGGTGTGAACGGTTGCCACGTGCGAGTCTGGGACACGCACGTGTCGTACGATTAGGTTTCCCCCTGCAGGGTATAAAAATCGTTTCGAACCGCTGTCGCTCCCAGTTGGTGAGCATGCTCGTGAAACGCACCATATTTTTTGTAAATGAGTTGAGATGCAATGAGGATGATGCTATGATGATTACCATTACTTCGTCACTATTATTATGCTTGATTAGATCAGTGCTAATTAAAGTTACATTTTAACTACTTAATCTGTGCTAAAATTTGACCAAGAGTAGTACAGGCTTGCGGGTCCGTTTCGCAAGTAAACCCACCCCCTTTAGCCTTCATGTCTAGAAGTCGGCTGTAGTCAGCCAATTTTGACGGGTCAGCCTTATTGAGCTTCTTAGAATCTCACGCGTTAGCGTTATGTGGTTTTTCAGGCGCCGACATGCAGAATCAGGACGATAGCAGCCGCTGGGAGGAGTCTCATCCTGAGGTCGCAAACCTCCAGTGGGAATTGTGCGAGTCGCCGCAGTAACTTGAAGTGGCTAGTAGCATGACGCCCCTGGGCATGGTACATGCTTTTACTTAATGTATGAGTGTCGGAGTCTGTATCGATCGAGTCTTCCGCTGCTATGTTTTCAAAACCTTATTTGCGCATTCTGAATCTGTTGTAAGACTTAAGTTTTAATCTATGGATCAATGTTGTATTAATTTCTCTCTCCTGTAAATTATTGTTGTTTACTCCTGCCGGTGTTGTATCGTGTGTATGCTTGCTTCGCCGAGCGTTGCCCAACAGGATCCTGGCTCAACGACAGACCGGATCCGTCCCGAGACATGGTTTTCTGGGCGGGTCCGCGTCAACAACCATGTCTCTTTCTAACGATAGCATGGAGGGATATTGATAAAAATTGAGGAATATTTATTTGGTGGATGGATGTGGAAATGGAATCGCTATCTCCTAGTGTAGGAGTTTAGCATAATTGTGGGGTGCAAGTAGGCATTACCATGAAAGTATAAATAACTTCTAACAAAGGGTCACAACAATTTGACAAAGCTCAATGTGAAAGCAAGCAGATTGTGATTATAAGGCTTATCATGAACGAATATCATATGGATCTGGTAGGAATTTATATCATTAACAAATAAAGCAAGCTTTATAATAAATTTTAAAATAACATCCCAAGAGAGCTAACATATAGAGAACATGAATCATATCATCATGCCATATCTAATTAGTCAACAACCTAGTTAACATGTTGTCCTAAGATGTATAGTCAAGAGCAATGGCATGTACGAAAGGAATAAAATTTATGTAAGCCAATCAAACAGTTGATCGAGTTGAGAGACACTTGGTTGATTTAGTTGCTTTTGGTTTTATCATTGTTTTGCAAATTAGAAATTACTAAGTGCTAAAAATGAGGGGAGAGAGGAGGCAAATCAAATGCAGTAGAAGCTGACTCCATGATGGCGTAGTGTGTTGGTTGTCTCGTTGATGGGAGGCTTCATGTGTAGATGTGATCGTGTATGTACAAAGGACCCTACACTTGTTTGTGCGTCGGTGCTTTCCTTTATTGAGACCACAGCAAAAAACAAGTGGAAACAAGCAAAGACTCCACCGGTGTGATTGCTGAGGAGCCAACTTTCTTGAATTCAAACTACTAGGCGCGCTATAGAAGTGAAACTAAATCAAGAGAAAGAAATAAACTAAGCACCTATGTTGTCATTTTAGGTTTTAGTTTTTTTTTATAATGATAAATAAATACCTCTCGGTGGCGGTCCTTCCCCAAGCTTGCTATTGGTTGATGTAGACGGAGGGAGAAAACCCTACGACTAGAGGGAGGCCATCAAATTGTCTTCGTATTGTGCTGGTTCCTTCCTCTATTTCCTGGTCTCATGCCCGGTTCTGAGTAGACCTATTTTCATGAGTAGGTCTGGATCTAATCTTCGCATGTGAGTAAACGACTGTCCGCCCCGAGGGGAAATCGTCCTCATCCATTGGCGCAAGTCTAGAGTGTTCATCATTTTCTGGACTTGGTGTGAGGTCAATGGATGGAGGCAGTCCCCTTGATCCTTAGCTCAAGCTAACTCCAGTCACCTTCTTGAGACATCTCGCATCTCTTGCAAGACACGCAAAAAGAAAGCTTGGAACGGGCGGTGTGAGGGTTAGTATAAATCAAAGCTCACACCCGCTCGAACCTTGCTCAAACATGACCAGAAGCAATATGCATGTTCTAGCAATCCTTTTATTACTTTTTGTTTGTTATTTTCATTTTTTTACAAACTTGAGACTTGACATTTTGTAGAACTTTTAGCAAGAGCAGGACTACAAGCGAGTTAGAGTGGGCAAGCGAATGTGGAAGTGCAAGTTTGTTACTCATGCTCACTAAATTTAATTGGCTTGCACCATCCAATCGCTATATTGACCATAGCCATGGAGAGGTGGTTTCATTCAACGGTCAAGAAATTGCTCGAAGAACAATTTTCTCTCATAAAAGATATTGACACAAGTTTTTTTTTTAAGGGCAAGATAACAGAACTAGCATCATCTCTATATCAAGGTAAAGATTGGCATGAATGGAATGCACTTACAAATCTTCCTTCCCCACACATGGAATCAAGTGTTTAGTGTTGGAATCTCTTTCAAAGCTTCTTCCGTCCATCGCCAAAATCATGAAAGTATTAGAAGTGATGTGGCCTTCATGTCTTTTAGCAACGTCCACCGTCATTCTTTTTAATCTTAGCCTGTAATGGTTAGCGACCAAAAATACCCGAAGGGGAACTTATCTTGACAACTGAACATGTTTTTATTGAGAATGAAAAAGGATAATGCGGGCCATCTGCTGGCAGTGCTTTGATTGTGGTCGCAAGCTTGACCATGGGGATCATTCCTCTTGCAGCTATATTGGTGATGTAACCCCCAACTTTGATCACCAATTGTTGTTGTATGATTGAAGTACTTCACTTTAAGGTTAGCGCCAAAAAATGCAAGCATGAGATTTGCAATATTTATGATAGATAAAAGCATCTAAAACCACCTTTACAAACATTTTGCATATGAGGACCATAAGGTGGTGGTAGTCCTCGTACGTGCTTAAGCCACAAAGGGGTACAGATTCTAGAGGTGTATTGTATGAGCATGGGTCATTATTGACCGCAATTAACTACCAAAAATACCGTCAACATATCTTAGAAAATAACATGTATTTCATACATGTATGTTAGTTTAAAAATAACAATGTTCCACATGTACTTGAAAAAATAAAAAAAATTAAAAATGCATGTTTTGAGCTAAAAACAATTTCTGAGCAAATTCCCAACTTACAAGTGGGACTAAGACCCCACAGCTCTGGTCAATAGAGCTGTTGGGGCTTGTGGGCCAAAAATGGGACCAAGTGGGTCCACCCACAAGTCAGCCGGTCCAAGGGATCGACCAATCCCTTATGGAACCACTAGAGCCCCAGTTTTTTCTAACCGTTGATCCCTGATTCCGACCCGTCAGAAAATTTTCTATAAACGGAGAGGCCAGGGGAGAGCTCCATCACCGATTCACTCATTTGCTCACTCCACTCTCTAGTTTTTGCTCTCATTTGCTTCATGTTCCTAGCTCAAAACTTGCTCAAAACACTTGCCAGTTTTACATCTTGTGTCCAAGTGACTCTCGAGCGGGTGCGAATTTTCTTTACACACTTACCCTGGTCGTTCGAGTAGTCGCTCGCTTGTGTTTGCTTCCACGTGCAGCCATGAGGAGAGAAGCGGGTCAAGGCGCAGCAAACCACCCATCACTAAAGGTTCACCAGGATCACCTCATGAGAAACCCGAGCTGCACCCATGGAGGAGGACAAGACACCAATGCGCACTCACCATTACCAAATCGACTTGATCGATGACTACGAGCGGCAACAATTCAACCTACTCATCAACCAGGCATTTGTTCCTACGAGAGCATTTAATCCAGAGCTGCTTTCCAAAATAGGTATAGACATTCAATTCAAAACAATCTTTCATACCTTGGTTTGGGAAAGCTTTGCTAATGTTAGTTTGACGGGTCACGCCTTCTCACTATCCAATTCTTGTGCACTGTTAAAATTTTGACAAAGGGCATTTCTTTCCGGTTCTTTGGTAAAGAATATCAATACACATGGAGAGAATTTAGCATGTTGCTAGGCTTTGATTATCAATTTGATGTAAACTTGGAAAAAGCCACCCCTAATTTTGATAAACAAAGATTTTGACACAACATTTCTGCACAGGAGTCTGTAGAAAAAACATGAAATAGTTCGATTCAAAATCGTCCACTAAACCTTATGCATAAATGGCTTGTCCTAACATGTTTTCAACGGGAAGATATTAGGACTGTGCGAATTGAAGAATTAAGAATCCTTTATGCTATGGTTAAGAAAATAAAAGTTTCTCCTGTACAAGTCATGATAAAAAAAACCAATGGTTAGAACACGTTCGAAGCAAAGGACCTAATATTGAGTGCACTTCCCCTGTCACTCGTATAGCTCTCAACTGCGATGCTATCAACAATGTGATGAGGACGTCACATCCATGGATACACACAATCCTACTCCTACTGTTACACATGAAGGTCCAATTACTAGAGCTCGCGCCCGGCAACTTAATCTAGAGGTGAGCTCGTTCTTGAGCACTCCATTACGAATTCCCGAGGATAGATTACTACCTAATGATGTTATTCTGATTAGGAATCGTAGAGAGTACAGAGGGAACATTGGAAGACCAGTTTGGAGTCGGCCGAGGACGTCCAAACCAAGTCGGAGGCCCAGTCCACGTCGACTTCGAATCCAATTCGGAGTACAGGAGCAGTCTCCACTAAAACAGACGCTCAGGTCGCATACGGACTCTGTTTTAGGCAAACTACCACTTCATGGAAAGAGGATGAGACCATCTTTCCAACAGGACCAGTCCCATGTCCAAATGCCTTCGGAGACGATAGGAATCATAAAAACAGTGGGCCGTTCAGGATCTGCCAGGATGCTGCGACACTGATTTTGGGCCTATTGGCCTTGTATCGTGTTAGAGCCATTTAGGGTTGCGTCCAGGGGGACTTGTGAGACCCCAACTTTGTGAGTTTAATATTCATTTGCAATTTGGTTGCTTTCTACTTCGTTCTTGCTTGTGTTCTCGATTCGCAGGCAAAGACTATCCTTCTCGGCGAGGTCATCCGTGTTCACGCGGTGACAACCAGAGGAGACGTGGTGCTGCGAGTACAGGGTTTGAAACATGCCGTTCGGAAGCCGGATCGATTTGTGTTGCGACTCTGCCCAAATCGTTGATTATCAGAACCTATAGGAAGATCGGAATCCCGTTCCCATCAAGTGGTATCAGAGCTTCAGGTGTTCCCTCAGGTTCGCCCTAATAGTCCTTAGATCTGTTATTTCGTTTCATCCTGTCGTCAAGAAAATAGTCGTAAAAAAATTGTAGTCGTAGGTTATATCCTGTCCAAGTCCTTGTTTAGCCTTTGCATATTTCAGTTCAGAGTCCGTAGTGTTGAGTTTGTGTCCTTAGTTGTGTTGTGTTACTGTTTAGATTGTGTTTTACTTCGGTTGGTCTTGCTTCCGCCACCCTTGTCATTCCCTTATCGTTGCAATTTTTTCCCCCACCCATCCCACCCTAATCCATTGTTGTGTGCTCTGATTTAGTTTCTTTTTCCATAATTTGATCATCCCGCATCATCACGACACACTCAGCATCATCACCCACCTTGCCATCAGCTACCGCCACTAAATTCCACACTTTGCCGCTACCCAATTCGGTCACCGATCATAATACGCATACTGATTCGGGCATACTTACTTAAAACAACAATAACTTTCGCAATACGAAATTGAAATCAGGGAAACTTTATATGAAAAACGATCGGCACAAAATTTTGCATCTCGCCGTCACTGGCCTCGCCGGTTTCGTAGTTTCAGAAAACTCCCAATTCGGCCAGGAAGATAGACATCTCACAGTCTGAAGTTTCTCACCAAAATTTCGAGCAGATTCGAAAAATTCCATAGGCCACATCTTTAGGCCGCTTGCCCTGAAATTTTGTGTGGTTTCTATTTCTATGCTCTACATTGTGAAAAAAAATTCAAAAAAAAGAAAAAAAGTGAAAAAAAATTGTTGCTAAAAATATCAAGCAATAGTAGAAATCCTCACATTGGCGACAACAAAAGCTTTAGCGACAGGGCATAGAATTTGATGCAGACCCGTCCTAGAAAATCCAGCCCGGGACGGATCCCGCATCTCGCCAGGACCTTCGGTGAAGCGAGCATACATAGGGTACAACACAGGTAGGATAAACAGCAATCTTTTACAGGATGAGAGAATATAATACAACATGGTTCCATAATTTAAAATTAAGTTTTACATCATCAGAGTACAAATAGAGTTTTTGAAATCACAAAATATAGCGGAAGACTTCAAACAGGGTACAGACTTCGACTCTTCTAATTAAGCAAAAGTATAGGCCTGGCCTAGGGGAACCATACTACTAGCCACACAATGTTTACTGCGGCAATTCGCAACGCTCCCATTGGAGGTTCCCGAACTCTGGACGAGGTTCTTTCCACTGGTAACTATCATCCTGGGTAAACGCGTCGGGCCCGAAAACAACGTATTCGCAAAGCGTGAGCTTCTAAGAAGCTCAACAAGACTGACCCGTCAATTGGCTAACTACAGCCAACACCTAGACATGTCCACCCAGACCGCCTCTGATCACACACCGTAGGGTAGGTTCAACTTTGCAATCACTAGGTTACGTAGGTTTACTGGGGCCCATCAATACCCAACATATAATCAGTACATTCAATGCTCGATCAGGCTCGGACCACACGGATCAGACAAGACTACGGCCACCCTGGACCCAGTCCAGTTGCCGACCTACTTTGTACCCTGTCTGATCCTCCAACTTTTTAACCATCCTTAATCATCCATAGTCATGTGTTATATTTTTAATGTGAAAGGTTCAATCAAACCCTAGCAGTCGCGAGCAGCGTCCACTCTGCTCGACTTCTACCATTAAGTATCGCTAAGCATAGAATACTATAATGGTTACCTAAACCAAGTACCGATAGGGTTGCCTAAGGAAAACAGATGCAACTAGGGTTTCAATCAACTCCTAGAAACCTAATGCACAATCACGACACATGTTGTTAAAAGGAAAAAATTTTGAAACTTGGTTGTGCACCGGGGCTTGCCTTGATATTTTGTGTTGGTGATGACGACTTCTTCGGGGGTCGAAGACTACGGATCAACAGCTACTTCGTTCACCACGATGTCTACATGATGCAACAAGAATCAGATGAGTTATTATTAACTAAGGAAATATGGTATTTTTATCAGAGAAAAATGAAGAGTTTACTCCTGACAAGGTGGGTTCAACTATCACTTACTATTTTTGACTTCGGCTTTTAAATAAGTTGATTACTTGCTTAATACCCATGGTCTATTATGAAAGTTCCAGATTCTGTTAGGAGATGATTCTTATCTGATAATAGTATTGGAAAGATGATTTTTGGGTTTGGGTTGAAGTTGAACTGAAGTCCCTAGATTTGGTAACAATTCTAACGAGTTTCTGCTATGAGATTATTCATAGGTATGCATGGAATCTTGTTAAGGTCAAATTCTAGAAAAAAATACAGAGGGTTTCTATTTGCCGTGACACACTTCTGGGGGTTCTGCTGACTATGACACACTTCTGGCAGAAATTCTAGCTCTAGAAGGTTCTGGACCTCTAGATGTAAAGCAAAAACAGAACATCTGAGTTCTGTGTGCCATGACATACATTTGACAAAAGTTCCAACTCCAGATGTTAAAGAAAAAACAGAACATTTGAGTTCTGTGTGCCAGGACATACATCTGACTAAAGTTCTAACTTTAGATGAGTTCTGGAACTCCAAATGTAAAGCAAAAACAGAACATGTGAGTTCTGTGTGCCATGACATACATCTGATGCAAGTTCCAACTCCAGATGAGTTTTGGAACTCCAGAAGTAATTCCAAACAGAACATTTGAGTTCTGCTTGCAACGACACACTTCTGGCATAAGTTCCAGCTCCAGACGAGTTCTGGAACTCCAGAAGTAATTCAAAACAGGACATTTCTACCTATCTATCCAAGACGTGTCCTGGGTTTTCATGAAAAAGTGTTTCAGCAGTTAATTGTATTTATAAGGATTCCAATAAAATTTGGTTTACCATTTTCAGATTTTTCCTTGATTTACTAGGCATTTTACAAAATTGGCTAATTAATAGGAAATTGAAACTAAAATAAAAAATGGAGGCGTAGGGGGAAAAATAGGGGTAGCGACTTCCGGCGAGCAATCGGCGGTGGGGGTGGCCTCGCCAGCAGCGGCGGAACAGCAGAGGGGAGCTCCCTAGGCTTGCGCGCGGTGCAAGGTGCTCCAGGAGCACGACGGTGACCGGCGGCGGCTAGTGGAGGACAGCGCGCGACGGTGGCGGCATCAAGGACAACTCCGGCGAGCTCGTGGCGGTGCGGTGGTACAAGAATGAGCTTGGGGCTTGGTCCTAAAGCTTCTACATGCCCTGGAGAGGACCGGCAACAGCACAACGGGGACTGAAACTCACCGGAACGTTGTCGGCGACCAAGCACGACGTTGCGGACGGCGGCGAGCGGGCGTTCCCATCGAACGGGTGGACCGTAGACCCTCATGATGGACCGGGAGCTGCGCTAGGATAAGAGGAACACATTAGACATGGTGAGAGGGGCGGAGAATGGTCGAAAAACGGAGCTCACCATGCGACCTTCGGGTGGCAATGGCGGGTGTCGGACCGGAGGAGGAACGAAGAGGAGTGGCGCGCTGTGGAGGAGGAAAAAGGGGTGTGGGGGAAGTGGAGGAGCTTGGGCGCGCCTTAATGTGCCGTAGAGAGAGAGAAGGGGAGGGGAAGTGAAGGCGCTCGTCGGTGAATGGCGTGGTGCGGGCAGTGGCGTGCCTCGGGGAGAAAACAGAGGGAGAGAGAGCGCCGAGCGCGGGAGAGAGAAAAGGAGGGAGGAGAGGGGAGGAGAGAGGAGGATCTTGCGGGATCTCGCCGGTGTAATGGCGTGGCAAAAGGCGCGTTGGCTAGCGCCTGCCCCGCTACGCCGCTGCGGTGCGCCGGATTGGCCACCGCGGCAGCGGGGCGATTTATTTCAAAATCCCAATTTAAATTCAGTTGCATTTCATACTTCCTTAGCTCAGAAAATTATGAACATTTGTGTGGCTGTTCAGTGATTTATTTGGAACAAGTTTCATTTAAGGATGAAGTCTTGGTTCTGTCTCTAACAATTTTTAAATTTTCAAATAAATTCAAGTTTGTTTGAATTGTTAAAGGGTTTAAATATTTTTCCAAAAATTCTGATAAAATCTCAAAAATTCTAATTTGAAGTGAACTTAATTTTTTGATGGATTTTGAAATGGGTGTTTGAATTATTTCCTATTAAGAATTGGTTTTGGTACTGGGGGTAACTCCTGATATACTTTCCGATTAAGAATTGGTTTTGGTACTGGGGGTTAAAACTCCTGATATAATAAAAGTGTTCTGTAATTCACCAAAATTTTTGTGGATGCCATTGGAAGTTGTGACACCCCAGGTGTCACCAGGGCAAAATCGACGACTATAAACCCTAATCCATAAGTTCACTCACTTTAAAGCAGATTCAATCTTAGAAATAAAAAGAAACATTGTTTAAAATGCTTTAAAGAGACACTATGAAAAGTTTGACAAACCACAGAACTCTATAGCAGAGTCCGAGAAAAATCTCAATCAACAGTGTCGAAATCTCGTTAACAGGAAGAAACCCAAACCCTAACTCTTGACCATCAAAATTTCCACAGAACCCTAGCCATATTTTTAAATAACAATTAAGTACATTTCGAAATAGAATTTTGGGAAATTATTCAAGATTTTTGGAAAAGATTTAGACCTCCTAAAAATTCACACAAGCTATAATCAACCTAGAAATTCAAAAATTTTTAGAGGCCAAATCATGACTTGAACCTTAAGAGAAAAGTGTTCCAAATAAATTCTTGGACATGCACAAAAATGTTCAAAAATGTTTGAGCTCGGGAAGTGTGTCTTCTAAATCGAATTGCATTCCAGCTAAAATAATTAAAAAATAAAAAATAAAACCGCTGTTGCCGGGCGGGATACAGTGCTCCGCCCGCCCGACAAAGCGGCGAGCGGGCAGGGAGCAGCCGCCCGGCCGACACGGCCATTCCTCCGCACGCCGCGCCTTCAATTCACGGCCGCCGCTCGCTCCTACTCCCCCTCACTCTCTCTCTATCTCTCTCTCCCTCTCTAGCCCTCTCCCTCGCTCTTCTCCTCTGCCGAGCGCCGCCCGACCGCACCAGTGCGCCGCCCGCTTTGCCGCCATGCCCCTCTGCTGCCTCCCCTACTTCCTCCCGGGCTCTCCTTTAAAACAGGCGCACCTTCACCTTCCCCCCCCCCCCCCTCCCTTCTTCTTTCCCCCCACGCGCGAGCACCCCTCTCATTTCCCTGCCCCGACCGCCGCCGACGCCATAGCCGCCCGCCATAGCCGCTGCAACGGTGAAAACCCCCTCCCGGCCGTCCTCCAATCCAATTCCCTCGACAAAACACTCCCTCTCCCTCCCGTGTAGCTCAGAGCACCCTCCATCCTCCGAATTCAAGCCCCCATCGCCGGAATTTTGCTCACCGCCGCCGCCCCGAGACCCCCCATGGTGAGCACCACCTTCCCGGCCAAAACCTCGATAAATAGCATGTTGCCGAGCTTCCTCATGTCGAGTGGATCGTGGAAAGCCGAGGTTCGACCGTCGGCGACCACCCCTCCGCCGGCAATGGCTCGCCGGCGCAACCTCCCCTGTTTTTCTTTTTCTTTTTATTTTCTAGATTATTTCTCTATTTTGTAAAATCTGTAGAAATTCACAAAAAACTCCAAAGATGGCAAACCTAAACTTTATAGAAACCTCATGAAACATACCAATTTTCTGTTAAAGCACTTTTTAGCAAATGACCCAACATTTGCAGAATTAATTAGAAACAATCCATTCTGTATTTGGATTTTAACTTGGGTTCTATAGCAGTGCTAGGGCTAATCTTTGACCTAAAAATACATCCTGGCCACACACATCTCCTGGAATTTTATGAAGATTTTAGGATCAAGAAATTGTATGTAACCCTATTGAATTACTTCAATCTGCCTAGTTAAAATACTATTTTCTAAAATGCATTGTAAAAGTCATTTAAAAGGGTCAGACCCAAAAGCAAAGTTTTAGGTCTGGTTCTCAGTAATGCCCACATAAAATTTCATAATTTTATTCTGAGGTTTACTAGTGCTTTCTGATTTTATAATATTTAAAAACAGGAACTTTGATAAATTTTTATAAAATATAGAAAATTCATCTAGGCCCCACCCAAAGCCCAAAATGCTTAGTCCAGGGAGTACTACCAACTAAAAATAATCTTAAGAAAGAATTAAAATCTTCAGCTTAACCTAGTTTAATAGCCGAAGAAATTAACTAATATTAACCGATGAAAGGTGTCGAATTAACTTAACTAGAGTTGAAGTTGTTGAACATGCCAACTAAAATTCACCTCATGAGAGTTGAATAGATTTTCTTTAATTATCATTCACAAGATTAAGAATTGAATTTAATCGACGGCGTCGAGTAATTAGGGTTAACCCTAATTCTAGGCGTCGCCAATCTAAACCCTAAATTACTATTGATAATAACAATAAGTTTCTGTTTCATTGAACTTATCATAATCCTACTGCATCATGTAGATTCTGACGCTCGCGAGGTAGCAGCAGATCCGAGTTTCTCGACCCCCGCCGAAGAAGTCAACGTCAGCTCCGAGGAACCAGGCAAGCCCCCGGTGCACAACCGATGTTTAAAATTTTTCTTTTATAACTAAGTGTCTCTTGTTTGTGCATTAAGTGCTAGGAGTTCATTGAAACCATAGCTGCATTTGTTTCCCATAGGAAACCCTATCGGTAGTTGGTATAGATACCCCTTAGTCTACTATGCTTAGTAGATATTGCCGGTAGAAGTCGAGCAGAGTGGACGCTGCTCGCGAAAGGATAGGTTGTTGAATGAAACTATTTCATGAGATGGGCCACACAAATGTGAACAAGTAAGAAAGATAAAAGTTTGAGGGTCAGACAGGATACAAAGTAGGTCGGCGACTGGACCGGGTCCAGGGTGACCGTAGGCTTGTCTGATCCGTGTGGTCCGAGACTGATCGAGTGTTGAATGTACTGGTCGTATGCTGGGTGTTATGGGCCCCAGTAAACCTACGTAGCCTAGTGATTGCAATGTCGAACCTGCCCTACGGTGTCTGACTAGGAGGAGATCTGGGGTGGGCAGCGTGGGAACTCCACAGAAACCGTCTGGGACGTGTTGTCTGGTGGGAGGCGGCGCTGCTAAGGCAGGCGTAGGAGGGAATTGAGGTTGCAGGAGCTGGTGTGAACGGTTGCCACGTGCGAGTCTGGGACACGCATGTGTCGCACGGTCAGGTTTCCCCCTGCAGGGTATAAAATCGTTTCGAACTGCTGTCGCTCCCAGTTAGTGAGCATGCTCGTGAAACGCACCACATTTTAGTAAATAGGTTGAGACACAATGAGAATGAATTATGATCATTACTGATGCTATTGTTACTTCTGTTATGTTTGCTTAGCTCAGTGCTAACTAAATTTATTTTCCTAATCACTTAACCTGTGCTAAAATTGAACAAGAGTAGTATAGGCTTGCGAGTCCTTTTGCAAGTAAACCCACCCGAGTCAGCCAGCATGTCTAGGAGTCGGCTGTAGTCAGCCACGTTGACGGGTAAGTCTTGCTGAGCTTCTTAGAAGCTCACGCGTTAGCGTTTTGTGGTTTTCAGGCGCCGTCATGCAGGACCAAGCATGTAGCTTCCATTGGGAGGAGCCTCTCCCCGAGTTTGGGAACCTCCAGTGGGAGTTGTGCGAGTCGCCGCAGTGAAATGTTGAAGTGGCTAGTAGCATGACGCCCGTGGGCACGGCGCGTGCTTTTGCTTAAGTCCGAGTGTCGGAGTTGTAATCGTTCAAGTCTTCCGCTATTATCGTTTTCAAAACTTTTGCGTACTCTGAAACAATGTAATATTCAACTTCAAATTTTTAAACCAATGATGTATTAAGTTCTCTCTCCTTGTAAATTATTGCTGTTTATCCCTGCCTGTGTTGTATCCTGTGTATGCTTGCTTCGCCGAGCGTTGCCCAACAGGATCTTGGCTCAACGACTGAACGGATCCGTCCCGAGACGAGGTTTTCTGGGCGGGTCGTGTCAGCTTTGGTATCAGAGCCGTGTTGGAAAACGGTACAACATTTAAGGCATATTTTCGAAAATTACGTGCGAGTGAGGTACGCGCCCTATTAGTTAATAGGTTATCAGGTGGCAAGCTAACCTAGTGTAGGAGCTAACAAAACCCAGTTTAGATTTACCTTTCTGTAACGACGCACCTACGCTCAGGTAAGCAAGGTAAGGTACGCCGCTCGACTGCGGTGAAAGGTCGAGAAATCCCTGTTGCATCCGCAACAGTAGCGTTCTATACCATGATGGTATGGAAGGAGGTATTATGTTCGCTGTAACATAGTACGCCCCCTTACCGTTTAGGGAGAGAAGCGGCCCTCTACCGTACGAGGTGTGGGTTATGAACCTTTTGCGAATGCAGACCTTCGCAACAGTGGAGTCTTGTGTCTTTGGCACACAAGAGATGAGTTTGTTCCTCACGACTTGGATCACCTTAGTGACCGATTTGGATCCTTAGTGACCGATTTGGATCACCTTTTTACACAGGGATGAAAAATATTTTACGTATCGAAAGATTTAGCATGCTTTGAAATATGTGTCAACATGTGACTTCTAATTGATAAAATATTGTTCATCTCTGTGATTGCAGATGGACGACAACACGATCGAGCATGGGCTCGTGGAGATAGGCATCGAGGACTCCACCCCTACCTACGTCACCAAGAAATCAGGACGCAGAGGCTTTGTAGAGATTCTCGAACGGACCTTGCAGTCATTGGGATATGCAGAGATTCCTTGGTTTCAGATCCGGGAGTATCGGCAGTATGACCTACCGCGCTGCTCAGCCACAGTTACACTACCCACGCACCCTCAGCATGCCAACGGAGAGATTTATACCACCACCACATTCGGTTCAGATAAGACGGAAGCCATCGAGTCAGCCGCTCATCTGGCTCTATTGAGGATTTGCGAGCGACACACTGAGGAGCTGGCAGACAAACCAGCGGCGATGTTTCCGATACGGGACCAGGTCGACCGTACCTGGCACCGTAATGTCAAGAATGCTCAGAAGAGGACTTTCAGGGGAGAAATGGACCATGTCACTCCCTTGTTCACGTGGAGCCTAGCGCTACATAACTTGCATGAAGACACTGTTCTCACAGCTCAGATGGATCGTCAGGCCTTGCGACAGGCCCATGTAGAGATAGCCCAACTCAAGGAGAAGATCCAGGACTTGGAGAGCAGGAATAATGCACTGCGTGCTCGCTGCAACGCGCGCGCTACCCGCATCTCCGAGTTGGAGGCGGTCTTCGAGATTAAGACTGCCTAGATCCATGCTAGAGAGAATGATTGCAACATCATGTTGCAACACATTCATCAGCTAGAGATACTCAGGGGTAACGCAGTTCAGATGGCGGAGAACCTCGCCCATGAGAACCATCATTTGCAGCATTAGTTAGCGGGACTTTTGGAGGCACAGCAGCCGCCTCCCGCTAATGATCATGCGCCTGAGTCAGAAGTATCAGACCCCGAAGCTTCAGACCCAGAGCCAGACGAGGAGTAGATCGGAGGTGGTTCCGAAGTGATAGTTTAGCTAGATGCTTCGCTTAAGGAGTGCGTTGTCTTTGTCTTGGTATTAATGTGTGATCTCAGGAATCTATCTTAGTGGCGTGTAATCTTTTGGATGTAAAAGTGGTGGTTTGACAGTCTAAGGAGTTGGACGATGGATGTACTGTCACCTTTTGGGGAATGAATGAAGTTTGTTTTATTGAGATATCCGTGCCGTGCATATTGACGTACTTCTACTTATGTTGAGAAATGGACATGGGTTGAATTGTCCTAATAAGGATTCCTTTTGCTTTTTCAGCATGGTGAACACTAGAGCAGGACGTCAGGAGGCGGAAAGCTCCAACCCGCCGCCCCCGCCAGCTGAGCCAACCTTGGCGGCAGCTATGGCAGCCATGCTTCAGAGCAGCCAGCAGACACAAGAGATGCTGCAGGCCATCCTAGAAAATAGTGGCGCAAATCGAGGCGCTCGGAACCGCGATCAGGACAGCACATATGCTGAATTCCTGGCCACTCATCCCCCGGAGTTCAGAGATGCCCGGGAACCAATGGAGGCAGACCACTGGCTTCGTACAATCGAGGCCAAATTTGGGCTGCTCTGTTGCTCGGAGACCCAGAAGACACTCTTTGCACCCCAGATGCTCCACGGACACGCTGGAGCCTGGTGGGCCAACTACTTGGCCACTCTCCCGGCCGACACCCAGGTGCCATGGGCACAGTTCCGGGAGGCGTTCCGCGCTCACCACATTCGCGCGGGACTCATGCAGAGGAAGGCCAAGGAGTTCATGGCCTTAACGCAAGGAAACCGCACGGTGCACGAGTATTCCCGTGTCTTCAACCAACTTGCTCTATATGCTCCGGAGCAGGTTGACGCGGACGCAAAGCGGAAGCACCGCTTCATGGAAGGGTTGAACATCACACTCCAGGGTCGCTTGGCCCTGAACCAAGGCGGCTCATTCAATGAGCTCATCAGCAACATCCTCATCGCCGAGGAGTACCTCGAGAAGGAGCAGCGGGAAAAGAGGCAAGCCAGCGGTGGGCCATCAAATGCCCCGCCATCCAAGTACCGTCTGGTGTACACTGCACCCGATGGTAGGAAGTACAAGGCAACCCCTCCGCAGCAGCCATACCGGCCCCCACAGAATCAACAGCAGTCCGGCTACCGCGCACCTCCCCCGCCGCAGAGGAACCAAGGTGTCCGCCCACCTCAACAGGGCGCCCGCCCTGGACCAGGCACGCCTTGCTTCAACTGTGGGCAGCCCGGACACTTCGCCCACGAGTGCCCCTCCAACCAGCAGTCCGGAGGCAACCGGCAGTCAAACCAAGGACAGGGCCAGCAAAAGGGCCAGAAGAACACCAGGACCGGTCGGGTAAACTACACCACGACCGAAGAAATTGCTGAGGGCGAACAAGTACTGGGGGGTACGTTCTCGCTCTCTACCCACTCAGCTTTTGTTCTTTTTGATTCCGGTGCAAGCCATAATTTTATCAGTAGGAATTTTGTCAAAGGCAAAAAACCTAGCCACAGTTCTCCTAGAACCACCTTTCGTAATAAAATCGCCTGGAGGTAACATATTATCAAATCATGGCTTGAGTGAAGCTCCCCTCAATCTGGGAGGTCACATCTATCCTATTTCCTTCGTCATCCTAGATGGGTAGGGTATCGATATTATCATCAGCATGAAATGGATGAAACACCATAATGCCATCCTTGACATTGCTAACCGTGTAGTCGACTAAACCTCCCCACTTCACGGTTCCATGTCCATAAACCTAGATCACCCTAAAGCTACCCTCAATCAAATCTACCATGTTGATGGGAAAAGTCTGGACGAGATACCGGTGGTTAAGGAGTTTCCGGACGTATTCCCAGAAGACTTACCTGGTTTACCACCGGATAGAGATGTAGAGTTCCAGATTGAGCTATTGCCAGGCACAACCCCGATTTCCCGCAGACCGTACAAGATGGCACCCAAGGAGCTAGCAGAGTTGAAGAAACTGTTGAAGGAGTTGTTGGACAAGGGCTTCATACGGCCCAGTACCTCGCCTTGGGGTTGTCCGACATTGTTCGTAAAGAAGAAGGACCAGTCCTTGAGGCTATGCGTGGATTACCGCCCCTTGAATGCGGTAACTATCAAGAACAAGTATCCTTTGCCGCATAGACACTCTATTTGATCAGTTGGCAGGAGCAAAGGTCTTCTCGAAAGTCGATCTTCGGTCTGGATATCATCAGATCAAGATCCATCCCAGTGATGTTCCGAAGACGGCCTTCTCCACCAGATACGGGCTGTATGAGTATTTGGTGATGTCATTTGGACTCACAAACGCACTAGCGTACTTCATGTACCTCATGAACTCAGTATTCATGCCAGAGCTAGATAAGTTTGTAGTGGTGTTCATTGACGACATCCTAATATACTCCAAGTCAACTGACGAGCATGCAGAGCACCTTCGGACAGTTCTCCAAAGACTCAGAGATCATCAGCTCTATGCCAAGTTCAGCAAGTGCGAATTCTGAATTGAGCGTGTTCAGTTTCTGGGTCATGTTGTGTCCGCGGAAGGTATTTCTGTTGATCCAGGAAAGGTGCAAGATGTTGTTAATTGGAAAGCACCCACAACAGTCCACAAGGTGCGAAGTTTCTTGGGATTAGCAGGATATTATCGCCGCTTCATTCCCAACTTCTCCAAGATTGCCAGGCCTATTACAGACCTACTCAAGAAAGATCAGAAGTTCAAGTGGACAGAAAAGTGCGAAGAAGCCTTTCAGACTTTGAAGAAGCACTTGACCACAGCACCATTACTTGCCCAACCAGATTTGAGCAAGCCCTTCGACGTGTATTGTGATGCGTCGGGCACTAGACTTGGTTGTGTGTTAATGCAAGAAGGACGGGTAATTGCTTATGCTTCCAGACAACTCCGTAAGCATGAGTTGAATTACCCCACACACGACTTGGAATTGGCAGTCGTGGTATTGGCTCTGAAGGTGTGGAGGCATTACTTATTGGGAAACCTGGTACACCTCTACACCGACCCAAGAGTCTCAAGTACATCTTCACCCAGAACGAGTTGAACATGAGGCAACGAAGATGGCTAGAATTAATCAAGGACTACGAGATAGAGATCCACTACCATCCGGGCAAGGCTAATGTGGTTGCAGACGCATTGAGCAAAAACGCCCATTGCCACTACTTGGATCAGGGAGTTGCAACTGAAGAATTAGAGCGAGCCGTAAGGATTCTACCCCACGGAGCACTCTACAACCTCGCCTTAGTGCCAACACTTAGAGATGAGGTAGCCAAGGCCCAGAAGCTTGATAAGGGCATGGAGAAGATCAGATTAGAACTGCAAGAAAAGAAGATGCAGTGCTTCCGAGAGGACGAAGAAGGAGTTTTGTGGTTCAAGAACAGACTGGTAGTGCCAAAAGATCACGAGCTCCGAAGGAAAATCATGGATGAGGCTCACTTATCCAAGTACTCAATTCATCCTGGCAGCAACAAGATGTATCAGGACCTGCGAAAGAAGTTTTGGTGGACAAGGATGAAGAGAGAAATCGCTCGGTATGTAGCGAAATGTGACACCTGCCGCAGAGTAAAGGCCGACCATCTGAAAGGCGTAGGGTTGTCGCAACCGTTGAGCGTTCCGTCATGGAAGTGGGAAGACATAAGTATGGACTTCATTGTTGGACTGCCCATGACAGCTCAAAAGTTGGATTCAATTTGGGTTATAGTAGATCGTTTGACAAAGACGGCCCATTTCATTCCTTTCTCAACCAGATACACCATGAAGAAGTATGCACAGCTGTACATCGACCGGATAGTCTGTCTGCATGGAGTGCCCAAGACGATCATCTCCGACCGAGGCACCCAATTCGTCGGTCGAATTTGGAAACAACTCCACGAGTCACTAGGAACCAGGCTAATCCACAGCTCAGCCTACCACCCTCAAACTGATGGTCAGACGGAGAGAGTGAACCAAATACTTGAAGACATGCTCCGAGCTTGTGTTTCGGAGCACGGTAAAGGATGGGACACCTATCTATCACTGGCAGAGTTCTCATACAACAACAATTACCAAGCCAGCATCCAAATGTCCCCTTTCGAAGCACTTTATGGCTGTAGTTGCAGAACCCCACTCAACTGGTCAGAAGCAGGTGAAAGAGTTGTATTGGGACCAGACCTAGTGCAGCAGGCTGAAGAGAAAGTACGGGTCATACAAGCAAACCTGAAGGCCGCCAAGTCAAGACAGAAGAGCTATGCAGATAAAAGGCGTAGACCATTAACCTTTGAGGTAGGAGACTACGTCTACCTACGAGTCTCGCCAATGAAGGGAGTTCAACGGTTCGGGATCAGAGGCAAGTTAGCACCCCAGTACATAGGTCCATATCCTATCACAGCCAAGTGCGGACCAGTGGCATATCAAGTGCAACTGCCCGAAAAATTATCCGGAGTACATAACGTCTTCCATGTCTCCCGGTTGAAGAAATGTCTGAAGGCATCAGTAGACCGAGTGATTCAAGAAGTAGAAGAATTGCAACCAGACTTGACCTACCCAGAGCGCCCAATCCGGATACTAGATGAGAAAGAACGGGTTACAAGAAGACGGACACTCAAGTTCTACAAAGTTCTGTGGAGCAACCACACGGAAGACAAAGCCACGTGGGAATCTGCAGAATTTCTTTAGTCACACTACCCCGAGCTACTCCCAAACCCCTAGGTACCTATGCCTATCCTAACCCTCTCCTTAAATCTCGGGACACGATTTCCTTTAGGGGGGAGGGCTGTGACACCCCAGGTGTCACCAGGGCAAAATCGACGACTGTAAACCCTAATCCATTATTTCACTCACTTTAAAGCAGATTCAATCTTAGAAATAAAAAGGAACATTATTTAAAATGCTTTAAAGAGACACTATGAAAAGTTTGACAAACCACAGAACTCTATAGCAGAATCCGGGAAAAATCTCAATCAACAGTGTCGAAATCTCGTTAACAGGAAGAAACCCAAACCCTAACTCTTGACCATCAACATTTCCATAGAACCCTAGCAATATTTTTACATAACAATTAAGTACATTTCAAAATAAAATTTTGGGAAATTATTCAAGATTTTTGGAAAAGATTTAGACCTCTTAAAAATTCACACAATCTATAATCAACCTAGAAATTCAAAACTTTTTAGAGGCCAAATCATGACTTGAACTTTAAAAGAAAAGTGTTCCAAATAAATTCTTGGGCATGCACAAAAATTTTCAAAAATGTTTGAGCTCGGGAAGTGTGTCTTCTAAATCGAATTGCATTCCAGCTAAAATAATTAAAAAAAATAAAACCGCTGTTGCCGGGCGGGCTACAGTGCCCCGCCCGCCCGACAAAGCATCGAGCGGGCAGGGAGCAACCGCCCGGCCTACACGGCCATTCCTCCGCACACCGCGCCTTCAATTCACGGCCGCCGCTCGCTCCTACTCCCCCTCACTCTCTCTCTATCTCTCTCTCCCTCTCTGGCCCTCTCCCTCGCTCTTCTCCTCTGCCGAGCGCCGCCCCACCGCACCAGTGTGCCGCCGCCTTGCTGCCATGCCCCTCTGCTGCCTCCCCTACTTCCTCCCCGACTCTCCTTTAAAACGGGCGCACCTTCACCTTCCCCCCCCCTCCCTTCTTCTTTCCCCCCACGCGCGAGCACCCCTCTCATTTCCCTGCCCCGGCCGCCGCCGACGCCATAGCCGCCCGCCATAGCCGCTGCAACGGTGAAAACCCCCACCCGGCCGTCCTCCAATCCAATTCCCTCGACAAAACACTCCCTCTCCCTCCCGTGTAGCTCAGAGCACCCTCCATCTTCCGAATTCAAGCCCCCATCGCCGGAATTTTGCTCACCGCCGCCGCCCCGAGACCCCCCACGGTGAGCACTACCTTCCCGGCCAAAACCTCGATAAATAGCATGTTGCCGAGCTTCGTCGTGTCGAGTGGATCGTGGAAAGCCGAGGTTCGACCGTCGGCGACCACCCCACCGCCGGCAATGGCTCGTCGGAGCTCGCCGGCGCAACCTCCCCTGTTTTTCTTTTTCTTTTTATTTTCTAGATTATTTCTCTGTTTTTAAAATCTGTAGAAATTCACAGAAAAATCCAAAAATGACAAACCTAAATTTGTTAGAAATCTCATGAAAAATATTAATTTTCTGTTAATACATTTTTAGCAAATGACCAAAAATTTGCAGAATTAATTAGAAACACGCCTTTCTGTATTTGGATTTTAACTTGGGTTCTAGAGCAGTGCTAGGGCTAAGCTTTGACCTAAAAATACATCATGGCCACACACATCTCCTGGAATTTTATGAAGATTTTAGGACCATGAAATTGTATGTAACCCTATTGAATT
Organism: Oropetium thomaeum; assembly: GCA_001182835.1. NCBI lineage: Eukaryota > Viridiplantae > Streptophyta > Magnoliopsida > Poales > Poaceae > Oropetium > Oropetium thomaeum. The sequence continues at coordinate 1,742,572 of LFJQ01000020.1, read as the reverse complement.
ACTTCAATCTGCCTAGTTAAAATACTATTTTCTAAAATGCATTGTAAAAGTCATTTAAAAGGGTCAGACCCAAAACCAAAGTTTTAGATCTGGTGCTCAGGAATGCCCACATAACATTTCATAATTTTATTCTGAGGTTTACTAGTGCTTTCTGATTTTATAAGTTTTAGAAACAGGAAATTTGATGAATTTCTATAAAATATAGAAAATTCATCTAGGCCCCACCCAAAGCCCAAAATGCTTAGTCCAGGGATTACTACCAACTAAAAATAATCTTAAAAAAGAATTAAAATCTTTATTTTAACCCTAGTTTAATAGCCGAAGAAATTAACTAATGTTAACCGATGAAAGGTGTCGAATTAACTAAACTAGAGTTGAAGTTGTTGAACATGCCAACTAAAATTCACCTCATGAGAGTTGAATAGATTTTCTTTAATCATCATTCACAAGATTAAGAATTGAATTTAATCGACGGCGTCGAGTAATTAGGGTTAACCCTAATTCTAGGCGTCGCCAATCTAAACCCTAGATTACTATTGATAATAACAATAAGTTTCTGTTTCATTGAACTTATCATAATCCTACTGCATCATGTAGATTCTAACGCTCGCGAGGTAGCTGCAGATCCGAGTTCCTCGACCCCCGCCGAAGAAGTCAACGTCAGCTCCGAGGAACCAGGCAAGCCCCGGTGCACAACCGATGTTTAAAATTTTTCTTTTATAACTAAGTGTGTCTTGTTTGTGCATTAAGTGCTAGGAGTTCATTGAAACCATAGCTGCATTTGTTTCCCATAGGAAACCCTATCGGTAGCTGGTATAGATACCCCTTAGTCTGCTATGCTTAGTAGGTATTGCCGGTAGAAGTCGAGCAGAGTGGACGCTGCTCGTGAAAGGAGAGGTTGTTGAATGAAACTATTTCATGAGATGGGCCACACAAATGTGAATAAGAAAGATAAATGTTTGAGGTCGGACAGGATACAAAGTAGGTCGGCGACTGGACCGGGTCCAGGGTGACCGTAGGCTTGTCTGATCCGTGTGGTCCGAGACTGATCGAGTGTTGAATGTACTGGTCGTATGCTGGGTGTTATGGGCCCCAGTAAACCTACGTAGCCTAGTGATTGCAACGTCGAACCTGCCCTACGGTGTCTGACTAGGAGGAGATCTGGGGGGGGCAGGGTGGGAACTCCACAGAAACTGTCTGGGACGTGTTGTCTGGTGGGATGCGGCGCTGCTAAGGCAGGCGTAAGAGGGAATTGATGTTGCAGGAGCTGGTGTGAACGGTTGCCATGTGCGAAGTCTGGGACACGCACGTGTCGTACGGTCAGGTTTTCCCCTGCAGGGTATAAAATCGTTTCGAACCGCTGTCGCTCCCAGTTAGTGAGCATGCTCGTGAAACGCACCATATTTTAGTAATAGGTTGAGACACAATGAGAATGAATTATGATCATTACTGATGCTATTTTTACTTCTGTTATGTTTGCTTAGCTCAGTGCTAACTAAGTTTATTTTCCTAATCACTTAACCTGTGCTAAAATTGAACAAGAGTAGTATAGGCTTGCGAGTCCTTTTGCAAGTAAACCCACCCGAGTCAGCCAGCATGTCTAGGAGTCGGCTGTAGTCAACAACGTTGACGGGTAAGTCTTGCTGCACGCGTTAGCGTTTTGTGGTTTTCAGGCGCCGTCATGCAGGACCAAGCAGGTAGCTTCCATTGGGAGGAGCCTCTCCCTGAGTTTGGGAACCTCCAGTGGGAGTTGTGCGAGTCGCCGCAGTGAAATGTTGAAGTGGCTAGTAGCATGACGCCCGTGGGCACGGCGCGTGCTTTTTCTTAAGTCCGAGTGTCGGAGTTGTAATCGTTCAAGTCTTCCGCTGTTATCGTTTTCAAAACTTTTGCGTACTCTGAAACAATGTAATATTCAACTTCAAATTTTTGAACCAATGATGTATTAAGTTCTCTCTCCTTATAAATTATTGCTGTTTATCCCTGCCTGTGTTGTATCGTGTGTACGCTCGCTTCGTCGAGCGTTGCCCAACAGGATCTTGGCTCAACGACTGAACGGATCCGTCCCGAAACGAGGTTCCGATCTGTGCGACGGCACATTTCACGCAAATCGTGTGCCATTTTTGCACTACCTTTACTTCCGTAATGAAAGTCTTCGAAATACCCTAAACATGTTTGTTAGGCCCAACGGACTGTATGAGACGTGTTTGTTGGTGTGCTCCAATGGAATACTTCAGATGTATCTGACGGCGCGTTTCACACAAATCGTGTGTCATTTTCGTAGCACTTTTAATTCCGTCATGCAACTCTATGAAACACCCAAATCATGTTTCTTAGGCCCAATGGAGTGTGTGGGATCCGTTTGTTGGTGTGCTTCAATGAAATGCTTCGGATGTGTCCGACGGCACGTTTCACTTAAATCGTGTCTCGCTTTCACACCATTTTTACTTCCGTAATGAAACTCTCCGAAACACCCAAAACATGTTTGTTAGGCCCAACAGAGTGTACGGGACGCATTTATTGGTGTGCTTCAACGGAATGGTTCCGATGTGTGCGACGGCGCGTCTCGATCAAATCGGGTGCCGTTTTTGCACCACTTTTACTTCTGTAATGAAACTCTCCGAAACACCTAAAACATGTTTGTTGGGTCCAACGGAGTGTATGGGACGCGTTTATTGGTGTGCTTCAATGGAATGCTTCGGATGTGTCCGACGGCATGTTTCACTCAAATCGGGTGCCATTTTGGCACCGCTTTTACTTCCGTAATGAAACTCTCGGAAATACCCAAAACATGTTTGTTAGGCCCAACGGAGTGTACGGGACGCGTTTGTTGGTGTGCTTCAATGGAATGATTTCGATGTGGGCGACAACGCGTCTCGGTCAAATCGGGTGCCGTTTTAGCACCGCTTTTATTTCCGTAATGAAACTCTCCGAAACATCACAAACATGTTTGTTAGGCCCAACAGAGTGTACGATACGCGTTTGTTTGTGTGCTTTTACGCAATGTCCCGATGTGTGCGACGGCGCGTCTCGGTCAAATCGGGTGCCATTTTCGCACCACTTTTACATCCGTAATAAAACTCTCCAAAACACCCAAAACATGTTTGTTAGGCCCAACGGAGAGTGTATGGGATGCGTTCGTTGGTGTGCTTCAATAGAATGCTTCGGATGTGTCCGACGGTGCATTTTACGCAAGCGGGTGCCAGTGTCGCACCACTTTTACTTTCGTAATGAAACTCTCCAAAACACCTAAAACAAGTTTGTTAGGCCCAACGAAGTGTATGGGACGCGTTTGTTGGTGTGCTTCAATGGAATCTTCGGATGTGTCCGACGGCGCGTTTCACGCAAGTGGTGTGCCGTTTTCGCACCACTTTTACTTCCGTAATGAAAGTCTCTCAAACACTCAAAACATGTTTGTTAGGCCTAACGGAGTGTATCAGACACGTTTGTTGATGTGCTTCAATGGAATGCTTCGGATGTGTCCGACGACGCGTTTTCAGGCAAATCGTGTGCCGTTTTGGCACCTTTTTTACTTCTGTATTGAAACTCTCCGAAACACCCGAAACATGTTTGTTAGGCCCAACGGAGTGTATGGGACGCGTTTGTTGGTGTGCTTGAATGCAACTCTTCGGATGTCCGATGGCTCTTTTCACGCAAATCTTGTGCCGTTTTCGCACCACTTTTACTTCCGTAATGCAACTCTTCAAAACACCCAAAACATGTTTGTTAGGCCTAACGGAGTATATGGGACACGTTTGTTGGCGTGCTTCAACGTAATGGTTCCAATGTGCGCGACGGCGCGTCTCCACCAAATCATGTGTCGGTTTCGCACCACTTTTACTTCCGTAGTAAAACTCTCCCAAACAACCAAAACATGATTTTTAGGCCCAACGCAGTATATAGGACACGCTTGTTGCTGTGCTTCAACGGAATGGTTCCTATGTGTCCGACGGTGTGTTTCAAGTAAATCGTGTGCCATTTTGTACCACTTTTACTTCCGTATTGAAACTCTCTGAAACAACCAGAACATGGTTGTTAGGCCTTACGGAGTGTATAGGACACGTTTGTTGGTGTGCTTCAATGCAATGCTTCAGATGTGTCCGAATGCGCATTTTATGCAAATCGGTTCCGTTTTCGCACCACTTTTACTTCCATAATGAAACTCTCCGAAATACCCCAAACATGTTTGTTTGGCCCAAAGGAGTGTACGGGACGCGTTTGTTGGTGTGCTTCAACTAAATGGTTCCGATGTGTCCGACGGCGCGTCTCAATCAAGTCGGGTGCCGTTTTCGCACCACTTTTACTTCCGTATTGAAACTCTCCGAAATACCAAAACATGTTTATTAGGACCAACGGAGTGTATGGGATGCATTTGTTCGTGGGCTTCAATGGAATGGTTCCGATGTGTGCGACGGCGCGTCTCGATCAAATCGGATGTCGTTTTCGCACCACTTTTACTTTCGTAATGAAACTGTCCGAAACACCGCAATCATGTTTGTTTGGCCCAAAGGAGTGTACGGGACATGTTTGTTGGTGTGATTCAATGGAATGGTTCCGATATGTGCGACGACGTGTCTCGATCAAATCGGGTGCCATTTTCGCACCACTTTTACTTCCTAGTGAAACTCTCCGAAACACCCAAAACAAGTTTGTTAGTCCCAACGGAATGTGTGGGACACGTTTGTTGGTGTGCTTTAACGGAATGGTTCCGATGTGTGTGACGGCTCGTCTGGATCAAACCAGGTGCCGTTTTCGCACCACTTTTACTTCCGTAGTGAAACTCAGCAAAACACGCAATACATGTTCGTTTGGCCCAACGAAGTGTATGGGAGTATTTGTTGGTGTGCTTCAACGGAATGGTTCCCATGTCTGCGACGCCACGTGTCGGTCAAATCGGGTGCTGTTTCCGCACCACTTTTACATACGTAATGAAACTCTCCGAAAGGCCCAAAACATTGTTGTTAGGCCCAACGGAGTCTATGGGACAGGTTTGTTCGTGTGGTTCAATGGAATGCTTTGGATGTGTCCCACGGCGCATTTCACGCAAATCGTGTGCCATTTTCGTACCACTTTTACCTCCGTAATGAAACTTCCTGAAACAACCAAAACATTTTTGTTAGGCCCAACGGAGTGTACAAGACGTGTTTGTTGGTGTGCTTCAACGGAATGGTTCCGATGTGTCTGACGGCGCGTCTCGGTCAAATCGGATGCCGTTTTCGCACAACTTTTACTTTCCTAATAAAACTATCCGAAACACCCCAACATGTTCGTTTGGCCCAACGGAGTGTATGGTACGCGCTTGTTGTTGTGCTTTAACGCAATGTCCCGATGTGTGCGATGGCGTGTCTCAATCAATTCGGGTTGCTGTTTTCACACCCCTTTTACTTCCGTAATGAAACTCTCCGAAACATCCAAAACATGTTTGTTTGGCCCAAAGGAGTGTATGGGACGCGTTTGTTGGTGTGCTTCAACGGAATGGTCCCGATGTGTGCGACGACGCGTCTCGATCAAATCGGGTGCCGTTTTCGCACCACTATTACTTCCTAGTGAAACTCTCCGAAACACCCAAAAGAAGTTTGTTAGTCCCAACAGAGTGTGTGGGACGCGTTTGTTGGTGTGCTTCAACGGAATGGTTCTGATGTGTGCGACGGCTCGTCTGAATCAAATCGGGTGCCATTTTCGCACCACTTTGACTTCCATAGTGAAACTCAACGAAACACCAAAACATGTTCGTTTGGCCCAACGGAGTGTATGGGACGCGTTTGTTGGTGTGCTTCAACGCAATGGTTCTGATGTGTGCGATGGCGCGTCTCAATCAAATCAGGTTGCTGTTTTCACAACCCTTTTACTTCCGTAATGAATACTCTGAAACACCCTAAACATGTTTGTTTGGCCTAATGGAGTCTGTGGGACGCGTTTGTTAGTGTGTTTCAACGGAATGCTTCGGATGTGTCCGTTAGCATGTTTCACGCAAATCGGGTGTCATTTTCGCACCTCTTTTGCTTCCGTAATGAAACTCTCTGGAACACCCCAAACATGTTTGTTTGGCCCAACGGAGTGTATTAGACGCGTTTGTTGGTGTGCTTCAACGGAATGGTCCCGATGTGTTCGTTGGTGCATTTCACGCAAATCGGGTATCATTTTCGCACCACTTGAACGTCCGCAATGAAACTCTCCGAAACACCCAAAACTTGTTTGTTTGGCCCAACGGAGTGTATGCGACGCGTTTGTTGGTGTGCTTCCATCGAATGGTTCCGATGTGTCTGTTGGCGTGTTTCATGTAGATCGGGCGCTGTTTCTACACCACTTTTACTTCTGTAATGAAACTCTCTGAAACACCCCAACATGTTCATTTGGCTCAACAGAGAGTATGGGACATGTTTTTTGGTGCGCTTTAACGTAATGGTTCTGATGTGTGCGATGGCGCGTATCAATCAAATCGGGTTGTTGTTTTCGCACCCCTTTTACTTCCGTAATGAATGTCTCTGAAACACCCCAATCATGTTTGTTTGGCCGAACGGAGCGTATGGGACGCGTTTGTTTCTGTGCTTTAACGGAATGGTTCCGATGTGTGCGACGCATTCCATTGAAGCACAGCAACAAACACGTCCCATACACTCCATTGGGCCTAACAAACATGTTTTGGGTGTTTTGGAGAGTTTTATTACGTCACTAAAAGTACTGCAAAAACGGCACCCGACTTCATTGAGACGCGCTGTCAGACACATCGAAGCCATTCAGTTGAAGCACACCAACAAACGTGTCCCGTACACTCCTTTGGGCCAAACAAACATGTTTGGGGTTGATGGGAACGGGGTCCCGATCTTCCTATAGGTTCTGATAATCAACGATTTGGGCGCAGTCGCGACACAAATCGATCCGGCTTCCGAACGGCACGTTCCGAACCCCGCAATCGCAGCACCACGTCTCCTCTGGTTATCACCCGCGTGAACAAGGATGACCTCGCTGAGAAAGCTAGTCTTTGCCTGGGAATCGAGGAACACAAGCAAGAACGAATTAGAAAGCAACCAAATTGCAGATGAAGATTAAACTCACAAAGTTGGGGTCTCACAAACCGATGAAACGGCGACACTGTTTTTAACAGGAATAATCTAAGCAAAACCCAAACCCCAATGGTGGGGTGACGGCTGGTTATAAAGGAATTGGGGACGTGAAAGTCCCCAATTCACAACCCTAACTGACTCTAACTCGGTACAAGGCCAACCGGCTCAAAGTCGATGTCGTAGCACCCTAACAGATTCTGGATTGTCCACTGTTTCAATGATTCCTGTGGACTTTGGAGGAATTTGGATGTGGGACTTGTTCCATTGGAAAGATAATCTCGTCCTCTTTCCACCAAGTGGTAGATCGCCTAAAACGGATTCCGTATGCGACCTGGGCACCCGTTTTAGTACGGACTGCTCCTGGACTCCGAGTTGGATTCGAAGTCGACGTGAGCTGGATCTCCTACTTGGCTTGGACGTCCTTGTCCGACTTGAAGTTGGTCTTCAGGGCTTTCCTTGACCTCTCCATAATTCCTAATCATAATATAATCATTAGGTAACAATCTATTCTCTATAGTAACATATAAACTCGTACTTAAGAACGACCTCACCTCTAGATTCAATTGTCGTGCCCGAGCTCTAGTGATTGGTCCTTCATTTGTCGTAGCGGGAGAAGAATTGTGTGTCACCATGGATGTGATGTCCTCATCACCTTGTCTCCGGCCATCCCCTTGATCTTCATCACCGACAAATTGACTCTACGCAGCACGGTGATGCTTCTACACCACTCAATCGACCCCCAAACTCTATCCTCCGCCGCGCGCATCGCTGGCGTTGAGCTCCCTCTACGGCCTCTCGTCGCCGGCCACCTTCCGTCGATCGCCGGCGACCAACTTCACCACCGGTGTGCGCGCTGTGACCGACTGAGCACCAAGCAGGCTCTGGCGGAACCCCGCCGCCGTTGAGCTCGCCGGAGCTCCGCCCCCCCCCCCCCCCCCCCCCGCCCCCGCGCATTCCCCTGATTTTCCCTTTTTTCAAATTTTTAAATTGATTTTGTTATTTTCTAATATGTTTTGTAAAATGCATAATAAATCGTTGAAAGCTCTAAAAATAATGAACCAAAATTCTATGAAATCCTTTTGAAATACTCTAATTTTCTGCTGAAACACTTTTTTAAGAAGGTTCATGGAACATCCTAAATAAATAGGTTCGTGTTTTAGTGCCATGGCATGCATGACCCCCTGTAATTTTCCTAGGATTTAATCTTAATAAAGTTCAATACATGCCTGTAACGATTCTCAAAACTGTCATTTTAATTCATTATTTTCTAAATTAGATTATACATGTCACAACCCCTTTTCAAAACTTTAATATAGAGGCTTGCTAATGCATCTGTTCAGCTTCATGATTTTATCATGTATTTTAGTGCCTTTTCTTAAATTTATAAGTTTAATTAACATAAACTTTTATGAATTTTTATAAAATCCAGAGACTTCAGTTCAACCTCAACTCAACTCCAAAATTCATATTTCAAGGAGAACTATCAACTAAAAATAATCTCCTCGCAGGATCTAAAATTTCATCTTAGCCCATGGTCGATAGGTTAATAATTTACTTTAATAAACTGCCGTAATTGAAAATCGTTAAGGAAACTCTTTGTAAGTAATGATGAAAACACCATATTCTCTATGATGAAAACACATATTACCTCATTTAAAAATAACACATATTATTTCTTTGCATCATGTAGACGCTGAGGTGAACGAGGTAGTCGTAGACTAGGAGCCCGTGTTCACCGAAGACGTTCTCGCCACCGAAGCAGGAGGCCAAGGCAAGCCCCGATGCACAACTATTTTTTTTTTTTATAAAAAGTTTTCCTTTTATCTATGTGTCATGTATGTGCATTAGGTTTCCAGAAGTTGTTTGAAACCTTAGCTGCATATGTCTCCTTAGGGAACCCTATCGATATGTTGGTATAGATAACCCGTGGTAGCATGCTATGCTTAGCTATACTTACCCGTAGAACTCGAGCAGAGTGGACACTGCTCACGACTGCTAGGAGTTGAATGAAACTATCTCCTGACACATGCAGAACAATGGCTATGTATGATTAATGGAAGATAAAACTAGAGCGTCAGACAGGGGAAAGGTAGGCCGGCAACTGAACCGGGTCCAAGGTGACCGTAGTCCTGTCTGATCCGTGTGCTTCGAGCCTGACCGAGCATTGAATGTACTGATCATATGCTGGGTAATGAGTGGAGCCCAGTAAACCCAAGTAACCTAGTGATTGCAAAGTCGAACCTACCCTACGGTGTCTGATCGGACGATCTGGGGGGGGGGCAGGTGTGAGAACTCCACAGAAACCGTCTGGGATGTTTGTTCTGGTGGGATGCGGCACTGCCAAGGTAGCGTAGGAGGGAATTGACTTTTCAGGATCTGGTGTGAACGGTTGCCACGTGCTGTGACAGCCCAGGTGTCACCCGGATTAAATCGACAGACTAAAAACCCTAATCGGCAAATTTCACACATAAAAGCAAAATCGACATTGGAAATAAAAATAAATGATGTTTGAAATGCTCTAAAGGATCACTATGAAAACTTTGGCACCCAACAGAACACTATAGCAAAGTTCGGAAAAATTCAACTAACAGTGTCGAAATCCTGTTAACAGGAGATAAAATTCAAACCCTAACTCGAGACTAACCAAATTTCCATAAAACCCTAGCCATATTTTCGCATAACAATTAAGTACACTTCAAAATAGAATTGTAAGAATTTATTCAGAATTTTTGAACAAGATTTAGACCTCTTTAAAATTCACAGAAATAATAATAATCTTAGAAATTCAAGAATTTGTAGAAGCCAAATCATGACTTAAACCCTAAATGAAAAGTGCTCCCAATAAATCACTGAGCCTACACAAAAATGTTCAAAAATTTTTGAACTCAGGAAGCATGTCTTTCATTTGAATAAGGATTCAAGCTTGAAACTGTAGCAAAAAGAATTTAAGAAAAAGGGAGTTGGCCAGGGCGGGCCACAGTGCCCCGCCGCTCGCCCGACCGAGCGGCGAGCGGCAGGGCATGGTCCCCCAGCCGGCGCGGCATTGAATTGCACAGCTTCATCGATTTCCCGCGCCTCTCCCTCTCCCTCTCTCTCTCTCCTGCCGTCTCTTTTCCGCACGTCGAGCACCACCCGAAGCTGCCCACACCGTGCCGCCATACCGGGGCATGGCTGGCCATGCCGCACCCCGCCCCCCCGCTCCCCCTATTCCCCCGCTCCGAGCCCCTTTAAATTGGCGCACCTCCTTCTCCTTCCCCCCCCCCCCCTTTTCCTCCCTCTCTCCTCCCTGCTCCACGGCCGCCGCCGCCCACCATTGCCGAGCACCCCCCCCTCCACGGTGAACTCCACTTCCCAAACCTCCTCCATTCCATTTTCCTCAACTAATTCCTTCCTCCCTTCCCTGTGAAGCTCACAGCACTTCCCCTTCTCCGGATTTGAGCCCCAGTCGCCGGAATTTCACTCGCCGCCGCCGCCATCACCACTCCTCCGATGAGAACCCCTTTCCCCCGTAAAAACTCGATCTTCGTCATGTTGCCGAGGATCATCGTGTCGCGTAGATGGAGTAGGACCAAGGATCGACCGCCGGCAACCACCCCTTCGCCGGAATTTGGCCGTCGGAGCTCGCCGGAGATCCATTCCCCTGTTCTGCCTTTTCTTTTTATTTTTCCTATTAATTTCTCTACCTTGTAAATTCCCTAGAAATCCACAGAAAAATCCAAAAATAGAAAAACAAAATTTGTTAGAAGCCTCATGAGAAGGACTAATTTTCTGTTAAAGCACTTTTTCAAAACGATAAAGAATTTTCAGAAATAATTAGAATACTCTTTTCTGTTTTTGAATTTTAATTTAAATTCTAGAGCAGTGCTAGGGCTAATATTTGATCTACAAGTACATAATGGCAATAGACACCTTCTAGAATGTTACGAGGATTTTAGGACCATAAAGTTGCATATAATACTTTAACAATACTCAGTTTTAGCTAGTTAAGGTACCATTTTCTAAAATACATTGTAAAAGTCATCCAAAAGATTAGACCCAAAAGCAAAGTTTTAGCATTGGTGCTCATGAGTAACTATATGAAATTTCATAATTTTATTCAAAGGGTTACTATTGATTTCTGATTTTATAGAATTTGATAACAGAAAATTTGATGAATTTTTATAAAATTTTAAAAAATTCATTTAGGCCTCAACCAAAGTTCAAAATGCATATTTCAGAGAGTGCTATCAATTAAAAATAATCTTGAGGTATAATTAAAAGTTTCATTTTAACCCTAGGGTAATAGTCGTAGTTTATTAAGTAATTATCACCCGAAAAAAAGTGTCGATCTAACCCTAACCAAAGTTGAAATCCTTAAGTTTGAGAAAATGCCAACTAAAATTCATTTCCAGAACAGAAAATAAGAAGTTTCATTTGAACCCCAATCACAGGATCAAAACTTAATAAAAACGACAAAATCGAGGAATTAGGGTTAACCCTAATTCCTAACGTCAAAACCCTAGTTAATCCTTACTAAAGGCATCATGTAGATTCTGAAGTGCACGAAGTAGCTGCAAATCTAGTTGCATCGACCTCCACAGAAGAAGTCTTCAACAGCTCCGGAGAACCAGGCAAGCCCCGGTGCACAACCGAAGTTTAAATTTTCCTTTTATAACTCAGTGTGTCTTGTTTGTGCATTAAGTGCTAGGAGTTGATTGAAACCATAGTTGCATTTGTTTCCATAGGAAACCCTAATGGTAGTTGCTATAGATACCCCTTAGTAGGCTATGCTTAGTAGATAGTGCCGGTAGAAGTCGAGCAGAGCTCAAGATTGGTAGGATGTTGAATGAAACTATTACATGAGACATGACACATGGTTCTGAATAAGTAAGAAAAGATAAAAGATTGAGGGTCAGATCAGGTACAAGTAGATCGACAACTGTTTCGGGACCAGGGTGACTGTGACACCCCAGGTGTCACCAGGGAAAAGTCGACAAACTATAAACCCTAAATCCTAATTTCACTCAATTTAAAGCAGTTTCAATCATAGAAATGAAAAGCAACATTGTTTAAAATACTTTAAGGAGACACTAGGAAAAATTTGACAAACGGCAGAGCTTTTAGCAAAGTCCGGAGAAATTTCAACTAAAAGTGTCGAAATCTCGTTAACAGAAGAAATCCAAACCCTAACGCTTGACCATCAAAGTTTCCATAGAACCCTTACATAACAATTAAGTACACTTCAAAATAGAATTTTGGGAAATTATTCAAGATTTTTGGAAAAGATTTAGACCTCTTAAAAATTCACAGAAGCTATAATCAACCTAGAAATTTAAGAATTTTTAGAGGCCAAATCATGACTTGAACCTTAAATGAAAAGTGCTTCAAATAAATTCCTGAGCTTGTATAAAAATTCTCAAAAATTTTCGAGCTTGGAAAGTGTGCCATTTCATTGAATTACAATCCAGCTTGGTTAAATGAAAAAAAATAAAAAAATAAAATAAAAGAGAGCACCGTTGCCGGGCGGGCTACAGTGCCCGCCGAGCGGCAGGGCACCGCCCGCCCGACACGGCCTTTGTGTCGTACGTCGCCGTTTCAGCGCCGCGCCACTCCCGTGCCTCCCTCTCTCTCACTCCCTCCTCACTCCACCGCTCTCTCTCTCTCTAGCCCTCTTCCCCCTCTCCCTCTTCTCTGCCCGAGCGCGCCATTTTCCCCCTCACTGTGCGCCGCCCGACAACTGCGCGCCACCCGAGCCGCCCCAGCGCGTCGTCCGCCTTGACGCCATGCCGGCCATAACCCTAATGTCCCTCCAACCCTACGCCGAGCTCTCCTTTAAAGCGGTGCACCTCCCCCCCACTTCTCCTTCTTCCTTCACCCGCGCGCACAGCCCTCCTCTCATCTTCCTCTCTGCTCAGTGCGCCATTGCCGCGAGCACCACTCGCTCGTCGACGGCTCACTCCGGCGAGTTCCAAGCCGCACCACCGTGCCCCATAGGCTCCCCTCCACCCCCAGTTGCTCTCCGAAGACCAAGCCCGCCGGCGGTGCCCTAGCTTCACCGGAACGCCGCCGCCTTCCCTCGGCCGAAGAGCAACGCCGGCGGCCACCAATCTGTGAAATTCCTCACGACGGTACGACGATCCTCCAATTCCTCTTGCCGGCTGTTAGCTCTCACCCTTGCGCAACCCTTTGACTTGAATCCGGCCACAGGTGACCGTCGTCAGGGAAGAACGCCGTGTGCCACCCCGTCGGCCGCCATTGACGCCACCTCGGCCCCCACGTCGCCGGCCCTGTTTCACTCTCCACCGTGGCCTCCATCCTCCACGAACTAGTGCAGTGAGTCGAGGTGAAGCTCCCCGACATCTTAGTTCTTGCCCTAGCCCTCTTCTCCGGCGAGGAGCTCACCGGAGCACCGCCTGTGCCGTGTGCTCTGTTTTGCCAGCTACTGTTCCATTGATTTTCTAATTTTCCTTTAATTAGCCAGAGATTGTCAGGCTTGTAGCAAATCATGAAAAAATCCAAAAATGCCAAACCAAAATTTGTTAGAACCTTCGTGAAAAGTACTAATTTTTTGTTAAAGCACTTTTTAACAAATGACCAAACATTTGCAGAATTAATTAGAAACACTCCTTTCTGTTTTTGAATTTTAAATTGCATTATGGAGCAATACTAGGGCTAACCTTTGATCTACAAGTACACCATGGTACTACACACCCTCTGGAATTTTATGAAGATTTTAGGAACACGAAATGGCATCTAACCCTATTAAATAACTTCAATCTGCCTAGTTTAAATAGCATTTTCTAAAGTACATTGTAAAAGTCATTTACAAGGTTAGATCCCAAAAGCAAAGTTGTAGACCTGGTGCCCAGGAATGCTCACATAAAGTTTCATAATTTTATTCTAATGTTTACTGGTGCTTTCTGATTTTACAAGACCTAAAAATAGGAACTTTGATGAATTTTTATAAAATATAGAAAATTCATCTAGGCCCCACCCAAAGCCCAAAATGCTTATTCCAGAGGGTACTACCAACTACAAATAATCTTGAGGAAGAATTAAAATCTTCATTTTAACCCTAGTTTAATAGCCGAAGTAATTAAATAATATTAACCCATGAAAAGTGTCGCAATAACTTAACTAAAGTCGAAGTTGACGAACATGCCAACTAAAAGTCACCTCATGGGAGTTTAATAGACTTCTTTAAACATCATTCACAGAGTAAGAATTTAATTTAATCGACGGCGTCGAGTGATTAGGGTTAACCCTAATTCCGGGCGTCGCCAATCTAAACCCTAGGTTGTTATTGATAATAATAATAAGTTCCATGTTTCATTAAACTTATCATAATCCTACTGCATCATGTAGCTTCTGACGCTAACGAGGTAGCTGCCGATCCAAGTTCCTCGACCCCTGCCGAAGAAGTCGACATCAGCTCAGAGGAACCAGGCAAGCCCCGGTGCACAACCGAATTTTTTTTAAAGTTTTACTTTTACAACTCAGTGTGTCTTGTTTGTGCATTAGGTGCTAGGAGTTGATTGAAACCATAGTTGCATTGTTTCCCATAGGAAACCCTGACGGTAGCTTGTCTGGATACCCCTAGTATGCTATGCTTAGCAGATAGTTGTCGGTAGAAGTCGAGCAGAGTGGACGCTGCTCGCGAGTAATAGGGTTTTGAATGAAACTATTCCATGGGATGTGCCACACGATTTGTCAATAAGTAAGAAAGATAAAAGATTGAGGGTCAGACTGGGTACAAGTAGGTCGGCGACTGGTCCGGGACCAGGGTGACCGTAGTCTAGTCTGATCCGTGTGGCACAGCTGGGCAAGTATTGAATGTACTAATCGTATGCTGGGTGTTATGGGCCCCGGTAAACCTACGTAGCCTAGTGATTGCAACGTGGAACCTGCCCTACGGTGTCTGACTAGGAGGAGATCTGGGGTGGGCAGCGTGGGAACTCCACAGAAACCGTTTGGGACGCGTTGTCTGGTGGGATGCGGCGCTGCTAAGGCATGCGTAGGCTGGAATTGACGTTGTAGGAGCTGGTGAGAACGGTTGCCACGTGCGAGTCTGGGACACGCACGTGGCGTACGATTAGGTTAACCCTGCAGTGGTATAAAAATCGGTTCGAATCGCTGTCGCTCTCAGCTATGAGCTTACTTGGACTCTCTGTCACATTTTAGTAAATAGGTTGAAACACCATGAGAATGAATTATGAATATTAATATTGCTATTGTTGATTCTGTTATGTTTGTTTAGTTCAGTGCTAACTAAATTTACTTTCTAATCACTTAATCTGGTGCTAAAACTTGACAAGAGTAGTATAGGCTTGCAAGTCCTTTTGCAAGTAAACCCTCCCGAGTCAGCCTTCATGTCTAGGAGTCGGCTGTAGTCAGCCACTTTTGTCGGGTAAGCCTTGCTGAGCTTCTTAGAAGCTCACGCGTTAGCATTTTGTGGTTTTTCAGGCGCCGTCATGCAGGAACCAGCAGGTAACTTCCATTGGGAGGAGCCTCCCCTCGAGTTTGGGAACCTCCATTGGGAGTTGTGCGAGTCGCCGCATTGAATGTTGAAGTGGCTAGTAGCATGACGCCCGTGGGCACGGCGCGTGCTTTTGCTTAAGTCCGAGTGTCGGAGTTGTAATCGTTTAAGTCTTCCGCTGTTATCGTTTTCAAAACTGTTGCGTACTCTGAAACATTGTAATATTCAACTTCTAAGTTAAGAACCAATGATGTATTAAGTGCTCTCTTCTTGTAAATTATTGCTGTTTATCCCTGCCTGTGTTGTATCGTGTGTACGCTCGCTTCACCGAGCGTTGCCCAACACGATCTTGGCTTAACGACTGACCGGATTCGTCCCGAGACGAGGTTTCTGGACGGGTCGTGTCAGCTTTGGTATCAGAGCCGTGTTGGGAAACGATACAACGTTTAAGTCATATTTTCAAAAATTTACGTGCGAGTGAGGTACGCGCCCTATTAGTTAATAGGTTATCAGGTGGCAAGCTAACCTAGTGTAGGGGCTAACTAAACCCAGCTTAGATTTATTTTTCTGTAACGACGCACCTACGCTCAGGTAAGCAAGGTAAGGTACGCCGCTCGACTGCGGTGAAAGGTCGAGAAATCCCTGTTGCATCCGCAGCAGTAGCGTTCTATACCATGGTGGTACGGAAGGAGGTATTATGTTCGCTGTAACATAGTACGCCCCCTTGCCGTTTAGGGAGAGAAGCGGCCCTCTACCGTACGAGGTGTGGGTTACGGACCTGTTGCGAATGCAGACCTTCGCAATAGTAGAGTCTTGTGTCTTTGGCACACAAGAGATGAGTTTGTTCCTCACGACTTCGGTTTTGTGGAACACTCTCATACCTCCGCTGTCTGAGGTAAAGTGCAGTCTGTCGCCGCGCAGGGAAGGTCGGACACGTGATCCCCGTACGTGACCTACTCGGGGCGACACATATGGCAATGATATGGGTTGTTGTTTTTACTTTTGATATATATTATATTGCACTGCCTGTGATGCCATTTTCGGCAGGTATGCTAACCACGATATCGTAAGAAACGTGTAGTAACAGCTAACTTGAGTGCGATTCTGCCACCGCCTATGCGTATTCTTTTACTTTGTGAGGACGTATAGGCCGATGTAGGATTGCATTGCATGAAGAAATGTTAAAATCCTTCAAACTTATACTAAAACCATCCAGGAGCAAAAATTCCATCAATAATGGCTGTAGCACGATCAGAAAAATTAAGAAGTCAACCTGGATACCTTCCTCCCTTAGGAATTGCGTGGAATCAGCCGAGTTGGAGTGAAACCCTTGTACACCATCGAGCTTTTTTTTCCAATACCTTCCTCGATGAGAAGATTGTCTCCTTGACAGGTCAACTTAGATGGTAAAGCACCTTGGGCAAATAGGCTGTCACCAGTTAGCATCCTTAGTGACAGACTTGGATCACCTTTTACGCAGGGATGAAAAATATTTTATGTATCGGAAGATTTAGCATGCTTTGAACTATGTGTCAACATGTGGCTTCTTTGGTAAAATATTATTCATCTCTGTGATGCAGATGGACGCCAACACGATCGAGCATGGGATCGCGGAGATAGGCATTGAGGACTCCACCCCTACCTACGTCACCAAGAAGTCAGGATGCCGAGGATTTGTGGAGATACTCGAGCAGACCTTGCAGTCACTGGGTTATGCGGAGACTCCTTGGTTTCAGTTCCGGAAGTATCGGCAGTATGACCTACCGCGCTGCTCGGCCACCGTTACATTACCCACGCACCCTCAGCATGCCAATGGAGAGGTTTATACCACCACCACATTCGGTTCAGATAAGACGGAGGCCATCGAGTCAGCCGCTCATCAGGCTTTATTGAGGATTTGTGAGCGACACCTCGAGGACCTGGCAGACAAACCAGCAGCGTTGTTCCCGATACGGGACCAGGTGGATCGTACCTGGCATCGTAATGTCAAGAATGCTCAGAAGAGGACTTTCAGGGGAGAGATGGACCATGTCACTCCCTTGTTCACATGGAGCCTAGCGCTACTCAACTTGCATGAGGACACTGTTCTCGCAGCCCAGATGGATCGTCAGGCCTTGCGACAGGCTCATGTAGAGATGGCTCAACTCAAGAAGAAGGTCCAGGACTTGGAGAGTGTCACATCCCAAAAGTTTCAATCTTTTGTCCTTTTGATATGAGCTCACTGACTCAATCTTTTGATTTCAACCTTTTCCTGTTTGGATTTATTGGGTCAGGGTTTTTGAAATTCGTCGTTTTTCGCATAACCCTAGTCGTGCTTTCAAGAAGCCTTTTGTTTTCTTAATAAAACTACCCCAATGTTTTTGCATAAAAATCAACTATACATTAAAATAGAATTTTGGAGATTTTATGAAAATTTTTGATAAAGGTTTAAACCCCTTTAAAATTCCAACAATTTTGAACCTAATTGAAAATTCACAGATCTTTAGAAGCTGATTCAGTGAACTTTCCATTAATAAAAGTTGTTCCAAATAATTCCTTTAGTACACACAAAAAGTTTCAAAAATTCTTGAGCTAGGGAGCTAGGTCTTTCTGTTGTATCAAGAGGGAAGGTAATTGAATTAAAATGAAATTCGACAACAGCCTGACCATGAACAGTGTGCCGCCCGCAGCGGCCATTGCCGTGGCTGCAGCCTGGGCAGCGCCGGCCGATTTTGCGCGCCTTTACTCCGAAGCCTTCCTGCGGATCTTTTGCAAAGATCTTCTCCACTGCTCCGCTACTCTCCCATCCCCCTTCCTCTCTCCTCCCCCTCTCTCTCACTGGCGCTGTCCTTTCTCCGCTCAGGCACGACATCGCCACTGCCGAGCCACCGCCTCCCGCGCCCAATTGCCGGCCGCCGCACCTCTGCCCTATCCGCGTGCACCCCGGCTCTCTCTCCCTCCCTTGGCTCAGTTTCCCCTCGAGTACAAGGCCGAAGCACCAGCACCACCTCCTTTCTTCTTCCCTGCTCTGTTCCTGCCAGTGCACCGCCGCCATTGCCGCCCCACCGTCGCCAGCTCACTCCGGCCACTCCCAAGCCACGCCACCGTGCCCGGAAGATCCCCCTCGACCCACTGAAACTCTCCGAACACCAAGAGCCCCTGCCGTGCACTATTTCCTCCGGAACGCCACTGCCCTGTTCCTCGGCCGACAACACGCCGGCGGCCACTTCTTCCCAAAATTCATCACCACGGTAGCTCCATTCTTCGATTCCTTTCACCAGCTTTTCCTGTCACCATGGTACACCTATTTGATAAGCTATTGATCGCAGCTCATCGTCGGTGAGGAAGGAACACCTCACGCCACCCGTCGGCCGCCATTAGCAGCGCTTCAGAGCTCACGTCGACAACCACCCTGCTGCCTTTCCCGTGGCCTAAATCTTTTCCAAATCAGTTCCTTGAATCAAGGTGATGCTCCACGACCATCTAATTCCTGCCCCAACCTTCTTCTCCGGCGAGATTTCACCGGAGCACCGCCACTGACCATTTTCCCCTGTTTCTGCTACTGTTCCATTCAATTTTCTATTTTCCCTATTAATTAGTCAGAAGTTGCATAGTGTGTAGAAAATCATGGAAAAGTCTAAAAATGCCAAACCTAATTTTAATTGAATCCTTGATTAATGAATTAATTTTCTGTTAAAGCACTTTTTCAAAACTGTCCCTGGAATTTCCTTAATAATTCAGTGTATTATTTCTGTTGTTGATTTTTGATTGAAGTTCCAGAAGGTTTCTAGGGTTGATTTTTGTACCATAATTTTATCTTGGCATGATGTATCTCCTGCATTTTTACCAGAATTTTTCATGAACATTGTGCATGCATGTCATTGATATTATCCCCAAAACCCTAGACTATTTACCTTTGTCTAAAGTACATTAGGCCAGTCGCCCAAAAGCCCAAGACCTTTAACAAAAACTTTAGTTTAGATGCTCAGTAGTAGATATATAAAGTTTCATGATTTTTGCATAAGTTTTAATACATGTTTCTGATTTTATAAGTTTGAAAAACAGAACATTGTGTGATTTTTAATAAAATCTTAGGAGCTCAACTTGACCCCAGACCAGAGCCAAAAGTCTTAGTTTAGATCCTACTTTAAACTAAAAATGGTCCCATGCCTGTAACTTAACTTTGAATTTCACCGGAAAAGTCGTAACGACTTTTACGGCACCGTTACGGTATTCCCGATGTCGTAAACGGGCAACGACCATCGGAGGGCTCGTGTTCCTGTTAACGCGAGTCAAAACCACTCAAACTTAGTCTCGTAGTAACCCAAGCCACTTAGTAAAGCCAGTACATGAGATGTGTTTTGGGATTTTTCCCGGAAATGACATCCGTGTGCCACCCGATATCGGAACCGGAACCCGGGAACCGGGAAAACCCGTAACCGGAATCGGTAAAACTGTTTTGGCTATAACTTGAGCTGTAGAACTCTGATTGCCTTCGTTCTTTTTGCATTGTGTTCATAAACTCAGTAGCTACCTCTCTGCATCATATCGCATTATTTGGGCATTATGGCATCATGGCATGCATCTCATACCGTCGCGTTTTACTTTATAGCTTACGAACCGCCAGAGAGTGACGCGGGTGCTGCTACGGGAGAAGCACCAGAGGTTGACCAAGCTGCTGAGGAAGTCAACACTGCTGCTGTTGAAGGCAAGCACCTCATATTGCTACCCTAAGTAATTTACTTAATGATTAATATGAATGCTTACGTATAGGAATGCATAAAGTCGGGCTTAGTAGTAACATTGGGAAAACCTATTATTGTTGCATGTACCCCTCCTTGGTATTGAATACGTCACCTTGTCAACCTGGGTAGAATGTCTTCGATTGAGTCACGAAATGCTTAGCCATGCTTAGATAACACGGTAGAAGTCGAGTGGTAAGTCCCACTCGCACGTATAGGAACCACCTTGATTACTTATGGACTTGTGGCGAGTTCATATGTTGGTAAAAGTTGAAAAGTGTTAAAAGCTGAAATCTGGACGGTGGGATAGGAGTGCAGCAAGACATGGAGGTCTTGTGTGCCGTAGGCCCCGTCTGGGTTGACCTAGGACCCGGCCGTGTTATTCTTGGCCTGAGCACTTTCCGTTCATACCACATGTCCGATATAATGGTAAGACAAGCTGAGTATCTCACTGCGTACCAACGTTTGGCCGATGACTGCACGGTGTGTGGAACGAGGGAGTCATGGGTGCCTGCGAGGCCGTGACACTCGACGAGGGACTCACGTGTGCCTGCGAGGCCGTGGTACTCGGCACCGTGCGGATTTTCCAACCGTGTGGGCACGAGTGTGAAAAAGGTTGACATGAGTACCCCCTTGTGTAACTTTAGCGGGTTGCATGAGCCGTATGGTCCTCAGTCGTGTGGGTACAGTTGGACTCCCCTGCAGGGCGTAAAATCGGTTCGAATCCGCCGCGGTCTCGGTTATGATCAAAGCTCAGTGTCCTTTGGATAATATCGTAGAATTGTCATATAACATGATGGAAATTGGGATATTGTTGATGAAATTGGAATATGGTTATTGGTATCCATGGTTCGGATAGAACATGGATGATGGCATATACATGGTTTATGGTTACATGGTACTTAGGGATTGGGTTTATAGTAGTTGTTCATGCCCGCAGAGTCCTTTTACTTTATGCTTATTCGCATATGCTTAGTTCTGCTTTAAGCAATTGAGTCCTTTCCTATACCTTATTTACCTTGCTACAGCCTCATTGCATTATCCTTGGAGTCGGGAACTAATTCCCACCACAGGGTAAGACTTGCGAGTACCTTCGTACTCAACGTTTGTTGTTTAAGTTTTTGCAGGTGAGGATGAGTTGGTCTTCGGCTACTTTGTCCCCCGCCGATGCCGGCGAGGGCGAGGCGTAGTCAAGACGTTCGAGTGACCGTGATTTGCGATGTTCGTGGGCTGGGCATCGCAATCCTTTGCTGTTTTCTCATTGCAACTGCTGCGACTATCGTTTTCCTTAGAATTGCTTCCGCTCTTTAATTTGTTAGTTTCAAGACTTATGATGAACCTTGGTATGTAAGAATATTTTAAATTAATGTTTTTAATTAATGTGACCTATGTGATGTATCACCTGTGACGTCGTCGACGTGCTTGGATCTTGGGCATTGCTTGAGAAGCATGTCGGGGGACTGCCGGGTTTATATTCTCTTTTATCGGGTTGAGTTCTCGCACACCATGCGTGGGCCGCGAGTCAACTTCGTAAACTTGAATATAAATTGGTCGGGTCTCTCACAAACGCTGATATCAGAGCTATGGTTCACAAATACACCCTAAAATTTTGCTTAGCAAACACGGGGTGGGTAGTTGTGTCTTAAAATCACTAAATTCAACTAAAAGTTAGTAGTAGTGCTGTTTTTAGGCCCTCACCTTTCTTAACTCGTTTTGGTTTTTAGAACTAGGAAGGCACCCTGCATTGCTGCCCTCCTTGATAGATGGGTCGTTAGAATAGTTTAGCGGGTCTTGGCAGCCACCCATTGTGTTAGGGCGCGTGTTTTATCTAAACCCCTCCCTTTCTCTTCAAAATCGTCCATGTTGACGTTGTGTGTTTATTTTCAGTAGTGTTGTTGTGCTTGGGGAGAGTGTTTTGTGCATCCGTGTGAGAATCGTAGTACGGAGCATGTTTGCATATCATTGCATGCATCGATCATCTCTTTGCTTGGTTTGAGTTGCAAATTGCTAGTTGGGTTTTGATCATCTTTTGTTGACTGGTTTTTAACAATAAAATGAACAAGTTCTGTTTCGTCATTGGAATGACTTGTTTAACTTTCAAAACTTTTGCCATTGTTTTGAGTTTCGTGTTCAGGATTAGTGAGCTCATCCAATCTGAACATCGGTGTATGTTGGTCGGTACACCATGTCTGTCATCTCGTAGCAACCATTGCTGCCTTCATATCATCGATAGCATTCCCAACAACCCGTATTTTCCCTGTCTATGACACGTCCTTGTTGTCATAGCAATGCATCGTCTGGTTGTCTATTCTTCCGGTCGCTAACCGTGGTTTTGGCGACAGGATGAATACACAAAGCCGCACTCGTGAGGCCGGTGAAACCTCCGGAGCTGCTGAAGGCCAAGGACGCCAGACCACACCACCACCGCCACCACCAGCCCCTACCATGGCTGAAGTGCTCATGCAAATCGAGCACAATCGGCGGGAGCACTCCGAGTATCTTCGTATCATCGCTGAGGGCATCAGTCAGCGTGGTGCGGAGCGTAACGCTGCTCGTGAGGATGACTTCTCCGACTTTCGCCGCACCGAGCCGCCTATCTTCACTCGGGCCAAGGACCCCCTTGACGCTGACCATTGGCTTCGCACCATTGAGCAAAAGCTCGATCTACTCCGGTGCGGAGAGCATCAGAAGGTTCTTTTTGCTGCCCATCAGCTTCAGAATGAAGCCGGTGCATGGTGGGACACCTACCGTGCCACCCAGCCCGACAACCACCGTTACACGTGGCAAGAGTTCCGTACCGCCTTCCGTGCCTTTCACATTCCGGATGGTGTGATGGAAATTAAGAGGCTGGAGTTCCTTGCTCTCAAACAAGGCAACCGTTCGGTGATGGAGTATGTGCACCAATTCAACTACCTTGCACAGTACGCTCGCACAGAAGTGGCAACCGATGCGAGCAAGAGGGGCTATTTCTACAATGGCCTTTCTGAGGAGATGCAGGACAGGCTGTCTGTCATCATTTCAGAGGTCGGCAGCTTTAACCAGCTCGTGGATCGTGCCATAGTTGCCGAGGACAAGATGAACAAGCTTGCAGCCAAGAACCGCAAGCGTGCTGCCCCACCGCCACAGAATGGGAACCCACAGCGTCCTCGCACGGGCTCAGCTCCACCGCAGCCCATGTGGATGGTACGTCGTGCTCCTCCTGCTGCTGGACAAGCTCCCAGGCAACCTACGGGTCAGGCTGGAAATCAAGCTGTTGGACCGTGCTTCAACTGTGGCCAGCGCGGTCACCTTTCCCGTGGCTGTCCGTACCCAAGGCGTGGAGCGGGGCTGCTGCTCCAAACCAGCCACCGCGCCCACCTGTCGCTGCTCCACCACAACAAGGCAACAAGCCCCAAGTTCCCAAGCGTGGCCGTGTCAACTACACGACCGCCGCGGATGTGCCTGAAGGTGCCGACGTGCTCGTTGGTACGTTATCCGTCGACTCTCGTCCTAGCAAAGTTCTTTTTGATTCTGGTGCATCACATTCCTTTATTAGGCGAGAGTATGCCACACAATATAACTTAAAGATATTCCCTACCCGTACACCTTATCTCATAGAATCCCCCGGAGCCAAAATCCACGTAGACTCCATGGTTCCAACATCGTTGGCTCCAGTCAGCGGTGTTACCTTGCAAGCCAATCTCTTACTCCTAGATCTTCAGGGGTTAGATATCATTCTTGGGATGAATTGGATGATTTCCCACGATGCCGTCATCCACGTGGCTTCCAGAGTTGTTTCTCTGAAAGGCCCAACCGGCGATCGTTTTTCGCTACACCTTGAGGGTGATAGTTCTGGGTTGTACCATTTGAAAGGTGCGACTAGTTCTGAGCTTTCCTCTATCCCTGTTGTGTGTGAATATCCGGATGTTTTCCCCAATGATTTGCCGGGTATGCCGCCCGACCGGGCTGTTGAGTTTGCCATCGAACTCGAACCAGGAACAGCTCCTATTTCAAAACGGCCGTATCCGATGTCTTCTGAGGAGTTGGCTGAAATGAAGAAACAGTTGAAAGATCTCCTCGACAAGGGCTTTATTCGTCCAAGTTCTTCTCCTTGGGGTTGTCCCGCTATCTTTGTGAAGAAGAAAGACGGCACATTGCGCATGTGTGTCGATTATCGTCCCTTGAACGCCGTTACCATCAAAAACAAATATCCACTTCCGCGGATCGATATCCTTTTCGATCAGCTTTCTGGCGCTCGTTGTTTCTCCAAAATTGATTTAAGGCTGGGCTACCATCAAATAAAGATCAGAGAAGAGGACATTCCAAAAACCGCTTTTTCTACTCGTTACGGCTTGTACGAGTACCTTGTCATGTCCTTTGGTCTCACAAATGCCCCTGCCTACTTCATGTACTTGATGAACTCTATTTTGATGGAGGAACTCGATGTATGTGTGGTGATCTTCATCGATGATATTCTTGTTTTCTCCAAGACGGAAGCAGATCATGCTGTTCACCTCCGAATTGTACTCGGGAAGCTTCGTGAACACCGTCTTTATGCCAAATTCAGCAAGTGCGAATTCTGGCTGCACGAAGTTGCTTTTCTCCGAAATGCCCCAATTATGTTTGTTTGGCCGAACGGAGTGTATGAGACAGTTTTGTTTGTGTGCTTTAACGGAATGGTTCCGATGTGTGCGATGGTGCGTCTCACTCAAATCGGGTTGCCGTTTTTGCACCACTTTTACTTTTGTAATGAATCTCTCGGAAACACCCACAACATGCTTGTATGGCCCAACGGAGTGTGTGGGACATGTTTTTTAGTGTGTTTTAACGGAATGTTTCGAATGTGTCTGTTGGCACGTTTCACGCAAATCGAGTGTCATTTTCGCACCACTTTTACTTTCGTAATGAAACTCTCTGCAACACCCAAAACATGTTTGTTTGACCCAACGGAGTGTATTTGACACATTTGTTGGTGTGCTTCAACGGAATGGTTTTGATGTGTTCATTCGCGCGTTTTACGCAAATCTGGTATAGTTTTGGCACCACTTTTACTTCCACAATGAAACTCTCTGAAACGCCCCAAACATGTTAGTTTGGCCCAACGGAGTGTATGGGATGCGTTTGTTGGTGTGCTTCAACGCAATTGTTCCAATATGTGCGATGGCGCGTCCCAATCAAATTGGGTTGCTGTTTTCGCACCCCTTCTACTTCCGTAATGAAAGTCTCCGAAATGTCCCAATCATGTTTGTTTGGCCGAACGGAGTGTATGGGACGGGTTTGTTTGTGTTCGTTAACGGAATGGTTCCGATGTGTGCGATGGCGCGTCTCACTCAAATCGGGTTGCCGTTTTCGCATCACTTTTAGTTTTGTAATGATTCTCTCCGAAACACCCCACATATGCTCATTTGGCAAACGGAGTGTGTGGGACGCTTTTGTTAGTGGGTTTCAATGGAATGCTTCGGCTGTGTCCATTAGCACGTTTCACGCAAATCGGGTGTCATTTTCGCACCACTTTTACTTTCGTAATGAAACTCTCTAGAACACCCCAAACATGTTTATTTGGCCCAACGGAGTGTATTGTACGCGTTTGTTGGTGTGCTTCAATGGAATGGTTCCGATGTGTCCGTTTCACGCAAATCGGGTGCCGTTTCGTACCACTTTTACTTCCATAATGAAACTCTCTGAAACACCCCAAACATATTTGTTTGGCCTAATGGAGTGTATGGGACATGTTTGTTGGTGTGTTTCAATTGAATTTAGAAGGGAGATTTGAATTTTCACGAAAATCAAAAAAAAAGGAAAAACAAGGGGAAGGCTGCGCCACCACCCGGCCACGCCTGCGCGGCTGGCCACTCCATCCCATCGCTGCGCGAATCCCGCTGTCTCTCTCTTCTCTCTCCCGCGCTGTCTCTCTTCCGCCCGCGCACACCACCGCCCGCGCGTGCCTATCACCGCACGCTCTGTGCCCCTCCCGTGGACAGCCCTATAGAGCGCAAACCGGTGCACTCCAAGCCTTGAAACCTTGCCATTTAGCTCCGCCCTACCCCCACGCAGCTCACAGGCCAAACTGTTCCCAGTTTCGTTACCTCAAACACCGGGAACAGGGTCGTCTTCAACCTCCAGCCAAAAACCGAGCTGCGACACAATTTCTTCGATTCCGCCCTCTCCGTGCAAAATTGGTTCGATTCCTCCCACCTGCAACTCCCTCTGATCCGTGCGCACCTACGTGACACGCTCTTGGTCGCAGAAAACCAGCGGAGCTGCTGGCGTTAGCGCGCCACCACCGGACCACCGTTGTTGCCGCTCGGAGCTCACCGTCGACCTGCACCTTCGGCCATCCTCCACACCTTCAGCACCCATAAACCAATTCTATACGTCGAGGTGAAGCTCTCAGACACCCTAATCAAGCCCTAATTCCCCTTCTTCACCACACACGTCGCCGGAGTTGGAGCTCCACCATGGCTCCTCGTTGCCGGCCACCTTCCGGCCATCACCGGCGGCCAAATCCGGTACCCACGAGTGGCGCTTGACATGCTAACCATGAATCCAACCTTCCCTTGCCAAATCCCACCACCGTCGAGCTCACTGGAGTTCTTCCCCCGCCTCCCCTGTTCTGAGATCCGTTTTTCTTTTTTTCAAATTTATTTTTATTTTAGTTATTTTCTGGTCTATATTGTAAAATGTGCCATAAATCAGAGAAAGCTCCAAAAATTTTGAACCAAAATTCTTTTGAATCCCTGTTAATAGTCTAATTTTCTGTTGAAGTAGTTTGTGTTGAAAGCTCATGGAACTTCCTAAATAAATGTATTCGTTAAAATAGTTTTTGAATTTTAGTATAAGTTTAATGCATTTTCTAACACTCAAACCTGTGCATATCTCTCTGTTATGGTATGCATGTCATCATATAAATTTTCTTTATTTTATCATGACAAGTTGCTATGCATGTATGTGAAATAACTAGATTCTACCATTTAAATTTACTATTTTTCTAAAATATGTTATGTAGGTCATCCAAAAATTCAAATGCTTAATCAAAACTTTAGTTTAGATGCTCACTGGTACCTCCATCAAGTTTCATGATTTTACCATAAGTTTTAGTGTTTGTTTCTGATTCTATAGTTTTAAATAACTGAAAATTGTTAGATTTTTAATAAAATCTTGGAAGCTCAACTGGACCCCAAACCAGTGCCAAACATCTTGTTTTGGAGGCTACTTTGAACAAAAAATAGTCCCCTACCCGTAACTTAAGTTTGATTTTTCATCGAAAAGTCGTTACGACTTTTACGATGTTTACGATGTTTATCGATGTCGTAAACGGACAACAATAGTCGGTGGGCTTGTATTCTTGGTAACGCGAGCAAAACCTTCAAACCTAGTGTCATAGTAACCCCTAGCCACCTAGTGAAGCCTCTGCATGAGACATGTTTTGGGATTTTTCCCGAAAACGATGTCCGTGTGCTACCAGATATCTGAACCATAACCCGGGAACCGGGAACCAGTTTTCCGAATCGCTAAAACTGTTTTTAGCATAACTTGAGCAGTAGACCTCCGTTTGACGTGTTTCTTTTTGCACTGTGTTCGTAGTCTTAGTAGCTACCTCTCTACACCAGATCACATCATTTGTTTGCATCATGGCATACTTCTCATACCGACGCGTTTTCCTTTATAAAGTACGATCCGTTGGAGAGTGCCACGGGTGCTGCTGAGGGAGGAGCACCAAAGGCTGACCAGGTTGCTGAGGAGAAACACCACCGCTGCTGCTGAAGGCAAGCACCTCATATTGCTATCCTAAGTAAATATTTAATGTTAATATATATGCTAACGTATAGGATTGCATTAGTCGAGCATTAGTGATAATGTTTCGGGAAATTCTATAATTGTTGCATGTTACCCCTACTTGATGTTGATTACGTCACCTTGTCAGCTGGGTAGTGTGTCATTGTTCAAGTTACAGAATGCTTAGCCATGCTTAGATTAACGGTAGAAGTCGAGTGGTAAGTCCCACTCGCATGTATAGGATTTACCCCGGTTACTTATGAGCTTGTGGCGAGTTCATATGTTGATAAAAGTTGGAAAGTA
Organism: Oropetium thomaeum; assembly: GCA_001182835.1. Classification (NCBI taxonomy): domain Eukaryota; kingdom Viridiplantae; phylum Streptophyta; class Magnoliopsida; order Poales; family Poaceae; genus Oropetium; species Oropetium thomaeum. Next base: position 1,714,277 of record LFJQ01000020.1, on the reverse strand, counting down.
CTAAAACTGAAATCCGGACGGTGGATAGGAGTGCAGCAAGACGTGGAGGTCTTATGCGCCGTAGGCCCCGTCTGGGTTGACCTAGGACCCGGTCGTGTTATTCTTGGCCTAAGCACTTTCAGTTCATACCACATGTCGAATATAATGGTAAGACAACCAGAGTATCTCATGCTGTACCAGCGTTTGGGCCAACCGTGTGGGCACGAGTGTGAAAAAGGTTGACATGAATACCCCCTTGTGTGACTTTAGCGGGTTGCACGAGCCGTATGGTCCTTAGTCGTGTGGGTACAGTTGGACTTCCCTGCAGGGTGTATAATAGGTTCGAATCCGCCGTGGTCTCGGTTATGATCAAGCTTAGTGTCCTTTGGATAATATTATAGAGTTGACACATAACATGATGAGAAATGGATTATGGTTGATGGTATAATGATTTATGGTTATATGATACTTATGGTCATGGGTTTTAGTAGGTGTTTATGCCCGTAGAGTCTTTTGCTTTATGCTTATTCACATATGCTTAGTGCAGCTTTAAGCAATCGTGTCTATTCCTATGCCCTACTTACCTTGCTACTGCCATATTGCATTATCCTTAGACTCGGAAAATAATTCCCACAACAGGGTAAGTCTTGCGAGTACCTTCGTACTCAACGTTTGTTGCTTAACTTTTTGCAGGTGAGGATGAGTTGGTGTTCGGCTACTTTGTCCCCGCCGATGCCGGCGAGGGCGAGGAGTAGTCCGGACGTGGAGGAATACAGAGGACTAATAGGGATTCTAAAGTAGTCCAAGAGGAGTAGTCCGGACGTGGAGTAGTGACGCGGACCCGCCTCGGAACACCCGTTTCGGGATGGATCCCTCGTCCTCGCCAGGATCCTGTTGGGCAACGCTCGACGAAGCGAGCGTACACACGGTACAACACAGGCAGGATAAACAGCAATAATTTACAAGGAGAGAGAATTTAAAACAACATTAATTCATAGATTTAAATTTAGGTCTTACAATAATTCAGAGTACGCAAAGAGTTGTTCGAAACATAAACAGTGGAAGACTAGATCGGTTACAGACTCCGACACTCATACTTAAGCAAAAGCATGCACCGTACCCAGTGACGTCATGCTACTAGCCACTTCAAGTATTACTGCGGCGGTTCGCACAGTTCCCACTAGAGGTTCCCAACCTCGAGGTGAGATTCCTCCCAAGGGATGCTCTCGTCCTGGTTCTACATGTCGGTGCCTGAAAATCACATATCGCCAAAGCGTGAGCTTCTAAGAAGCTCAACAAGGCTAACCCGTCAAAGTGGCTGACTACAGCCGACTCCTAGACATGCGGGCTGACTAGGGTGGGTTTACTTGTAAAAAGCACTCGCAAAGCCTGTACTACTCTTGATCAAATTTTAGCACAGGTTTTAAGTGATTAGAATATAACTTTAGTTAGCACTGAACTAATCAAGCATAACAACAGAAGTATATAGCAATAGTAATCATCATGCTTCAACCTCATTGTATCTCAACTTCTTTATTAAGATGTGGTGCGTTTCATGAGCATGCTCACCAACTGGGAGCGACAGTGGTTCGAAACGATTTTTATACCTGCAGGGGAAACCTAATCGTACGACACGTGCGCGTCCTAGACCCGCACGTGGCAACCGTTCACACCAGCTCCTGCAAAGTCAATTCCCTTCTACGCCTGCCTTAGCAGCGCCGCATCCCACCAGACAACACGTCCCAGACGGTTTCTGTGGAGTTCCCACACTGCCCGCCCCAGATCTCCTCCTAGTCAGACACCGTAGGGCAGGTTCGACTTTGCAATCACTAGGCTACGTAGGTTTACTGGGCCCCATTATACCCAGCATACGACAAGTACATTCAGCGCTCGATCAGTCTTGGACCACACGGATCAGACAAGCCTACGGTCACCCTGGACCCGGTCCAATTGCCGACCAACTTGGTACCCTGTCTGACCCTCAAACTTTTATCTTTCTTTACTCAACCCATCATCATGTGTCGTATGTCTCAAGTGATAGTTTCAAGCAATAACCTATCATTCGTGAGCAGCGTCCACTCTGCTCGACTTCTACCGGCAAATACTCACTAAGCATAGCATACTAAGGGGTATCTATACCAGCTACTGTTAGGGTTCCTATGGAACAAATGCAACTAAGGTTTCAATCAACTCTTAGCACTTAATGCACAAACATGACATACTTAGTTATAAAATAAAAATTTAAAACTCGGTTGTGCACCAGGACTTGCCTGGTTCTCCGGAGCTGTTGACGTTGATTTCTTCTGCGGAGGTCGAGGAAACTGGATCTGCAGCTACTTCGTGCGTTTCAGAATCTACATGATGCCTTATGATTATGATAAGTTCAATGAAAGAGTCGTAATGCTTTTATTAAAGATTAATCTAGGGTTTCGACGTTTAGAAATTAGGGTTAACCTAATTCCTCGACGCTGTCGTTTTATTTTAAGTTTTTATCTTTTGAATGGGGTTCAAGGAAAACTAGTCATTTTTCTAGGAGGTGATTTTTAGTTGGCCATGTTCTCTGAATTAAGAATCTCAAACTTGGTTGAGGTTAAATCGACTTTTTCTTCGGTTAATAATGATTTAATAAAACTACGGTTATCAACTTACGGTTTAAAATGAAACTTTTAATTATACCATAAATTTAGTTTTAATTGATAGCACTCTCTGAAATATGAATTTTAAAATTTGGTTGAGGCCTAGAAGGATTCTAGATTTTATAAAAATTCATCAAACTTTCTGTTATTTAAATTTGTAAAATCAAAACTAAATATTAAACCTTAGAATAAAATTATGAAATTTTATGTAGTCACTCATGAGCATCAAAGCTAAAGTTTTGTTTCTGGGTTCAACTTTCTGGAGGACTTTTATAATGTATTTTAGAAAATGGTAAATTAGCTAGGTTGGAGTATTTTTAAAGGGTTTCATGCAACTTTTTGGTCCTAAAATCCCCATAAAATACCAGAGGTTGTCTACTGACATGATGTACTTGTAGATAAAATGTTTGCCCTAGCACTACTCTAGAATTTAAATTAAAATTCAAAAATAGAAAAGAGTATTCTAATTATTTCTGAAAATCCTTGGTCGTTTTTGAAAAAGTGCTTTAACATAAAATTAGTACTTCTCATGAGGGTTCCAAGGAATTTTAGTTTGGCATTTGGATTTTTCTGTGAATTTCTAGCGATTTACAAGACAGAGAAAATAATAGGAAAATAAAATTTTAAAAGAAAAAAGGCGGCAGAACAGGGGAGTTTTCCGGTGAGCTCCAGCGGCCGATTCCCGACGAAAGAAGGGTCGCCGGCGCTCGAACCTTGGCCCTACGCCTTCTACGTGACATGGCAAGTCTCGGCAACACGACGAAGGCCAAGTTCTACTACCGAAGAGGGGTTCTCACCAGGGAAGGGGTTCTCACCGGAGCATAAAGCTCACCGTGAGCGTGCTTCGGCAACAATGGCGCACGGCGGCGATCGAACGAAAGGAAGAGGAACTGGAGCGGCGCTGTGGAGGAAGGAGGAAGGGGGAGAAGGAGAAGCTTGCGCGCAATTTATAGGGCGGTGGAGCAGGGGAAACAGGGGGGGAGCAGCACGGCATGGCCCGGTATGGCAGCTCGGGCGGCGGCGTGTGACGGTGGAGAAAAGAACCGCGGGGAGGAGGAAAGGCAGAGAGAGAGGAGGGAGAGAGAGGGAGAAGGAGAGAGGAGGGGACGATTTGGAATCGTGGCACCTAAAGCCGTGTCGGCCGGTGGGCACTGGCGCAGCCGCCCGGCCGTAGGCCATTGGGGCGTCCGGGCACTGTTGCCCGCCTGCCACTCTTTAATTTTATTTTATTTTTTTAATCTTTTGCAATTAGTTCAAAACTTGGTACACAATTCAATTGAAAAACACACTTCCCGAGTTTCAAAATTTTTGAAAATTTTTGTACGAGCTTAGAGATTTATTTGGAACACTTTTCATTTAAGGTTGAAGTCCTGATTTGGCTTCTAAAAATTCTTGAAGTTTCAAGATGATTCTTGTTTGTGTGAATTTTGAAGAGGGCTAAATCTTTTCCAAAAATTCTGGATAAGTCCTCAAAATTCCATTTGGAAGTGAACTTAATTGTTATGCAAAAATATGGCTAGGGTTTTATGAAAATTTTGACAAGCCTCTAGTTAGGGTTCAGATTTTGGCCTGTTAACAGGATTTCGACACTACTAGTTGAAATTTTTCGAACCTAGTTATAGTGTTCTGTTGTTGGTTAAACTTTGGGTAGTGTTTCTTTGGAGTATTTCAACAACATTTCTTTTTACTTTCAGTGTCGATTTTGCTTTTAAGTGTGTAATTTACCGATTAGGGTTTCGAATTGGAGTGTGAATTTTTACCCGGTAGGAAATGACTATGTACCGTCGACTGAGGGCCCCTGTTTGGTGAAAGTGTTCAAAAATTAATTTACCAAAATTTTTGTGTAGGTTAATGGAAGTGTTTTAAGCAACATTGTTCATTAGCTCAAGTACTAGTTTTGCTCAAAAATGTAAAAAGTCCTTTTTAGGATTTGCGTTTGTCGAGGACCTTTTAGGTGACACCTGGGGTGTCACAAGTAGTCCGGCCTGCGATGGTGGGAAAAGATTCCGGTAACTATAAACGCTACTTAAGTATCCGGACGTGGAGGAATACAGAGGACTAATAGGGTTGTCACCAGCTATAGCCTACCTCTAGCTTAGTGGGATAGGCACTGTGGTAGATCACCCCAAAATAGGGACGGCGCGTTTCCCCGGATCTATTCTGGGTGATACTCGACGAAGCGAGAATACACATGGTACAATACAGGCAAATAGAATAGAATAATTCACAGGATGAGGAGATCCGTTACATTAATGGTTCCATAGCATTATTAAGTCTTACAATTTAAAGTACAGATAGAAGAGTTTGCAAATACGAGTTTAGTGGAAGCAATAATACAAGACGATCGGTACAGACTCAGACTCTCGTAGTATAAGGAAAGCAGTTGCCATGCCCAACAGCACTCTGCTACTAGCCAATTTAAGTTCACAGCGGTGGGTCACACTGCTCTCACTGGATATTCCAGAAATCTGGACGTTGCTCCTCCTAGTAGTAGTGGCCATCGCACGAACACACCTCAGCGCGTACAAACCACATGTCGCAAAGTGTGAGCTTCTAAGAAGCTTAGCAAGACTGACCCGTCAATGTGGTTGTCTACAGCCGACACCTAGACATGCAGGTCGACACGGGATAGGGAAAATTTGCCAAAGACCCGCGCTAAACATCATTCACCTAAGTTGCAGATTTTGGCTCAATTTAGTTGTTAGAAACCGAACTTTAGTTTGCACTATCTTAGACAAATATAGAGCTCAATCAATTGTATAGCAATAATCATTATCACAATCCCATTCCTTCCTCTTAGATTCACCTCTTAACATTATGTGGCGCGTTTCACAAGCAAACTCATAAACTAAGAGTGATAGTGGTCTGAAGCGATTTACACCTGTAGGGATAACCTAATAATACGACACGTGTACATCCCAGACCGCACGTGGCAACCGTCACTCCAGGTCTTGCAAAGTCAATTCCCTCCTATGCTACATTAGCAGTGCCGCGTCCCACCAGAAGCACACGTCCCAGACGGTGTCTATGGAGTTCCCACACTGCCCACCCTAGACCTCCTCCGATCAGAAACCATAGGTAGGTTCGACGTGCAATCGCTAGGCTACATAGGTTTACTGGGTCCCATTAATACCCAGCATATGATCAGTAATATGGTGTTTTCATCAGAGATAATATGGTGTTGCCATTAGTGATAATATGATGTTTTCATCGGAGATAATATCGTATTGTCATTAGTGATAATATGGTGTTTTCATCAGAGCTAATATGGTATCATCATCAGTAACAATATGGTGTTTTCAAATTATTTCTAAAAAGTTTACTCATGCCAAGGAGTTTTCACTCAACACTTAACAATTCTGACTACGACATTTAATAGATTAAGACTAATTACCTAACAACCATGGACTAAAATAAAGTTTCAGATTCTATCGGGGATCATTTTTAGTTGAAAGTACTCACTAAAACATGATTTTTTGAGTTGAGTTGAGGTCAAACTAACTCTCTGGATTTTATGAAAATTCATACAAGTTGCTGTTAATTAAAATTTGAAATTTAGGAAAAGGTAATAAAATGCATGATAAATCATGCAACTGGATAAATGCATTGCATACCTCTGTAGTAAAGTGAAAAATTAGTTTCACCAAGTTTTGTTAACATGCACAATGTATTCCTGAAATTGGTAAATTTAAATGGCAGATTTGAGTATATTTACATGCACGTATAGAACTTTACTAAGATAAATTCATGGCAAATTTACAGGAGCTCAGGTTGGTCCTAACAGAGAGATAGGTTCAGGGTTCGAGCTCAGAACATGTATAGATTTCAAATTAAATTTCAAAAACGAATTTTATTTATCTATTTATTAAGGAAGTTCCATGACTTTTCTAGCCAACCCACTTCAGCAGAAAGGTAGAGTTGTGAACAAGGATTCCAAAGAAATTTAGTTCATAATTTTGGGACTTTCCAGTGATTTTCTACGCATTTTACAAATTCAGCCAAAATTAGGTTAAATGAAATTCAAATTTAAAATAGTGAAAATAGGGGCGCGGCGGGGAGGAGCTCCAGCGTGCTCGCCGGCAGCGGCATGTCGCCAGAGGCGGGGCGGCTTAGGCTCAGCTCGTCTCGCCCTACACGTGGGTATCGGATTGGTCTACTAGCGACGGCCGGAACATGGTCGGCGACGAGCGGCCACGGCGGAGAAGGGATTCGAAAGGTTAAATAGAATGTCGGAGAGCGTCACCGTGAGGCAGGGAAGCGAGTCGAGGTGGGGAGAGGCGTCGGGGTTGGCAGGAGGATTGAAGTGGATGGAGAGCTCTAAGCGGGAACAATGGCGAACCCGTAGTGGCGCGGAGAGTTCGTCCTCACCGGCGACCCCCTGCGGACGAGACCAAGTCACAAAGAGGGGCCAAGGCTAGAGAAGATAGCTGGCGGAAGGAATCAAACTAAGATGAGGGGCAACGGCGAGAGGAGATAGCTGGTGGAAGGAATCAAACTAAGATGGTACGGAGAGGACAAATTTGGAAATGGTGTGGCGGCGGCAGTGCTCTCGGCGGATGGTGGAAGATGAGCGCGTTCCCGATGATAGAGCAAACCGGAGAGGATGAATTTGGGAGTTGAAGGGGAATAAAAGGAGACAAAATGGTAAGGCGGAGCGCTTGGGCGCAGCTCGTGGCATGCTGTCCATGCGAAGGCTACAGGGGGCCGCAATGGCAGCCTGTTGGCGCGCGCGTGGGGAAGAGAGGGAAGGCGTGTGGCAGTGGCGCATCAGGGGTGTCGCGTGGTGAAAGGAGGAGAGCCCAGGGCGCTGTTTTTGTCGCGTTCCCATCATCCTCATCAAGCGCGGGAGTGAGCAGAGAGGAGCGCGCGAGTGGCGGCGGCATGCTGTCGTGCGTGCCGGGGAAGAGATACGGAGGGAGAGAGAGAGGGAGAGAGAGAGCACGGGCAGGATTCTCGCGCTGAGGGTGACGGGTGGTGCAGGGAGGACTGCTGGGGTGGTGGCGCTGCGGCTTGACGATAGGGCGGCGGTGCGGTGCTGTCAGGTCGTCGGCGGCATAACGCCGAACACCTGGCGGGCGGTCTGCTGCGGCTAGAAAAATTTGAATATTTTTCCAAAATTCGCTTTTGAATTGAAATAATTCAAGCAACTTTTGTTTTAGAAAGATCTCATGACCTGAACTCTAGAATTTTGTGAATTTTGATCAAGTTTGATTTTGTTTGAATTTTTGGTAGGCCAAACTCTAATGAAAAATTCTGATAAAAGCTCCACAATTCTATTTTAATAAGTACTTAATTTTTATGAAAAAACATTGATAGGGTTCTATTATGAAAAATCGAATTCATACCAAAAGCTATTCAAACCCTAATTAGAGAGAATTAATTAATACTTTGGGTCATTTCTACATGAGTTCATTAGTAACACTCAGGTGTCACACGCACTACTTGCAGATAATAATTTATCTAGACATCACGTCTACACAAATTAATTACTACTTTAACCCTGGCCAATACTTGCGTCTTATAAGTTAAAGCAAATACAGAATACTATAATAAGAACCAGCAAGCGAAGGAAATTGTATTTACGACACTAATGAATTATATTCAAAGATCAGACACGAATACCCACTTGATTAAATTCAGCATCTGTCGATGTACATGTGCGAAGCAGAGTGATGACAAACCACCACCCTGACTCGACTTAGTAGAGGAATTTGACCAAGAGAGCACCGACAAGTCGATGCTTCCCTTTGAGAACCTCCGCCTTACTTTCTTCCTACTAGAGCTCTAAGGACTAGAGCCTAAGCCTCTAAATACAGCAGCATAACGAAAGTGTAGAGTGTTTGAGTTGATGAAGTGAGTGAGGAGAAGGGCCTTATTTATAGGTGGGGAAACTTGGGGGGTGAGTTTCCTCCCTTCTCCGGACGCCTTGCAGCTACTCATTCCCTTTGGACCAGTCAACACCAACGCAGGAAATGCGGTGGGAACTGCCTTGCCAAAGTGGGGCTTGAACGGCCCCAACAGCAGATCGCCTGATCACCGCTTGGCCCCTTCTTCTACTGGGCCGCTGGTAGGTGAGCCATGATTCCTGGTACATGGTGGACGTCGGTATTTTGGTAAATTTGGCACGTTGATAGGCCCATGAATCTTTGTGCTCTGCTGAATAATTGTTTTCTTCTCCTTTTCCCTCAAGATTTCTAGATAAATCACCTGCATACAAATATTCACCAAAACTGATGGAATTGGTTAGTAATAAACCTATTCCTAATTTTAGTGGATTCATTTTAGTTGTTTATGCACCAAATCTGACGGTCAAATTTGGTACTTAGGGACTGTCAAAAGTCTGCTAGGACATTCAGGCCTCCAGCTCTACTATGAACCCGAACGTGGAGGATTACAAAGGACGGATAGGGCTATCACCACATGCCGCCTACCTCTACAACCCATGGAGCATGCAGCATTCAAAGGTAACCTCTAGTCTAGACACCACGTCTAGGCGTTCAATTACTGCTTTAGTCTAGAGCTCAACGATATAAGACTAAAGCACCTAATACACAGCGATGAACCCGTAAGCATAACGAGCAGATCTTATTGAATCAAAGACTATGCCATAAAATGATCACGAAAACTTATTTGAATAAATAAAGCATCCATCAAGGTACATGTGCACAGTGAGAGTGTTGATAAGTCAACGCTCCTCTCCAGAATAGTAGAGGTTCGGCCCGAGAGTGTCGACAGGCCGTCACTTGCCCGGAGGACCTCCTCACTCTCTCCCAGTTCTAAGTGACATAAAGGAAGGGCTACACCTTTGAAGTGGAGATCTATCTTATGTTCTTGTGTGTCTTGGAAGTTAGGGTGAGTGTGATAGACCACCTAAAACTAAGGATGATCCATCTTGCCAGGATCTATTCTGCGCGATACTCGACGAAATGAGTACTCATAAGGTACAACAGAGACAGATAAACAGAACAATTTATAGACGAAGAGATTATTACATCAGTTGTTAATTATACAGGCTGAGTTCATACGCTATCAAGTAGTGGATACATCTGAAGATAAAAACATCGAATTCTTGCGGAAGCGAAAAGTTAAGATTACAAACTTCGACTCTACGACACATTTTGTTACCAGCCAACCACAAACTGTGGCAAATCTATCTGCTCCCACAAGATGCTTTCCTAGTGATGAGGACATCGCATCCATGGTTACATACAATCCTTCTCCCGCTATGACAAATGAAGGACCAATCACTAGAGCTCGGGAACGACAATTGAATCTAGAGGTGAGCTCGTTCTTAAGTACGAGTTTATATATTACTATAGAGAATAGATTGCTACCTAATGATTATATTATGATTAGGAATCATGGAGAGGTCAAGGAAGGCCCTGGAGACCAACTTAAAGTCGGACAAGGACGTCCAAGCCAAGTAGGAGATCCAACTCACGTCGACTTCGAATCCAACTTGGAGTCCAGGAGCAGTCCATACTAAAACGGGTACCCAGGTCGCATACGGACTCCGTTTTAGGCGATCTACCACTTCATGAAAAGAGGACGAGATTATCATTCTAGTGGAATAAGTCCCACATCCAAATTCCTCAAGAGTCCACGGGAATCATTGAAACATTAAACAGTCCAAAATCTGTCAGGGTGCTGCGACACCGACTTTGGCCGGTTGGCCTTGTACCGAGTTAGAGTCTGTTAGGGTTGTGTCCAGGGGACTTGCACGTCCCCAATTCTTTTATAACCAGCAGTCACCCCGCCATTGGGGTTCAGATTTTGCTTAGATTATTCCTGTTAAAAACAGTGTCGCCGTTTCATCAGTTTGTGAGACCCCAACTTTGTCAGTTTAATCTTCATCTGCAATTTGGTTGCTTTCTACTTCGTTCTTACTTGTGTTCTTCGATTCGTAGGCAAAGACTAGCCTTCTCGGCGAGGTCATCCGTGTTCACGTGGGTGATAACCAGAGGAGACGTGGTGCTGCGATTGCGGGGTTCGGAACGTGCCGTTCGGAAGACGGATCAATTTGTGTCGCGACTCCGCCTAAATCGTTGATTATCAGAACCTGTAGGAAGAGCAGGACCCCGTTTCCATGAAGTGGTATCAGAGCTTCAGGTGTTCCTCAGGTTCGCCATTGTTTATCCTCGTTTCTTGTTTTCGTTTCGTCCTATAGTCTATAAAAAAGCCAAAAACGGAATTGTTGTTTTAAGTTATATCCTTTCCAAAACCGTGTTTAGCCTCGGCACATTTCAATTTCAGAGTCTGTAGTTTTGAGTTTGTGTCCTTAATTGAGTCTTGTTGATGGTTTAGATCACGTCTCGTTACAGTTTGTTTGATTCCGCCGCCTTTTGTCAAACCCTAGCCGTTAATTTTTTTTTTCCCACCCAGATCCCACCCATTCGTTTGTTGTGTCTGATCTGTTATTCACTAGATTCACACAGTTGATCATCCATTACTACTTTTCACCTTATCCAAAGCTTCCGCCGTAAAATTCCACCTTTCCTTTTTCCGCTAACCTAGTTTGTTTTAACGCCAGGAAAGAAAAACGCCTGACATAGAATTCAGTTCTACCATTATATCGTTTTGATCAGAAAATTTGTGTGGTTAGCTTTCACATGCTTTGAGTTGAGAAAAAGAAATAATATAAAAAAAAGAGACAGAAGTATTGTAATTACTTCTAATATTAAAAAGAAAAAGAAAAAAAAGAAACGAATTGATAAGCTTTTGTTGGAACACTCGGTGTTGTTTTATGCTTGACCTGAATTCAATTTTCCTTGGCTATTGATCTTTGTTGCTGTTTCCCTACACATGTTCTTTGACCACGTATCATAACTGTCATAGGTCGCTTTAGGCCAGCAACTAGGACCAATACTTTGGATATTTATTCAATATTACTATCTGGTTTTGATTTGTGTTCCACCTACATATATATTAGCCTTCCAAGCTCCACTTAAACCTTCTGAACAGGCATGGATTCTTAACCTTGTAATTGCCGGATCACTTCTCTAAGGTATCTTTGCTTTGTGTTCACTTAGATCTTTCCAAGAACTTGGTTTGAAACTTCCTGTTAGAGTCTGAGAGTACCACAATCCTAACACAGTAGTTGATAGGGATAATCTTTTACCGCCTTCCTCTGTGTTTCTTGTCTCTTTCATTATGTCAGCCACCGATGAATCTAGGACGCCGGCGGACTTCAACGAGTGTGTCAGCCAAGATCAATTGCAGGAAGCAATTACCAAGGCACTTGAAGGCATTGATGACAAGATCACTGAGACCGTGACGAAAACCCTCAACGACCTGCACATAGGAACAACTCTCCAAGGCATCACCACTCAGCTGGCCGTAATTTCAACGTGGCTTGACAATTTGGAAAGGCGTCCACCTCTAGGGAACAACGACGACAAAGAGGAGGACACCGTCTATGATGACGACGACTGGGACGCACGCCTTCGACATCGGCTACGCAGAAACCGCCAAGGTATGGAAGGTACCAACCAGCATCGACCTCAGGACGATCCCTTTGCTAAGGTGAAATCTTCCATATCCTCCTTTTCTGGTTCATATAATGCTGAGATATATCTAGATTGGGAGATGACGGTTCAACAAAAATTTGAGGCTCACCAAGTCCTTGAACAACATAGAGTTAGGCAAGCTTCTAGAGAATTTAAGGACTTTGCTATATTTGGTGGACTGGTTTAGCTGCTGTACGACAGTTGCCTGCTACTTGGGATGAGTTGAAAACTGCTATGCGCGATCGCTTTGTGCCTCCTTCTTTTGAGCGAGACATGCGTCTCAAACTGCAGCGCTTAGAGCAAGGTAGCAATTCGGTCCAGGATTATTATGCTGAGCTGCAGAATGGCATGATGCGTTGTGGTGTAGTTGAGGATAATGAGGATAAGATCCGTCGTTTCTATGGGGGTTTGAGGCGTGAAATTCAGGACATTGTTGATTATAAGACATTTAATACTGTCAACCAGTTGTTCCACCTTACTATGCTTGCAAAAAAGGAATTGCAGGGACGTCAGGAAGCTGCGAGAACGTCAAGAACCGTAGCACCGCATTCTTCTTCCAGTTTTCGTCCACCCTCTTCACCAGCAAGCGAGCGACCTTCCACTGCGGCACCGCCTCCCTCGACACATCCTGCGGAGTCTTCTAAATCTTCTGTGCAGGGACCAGCGAAGACTTCGCCTTCCACTACATCCACGGGGCGCACCTCTGGCATCCAGTGCCGTCGCTGTCTTGGACTTGGGCACGTGCAGCGTGACTGCCCAAGCAAGCGTGCCTACATCGCCACTGATGACGGAGGTTATGAGAGTACATCCGACATTGAAGATGCGGAGAACGACGCTCCACAATCTCCGGACAGCATTGTTCTCGGCAACCACGACGCCTCCGTGTACCACTCCATCGTTGTTCAGTGCGTCCTCAATGCGCAGGTAAGCGAACCGAATCAGATCCAACGCCATAACATGTTTCAGATTGAGTTCGTGATCAAGAATCGGCGAGCATGTGTGATCATTGACGGGGGCAGCTGTAACAACTTGGTGGTTCTGATTTGGTCAAGAAGCTCGGCTTGACCACGCGACCACATCCACATCCATACCATATTCAGTGGTTGAATGACTCCGGCAAAGCTAAGGTAATACAATCGTGTCGCATTTCTTTTTTCCTTGGTACTTATAGTGATTCTGTAGATTGTGATGTCGTTCCTATGCAAGCATGCTCTCTTTTGTTGGATCGTCCTTGGAAACATGATAATGATGCTTTGCACCATAGTCGTAGTGATAAGTACACCTTCATGCATAAAGGAAAGAAAATTACTTTGTTACCCATGACACCTGCTCAAATTATTGAATCTGATAGGGAGAGGGCTGCTATCCTAAACAACCACTTCATACTAAACCTGAAACTCAGCAAGATATCACTTTGAAATCTCCTATCATGCTTGCTACAAAATCTTTCTTGCTAAAATTTCTGATGATACTTCTCCATGCTATATTCTAGTGTGCAAGGATGTCTTATTTTCAATGGATAATTTGCCTTGTATATTGCCATCTGCGGTTGCTAACCTTTTACAGGAGTTTCGCAATGTTTTCCCTGACGAGATCCCTCCAGGACTGCCACCATTTCGAGGGATCGAGCACCAGATTGACCTGATTCCTGGTGTAAGTTTACCGAACCGTGCAGCGTACCAAACCAACCCTGAGGAGACTAAGAAAATTCAGCGCCAAGTCCAGGACCTTTTGGACCGCGGGTACGTACGTGAGAGCCTTAGTCCTTGTGTTGTTCCTATTCTTTTGATTCCGAAGAAAGATGGTTTGTGGCGCATGTGTGTAGATTATAGAGCCATAAACAACATTACTATACGGTATCGTCCCTATTCCTGGGCTAGACAATATGCTTGATGAGTTATGTGGTGCTATAGTTTTCACTAAAATTGACTTGCAAAGTGGTTACCACCAGATTAGAATGAAATTTAGTGATGAATGAAAAACTGCATTTAAAACTAAGTTGGAGTTGTATGAATGGTTAGTCATGCCTTTTGGTTTAACTACACCTAGCACTTTCATGAGCTTAATGCATGAAATTTTACATTCATTCCTTGGTAAATTTGTGGTGGTTTACTTTGACGATATCCTGATTTATAACAAGTCCATGGCTAAACATATGGATCATCTACATGCTGTTTTCGTCGCATTACATGATGCATGCCTCTTTGGTAACCTCGACAAGTGCACCTTTTGCACCGATCGAGTCTCCTTTCTTGGCTATGTTGTGACTCCACAGAGCATTGAGGTTGATAAGGCTAAGGTGGAGGTGATTGATAGTTGGCCTACACCCACAACGGTTTCGCACATGAGGAGTTTTCTTGGCCTAGTGGGATTTTATCGCCATTTTGTCAAAGAATTCAGCACCATCTCCATACCGCTAATTGAGTTGACAAAGGAGGGTGTTGCTTTCTATTGCGGACCATACTTGGGAGAGGATGATGAGCTGGAGTTGAGGACAACTCCGCTTCAAGAGGGGGAAGATGATGAGGACATTGCATCCATGGTTACACACAATGCTTGTCTCGCACGACAAATGAAGGACCAATCACTAGAGCTCGGGCACGACAATTGAATCTAGAGGTGAGCTCGTTCTTAAGTACGAGTTTATATGTTACTATAGAGAATAGATTGCTACCTATTGATTATATTATGATTAGGAATCATGGAGAGGTCAAGGAAGGCCCTGGAGACCAACTTAAAGTCGGACAAGGACGTCCAAGCCAAGTAGAAGATCCAACTCACGTCGACTTCGAATCCAACTCGGAGTCCAAGAGCAGTCCGTACTAAAACGGGTGCCCAGGTCGCATACGGACTCTGTTTTAGGCGATCTACCACTTCATGGAAAGAGGACGAGATTATCTTTCCAATAGAACAAGTCCCATGTCCAAGTTCCTCCAGAATTCATGGGAATCATAAAAACATTGGATAGTCCAGAATCTATTAGGGTGTTGCGACACCGACTTTGGGCCGGTTAGCCTTGTACCGAGTTAGAGTCCGTTAGGGTTGTGTCCAGGGGACTTGCACGTCCCCAATTCCTTTATAACCAGCCGTCACCCCCTCCATTGGGGTTCGGATTTTTTGCTTAGATTATTCATGTTAAAAACAGTGTCCCCGTTTCATCGATTTGTGAGACCCCAACTTTGTGAGTTTAATCTTCATCTGCAATTTGGTTGCTTTCTACTTTGTTCTAGCTTGTGTTCTTCGATTTGCAGCAAGGACTAGCCTTCTCGGCGAGGTCATCCGTGTTCACGCGGGTGATAACCAGAGGAGATGTGGTGCTGCCATTGCGGGGTTCGGAACGTGCCGTTCGGAAGCCGGATCGATTTGTGTCACGACTCCGCTCAAATCGTTGATTATCAGAACCTGTAGGAAGAGCGGGACCCTGTTCCCATCACCTAGCCTGGGACTGGCTCCTCCCAGTGGTAGCTATCGCCGAAGGTATCTGTGCCACCTAAAAGCCACAAGTCGTAATGCGGGAGCTTTTAAGAAGCCCAGCAGGGCCGATCCGTCAACATGGCTAGCTACAGCCGACTCCTAGACATGCACGGCTAAACTAGGTAAGGAACTTGTAGAAAGACTCGCGCTAATTAGCATTTCACCTATTTGCATATTTTAGCTCAAAATTAAGTTGTAAGAATCAAACTTAGTTTGCACTACAACTATGCAAGCATGTGTATCACATAGATAATAATGATATCAATCAAACCCATTCAGTTCATTCTTTATCATTCACTTTCCATTAGCATGTGGCACGTTTCACAAGCAAACTCATAAACTGAGAGCGACAGCGATTCAAATCGATTTACACCTACAGGGATAACCTAATCACACGACACGTGCGCGTCCCGGACAGCATGTGGCTACCGTTCACACTTGATCCAGCAATGTCATATCAGTCCAACGCTACCTTAGCAGGAGAGCCTACTCCACCAAATCCCACGTCCCGGACTTGGTGAGAGGTTACCTCACTACCCTCTCTAGACTACATCCAGATAGACACCGTTGGTTGCGTTTGATGTTGCGTTCGACCAGGCTACCTAGGTTTACTGGCCCAATATAGTCCACCACATGATCGGTACATTCAATGCTCGATCAGGCTCGGGCCACACGGATCAGACATGACTATTGCATACTGGGCCCCTGTCCCGTGGCAACCTAAGATTTCTTGTCATCCCAATTTCTGTCCATGAAAATATGAACTAGCCACAAGCCTATAATCAAAGGGATGGGAGTTTCACACAATTCCTCTCATGTCGCAAGCAGCGTCCACTCTGCTCGACTTCTACCATATGATATTACTACACATAGTACCTACATCGAGCTACTTGTGCCAATATTGTCAAGATAGGAACTACCACAACATATGTAGCTAGGGTTTGAATCAACTCCTATGATACTTAATGCATAGTCATGACACAGATACGATGATAAAAGCAAAACTTGGAAGGACGGTAGTGCACCGAGGCTTGCCATAATGCTCTGATTGATCTGCTGCAAAGTCTTCTTCTGCGACTCCGGCCTACTGCTCGACAACTATCTCATTTCTTTGTACTCTACATGATGCAATAGTAATATAATCACTTCACGAGACTAAGAACATAACTAATTGCTTAAGAAGATAATTAATGAAGTAGATAAGTCATTTTGAATTATTTCTCTTAATTGATCTTGACCTTTTTGTGTTTAAGACAACTAATATTAGTATACCTTACTGGAGTGATTTTGGAATTCTTCATAATTTATTTTAAGGGTGAAGATTAAACCAAGTACTAAGAATGAATCAATTATGTCTTATTTACCTTAATCAAGTTCAATCCCTAAATGCCTTTTTACTAATCACACTTCACACTACAGAAGCATATTTCTGAATTTCCATAAGATTTTTCGAATTATTAATCATTCTCATAATATTCTGGAATTACCTAATTTTAATTAGCAATTAGTAAGGTTCAAAAATAATATTTTTCAAACATATAAGTTTTATATTCTTCTGAGAAACTACATTTTCCACTAAGTTGAGAATATTTGGAATCATATTTTTCTGACTGTTTTCTGATTTTCTACGAATTATTGAAGTTCCTGCTCATTTTTAAACAAAAGAAAAATAAAATCCTGAGGAACCCTAGCGAGGGCAGATGCCCTAGCTCGTCAAAGCTTGGCGGCGCGGCTACTGCGAGTGGTGAGAGGGCTCAGGAGGGTACCGATCAGCAGAGCTTGACGCGGTGAACCTCATGAGCATGCTAACGGCCTGCAGCGATCGCCGGAGATGGCAGCGCGGCAAGCGGCGGCTCCCTGGGAGCTCGGGTCATGTTGCGACGGCACTACAGAGCGCGAAATCCGACGCGGTTTCGTGCTACACGGGCTATGCGCTACGCTGATGCTCGGCACCATGTTAACGGCGAGAAAGATTCACTGTAACCGACGGCGCATCAAGCGGCGGCGGAGTTCGGACCATGAAAATGGCCCGGCGACGATTCCGTCGACGGAAGACTTGGAAATTTTGTCCTTCATGATCTACGCGACCAGTAGAACCACGGAAATACGATAACGGCATGAGTTACTCACTGGAACGATGCCCGCGTCGGGAAGCTCGACGGCGCGTGACGGCGCTGAAGCGTTCCCGAGAGTTGGAGCTGCAAAGCAGAGAACAGCGAGCTCGGTGAGCTGCACCCGAGCACGAGCAACATGAATGACATGCTCACAAGGATTTGAATCAAGCCGAGCAGGGGCCTCACCGCGCGGGTCCCCTGTTTCCACTTCACCAGCGGCGATGGCGCGTTCCCGGTGACGTGGGCGGCAACCTGGACAAGAGCTAGCGTGATAAGCTGCGCATGAGCACGCTCGGCAAAGTGGCGAGCGAGAAAAACGACCGGAAGTAGGATCTCACCGTGGAGTCTCTCCTGTTCTCGCGTTCACCGGCGGTGAACCTGCGATTCTGGCGATCCGAACTGGTTAGGAGCAATCAGGGACCTCGATGAGCTCCGCAGGAGCACAGGGAACTAGTTTTTCTTGTTTGATCAAGTGAAAACGTGCTCGAGCTAGGGGTTAACCGCGCGCTTCCTCTGGTGCAGAAACCGGCGATGGAGAAGTAGACGAATCCCCGTCGAACCTGGCAATAGTGGGCGTTGCGCTCTTGGCTGGAGTCCGCTGTGACTCAGGTGAACTCGATTGTGAAGGAAGTGGCAAGAATCTCAGAACGGTGAAGTGGAACTGCTGCTTGCGGTGCTCGGCGAGAATGAAGCAGGGGAAAGAAAGAAAGCGGCAGAGCTGCAGCTCTGCCGGCTTTATTCCGCGCCGAGGGATTTCCAGGACGGTGGTTTGCTCAACGGAAAAGCCTGCGTTCGATAAGCGGTGAGGCGGTGAGCGCCGTCTGTGAGAGAGAAGTAGAGAGAAAGAGAGAGTGCACCGAGGGAGAGAGAATGGCAGAGAGATGATTAAGGGACTGACCTGTGGGGCCTGCTGGTCCAGTGGGTCCCACAGTAAGGAAAATGATCAAAAAGAAATCCTGATTTATGGAAATAAATTCAAATTTTTCAATTGCTCACTTGACTTCATAATTTGTTTTACCATTTGAATTTGAATTCAAAAGTTTAACTATTGCCTGATGTGAATGCAAGCATAATTATAAGTATCTTAACACAATTAGAGTTTTTGATAGTTTCTTAGTTGTCCATATTAATTAACCATTTGATCATTTGAATGATACTACAAATATTTTCTGAATTCTTAAATAGAGTTCCAGGGTTTAGTTAATCATTAAACTAGTTCAAATTTAATTATTTCCTTTAATTGTGAGTTAGGGTCTACTACACCTAATTGTGACCAGCCCTCCCGCCTTACAGGAATCCATATAGAGTAGCTTTATGGTTGATTACCTAAGTTGAAGGAAGGATATCAGGATAACGAGATTCAAGAAACTCTTCTGACTTCCATGTGGATTTATCCTAGGAATGATTACTCTAATGCACTTTATAAAATTTTTTAGTCCTCATAGTAACTCGTTCCTTTTCATCACGTATTCTGACAGGTTGCTCAGGAAACGTGAGATTTAGTTGCAACTGTTCTATATTGGGTATCACCTGGTCAGTTGGAATCTTCAGGCATTTCTTTAGTTGGAGACATGGAAAACATCATGAATTCCTTACAATCTCTAGCAGTTCCAATTTGTAGGCCACTGGTCCACTTTTTGCAGCAATGCGAAATGGAAAAATGTATCGCGGCGCTAACTTTCCTTCAACTCCAAACCGTTGAACCCCTTTAGTGGGTGAAACCCGAAGATAAACATAGTCACCCACTTTAAAGCTCAATGGTGGACGTCTGTTATCCGTGTAACTCTTTTGTCTGGATTTAGTTGTCTTTAAGTTAGGTTGGATCCGCACTTTCTCTTTGGCTTGTTGCACTAGGTCTGGTACTAATGTAATTCTTTCTCCAGACTCGGACCAATTTAGTGGGGTTCTACAGCTGTGACCATACAAGGCTTCAAACGGCGACATCTGAATACTTTCTTGTGTAACTGTTATTGTAGGAGAATTCTGTCAATAACAAGTAACTGTCCCAATTTTTTCAATGTTCCAACACACAAGCTCGTAGCATATCTTCTAGAATTTGATAATTCTTTTGGTTCGACCATCAGTTTGTGAGTGGTATGCTGATGAGGACATCACACCCATGGATACACATAATCACGTGGAACACTCCACCACCAAGGTAAGTCCTTTTCAGGTAGTGTATGACTTAAACCTTCCTGCTTGATATTTTGCCTTTGCCGACTAGTGAGAGAGTGAATAATGATGCTCAAGAGCGTGATGATTTTATTTTCAAGTTGCATGCTCAAATTAAAGAAAACATTGAAAAGATGAACGAAAAATATAGGATAGCTGGTAGCAAAGGTAGAAAAGAATTAAAACTGAACCGAGTGATTTTGTTTGGTTGCACTTGAGAAAGGATAGGTTTCTTGATTTGAGAAAGTCCAAAATGATGCCTCGAGCTGCAGGTCCTTTTAAGATTTTAGACAAGATTAATGATAATGTATATAAGCTTGAGTTGCCTCTCGAGTTCGGGGTTAGTCCTTAACATTTCAGATTTGAGGTCATACTTGAGAGAAGAGGATGAACTTGAGTTGAGGACAACTCCACTTCAAAAAGAGGAGGATGATAAGGACATCACACCCATGGATACACACAATACTTCTTCCACTGTTACATATGAAGGTCCAATCACTATAGCTTGCGCCCACCAAGTCGAAGGCCCAGCCCACGTCGCATACAGATTCCGTTTCTGACGATCTACCACTTCATAGAAAGAGGACGAGACCATCTTTCAAATAGAACAGGTCACACGTTTAAATTCCTTTGGAGTCCACAGGAATCGTCGAAACAGTGGGCCATCCTGAATCTATCAGGGTGTTGCGTCACCGATTTTAGGGCGGTTGACCTTCTATCGTGTTTGAGTAGGACTAGGATAGTATCCAGGGGACTTGCACGCCCCAATCTCTTTATATACAGCCACCCTCCCACCATTAGGGTTGGGATTTTCGTTAGATTATTCCTGTTAAAAACAGCGTCGCTCTTTCATTTGTTTGTAAGACCCCAACTTTGTGAGTTTAATCTTCATCTGTAATTAGGTTGCTTTCTACTTCGTTCTTGCTTGTGTTCTTTGATTCACAGGCAAAGACTATCTCGGCGAGGTCATCCATGTTCACGCGGGTGATAACCAGACGAGATGCGGTGCTGCGATTGCGGGGTTCGGAACGTGCCATTCGGAAGCCGGATCGATTTGTGTCGCGACTCCACCCAAATCACTTATTATCAGAACCTGAAGGAAGATCGGGACCTATTCCCATAAAGTGGTAATCAGAGCTTCAGGTGTTCCTCAGGTTCGCCTTTGTTTTTCCTAATTTCCTTGTTTCATTTCATCCTAGAGTCCATACAAAAAGAAAGCCAAAAACAAAATCATAGTTTCTAGGTTACATCCTATCCAAGACCGTGTTTAGCCTTTGCATATTTCAATCTCAGAGTCCAAAATGTTGAGTTCGTGTCCTTAATTGTGTTTTGTTGCTGGTTTAGATCGTGTCTTATTACGACTTGTTTTGCTTTCGCCGCCTTGTGAGAACCCTAGCCGTCAACTTTTTTTTTCCACCCTGATTCCATCCTAATTTAATCCGTTGCATCTCATCTGTTATTTGTTTTGATCACCCACTATTAGCTTCCACCTTGTCTAGAGCTTCTACCGTCAAATTCCTTGTTTTTTTTTCTACCCGATTCATTGTTTGCCGTAATACGCATACTGATTCGGACGCCCATCCTTAAAACAGCTATAACTTTATATGCAAATCGATCGGTAGAAAATTTCGCATCTGATTTTGCCCATCTTGGCTGGGTTTGCCGCTTTTAGAATTGTCACATCCCCAAATTCTAAGTCCTTTATTCAGATGGAAATGCTCATTAGTCATGAATTCAAAAGTTTGAATGATTTTTCCTTATTCTGAAAAAATTTGGTTCGACTTTTCACTCACTAGGCTACATAGGTTTACTGGGTCCCATCATTTCCCTGCATATGATCAGTACGTTCAATGCTCGATAAATCTCAGGCCACACGGACTAGACAGGACTACCAGGACCCATGTCGTGTTGCACCTACACTTTACCTGTCTGAACCCCAGTTTTACATTGTTCTTAGTCCAACTTAGCCACAAGCTTAATAATTCAAGGAGTATTTTCAAACAATTCCTAGCAGCTGCAAGCAGCGTCCACCATGCTTGACTTCTATCAGAAAATATACTTAAGCATAACAGTCTACATCGAGCTAACTGTACCAATATTTCAAGATGGAGTCCGAAGGAAACACATGCAACTAGGGTTTTAAATCAACTCCTAAAAACCTAATGCACAAAACTCGATTCTTAGTAATAAATAAAAATTTATAAAACGGTTGTGCACCGGAGCGTGCCTTGATTTCCTGCTTCAGCTGTGGGGTCCTCCTCAACGAACACGGGCTCCGGGTCAGCAACTGCTTCCTACACTTCAGCGTCTAAGTGATGCAATTTAACATAGTGTTAATATCGAAGCAGCTCTAATAACGACTCCATTAGTCGTATGAGTTTGATGGATGCTTGGATGAGCCAATTTTTAGAGGTGTTTTCTTGAGACTTTTATAGGTTAGAGATGAATAAAAATTTGGATACCAGCTGTTGACAGTCGTTAAGTACCAAATATACTGTCAAAATTTCTCTAAAATGAATAAGGACATGCATTTCATATATGAATTTTAGTTTAAAATTAATAAAGTTCCACATATACTTGGAAAGTTTGTGCATGCAGATATTTATTACAGGAATTGAGGCATAATCCGCTCCGTGGCAAGAAAACACACTTTTGGCCAATCACAGCCTGCCACGGAGGCACCCCATGGATCGCTTAGGTGGAAAAAGCACAACTCCGACCAATCATAGGGCACCACGGAGGTAGCACACGGATTCATGCACCCACCAGACGTGCCAAAAGTATCACAAAACCAAAGCCAGCCACGTACCCACGCCCAGGGCCCACCAGGCAATCACCCTACCAAAGTGGGACCCGAGTGTGCTCCATAGTGCCCCTTCAACTTGTGCGTAGGCCCACTCGGCCCCAGCTTTCGCCAGCTGGCAGTTACCGCCTCTCCAAGGTCGATTTTGGCGTCGGTAGCGGGTAATTCACGTGGGAAGCGGTCCAGAAGGTGGGTGGAAGCTCACTTGCTCTAGTTTTCTCCAATTATAAATAGGACCCCTCTCTCTCACTTCCAACACACACAAGAATAGTTTCGCACCTGCAAACACACTCTCATTTCAGTATTAGTGGAGTTAGAATTTAGTCCAAGAGCTCTTCTAGCTCTCTAGTCGTCTCTCCATAGGAATAGGTATGAGTCTAGTATTCTCTTCCTTATTTCCTTTTGTAAGACTTTATAATATTTCAATGCAATATATTTTTATGCATTATTATTCATATGGTTTGAGTGGTTATTATTACCCTTTTGCTTGCCATGTGAATATACTTAGGATGTATGCTAGTGTATTTAGGTAGTATACTAGTATGCTAGTTATAATCTTAAGTTGGATGTATATGTAGTTATGTGTATATGTATATGCTTAGTATAGTTGATCATTGCTTTGGCATTGGTTCCACTATGCTCATTAGAGTATGCTCTAGTCAAAGGACTAAGGTCCGCCGGGCGGCTAAAGTAATATTTAGGCATATAAGCGTGGTGCTTATATTACTAAATATCCTTGGAAATCATGCGACCCACGGAGTTAGGGGTAGGCGGCTTAAAGTGATAGCCTTGTCCGTCCTCTGTAATCCCCCACGTCCGGTCGTAGGGTTAAGGTGTATAATTGCCAGAGTCTTTTCCCTGGATTGGGAGTAAACCGGTGCCTCGATATGTCCCTGCTTTGATCTCTTGTTGGCGTAGAACATATATGTATACTAGTATATATAAATGTATAGGAATACAATGAGTACTTAGATTAGTCCTAGATTAGTTCTACTCTGTTGTTATAATTACTTGTAGGTCCTCTTCTTAGTGTCGCACTACCTATATTTATTTTGTGTTTACCCTTACATGAGTATATGATATCTTAGTATGAGTGAATTAGTACCATACTTTATATGCATTATTCTTGTTAAGCATCCTCGCTGTGGAAATAAATACGATACCCTGAAATACTCCAAGGTGAAATGCTACAATGGTATTCCATGTGCTTGAGGTCTTTTCTGTAAACGTTGGAATACCAATGTAAATATTTTTGGCGCCGTTGCTATGGATTGTCTTTGGACAAAATTTAGTAATGACGTAAGAAATGCCAACACCAGCCGATCCTATTATCGACATCAGTGAAACTATTATTAAGTACTTAGCGACGATGGGTTAAAATAAAAGTATAGTTTTGGACAAGGGACCATTTTTAATTGGAAGTACTCACTGAAACAAGATTTCTGGAGCTTAGTTGGGGTAAAAAATGAGCCCTCTGGATTTTATGAAAATTCCTACAAATTGCTGTGATTTAAAATTAGAAATTCAAGAAATGGCACTAAAATATGTGATAAAATCATGGGATTTGTTAGCACTTGCTTGTAAATTCTATGAGGTTTAGTACAGGCATAATAATTTTCGGTTGACTTGCACAATGCATTCTAGTAAATTCACAAGCATCCATAGAATGTTGTTGAGATAAATTCATGGTAAATTTACAGGAGGTCACGCTTGTCCTAACAGAGAGATAAGTTCAAGGTTTAGGCTCAGGACATGTATAAAATTCCGGTAAAATCTGCAGAATTCCTTTTTAATGTGAGATTAGTTATCATGCAAAAACATTGTTAGGGTTCTGTTATGAAAAATCAAATTCCTATCATAAGTTTTCATTGTTATTTTGAAAAGGATTATGTAATATATAAAAGCCATTAATGAATGCTATTGATATTTGACAGAGAATTAACTGAGCCATATTTTGTCATTCAATTATGCAATATTTGATTTGAGAAACGAAAGTTGCAATCACATTTTTAAATGACACATGGGTGTCATACACCACTTTTACTTCCGCTATGAAACTCTCCGAAACACCCAAAACATGTTTGTTTGGCCCAACAGAGTATATGTGAATCGTTTGTTGGTGCTCTTCAATGGAATGGTTTGGATGTGTTCGTTGGTGCGTTTCATGCAAATTGGATGCTGTTTTCACACGACTTTTGCTTCCATAATGAAACTCTCTGAAACACCCAAAACATGTTTGTTTGGCCCAACGGAGTGTATGGGAAGCGTTTTTGGTGCTCTTCAATGGAATGGTTCGGATGTGTCCGTTCGAGCGTTTCATGCAAATTAGGTGCTATTTTTGCAGCACTTTTACTTCCATAATGAATCATGGAGAGGATAGAGAAACGACAGGAGACCAGCTTGGAGTCGGCTACGGACGTCCAAGCCAAGTCTGAGGCCCAGCCCATGTTGACTTCGAATCCAATTCGGAGTCCTGGACCAGTCTGCACTAAAACGGACGCCCCAGCGCATACGGACTCCGTTTTAGGTGATCTACCACTTCATGGAAAGAAGATCAAATTATCTTTCCAATGGGACTGGTCCCACGTCCAAATTCCTTCAGAGTAGATGGAAATCATCAAAACATTAGACAGTCTAGAATCTGTCAGGGTGATGGCACATCGATTTGTGAGTTGGTTTGTGAGACCCCAACTTTGTGAGTTTAATCTTCATCTGCAATTTGGTTGCTTTTTACTTCATTCTTGCTTGTATTCTTCGATTCGTAGGTAAAGACTAGACTTCTCGATGAGGTTATCCGTGTTCACGTGGGTGATAGTCAGAGGAGACGTGGTGCTGCGATTGCTGGGTTCGGAACATGCCGTTCGGAAGCCGGGTCGATTTGTGTCGGTGATCCGTCCAAATTGTTGATTATCAGAACTTGTAGGAAGATCGAGACCCTGTGCCCATCAAGTGGTAATCAGAGCTTCAAGTGTTCTCAGGTTCGCCATTTTTTACCCTAGCTTCTTGTTATTGTTTCGTCCTATAGTCCATAAAAAACCAAAACCAGAATTGTAATTTTAGGTTACATCTTGTTCAAGTCTGTAGTATTGAGTTTGTGTCCTTAATCGAGTCTTATTGCTAGTTTAGATCACATCTCTTAACAGTTTGTTTTGCTTCCGCCGCCTTGTGTCAAATCCAAGCCGTAAATTTTTTTTCCCACCCAGATCCCACCCTTCGTTTGTTGTGTCTGATCTGTTATTCACTAAATTCACACGGGTTGATCATCCATCACTAATTATCACCTTATTCAGAGCTCCGCTGCAAAATTCCACCTTTCTTTTTTCTGGTACCCTATTTTGTTTGACTCCAGAAAAGAAAAACGCCAGACACATAGTTCAGTTCAGCCATTATATCGTTTTGATCAGAAAATTTGTGTAGTTAGCTTTCCCATGCTTTGAGTTGAGAAAAAGGAATGATAAAAAAAAAGACAAAAGTATTGTGATTACTTCTAGTGTTAAAAAAAAGAAAAAGAAAAGAAAAGAAACAAATTGATAAAATTTTGTTGGAACACTTGGTGCTGTTTTATGCTTGTGCTAAATTTAATTTTCTTCAAGCATAGCAAAGTGTAACAACTGGTTGACAGTGTTAAATATCTTATAATGAACAATGTCCTGAATTTCATGCCTCAACCCCCATAGAAATGACAGATCTTATCCTCATTATCCTCAACTACACCACAATGCATCATCCCCTTCTGCAACTCAGCATAATAATCCTGGACCGAATTGCTACCTTGCTCCAAGCGCTCCAGTTGAGACGCATGTCTCGCTGAAAAGAAGGAGGCACAAAGCGATCTTCGTCACGGTCTCAGTGATCTTGTCATCAATGCCTTCAAGCGCCTTGGTAATTGCTCCCTACAATTGAGCTTGGCTGACGCACTCGTTGAAGTCCGTCAGAGTCCTAGATTCCTCGGTACCTCACATGATGAAAGAAACAAGAACAAAGAGAAAAGAAGTAAAGGTTATCCCTATCAACTACTGTGAGAACAGTGGCACTCCTGGACAGCAAAAGGAAGCTTCAAACCAAGTTCTTGCAAGAATCTAAAGGAACACAAAGCAAAGATACCTCGAAGAAGTGAGTCGACGATTACAAGGTTAAGAATCCGTGCCTGTTCAGAAGGTTTAAGTGGAGCTTGGAAGGCTAATATATATGTAAGCGAAACACAAATTAAAACTAGATAGTAATTGACACGACCCGCCCAGAAAACCTCGTCTCGGGACGGATCCGGTCAGTCGTTAAGCCAAGATCCTGTTGGGCAACGCTCGGCGAAGCGAGCGTACACACGATACAACACCGGCAGGAATAAACAGTAATGATTTACAAGAAGAGAGAACTTAATACATCATCGGTTCATAAATTTAAAGTTGAATATTACATTGTCTCAGAGTGCGCAAAAGTTTTGAAAACGATGATAGCGGAAGACTAGAACTATTACAACTCCGACATTCAAACTTAAGCAAAAGCACGCGCCGTGCCCACGGACGTCATGCTACTAGCCACTTCAACAATCGCTGCGGCGACTCGCACAACTCCCACTGGAGGTTCCCAAACTCAAGGAGAGGCTCCTCCCAATGGAAGCTACCTGCAGGGTCCTGCATGACGACGCCTGAAAACCACAAAACGCTAACGCGTGAGCTTCTAAGAAGCTCAGCAAGACTTACCCGATAAAATGGCTGGCTACAGCCGACTCCTAGAAATGAAGACTGATGGGGGTAGGTTTATTGCAAAAAGGACTCGCAGCCTATACTACTCTTCTCAATTTTTAGCACAAGTTAAGTGATTAGGAAAAATAAATTTAGTTAGCACTAAGCTAAGCAACCATAACAGAAGCAACAGTAACAATAGTATTCATCAAAATTCATTCTCATTGTGGCTCAACCTATTTACTAGAACGTGGTGCGTTTCACGAGCATGCTCACTAACTGAGAGCGATAGCGGTTCGAAACGATTTTTATACCCTGCAGGGGGAAACCTGACCATACGACACGTGCGTGTCCCAGACTCGCACGTGGCAACCGTTCACACCAGCTCCTGCAACGTCAATTCCCTCCTACGCCTGCCTTAGCAGCGCCGCATCCCACCAGACAACGCGTCCCAGACGGTTTCTGTGGAGTTCCCATGCTGCCCACCCCAGATCTCCTCCTAGTCAGACACCGTAGGGCAGGTTCGACGTTGCAATCACTAGGCTACGTAAGTTTACTGGGGCCCATAACACCCAGCATATGACCAGTACATTCAACACTCGATCAGTCTCGGACTACATGGATCAGACAAGTCTACGGTCACCCTGGACCCAGTCCAATCGCCGACCTACTTTGTATCCTGTCTGACCCTCAAACTTTTATCTTTCTTACTCATTCACATTCGTGTGGCCCATCTCATGAAATAGTTTCATTCAACAACCTATCCTTTCGCGAGCAGCGTCCACTCTGCTCGACTTCTACCGGCAATACCTACTAAGCATAGCAGACTAGGGGGTATCTATACCAGCTACCGACAGGGTTTCCTATGGGAAACAAATGCAGCTATGGTTTCAATCAACTCCTAGCACTTAGTGCACAAACAAGACACACTTAGTTATAAAAGTAAAACTTTAAAATTCGGTTGTGCACCGGGGCTTACCTAGTTCTTCGGTGTTGTTGCAGACTTCTTCGACGGGGGTCGAGGAACTTGGATCCGCAGCTACTTCGTGAGCGTCAGAATCTACATGATGCAGTAGGATTATGATAAGTTCAATGAAAAAGAAACTTATTGTTATTATCAATAATAAACTAGGGTTTAGATTGGCGACGCCCAGAACTAGGGTTAACCCTAATTACTCGACGCCGTCGATTAAATTAAATTCTTAATCTGTGAACGATGTTTAAAGAAATCTATTAAACTCTCATGAGGTGACTTTTAGTTGGCATGTTCATCAACTTCAACTCTAGTTAAGTTAATGTGACACTTTTCATCGGTTAATATTATTTAATTACTTCGGCTATTAAACTAGGGTTAAAATAAAGATTTTAATTCTTCCTCAAGATTACTTTTAGTGGGTAGTACTCTCTGGAATAAGCATTTTGGACTTTGGGTGGGGCCTAAATGAATTTTCTATATTTTATAAAAATTCATCAAATTTCCTGTTTTTAGATCTTGTAAAATCAGAAAGCACTAGGAAATATTAGAATAAAATTATGAAACTTTATGTGAGCATTCCTCAGCACCAGATCTACAACTTTGCTTTTGGGTCTAACCTTATGAATGACTTTTATGATGTACTTTAGAAAATGGTAATTAAACTAGGAAGATTGAAGTATTTTAAAAGGGTTAGATGCCATTTCATGTTCCTAAAATCTTCATAAAATTCCAGAGGGTGTGTAGTACCATGGTGTACTTGTGGACCAACGGTTAGCCCTAGCATTGCTCTAGAACTCAAATTAAAATTCAAAAACAGAAAGGAGTGTTTCTAATTAATTCTGCAAATGTTTGGTCATTTATTAAAAAGTGCTTTGACATAAAATTAGTCCGTTTCACGAAGGTTCTAAAAAATTTTGGTTTTCTATTTTTGGAGCTTCCTGTGAATTTCTAGAGATTTTAGAAGACAGAGCAATAATCTGGAAAATTAAAAAGAAAAACGAAAAACAGGGGATTGTCTCCGGCGAGCTCCGGCGATCAATTCCTGACGATGGGTGGTCGCCGGCCGTTGAACCTTGGCTTTCTACGATCCACTAGACACGACGAAGCCCGGCAACATGATAGTTATCAAGCTTTGGCACGGTAGAGGGGGTCTCACCGTGGGGGGCGACGGTGGCGGCGGCGAAGTCGAAATTCCGACGAACGGAGCTCAATTCCGGAGGGGAAAAGTTGCGGGAAGCTTCACGGGAGTGAGAGGGTGTGATTGGTTGGGGGAATTGGAGCGGGGAATCGGTCGGGGGTGGATTTCACCGTGGAGGCGGCGGGCTCGCGTCAATGGCGTCGGCGGCCGACCGGGGCAGGGGAGAAGAAGGGTCCTCGCGCGTGGGAGGGGGAAATGGAGGAGGGGGCGCACCAATTTAAAGGAGGAATGGGGTAGGGGTGTGGGGAGTGGGGGAGCAGTGGGGGTGGCCGGCGCAGCATGGCGGGCGGCGCCCTGGCGGCTCGGGCGGCGGGGCAGAGAAGAGAGAAAAGGAGGGAGGGAGAGGAGAGGAGTGAGAGAGAGTGAGCTAGAGGGAGACAGGAGGGAGGCAAGGGAGCGGCCGAAACTTGAATTCGACGACGTGGGAGCAAAGGCCGTGTCGGCTGGGTATGCCGGGCGGCTGCGCGCCCTGTTGTCGGGCGGGCGGGCACTGTAGCCCGCCCGGCAACAGTTTTGTTTTTTTTTATAATTATTTTAGCTGGAAAGAAATTTGATGAATTGGCACACTTCCCGAGCTCAAAAATTTTTGAGAATTTTTGTACAAGCTCAGGAATTTATTTGAAACACTTTTCATTTAAGGTTCAAGTCATGATTTGGTCTCTAAGAATTTTTGAATTTTTATGTTGATTATAGCTTGGGTGAAATTTTAAGAGGTCTAAATCTTTTCCAAAAATCTTGAATAATTTCCCAAAATTCCATTTTGAAGTGTACTTAATTGTTATGTAAAAATATGGCTAGGGTCCTGTGGAAATCTTGATGGTCAAGGGTTAGGGTTTTGGATTTCTTTCTGTTAACGAGATTTCGACACTGCTGGTTTAGATTTCTCCGGATTTTGCTAAAATGCTCTGTTGTTTGTCAAACTTTTCGTAGTGTCTCTTTGAAGCATTTTAAACAATATTTCTTTTTATTTCCATGATTGAACCTGCTTTAAAGTGAGTGAAATTGTGGGTTAGGGTTTACAGTTGTCGACTTTGCCCTGGTGACACCTCGGGTGTCACAGCCCTCCCCCCTAAAAGAAATCGCGTCCCGAGATTTAAGGAGAGGGTTGGGATAGGCATAGGTACCTAGGGGTTTGGGAGTAGCTCGGGGTAGTGTGACTGAAGAAATTCTGCAGATTCCCACGTGGCCTCGTCTTCTGTGTGGTTGCTCCACAGAACCTTGTAGAACTTAAGTGTCCGTCTTCTAGTAACTCGTTCCTTCTCATCCAGTATCCAGATTGGACGCTCTGCGTAGGTCAAGTCTGGTTGCAATTCTTCTACTTCTTGAACCACTTGGTCTACGGGTGCCTTCAGACATTTCTTCAACTGGGAGACATGAAAGGCGTTATGCACTCCTGATAATCTTTTTGGCAGTTCCACTTGATACACCACTGGTCCACACTTAGCTGTGATAGGATATGGACCTATGTACCGGGGTGCTAACTTGCCTCTTATCCCGAACCGTTGAACTCCCTTCATTGGCGAGACTCGTAGGTAGACGTAGTCTCCAACCTCGAAGGTCAATGGTCTACGCCTTTTATCTGCATAGCTCTTCTGTCTTGATTTGGCTGCCTTCAGATTGGCTTGTATAACCCGTTGTGAGAGACCCGACCAATTTACATTCAAGTTTACCAAGTTGACTCACGGCCCATGTATGGTATGCGAGAACTCAACCCGATAAAAGAGAATATAAACCCGGCAGTCCCCCGACATGCTTCTCAAGCAACGCCCAAGATCCAAGCACGTCGGCAATGTCACAGGTGATACATTACATAGGTCACATTCATTAATAACATTAATTAAAAATATTCTTACATACCAAGGTTCATCATAAGTCTTGAAACTAACAAATTAAAGAGCGGAAGCAATTCTAAGGAATACGATAGTCGCAGCGGTTGCAGCAAGAAAACAGCACAGGATTGCGATGCCCAGCCCACGAACATCACAAATCACGGTTACTCGCATGTCTTGACTACACCTCGCCCTCGCCGGCATCGGCGGGGACAATGTAGCCGAAGACCAACTCATCCTCACCTGCAAAAACTTAAGCAACAAAAGTTGAGTACGAAGGTACTCGCAAGTCTTACCCTGTTGTGGGAATTATTTCCCGACTCCAAGGATAATGCAATGAGGCTGTAGCAAGGTAAATAAGGTATAGGAATGGACTCGATTGCTTAAAGCAGAAACTAAGCATATATGAATAAGCATAAAGTAAAAGACTCTGCGGGCATGAACAACTACTATAAACCCAATCCCTAAGTACCATGTAACCATAAACCATGTACATACCATCATCCATGTTCCATCCGAACCATGGATACCAAGACCCATATTCCATTTTCATCAACAATATCCCAATTCCCATCATGTTATGTGACAACTCTACGATATTATCCAAAGGACACTGAGCTTGATCATAACCGTGATCGCGGCGGATTCGAACCGATTTTACACCCTGCAGGGGAGTCCAACTGTACCCACACGACTGAGGACCATACGGCTCATGCAACCCGCTAAAGTTACACAAGCGGGTACTCATGTCAACCTTTTTCACATTCGTGCCCACACGGTTGAAAAATCCACACGGTGCCGAGTACCACGGCCTCGCAGGCACACGTGAGTCCCTCGTCGAGTATCACGGCCTCGCAGGCACCCATGACTCCCTCGTTCCACACACCGTGCAGTCATCGGCCAAACGTTGGTACGCAGTGAGATACTCAGCTTGTCTTACCATTATATCGGACATGTGGTATGAACGGAAAGTGCTCAGGCCAAGAATAACACGGCCGGGTCCTAGGTCAACCCAGACGGGGCCTACGGCACACAAGACCTCCATGTCTTGCTGCACTCCTATCCCACCGTCCAGATTTCAGTTTTTAACACTTTCCAACTTTTACCATCATATGAACTCGCCACAAGTTCATAAGTAACCAGGATAAATCCTATACGTGCGAGTGGGACTTACCACTCGACTTCTACCGTGTTATCTAAGCATGGCTAAGCATTTCGTGACTCGAACAAAGACACTCTACCCAGGTTGACAAGGTGACATATTCAATACCAAGGAGGGGTACATGCAACAATAATAGGTTTTCCCAATGTTACTACTAAGCCCGACTTTATGCATTCCTATACGTAAGCATTCATATTAATCATTAAGTAAATTACTTAGGGTAGCAATATGAGGTGCTTGCCTTCAACAGCAGCGGTGTTATCTTCCTCAGCAGCTGGATCAACCTCTGGTGCTTCTCCCGTAGCAGCACCCGCGTCACTCTCTAGCGGTTCGTAAGCTATAAAGTAAAAACGCGTCGATAAGATGTATGTCATGATGCCATGATGCACAAATGATGCAATATGATGCAGAGAGGTAGCTACTGATTCTATGAACACAATGCAAAAAGAACGAAGTCAATCGGGGTTCTACAGCCCAAGTTATGACCAAAACAGTTTTACCGATTCCGGTTACGGGTTTTTCGGTTTTCCGGTTCCGATATCGGGTGGCACACGAATGTCATTTTCGAGAAAAATTTCCAAAACATATCTCATGTACTGGCTTTACTAAGTGGCTTGGGTTACTACAAGACTAAGTTTGAGTGGTTTTGACTCGCGTTAACAGGAACACGAGCCCTCCGATGGTCGTTGCCCGTTTACGACATCGGGAATACCGTAACGGTGCCGTAAAAGTCGTAACGACTTTTCCGGTGAAATTCAAAGTTAAGTTATAGGCATGGGACCATTTTTAGTTTAAAGTAGGCTCTAAACTAAGACTTTTGGCTCTAGTTTGGGGTCAAGTTGAGCTTCTATGAATTTACTAAAAATTAGACAATGTTCTGTTTTCCAAACTTATAAAATCAGAAACATGTATTAAAACTTATGCAAAAATCATGAAACTTTATATATCTTCTACTGAGCATCTAAACTAAAGTTTTTGTTAAAGGTCTTGGGCTTTTGGGCGACTGGCCTAATGTACTTTAGACAAAGGTAACTAATCTAGGGTTTTGGGGATATTAACAATGACATGCATGCACAAATGCTCATGAAAAATTCTGGTAAAAATGCAGGAGATGCATCATGCCAAGATAAAATTATGATACAAAAATCAACCCTAGAAACCTTCTGGAACTTCAATTAAAAATCAACAACAGAAATAATACATTGAATTATTAAAGAAATTCCAGGGACATTTTTGAAAAAGTGCTTTAACAGAAAATTAAATCATTATTCAAGGATTCAAATAAAATTAGGTTTGGCATTTTTAGACTTTGCCATGATTTTCTACACACTATGCAACTTCTGGCTAAATAAAAGGAAAATAGAAAATTGAATGGAACAGTAACAGAAACGGGGGAAGTATGGCCGTGGCGGTGCTCCGGTTGGATCCTCGCCGGAGGAGGGGACTAGGAGGGGGATGGAGCGGTCGTGGAGCTTCACCTTGATTCAAAGCACGGGTTTGAAGAGGATTAAGTCCAAGGGAGAGAGGGGAAAGGGGTCGGCGACGTGAAGCTCCGAGGCGGCTTCAATGGTGGCCGACGGGTGGCGCGAGGTGTTCCTTCCTCACTCACGATGAGCTGCAATCAATACTTGTCAAATGGGTGCGCAAGGACTAGAAGAATTAGCCAGCAAGAGGAATTTGAGAATCGTTGTACCACGGTGAGGAATTTTGAAGAATCGTGGCCGTCGGTGAGATTTCGGCCGAAGAACAGGGGCGGTGGCGTTCCGGAGGAATTAGTGCACGGCAGGGGCTCTTGGTATTTGGAGAGTTTCAGTGGGTCGAGGGGGATCTTCCAGGCATGGTGGCATGGCTTGGGGAGTGCTGAGGCGAGCCGTCGACGTGCGAGTGGCTCGGGCGGCAATGGCGGTGGTGTTCTGCGGCGCGCGGCAGGGAGGAAGAAGAAGGGGAGCGAGCGGAGAGCTGGTGCTTCGGCTTTGTACTCGAGGGGAAGCTGAGCCAAGGGAGGGAGAGGGCCGAGGCGCACACGGATTGGTGAAGGGAGTGGTGGCCGGCGATTGGCGCCTGAAGGCGGTGGCGCTCGACAGTGGCGATGTCGTGCCTGAGCGGAGAAAAGACAGCGCCAGTGGAGAGAGAGAGGAGAGAGAGGGGGGGCAGAGATAGGAGATGGAAATGGGGAGGAAAATCTCTTGGAGAGATTCACTGATGAGGAGGAGTAATGGCGCGGCGCGGGAGATTGGCCGGGGCGGTCGGCCGGCGGTGGTTGGCTGCGGAGGTACTGTTCACCATCAGCCTATTGTCAAAATTGATTTTTCAATTAATCCAATTACCCTCCCTCTTGAGATAAAGGAAAAACCTTAGCTCCCGAGCTCAAGAATTTTTGAAACTTTTTCTGTGAACTAAAAGAATTATTTGGAACAACTTTTCTTAAAGGAAGATGCACTGATTCAGCTTCTAAAGGTCTGTGAATTTTCAACTTAGTTCAGATTTGTTGGAATTTTTAAAAGGGTTTAAACCTTTACCAAAAATTTTCATAAAATCTCCAAAATTTTATTTTAATGTGTAGTTAATTGTTATGCAAAAACATTGGTGTAGTTTTATTAAGCAAACAAAAGGCCTCTTGAAAGCACGACTAGGTTTTTGCGAAAACGACGAAAACTTCAAAACCTTGACCCAATTCAAAACAGGAAAAGGTCGAATTCAAATGGTTGAATCAGTGAGCTCAATATCAAAAGGACAAAAGATTGAAACTTTTTGGGATGTGACACCCGTACCTTTTCTTCAGCCTGCTGTACTAGGTCTGGGCCCAATATGATTCTTTCGCCTGCTTCTGACCAGTTGAGTGGGGTTCTGCAACTACGGCCGTAAAGTGCTTCGAAAGGGGACATTTGGATGCTGGCTTGGTAACTGTTGTTGTATGAGAACTCTGCCAGTGATAGGTAGGTGTCCCATCCTTTTTCGTACTCTAAAACACAAGCTCGGAGCATGTCTTCAAGTATCTGGTTCACTCTTTCCGTCTGACCATCAGTCTGAGGGTGGTAGGCTGAGCTGTGAATTAGCCTGTTTCCTAGTGACTCGTGGAGTTGTTTCCAAAATCGACCGACGAATTGGGTGCCTCGGTCGGAGATGATCGTCTTGGGCACTCCATGCAGATAGACTATCCGGTCAATGTACAGCTGTGCATACTTCTTCATGGTGTATCTGGTTGAGACAGGAATGAAATGGGCTGTCTTTGTCAAACGATCTACTATAACCCAAATTGAGTCCAACTTTTGAGCTGTCATGGGCAGTCCAACAATGAAGTCCATACTTATGTCTTCCCACTTCCATGACGGAACGCTCAACGGTTGCGACAACCCTGCGCCTTTCAGATGGTCGGCCTTTACTCTGCGGCAGGTGTCACATTCCGCTACATACCGAGCGATTTCTCTTTTCATCCTTGTCCACCAAAACTTCTTTCGCAGGTCCTGATACATCTTGTTGCTGCCAGGATGAATCGAGTACTTGGATAAATGAGCTTCATCCATGATCTTCCTTCAGAGCTCGTGATCCTTTGGCAGTACCAGTCTATTCTTGAACCACAAAACTCCTTCTTCGTCCTCTCGGAAGCACTGCATCTTCTTTTCTTGCAGTCTAATCTGATCTTCTCCATGCCCTTATCAAGCTTCTGGGCCTTGGCTACCTCATCTCTAAGTGTTGGCACTAAGGCGAGGTTGTAGAGTGCCCCGTGGGGTAGAATCCTTACGGCTGGCTCTAGGTCTTCGGTTGCAACTCCCTGAT
Source organism: Oropetium thomaeum (assembly GCA_001182835.1). Classification (NCBI taxonomy): domain Eukaryota; kingdom Viridiplantae; phylum Streptophyta; class Magnoliopsida; order Poales; family Poaceae; genus Oropetium; species Oropetium thomaeum. The sequence continues at coordinate 1,677,969 of LFJQ01000020.1, read as the reverse complement.
CCAAATAGTGACAATGGGCGTTTCTGCTCAACGCGTCCGCAACCATATTAGCCTTACCCGGATGGTAGTGGATCTCTATCTCGTAGTCCTTGATTAATTCTAGCCATCTTCGTTGCCTCATGTTTAACTCATTCTGGGTGAAGATGTACTTGAGACTCTTGTGGTCGGTGTAGAGGTGTACCAAGTTTCCCAATAAGTAATGCCTCCACACCTTCAAAGCCAATACCACGGCTGCCAATTCCAAGTCGTGTGTGGGGTAATTCAACTCATACTTACGGAGTTGCCTGAAAGCATAAGCAATTACCCGTCCTTCTTGCATTAACACACAACCAAGTCCCGTGCCAGAAGCATCACAATACACGTCGAAGGGTTTACTTAAATCCGGTTGGGCGAGTACTGGTGCTGTGGTCAAGTGCTTCTTCGCATTTTTCTGTCCACTTGAATTTCTGATCCTTCTTGAGTAGGTCTGTAATAGGCCTGGCAATCTTGGAGAAGTTGGGAATGAAGCGACGGTAGTATCCCACCAATCCCAAGAAACTCCGCACCTTGTGAACTGTTGTGGGTGCTTTCCAATTAACAACATCTTGCACCTTTCCCGGATCAACAGAAATACCTTCCGCGGACACAACATGACCCAGAAACTGAACACGCTCGATCCAAAACTCGCACTTGCTGAACTTGGCATAGAGCTTATGATCTCTGAGTCTTTGGAGAACTGTCCGAAGGTGCTCTGCATGCTCATCGGTTGACTTGGAGTATATTAGGATGTCGTCAATGAACACCACTACAAACTTATCCAGCTCTGGCATGAATACTGAGTTCATGAAGTACATGAAGTACGCTGGTGCGTTTGTGAGTCCAAACGACATCACCAAATACTCATATAGCCCGTATCTAGTGGAGAAAGCCGTCTTCGGAACGTCACTAGGACGGATCTTGATCTGATGATAACCAGACCGGAGATCGACTTTTGAGAAGACCTTTGCTCCAGCCAACTGATCAAACAGAGTGTCTATGCGTGGCAAGGGATACTTGTTCTTGATAGTTACTGCATTCAAGGGACGGTAATCCACGCATAGCCTCAATGACTGGTCCTTCTTCTTCACGAACAATGCCGGACAACCCCAAGGCGAGGTACTGGACCGTATAAGGCCCTTGTCCAACAACTCCTGCAACTGTTTCTTCAACTCTGCTAGCTCCTTGGGTGCCATCTTGTACGGTCTGCGGGAGATCGGGGCTGTGCCTGGCAACAGCTCAATCTGAAATTCCACATCTCTGTCCGGCGGTAAACAAGGTAAGTCCTCTGGGAATACGTCCGGAAACTCCTTAACCACTGGTATCTCGTCCAGACTTTTCCCGACAACATGGCAGACTTGATTGAGGGTGGCTTTAGGGTGATCTAGGTTTATGGACATGGAACCGTGAAGTGGAGAGGTTAAGTGGACTACACGGTTAGCAATATCAAGGATGGCATTATGGTGTTTCATCCATTTCAAGCCGATGATAATATCGATACCCTGCCCATCTAGGATTATGAAGGAGATAGGATAGATGTGACCTCCCAGATTGAGGGGAGCTTCACTTAGGCCATGGTTTGACAAAATATTACCCCCAGGCGATTTTATGACAAAAGGTGGCTCTAGGGGAACTGTGGCTAGGTTTTTGCCTTTGACAAAGTTTTTACTAATAAAGTTGTGACTTGCACCGGAACCGAATAAAACAAAAGTTGAATGGGTAGAGAGCGAAAACATACCCGCCAGTACTTGTTCGCCCTCAGCAATTTCTTCGGTCGTGGTGTAGTTTACCCGACCGGTCCTGGCGTTCTTCTGGCCCTTTTGCTGGCCCTGTCCTTGATTTGGCTGTCGGTTGCCTCCGGACTGCTGGTTGGAGGGGCACTCGCGGGCAAAGTGTCCGGGCTGCCCGCAGTTGAAGCAAGGCGTGCCTGGTCCAGGGCGGGCGCCCTGTTGAGGTGGGCGGACACCTTGGTTCCTCTGCGGCGGGGGAGGTGCGCGGTAGCCGGCTTGTTGCTGACTCTGTGGGGGCCGGTATGGCTGCTGCGGCGGATGAAATGACGGCGCCTGCGGCGGGGTGGCCTTGTACCTCCTACCATCGGGTGCAGTGTACACCAGACGGTACTTGGGTGGCGGGGCATTTGATGGCCCACCGCTGGCTCGCCTTTTCTCCCGCTGCTCCTTCTCGAGGTACTCCTCGGCGATGAGGGCGTTGCTGACGAGCTCATTGAATGAGCCGCCTTGGTTCAGGGCCAAGCGACCCTGGAGTGTGATGTTCAACCCTTCCATGAAGCGATGCTTCCGCTTCGCATCCGTGTCAACCTGCTCCAGAGCATATAGAGCAAGCTGGTTGAACACGCGGGAGTATTCGTACACCATGCGGTTTCCTTGCATTAAGGCCATGAACTCCTTGGCCTTCCTCTGCATGAGTCCCGCGGGAATGTGGTGAGCGCGGAACGCCTCCCGGAACTGTGCCCATGGCACCTGGGTGTCGGCCGGGAGAGTGGCCAAGTAGTTGGTCCACCAAGCTCCGGCATATCCGTGGAGCATCTGGGCCGCGAAAAGCGTCTTCTGAGTCTGTGAACAACGGAGTAGCCCAAACTTGGCCTCGATTGTACGAAGCCAGTGGTCTGCCTCCATTGGTTCCCGGGCATCTCTGAACTCCAGGGGATGAGTGGCCAGGAACTCAGCATATGTGCTGTCCTGGTCGTGGTTCCGAGCGCCTCGATTCGTGCCGCTACTCTCTAGGATAGCTCGCAGCATCTCTTGCGTTTGCTGGCTGCTTTGAATCAGGGCCGCCATAGCTGTGGCCAAGGTTGGCTCAGCTGGCGGGGGGGGCGGGTTGGAGCTTTCCGCCTCCTGACGTCCTGCTCTGGTGTTCACCATGCTGAAAAAGCAAAAGGATCCTTATTAGAGCAATTCAACCCATGTTCATTTCTCAATATAAGCAAAAATACGTCAATATGCACGGCACGGATATCTCATTAAATAACAAACTTCCTTCATTCCCCAAAAGATGACAGTACATCCATCGTCCAACTCCTTAGACTGCCAAACCACCATTCTTACATCCACAAGACTACAACGCCACTAAGATAAACTTCTAAGAACACACACTAACTCCAAGACAAAGACAATGCACTCCTTAAGCGAAGCATCTAACTAAACTATCACTTCGGGACCATCTCCAATCTACTCCTCATCTGGCTCTGGGTCTGAAGCTTCGGGATCCGGTACTTCTGACTCAGGCGCATCATCGTTAGCGGGAGGCGGCTGCTGTGCCTCCAAAAGTCCCGCTAACTGATGCTGCAAATGATGGTTCTCATGGGCGAGGTTCTCCGCCATCTGAACTACGTTATCCTTGAGTATCTCCATCTGGTGAATGTGTTGCAACATGATGTTGCAATCATTCTCTCTAGCATGGATCTGGGCAGTCTTAATCTCGGAGACCGCCTCCAACTCAGAGATACGTGTAGCGCGCGCGTCGCAGCGAGCACGCAGTGCATTGCTTCTGCTCTCCAAATCCTAGACCTTCTTCTTGAGTTGAGCTACCTCTACATGAGCCTGTCGCAAAGCCTAGCGATCCATCTGAGCTGTGAGAACAATATCTTCATGCAAGTTGAGTAGCGCTAGGCTCCACGTGAACAAGGGAGTGACATGGTCCATCTCTCCCCTGAAAGTCCTCTTCTAAGCATTCTTGACATTGCGGTGCCAGGTACGGTCGACCTGGTCCCGTATCGGAAACATTGCCGCTGGTTTGTCTGCCAGGTCCTCAAGGTGTCGCTCGCAAATCCTCAATAAAGCCTGATGAGCAGCTGACTCGATGGCCTCCGTCTTATCTGAACCGAATGTGGTGGTGGTATAAATCTCTCCGTTGGCATGCTGAGGGTGCGTGGGTAATGTAACGGTGGCCGAGCAGCGCGGTAGGTCGTACTGCCGATACTCCCGGATCTGAAACCAAAGAGTCTCTATATATCCCAATGACTGTAGGGTCTGCTCGAGTATCTCCACGAATCCTCTGCGTCCGGACTTCTTGGTGACGTAGGTAGGGGTGGAGTCCTCAATGCCTATCTCCGCGATCCCATGCTCGATCGTGTTGGCGTCCATCTGCATCACAGAGATGAATAATATTTTATCAATCAGAAGCCACATATTGACACATAGTTCAAAGCATGCTAAATCTTCCGATACATAAAATATTTTTCATCCCTGCGTGAAAAGGGGATCCAATTCGGTCACTAAGGATGCTAACTAGCGACAGTCGGTTTGTCCAAGGTGCTTTACCATCTAAGTTGACCTATCAAGGAGACAATCTTCTCATCGAGGAAGGTATTGTGAAAAGGCTCAATGGTGTACAAGGGTTTTACTCCAACTCGGTTGATTCCACGCAATCGCTAAGGGAGGAAGGTGTCCAGGTTGACTTCTTAATTTTTGTTGGTGTTACAGCCATTATTGATGGAATTTTTTGCTCCTGGATGGTTTTAGTATAAGTTTGAAGGATTTTAACAGTTATTCATGCAATGTAATCCTACATCGGCCTATACGTCCTCACAAAGTAAAAAGAATACGCGTAGGCGGTGGCAGAATCGCACTCAAGTTAGCCGTTACTACACGTTTCTTACGATATCGGGGTTAGCGTACCTGCAGAAAATGGCATCACAGGCTGTGCAATATAAATATATATATCAAAAGTAAAAACAACAACCCATATCATTGCCATATGGGTCGCCCCGAGTAGGTCACGTACGGGGATCACGTGTCCGACCTTCCCTGCGCGGCGACAGACTGCACTTTACCTCAGGCAGCGGAGGTATGAGAGTGTTCCGCAAAACCGAAGTCGTGAGGAACAAACTCATCTCTTGTGTGCCAAAGACACAAGACTCCACTGTTGCGAAGGTATGCATTCGCAACAGGTCCGTAACCCACACCTCGTACGGTAGAGGGCCGCTTCTCTCCCTAAACGGCAAGAGGGCGTACTATGTTACAGCAAACATAATACCTCCTTCCATACTACCATGGTATAGAACGCTACTGCTGCTGACGCAACAGGGATTTCTCGACCTTTCACCGCAATCGAGCGGCGTACCTTACCTTGCTTACCTGAGCGTAGGTGCGTCGTTACAGAAAAGTAAATCTAAACTAGGTTTAGTTAGCCCCTACACTAGGTTAGCTTGCCACCTGATCACCTATTAACTAATAGGGCGCGTACCTCACTCGCACGTAAATTTTTGAAAATATGCCTTAAACGTTGTATCAGTTTCCAACACGGCTCTGATACCAAAGCTGACGCGACCCACCCAGAAAACCTCGTCTCGGGACGGATCCGGTCAGTCGCTAAGCCAAGATCCTGTTGGGCAACGCTCGACGAAGCGAGCGTACACACGATACAACACCGGCAGGAATAAACAGCAATGATTTACAAGAAGAGAGAACTTAATACATCATCGGTTCATAAATTTGAAGTTGAATATTACATTGTCTCAGAGTGCGCAAAAGTTTTGAAAACGATGACACCGGAAGACTACAACTATTACAACTCCGACACTCGGACTTAAGCAAAAGCACGCGCCGTGCCCACGGGCGTCATGCTACTAGCCACTTCAACAATCACTGCGGCGACTCACACAACTCCCACTGGAGGTTCCCAAACTCAAGGAGAGGCTCCTCCCAATGGAAGCTACCTGCAGGGTCCTGCATGACGATGCCTGAAAACCACAAAACGCTAACGCGTGAGCTTCTAAGAAGCTCAGCAAGACTTACCCGACAAAATGGCTGGCTACAGCCGACTCCTAGACATGAAGGCTGATGGGGGTAGGTTTATTGCAAAAAGGACTCGCAGCCTATACTACTCTTGTCAATTTTTAGCACAGGTTAAGTGATTAGGAAAAATAATTTTAGTTAGCACTGAGCTAAGCAACCATAACAGAAGCAACAGTAACAATAGTATTCATCAAAATTCATTCTCATTGTGGCTCAACCTATTTACTAGAATGTGGTGCGTTTCACGAGCATGCTCACTAACTGGGAGCGACAGCGGTTCGAAACGATTTTTATACCCGGCAGGGGGAAACCTGACCGTACGACACGTGCGTGTCCCAGACTCGCACGTGGCAACCGTTCACACCAGCTCCTGCAACGTCAGTTCCCTCCTACGCCTACCTTAGCAGTGCCGCATCCCACCAGACAACGCGTCCCAGACAGTTTCTGTGGAGTTCCCACGCTGCCCACCCCAGATCTCCTCCTAGTCAGACACCGTAGGGCAGGTTCGACGTTGCAATCACTAGGCTACGTAGGTTTACTGGGGCCCATAACACCTAGCATACGACCAGTACATTCAACACTCGATCAGTCTCGGACCACACGGATCAGACAAGTCTACGGTCACCCTGGACCCAGTCCAGTTGCCGACCTACTTTGTATCCTGTTTGACCCTCAAACTTTTATCTTTCTTACTCATTCACACTCGTGTGGCCCATCTCATGAAATAGTTTCATTCAACAACCTATCCTTTTGTGAGCAGCGTCCACTCTGCTCGACTTCTACCGGCAATACCTACTAAGCATAGCAGACTAGGGGGTATCTATACCAGCTACCGACAGGGTTTCCTATGGGAAACAAATGAGCTATGGTTTCAATCAACTCCTAGCACTTAATGCACAAACAAGACACACTTAGTTATAAAAGTAAAACTTTAAAATTCGGTTGTGCACCGGGGCTTGCCTGGTTCTTCGGTGTTGTTGCAGACTTCTTCGGCGGGGGTCGAGGAACTTGGATCCGCAGCTACTTCGTGAGCGTCAGAATGTACATGATGCAGTAGGATTATGATAAGTTCAATGAAAAAGAAACTTATTGTTATTATCAATAATAAACTAGAGTTTAGATTGGCGACGCCCAGAACTAGGGTTAACCCTAATTACTCGACGCCGTCGATTAAATTAAATTCTTAATCTGTGAACGATGTTTAAAGAAATCTATTAAACTCTCATGAGGTGACTTTTAGTTGGCATGTTCATCAACTTCAACTCTAGTTAAGTTAATGCGACACTTTTCATCAGTTAATATTATTTAATTACTTCGGCTATTAAACTAGGGTTAAAATGAAGATTTTAATTCTTTCTCAAGATTATTTTTAGTGGGTAGTACTCTCTGGAATAAGCATTTTAGACTTTGGGTGGGGCCTAGATGAATTTTCTATATTTTATAAAAATTCATCAAAGTTCCTGTTTTTAGATCTTGTAAAATCAGAGAGCACTAGTAAATATTAGAATAAAATTATGGAACTTTATGTGAGCATTCCTGAGCACCAGATGTACAACTTAGCTTTTGGGTCTAACCTTATGAATGACTTTTACGATGTACTTTAGAAAATGGTAATTAAACTAGGAAGATTGAAGTATTTTAAAAGGGTTAGATGCCATTTCCTGTTCCTAAAATCTTCATAAAATTCCAGAGGGTGTGTAGTACCATGTTGTACTTGTGGACCAAAGGTTAGCCCTAGAATTGCTCTAGAACTCAAATTAAAATTCAAAAACAGAAATGAGTGTTTCTAATTAATTCTGCAAATTTTTGTTCATTTATTAAAAAGTGCTTTAACATAAAATTATTCCTTTTCACGAGTGTTCTAAAAAATTTTGGTTTTCTATTTTTGGAGCTTCCTGTGAATTTCTAGGGATTTTAGAAGACAGAGCAATAATCTGGAAAAATAAAAAGAAAAACGAAAAACAGGGGATTGTCTCCGGCGAGCTCCGGCGATCAATTCCTGACGATGGGGTGGTCGCTGGCCGTTGAACCTTGGCTTTCTACGATCCACTAGACACGACGAAGCCCGGCAACATGATAGTTATCAAGCTTTGGCACGGTAGAGGGGGTCTCACCGTGGGGGGCGACGGTGGCGGCGGCGAAGTCGAAATTCCGACGAACGGAGCTCAATTCCGGAGGGGAAAAGTTGCGGGAAGCTTCACGGGAGTGAGAGGGTGTGATTGGTTGGGGGAATTGGAGCGTGGAATCGGTCGGGGGTGGATTTCACCGTGGAGGCGGCGGGCTCGCGTCAATGGCGTCGGCGGCCGACCGGGGCAGGGGAGAAGAAGGGTCCTCGCGCGTGGGAGGGGGAAATGGAGGAGGGGGCGCACCAATTTAAAGGAGGAATGGGGTAGGGGAGTGGGGAGTGGGGGAGCAGTGGGGGTGGCCGGCGCAGCATGGCGGGCGGCGCCCTGGCGGCTCGGGCGGCGGGGCAGAGAAGAGAGAAAAAGAGGGAGGGAGAGGAGAGGAGTGAGAGAGAGTGAGCTAGAGAGAGAGAGGAGGGAGGCAAGGGAGCGGCCGAAACTTGAATTCGACGACGTGGGAGCAAAGGCCGTGTCGGCCGGGCGTGGCCGGGCGGCTGGGCGCCCTGTTGTCGGGCGGGCGGGCACTGTAGCCCGCCCGGCAACAGTTTTTTTTTTAATTATTTTAGCTGGAACGAAATTCAATAAATTGGCACACTTCCCGAGCTCTAAAATTTTTGACAATTTTTGTACAAGCTCAGGAGTTTATTTGGAGCACTTTTCATTTAAGGTTCAAGTCATGATTTGGTCTCTAAAAATTCTTGAATTTCTAAGTTGATTATAGCTTGGGTGAAATTTTAAGAGGTCTAAATCTTTTCCAAAAATCTTGAATAATTTCCCAAAATTCCATTTTGAAGTGTACTTAATTGTTATGTAAAAATATGGCTAGGGTCCTGTGGAAATCTTGATGGTCAAGGGTTAGGGTATTGGATTTCTTTCTGTTAACGAGATTTCGACACTGCTAGTTTAGATTTCTCCGGATTTTGCTAAAATGCTCTGTTGTTTGTCAAACTTTTCGTATTGTCTCTTTGAAGCATTTTAAATAATATTTCTTTTTATTTCCATGATTGAACCTGCTTTAAAGTGAGTGAAATTGTGGGTTAGGGTTTACAGTTGTCGACTTTGCCCTGGTGACACCTGGGGTGTCACAGTAATATTGAATAAATGTCCAAAGTATTGGTCCTAGTTGCTGGCCTAAAGCGTCCTATGACAGTTATGGTACTTGGTCAAAGAACATGTGTAGGGAAACAGCAACAAAGATCAATAGCCAAGTAAATTAAATTCAAGACAAGCATGAAACAGCACCGAGTGTTCCAACAAAAGTTCATCAATTCGTTTCTTTTTTTTCTTTTTTTTTAACACTAGAATAATCACAATACTTCTGTCTCTTTTTTTGTAGTATTTCTTTTTCTCAACTCAAAGCATGTGAAAGCTAACCACAAAAATTTTCTGATCAAAACGATATAATGGCAGAACTGAACTCTATGTCAGGCGTTTTTCTTTTCTGGCATTGAAACAAACTAGGGTAGCGCAAAAAGAAAGCTGGAATTTTACGGCGGAAGCTTTGGATAAGGAGAAAATTAGTGATGGATGATCAACCTGTATGAATCTAGAGAATAACAGATCAGACACAACAAACGAAGGGGTGGGATCTGGATGGGAAAAAAATATTGACGGCTAGGGTTTGACACAAAGCGGCGGAAGCAAAACAAACTGTAACGAAACATGATCTAAACCAGCAACAAGACTCGATTAAAGACACATACTGAATACTACGGACTCTGAAATTGAAATATGCAGAGGCTAAACATGGTTTTGGACAGGATGTAACTTAAAACTGCAATTCTGTTTTTGGCTTTTTATGGACTATAGGACCAAATGAAAATAAGGAACTAGGGTAAACAATGGCAAACCTGAGGAACATTTGAAGCTCTGATTACCACTTGATGGGAACGGGTTCCCAATCTTACTATAGGTTCTGATAATCAACGATTTGGGCGGAGTCGCGACAGAAATCGATCCGGCTTCCGAACGGCACGTTCTAAACCCCGCAATCGCAGCACCACGTCTCCTCTGGTTATCACCCGCGTGAACTCGGATGACCTCGTCGAGAAGGCTAGTATTTGCCTACAAATCGAAGAACACAAGAAAGAACGAAGTAGAAAGCAACGAAATTGTAGATGAAGATTAAACTCATAAAGTTGGGGTCTCACAAACTGATGTAACGGCGATGTTGTTTCTAGTAGGCATAATCTAAGCCAAACCTGAACCCTAAAGGTGGAGTGGCAGTTGAATATAAGGACTAGGGAGCATGGAAGTCCCCCTGGATGCAACGCTAATGGACTCTAACTCGGTACAAGGCCAGCCGGCCCAATACAGTGCGCAACACCTTAAGACAGATTCTGTAAACTCCAATGTTTCAATGCTTCCTGTTGACTCCGATGGAATTTGGATGTCGGACTGGTCCTGTTGGAAAGCTGGTCTCGTCCTCTTTCCATCCATATGTGGTTTGTCGAAAACGGAGCTCGTAAGCGTCCTGGGCACCCGTTTTAGTGCGGACTGCTGCTGGACTCCGAGTTGGATTTGAAGTCGATGTGAGTTGGACCTCCTTTTCTGACTTGTAGCTGGTGTCTAGGGCCTTCCTTGACCTCTCCATGATTCCTAATCATAATATAATCATTAGGTAGCAATCTATTCTCCATAGTAACATATAAACTCGTACTTAAGAACGAGCTCACCTCTAGATTCAATTGTCATGCTCGTGCTCTAGTGATTGTCCTTCATTTGTCGTAGCGGGAGAAGGATTGTGTGTAACCATGGGTGCAATGTCATCATCACCATGTCTACACATACTATTACTACTTTAACCTTGCGTAGGGATCTAGCCGTAATTAAGTTAAAGCATATACTAAGTAGTATACGGTGAACTAGCAAGCGAAGGATAAACACTACTTACTAGACTAAGACAATATACTCATAGAGTATGCATGAATACTTACTTGATTAAATTCGTCGAGGTACAAGTGCGAAGCAGAGTGATGACAGGTCACCACTCTGACTCAAGTTAGTGGAGGATCCTATGCCAAGAGAGCATCGACAAGCCGGCGCTTCCCTTGGAGAACCTCCGCTTCGCTCTCTTCCTTTCTAGAACTCTAAGGACTAGAGCCTACGAGCCTAAGCCTCTAATAGAGCAGCACAAGTGTAAAAGTGGAGTGAAGAGTTGATGCTAGAGAGTGAGGAGGGGGGTCCTATTTATAGGTGGAGGTGCCTTGGGGGTTGAATTTCCTTCCCTCCCTCTTTCTCTCTTTTCTCGACACCTGGAGTCAGTAACTCCCGAGCCTGATCAGCACCGCCTTTGGTACATCGGTTGGAGGTTGCCTATCAAAGTGGGGCCTAAGTGGCCCCACTAGTAGGTCGGGCGACCCCCTCGGTCAACCGACCTGTGGTGCGCTCCACTGAGGCCTGGCTTCTTCTGGGCTTGAGTGGGTTTCAATCCCTTCTCCGTAGTAGGTTTTGGTATTTGGGCAAATTTTGTACGTTGAATAGCCCATGATCCTTTTATGCCTCATTGGATAATACTTTTCTTATCTTTTTCTCTCAATAATTCTGAATAAATCACCTGCATATAAATATTCACCTAAACTTATGAAACTTGGTTAGTAATAAACTATTCCTAATTTTAGTGTATTCTTTTTTATTATTTATTTAGAGATTTGACGATCAAATATGATATTAAGGACCGTCAACAAACTCCCCCACACTTAGTCCTTCACTTGTCCCGAGGGAAGAGGAGAAACTTAGCGTTATTAACTAGGTGATATGAAGCAAACATAAAGGTTATTCCATCACACTACTTATACTCAGACTCGGATGTGTCTATCATACTAATTTGAGGGTTGAAACATGGAACAGTATTGACAAACCATACTATCTCTAAGCTAAGCAAGACTCGAGAATTGGAAGTATTTTTGAAAAGATTAAACAACAAATATTCCTCAAGTGATTCTCTCAATCGCTCAATATATGTATGTGTATAGATACTCACCATGGCAAAGTATTGCCTCTATTCCTACTTTTCTCATGATGGGCATTTTGGTGGAGCTTGGTAGCGAAATAGAAGGCATACTTGCAACACATATATTGCTAAGTCAAAAACCAGATCCAAAGTCAGAAAGTAAATTACACAATCATGGTCATGTTGTGCATATGTGATGGAATGGAAGTGGAAGTGGAATGAAACTCCTATTCATATATAGTGTAGGAGTTTAGCATATCTGTGGGATGCAAGTGGACATGACCATGAAAATATAATAAACTCCTAACAAAGGGTCACAACAATTTGACAAAACTCAGTATGAAAGCAAGCAACATGTGAGTATAAAGTTTACAATGGATAATTATCATATGGCTCTGGTGAGAATTTATATCACTGAGGAATAAAGCAAGCCTTATGAATTTTTTTTTAAAAAAATGACATCCCAAGCTAGCTAAGCATATAGAGAATAGATGTCATGTCATCATACTATATCACATAAATCAACAACCTAATTAGCATGCTATCCTATAGTGTATAGTCATGAGCATTGGTATGTATGAAAGGAATAAAATTTATGTAAGCCAATCATCCCAATTAATTGAGAGTGAGCAAGAAGTATATCCTTTTTAATTGTTTTTGTTTTTATTTATTTGTGCTGAAATTTAGAGAGTGGGAGGATGAGGCAAACCGAGTGCAGTGAAGTGTAGTTGTGTGGTGCAGTGCATCGGTCGTCTCGTCTGTGGGAGGCCTCGTGAAGCGCTGTGATCATGTACATATGAAGGGCTCGCCCACACTTGTTGTGCGCAACGATGCTTCCTTCTAATCGAAACAAACAAAGAAAAACACAAGTGGAAACAAAATGGGACTCTACCAGTATGATTGCTGGTGAGTCATGAGTTTTAAAAAAAATTACAGGCGCTACATGATGAAGAATGAAGGAAATAAACCTAAATGACGAATTCTAAAAATAAACTAAGCGCCATGTTCCTAAATTACGATGGGGAAAGCTGTCTAAGGTCTAGCATTAAACTCCTCAGCCTTCCCCGTAGCCTCGAAAGCTCTCGTAATCTTAGAGGTCAGACCCTTACGGATCTCCTCTATGAAGTCCCTCCGCTCTGCCCTCTCGATGATCCCCTCAACAACCAAGTCGCTGAGCCTCTGGTTCTCCAAGCACAGCTCCTCCATTTGGGCAGTGAGTTCAGCCATGGTCAGCTTTTTGGGTTTCTCATCGCTGTCCTCGAACTGTCCAGGTGGCCCCCGGATGGGCGGCGGTGATTGGTGCCTCCTAATCTTCCCAGGGGAAGACTCCACAGACTCCAACGGGTACACCTTGCGCAGCAGGCCGATGTCCTTCCCCTTCCCTGGCCCTCATGGACCAGTAATGGTGACCCTCCCATTGTAGGGGGAGATGTCACGGGAGCCCGGGGAGGAGTAGTTGTACTAGAACGCCTCCCCGTCCTTCCTTGTGAGGGCGCCCAAGTACTTCTCACCTGGGAGAAGGGTCAGACCAGCGCCATTGGTGGCTTGACGCTGATCTTTACAGTGGTCGGGCGCTGGTATGTGCTTGAGGAGCGAGCGTGCTGACGCTTGGCCTTCAGGGGCAAGTCCGTGCGGACACGCGGGCGTGGCGCCGACGGGCTGCATGGCTTGTCGACCTCCATTGGTGGCAGGGCCTCCAATGGGTCGACGAGTGCAGGGATGTTGAGGCGGAAGGGCACAATCTCCTTGACCGGGGTGATCTCCCCGAAGAGGTTGGAGGTGGACGAGGAGGTGATGGAGGGCAAGCCTGACGGTAGCTTCTTTCATGCCCCAGCCATCGTTTTTGGTGGAAACAGGGGTTCTAGTAATGGAAAAATAGAGTGGACGCGAGGAAGATGAAAGAGGAAGGCAGGTGGCGGTGCACAAGAAAAAGGGTGAGGAACGGAGCTACCTAGGGGTCGGCCGACCCCTAGGATCGCCCAATCCTCTATGGGCCCCGCTCTACCCCAATTTTTTCTAGCATGGTCCTTGGGTGGAGGACTTTGGGCAAAAATTGTGGCCCAAACTTAATTGGACTATAACCGTACGGGGAGAGTAGTATTGTTAAAATCAATTAAATCGATCACATCTACTTCTCCCTCTATAATATTATCAGACTCTAAGAAAATTTTAAGACGTTGACCATTAACTTTAAATAAGTTACCTCCTTCATCCTGAAGTGTGATGGCTCCAGAAAAGTCTTGTAGCCATGATCTCCAAATTATTCAAAGGAAGAAGGTTCTGAACTAGGAGTTCCATCCCACATCCATTTCATCACACTTGCAAGCCTTGACCATATTTGTATAGTTATGCTTCTTGACTTGAAACCGGTCTTTGACTTAGCAATATCGCATGGTGCACGACTATTCCCGTGTGTTCAACCAGCTTGCTATATATGCTCCAGAGCAAGTGGACACGGATGCGAAACGGAAATACCGTTTCATGGAAGGGCTGAACCTTACACTCCAGGGTCGCCTGGCCCTGAATCAAGACGGCTCATTCAATGAGTTTGTGAGCAACACCCTCATCGCCGAAGAGTACCTGGAGAAGGAGCAGCAGGAGAAGAGGCGAGCCAGCGGTGGGCCATCAAATGCCCCGCCACCGAAGTACCGTTTGGTATACACAGCACCAGGTGGTAGGAAATACAGGGTGACCCCGCCGCAGGATCCGTCATTCCGTCCGCTGCAGCAGCCATATCGGTCCCCGTAGAATCAGCAGCAGGCTGGCTACCGTGCACCACCACCACCACAGACGAACCAGGGTGTCCGCCCACCTCAACAGGGCGCCCGTCCTGGACCAGGCACACCTTGCTTCACGTGCGGGCTACCCGGATATTTCGCCCGCGAGTGCCCCTCCAACCAGCAGGCCAGGGGCCACCAGCAGGCAAACCAGGAGCAGGGCCAGCAAAGATTCTAGAAGAACACCAGAACCGGTCGGGTGAACCACACCACGACCGAAGAAATTGCTGAAGGAGAGCAAGTGCTGGCGGGTACGTTCTTGCTCTCTACCCATTCAGCCTTCATTCTATTTGATTCCGGTGCCACCCACAATTTTATCAGTAAAAATTTTGTCAAGGGTAAAAGCATAGTCACAGTTCCCCTAGAGCCACCATTCATCATAAAATCGCCTGGGGGCAACATATTGTCAAACTATGGCTTCACGGAGACAACCCTAAATTTAGGAGGCCACATCTATCCTACCTCCTTCATAATCCTAGATGGTCAGGGTATCGACGTTATCATCGGCATGAAATGGATGAAACACCAAAATGCCCTCCTTGATATTGCTAACGTGTAGTCCACTTAACCTCCCACTTCATGGTTCCATATCTATAAACCTAGATCACCCTAGGTCTGCCCTCCAACAAGTCTGCCATGTTGTCAGGAAAAGCTTGGATGAGATACCAGTAGTTAAGGAATTTTCCGACGTATTCCCAGAAGATTTACCTGGCTTACCACCGGACAGAGATGTGGAATTCTAGATTGAGCTACAGCCAGGCACAGCCTCGATCTCCCGCAGACCGTACGAGATGGCACCCAAAGAGCTGGCAGAGCTGAAGACACAGCTGAAGGAGTTGCTGGACGAGGGCTTCATACGGCCCAGTTCCTCGCCTTGGGGATGTCCGGCGCTGTTTGTAAAGAAGAAGGACCAATCCTTGAGACTATGCGTGGATTACCGCCCCTTGGACGCGGTCACTATTAAGAACAAATATCCACTGCCACGCATAGATACTCTGTTTGATCAGCTGGCTGGAGCAAAGGTCTTCTCTAAAGTCGATCTTCGGTCTGGTTATCATCAGATCAAGATACGCCCCATGGACGTTCCGAAGACGGCCTTCTCCACCAGATACGGGCTGTATGAGTACTTGTTGATGTCGTTTGGACTCACTAATGCACTAGCGTACTTCATGTACCTCATGAACTCAGTTTTCATGCCAGAGCTGGATAAGTTTGTAGTGGTGTTCATTGATGACATCCTAGTGTACTCTAAGACAACCGATGAGCATGCTGAGCACCTTCGGATAGTTCTACAAAGACTCAGAGATCATCAGCTCTATGCCAAATTCAGCAAGTGCGAATTCTGAATTGAGCGTGTTCAGTTTCTGGGTCATGTAGTGTCCGCGGAAGGTATTTCTGTAGATCCAGGAAAGGTGCAAGATGTTGTTGATTGGAAAGCACCCACAACAGTCCACAAGGTGCGAAGTTTCTTGGGGTTAGCGGGATATTTATCATCGCTTCATCCCCAGCTTTTCCAAGGTTGTCAAGCCTATCACAGAGCTGCTCAAGAAAGACCAAAGGTTCAAGTGGACGGAAAGGTGTGAAGAAGCCTTTCAAACTTTGAAGAAGCACTTGACCACAGCACCGGTACTCACCCAACCGGATTTGAGCAAGCCCTTTGACGTGTATTGTGATGCGTCAGGCATTGGACTTGGTTGTGTGTTAATGCAAGAAGGCCGAGTAATTGCTTATGCTTCAAGGCAACTCCGTAAGCATGAGCTGAATTACCCCACACACGACTTGGAGTTGGCAGCCGTGGTATTGGCTCTGAAGGTGTGGAGGCATTACTTATTGGAAAACTTAGTACACCTCTACACCGACCACAAGAGTCTCTCAAGTACATCTTCACTCAGAATGAGTTGAACATGAGGCAACGACGATGGCTAGAGTTAATCAAGGATTATGAAATAGAGATCCACTATCATCCGGGCAAGGCTAACGTGGTTGCAGATGCACTGAGCCGAAACGCCCATTGTCACTACTTGGATCAAAGAGTTACAACCGAAGAACTAGAGCCAACCGTAAGAATTCTACCTCACGAAGCCCTCTACAACCTAGCTTCAGTGCCAACACTTAGAGATAAGGTAGCCAAGGCCCAGAAGCTTGATAAGGGCATGGAGAAGATCAGATTAGGGCTACAAGAAAAGAAGATGCAGTGCTTTCGGGAAGACGAAGATGGAGTTCTGTGGTTCAAGAATCGACTAGTAGTACCAAAGGATCACGAGCTCCGAAGAAAGATCATGGATGAGGCTCACTTATGCAAGTACTCTATTCATCCTGGCAGTAACAAGATGTACCAAGATCTGCGGAAGAAGTTTTGGTGGACCAGGATGAAAAGAGAAATCGCTCGATACATAGTGGAATGTGACACCTTCCGCAGAGTAAAGACCGACCATCATGGAAATGGGAAGACATAAGCATGGACTTCATTGTTGGACTACCCCTGACGGCTCAGAAGTGGGACTCCATCCGGGTCATAGTGGACCGTTTGAGAAAGACCGCCCACTTCATTCCTGTCTCAACCAGATACACTATGAAGAACTATGCACAGCTGTACACTGACCGAATAGTTTGTCTTCATGGGGTGCCCAAGACAATCATCTCCGACCGAGGTACCCAGTTTATCGGTCGATTTTGGAAGCAACTCCATGAATCACTAGCAACCAGGCTAATTCATAGCTCAGGCTACCACCCCCAGACAGATGGTCAGACTGAAAGAGTAAACCAAATACTTGAAGACATGCTCCGAGCTTGTGTCTTGGAGCATGGAAAAGGATGGGACACTTATCTGTCCTTGGCGGAGTTCTCCTACAACAATAGCTACCAGGCCAGCATCAAGATGTCACCTTTGGAAGCACTTTACGGCCGTAGTTGCAGGACGCCACTCAACTGGTCAGAAGCAGGTGAAAGAATTATATTGGGACCAGATCTAGTGCAGCAGGCCGAAGAGAAAGTACGAGTCATACAAGCAAATCTGAAGGCCGCCAAGTCAAGACAAAAGAGCTATGCAGATCAAAGGCGTAGACCGCTAAGTTTCGAGGTAGGAGACTACGTCTACCTACGAGTCTCGCCAATGAAGGGAGTTCAACGGTTCAGGGTCAGAGGCAAGTTAGCACCCCGGTACATAGGTCCGTATCCTATCACGGCCGAGTGCGGACCAGTGGCATATCAAGTAGAGCTGCCAGAAGGATTATCGGGGGTACACAACATCTTCCATGTATCCAATTGAAGAAGTGTCTGAAGGCACCCGTGGACCAAGTGATTCCAGAAGCGCAAGAGTTGCAACCAGACTTAACCTATCCGGAGCGTCCAATACGGATACTGGATGAAAAAGAACGAGTTACTAGGAGACGGAAACTTAAGTTTTACAAGGTTCTGTGGAGCAACCACACGGAAGACGAGGCCACATGGGAGTCTGCAGAGTTTCTTCGATCCCACTACCCCGAACTACTTCCAGCCCCATAGGTACCTATGCCTGCCCTAACCCTCTGCTTAAATCTCGGGATGCGATTTCTTTTAGGGGGGAGGGCTGTGACACCCCAGGTGTCGCCAGGGCCTAAATCGACAACTTTAAATCCTAATCGACAAATTAAACACTTAAAAGCAAATTTGACACTGAAAGAAAAAGAAATGTTGTTTGAAATACTCCAAAGGATCACTATGAAAATTTTTACAAATAACAGAACACGATTAGTAAGATCGAGAAATTTTGTTTAGACAGAGTCGAAAACCTTCTTCTTGGGAAGGAATTAAACCCTAATGAGTGACCTATCAAAATTCCATAAAACCCTAACCATATTTTTGCATAAAAATGAAGTTCACTTCAAAATAGGATTTTGGGGAATTTATTCAAAATATTTGGATAAGATTTAAACCTCTTTAAAATTCAGACAAATTAGAATAAAAATGGAAATTCAAGAATTTTTAGAGGCCGAATCAGGACTTGAACCCTAAATGAAAAATGTTTCAAATAAATCCCTAAGCATACATAAAACTTTTCAAAATTTTTCAAGCTCGTGAAGTAGGGTTTTCACTTACATCCAGACCGGGCTTTTAAATAAAATCAAAACACAGTGCCAGTTGATTTGGAGCCCGCCGTGCCGCCCGACCAACGGCAGCACGGCAGGGCCGTCGTCTCCACCGGACGGCACGGCTTTTGGCGCCGTGCCTTCAAGTCGAAGATCGGCAAAATCTTCCCTCAGCATTCTCTCGCTCTCCCTCCTCCTCCCTCCCTCTCTCTGAGCTTCTCCCCGCGACAAGCCACCGCCCGCGCCACCCAATGCTGTGCTGTGCCATTGTCGCCTCGAGTGCGATGCCGTGGGCGACACCCCACCGGCAGGGCCAAGGCGCAAAGGGTTGCCATTTAAACTTCTTCTCATCCCCTCAACCTCCACCACGAGCTCTCTCTCTCCCATTCACCCCTTCACAGAGAACACGCTATTCTCCTTCCCCCCGGCCGAGCGCCCCTCCGCCGCGTTCCACCGTCAAATTCTTCACGTCGGTATGGTTATTCTTCGATTACTCTCGCCGGTCGCATTCCCTCAGTCTTCCACACCATTTTGACAAAAATTCTTCCCCAACAACGCACCGGTGACGACGAACTCATTGCGCCACCGGCGGACCACCGTGCGCGACCACACAGCTCGCCGTCGACGACCCCTGTCCGGCCATCCCCGCAACCTTCATCCCCGACAAATCGATTCCCCACGCCACGGTGAGCCTTCTAGACCAACTAACCTCCACCCTCCGGCGCTCCTCCGGTGAATTCCTCGTTGGACTTTGGGCGCCGCCGCCGCTCCTCGCCGCCGGCCATGCTCCGGTCGTCCCCAGAGAGCAAGCTCGGCGCCGTTGGGTAGAGGGTGATGAGTTAACCATGAAATTGTTGCCTCCTGGCCGAACCACCCCGCCGCCGGCTCGCCGGAGACCGCCGAAGCCCTCCCCTGTTTCGGCCGCCCTATAGCTTTTAAATTTCCATTTAACTATTAATTGGTCAACCTTGCAAAGCATCTAAAAAAATCACAGAAAAATCTAAAAATTCCAAACTGATATTTGTTAGAATCCTCGTGAAATGGAATAATTTTCTGTTAAAACACTTTTTCAAAAACGACCAGGAATTTTCAGAAATAATTAGAATACTCTTTTCTGTTTTTGAATTTTAATTTACATTCTACAGCAGTGCTAGGACTAAAATTTGACCTACAAATACAGCGTTACAGTAGGCATCCTCTGGAATTTTTATGGGGATTTTACAACCACAAAGTTGCATACAACCCTTTAAAAAGCACTCCAATCTGCCTAGGTAATTTACATTTTCTAAAATACATGATAAAAGTCCTCCAAAAAGTCAAACCCAAAAACAGAACTTTAGCTTTGAGGCTCATGAGTGACTACATAAAATTTCATAATTTTATTCTAGGGTTTAGTAATTATTTCTGATTTTACAAATTTAAATAACAGAAAATTTGTTGAATTTTTATAAAATCTAGAAAATTCATCTAGACCCCAACCAAAAAGTTCAAAATTCATATTTCAAAAAGTTCTATCAATTAAAAATAATCTTGTAGTATAATGAAAAGCCTCATTCTAAACCCTAAGTTAATAGTCGTAGTTTATTAAATAATTATTATCCGAAGAAAAGTACCGATCAATCCTCAACCCAAGTTTGAATTGCTTGATTCGGGGAATATGGCCAATTACAAATCACCTCATGGGAAATTGAGTAGGTTTCTTAGAACCTCATTCATAAAGTCAAAACTTAATTAAACTGGTGGCGTCGAAGAATTAGGGTTAACCCTAATTTCTAAACATCGCCGATTGAAACCCTAGAATACTCCTTGATAAAAGCATTATGTTATCATTTCATTGAACTCCTCATAATCATAATGCATCATGTAGATTCCGAAGCGCACGAAGTAGCTGCAGATCCCGGTTCCTCGATCTCCACAGAAGAAGTCAACGTCAACACCGGAGAACCAAGCAAGCCCCGATGCACAACCAAGATTTAAATTATTTCTTTTATAACTAAGTGTGCTATGTTTGTGCATTAAGTTGTTAGGAGTTGATTGAAACCTTAGTTGCATTTGTTTCCATAGGAAACCCTACCGGTAGCTGGTATAGATGACCAATTAGTTGCTATGCTTAGCAAGTTCTTACCGGTAAAAGTCGAGCAGAGTAGACGCTGCTCGCGATTGGTAGGATATTGAATCAAACTATTACTTGAGACATACGACACATGATGATGGATTGATTAAGAAAAGATAAAAATTTGAGGGTCAGCTAGGATACCAAGTAGGTCGGCAACTGGACTGGGTCTAGGGTGACCGTAGACTTGTCTGATCTGTGTGGTCTGAGCCTGATCGAGCCTTGAATGTACTAATCATATGCTGGGAATAATGGGGCCCAGTAAAACCTACGTAGCCTGGTGATTGCAAAGTCAAACCTGCCCTACGGTGTCTGATTCGGAGGCGATCTGGGGTGGGCAGTGTGGGAACTCCACAGAAACCGTCTGGGACGTGTTGTCTGGTGGGATGCGACGCAGCTAAGGCAGGCGTAGGAGGGATTTGACTTTGCAGATCTGATGTGAACGGTTGCCACGTGCGGGTCTGGGACACGCATGTGTCGTATGATTAGGTTTTCCCCTGTAGGGTATAAAAATCGTTTCAAACCGCTGTCGCTCCCAGTTTGTGAGTATGCTCGTGAAATGCACTACATTTAATAAAGAAGTTGAGATACAATGAGGGTGATGATATGATGATTACTATTGCTAATGTTACTTCTTTTATGCTTGATTAGTGTAGTGCTAATGAAAGTTACATTTTAATCACTTAACCTGTGCTAAAATTTGACCAAGAGTAGTACAGGCTTACGAGTCCTTTTTGCAAGTAAACCCACCCTAGTCAGCCTTCATGTTTAGGAGTCGGCTGTAGTCAGCCATGTTGACGGGTAAGCCTTCTTGAGCTTCTTAGAAGCTCACGCATTAGTGATATGTGGTTTTTAGGTGCCGACATGCAGAACCAGGATGATAGCATCCATGGGGAGGAGTCGCACCCCGAGGTTGGGAACCTCCAGTGGGAACTGAGCGAGTCGCCGCAGTAACTTTGAAGTGGCCAGTAGCATGACGCCCCTGGGCACGGTGCATGCTTTTGCTTAAAGTATGAGTGTCAGAGTCTGTAAACGATCGAGTCTTCCACTGTTGTGTTTTCAAAACTTTATTTGCGCATTCTGAATCATTTGTAAGACTTAAGTTTCAATCTATGAATTAATGTTGTATTATTTTCTCTCTCCTTGTAAATTATTGTTGTTTATTCCTGCTTGTGTTGTATCGTGTGTACGCTCGCTTCGCCGAGCGTTGCCCAACAGGATCCTGGCTCATCAAACGACTGCCGGATCCGTCCCGAAAAGAGGTTTTCTGGGCGGGTCCGCGTCATCAATCATAACAGAAGTAATATACAATAATAAGCATCATAACATTATCCTCAGCATTGTATCTCAACATCTTGATTATAATGTGGTGCGTTTCACGAGCAAACTCACAAACTGGGAGCGACAGCGATCGAATCAACATACACCTGTAAGGATAACCTAATCATACGACACATGCGCGTCCCAGACCGCACGTGGCAACCGTTCACACCAGATCCTACAAAGTCAATTCCCTCTTACTCCTACCTTAGCAGTGCCGCATCCCACAAGAACACACGTCCCGGACGGTTTCTGTGAAGTTCCCACCCTGCCCACCCCAGATCGCCTCCGAATCAGACACCGTAGGGCAGGTTCGACTTTGCAATCACTAGGCTATGTAGGTTTACTGGGCCCCATTATACCCAGCATATGATCAGTACATTCAATGCTCGATCAGACTCGGACCACACGGGTCAGACAAGACTACGGCCACCTTGGACCCAGTCCATTTGCCGACCTACTTTGTACCTTGTCTGATCCTCCAGCTTTTAACTTTCCTTAATCATCCATAGCCATGTGTCACGTGTTATATGTGAAAGTTTCAATCAAACCCTAGCGGTCGCGAGCAGCGTCCACTCTGCTCGACTTCTACCGTTAAGTATTGCTAAGCATAGCATAATATAATGGTTACCTAAACGAAGTACCGATAGGGTTGCCTAAGGAAAACAGATGCAACTAGGGTTTCAATCAACTCCTAGAAACCTAATGCACATTCACGACACATAGTGATAAAAGGAAAACTTTAAAATCAGGTTGTGCACCAGGGCTTGCCTGGGTCTCCGGGGTTAGTGATGACAGCTTCTTCGGGTATCGAGGACTCCGGATCGACAGCAATCTCGTTCGCTTCAAAGTCTACATGATGCAATCATGGATAAAATGAGTTATGATTAAATAATGTAATATCGTGTTTTCATCATACTTTACTATGCTGTTTTCAACATTACACTTAGAGGTTTTAGGATTATCCCAAATATTTCGACTTCAGCATTTATTTAAGCATTTATTCTCATGGAGTGTGGACCAAAGGGAAACTTCACATTCTGACCAGGAGACTATTTTTATTTGACAGTGCTCTCTGAAATATGAATTTTGAAGTTTGGTTGAGATCAATTTCAATTTTTAGATTTTATAAAAATTCAGCAAATTTCCTGTTATTTAAACTTATAAAATCAGAAACAAATACTAAAACTTATGGTAAAATCGTGAAATTTGATGTAGACACTAGTGAGGATCAAATCTAAAGTTTTGACTAAGTGTTTGGGTTAGATGACTTTCTGTCAGATCCCAAAATGTTGAATCTGTTGTCCTTTTGAATATGAGCTCACTAGCTTTGAATTTGATTTCGATCTTTTTCTGCTTTGAGTCGTGGGTCAGGGTTTCGAAATTTTGTCGACTTCGGATAACCCTAGGTCTGGTGTTGAGAAGCCTTCTGTTTTCTTAATGGAACTACTCCAATGTTTTTACATAAAAATTAACTACACATTAAAATAGAATTTTGGAAATTTTATCAAAAGTTTGGTAAAGATTTAAACCCTTTTAAAATTCCTACAATTTTTAACCAAGTTGAAAATTCATAGATTTTTAGGAGCTGAATCAGGGGATCTTTCTAAAATAAAATTTGTTCCAAATAATTCACTTAGCTTACACAAAAAGTTTCAAAAATTTTTGAACTCGAGAGCTAGGTCTTTCAATTGACTTAAGCGAGAGTTGGAAAAATGAAAAAAATCAAATTGAAAACTGCTGTGTGTGCTACAGTAGCACCGCCCGCCACAGCAGCCGCCGCCCTCGACGGCTTTGCCGTGACTGCGGCCGAGCAGCGCCGCGCCATTACTCCTTGACCATGAATCTCTCCAAAAGGCTTTCCCCTTCCTCCCCCTTCCTCTCCCTCCCCCCTCTCTCTCTCTAGGCGCCATCAATTTTCTCTATTGCCGCACGTCGTCTTCAAGACAGGGGCGCCGCCTCCCATGCCCTCCTGCCGGCCACCGCCCCCTGTGCCCTCGATTCACGGTGCACCTTCTCCCTCCCTTCCTCACTCCTCCTTGAGCATAAAGCCGAGCCCCCCCTCCTTCCTTTTCCCCTTCCCTGCTCTTTTTCCCCGGGCGCCACACAGAACACTACCGCCATTGCTCAGTGCTCCGCCGCCCCCACGATGCCAGGCTACCCCGGCGAGTTCCAAGCCGCACCACTGTGCCGCCTAGGTTCCCCTCCATCTCCTGAAGCTCTCCAACCACCAAGAGCCCCAGCCATATGTAACATCCCGGCCCAGGGCTTAATAGTATTGATAGAATACTCATACCAACAAGTTGCAGCTTCTTTTCTAGTAGCCTAGCTCCAGAAAACTCTAAGGTTAAGCGTGCTTGGCCTGGAGCAACTTCAGGATGGGTGACCGACCAGGAAGTTATTCCCGGGTGCGCACGAGTGAGGACAAATGTGCGCAGAAAAGACTTGTGTTGGTCTGTGAGGTCAGCCTATATCCTATAAAAGCTATCTAATGTAAGCGGGCCCGGCCTCGGGGAGGCGAGACGTTACAGTTGGTATCAGAGCCGACTCTCGCGGTTTCACGGGCGCGTGCGTCGCAGTTGCGCAGGCATGGTGTGCATGGCTGGTGTGAGCCCAGAGAGCGGTCACACAGCATGGCACATGCGCTGGCACTAGGCACACGGACGTGGCCAAGAGGGGACGTTCCTGGCCTGGGGTTGACCGACGAGGACGTCGGTCTTCTAAGGGGGTGAGAGTGTAACATCCCGGCCCAGGGCTTAATAGTATTGATAGAATACTCATACCAACAAGTTACAGCTTCTTTTCCGGTAGCCTAGCTCCAGAAAACTCTAAGGTTAAGCGTGCTTGGCCTGGAGCAATTTCAGGATGGGTGACCGACCGGAAAGTTATTCCCGGATGCGCACGAGTGAGGACAAATGTGCGCAGAAAAGACTTGTGTTGGTCTGTGAGGTCAGCCTATATCCTATAAAAGCTATCTAATGTAAGCGAGCCCGGCCTCGGGGAGGCGAGACGTTACAGTTGGTATCAGAGCCGACTCTCGCGGTTTCACGGGCGCGTGCGTCGCAGTTGCGCAGGCATGGTGTGCATGGCTGGTGTGAGCCCAGAGAGCGGTCACACAGCATGGCACATGCGCTGGCACTGGGCACACGGACGTGGCCAAGAGGGGACGTTCCTGGCCTGGGGTTGACCGACGAGGACGTCGGTCTTCTAAGGGGGTGAGAGTGTAACATCCCGGCCCAGGGCTTAATAGTATTGATAGAATACTCATACCAACAAGTTGCAGCTTCTTTTCCGGTAGCCTAGCTCCAGAAAACTCTAAGGTTAAGCGTGCTTGGCCTGGAGCAATTTCAGGATGGGTGACCGACCGGGAAGTTATTCCCGGGTGCGCACGAGTGAGGACAAATGTGCGCAGAAAAGACTTGTGTTGGTCTGTGAGGTCAGCCTATATCCTATAAAAGCTATCTAATGTAAGCGGGCCCGGCCTCGGGGAGGCGAGACGTTACACCATACTGCCGTTTGCCCGGAATGTCGCCGCCCCTGTTTTCGGCCGAACATCTCACCGGTGGCCACTCTTCTCTAAAATTCGTCGTCGTGGTACGATGATTCTCCAATTCCTTTCAACAGCTACTTCCTCTAGCCCTAGAGCATCACCTTGACAAGGTTATGGCCGCAGTTCATCGCCGTTGACGAAGAACGCCTCGCGCCACCACCTCGGCCACCATTGACGCCGCCTCGAACTCACCATCGCCGACTACCTTGCACCCTTCCCCGTGGCCTTCATCCTCGATAAATCAGTCCCTCATCTCACGGTGATGCTCCACGGCTGCTCCATCCCCGCCATAACCCTCTTCTCCGGCGAGAATTTCATCGCAGCACCACCCTGCCGCGCCGCCCCTGTTTCTATTGCAGTGTTCCTTTAATTTTTCTATTTTCCAGTAATTAGCCAGAAGTTGTAAAGTGTGTAGAAAATCATGGAAAAATTTAAAAATTCCAAACCTAATTCTATTTGAATCCATGAACAGTGAACTAATTTACTGTTAAAGCACATTTTCAAAAATGTCCCTGAAATTTCCTCAATAATTCATTGAAATATTTCTGTTTTTGATTTTTAATTGAAGTTCCAGAATGTTTCTAGACTTGATTTTTGAACCATAATTGTATCTTGGCATGATTCATCTCCTTCATTATTACTAGATTTTTTCATGAACATTTGTGCATGTATGTCATTGTTAATATCCCCAAAACCCTAGATTATTTACCTTTGTCTAAAGTACATTAGCCAAGTCACCCAAAAGCCCAAGACCTTTAACAAAAACTTTATTTTAGATGCTCAGTATTAGATCTATAAAGTTTCCTGATTTTTTCATAAGTTTTAGTACATGTTTCTGAATTTATAAATTTGAAAAAGAGAATGCTATTTGATTTTTTGTAAATTCATAGATGCTCAACTTGACCCCAACCCAGAGCTAAAAGTCTTAGTTTAGAGCCTAATTTGAACTAAAAATGGTCCCATGACTGTAACTTAACTTTGATTTTCACCAGAAAAGTCGTTACGACTTTTACGGTACCGTTACGGTTTTTCCCGATGTCGTAAACAGGCAACGACAGTCGGAGAGCTCGTGTTCTTGCTAACGCAAGTCAAAACCACTCAAACTTAGTCATGTAGTACCCAAGCCACTTAGTAAAGCCAGTACATGAGATGTGTTTTGGGATTTTTCCGGAAACGACATCCGTGTGCCACCCGATATCGGAACCGGGAAACCCGTAACCGGAATCGGTAAAACTGTTTTGGCTATAACTTGAGCTGTAGAACTCCGATTGACTTCATTCTTTTTGCATTGTGTTTGTAGACTCAGTAGCTACCTCTCTGCATCATATTGCATCATTTGTGCATCATAGCATCATGGCATACATCTTATCGACGCGTCTTTACTTTATAGCTTACGAACCGCCAGAGAGTGACGTGGGTGCTGCTATGGGAGAAGCACCGGAGGTTGATCCAGCTGCTGAGGAAGTCAACACCACCGTTGTTGAAGGCAAGCACCTCATATTGCTACCCTAAGTAATTTATTTAATGATTAATATGAATGCTTACGTATAGGACTGCATTAAGTCGGGCATAGTGATAAAGTCGGGACCACCTATTATTGTTGCATGTACCCCTCCTTGGTATTGAATACGTCACCTTGTCAACCTGGATAGAGTGTCTTTGCCCGAGTCACGAAATGCTTAGCCATGCTTAGATAACACAATAGAAGTCAAGTGGTAAGTCCCACTCACACGTATAGGATTTATCCTGGTTGCTTATGAGCTTGTGGCAAGTTCATATGTTGGTAAAAGTTGGAAAGTGTTAAAAACTGAAATCCGGACGGTGGGATAGGAGTGCAGCAAGACATGGAGGTCTTGTGTGCCGTAGTTTTGCTCAAAAGTGCGAAAAGTCCTTTTTAGGGTTTACGTTTTGTCGATGACTTTTTAAGTGATACCTGGGGTGTCACACAGGCACGGCCGACGGGTGGCGCAGCAGCGCTGAGGTTGGCCGACGGCGCGGAGCGCAGACCTTTCTTTTTAAATTTTTTTTTTTGCAATAATTCAAAAACTGCACTTCCCTGGTTCAAAAAACTTTGAAAATTTTTGTGGGAACACAGGAAATTATTTGGAACAATTTTTTTTATTTGGAAGAAGTCCTAATTTGGCCTCTCCAATTTTGTAGATTTTCAACTCAGATTAGAATTGTTTGAAGTTTTAAGAGGTTAAACCTTTTCGAAAAATTCTGGTAAAAAATCTCAAAAATTTTGTTTTGAAGTGAACTTAATTTCAATGCAAAAACATCAGTATGATTACATTGAGAATTTAATGATTTTACAAAAGTCAGATGGAATTTGTTCCCGCACGTCAACATTTTGGTACTGGGATCCAAGACTTTTGATTTTTCAAAAATGCTCAAAAATTAACCAAAATTTTTGTGGAGGTTAAGTATAATTTCTAAAAAAATAATGCATTGGTTCATGTAGAGATTTGATTTCTGAGTGTGAAATTCATTCGATGAATTTTAAGTGACACCTGGGGTGTCACAGATAGAGAGGCTATCCATGAGATAAGTCCTAATTCAAGCAAGAAGATTTATTCTTTCCTCGCTTATGTCGGCGTCTGGTTTACGTCCACTCCAAGAAAAGTCTCCGGTAACTATAAACACTGCTACGTATCCGAACGTGGAAGACTACAAAAGACTAATAGAGCTATCACCGCCTATATATAGCCTACCTCGAGCTCCGTGGGAGTATGTACCACTCGAAGGCAATACTCTATCTAGACGCCACGTCTACAAAGACTATTACTACTTTTACCTTGCGCAGGACCGTATCCTATAAGCTAAAGTATATACTAAATAGTATACAATGAACTAGCAAGCGAAGAATAAATACTAATTACTTGAGTAAAACAAAATACCCAATAAATACAACACGAATACTTACTTGATTAAATAAGCATCCGTCGAGGTACATGTGTGGGCAGAGTGGTGACAGGCCACCAATCCAATCCGACTTAGTGGAGGATCGGACCGAATGAATGCCGACAGACCGCCCTTTCCCTTGGGAATTCCTATGCCTCGCTCTCTTCCTCTTCCTACTAGAACTCTAAGAGCTTGAGCCTAAGCCTCTAATATGCTGCAGCACAAGTGAATTCTGAAGTGATGGGTTCATCTAGTGAGTGAGACAGGGGTCTTATTTATAGGTGGAGGAGACTTGGGTGAGTGGGCTTCCTTCCTCCCTCTTTCTCTCAATTCCCGCCACTTAGCGTCGGTACCGCGCACGAGCAGGTTGGAACCGACGTTGGAAAGACGGTGGGAGCGCTGCGTCAAAGTTGGGCCCGAGAGGCCCCACTGGCAGTTCAGCCGAACCATTGGGTCGGCTGACCCCTGGTGGGCTCCGTCCTAGCCCATCTTTCTTGTTGAGGCTGTCCAGTGGGCCCTGGTCGTGGGTGTGTGGTGCTCGTGGGTTTTCTCGACTATTTTACTCTATTTGTGGGCCCTCCAATCCTTGTGCTTTGCTCTAATTGGTCAGAAGTGTGTTTTTTTCTTTTCCTTTATATTTTCTTCTCAATATTTCCTATAAATCACCTGCACACAAATATTCACCAACACTCGTGGAATTTGTTAGTAATAAAACCTACCACTATGTTGATTGTTCAATTTTTTTATTATTTATGCGGTGATTTTGACGGTCAAATACAACACTTAAGGACCGTCAACATAGGCTGAGGGGGAAGTATAGTGAGGTGACTTTTCGGCCGATCGAGACCACGGGTCCTGCTTTGTGATGCGCAGGCACGCGGGAGAGGACTACAGGCTAAATTCCCCGGTAGAAACACAAGAACGAACGCAACGAGATCGGTGAGAAACAAGAAATGGATCGGAAGCCATCCTTCACGCGCATAGGAGATCGGACTGAACCGTTGCAGCCCTGTGCATGATCGGCGGGCTCCGCACGTATCTCGCGCCACCATATGACCAATGGGTCAGACTTAGCCGGTTCGTGGGTCCAACCAAAATCCGGTGTCAACAAGCATCTTGTAAAAACGAAAGGTAGATGTCTGCAGCTATTTCGTTTAACGAGCTACGGATGATTCGAAAAAGGGTGTTCCTGCCATTACATGCACAAATCTAAGAAGGGTAAAGCAAGAAAAGGGAAACCCTGATCGCATCCGATCTGTGACCTCTTGGCCGATCGGACTAAGATCCCACTCGCAATGTATAAGAAACGACTGCGAAACACACTTCAAAGTCAATAGCTTTGACCAATAGGATGAGAGGATCGTACAGATCAAGACCCGCAAGTACTGTGACCACTGAAAATGATCCAGATCGACCAAGAAATAGGTATGACATTTGACCTTTTGGCCGATCCGAACCTAGATTCCACTTGCGGCGACAAGACATTGATAAAGAAAGAACCTCTAGCAAAAAAGTAAGAGAAAAGCGTATAAATCAAGATCGATTCATGGTGAATTGAACAGAAAGTGCCTGATCGACCGAGGGAGAGGTATGGCAATATGACATCCCGGCCAATCGGGACCTAGATTCCGCACGGAAATGCTAGATAGCTACCGACTAAACACCCCAGCAGAAATGCAAGAGGGAATAAAATGAGATCGGCGACAAACAAGAAACGGATCGAGGCCCTTTCGTCACGCTCATAGGAGATCGGGCTGAACCGTTGCAGCCCCATGCACGATCGACGGACTCCGTACGTACCTCTCACCACCACACGAAATGAGGTTCTGCGATGACTTGAGTACCAGGATCCAAGCACCACAACAACGTACAAAAGGCAGGTATGCAGAAGATTGACGCATTAGGATGAGATGTTCGCATCCTTCAGTTCAACGATAGCTCGAGCAACAAGAACCCATAGCACTGGATAACTAGCGACCTGGATTACAAGAAAACGACTAGAATATCGAACCAAATCGAGAAAATTCCGATCGGGAACATGCTCAAGATCGTAGGATGGGGGATTCATACCTCTCATGTAGATCGAAATGCTGATGCAGCCCACGTGAAAGACGGGATGCCCACCAAGAGGTGTGGCGATGTGAAAAAGAGTTGTTGATTTCTTGAGAATTTTTTGTTCTTTCGCTACAGGTTCGGCCTCCCGTTTATATTGCGATTCGGAGAGGGACAAAAATGTAATTGTCCAAGGCTACAGGAACTAAAAAGAAACTAAAAAAAGAAGACAAAAGATAACTGACGGGCCTGGCTCCCACGAGTCCATCTCCCTTCGTGACACGACCCGCCCAGAAAACCTCGTCTCGGGACGAATCCGGTCAGTCGTTGAGCCAGGATCCTGTTGGGCAACGCTCGGCGAAGCGAGCGTACACACGATACAACACAGGTAGGAATAAACAGCAATAGTTTATAAGGAGAGAGAACTTAATACATCATTGGTTAATAAGTTTGAGGTCGAATATTACATTGCTTCAGAGTGCGCAAAGGTTTTGAAAATGATAACAGCGGAAGACTTGAACGATTACAACTCCGACGCTCAGAATTAAGCAAAAGCACGCGCCGTGCCCACGGGCAGCATGCTACTAGCCACTTCAACAATTCACTGCGGCGACTCGCACAACTCCCACTGGAGGTTCCCGATCTCGGGGAGAGAGAGAGAGAGAGAGAGAGAGAGAGAGTGAGTGAGTGAGTGAGGGCTGCGGGAGAGGGAGGAGGAAGGAACGGGAGAGAGCGGGGAGCGCGGCAGCTTGAATGCGACGACGTGCCAACAGCGGCCGTGTCGGGCGGGGCGGTCGGGCGGGCGGCGGCACTGTAGCCCGCCCGACAACAGCGATTAAATTTTTATATACATTTTTATTTTAAAGCTGGAACGTATTTCAATTAAAAGACACACTTCCCGAGCTCAAACATTTTTGAAAAAGTTTTGTGTATGCTTAGGGATTTATTTGGAGCACTTTTCATTTAAGGTTCAAGTCATGGTTTGGTCTCTAAAAATTCTTGAATTTCTAAGTTGATTATAGCTTGTGTGAATTTTTAAGAGGTCTAAATCCTTTCCAAAAATCATGAATAATTTCTCAAAATTCTATTTTGAAGTGTACTTAATTGTTATGTAAAAATATGGCTAGGGTTCTGTGGAAATTTTGATGGTCAAGAGTTAAGGTTTGGGTTTCTTCCTGTTAATGAGATTTCGATCCTGTTAGTTGAGATTTCTCCGGACTTTGCTAAAGTGCTCTGTTGTTTGTCAAATTTTTCCTAGTGTTCCTTTAAAGCATTTTAAATAATATTTCTTTTTATTACCAAGATTGAATCTGCTTTAAAGTGAGTGAAATTATGGATTAGGGTTTCGAATTGAAGCGTGAGTTCTTACCTGGTAGGAAATGATTATGTACTGTGGACTGAGGGCCCTTATTTGGTGAAAGTGTTCAAAATTAATTTACCAAAATTTTTGTGTAGGTTAATGGACGTGTTTTTAAGCAACATTGTTCATTTGCTCTTGTGCTAGTTTTGCTCAAAAGTGTAAGTTAGGGTTCTCGTTTGTCGATGACTTTTTAAGTGACACCTGGGGTGTCACACTTCGCGCCAGTGTGATCCTCTTTTCCAGATATCCATCAGCCTAATTGATGAAGTTGAACCGTCTTCGCCCTTCTAAATTGAGATGCTCTCGAGCCAGCGTGCCTGACCTGCGGACCAGACTCAGCCGATTCATGGATCCAATCAAAATCCAGTGTCAACAGAACCAAAAATAATAAAAGAAAGAACTTTCAATTTAATGGAAACATACAGTGGACATGGTGTTATTTTGACCAGGAAGTTAAAGTAAACATTTCCACCAAGTTTCACAAAGTGATGGGAACGGGGTCCCGATCTTCCTACAGGTTCTGATAATCAACGATTTGGGCGGAGTCGCGACACAAACCGATCCGGCTGCCGAACGGCACGTTCCGAACCCCGCAATCGCAGCACCACGTCTCCTCTGTTTATCACCCGCATGAATACGGATGACCTTGTCGAGAAGGTTAGTATTTGCCTGCGAATTGAAGAACACACGCAAGAATGAAGTAGAAAGCAACCAAATTGCAGATGAAGATTAAACTCACAAAAGTTAGGCTCTCACAAACTGATGAAACGGGCGACACTGTTTTTAACAGGAATAATCTAAGCAAAACCCGAACCCTAATGGTGGGGTGACTGCTGGATACAAAGGAATTGGGGACGTGCAAGTCCCTTGGACACAACCCTAACTGACTCTAACTCGGTACAAGGCCAACCGGACCAAAGTCGGTGTCGCAGCACCCTGATAGATTCTGGACTGTCAAATATTTTGATGATTCCTGTGAACTCTAAAGGAATTTGGATGTGGGACTTGTCCCATTGGAAAGATAATCTTGTCCTCTTTCCATGAAGTGCTAGATCGCCTAAAACGGAGTCCGTATGCGACCTGGGAACCCGTTTTAGTGCGGACTGCTCCTGGACTCCGAGTTGGATTCAAAGTCGATGTGAGTTGGATCTCCTACTTGGCTTGGACATCCTTATCTGACTTGTAGCTGGTCTCCAGAGCCTTCCTTGATCTTTCCATGATTACTAATCATAATATAATCACTAGGTAGCAATCTATTTTCCATAGTAACATATAAACTCGTACTTAAGAACGAGCCCACCTCTAGACTCAATTGTCGTGCCCGAGCTCTAGTGATTGGTTGTCGTAGCGGGAGAAGGATTGTGTGTAACCATGTGATAGAGTTGGAGTGCCTGATCCTTCGGTGAGTAAAGATAATTTCGATTTGGTGGAAGTAGACCCTCACAATCCGACTATGACGAGCAAGCCCGAGGCGCCAATGCAATCGCTGAACCAACTCCCGATGGTTACCAACCTTGCTGGCGCAAGATCAGCCTAATCACGAAGATCGTTTCCTGCACGCAATTGAAGAACGAGCAAGAAAGAGATGCAAGCAATCTGATGTATTACTTGAAGGTGGAGTACTGAATACACATGGCAGCGCTGTAATACGTGCGACGGCTGTAGCTAAAACAATTAAATAAAACTCTAAAGTAAACAAGGGGCGCATCCCTTGGCTAAATACACGAGAGGAGGGGCGCAGCCCCTGGGTGGCGGCCAGAGGAGGCGGCGGAGCCCCTGGGTGGTGCGCATCCCTAGGGTTGTGCGCAACCCTAGATTGGCCCATGTGGGGGGGGGCCTTCAACTGGGCCGGCTGGCTAATCTTCTGGGCTTTCGTTCTTCAGCAGCATGACATAGCTCAGCTCTCTTGCATGGGCCCTCGTGATTGGCCCCACTGGTGAAGGAAGCGCCGCTTGAGGTAGAGGCACGTCTGGTGGAGCCTTGGTCGGAAACTGGAGGCGCGTGCGCAGGTGTTGGAGGCGCGTCCACAGGTGCTGCTGGTGTAGCCGTTCCGTGTTGGAGTCGATGTCTTCATCATCCTCCCCTTCTTGAACCGAAGTCGTCCTCAACGGCAACTTCTCATCCTCACCGGCATATGGTTTCAAATCTGCAACATTAAAACTAGTGGAAACACCAAATTCCACAGGCAGATCAAGAATATAAGCATTATCATTAATCTTGATTAGCACTTTAAAAGGACCAGCAGCACGAGGCATCAATTTAGAACGGCGCAAAGCAGGAAATCTATCCTTGCGCAAGTGTAACCAAACTAAATCACCCAGTTCAAAAGTAACAGGCTTGCGCCCTTTACTACCAGCAACCTGATATTTGGCATTAGCAGCAGCAATGTTTTGTTGGGTTTGCTCATGTAAATGAATCATTTGTTCAACATGTGCAACCGCATCTACATGTGGCTCATCCTCAGCATCAAGTGAAAAGAAATCAATGGGCGTCCTAGGGATGTAACCATAAACAATCTGAAAAAGGCACATCTTTGTAGAAGAATGCGTTGCGCGATTATAAACAAATTCAACATGAGGCAAGCAGTCTTCCCAACGCCTTAAATTCTTGTCTAAAACAGCCCTAAGCATGGTTGACAAAGTTCTATTAACGACCTCAGTTTGGCCATCAGTTTGAGGATGACAAGTGGTGCTAAACAGTAACTTAGTGCCTAATTTACTCCAAAGAGAGCGCCAAAAATGACTAAGAAACTTAGTATCACGATCAGAAACTATGGTTTGAGGAATACTATGCAAATGAACTATTTCACGAAAGAACAATTCAGCAACCATGGAAGGATCATCAGTTTTATGACAAAGTATTAAATGAGCCATTTTGGAGAACCTATCAACGACCACAAAAATGCTGTCCCTCCCCTTCTTAGTGCGAGGTAAACCCAAAACAAAATCCATTGAAATATCATGCCAAGGAGAAAAGGGAACAGGTAAAGGCATATACAGCCCATGGTTGCCCAAACGAGACTTAGCTTTCTAACATGTAGTACAACGGGCAACAAGGCGCTCAACATCACGCCGCATCCGGAGCCAAAATAAGTGTTCGGTCAGCACCTCGTGTGTCTTGAAAACACCAAAGTGTCCCACGAGGCCGCCTCCATGAGCTTCCTGCAGCAACAAAAGACGAACCAAACCAGTTGGAATGCACAGCTTGTAAGCACGAAATAGAAACCCATTCTGCATGTGAAATTTGCCCCATGGTTTGCCATCCTTACAATGTGACAAGATATCATGAAAATCAACATCATGGACATATTGATCTTTCAAAGTTTGCAAACCAAAGATTTTAAAATCTAATTGGAACAGCATGGTACATCTACGAGACAAAGCATCAGCAATGACATTGTCCTTCCCATTCTTGTGTTTAATGATGTAGGGAAAAGACTCAATAAATTTGAACCACTTAGCATGACGACAGTTCAGATTAGTTTGGGTGAGAATATATTTCAAAGCCTCATGATCAGAATGAATGATAAACTCGCGAGGCACAAGTAATGCTGCCATGTTTGCAAGGTGCACACTAGAGCATAAAGTTCTTTGTCATAAATGGAATATTTTAGGGCAGCACCACTTAATTTCTCACTAAAATAAGCTATGGGTTTATGGTCTTGTAACAACACAGCTCCGAAACCAATGCCACTAGCGTCACACTCTAGTTCAAAGACTTTATCGAAATCAGGCAATTCTAAGAGAGGAGCATGAGTTAACCTTTCTTTCAAAGTGTTGAACGCTTCTTCCTGTGGAGCGTCCCAAGCGAACGGCACACCCTTCTTTGTGAGCTCATGCTACGGGGCAGCAATGGAGCTAAAATCACACACAAACCTACGGTAGAATCCGACAAGGCCAAGGAAACTCCGAACCTGCGTGACCGTCGTCGGTGTAGGCTAGCCCTGAATGGCATCCACCTTGCTGCAATCCACCTCAATGCCCTGTGGAGTAATAACATAACCAAGAAAAGAGACGCGTTGCGTGCAAAAGGTGCATTTTTCCATGTTACCAAATAAGCGAGCAGCACGGAAAGCATCAAAAACAGCACACAAATGTTCTAAATGCTGATTCATGGACTTGCTGTAAATAAGAATATCATAGAAATAAACAACAACAAACAGTCCTATGAAAGGCCTAAGAACTTCATTCATTAAGCGCGTGAAGATGCTGGGAGCATTAGTCAAACCAAACGGCATAACCAACCATTCATACAAGCCAAATTTGGTTTTGAAAGCCGTTTTCCATTCATCACCCAATTTCATCCTAATCTGATGGTACCCGCTACGCAAATCAACCTTAGAAAAAATAAGGGCGCCACTAAGCTCATCAAGCATATCATCAAGGCGTGGTATAGGATATCGATAACGAATTGTGATGTTATTAATAGCACGACAATCTACACACATACGCCAGGAGCCATCTTTCTTAGGGACAAGCAAAATAGGAACCGAGCAAGGACTGAGAGACTCACAAATGTAGTCCTATCAAGCAGTGCTTGCACCTGGCACTGGATCTCCTTTATCTCATCAGGATTTGTGCGGTACGGGGCGCGGTTAGGAAGCTGGGCGTCGGGGATGAGGTCAATCTGATGCTCTGATACCACTTGATAGAGTTGGAGTGCTCGATCTTTCGGTGAGTATCATTTGGTGGAAGTAGACCATCACGATTCGACTACGACGAGCAAGCCCGAGGCGCCAATGCAGTCGCTAAACCAACTCCCGATGGTTACCAACCTTGCTGGCGCAAGATCAGCCTGATCACAAAGATCATTTCCTGCGCGCAATCGAAGAACGAGCAAGAAAGAGATGCAAGCAATCTGATGTATTACTTGAAGGTGCAGTTCTGAATACACGTGGCAGCGCTGTAATGCATACGATGGCTGTAGCTAAAGCTAACAATTAAATAAAACTCAAAAGTAAACAAGGGACGCAGCCCTTGGCTAAATACACGAGAGGAGTGATGAGGACGTCGCACCCATGGTTACACACAATCCTTCTCCAGCTACGACAAATGAAGGACCAATCACTAGAGCTCGGGCACGACAATTGAATCTAGAGGTGAGCTCGTTCTTAAGTACGAGTTTATATGTTACTATGGAGGATAGATCGCTACCTAATAATTATATTATAATTAGGAATCATGGAGAGGTCAAGGGAGGCCCTGGAGACCAGCTTCAAGTCGGACAAGGACGTCCAAGCCAAGTAGGAGATCCAACTCACGTCGACTTCGAATCCAACTCGGAGTCCAGGAGCAGTCACGGACTCCTTTTTAGGTGATCTACCACTTCATAGAAAGAGGACAAGATTATCTTTCCAATGAAACAAATCCCACGTCCAAACTCCTCCAGAGTCTATGGGAATCATCAAAACATTGGACAGTCCAGAATCTGTCAGGGTGCTACAACACCGACATTTGGCCGGTTGGCCATGTACCGACTTAGAGTCCGTTAGTGTTGTGTCTAGGGGACTTGCACGTCCCTAATTCCTTTATAACCAGCCATCACCCCACCGTTAGGGTTCGGATTTTGCTTAGATTATTCCTGTTAAAAATAGTGTCGCCGTTTTATTGGTTTGTGAGACCCCAACTTTGTGAGTTTAATCTTCATCTGTAATTTGGTTGCTTTCTACTTCGTTCTTGCTTGTGTTCTTCGATTCGCAGGCAAAGACTAGCTTTCTCAGTGAGGTCATCCGTGTTCACGCGGGTGATAACCAGAGGAGACGTGGTGCTGTGATTGCGAGGTTCGGAACGTGCCGTTCGGAAGCCGGATCGATTTGTGTCGCGACTCCGCCCAAATCATTGATTATCAGAACCTGTAGGAAGATCGGGACTCCGTTCCCATCAAGGAGGGGCGCAGCCCCTGGGTGGTTGCCAGAGGAGGGGGCGCAGCCCCTGGGTGGTGCACATCCCTAGGGTTGTGCGCAACCCTAGATTGGCCCATGTGGGGGGGGGCCTTCAACTGGGCCGGCTGGCTAATCTTCTGTGCCTTCGTTCTTCAGCAGCATGACATAGTTCAGCTCTCTTGCGCGGGCCCTCGTGATTGGCCCCACTGATGAAGAAAGCGTCGCTTGAGGTAGAGGCGCGTCTGGTGGAGCCGTGGTTGGAAACGGAGGCGCGTGCGCAGGTGGTGGAGGCGCGTCCGCAGGTGCTACTGGTGTAGCCGTTACCGTGTTGGAGTCGATGTCCTCATCACCATGGGTGTGATGTCCTCATCACAAAGTGTCTCTAACTCTAACTACTTTAAATAATACGAACAATGTTGTGGTGGAATTTATTTTCTAAATTTTAAAATAAGATCCATGTCGAATTTATATCTGAGCCTAAAATTTGAAGCTTGTCCAATGGTTTGTACGCACAAAATAATTGAGAATTGTGACAGACCACCCAAAACTATCTATCTTACCAGGATCCTTTTAAGCGATACTTGATGAAGCAAGTATATATATGATACAACATATACACAAAAATAAAAATAAATTTACATAGATGAGAAGATTATTATAGGGGAGGTTTAAGTTGATTGTTACAAATTGAGTTCAGAACACAGCTACAAAATTCGTACACAATGCAAGACAAGATAATGATATAGACTCCAACGCTCAATACTAAGCAAAATGCCATTAGGCAACCACACAAATAGCAGCTACTCACACTACTCCACTAGATGTATTCATGAGTATGGGATCTGCTCCTCTTAGTGATAACTATCATTAAATTCGTCAGTGTCTGCACCAGAAAAATCACAAGCTATAAAGCGTGAGCTTTTATTAAGCCCAACAAGACTGACCCGTTAACATAGTTATCTATAACCGACGCCTAGACATACAAGACTTATTAGGGTGTGGTCTAAGTGTAGAAAAAGACCCGCTATAATTAGTTTTTTTATAATTTCTTGTTTTAGTTCAAATTAAATTTCACAAATAAATTTTAGTTTGCACTATAGCTAAACAAGAAGGGTTGTCACAAGTAATAATAGTAATCAACAAAAGCATCTTATCATCATTCCAAAAGTACTGCTGGACGTGGCCAGGCTCGCCACGCAGCTGCTTGTGCTACCTGCGCTGGCACCAGCTCGAGCGGTGGCTTGGAGGCGGTGGAGAGGCGACTGTTCCACGCGAAAGAAAGAGCAGAGAGATAGAGTGAGGGAAAGGTACTGACGGGTGGGACTTGCTTGGTCCAGTAGGTCCCACTCGAGATTTTATTGAGAGCATTTGAAACTTTTAAACGAAAAACAGAATTACATTTTAATTTATCGGCAAAATTAATTGTAGCCTTTCAATTCAAAATTATTGGGACCATATTTGAAGTTAAATTAAACACTTGTAAATAAATTAAGATCTATTTCAATATTCACTTGAACGTTTATTTTATTAACAAAACTTTTAGTCTCACCCATGTATTAATAATTTTTTTACATAGAAGTTTCTTTGATTTGTTTTTATTACACCATTGCTAATTCTAGTTATTTGAACTAGGTGATGTTACGACTCTAATGTATTGTCGAGACTCACGGGTGTCACAAGAATTTTTTGAGCTCCGGAACTTGCGTTTCTCTGTGGTCAAAAACTAAGTGTAAGATTAAAAATGAATAAAACTTTAGTGGGACCCACTTGTCATCCTTTCCCTTCACTTAACTCTTTCCCTTCAGCCCTAAATTTTGTTGGTGTCCCGTTGATCAGATCTACAATCTAGAGAACTCACATCTTTATGAACAAATAATGTGACCACATTGATTCTTACAGTAAAATCGATTATAAACTTCATAAGGATAAACTACTTTAAAAATCTTGATTTTTGGTTAGAAGCCTCCTACTACCTTAAAATATCAACAGAAAAAATTTCATAATTTATTAACCTGATTAATCTAATGTTTTGATTAGTTATATCTAAAACTTGATTAAAAATTTCTGAATTAATTTATATCAAACCTTTCATGCTAAATGCACCAACGGCCACGATTCTGTACAACTCATTGTCTTTTTATACAAATTTCCATCTGTGCAGAAACCTTGTCAAAATGATGCTATCCTGTTTTACATACAACCAGCCCTAATTAATAGTTTAATTATTTATGAACTCTAATGAAATAAATACTTCAGCCTAATGTAAAAAAATATTAACATCCCTTACGTACCCAGAGTGTTCTTTAAGTCACATCATGCTCATGTAAGAATAACCAATTCATCTTGCTAACTTTTTGTCAATCATCTGTTTATCAGTCCACTTTCACAATAATGCTCTTTTTTTTTTTACCTTTCTGCAATATGGACAAAGAAAGCACTATATGTAATATATGGGTTATCTGATAATAAAATATTAGTTTATGCTTCAGAATAAGATTATTTCATATATAAAGTGAGTACATTAAATAGCGTCAACATACCGTCCGGGCAAATTTTAGTTGTGTACTGAATGCGCTCCCAAAAAACTAGCGTACCTCATTATGCAGTAGCTGGCAATCGGTCATCTCTCTTTTCTGGGTAAATGGACTGATATGGTGAATGTTTTTGCTGTTTTTGTTTTCAGGCACGAGTCAGTGGGAAAGGCTTGGGGCTAACCATGGATGCAAGGCATGTATGGAGGACCATGTCCTTAGTAGAGATAGTTTTTGAACCAGCTCTGTCATGATGTTGGGAAAGATGGCCACGTAACTCATAATAGTGTACACGTGTCGTATATTTCAGATTTCTCTTGCGGGTTGTACATCGATTAGCCGTTCCTCAAGTTTATGAGTACCATTTGCTTGGTGCTGCCATATCATAGTCAAAAGTGGAATATATGATGACATAATTGTTGTTTTGATGATCTAATTTTTTGTATTCCAACTATGTTTTAAGTAGCTCTTATGACATATTTTTATTCTTATGAATGAACTCTTTTAACTTGACTAGAATTTGAAAATGGGATCAACTCTTAAGAGTTATTTTTGTAAATTAAACTGCAGCCCCTACAAATGATTGCATGCTAGGAGTCGGTCTTAGAAGATCACATTGACGGGTTAGTCTTACTGAGTATTTGTTGCTCAGGATTTGTACTTTATTGTTTTTCTTTACAGGTTTTTCGTGGTTTTGGAGAATGTGGTTGTTGTAGGATTATGGATCGTCAGTTGTAAATATCGCTTCCGCTATTTAATACTCAGTTTAAAATTTACTCCTGCATTCTGAATCGAACTAAGAATGTGTAATAACTTTAAATCACTCTTATAATATGTTTTATTATTTTATGTGAGTTTTGTTAATTCTTGTACTATTTTAGTCTCTTGCTCCATCGAGCGACATCCAAATGATGTTGGATTAGCAAACCGGTACTAAATAGAGGGCGGTTCTGCAACACTGGGCATGAAGATTGAGAAAATAAAATAAAATAGATGCATAAAAAATGAGAAGAAGGAAAATAAAAATGTAATGAAAAGAGAGAAAGGTGTATTGAAAAGCGAGATGAAAAAATAAAATAAAAAATAGGATGCTAGATGAACTGTAACGAGGGATAACAAATTGGGGAATGGATCGGCACACTAGAAGAAAAGAGGATGGAATTGGAGAAAAATAGAAGAGTCACAACAAAATCAAAACCGAGAACAAACCTATACGAGCCTGTCACATCCTAAAAGTTTCAATCTTTTGTCCTTTTTGATAATGAGCTCACTGATTCAATCATTTGATTTCGACCTTTTCCTGTTTCGAATTTGGGTCAGGGTTTCGAGTTTTCGTCGTTTTCACAAAACCCTAATCGACTTTCAAGAAGCCTTTTGTTTTCTTAATAAAACTACCCCAATGTTTTTACATAACAATTAACTACACATTAAAATAGAATTTTGGAGATTTTATGAAAATTTTTAGTAAAGGTTTAAACCCTTTTAAAATTCCAACAAATCTAAACTAAGTTGAAAATTCACAGATCTTTAGAAGCTGAATCAGTGAATCTTTCTTTAATAAAAGTTGTTCCAAATAATTCATTTAGCACAGACAAAAAGTTTCAAAAATTTTTGAGCTCGGGAGCTAGGGTTTTCAATTATCTCAAGAGGGAGGGTAATTGGATTAATTGAAAAATCAATTTTGACAATAGCCTTATGATGAACAGTGTGCCGCCACGGCCGACCAACCGCCGTGGCTGGCAGCCCGGCCAGCGCCGGCCGATTTCCCGCATCGCCTTTACTTCGCCGGATCAAATGTTGCCCCAAAGATCTTCTCCACTGCCAGCTCCCACCCCTGCTCTCCTTTCCTCCTCCCTCTCCCTTCTTCTTCCTCTGGCACGCTGCTTTCCTCTCTACCGCACGGCACCGTCCGACAGGAGCCGCCGCCTCACCCACCAATCGCCGCCCGCCGCACCTCTGCCCAATCCGCGCCACCCCAGTGCTCCCTCCCTTCCTCACTTCTCTTCAAGCATAAAGCCAAGCACCAGCTCCCCACTCGCTCCCCTTCTTCTTTCTCGCTGCCTTGCTCTGTTCTGCCGCGCGCCACAGAACACCGCCTCCATTGCCGCCCCCACGACGCCAGCTCACTCCGGCCACTCCCAAGCCTTGCCACCGTGCCAAGCAAGCTCCCCTCGACCCACTGAAGCTCTCCAACCACCGAGCTCACCGGCCGTGCCCTGGTTCCTCAGGAACGTCGCCGCCCTGTTCCTCGGCCGACAACCACGCCGGCGGCCACCTCTTCCCAAAATTCGTCACCACGGTAGCTCGATTCTCCAATTCCTTCAACCGGCTTATTCCTCTCACCATGGTACACCAATTTGATAAGCTATCGGCCGCAGATCATCGCCGGTGAGGAAGGAACACCTCGCGCCACCGTCGGCCACCATTGAAGCCGCCACCGGAGCTCGCCGTCGCCAACCACCCTGCTGCCTTTCCCGTGGCCTTAATCCTTTCCAAATCAGTTCTTTGAATCAAGGTGATGCTCCACGACCTTTCAATTTCCCTCCTAGCCCCCTCCTCCGGCGAGGATCCCACCGGAGCAACCGCCACTGCCTATTCCCCTGTTTCTGTGTTACTGTTCCATTCATTTTCTATTTTCCTTTTATTTAGCCAGAAGTTGCATAGTGTGTAGAAAATCATGGAAAAGTCTAAAAATGCCAAACCTAATTTTATTTGAATCCTTGAATAATGAATTAATTTTCTGTTAAAGTACTTTTACAAAATGTCCCTGGAATTTCCTTAATAATTCATTGTATTATTTCTGTTGTTGATTTTTAATTGAAGTTCCAGCAAGTTTCTAGGGTTGAGTTTTGTACCATAATTTTCCCTTGGCATGATGCATCTCCTGCATTTTTACCAGAATTTTTCATGAACATTGTGCATGCATGTCATTGATATTATCTCCAAAACCCTAGATTATTTACCTTTGTTTAAAGTACATTAGGGAAGTCACCCAAAAGCCCAAGACCTTTAACAAAAACTTTAGTTTAGATTCTCAGTAGTAGCTCTATAAAGTTTCATGATTTTTACATAGGTGTTAGTGCATGTTTCTGATTTTATAATTTTGAAAAACAGAGCATTGTTAGATTTTTAGTAAATTCAGAGAAGCTCAACTTGACCCCAAACCAGAGCCAAAAGTCTTAGTTTAGAGCCTACTTTAAACTAAAAATGGTCCCATGCCTGTAACTTAACTTTGAATTTCACCGGAAAAGTCGTTACGACTTTTACGGCACCGTTACGGTATCCCGATGTCGTAAACAGGGCAACGACCATCGGAGGGCTCGTGTTCCTGTTAACGTGAGTCAAAACCACTCAAACTTAGTCTTGTAGTAACCCAAGCCACTTAGTAAAGCCAGTACATGAGATGTGTTTTGGGAATTTTACCGGAAATGACATCTATGTGCCACCCGATATCGGAATCGGAAAACCCGGGAACCGGGAAACCCGTAACCGGAATCGGTGAAACTGTTTTGATCATAACTTGAGCTGTAGAACTCCGATTGACTTCGTTCTTTTTGCATTGTGTCCGTAGACTCAGTAGCTACCTCTCTGCATCATATTGCATCATTTGTGCATCAGGGCATCATGACATGCATCTCATATCGACGCGTTTTTACTCTATAGCTTACGATCCGCCAGAGAGTGACGCGGGTGCTGCTGCGGGAGAAGCACCAGAGGTTGATCCAGCTGCTGTTGAAGGCAAGCACCTCATATTGCTACCCTAAGTAATTTACTTAATGATTAATATGAATGCTTACGTATAGGACTGCATTAAAGTCGGGCTTAGTAGTAACATTGGGAAAACCTATTATTTCTGCATGTACCCCTCCTTGCTATTGCTTACGTCACCTTGACAAACTGGGTAGAGTGTCATTGTTTTGAGTCATGAAATGCTTAGCCATGCTTAGATAACACGGTAGAAGTCGAGTGGTAAGTCCCACTCACACGTATAGGAACCACCTTGATTACTCTTGAGCTTGTGGCAAGTTC
Organism: Oropetium thomaeum; assembly: GCA_001182835.1. Taxonomy (NCBI): domain Eukaryota; kingdom Viridiplantae; phylum Streptophyta; class Magnoliopsida; order Poales; family Poaceae; genus Oropetium; species Oropetium thomaeum. Next base: position 1,633,542 of record LFJQ01000020.1, on the reverse strand, counting down.
ATATGTTGGTAAAAGTTGGAAAGTGTTAAAAACTGAAATCCGGACGGTGGGATAGGAGTGCAGCAAGACATGGAGGTCTTGTGTGCCGTAGGCCCCGTCTGGGTTGACCTAGGACCCGGCTTGGCCTGAGCACTTTTCGTTCATACCACATGTCCGATATAATGGTAAGACAAGCTGAGTATCTCACTGCGTACCAACGTTTGACCGATGACTGCACGGTGTGTGGAACGAGGGAGTCATGGGTGCCTGCGAGGCCGTGACACTCGATGAGGGACTCACGTGTGCCTGCGAGGCCGTGGTACTCGGCACCGTGTGGATTTTCCAACCGTGTGGGCACGAATGTGAAAAAGGTTGACATGAGTACCCCCTTGTGTAACTTTAGCGGGTTGCATGAGCCGTATGGTCCTCAGTCGTGTGGGTACAGTTGGACTCCCCTGCAGGGTGTAAAATCGGTTCGAATCCGCCGCGGTCTCGGTTATGATCAAGCTCAGTGTCCTTTGGATAATATCGTAGAGTTGTCACATAACATGATGGAAATTGGGATATTGTTGATGCAATTGGAATATGGTTATTGGTATCCATGGTTCGGATGGAACATGGATGATCGTATGTACATGGTTTATGATTACATGGTACTTAGGGATTGGGTTTATTAGATGTTCATGCCCGCAGAGTCCTTTTACTTTATACTTATTCACATATGCTTGGTTTCTGCTTTAAGCAATCGAGTCCATTCCTATACCTCATTTACCTTGCTACAGCCTCATTGCATTATCCTTGGAGTCGGGAACTAATTCCCACCACAGGGTAAGACTTGCGAGTACCTTCGTACTCAACATTTGTTGTTTAAGTTTTTTTTGCAGGTGAGGATGAGTTGGTCTTCGGCTACTTTGTCCCCGCCGATGCCGGCGAGGGCGAGGCGTAGTCAAGACGTTCGAGTGACCGTGAATTGCGATGTTCGTGGGCTGGGCATCGCAATCCTTTGCTGTTTTCTCATTGCAACCGCTGCGACTATCGTCTTCCTTAGAATTGCTTTCGCTCTTTGATTTATTAGTTTCAAGACTTATGATGAACCTTGGTATGTAAGAATATTTTAAATTAATGTTATTAATTAATGTGACCTATGTGATGTATCACCTGTGACGTTGCCGACGTGCTTGGATCTTGGACATTGCTTGAGAAGCATGTCGGGGGACTACCGGGTTTATATTCTCTTTTATCGGGTTGAGTTCTCGCATACCATGCGTGGGCCGCGAGTCAACTCGGTAAACTTGAGTATAAATTGGTCGGGTCTCTCACAGAGCCCATCCCAACGGATGATGTGAATAGTTTTAGTCTGCTAGTAATTTTTAAAGAGTCTCTTGGATTACCCTTTTTTTAGAGAAGAATTAATATTATGAACCTTCACAAAAAAATATGAAATTCGAAAAAAATAAGTTACACTCTTAGAGTTGCTTGCAGCGCTCACGCTTCGCATATGATGGGTCGGTCGGTGTCTAGCGGTAGCGTAGCAAGGGGCATCTGATCAGATCAGATCCAATTTGGCAGCTCGGCACCCATCCACGCCAATCCTGCCGTGTAACACGTCTTAACCGGTAATCAACACGCGGTGGCTCAATTATTGATCCAGCTCGGCAAGGCACAGCACATACATATCCAGTCAGACAAGCGCGCACGACACCGTCAACCTGCTCTTGCTCTGCTCCTCCTGTGCCTGAGTACCTCCCACCGATCGGATCCGATTCGATTCGGTTCCATCTCCCATCCCCCTCTTCCATCTCTCTACCTCCCTGTCGCCGTCGCCGCCGATCGAGCAACGCCGCCATGAGCTGGTGGTGGACGGGCGCTATCGGCGCGGTCAAGAAGCGCCAGGACGAGCAGGCCGCGGCCGCCGAGCCGTCGTACCAGAGCGTGGCGCTCGTCGTCGGGTCCACTGGCATCGTCGGTACCTCCCTCCTCGACATCCTCCCGCTCGCTGACACCCCGGGCGGTCCCTGGAAGGTCTACGCCATCTCTCGCCGCCCGCTCCCGCCCTGGTCGCCGGCGCCCTCGCCCGCCGTCACCCACCTCCACCTCGACCTCGCCGACGCCGCCGCCGTCTCCGACGCACTAAAGCCCCTCATCGACATCACCCACGTCTTCTACGTCGCCTGGGCCGGCCGCCCCACCGAGGCGGAGAATCGGGAGGTTAACTCCGCCATGCTGCGCAACGTTCTCGGCGTCGTCGTCCCCAACTGCCCCGCGCTTGTCCACGTCTGCCTCCAGACCGGCCGCAAGCACTATACCGGCCCGTTCGAGGCCCTCGGCAGGATCCCCATCCCGGACCCGCCCTTCACCGAGGATATGCCGCGCCTCGACTGCCCCAACTTCTACTACGACCTAGAGGACATCCTCTTCGACGAGGTCTCCCGCCGGGAGGGCGCCGTCAGCTGGTCCGTACACCGTCCAACCACCATCTTTGGCTACTCCCCGCGGAGCGCCATGAACGTCGTGGGCAGCCTCTGCGTTTACGCCGCCATCTGCCGCAAGGAGGGCGCTACGCTGCGGTGGCCCGGGTGCCGCGTTGCTTGGGAGGGCTTTAGCGATGCCTCCGATGCGGATCTCATCGCCGAGCACGAGATCTGGGCTGCCGTCGATCCCTTCGCCAAGAACCAGACCTTCAATTGCAGCAATGGGGATATCTTCACATGGAAGCAGCTGTGGCCGATGTTGGCCGAACATTTCGGGGTGGAATGGGCGGGCTACGAAGGTGAGGAGAGCAGGTTCAAGCTCTCAGAGGCCATGGCAGGGAAGGAGGCCGTGTGGCAGGAGATTGTCAGGGAGAACGAGCTTGTAGGAACCGAGCTTGACGAGATCACCAATTGGTGGTTCGTGGACACCATGTTCAACGTCGACACTCAGCATTTGGATTGCATGAACAAGAGCAAGGAGCATGGTTTCCTCGGCTTCAGGAACACTATCAACTCCTTCAATACATGGATTGAGAAGATGAAGGTTTTCAAGATTGTACCTTAGTGCCTTTCCTGCAATCTATTAGTTCTTCCCTGCTTGTATACCTTTTCTTACTGCATCTTATTTTCTTGCTCATTTGTCAAGTTCAACTTCTGTTGGAATCTAGTCCCCTTTCATGCGTTATTGTCTTGCAAAAGGTTGTTTCATGTTGTATCGAAAAAAAATTCTGTTTACTAGGGCTAAATAAATACGAAAAAATTGTGAATGAGTTGCTCATGTCCAGCATTAATTTAATGGGTTTTTTGGCTAGGGACACAATTCAATCGCGGTTTTGGCTGCAGGACACGATTCGATTGAAAATTTGTTGGGAGATTGAAAATTTGTTGGGAGACACGATTTAATCGTGGTTTTGTGATAACATTCCAACAGTGGCCACTGCTTTATCTCTGAATTTGTTGTTAGTGCTAAGCTTTCTGCATATATGCATTGTTATTAGGTTAAAGTGTTTCTCTGTGTTCCAGATTATCGATATGTTCCTTTTTCTTTAGCAAATATATGCTAGTTTTGTTTTAGTTGTGTACAAGGCATCAAAATACTTCTCATCTGCATTGATAGATCTTGATTTTTCTTTTCTCTTGGCAAATTGAGAGCTAACAGAACAGACACTGGAAGTAGGTCTCTGCCAACATTTGTATGGAGTTGGTCTCTACAGTTACGCAAGAAAAAATAGGGTCTGATGTTCCATATCTTTTGCTGCGCTGTAACTTTGGCAGGATTGGAGAAACCTAAGGCAACTTTACTGGAGTTGTTACTTCATTGTATAACCTCAATGTTTCAAACCTTTTGGTCAGGTCCAAAATTGGTTACTGCTACCGGACAAGGGATTCACGTTTCTGTTGGAAGCATCTTTGACCATTCTCACTGATTGGCTGTTGAAATTTGATTTAGAATCGTGCTTTGCGTCCGACAAAGTAGAAAGAAACACGCAACATCTAGGCTGCTCTTTGTTCATCAAGTAATCTAACTCTAGTTGCCAATTTGCGGTTTCCTTTCCTTCTGGATGGAGAAGCAATCTAGATGAAGTTGGGGATTTGGGGATCGGGATAATGCATATCAATTTTTCAAATGAGCTAGTGTCCATTGAGGATCCTGTATTTCATTGCCGGCGTGTTAAAGAACTGGAAATTTTCTCATCATATATCTTGTTGAGATGCGTTCCGGTGGAGCTTTTTAAAAATTTGCATGAATATTAAAGAAATCATTATTCATAATTAATGACTTTCTATAATTGAAAGGAGCCAGCTTCAGGCAGCCGCTTTACATGTGAGCCGTGTGCGACGAAACAATCGAGGAAACAGCGCATTATTCTTCTCTCAGCAAAAGCGAAACCTTCCGGCAGCGCAGTGATCACTCAGCGCACAGGCGCACGCGGCTCCGACGTCAAACGAACGGCGGTGACGGCGCCCGTGATTTATCCCTTCTCGTTGGCTTCGACCTTCGGGCATGGTGAAGAAGATATTGATGTAGAGCCCTAGCTTCTCGGCGGACGACAGCCACCCCTACGCCTAGTGGAGCAATGGCGCATATAAAAAGGCCGGTGTAGAGATCAAGCGTTGGATGACGAGTGGAAGATCTCCAGCACTGACATGTAGGTCCCGAGCACGACAAACCAAGCACGGTCAGCAAGAAGTTGGTGAGCCAGGCCAGCCCGTCTCGGTGCCGAACACCATACCTTGGAGGTGGAACGACGCTGGCCGTAGGAACCCGAGGAGGATGCGGGCGCCAGCAAAGATGAGGTGCCGCCCACCCCGGCAGGGGCTGCAGCTCTCGCCGCACCCCGCAGGGTGAGTACTTGCTCTGCTGCCGCCATCGGTCTCTAGCCACCGCCCTGTTATAGTAAGCCCAGGATTAGCTCTTCTATGTTTTAGTAAGTAGATTAGCGCGCGATCACTTTCCAGGTGCTCGCGCACGCCGCGCATGTCGCGCGTCCTTCACGGCACGGCCCAGGGTGCTGGGATGGCAGTAGCCAATCACGAGCGTCCCGTGATTTCTTACCATGTAGACCTGCATGTAACTTCTTTATATAGAGATAGAGAACACCAGAAAACGCTGCCACTTTGCAGCACCAAAATACGATTGTCCACTTGCGTTCGCGTGTGTTCATTCCTCTCGTTGTAATCGGAACTCTGTCAATTGGCATCAGAGCCGAGTCTCGCCGTCGCTATGTCATCCAAGTCGCCAACCAAGCTCAAGGCTGCTGATGTCTCCGGCGAGAAAAAGGTCCTGCCGTCGCGTTCGCCGCCACGTCGCCGTGGCTGCTCCCACAACCGCTCCTCGCGCCACCGGGACTCCGGCTCGCGCGTTGTAGAGCGTGTCATCGAGCGGCCGTCGGCAAACGTCGCGTGGCCGATGCTGACGCGGACCAATTACCCGGAATGGGCCCTGGTCATGGAGGTGAACTTCCAGACCCTCCGCGTCTGGAACGCCGTCGAGCACGGCATCTCCGACGACCCCGACGACAGCGAGTACTACGACGATCGCCAGGTGACACGACCCGCCCAGAAAATCTTGTCTCAGGATGGATCTGGTCAGTCGTTAAGCCAAGATCTTGTTGGGCAACGCTTGGCGAAGCGAGCGTACACACGATACAACACAGGCACGAATAAACAGCAATAATTTACAAGGAGAGAAAACTTAATACATCATTGGTTCATAAATTTAAAGTTAAATATTACATTGCTTCAGAGTACGCAACAGTTTTGAAAATGATAAACAGCGGAAGACTAGAACTATTACAACTCCGATACTCGGACTTAAGCAAAAGCACGAGCCGTGCCCACGGGCTTCATGCTACTAGCCACTTCAACAGATCAATGCGGCGACTCGCACAACTCCCATTGGAGGTTCCCGAACTCGAGGGGAGGCTCCTCCCAATGGAAACTACCTGCTGGTTCCTGCATGACGGCGCCTGAAAACCACAAAACGCTAACGCGTGAGCTTCTAAGAAGCTCAGCAAGACTTACCCGACAAAAGTGGCTGACTACAGCCGACTCCTAGACATGAAGGCTGACTCGGGAGGGTTTACTCGCAAAAAGGACTCGCAGCCTATACTACTCTTGTCAAGTTTTAGCATCAGATTAAGTGATTAGAAAATAAATTTAGTTGGCACTGAACTAAACAAACATAACAGGATCAACAATAGCAATATTAATATTCAAAATTCATTCTCATGGTGTCTCAACCTATTTACTAAAATGTGGTGCGTTTCACGAGCATGCTCACTAACTGGGAGCGACAGCGGTTCGAAACGATTTTTATACCCTGCAGGGGAATACCTGACCGTACGACACGTGCGTGTCCCAGACTTGCACGTGGCAACCGTTCACCCCAGCTCCTGCAACGTCAATTCCCTCCTACGCCTGCCTTAGCAGCGCCGCGTCCCACCAGACAACACGTCCCAGACGGTTTCTGTGGAGTTCCCACGCTGCCCACCCCAGATCTCCTCCTAGTCAGACACCATAGGGCAGGTTCGACGTTGCAATCACTAGGCTATGTAGGTTTACTGGGGCCCATAACACCCAGCATACGACCAGTACGTTCAACACTCGATCAGTCTCGGACCACACGGATCAGACAAGTCTACGGTCACCCTGGACCCAGTCCAGTCGCCGACCTACTTTGTATCCTGTCTGACCCTCAAACTTTTATCTTCTTACTGATTCACATTAGTGTGGCCCATCTTATGGAATAGTTTCAATCAACAACCTATCCTTTCGCGAGCAGCGTCCACTCTGCTCGACTTCTACCGGCAACTACCTGCTAAGCATAGCATACTAGGGGTATCCAACAAGCTACCGTCAGGGTTTCCTATGGGAAACAAATGCAACTATGGTTTCAATCAACTCCTAGCACTTAATGCACAAACAAGACACACTGAGTGCAAAAGAAAAACTTTTAAACGGTTGTGCAACGGGGCTTGCCTGGTTCCTCTGAGCTGATGTCGACTTCTTCGGCGGGGGTCGAGGAACTTGGATCGGCAGCTACCTCGTTAGCGTCAGACTCTACATGATGCAGTAGGATTATGATAAGTTTAATGAAAACGAAACTTATTGTTATTATCAACAACGACCTAGGGTTTAGATTGGCGACGCCCAGAATTAGGGTTAACCCTAATTACTCGACGTCGTCGATTAAATTCAATAATTAATCTGTGAATGATGTTTAAAGAAGTCTATTAAACTCTCATGAGGTGACTTTTAGTTGGCATGTTCATCAACTTCAACTTTAATTAAGTTAATGCGACAGTTTTCATCGGTTAATATTATTTAATTACTTCGGCTATTAAACTAGGGTTAAAATGAAAATTTTAATTCTTTCTCAATATTATTTTTAGTTGGTAGTACTCGCTGGAATAAGCATTTTGGGCTTTGTTTGGGGCCTAGATGAATTTTCTACATTTTAACAAAATTCATCAAATTTCCTGTTTTTAGATCTTGTAAAATCCGAAAGCACTAGTAAACATTAGAATAAAATTATGAAACTTTTTGTGAGCATTTCTGAGCACCAGATCTAAAACTTTTATTTTGGGTCTAGCCTTGTAAATGACTTTTACAATGTACTTTAGATAATGGTATTTAAACTAGGCAGATTGAGGTTATTTAATAGGGTTAGATGCCATTTCTTATTCCTAAAATCTTCATAAAATTCCAGAGGGTGTGTAGTGCCATGGTGTACTTGTAGATCAAGGGTTAGCCCTAGCATTGCTCCATAATGCCATTTAAAATTCAAAAACAGAAAGGAGTGTTTCTAATTAATTCTGCAAATGTCTGGCCATTTGTTAAAAAGTGTTTTGACAGAAAATTAGTACTTTTCGTGAGGGTTCTAAAAAATTTTGGTTTGGCATTTTTGGATCTTCCTGTGATTTTCTAAGGTTTTTAGAAGACAGAGCCATTTGTTAAAAAGTGTTTTGACAGAAAATTAGTACTTTTCGTGAGGGTTCTAAAAAATTTTGGTTTGGCATTTTTGGATCTTCCTGTGATTTTCTAGGGTTTTTAGAAGACAGAGCAATAATCTGGAAAATAAATAGGAAAAAAGAAAAACAGTGCACAGTCTCCGACGAGCTCTGGCGGCCAATTCTCGACGATGGGGTGGTCGCCGGCCGTCGAACCTTGGCTTTTCATGATCCACACGACATGACGAAGCTCGGAAACATGGTATTTATCAAGGTTGGTGACGCGGACCCGCCCAGAAAACCACGTCTCAGGACGAATCCGGTCTGTTGTTAAGCCAGGATCCTGTTGGGCAACGCTCGGCGAAGCGAGCGTACACACGATACAACACAGGCAGGATAAACAGTAATAATTTAAGGAGGAAGAAATTAATACAACATTAGTTCCTGGATTGTAGCTTAAGTCTTACAAGAGTTCAGAGCGCACAATAAAGTTTGAAAATCGTAGCAGCGGAAGACTCGATTAATACAGACTCCGACACTCATATATTAAGCAAAAGCATACACCCTGCCCGCGGGCGTCATGCTACTGGCCACTTCAAGGTTACCGCGGCGACTCGCACAGTTCCCACTGGAGGTTCCCTACCTCGGAGTGAGGCTCCTCCCAGTGGAAGCTATCGACCTGGTTCTGCGTGTCGGTTCCTGAAAACCACATATCGCTAACGCGTGAGCTTCTAAGAAGCTCAACAAGACTGACCCGTCAAAAAGGCTGACTACAGCCGACTTCTAGACATGAAGGCTGATGAGGGTGGGTTCTATTTGCAAAACGGATCCGCAACCTGTACTACTCTTGTGTCAATTTTAGCACAGATTAAGTAGTTAGGATATAACTTTAATTAGCACTAGTCTAATCAAACATAATAAAAGTGACAAGTAAATGGTAATCATCATAATGTCAATCTCATTGCATCTCATCTTATTGCGGAAATGTGGTGCGTTTCACGAGCATGCTCACCAACTGGGAGCGACAGCGGTTCGAAACGATTTTTATACCCTGCAGGGGGAAACCTAATCGTACGACACGTGCGTGTCCCAGACTCGCACGTGGCAACCGTTCACACCAGCTCCTGCAACGTCAATTCCCTCCTACGTCTGCCTTAGCAGCACCGCATCCCACCAGAAAACACGTCCCAGACGATTTCTGTGGAGTTCCCACGCTACCCACCCCAGATCTCCTCCTAGTCAGACACCGTAGGGCAGGTTCGACGTTGCAATCACTAGGCTACGTAGGTTTACTGGGGCCCATTACACCCAGCATACGACCAGTACGTTCAACACTCGATCAGTCTCGGACCACACGGATCAGACAGATCTACGGTCACCCTGGACCCAGTCCAGTCGCCGACCTAATTGGTATCCTGTCTGACCCTCAAACTTTTATCCTTCTTTAATTATCTCATCATCAGGTGTCATAATGCATCAAGTGGTAGTTTCATCCAAGATCCTACCTTTCGCGAGCAGCGTCCACTCTGCTCGACTTCTACCGGTAATAACTTGCTAAGCATAGCAACTATTTGGTCGTCTATACCACTACCGGTAGGGTTTCCTATAGGAACAAATGCATCTAAGGTTGCAATCAACTCCTGACAACTTAATGCACAAACATGACATGACCCACTTAGTTGTAAAAGAAAATTTAATCAGAGTTGGTGCACCGGGGCTTGCCTGGCTCGTCGGCTTCGCGGTTGATCTCTTCTGCCGGAGTGGAGGAGTCGGGCTCTGCAGCTACCTCGCGTGCTTCGGAATCTACATGATGCATTATGATTATATGCCGTTCAAAGGAATGATAATATAATGCTTTTGTTAAGGAGTATTTTAGGGTTTCAATCTGCGACGTTTAGAATTAGGGTTAACCCTAATTCCTTGACGCCACTGGTTTAAAATATTTGACTTAATGAATGGGGTTCCAAGTCACTTACTCAATTTCTCACCATGTGATGTGTAAATGGGTCATATTCTCTGAATTAGTCTAAACTTAAATTTTAGGTTGAGATTTATCGCCATCTTTCTTCGGAGGATAATTATTTAATTAAACTATGGTTATTAATCTTTAGGGTTGAAAATGAAAATTTTTTTTATTTGTACTAAAAATTTATTTTTACTGGGTAGTGCTCTCTGAATTATGAATTTTGAAATTTGGTTGAGGCTTAGATTAATTTTCTAGATTTTATTAAAATTCAACAAAGTTTCTGTTATTTAAAATGGTAAAATCAGAAATAATTATTAAACCTTGGAATAAAATTATGAATTTTTATGTAACCACCCATGAGCATCAAAACTAAAGTTCTGTTTTTGGGTTTAACTTTTTGGAGTACTTTTATAATACATTTTAGAAAAACGTAAATTTGTTAGGCAGAATGAAGTATCCTGAATAGGTTACATGCAATTAGGTGGTCCTAAAATCCTGATAAAATTCCAGAGGATGTCTACTGTAATGCCACACTTGTAGATAAAATTTGAGCCCTAGTTTTGCTCTACAATTTAAATTAAAATTCAGAAACAGAAAGGATTGTTCTAAATATTCCTAAAAATACTAGGTCATTTAGGAAAAAGTGTTTTAACAGAAAATTAGTGCATCTCATGAGGATTCTAACAAATTTTATTTTGGAATTTTTGGAGGTTTATGTGATTTGTTTGGTATTTTACAAGACAGGACAATATTGGAGGAAAATAGAATTGAAACAGTATCTAGGGCAGAACAGGGGAGCTGAGCTCCGATGAGCTCCGGCGGTCGATTCGGTCAAAAGTAGTGGTCGGCTGCGCTCGATCCTTGGCCCTACACCATCTACAAGCTATGACGAAGCCCGGCAATACGACAATGGTGAGGTTCCACCACCGGAGAGGGGTGCTCACCGTGGGGGTCGGCGGCGGCTGCGGCGAGGAGGAGTTCCCGACGAGATGAGCTGAATTCCGATGAGAGGAGAGCGCCGTGAGCTGCACAATGACTTGACAAGTGAGTTGAGCAAGGGGAGGAGCACTGAAAAAGGCCGGAGCATGGCCAGCGGCGAGGGGTGGCGGCACTGCTTGAAGCTCGACGAAGGAATCACCGGAGGAACAGCGGAGGAAGAAGATTAGTTGGTCCAGAAGACTCACCGTGGTGCAGTGAACCTGTTTGACGTGGTTAGGGGTCGCGGGGATGGCCGGAAGACCAAGGTCGACGGTGAGCTCAATCGGCGGCAGAAGGGGGAATTGACGGCGGCGCAAGCGTTCTGTCGTCGCCGGCGAGTTTCTGCGGCCGAGCACTTGTCAAAATCGATCACAGGGACGAGATGGATGAGCCGGATGAAGGAATTGCAAAATGAGTGTACCGTGAAGAGGAATTCGACGGTTGACAGTTGGGGCGGCGTCCCTGTGGCCGAGGAGGACGATCGGAGTGTTCCGGGCGGAGGGAGCGACGGGAGGGCAATTCGATCAACTGGAAGCTGCACCGGGGCGAGGGAAGTCGTTTAGGCAAGGTTGGATCAGTGGAGAAAGGTCGGAGGGGTAGTCTCACCGTGAGCTCTCCTTCGGCGGCAATGGCGACGGTGGCACCCGAGTGAGGGAAAATGGCAATGCGCGTCTAGGAGCGAAATTGGGCGCGGGGAAGGTGGTATGAGGGTTTAGAGCACTCCTTTAAGGCGTTGCGGAGAGGGTTTGGCGAGTGGACAGGGAGGGTGGCTGTGACACCCCAAATAACTTAAACTTGATCAATCCGATAAATAAGCAAGCCTAGGGTGTTAACAATAAAGGAGTAAAACCGTTTCGTGTCAATTAAGAAGGTCGAGGGATATTGGATAAAAAGGATTATTAATTCGTAACTAAGATAAGTATAATTGTCGCTGTCAAATTTTTTCTGTTGCTTAATTGTTTAATTGAGTTGAAGTGAGGAAAGAGCACGGGAGCATTCCAGGTAAAACGGGCGGAAAGTGATTTAAGGCGCAAATAGGTCGAGCTCCCGTAATTACCCGTACCAAAACCCTAGCGCTTGGTGATCCCAATCTCCCACAAAACCCTACCCACATTTATACATGACAATTAACTACACATTAAAATAGAATTTTAGAGATTTTATCAGAATTTTTGGAAGGAGTTTAAACCCTTTTAAAATTCCAACAAGTTGAAACCAAGTTGAAAATTCACAGGTCATTGGGGACTGATTCAGTGGAGGTTGTTATAAGGAAAGTTGTCCCAAATAATTCACTCATCCTGCACAAAAAGTTTCAAAAATTTTTGAAGTCAGGAGCACCAGCTACCGAATTGTCAAACCCAATTGACAATATCTGTACGGTGAACAGTGACGTGACGCCACTGTTCACCGCCAGAAACGGCGCTGCCCGGGGCAGAGCTGCCGCGCCGCCCGCCCTCCCTCGCCGCCGTACCTCCTCCTCCATTTTCTATGCCCGCCCCATCCCCCCACCGTACCTCCTCGGCGTGCTCCGGTGTCGGGCGTCTTCAATTCTCCCCGCGCGCGCCGCTGCCCGCCATCCGGCACCGCCTACCGCAGTACGGGAGTCCGCCGGCAATTATCGCCTTCACCGCGCCCGCACGCCAACTCCTTCTTCACTCCTTCTTTACCTCGCCCTCGAGCGCAAAACGAGCACCGACGCCCCACTCCTTCCTTCTCCTCTCTGCTTTCCCCCGCGCGCAAGCCCGAGCCCCTGTTCTGCCGCCGCCATAGCCGCCGCCACCACCTCCACGACGCCGGCGAGTTTCAGCCAATCCCCAGCCCCATCACCTTGCCGGCTAGACTCCACTCCTCCCACCATTGCTCTCCGAACACCAAGAGCCTCGACCCCGTCGCCGTTTGCCCGGAACGCCGCCGCCCTGTTTCTCGGCCGAGGACCTCACCGGCGGCCACCAATCTCCAAAATTCGCCATCGCGGTGCAATGCTTTTCCAATTCCTTCTACCGGCTGCTTCCTCTAGCTCTAGCGCCCCCATTTGACACGGTTGTGGCTGCAGTTCATCGCCATTGACGAGGAGGACCTCACGCCACTGCCCCGGCCGCCATTGACAGCCGCTCGAGCTCACCGTCGCCGACCCTGCTCCCGTCTTCCCCGTGGCCGTGATCCTCGTCAAATAGGCGTGCTAGCTCACGGTGATGCTCCTCGACACGCTCATTTCCCCTCTAACCCTCTTATCCGGCGAGAAGCCCACCGGAGCGCCGCCCAGCCCTAGCTCCTGCCGCTCTGCTACTGTTCCATTGGTGTCCTCAGTCTCCAGTAATTAGCCAAGGGTTGTCAAGTGTGTAAAAAATCATGGAAAAATCTAAAAATGCCAAACCTAATTTTATTTGAATCCTTAAACCATGAACTAAATTTCTGTTAAAGCACTTTTTATAAAATGACCAAAAATTTTCAGGAATAATTAAAATACTCTTTTCTGTTTTTGAATTTTAATTCAAATTCTAGAGCAGTGCTAAGTCTGAAATTTGATCTACAAGCTCCTCATGACAGAACACACCTACTGGAATTTTATGGGGATTTTAGGACCACAAAAGTGTATATAATACTTTCACAATACCCCAATCTGCCTATTAAAAATACCATTTTCTAAAGTGTATTGTAGAAGTCAGTAAAAAGGTTAGACCCCAAAACCCAAGTTGTAGATTTGGTTCTCCTGAGTAACACCATAAAATTTCATAATTTTTCTCCAAGATTTACACATGGTTTCTGATTTTATAAAACCCAATAACAGAAATTTTGTTAAATTTTTATAAAATCTAGGAAAATCATCTAGGCCTCAACCAAAGCTTAAAATTCATATTTCAGAGAGAGCTATCAACTAAAAATAATCTTGAGAGATAAATAAAAATGTCATTTTTGACCTAGTTAAATAGCCATAGTTAATAAACGACTAATACTTAGGGCAAAGTCGCAATCTAACCCTAATCCCTAACAATGAAACACTAGTAATATTTAATGATCGCATTGTGACTCTCTTCATTAAACATTTCACTGCATTTTCATCATATAGGAACCGACCAGGAACTTCCACTGGCGAACGAGAATTCCGAAGAAGCGTCCGCAGGAACTAACTTCTTATTTGAGCACTCCGATTACTCTGCAAACCAAGGCAAGCCCCGGTGCACACCTATGTTTTACAATTTTTCCTTTTATCACTATGTGTGTAGGAATTGTTTGTGCATTAAGTTTCGAGGAAATTGCCGTGAAACCCTAATTGCATGACCGGTTAGGTTTCCTATGGAGTTAAAATGGTAGAGCCCTCGATAGTATGCCACGCTTAAAGAGATAGGGATCCGGTAGTATTTGAGTAGTATGGAGACTACTCGTGTTTATTCCAGGAGGAAAAGTCGAACAATATGTTGATCTTAATGGAGATTAAAATTTGGGAACCCTATCGGGTGCGGTTGCATTGGTCAAGTTTGAGGTGTGTACCGAGTGCATACTGGCATATGGGACCAGGAAACCGATGTAGCTCACCGTGCTCTGTTGGACAATTGGCCATCCCTTTTTCCGGGTGAACGGACCAGTATGGTGGATGAATTCGCGTTTCTGTTTTTCTTGGGCATGTGCTAGTGGGAAAGGCTCGGGGCCGTACAGGGATGCAGGGCATCGCCTGGAGGACCGTGTCCTTGGAGGGATGGATGTTGAGCCAACACTGTCGCGATGTTGCGAAAGGTAGCCACGTGTGACTCAGTTGAGCGTGCACGTGTCGTGTCATTCGGGTTTCTCCTGCAGGATGTAAATCAATTATAATTGCCACTCCTCGTGGTTAAGAGTAGCACTTGCTCCTTTCTGCCGCAACGATATGACAATAGTGTATTATGATGAAACTGTACAATTTTACTCTGTTTGTTGTAATGCATTCATGATTGTTTAGAATAGCGGCACATTTAGTAATTCGCAGTGACTATTGTTAATTTGGCTTAAAATTTGAATAGAATATTAGCGCTGTTTTCGCAAGACCCGATCAACCTCCACCAATACCTTGCATTCTAGGAGTCGGTCATTAGATGGCCACGTTGACGGGTAAGTCTTGCTGAGTATTAGTTGCTCAGGCTTTATGGATTAATATTTTTGCAGGTGATCCTTCTAACCATGCTTCGTGTGGTTGTGGTGGTTGGGAAGGGGAGGCACCCTCGGAGTGGACCTTCGAGTGGGTTCCCGCTTCGCCGACCTATGAAGATTAAGCAACCGTGGGCTGGTGTGCTTAATTGTACCGTCGAGTGTACTCATTAGCTTCCGCTGACTTTCTCTTGTTTTCGAAAACTACGTTTCCGCACTTTAATTATCTGAACTAATGTTGTAATATTAAGAATTTATGTACCCTTTAAATCATGTTTTACGTGTCCTTGTTAATTATTGTACTGTATGGTCGCTTGCCTCGCCAAGTGGCACTCTGAATGATCTTGGATGAGCAACTGTACGATTTTGGCGGGATTGGGCGTCGGGGGCGGTGGCTTGCCGCAGATGCTCTGCCGCTCGGCAAATTGACGTGCAGCAGCGGCGACAAGACGGGGAGAGAGAGGGGAAGGAGGGAGGAGGAGAGAGCGGCAAAGGATTCGGAGGAGATCTTCCGATTGAATGCTTCTCCAAAGGAGCGCCGGTCGGCGGGGAGGGCGGCTCTGCCACGTGGCGGTTGGCCATCGGGGGTGGGCGGCACTGTGCCTCGTCAGCCTGTTGTCGATTTCAAATGAACTGCTACAGGCTCCTGCTGGTTTCAATTGAAAACCCCACCTCCTCAGCTCAGAAAATTTTGAAAATTTTTGTGTATGCTCAGGGAATTATTTGGAACACTTTTTACTTAGGGTTCGAGTTCTGAATCAGCTCCAAACATTTCTTGAATTTATGGGTCCACTTTAGTTTGTGTGAATTTTAAAAGGGTTTGAACCTTCTCTAAAAATCTTGGATAAATTTCTAAAATTCTATTTTGAAGTGAACTTAATTGTTATGCAAAAATATAGCTAGGGTGTTGTGGAAAATTTGGTGGGTCACTCATTAGGGTTTCATTCCTGCCCGAAGGATTAAGTTTTTGACACTGTGGGTGGAAACCTTCCAAACTTAGTAAACGTGTTCTGTGGATTATCAAAGTTTTTGTAGAGTTTCCTTGGGGTATTTTAAACAACATTGCACTTACTCCCATTGTTGATTTTGCTTTTAGGTGTGAAATGTTGTCGATTAGGGTTTTAAGTTGTCGATTTAGGTTTTGGTGACACCTGGGGTGTCACAGCCTCCCCCCCTAAAAGAAATCGCGTCCCGAGATTTAAGCAGAGGGTTAGGGTAGGCATAGGTACCTATGGGGCTGGGAGTAGTTCGGGGTAGTGGGATCGAAGAAACTCTGCCGACTCCCAGGTGGCCTCGTCTTCCGTGTGGTTGCTCCACAGAACCTTGTAAAACTTGAGTGTCCGTCTTATAGTAACTCGCTCTTTTTCATCTAGTATCTTAATCGGACGCTCTGGGTAAGTTAAGTCTGGTTGCAACTCTTGCGCTTTTGGAATCACTTGATCTACGGGTGCCTTCAGACACTTCTTCAATTGTGAGACATGGAAGACGTTGTGTATCCCCGATAATCCCTCTGGTAGCGTCACCTGATATGCCACTGGTCCACATTCGGCCGTGATAGGATACGGACCTATATACCGAGGTGCTAACTTGCCTCTGATCCCGAATCGTTGAACTCCCTTCATGGGTGAGACTCGTAGGTAAACGTAGTCTCCTACCTCGAATCTTAATGGTCTGCGCCTTCGATCTGCATAGCTTTTCTGCCTCGACTTGGCGGCATTCAGATTGGCTTGAATGACTCGTACTTTCTCTTCGGCCTGCTGCACTAGATCTGGTCCCAAAATAATTCTTTCGCCTGCTTCTAACCAGTTGAGTGGCGTTCTGCAGCTACGGCCGTACAGTGCTTCAAAAGGTGACATCTTGATGCTGGCTTGATAGCTATTGTTGTACGAGAACTCCGCCAAGGACAGATAAGTGTCCCATCCTTTTCCATGTTCCAAGACGCAAGCTCGAAGCATGTCTTCAAGTATTTGGTTTACTCTTTCAGTCTGGCCATCTGTCTGGGGGTGGTAAGCTGAGCTATGAATTAGCTTGGTTCCTGACTCATGTAGTTGCTTCCAAAATCGACCGATAAACTGGGTACCTCGGTCGGAGATGATTGTTTTGGGCACTCCATGCAAACAGACTATCCGATCAATGTATAACTGTGCATACTTCTTCATGGTGTATCTGGTCGACACCGGGATGAAGTGGGCCGTCTTTGTCAAACGGTCTACTATGACCCAAATTGAATCTAGCTGTCTGGCTGTCAAGGGTAGTCCAACAATGAAATCCATGCTTATATCTTTCATGACGGAATGCTCAATGGTTGCGACAACCCTGCACCCTTCAGGTGGTCGGTCTTTACTCTACGGCACGTGTCACATTCCGCTATGTATCGAGCGATTTCTCTCTTCATTCTGGTCCACCAAAATTTCTTCCGCAGATCTTGGTACATCTTGTTACTGCCAGGATGAATAGAGTACTTAGATAAGTGAGCCTCATCCATGATCTTTCTTCGGAGCTCGTGATTCTTGGGTACTACCAGTCGATTCTTGAACCATAGAACTCCATCTTCGTCTTCTCGGAAGCACTGCATCTTCTTTTCTCGCAGTCCTAATCTGATCATTTCCATGCCCTTGTCAATCTTTTGGGCCTTGGCTACCTCGTCTCTAAGTGTGGGCACTAAGGCTAAGTTGTAGAGGGCTCCATGAGGTAGAATTCTTACGGTAGGCTCTAGTTCTTCGGTTGCTACTCCTTGATCCAGGTAGTGACAATGGGCGTTTCTGCTCAGTGCATCTGCAACCACGTTAGCCTTGCCCGGATGATAGTGGATCTCTATTTCATAATCCTTGATTAGCTCTAGCCATCGCCGTTGCCTCATGTTCAGCTCATTCTGAGTGAAGATATACTTGAGACTTTTGTGGTCGGTGTAGAGGTGCACCAGGTTTCCCAATAGATAATGCCTCCACACCTTCAGAGCCAATACCACAGCTGCCAACTCCAAGTCATGGGTGGGATAATTCAGCTCGTGCTTACGGAGTTGCCTAGAAGCATAAGCAATCACCCGCCCTTCTTGCATTAATACGCAACCAAGTCCAATGCCCGACGCATCGCAATACACGTCAAAGGGCTTGCTCAAATCTGGTTGGGCGAGTACCGGTGCTGTGGTCAAGTGCTTCTTCAAGGTCTGAAAGGCTTCTTCGCACTTTTCTGTCCATTTGAATTTCTGGTCCTTCTTGAGCAGCTCTGTGATGGGTTTAGCAATCTTGGAAAAACTGGGGATAAAGCGACGATAATACCCTGCTAACCCCAAGAAACTTCGCACCTTGTGAACTGTTGTGGGTGCCTTCCATCCCACAACATCTTGCACCTTTCCGGGATCTACAGAAATACCTTCTGCGGACACCACATGACCCAGAAACTGAACACGTTCAATCCAGAATTCGCACTTGCTAAATTTGGCGTACAGCTGATGATCTCTGAGTCTTTGTAGAACTATGCGAAGGTGCTGAGCATGTTCATCGGCCGTCTTAGAGTACACGAGGATGTCGTCAATGAACACCACTACAAACTTATCCAGCTCGGGCATGAACACTGAGTTCATGAGGTACATGAAGTACGCTGGTGCGTTAGTGAGTCCAAACGACATCACCAAGTACTCATACAGCCCATATCTGGTGGAGAAAGCCGTCTTCGGAATGTCCACGGAACGTATCTTGATCTGATGGTAACCAGACCGAAGGTCGACTTTAGAGAAAACCTTTGCCCCAGCCAGCTGATCAAACAGAGTATCTATGCGTGGTAGTGGATATTTGTTCTTGATAGTGACCGCGTTCAAGGGGCGGTAATCCACGCATAGTCTCAAGGATTGGTCCTTCTTCTTTACAAACAATGCCGGACATCCCCAAGGCGAGGAACTGGGCCGTATGAAGCCCTTGTCCAGCAACTCCTTCAACTGTGTCTTCAGCTCTGCCAGCTCCTTGGGTGCCATCTTGTACGGTCTGCGGGAAATCGGAGCTGTGCCTGGCTGTAGCTCAATCTGGAACTCCACATCTCTGTCCGGTGGTAAGCCAGGTAATTCTTCTGGGAACACATCGGGGAATTCCTTAACTACCGGTATTTCTTCCAGACTTTTTCTGACGACATGGCAGACTTGTTTGAGGGCAGATCTAGGATGGTCTAGGTTTATAGATACGGAACCGTGAAGTGGAGAGGTTAAGTGGACTACACGGTTAGCAACATCAAGGATGGCATTGTGGTGCTTCATCCATTTCATGCCGATGATAATGTCGATACCCTGCCCATCTAGGATTATGAAGGAGGTAGGATAGACGTAGCTTCCTAATTTTAGGGGTGCCTCACTTAAGCCATAGTTGGACAATATGTTACCCCCAGGCGATTTTATGAGAAAGGGTGGCTCTAGGGGAACTGTGATTAGGCTTTTACCCTTGACAAAATTTTTACTGATAAAATTGTGGGTGGCACCGGAATCAAATAGAATGAAGGCTGAATGGGTAGAGAGCGAGAACATACCCGCCAGTACTTGCTCCCCTTCAGAGATATCTTCGGCCGTGGTGTGGTTCACCCGACCAGTTCTGGTGTTCCTTTGTCCCCTTTGCTGACCCTGCCCCTGGTTTGCCTGCTGGTTGCCCCTAGCTTGCTGGTTGGAGGGGCACTCGCGGGCGAAGTGCCCGGGTAGCCCGCAGGTGAAGCAGGGTGTGCCTGGTCCAGGACGGGCGCCCTGTTGAGGTGGGCGGACACCCTGGTTCCTCTGTGGTGGCGGTGGTGCGCGGTAGCCAGCCTGTTGTTGATTCTGCGGAGGCCGGTATGGCTGCTGCGGTGGGCGGAATGACGGAGCTTGCGGCGGGGTCGCCCTGTACTTCCTACCATCTGGTGCAGTGTACACCAGACGGTACTTTGGTGGCGGGGCATTTGATGGCCCACTACTGGCTCGCTTCTTCTCCCGCTGCTCTTTCTCCAAGTACTCTTCGGCGATGAGGGCGTTGCTCACCAACTCGTTGAACGAGCCGCCTTGGTTCAGGGCCAAGCGACCCTGGAGTGTAAGGTTCAGCCCTTCCATGAAACAGTATTTCCGTTTCGCATCCGTGTCCACTTGCTCTGGAGCATACAGAGCAAGCTGGTTGAACACACGGGAGTAGTCATGCACCGAGCGGTTGCCTTGTGTCAAGGCCATGAACTCCTTGGCCTTCCTTTGCATAAGCCCTGCGGGGATGTGATGAGCGCGGAATGCCTCCCGAAATTGCGTCCAGGGCACCTGGGTGTTTTCCGGGAGGGTGGCTAGGTAGTTAGCCCACCAAGCTCCGGCGTGCCCTTGGAGCATCTGGGCTGCGAACAACGTCTTCTGCGTCTCCGAGCAACGGAGTAGTCCAAACTTGGCCTCGGTGGTGCGAAGCCAATGGTCTGCCTCCATTGGTTCCCGAGCGTCGCGGAATTCTGGAGGATGAGTGGCCAGGAAATCAGCATACGTGCTGTCCTGGTTCTGGTTCCTTGCGCCACGATTCTGGCCATTATTTTGCAAGATGGTCCGCAGCATTTCTTGGGTCTGCTGGCTGCTCTGGAGCATGGCCGCCATAGCCGCGGCTAGAGTTGGCTCCGCTGGCGGGGGTGGCGGGTTGGAGCTTTCCTCCTCTTGACGTCCAGCCCTGGTGTTCACCATTCTGAAAAGAGAGTGAAAAGTGGTCCCCATTAGCACAGTTCACTCCATGACCATAGTTGGATATATGCAAAAGGATGTCAAAATGCATGGCATGGACAACTCATAAAAACAAACTCCATTCCTTTCCAAAATAATGACAGTACATTAGTTCCTTAAAGTTCTCTAGACTGTCAAATCACCACACTTACATCCAAAAGGTTACAACGCCACTAGGATAAACTCACGAGAACACACGCTAATCGCCATGACAGGCACAACGCACTCCTTAAGCGACTCATCTAGCTAAACTTGGCGTCGTAAAATCATCTCCGATCTACTCCTCATCTGGCTCTGGGTCTGAAGCTTCGGGATCCGACACCTCTGACTCAGGCGCATCATCATTAGCGGGAGGGGGCTGCTGTGCCTCCAAAAGTCCCGCGATCTGATGCTGCAGATGATGGTTCTCGTGGGCGAGGTCCTCAGCTAGCACAATCGCATTATCCCTGAGTATCTCTAGCTGGTGAATGTGCTGCAACATAATGTTACAGTCGTTCTCCCTAGCATGGACTTGGGCAGTCTTAATCTCAGAAACCGCCTCTAGCTCAGAGATGCGTGTAGCGCGCGCATCGCAGCGAGCACGCAGTGCATTGTTTCTGCTCTCCAAGTTCTGTACCTTCTCCTTGAGTTGGGCCATCTCCACATGAGCCTGACGCAAAGCCTGTCGATCCATCTGGGCGGTGAGAACAGTGTCCTCATGCAAGTTGAGCAGTGCTAGGCTCAATGTGAACAAGGGAGTGACGTGGTCATCTCTCCCCTGAAAGTCCTCTTCTGTGCATTCTTAACATTACGGTGCCAGGTGCGGTTGACCTGGTCCCGTATGGGGAACATCGCTGCTGGCTTGTCTGCCAAGTCTTCTGTGTGCTTCTCGCATATCCTCAGTAGGGCCTGATGAGCAGCTGACTCAATGGCTTCGGTCTTGTCCGAACCGAAGGTGGTGCTGGTGTAAATCTCTCCGTTGGCATGCTGAGGGTGTGTGGGTAGTGTAACCGTGGCCGAGCAGCGTGGTAGATCATACTGCCGATACTCCCGAACCTGAAACCAAGGGGTCTCCGGATAACCCAGCGACTGCAAGGTCTGACCAAGTATCTCCACGAATCCCTTGCGTCCTGATTGCTTGGTGACATAGGTAGGGGTGGAGCCTTCGACGCGTATCTCCGCGAGTCCATGCTCGATCGTGTTGGCGTCCATCTGCATCACAGAGGTGAACAATATTTTATCAATCAGAAGCCACATGTTGACACAAAGTTCAAAGCATGCTAAATCTTCCGGTACATAAAATATTTTTCACCCCTGTGTAAAAGGTGATCCAAATTGGTCACTAAGGATGCTAACTAGCAACAGTCGATCTGTCCAAGATGTTCTACCATCTAGTTGACCTGTCAAGGAGACAATCTTCTCATCGAGGAAAGTACTGTAAAAGGCTCAATGGTATGCAAGGAATCTGCTCTGACTCGGTTGAGGTCACGTACTCTCTAAGGAGGAAGGTATCCAGGTTGTTTTTAAATTAACTTTCGAATGTGTACTAGCCATTATTAGCAAAGTTTCTAGTTCTGGATGATTTAAGGTGGGTTTTAAGGAACTTTACCATTTATCATGCAAATGCAAGCCTGACTCGTCCTATGCGTCCTCACAAAAATAAAAGAATACGTTTAGCGGTGGCAGAATCGCACTCAAGTTAGCCGTTACTACACGTTCCTTACGGTACCGAGGTTAGCGTACCTGCAGAAAATGCATCACAGGCAGTTCAATATGATATATTTCAAAAGTGAAGACGTCAACCCATATCATTGCCATATGGGTCGCCCCGAGTAGGTCACGTACGGGGATCACGTGTCCGACCTTCCCTGCGCGGCGACAGACTGCACTTTACCTCAGGCAGCGGAGGTATGAGAGTGTTCCGCAAAACCGAAGTCGTGAGGAACAAACTCATCTCTTGTGTGCCAAAGACACAAGACTCCACTGTTGCGAAGGTCTGCTTTCGCAACAGGTCCGTAACCCACACCTCGTACGGTAGAGGTCCGCTTTTCTCCCTAAACGGTAAAGGGGTGTACTATATTACAACGAACATAGTACCTCCTTCCATACCACCACGGTATAGAACGCTACTGTCGCATACGCAACAGGGGTTTCTCGACCTTTTACCGCAGTCGAGCGGCGTACCTTACCTTGCTTACCTTAGCGTCGGTGCGTCGTTACAGAAATGTAAATCTACACTGGGTTTAGTTAGCTCCTGCACTAGGTTAGCTTGCCACCTGATAACCTATTAACTAATAGGGCGCGTACCTCACTCGCACGTAATTTTCGAAAATATGCCTTAAACGTTGTACCGTTTCCCAACACGGCTCTGATACCAAGCTGACGCGGACCCGCCCAGAAAACCACGTCTCAGGACGAATCCGGTCTGTTGTTAAGCCAGGATCCTGTTGGGCAACGCTCGGCGAAGCGAGCGTACACACGATACAACACAGGCAGGATAAACAGCAATAATTTAAGGAGGAAGAAATTAATACAACATTAGTTCCTGGATTGTAGCTTAAGTCTTACAAGAGTTCAGAGCGCACAATAAAGTTTGAAAATCGTAGCAGCGGAAGACTCGATTAATACAGACTCCGACACTCATATATTAAGCAAAAGCATGCACCCTGCCCGCGGGCGTCATGCTACTGGCCACTTCAAGGTTACCGCGGCGACTCGCACAGTTCCCACTGGAGGTTCCCTACCTCGGAGTGAGGCTCCTCCCAGTGGAAGCTATCGCCCTGGTTCTGCGTGTCGGTTCCTGAAAACCACATATCGCTAACGCGTGAGCTTCTAAGAAGCTCAACAAGACTGACCCGTCAAAAAGGCTGACTACAGCCGACTTCTAGACATGAAGGCTGATGAGGGTGGGTTCTATTTGCAAAACGGACCCGCAACCTGTACTACTCTTGGTCAATTTTAGCACAGGTTAAGTAGTTAGGATATAACTTTAATTAGCACTAGTCTAATCAAACATAATAAAAGTGACAAGTAAATGGTAATCATCATAATGTCAATCTCATTGCATCTCATCTTATTGCGGAAATGTGGTGCGTTTCACGAGCATGCTCACCAACTGGGAGCGACAGCGGTTCGAAACGATTTTTATACCCTGCAGGGGGAAACCTAATCGTACGACACGTGCGTGTCCCAGACTCGCACGTGGCAACCGTTCACACCAGCTCCTGCAACGTCAATTCCCTCCTACGTCTGCCTTAGCAGCGCCGCATCCCACCAGAAAACACGTCCCAGACGGTTTCTGTGGAGTTCCCACGCTGCCCACCCCAGATCTCCTCCTAGTCAGACACCGTAGGGCAGGTTCGACGTTGCAATCACTAGGCTACGTAGGTTTACTGGGGCCCATTACACCCAGCATACGACCAGTACGTTCAACACTCGATCAGTCTCGGACCACACGGATCAGACAGGTCTACGGTCACCCTGGACCCAGTCTAGTCGCCGACCTAATTGGTATCCTGTCTGACCCTCAAACTTTTATCCTTCTTTAATTATCTCATCATCAGGTGTCATAATGCATCAAGTGGTAGTTTCATCCAAGATCCTACCTTTCGCGAGCAGCGTCCACTCTGCTCGACTTCTACCGGTAATAACTTGCTAAGCATAGCAACTATTTGGTCGTCTATACCACTACCGGTAGGGTTTCCTATAGGAACAAATGCATCTAAGGTTGCAATCAACTCCTGACAACTTAATGCACAAACATGACATGACCCACTTAGTTGTAAAAGAAAATTTAATCAGAGTTGGTGCACCGGGGCTTGCCTGGCTCGTCGGCTTCGCGGTTGATCTCTTCTGCCGGAGTGGAGGAGTCGGGCTCTGCAGCTACCTCGCGTGCTTCGGAATCTACATGATGCATTATGATTATATGCCGTTCAAAGGAATGATAATATAATGCTTTTGTTAAGGAGTATTTTAGGGTTTCAATCTGCGACGTTTAGAATTAGGGTTAACCCTAATTCCTTGACGCCACTGGTTTAAAATATTTGACTTAATGAATGGGGTTTCAAGTCACTTACTCAATTTCTCACCATGTGATGTGTAAATGGGTCATATTCTCTGAATTAGTCTAAACTTAAATTTTAGGTTGAGATTTATCGGCATCTTTCTTCGGAGGATAATTATTTAATTAAACTATGATTATTAATCTTTAGGGTTGAAAATGAAAATTTTTTTTATTTGTACTAAAAATTTATTTTTACTGGGTAGTGCTCTCTGAATTATGAATTTTGAAATTTGGTTGAGGCTTAGATTAATTTTCTAGATTTTATTAAAATTCAACAAATTTTCTGTTATTTAAAATGGTAAAATCAGAAATAATTATTAAACCTTGGAATAAAATTATGAATTTTTATGTAACCACCCATGAGCATCAAAACTAAAGTTCTGTTTTTGGGTTTAACTTTTTGGAGTACTTTTATAATACATTTTAGAAAAATGTAAATTTGTTAGGCAGAATGAAGTATCCTGAATAGGTCACATGCAATTAGGTGGTCCTAAAATCCTGATAAAATTCCAGAGGATGTCAACTGTCATGCCACACTTGTAGATCAAATTTGAGCCCTAGTATTGCTTTACAATTTGAATTAAAATTGAGAAACAGAAAGGATTGTTCTAAATATTCCTAAAAATACTAGGTCATTTAGGAAAAAGTGTTTTAACAGAAAATTAGTGCATCTCATGAGGATTCTAACAAATTTTAGTTTGGAATTTTTGGAGGTTTCTGTGATTTGTTTGGTATTTTACAAGACAGGACAATATTGGAGAAAAATAGAATTGAAACAGTGTCTAGGGCAGAACAGGGGAGCTGAGCTCCGATGAGCTCCGGCGGTCGATTCGGTCAAAAGTAGTGGTCGGCTGCGCTCGATCCTTGGCCCTACACCATCTACAAGCTATGACGAAGCCCGGCAATACGACAATGGTGAGGTTCCACCACCGGAGAGGGGTGCTCACCGTGGGGGTCGGCGGCGGCTGCGGCGAGGAGGAGTTCCCGACGAGATGAGCTGAATTCCGGTGAGAGGAGAGCGCCGTGAGCTGCACAATGACTTGACAAGTGAGTTGAGCAAGGGGAGGAGCACTGAAAAAGGCCGGAGCATGGCCGGCGGCGAGGGGTGGCGCACTGCTTGAAGCTCGACGAAGGAATCACCGGAGGAACGGCGGAGGAAGAAGATTAGTTGGTCCAGAAGACTCACCGTGGTGCAGTGAACCTGTTTGACGTGGTTAGGGGTCGCGGGGATGGCCGGAAGACAAAGGTCGACGGTGAGCTCAATCGGCGGCAGAAGGGGGAATTGACGGTGGCGCAAGCGTTCTGTCGTCGCCGGCGAGTTTCTGCGGCCGAGCACTTGTCAAAATCGATCACAGGGACGAGATGGATGAGCCGGATGAAGGAATTGCAAAATGAGTGTACCGTGAAGAGGAATTCGACGGTTGACAGTTGGGGCGGCGTCCCTGTGGCCGAGGAGGACGATCGGAGTGTTCCGGGCGGAGGGAGCGACGGGAGGGCAATTCGATCAACTGGAAGCTGCACCGGGGCGAGGGAAGTCGTTTAGGCAAGGTTGGATCAGTGGAGAAAGGTCGGAGGGGTAGTCTCACCGTGAGCTCTCCTTCGGCGGCAATGGCAACGGTGGCACCCGAGTGAGGGAAAATGGCAATGCGCGTCTAGGAGCGAAATTGGGCGCGGGGAAGGTGGTATGAGGGTTTAGAGCACTCCTTTAAGGCGTTGCAAAGAGGGTTTGGCGAGTGGACAGGGAGGGTGGCGGGATTGGGCGTCGGGGGCGGTGGCTTGCCGCAGATGCTCTGCCGCTCGGCAAATTGACGTGCAGCAGCGGCGACAAGACGGGGAGAGAGAGGGGAAGGAGGGAGGAGGAGAGAGCGGCAAAGGATTCGGAGGAGATCTTCCGATTGAATGCTTCTCCAAAGGAGCACCGGTCGGCGGGGAGGGCGGCTCTGCCGCGCGGCGGTTGGCCATCGGGTGCGGGCGGCACTGTGCCTCGTCAGCCTGTTGTCGATTTCAAATGAACTGCTACAGGCTCCTGCTGGTTTCAATTGAAAACCCCACCTCCTCAGCTCAGAAAATTTTGAAAATTTTTGTGTATGCTCAGAGTATTATTTGGAACACTTTTTACTTAGGGTTCGAGTTCTGAATCAGCTCCAAACATTTCTTGAATTTATGGGTCCACTTTAGTTTGTGTGAATTTTAAAAGGGTTTGAACCTTCTCTAAAAATCTTGGATAAATTTCTAAAATTCTATTTTGAAGTGAACTTAATTGTTATGCAAAAATATAGCTAGGGTGTTGTGGAAAATTTGGTGGGTCACTCATTAGGGTTTCATTCCTGCCCGAAGGATTAAGTTTTTGACACTGTGGGTGGAAACCTTCCAAACTTGGTAAACGTGTTCTGTGGATTATCAAAGTTTTTGTAGAGTTTCCTTGGGGTATTTTAAACAACATTGCACTTACTCCCATTGTTGATTTTGCTTTTAGGTGTGAAATGTTGTCGATTAGGGTTTTAAGTTGTCGATTTAGGATTTGGTGACACCTGGGGTGTCACAGCTGGGCACGGCAGAGGGGGTCTCACCGTGGGGGTGCTTCGGTGCGGCGGTGATCGATGAAATTCCGACGAGGTGGCTCGCCGTTGGAGGGTTGGAGGATTCTGTGAGCTTCACGAGGTGGAGAAGGGTTGATTTGGTGAGGGAATTTGATTGAATTTGATCGGAGGTGCCGTTTCACCGTGGAGGCGGCGGCTATGGCGTTGGCGGCGGCCGGGGCAGCGAATTGGGGGTTCTCGCGCGGGGGGGGGGGGGGGTGTCGCAACCCCGTTCGATAAATCGTACGGTTTGCTCATCCAGGATCATTTTGGGGAGCCACTTGCCGAAGCAATGACCGTTACAGTACAATAATTAACAGGAACACGTAAAACGATTTAAAGAGTACTCAAATTCTTAATACTACAGAGTGGTTCAAATAGTTTAAGTGCGGAAGCGAAGTTTGAAAACAACGGTGGTCAGC
Source organism: Oropetium thomaeum (assembly GCA_001182835.1). Taxonomy (NCBI): domain Eukaryota; kingdom Viridiplantae; phylum Streptophyta; class Magnoliopsida; order Poales; family Poaceae; genus Oropetium; species Oropetium thomaeum. The sequence continues at coordinate 1,605,841 of LFJQ01000020.1, read as the reverse complement.
GTAAGCTAATAATTACAACTCGACGATACAATTAAGCACGCCAGCCCACGGGTGCTTAATCTTCATAGGTTGGTGAAGCGGGAACCCACTCGAAGGTCCACTCCGAGGGTGCATCCCCTTCCCAACCACCACAACCAAAGTTAGAAGGATCACCTGCAAAAATAATAATCAACAAAGCTTGAAAAATTTTGAGAATTTTTGTACAAGCTCAGGAGTTTATTTGGAACACTTTTCATTTAAGGTTCAAGTCATGATTTGGCCTCTAAAAATTCTTGAATTTCTAGGTTGATTATAGCTTCTGTGAATTTTTAAGAGGTCTAAAGCTTTTCCAAAAATCTTGAATAATTTCCCAAAATTCTATTTTCGAGTGTACTTAATTGTTATGTAAAAATATAGCTAGGGTTCTGTGGAAATTTTGATGGTCAATAGTTAGGGTTTGAATTCTTTCTGTTAACGAGATTTCGACACTGTTATTCGAAATTTCTCCGGACTTTGCTAAAGTGCTCTGTTGTTTGTTAAACTTTTCATAGTGTCTCCTTAAAGCATTTTAGACAACATTTCTTTTTATTTCCACGATTGAAACTGCTTTAAAGTGAGTGAAATTACGAATTAGGGTTTATATTTGTCGACTCTTTGCCCTGGTGACACCTGGGGTGTCACAGCCCTCCCCCCTAAAAGAAATCGCGTCCCGAGATTTAAGGAGAGGGTTGGGATAGGTATAGGTACCTATGGTTTTGGGAGTAGCTCGGGGTAGTGTGACTGAAGAAATTCTGCAGATTCCCACGTGGCTTCGTCTTCCGTGTGGTTGCTCCACAGAACCTTGTAAAACTTGAGTGTTCGTCTTCTAGTAACCCGTTCTTTCTCATCCAGTATCCGGATTGGATGGTCTGGGTAGGTTAGGTCTGGTTGCAGCTCTTCTACTTCTTGAACCACTTGGTCTACAGGTGCCTTCAGACATTTCTTCAATTGGGAGACATGGAAGATGTTATGCACTCCTGATAATTTCTCTGGCAGCTCCACTTGATATGCCACGGGTCCGCACTTAGCCGTGATAGGATATGGACCTATGTACCGGGGTGCTAACTTGCCTCTGATCCCGAACCGTTGAACTCCCTTCATTGGCGAGACTCGTAGGTAGACGTAGTCTCCTACCTCGAAGGTCAATGGTCTACGCCTTCTATCTGCATAGCTCTTCTGTCTTGACTTGGCTGCCTTCAGATTTGCTTGTATAACCCGTACCTTCTCTTCAGCCTGCTGCACTAGGTCTGGTCCCAATATTATTCTTTCGCCTGCTTCTGACCAGTTGAGTGGGGTTCTACAACTACGGCCGTAAAGTGCTTCGAAAGGGGACATCTGGATGCTGGCTTGATAGCTGTTATTGTATGAGAACTCCGCCAATGACAGATAAGTGTCCCATCCTTTTCCGGTCTCCAAAACACAGGCTCGAAGCATGTCTTCAAGTATTTGGTTCACTCTTTCCGTCTGACCATCCGTCTGAGGGTGGTAGGCTGAGCTGTGGATTAGCCTGGTTCCTAGTGACTCGTGGAGTTGTTTCCAAAATCGACCGATGAATTGGGTGCCTCGGTCGGAGATGATCGTCTTGGGCACTCCATGCAGACAAACTATTCGGTCAATGTACAGCTGTGCATACTTCTTCATGGTGTATCTGGTTGAGACAGGGATGAAATGGGCTGTCTTTGTTAAACGATCTACTATAACCCATATTGAGTCCAACTTCTGAGCTGTCATGGGCAGTCCAACAATGATGTCCATACTTATGTCTTCCCATTTCCATGACGGAATGCTTAACAGTTGCGACAACCCTGCGCCTTTCAGATGGTCGGCCTTTATTCTGCGGCAGGTGTCACACTCCGCTACATACCGAGCGATTTCTCTCTTCATCCTTGTCCACCAAAACTTCTTTCGCAGATCCTGATACATCTTGTTACTGCCAGGGTGAATTGAGTACTTGGATAAATGAGCTTCATCCATGATCTTCCTTCGGAGCTCGTGATCCTTCGGCACTACCAGTCTGTTCTTGAACCACAAAACTCCTTCTTCGTCTTCACGGAAGCACTGCATCTTCTTTTCTTGTAGTCCCTATCTGATCTTCTCCATGCCCTTATCAAGCTTCTGGGCCTTGGCTACCTCATCCCTAAGTGTGGGCACTAGGGCGAGGTTGTAGAGTGCTCCATGGGGTAGAATCCTTACGGCTGGTTTCAATTCTTCGGTTGCAACTCCCTGATCCAAGTAGTGGCAATGGGCGTTTCTGCTCAATGCGTCTGCAACCACATTAGCCTTGTCCGGATGGTAGTGGATCTCTATCTCGTAGTCCTTGATTAATTCTAGCCATCTTCGTTGCCTCATGTTCAACTCGTTCTGGGTGAAGATGTACTTGAGACTCTTGTGGTTGGTGTAGAGGTGTACTAGGTTTCCCAATAAGTAATGCCTCCACACTTTCAGAGCTAATACCACGGCTGCCAACTCCAAGTAATGTGTGGGGTAGTTCAACTCATGCTTACGGAGTTGCCTGGAAGCATAAGCAATTACCCGTCCTCCTTGCATCAAAACACAACCAAGTCCAGTACCCGACGCATCACAATACACATCGAAGGGTTTACTTAAATCCGGTTGCGCGAGTACTGGTGCTGTGGTCAAGTGCTTCTTTAAAGTCTGAAAGGCTTCTTCGCACTTTTCTGTCCACTTGAACTTCTGATCCTTCTTGAGTAGGTCTGTAATAGGCCTGGCAATCTTGGAGAAGTTGGGAATGAAGCGGCGGTAGTATCCCGCTAATCCCAAGAAACTTCGCACCTTGTGGACTGTTGTGGGTGCTTTCCAATTAACAACATCTTGCACCTTTCCCGGATCAACCGAAATACCTTCCGCGGACACAACATGACCCAGAAACTGAACACGCTCAATCCAAAACTCGCACTTGCTGAACTTGGCATAGAGCTTATGATCTCTGAGTCTTTGGAGAACTGTCCGAAGGTGCTCTGCATGCTCATCAGCTGACTTGGAGTATATTAGGATGTCGTCAATGAACACCACTACAAACTTATCCAGCTCTGGCATGAAGACTGAGTTCATGAGGTACATGAAGTACGCTGGTGCGTTCGTGAGTCCAAACGACATCACCAAATACTCATACAGTCCGTATCTGGTGGAGAAGGCCGTCTTCGGAACGTCACTAGGACGGATCTTGATCTGATGATAACCAGACCGGAGATCGACTTTTGAGAAGACCTTTGCTCCAGCCAACTGATCAAACAGAGTGTCTATGCGTGGTAAGGGATACTTGTTCTTGATAGTTACCGCATTTAAGGGACGGTAATCCACGCATAGCCTCAATGACTGGTCCTTCATCTTCACGAACAATGCCGGACAACCCCAAGGCGAGGTACTGGGCCGTATAAAGCCCTTGTCCAACAACTCCTGTAACTGTTTCTTCAACTCTGCTAACTCTTTGGGTGCCATCTTGTACGGTCTGTGGGAGATCGGGGCTGTGCCTGGCAAGAGCTCGATCTGAAATTCCACATCTCTGTCTGGCGGTAAACCAGGTAAGTCCTCTGGGAATACGTCCGGAAACTCCTTAACCACTGGTATCTCGTCCAGACTCTTCCCGACAACATTGCAGACTTGATTGAGGGTGGCTTTAGGGTGATCTAGGATTATGGACATGGAACCGTGAAGTGGAGAGGTTAAGTGGACTACACGGTTAGCAACATCAAGGATGGCATTATGGTGTTTCATCCATTTCATGCCGATGATAATATCGATACCCTGCCCATCTAGGATGATGAAGGAAATAGGATAGATGTGACCTCCCAAATTGAGGGGAGCTTCACTTAAGCCATGATTTGATAATACGTTGCCTCCGGGCGATTTAATTACGAAAGGTGGTTCTAGGGAAACTGTGGCTAGGTGTTTGCCTTTGACAAAATTTTTACTGATAAAGTTGTGGCTTGCACCGGAATCGAAAAGAACAAAAGCTGAGTGGGTAGAGAGCGAGAACGTACCCGCCAGTACTTGTTCGCCCTCAGCAATTTCTTCGGTCGTGGTGTAGTTTACCCGACCGGTCCTAGTGTTCTTCTGGCCCTTTTGCTGGCCCTGTCCTTGGTTTGCCTGCCGGTGGCCTCCGGACTGCTGATTGGAGGGGCACTCACGAGCGAAATGTCCGGGCTGCCCGCAATTGAAGCAAGGCGTGCCTGGTCCAGGGCGGGCGCCCTGTTGAGGTGGGCGGACACCTTGGTTCCTCTGCTGCGGGGGAGGTGCGCGGTAGCCGGCTTGTTGCTGATTCTGTGGGGGCCGGTACGGCTGCTGCGGTGGACGGAACGACGGTGCCTGCGGCGGGATTGCCTTGTACTTCCTACCGTCAGGTGCAGTGTACACAGACGGTACTTGGGTGGCGGGGCATTTGATGGCCCACCGCTGGCTCGCCTTTTCTCCCGCTGCTCCTTCTCGAGGTACTCCTCGGCGATGAGGGCGTTGCTGACGAGCTCATTGAACGAGCCGCCTTGGTTCAGGGCCAAGCGACCCTGGAGTGTGATGTTCAGCCCTTCCATGAAGCGGTGCTTCCGCTTGGCATCCGTGTCAACCTGCTCCGGAGCATATAGAGCAAGCTGGTTGAACACACGGGAATACTCGTGCACCGTGCGGCTTCCTTGTGTCAAGGCCATGAACTCCTTGGCCTTCCTCTGCATGAGTCCCGCGGGGATGTGGTGAGCGCGGAACGCCTCCCGAAACTGTTCCCATGGCACCTGGGTGTTGGCCGGGAGAGTGGCCAAGTAGTTGGCCCACCAGGCTCCGGCGTGTCCATGGAGCATCTGGGCCGCAAAGAGTGTCTTCTGAGTCTCCGAACAACGGAGTAGTCCAAACTTGGCTTCGATTGTACGAAGCCAATGGTCTGCCTCCATTGGTTCCCGGGCATCTCTGAACTCCGGGGGATGAGTGGCCAGGAACTCCGCGTATGTGCTGTCCTGGTCGCTGTTCCGAGCGCCTCGATTCGTGCCGCTATTCTCTAGGATAGCTCGTAGCATCTCCTACGTTTGCTGGCTGCTCTGAATCAGGGCCGCCATAGCTGTGGCCAAGGTTGGCTCAGCTGGCGGGGGCGGCGGGTTGGAGCTTTCCGCCTCCTGACGTCCTGCTCTGGTGTTCACCATGCTGAAAAGTAAAAAGGACCCTTATTAGAGCAATTCAACCCATGTCCATTTCTCATCATAAGTACGAGCACATCAAAATGCACGGCACGGATATCTCAATGAAAACAAACTCCATTCATTCCCCAAAAGATGACAGTACATCCATCGTCCAACTCCTTAGAGTGTCAAACCACCACTCTTACATCCACAAGATTACAACGCTGCTAAGATAAACTCCTAAGAACACACACTAACTCCAAGACAAGGACAACGCACTCCTTAAGCGAAGCATCTAACTGACTATCACTTCGGAACCACCTCCAATCTACTCCTCATCTGGCTCTGAGTCTGAAGCTTCGGGATCCGATACTTCTGACTCAGGCGCATCATCGTTAGCGGGAGGCGGCTGCTGTGCCTCCAAAAGTCCCGCTAACTGATGCTGCAAATGATGGTTCTCGTGGACGAGGTTCTCCGCCATCTGAACTGCGTTATCCCTGAGTATCTCCAGCTGGTGAATATGCTGCAACATGATGTTGCAATCATTCTCTCTAGCATGGATCTGGGCAGTCTTAATCTCGGAGACCGCCTCTAACTCAGAGATACGCGTAGCGCGCGCGTCGGAGCGAGCACGCAGTGCATTGTTTCTGCTCTCCAAGTCTTGGACCTTCTTCTTGAGTTGAGCCATCTCTACATGAGCCTGTCGCAAGGCCTGACGATCCATCTGGGCTGCGAGAACAGTATCCTCATGCAAGTTGAGTAGCGCTAGGCTCCATGTGAATAAGGGAGTGACATGGTCCATCTCTCCCCTGAAAGTCCTCTTCTGCGCATTCTTGACATTACGGTGCCAGGTACGGTCGACCTGGTCCCGTATCGGAAACAATGCTGCTGGTTTGTCTGCCAAGTCTTCGAGGTGTCGCTCGCAAATCCGCAATAGAGCCTGATGCGCGGCTGACTCGATGGCTTCCGTCTTATCTGAACCAAAGGTGGTGGTGGTATAAACCTCTCCGTTGGCATGCTGAGGGTGCATGGGTAATGTCACGGTGGCCGAGCAGCGCGGTAAGTCATACTGCCGATACTCCCGGAACTGAAACCAAGGAGTCTCTGTATATCCCAATGACTGTAGGGTCTGCTCGAGTATCTCCACGAATCCTCTACGTCCGGACTTCTTGGTGACGTAGGTAGGGGTGGAATCCTCAATGCCTATCTCCGCGATCCCATGCACGATCGTGTTGGCGTCCATCTGCAGCACAGAGATGAACAATATTTTATCCATCAGAAGCCACATGTTGACACATAGTTCAAAACATGCTAAATCTTCCGATACGTAAAATATTTTTCATCCCTGAGTAAAAAGGTGATCCAAATCGATCACTAAGGATGCTAACTGGCGACAGCCTATCCGCCCAAGGTGCTTTACCATCTAAGTTGACCTGTCAAGGAGACAATCTTCTCATCGAGGAAGGTTCTGGGAAGGCTCAATGATATACAAGGGTTTCACTCCAACTCGGCTGATTCCACGCAATCACTTAGGGAGGAAGGTGTCCAGGTTGACCCTTTTTAATCTTCTGTTGGTGTTATAGCCATTATTGATGGAATTTTTACTCCTGGATGGTTTTAGTATAACTTTGAAGGATTTTTAACATTTCTTCATGCAATGCAATCCTACATCGACCTATACGTCCTCACAAAAGTAAAAGGAATACGCATAGGCGGTGGCAGAATCGCACTCAAGTTAGCCGTTACTACACGTTTTCTTACGATTTCGTGGTTAGCGTACCTGCAGAAAATGGCATCACAGGCAGTGCAATATAATATATATCAAAAGTAAAAACAACAACCCATATCATTGCCATATGGGTCGCCCTGAGTAGGTCACGTACGGGGATCACGTGTCCGACCTTCCCTGCGCGGCGACAGACTGCACTTTACCTCAGGCAGCGGAGGTATGAGAGTGTTCCACAAAACCAAAGTCGTGAGGAACAAACGCATCTCTTGTGTGCCAAGGACACAAGACTCCACTGTTGCGAAGGTTTGCATTCGCAACAGGCCCGTAACCCACACCTCGTACGGTAGAGGGCCGCTTCTCTCCCTAAACGGTAAGGGGGCGTACTATGTTACAGCGAACATAATACCTCCTTCCATACCACCATGGTATAGAACGCTACTGCCGCTGACGCAACAGAGATTTCTCGACCTTTCACCGCAGTCGAGCGGCGTACCTTACCTTGCTTACCTGAGCGTAGGTGCGTCGTTACAGAAAAGTAAATCTAAACTGGGTTTAGTTAGCCCCTACACTAGGTTAGCTTGCCACCTGATAACCTATTAACTAATAGGGCGCGTACCTCACTCGCACGTAAATTTTTGAAAATATGCCTTAAACGTTGTATCGTTTCCCAACACGGCTCTGATACCAAAGGTGACACGACCAGCCCAGAAAACCTTGTCTCAGGACGGATCTGGTCAGTCGTTAAGCCAAGATCTTGTTGGGCAACGCTCGGCGAAGCGAGCGTACACACGATACAACACAGGCACGAATAAACAGCAATAATTTACAAGGAGAGGAAACTTAATACATCATTGGTTCATAAATTTAAGGTTAAATATTACATTGCTTCAGAGTACGCAACAGTTTTGAAAACGATAAACAGCGGAAGACTAGAACTATTACAACTCCGACACTCGGATTTAAGCAAAAGCACGAGCCGTGCCCACGGGCTTCATGCTACTAGCCACTTCAACAGATCAATGCGGCGACTCGCACAACTCCCATTGGAGGTTCCCGAACTCGAGGGGAGGCTCCTCCCAATGGAAACTACCTGCTGGTTCCTGCATGACGGCGCCTGAAAACCACAAAACGCTAACGCGTGAGCTTCTAAGAAGCTCAGCAAGACTTATCCGACAAAAGTGGCTGACTACAGCCGACTCCTAGACATGAAGGCTGACTCGGGAGGGTTTACTCGCAAAAAGGACTCGCAGCCTATACTACTCTTGTCAAGTTTTAGCATCAGATTTAGTGATTAGAAAATAAATTTAGTTAGCACTGAACTAAACAAACATAACAGGATCAACAATAGCAATATTAATATTCAAAATTCATTCTCATGGTGTCTCAACCTATTTACTAAAATGTGGTGCGTTTCACGAGCATGCTCACTAACTGGGAGCGACAGCGGTTCGAAACGATTTTTATACCCTACAGGGGAATACTTGACCGTACGACACGTGCGTGTCCCAGACTCGCACGTGGCAACCGTTCACCCCAGCTCCTGCAACGTCAATTCCCTCCTACGCCTGCCTTAGTAGCGCCGCGTCCCACCAGACAACACGTCCCAGACGGTTTCTGTGGAGTTCCCACGCTGCCCACCCCAGATCTCCTCCTAGTCAGACACCGTAGGGCAGGTTCGACGTTGCAATCACTAGGCTATGTAGGTTTACTGGGGCCCATAACACCCAGCATACGACCGTATGTTCAACACTCGATCAGTCTCGGACCACACGGATCAGACAAGTCTACGGTCACCCTGGACCCAGTCCAGTCGCCGACCTACTTTGTATCCTGTCTGACCCTCAAACTTTTATCTTCTTACTGATTCACATTAGTGTGGCCCATCTTATAGAATAGTTTCAATCAACAACCTACCCTTTCGCGAGCAGCGTCCACTCTGCTCGACTTCTACCGGCAACTACCTGCTAAGCATAGCATACTAGGGGTATCCAACAAGCTACCGTCAGGGTTTCCTATGGGAAACAAATGCAACTATGGTTTTAATCAACTCCTAGCACCTAATGCACAAACAAGACACACTGAGTGCAAAAGAAAAACTTTTAAACGGTTGTGCACCGGGGCTTGCCTGGTTCCTCTGAGCTGATGTCGACTTCTTCGGCGGGGGTCGAGGAACTTGGATCGGCAGCTACCTCATTAGCGTCAGACTCTACATGATGCAGTAGGATTATGATAAGTTTAATGAAAATGAAACTTATTGTTATTATCAACAACAACCTAGGGTTTAGATTGGCGACGCCCAGAATTAGGGTTAACCGTAATTACTCGACGTCGTCGATTAAATTCAATAATTAATCTGTGAATGTTTAAAGAAGTCTATTAAACTCTCATGAGGTGACTTTTAGTTGGCATGTTCATCAACTTCAACTTTAATTAAGTTAATGCGACATTTTTCATCGGTTAATATTATTTAATTACTTCGGCTATTAAACTAGGGTTAAAATGAAAATTTTAATTCTTTCTCAATATTATTTTTAGTTGGTAGTACTCGCTGGAATAAGCATTTTGGGCTTTTTTTGGGGCCTAGATGAATTTTCTACATTTTATAAAAATTCATCAAAATTCCTGTTTTTAGATCTTGTAAAATCAGAAAGCACTAGTAAACATTAGAATAAAATTATGAAACTTTTTTTGAGCATTTCTGAGCACCATATATAAAACTTTTATTTTGGGTCTAGCCTTGTAAATGACTTTTACAATGTACTTTAGATAATGGTATTTAAACTAGGCAGATTGAGGTTATTTAATAGGGTTAGATGCCATTTCGTATTCCTAAAATCTTCATAAAATTCCAGAGGGTGTGTAGTGCCATGGTGTACTTGTAGATCAAGGGTTAGCCCTAGCATTGCTCCATAATGCCATTTAAAATTCAAAAACAGAAAGGAGTGTTTCTAATTAATTCTGCAAATGTCTGGCCATTTGTTAAAAAGTGTTTTAACAGAAAATTAGTACGTTTCATGAGGGTTCTAAAAAATTTTGGTTTCGCATTTTTGGATCTTCCTGTGATTTTCTAGGGTTTTTAGAAGACAGAGTAATAATCTGGAAAATAAATAGGAAAAAAGAAAAACAGTGCACAGTCTCCGACGAGCTCCGGCGGCCAATTCCCGACGATGGGGTGGTTGCCGGCCGTCGAACCTTGGCTTTTCATGATCCACACGACATGACAAAGCTCGGCAACATGGTATTTATCAAGGTTGGGCACGGCAGAGGGGGTCTCACCGTGGGGGTGCTTCGGTGCGGCGGTGATCGATGAAATTCCGACGAGGTGGCTCGCCGTTGGAGGGTTGGAGGATTCTGTGAGCTTCACGAGGTGGAGAAGGGTTGATTTGGTGAGGAAATTTGATTGAATTTGATCGGAGGTGCCGTTTCACCGTGGAGGCGGCGGCTATGGCGTTGGCGGCGGCCGGGGCAGCGAATTGGGGGTTCTCGCGCGGGGGGGGGGGGGGGGGTGTCGCAACCCCGTTCGATAAATCGTACGGTTTGCTTATCCAGGATCATTTTGGGGAGCCACTTGCCGAAGCAATGACCGTTACAGTACAATAATTAACAGGAACACGTAAAACGATTTAAAGAGTACTCAAATTCTTAATACTACAGAGTGGTTCAAATAGTTTAAGTGCGGAAGCGAAGTTTGAAAACAACGGTGGTCAGCGTAAGCTAATAATTACAACTCGACGATACAATTAAGCACGCCAGCCCACGGGTGCTTAATCTTCATAGGTTGGTGAAGCGGGAACCCACTCGAAGGTCCACTCCGAGGGTGCATCCCCTTCCCAACCACCACAACCAAAGTTAGAAGGATCACCTGCAAAAATAATAATCAACAAAGCCTGAGCAACTAATACTCAGCAAGACTTACCCGTCAACGTGGCCATCTAATGACCGACTCCTAGAATGCAGGGAGTATTTGGTGGGAGCCGACCGGGTAATTGCGAAAATAGCACTTAGGTCTATTACCAATTTTTTAGCCAAATTAATAGTAATCCTTATAAACTTGCTAAGTGAGCTGCTATTCTAAACAATCATGAATTCAGTACATCAACAGAGTGTAATAATCATCTTCATCCCATCTCAACTATTTCCTTATCGTTGCGGCAGAAAGGAAACAAGTGCTACTCTTATCCGCGAGGAGCGGCAATTATAATTGATTTACATCCTGCAGGAGAAACCCGAATGACACGACACGTGCACACTCAACTGAGTCACACGTGGCTACTTTTCGCAACATCGCGACAGTGTTGGCTCAATATCCATCCCTCCAAGGACATGGTCCTCCAGGCAACGCCCTGCGTCCCTGTACGGCCCCAAGCCTTTCCCACTAGCACGTGCCCAAGAAAATCAAAAGCGAATTCATCCACCATACTGGTCCATTCATCCGGAAAAAGGGATGGCCAACTGTCCAACAAAGCACGATGAGCTACATCGGTTTCCTGGTTCCCATATACCAGTATGCACTCGGTACACACCTCGAACTTGTCCAATGCAACCGCACCCGACAGGGTGCTCAGTTTTTAATCACTTTCATATCAACGTATATCCTTCATCTTTCTTTGATTAAACTCGAGTAGTCTCCATACTACTCGAATGCTACCGGAAGCCTATTTCTTTAAGCACGGCATCCTATCGATGGCTCTACCAATTGAACCGTAGGAATCCTATTAAGTCATGCAACTAGGGTTTCACGGCAATTTCCTAGAAACCTAATGCACGAACAATTCCTACATTCATAGTGTTAAAAATAAAACTTTTAAAACATAGGTGTGCACCGGGGCTTGCCTTGGTCCACAGAACAGTCAGTGCACTCAAAGGAACAGTTAGCTTCGGCGGTTGCTTCTCCTGGGTTCACGTCCTCCGCCTGGACTTCTGAGTCGGGTCCTATAGAATGAAAATGCAGTAGTGATGTTTAATGAAATGCGTTGCAAAGCTTTTATTTAAGTATAACTAGATTTTCATAGTTAGGGTTCAGGGTTAGATTCGACATTTTTCGACGGGTCCTACTTACTTAATTAACTGCGGCTACTAATTAGGGTTAAAATGAAAATTTTTATCATAGATTAATATTATTTTTAGTTGAATGTACTCTCTGAAATAAGCATTTTGAGCTTTGGTTGAGGCCTAGATGATTTTCCTAGATTTTACAAAAATTCAACAAAGTTCCTGTTTTGCAATCTTGTAAAATCAGGATGGCATAGTAAACCTTAAAGATAAATTGTGAAACTTTATGTGGGCACTTCTGGGGTTCAGATCTACAACTTTCGTTTTGGGTCCCACCACTGAAAAGGACTTTTTCAATGTATTTTAGAAATGGTATTTTAGTGGGCAGATTTGAAGTATTGTTGAAGTATTACATACAACTTTGTGCTCCTAAAATCCTCATAATTTTTCAGGGGATGTGTGATGCCAGGGAAAAATTTTTGGTAAAATATCAGCCTTAGCATTGCTATGGAATTTGAATTAAAGTTCATAGACAGAAAAGTTTATTTTAATTATTACTGAAAATATAAGGCTGTATTATAAAAAGTGCTTTAACAGAAATTTAGTGTTTTTCATGAGAGTTCGAACAAAATTTGGTTTGCTATTTTTGGATCTGTATTCTATTTTATACGGATTTTACAAGTTCTAGGTAATTCTCTGGAATTGAATTAAATTGAATCGGCGCGGGCCCACCTGTCAGGAGCAATAGAACAGGGGCGGCTGCTCCGGCGGGGTCTCCGGCGAGAAATTCCTGCCGGCTGGGGACTCGCCGGCGACGGGGGAGGGAGGGTAAATGCTCTACACGACATGGGGAGCCACGGAGGCAGCACGAGGACCGGCGATACCTAGCGAGGCACGGCGCACGACGGGCGGCGCTCCCGGGAGGACTTCGGCGGGCTCGCGGCGGCGCGGCGATACAAGAAGATGGCCCGGGCTTGCTCCTACAGCATCTAGGTACCAAGGAGAAGACCGGCAACGAGATAATGATGGAGGTGTCTCACCGTGGCGTGCCGTCGACGTGAGGCCGAGCGCGGAAATGGTGGGGCGGCGGCGCACCGAGGAAGAAGAAGAGGACCGGGCTCGCGCGCGTGGGAGAAAGAGAGGGAAGAGTGGGGGGGGGGGGGAAAGCAGAGGGGATTGCGCACCCGATTTAAAGAGCTGGGGAGGGCAGGGGGTATGGCCGTGGCAGGGTATGGCGCGGTCGGCGCAGTGCTGCGGCAGAGAGAAAAATCGGGAGAGAGAGAGGAGGAAGAGGCGCGGAAAAGAGAGAGATAGGGAGGAAGGAACGGTCTTGTCCGATTTGATGCTACGGCGGCTAAAGAGCGACGCGAGGCATCGCTGCCACTGCCGTGCCAGGCGGAGAACAGAGGACGGCGGTACTGGAGAGAGAGAGGAGGAAGAAAAACAGAAGCGGGGGGGTAGCGCGTGATTTTGGCTAGACTTCAGGGGCTATACTGCAAAACTGCAATACCCAAAAGCAAAACAGCTAGCCTTGGTTCCCGAGCTCGAAAATTTCTGAAAATTTTTGTGTGAGCTAAGTGAATTATTTGGAGCAACTTTGCTTATAGGGAGTTTGACTGAATCACTTCCTAAAAGTCTGTGAATTTTCCACTTGGTTTATAATTGTTGGAATTTTAAAAGTGTTTAAACTATTTCCAAAAATTTTGATAAAATTCCCAAAATTCTATTTTAATGTGTAGTTAATTGTTATGTAAAAATATGGGTAGGTTTTTGTGGAGATTTGGAAGCCCACTATTTTAGTCCTTCCCGACGATTAGGGTTTTGAAATTAATTAAGATTTCGACAATTAAGCGGGGCTCGGCTACTGTTTCCTAATACCATGGAATGGATGAAATTCATAATCTAATATTTTTAACACCAAGGACTTGATTACCAATTGGTCGGATGAGTTTAAGGCGGGGATGTCACAGGGGGGAAGAAGAAATGGAGGAGGAGGGAAATTGGGAGGAGTCCGCGCCATTTATAGAAGGAAAAGGGGGTAGGAGAGTAGGGGACAGGGGGGGTGGAGGCCGGCAGTGAGGGCGGCGCCATGGCTGTCGGGCGGCGGAGCAGAGGAAAATGAGAGAGAGAGTGAGAAAGAGTGAGGTGAGGGAGGATTGAGGCAAGGGAGTGAGAGAGAGTGGAGTGCGGGAGGGAGGAGGGAGGCAAAGGAGTGATGGTGCCGCCGGGTCAAAGCGACGTGCGGGGGAGATGCTGGTCGGGCGGCGCGGCTGCTCTCTGTTGTCGGGCGGGCGGCACTGTAGCCCGCCCGGCAAGAGTTCTTCCTCCTTTTTTTTTTATTATATTAGTGCTGGAAGACAATTCAACAATTCGGCACACTTCCCGAGCTCAAAAAATTTTGAGAATTTTTGTACAAGCTCAGGAATTTATTTGGAACACTTTTCATTTAAGGTTCAAGTCATGATTTGGCCTCTAAAAATTCTTGAATTTCTAGGTTGATTATAGCTTCTGTGAATTTTTAAGAGGTCTAAAGCTTTTCCAAAAATCTTGAATAATTTCCCAAAATTCTATTTTCAAGTGTACTTAATTTTTATGTAAAAATATAGCTAGGGTTCTGTAGAAATTTTGATGGTCAATAGTTAGGGTTTGAATTCTTTCTGTTAACGAGATTTCGACACTGTTATTCGAAATTTCTCCGGACTTTGCTAAAGTGCTCTGTTGTTTGTTAAACTTTTCATAGTGTCTCCTTAAAGCATTTTAGACAACATTTCTTTTTATTTCCACGATTGAAACTGCTTTAAAGTGAGTGAAATTACGAATTAGGGTTTATATTTGTTGACTCTTTGCCCTGGTGACACCTGGGGTGTCACACCAGGCGATGGCAGAACTCCTGCACTCGTTCCCCTCCGAGCTCTAGAGCACTCTCGCCACGAAGCGGACCGTAAAGGAGGCGTGGGACGCGGTCAAGAACTTGCGGATCGGCGACGCGCGCGCGCGCGACGCCAGCGCGCAGCAGCTCCACTGGGAGTTTGGGAACATCTCCTTCAAGGAAGGGGAGACCATCAACGAATTCGGCATCCGCATCACCACGCTCGCCACCAACCTCCGCTCCCTCGACGACAACATCACCGACGCTTGGGTGGTTAAGAAGCTGCTGCAGGTGGTCCCTGATCGCTTGAACCAGGCAGCGGTCTCCCTCGAGATGTTCCTCGACTTGAATGAGGTGTCGATCGAGGAGGACATCGGGCGACTGCGCGTGTTCGAAGAACGTGCCAAGCCAAAGGAGGTCACGGACGCCATGGGGCGCCTGATGCTCTGTGAGGAAGACTGGGAAGCCCGGCGCAAGGCACGTCGTGAACACGAAAGCTCCAGCGGCGGCTCGGGTTCCAGCAACCGTGGAAAACGCCAAGGGCGTGGACGCGGTCATGGCGGCGCTGGATCTTCATCCCGTGATGGTCATGACGGCCAGAACACCGGGGCCGGTAACGCCGGTGGCGGGAAGCCGCCGCCCGGCACCCTCTGCAACAACTGCGGCAAAAAAGGCCATTGGGCCAAAGATTGCCGTGGAAAGAAGAAGAAGGGCGCGGCTCATGTCGCGCAGGCTGAGGAAGATGAACACGCACTTATGTTCATCGCCGGTGACACCGAGGTAAAAGTGTCATACTCTCATCACAGGTCACCGATTCACCTCGACGAACCGAAGGTGCTCCTCAATCTCAGCCAGGAGGAGAAGGGTGATGTCAAGAGTGACGTCTCGCACCGTTGGGTGTTGGACACCGGGGCGACGCACCATATGACGGGCACCCGCTCTGTCTTCGCCGAGCTGGACGTCGGCGTCACGGGGACTGTCAAGTTCGGTGATGGCTCAGTGGTGGAAATCCAAGGCAAGGGGACAGTCTTGTTCGCTTGCAAGACCGGCGAGCACCGTCGGTTGGACGGCGTCTACTACATCCCTCGCCTTACCACCAGCATCATCAGCCTCGGACAGATGGACGAGGGTGGCTTCAAGATCGACGTCGAGTCGGGTATACTACGCCTCTAGGATCTGCAGCAGCAGTTGCTGGCGAAGGTGCATCGCTCACCGAGCCGGCTCTACTTCCTCGACATGAACATCACCGCGCCGGTGTGCCTCACCGCGCGGGTAGGTAACGTGGCGTGGCGCTGGCACGAGCGCTATGGCCACATCAATTTTCAGGCACAACGCAAGCTCGCGCGCGCGGACATGGTGCGAGGACTGCCGGCGATCGACCACGTAGACCAAGTCTGCGAGGACTGCGTTCTGGCGAAGCAGAAGAGGACGCCGTTTCCCAAAGCCGCCAAGTACCGGGCTCAGGAGGAGCTCGAGCTCGTCCACGGTGATCTCTGTGGCCCGATCTCACCATCGACGCCAGCTGGCAATGCCTACTTCCTGCTACTTGTTGATGACATGAGCCGGTACATGTGGCTCATGCTCCTGCGCTCGAAGGCAGACGCGCCGGCCGCGATCATGGCGTTTCAGGCACGTGCTGAGCGCGAGACCGGCAAGAAGCTAAAAGTGCTTCGAACTGACAATGGGGGTGAGTTCACTTCGGTGGAGTTTGGTAAACACTGTGCAGGTGAAGGGATTCAGTGGCATCATTCAGCGCCGTACACGCCACAGCAAAACGGCGTCGTTGAGCGCCGGAACTAGACAATCGTGAGCACGGCCAGGAGTATCCTGCGCGTCCGTGGCATGCCGGGTCACTTCTGGGGAGAGGCAGTGCACACTGCCGTGTTCCTGCTCAAACCGGGCGCCGACGAGCGCGCTCGACGGGATGACCCCGTACCAGGCATGGTATGGGAAGAAGCCGTCCGTGCACTTCTTCAAGGTGTTCGGGTGTGTGGGCTACATCAAGCGCGTGCGCCCGCACCTGAGCAAGCTTGATGATCGCGGCCAGAAGGTGATCTTCATCGGCTACGAGGACGGGTCGAAGGCGTACCGCTTCTATGACCCAGTCAGCGAGCGCGTCCATGTCTCCCGTGACGCCGTCTTTGACGAGGGCGCACGGTGGGACTGGGGGAACGTCTCGGCCACCGACGTTGAGTACCCCTTCACCGTGGCAGATAACTACGAGCTGCAACGTCATCGCATCAAGGCACCGGCCCCAGAACCTGTGTCCCCTGATCAGCGCTCACCAACCTCTTCCTCGTCGTCCGCGATGCACTTGTCGTCACCGGCTGCACCGGGCTCACCACCAGCTTCACAGTTCGCTACACCACCGCCGGCTGGAACTCAGGTCCAGTTCGCGACACCGCTCACCACTGACCCGAACCTCGATGCAGATGATGACGAGGGTGAGGTGCACCGGTACCGGACATTGGACAACATCCTTGGCATGGATGCTGTCCCTGGGCTGGCGCAGCGTGAGGCCGAGGAGGCCGAGCTGCACGCTGTGAGCGTAGAGGAGCCGAGGACTTTGAAGGAGGCCGACGGTGACCCAAACTGGGTTGCCGCGATGGAGGAGGAGCGGTCCTCGATCCGTGACAACAAGACATGGTCGCTGGTCGAGCTCCCGCGTGGTCA
Organism: Oropetium thomaeum; assembly: GCA_001182835.1. NCBI lineage: Eukaryota > Viridiplantae > Streptophyta > Magnoliopsida > Poales > Poaceae > Oropetium > Oropetium thomaeum. The sequence goes on along the minus strand of LFJQ01000020.1, from coordinate 1,588,440 downwards.
CCATGCCATAGGCCTCAAGTGGGTGTACAAAGTAAAGCGCGACGAGAACGGCAACATCGTCAAGTATAAGGCTCGCCTCGTCGCCAAGGGCTACGTGCAGCAGCCTGGTGTCGATTTTGACGAGGTCTTCACGCCTGTTGCACGACAGGAGTTGGTGCGGCTGCTCCTCGCCATCGCGGCACACTATGGCTGGGGCGTCCACCACATGGACGTCAAGTCAGCGTTCTTGAACGGGGAGCTCCAGGAGGAAGTGTACGTCCAGCAACCTCCCGGCTTCGTCGACAACAAGCACAAGTACCAAGTACTCCGGCTCCACAAAGCCCTATACGGGCTGACACGACCCGCCCAGAAAACATCATCTCGAGACGGATCTGGTCAGTCGTTAAGCCAAGATCTTTGTTGGGCAACGCTCGGCGAAGCGAGCGTACACACGATACAACACAGGCAGGGATAAACAGCAATAATTTACAAGAAGAGAGAACTTAATGCATCACTGGTTCATGAATTTAGAGTTAAATATTACATTGTTCCAGAGTGCGCAACAGTTTTGAAAACGATAAACAGCGGAAGACTAGAACTATTACAACTCCGACACTCGGACTTAAGCAAAAGCACGCGCCGTGCCCACGGGCGTCATGCTACTAGCCACTTCAACAGATCAACGCGGCGACTCGCACAACTCCCACTGGAGGTTCCCAAACTCGAGGGGAGGCTCCTCCCAATGGAAGCTACCTGCTGGTTCCTGCATGACGGCGCCTGAAAACCACAAAACGCTAACGCGTGAGCTTCTAAGAAGCTCAGCAAGACTTACCCGACAAAACGCTGACTACAGCCGACTCCTAGACATGAAGGCTGATGGGGGGTAGGTTTATTGCCAAAAAGGACTCGCAGCCTATACTACTCTTGTCAAATTTTCGCACAAGTTAAGTGATTAGGGAAAATAAATTTAGTTAGCACCGAGCTAAACAAACAATAACAGAATCAATTAATAACAGTATTAAATATTCATAATTCATTTTCATTGTGTCTCAACCTATTTTTTTAAAATGTGACAGAGAGTTCAAGTAAGCTCATAGCTGAGAGCGACAGCGATTCGAACCGATTTTTATACCACTGCAGGGTTAACCTAATCGTACGACACGTGCGTGTCCCAGACTCGCACGTGGCAACCGTTCACACCAGCTCCTGCAACGTCAATTCCCTCCTACGCCTGCCTTAGCAGCGCCGCGTCCCACCAGACAACACGTCCTAGACGGTTTCTGTGGAGTTCCCACGCTGCCCACCCCAGATCTCCTCCTAGTCAGACACCGTAGGGCAGGTTCGACGTTGCAATCACTAGGCTACGTAGGTTTACCGGGGCCCATAACACCCAGCATATGATTAGTACGTTCAATACTTGCCCAGCTGTGCCACACGGATCAGACCAGACTACGGTCACCCTGGTCCCGGACCAGTCGCCGACCTACTGGTACCCAGTCTGACCCTCAATCTTTTATCTTTCTTACTCATTGACAATTGTGTGGCACATCTCATGAAATAGTTTCATTCAAAATCCTACTACTCGCGAGCAGTGTCCACTCTGCTCGACTTCTACCGGTAACTATCTGCTAAGCATAGCATACTAGGGGTATCTATGCAAGCTACCGTCAGTGTTTCCTATGGGAAACAAATGCAACTATGGTTTCAATCAACTCCTAGCACCTAATGCACAAACAAGACACACTTAGTATAAAAGTAAAACTTTTAAAAGTTGGTTGTGCACCGGGGCTTGCCTGGTTCCTCTGAGCTGATGTCGACTTCTTCGGCGGGGGTCGAGGAACTTGGATCGGCAGCTACCTCGTTAGCGTCAGAATCTACATGATGCAGTAAGGTTATGATAAGTTCAATGATAATGAAGCTTATTGTTATTAGCGACAGTAATCTAGGGTTTAGGTTGGCGACGTCTAGAATTAGGGTTAACCCTAATTACTCGACGTCGTCGACTAAAATCAATTCTTAATCCGTGAATGATGTTTAAAGAATTTATTCAACTCTCATAAGGTGACTTTTAGTTGACATGTTCATCGACTTCAGCTTTAGTTAAGTTAATACGACATTTTTCATCGGTTAATATTATTTAATTACTTCGGCTATTAAACTAGGGTTAAAAATAAAGATTTGAATTCTTCCTCAAGATTATTTTTGCCTGGTAGTACTCCCTGGAATAAGCATTTTGGGCTTTGGTTGGGGCCTAGATGAATTTTCTATATTTTATAAAAATTCATCAAAGTTCCTGTTTTTAAATCTTGTAAAATCAGGAAAGACTAGTAAACTTTAGAATAAAATTATGAAACTTTATGTGAGCATTCCTGAGAACCAGATCTACAACTTTGCTCTTGGGGTCTAACCTTGAAAATGACTCTTACAATGTAGTTTAGAAGATGGTATTTAAACTAGGCAGATTGAAGTATTTTAACCTTGTTACATGCCATTTCTTGTTCCTAAAATCTTCATAAAATTCCAGAGGGTGTGTAGTACCATGGTGTACTTGTGGACCAAAGGTTAGCCCTAGCATTGCTCTAGAACACAAATTAAAATTTAAAAACAGAAAGGTGTGTTTCTAATTAATTCTGCAAATTTTTGGTGATTTGTTAAAAAGTGTTTTAACAGAAAATTAGTACTTTTCATGGGGGTTCTAACAAATTTTGGTTTGGCATTTTTGGATCTTCCTGTGATTTTCTAGGGTTTTTAGAAGATAGAGCAATAATCTGGAAAATAAATAGGAAAAAGAAAAACGGTGAACAGTCTCCGACGAGCTCCGGCGGCCAATTCCCGACGATGGGGTGGTCGCCGGCCGTCGAACCTTGGCTTTTCATGATCCTCACGACATGGCGAAGCCCGGCAACATGGTATTAATCAAGGTTGGGCACGGCAGAGGGGGTCTCACCATGGGGGTGTTTCGGGGCGGCGGCGAAGTTCAAATTCCGTCGAGGGGGGCTCGCCGGTGGAGGAGTGGAGGCTGCGGGGAGCTTCAAGAGGTGGAGGAGAGTTGATTTGGTGGAGGAATTTGATCGAAATTGCGTGGGGGTGGGTTTTCACCGAGGAGGCGGCGGCAATGGCGGGGTGGCAGCCGAGGCAGAGAGAATTGGAGCTTGCCTGCGCGGGGGAGAAGAAATTGGAGGAGGGGGAGATTGGGGAGGAGCTGCGCCATTTTATAGGGGGAAAAAGGGGGGGTAGGAGAGGAGGGGACAGGGGGGGGGGGGTGGAGGCCGGCAGCGGGCGGCTCGGGTGGCGCTCGGCAGAGCAGAGAGAGTGAGAGCAGGAGAGAGAGTGAGAGATTGCGCTAGAGAGAGAGAGAGGAGTGGGAGAGTGACGGGAGGCCGGCGCGGCAATGAAGGCGACGTGCGCCTTCAACGCCGTGTCGGGCGGGCGGCTGTGACCGAGCGGCGCGCGCCTCCGTTTGCCGGGCGGCTCGGCTCTGTTGTCGGGCGGGCGCGCACTGTAGCCCGCCCGGCAACAGTTTCATTTCATTTTTTTTTAATTCTTTTAGCTGGAAAGCAATCCAATGAATTGGCACACTTCCCGAGCTCCAAAAATTTTGAAAATTTTTGTACAAGCTCAGGAATTTATTTGGAACAATTTTCATTTAAGGTTCAAGTCATTATTTGGCCTCTAAAAATTCTTGAATTTCTAGGTTGATTATAGCTTCTGTGAATTTTTAAGAGGTCTAAAGCCTTTCCAAAAATCTTGAATAATTTCCCAAAATTCTATTTTGAAGTGTGCCTAATTGTTATGTAAAAATATAGCTAGGGTTCTGTGGAAATTTTTGATGGTCAAGAGTTAGGGTTTTGAATTCCGTTCTGTTAACGAGACTTCGACACTTTTAGTTTAGAATTCTCCGGATTTTGCTAAAATGCTCTGTTGTTTGTCAAACTTTTCGTAGTGTCTCCTTAAAGCATTTTAGACAATATTTCTTTTTATTTCCACGATTGAAACTGCTTCAAAGTGAGTGAAATTACCGATTAGGGTTTTGGATTGGAGTGAATAGGAAATGACCATGTACCGCGGATTGAGGTTCCCTGTTTGGTGAAAGTGTTTAAAAATTAAATTATTAAAATTTTTGTCTAGGTTAATGAAAGCGTTTTTAGGTACATTGATCATTATCTCAAGTGCTAGTTTTACTCAAAAGCGTAAAAAGTCCTTTTTAGGGTTTTCGTTTTGTCGATGACTGTTCAAGTGACACCTGGGGTGTCACACGGGCTGCGCCAGGCTCCACGCGCCTGGAACCAGAAGTTCGACGCCGAGCTACTGTCACTTGGGTTCACACGCTGTGTTGATGAGCACGGGAGGTATACCCGTGGAAAAGGAGGAGAACGCCTGATCGTGGGCGTGTACGTCGATGACTTGATTATCACTGGTGGTGATGCAGGCGCCGTGGCCAAGTTCAAGGTGCAGATGAAGAATATCTTCAAGATGAGCGACCTTGGCCTCCTCTCCTACTATCTTGGCCTCGAGGTCGCTCAAGGGGCGCAAGGGATCACGCTCTGCCAAAGTGCCTACGCTTCAAAAGTGCTTGAGAAGGCGGGACTGGCTGGATGCAACCCCAGTACCACGCCCATGGAGCCGAAGCTGAAATTGCTGAAGGACGGCACGACGCCGAGCGTGGATGCCACAGAGTACCGCAGCCTAATCGGCAGCTTGAGGTACCTGTGCAACTCCAGGCCGGACCTGGCTTATCCGGTGGGATACCTTAGCCGGTTTATGGAGGCACCGCGTCAAGAACACCTCGCCGCTGTCAAGCGGGTCCTTGGGTATGTGGCAGGTACGCTGGATTGGGGCCTGCACTATCGTCGAGGGCAGAAGAATGGAGGCGCACCGAAGCTGATGGGCTACTCCGATAGCGATCTTGCCGGCGATGTGAATGACCGGAAGAGTACCAGTGGCCTCATCTTCTTCCTGGCAGGAGGTCCGGTTGCCTGGCAATCGGCTAAGCAGAAGGTGGTCGCCTTGTCTTCCTGCGAGGCAGAATACATCGCGGCTGCCGCAGCTGCGTGCGAGGCGGTTCGGCTATCACGTTTGCTGGCTGAACTCGTCGGAGGAGCTGTTCTCGCACCCGAGCTGAAGGTGGACAACAAGTCTGCCATAGCACTGATGAAGAACCCTGTGCATCATGACCGGAGCAAGCACATAGACGTGAAGTTTCACTTCATCCCGGAATGCTGTGACAGGAAGCTGATCGACGTCGAGTTCATCGGTACTGAGCACCAGCTGGGCGACATCCTCACAAAGGAACTCGGTCTACTCGGTTCCAGGAGCTCCGTGGTGGGATCGGCATGAAAAAACTTGTGTAAATGTACTCCAGGGCTTAGGAGGAGATTGTTATAGTAAGCCCAGGATTAGCTCTTCTATGTTTTAGTAAGTAGATTAGCGCGCGATCACTTTCCAGGTGTGACACCCCAGGTGTCACTAGGGCTTAAGTCGACATATTAAAACCCTAACCGACGATTCACTCGCCTAAAAATCAATATCAACACTGGAAGTAAGAAGAAATGATGTTTGAAATGCTCTATAAGTTCACCGTGACAACCTTGGCACACAACAGAACGCTATAACTAGTCCGGAGAAATTTCAACCAACTGTGTCGAAATCCTAGTAACGGGGATTAAATCCAAACCCTAACTCATGGCTATACAAATTTTCACAAAACCCTAGCCATATTTTACATAACAATTAACTACAAATTAAAATAGAATTTTTGAAATTTTATCAAAATTTTTGGAAGAAGTTTAAACCCTTTTAAAATTCTGACAAATTTGAACCAAGTTGAAAATTCACATACTTTTAGGAGCTGAATCAGGGAATGTTCTTATAATAAAAGTTGTTCCAAATAATTCACTTAGCTTACACAAAAAGGTTCAAAAATTTTTGAACTCGGGAGCTAGATTTTTCAATTGACTAATTAGGAATTGAAAATAGCTGTACCGTGAACAGTAGCCGCCTACGCTACAGTGCGCCGTCCGGTACGTTTGCCGTCCTTGCAGCCGATGCAGCGCCGCGCCATTACTTCCCCGTAGCATCCAATCGCGGCAGAAGCGTGTCCATCTCCTTCCTCTCCCTCTCCTCCCTCTCTCTCCCTCGTTTCTCCTCCCCGCACGCCACTGCCATACCGGTCACAGTGCCCCGCCGTCCGGCTGCCCACCACCGTACGGGAGTCGCCGTCGTCATCATCGCCGCGGGCGCACGACAAATCCCCCCGGGTGCATCCCCCTCCTCCATTTTCCCTTGGCTCCTCCCTCGACTGCTTGAAATCGCAAGCCATTCTCCATTTCCCTCCTTCTCCTCCCCGTTCTCTTCCCTGCTCAGCGCGCCACCGACGCCATAGCCGACCGGCTGCCCGCACGACGCCAGCGCAGTCCGGCAATCCCCGAGCCTCGCCACCGTGTCTTACAACACCCCCTCGACCTACTGAAGCTCTCCAATCACCAAGACCCCCGGCCGTGCCGCCGTTTGCCCGGAACACCGCCGCCCTGCTTTTCGGCCGAGCACCTCACCGGCGGCCACCATTCTCCAAAATTCGTCGTCGTGGTACGATAACTTTCCAATTCCTTCTACCGGCTACCTTCTCTGGTCCTTGAGCACCCAATTGACTAGGTTATGACCACAGATCACCGCCGACGATGAAGAAAATCCCGCGCCACCGCTTCGGCCGCCATTGCCGCCGCCTCAAGCTCAACGTCGCTGACCACCGTGCGCTCTTCCCCGTGGGCTTGATCCTCTTCAAATCGACGCATTGGCTCACGGTGATGCTCCACGACATTTCCTTTCCCCTCTACCCTTCTTCCCCGGCGAGAATCTCGCCGGAGCGCCGCCGTGCCCTAGCTCTGCCCCACTCTGCTACTGTTCCATTGGTTTCTTTAGTTTCCAGTAATTAGCCAGGAGTTGTCAGGTGTGTAGAAAATCATGGAAAAATCTAAAAATGCCAAACCAAATTTTATTTGCATCCTTGAACCATGAACTAAATTTCTGTTAAAGCACTTTTCATAAAATCACTAACAATTTGCAGAAATAAATAGAACACTCTTTTCTGTTTTTGAATTTTAATTTAAGTTATAGAGCATTTCCAGGGCTAATTTTTGATCTAAAAGTACTTCATGACCATACACACCTTCAGTAATTTTATTGGGGTTTTAGGACCAACAAATTGTATACAATACTTTCACAATACCCCCAATCTGCCTATTAAAATGCCATTTTCTAAAATACATTGTAGTAGTCAGTAAAAAGATTAGACCCCAAAAACAAAGTTGTAGATTTGGTTCTCCTGAGTAACACCACAAAATATCATAATTTTACTCCAAGATTTACACATGGTTTCTGATTTTATAAAACCAATAACAGAAACTTTGTTGAATTTTTATAAAATCTAGGAAATTCACCTAGGCCTCAACCAAAACTTAAAATTCCTATTTCAGAGAGTACCATCAATTAAAAATAATCTTGGGATCTAATTAAAAGTTTCATTTTTAACTTAGATAAATAGCCGTAGTATTAAACAATTAACCCCGAAACAAAGTGTCGGCCTAACCCTAATTTCTAACGATGAAATCCTAGTTGGTCTTTAATAGAAACATTATGACTCTTTGCATTAAACTATCAAATTGCATTTTCATCACATAGGAACCGACCAGGAACTTCCGCCGGTGAACGAGAATCCAAAAGAGGCACCCGCAGGAACTAACTCCTTGTTTGAGAGCTCTGACTATTCTGCAAACCAAGGTAAGCCCCGGTGCACACCTATGTTTTACAAATTTTCTGTTTACCACTATATGTGTAGGAATTGTTTGTGCATTAAGTTTCGAGGAAATTGCCGTGAAAACCTAGATGCATGACTTGGTAGGTTTCCTACGGATTAATTTGTTAAAGCCATCGATAGAACGCGATGCTTAAAGGACGGGAATCCGATAGTATCCGAGTAGTATGGAGACTACTCGTGTTTATTCAAAAGAGGAGAAGTCGAACAATATGTTGACCTTACTGGTGAATAAAAATTGAGAACACTGTCGGGTGCAGTTGCATTGGTTAAGTTTGAGGTGTGTACCGAGTGCATACTGGTATATGGGACCAGGAAACCGATGTAGCTCACCGTGCTTTGTTGGACAATTGGCCATCCCTTTTTCTGGGTGAACATACCAGCAAGTGGATGCATTTGCTTTGTTTTCTTGGGCTTGTGCTAGTGGGAAAGGCTTGGGGCCGTACAGGGATGCAGGGCATCGCTTGGAGGACCATGTCCTTGGAGGGATGGATGTTGAGCCAACACTGTCACGATGTTGCGAAAGGTAGCCACGTGTGACTCAGTTGAGTGTGCGTGTCGCAACCCCGTCCGATAAAATCGTACGGTTGCTCATCCAGGATCATTTGGGAGGGCCGCTTGCCGAAACAAGTGACTTTACAGTACAATAATTAACAAGGACTCGTATAAATGATTTAAAGATACATTAATTCTGGTTATATTACAACTGATTTCAGAAGTATTGGAAGTGCGGTAACGTAGTTTTGATAACAAACACGTGGATTTCAGCGGAAGCAAAGATCTAACACTCGACGCCTCGATTAAACACCCCAGCCCGATGGTGTTTAATCTCCACGGGAGGGAGAAGCGGGGATCCACTCGAAGGTCCACTCCGAGGGCGTCTCCTCTTCCCAACCACCCTGGCTACAGTCAGCACTATTACCTGCAAAACAACCATCAACAAACCGTGAGCGACTGACGCTCAGCAAGTCTTACCCGTCAATAGGCCTTCTAAGGCCGACTCCTAAAATGCTGGTAGGTATTTGCAAAATACAGCACTACTAATGGTTTTCAGTATTTTAGCCAAGTTATCAGAATTGCTAATGTAATTTTACTAAGTGCGACAGCAACTAAGCAAGCAAGTGCAATACAACAGTTCTGAAATTTATTCTCAAACCTCCAATCACAATTTCTGCTACCACATTTTATAGTGTCGCCACGGCAGAAAGGAGCAAGTGGTACTCAATACCGCGAGGGACGGCAATTATAATTGATTTTACATCCTGCAGGCGAAACCCGAATAACACGACACGTGCGCACTCCACGAGTCACACGTGGCCACCTTTCACTGCATCGCGACAGAGTCGGTCCAACATCCATCTCTACCAAGGACATGGTCCTCCAGGCAACGTCCTGCGTTCCTGTACGGCCCCAAGCCTTTCCCACTAGCACATGCCCAAGAAAAACAGAAATGCGAATTCATCCACCATACTGGTCCGTTCACCCGGAAAAAGAGATGGCCAATTGTCCAAACACTGCGCAATGAGCTACGTCGGTTTCCTGGGTCCCATATACCAGTATGTGTTCGGTACACAACTCAAACTTGACCAATGCAACCGCACCCGACACCGTGCTCAAATTTTATTCACACAATGTTGGGTCCTGACTTTCTCAAATACTCCTATAAATAATCCCCTGAGCAGTCTCCATACCACTCAAATCCCTTCGTTGCCCTATTAGCAGCATAGCACTAACGTACTGGCTATGCAACTAAGTTTTCACACAAGCCTCGAAACTTAATGCACAACAAAACCTACAAACACAGTGAGAAAATAAACTTTAAACTTAGGTATGCACTGGGGCTTGCCTCGGTTCGGGGAGAAGTTAGCACAGTCGAAGGCGGGGTCGGCAGCGGGGAAATCCTCCTCAGCCTCGGTGGCCGTCTGCAGCTCGGTTCCTATATAAAGATGCAAGGTAACTTAGTTTACACCGGGATTCAATGCTGGCGGTGGTGACTTGTATTAACAGAGAAGTGAAGGTGCATGAAGTTCTTTCTAACAAATTTAGCGTGTTGTTTTCGGTAAACGGGATTTAGCTAGACTGGTCGGACGGCGAAGATTACCAGAGGGCTGACGGTAAGAGCGAACGACAACGGAGACTGGTCGCCGGAAAAGAGATGTTGACGCGCCGCTACTTTTGCAATAATGCGGAAGAATGGGGCGGCGGTTAGAGACGATAACGGCGGATGATGGAACCGTCGGCAGGGCATGGGTTACCGAGCTCACCTGAGCACGAGAGAAACTTGCTCTGTTTTCGGCCCTACGGAGCTCTTCGGCGGTAATGGCGGAAGGCAGGGAAGACGAGAGCAGAGAAACGAGCGTGCGGAAAGAGCAAATGAGTGCGCACGAGTGAAACGTTTCGTCTCTGGAAATTATCAGTCTCCGTTCCTTTTGTCTCTCCAGGACACGGCGCAAGTTGGCACGGCGGCAGCATACTGCAGCGCATGGGCGCCAGGCATGCGCGTCCCATCACGAAGACTTTCGGCGCGGAGGCGGCACTGCTGTGTACGGCCAGGCGCTTTTACGGTTGGGAAGATGGCCGGCAGCATTAATGGCGCGGCCGCTCCGAGCTCGGGCCCGACGAGTCTGTCCGACCTCGGGGTCGAGCGAGGTGGAGCGAAACGGCTTGTCCGACCTCGGCGTCGAGCGAGGCGGAGCGAAACGGCTTGTCCGACCTCCTGGACGACGGGTCGAGCGAAGCGGAGAGTGCTGACGAAGGATCGGACGAGACGGAAGTAATGTCCGACCACTAGGGGTCGGGGTCGGGCGAATCGTAAAAATTCCTCCGACCTCTGGGTCGGAGGTCGGGCGAATCGTAAAGATTCTCCGACCTCTGGGTCGGAGGTCGGGCGAATCGGAAAATTTCCTCCGACCTCTGGGTCGGAGGTCGGGCGAATCGGACTCACAAAGTCGGGGTCGGGAAGGCATGGAAAGGGACAGGGAGCGGCGCCTGGGTGGAGCAGGGACTCGGGCGGTGGCTTGCATGATCCAGGGCCCGGGCGGCCCGAGGGTGGAGAGCGGGGGTTCCGGCGGCGCTAGCGAGAGTAGGCTTGGGCAAGCCGGCTTCGGCGAGCAGCGACGGCGGCAAGCAGCCGCACGGCAGCAGCGCGACGCAGCAGGGCAAAGGCCGGCCGGGTCAATTCTGCATCGGCAGAGAGGAAAAGAGAAGCAGAAAAGAAAATGAAGATTGGATTTCAAAGTAGTTTTTGAATTTAAGTTCTTTTGATTAGATCCTATGATTTCATTAACTTTGGGTTTTGAGATTTTTATTGAACACAAATAAGCCTTCATTGACAATTGATTAGCGAGAATTTAGTTCGGGATGTTACAGTGCGCGTGTCGTGTCATTCGGGTTTCTCCTGCAGGATGTAAATCAATTATAATTGCCACTCCTCGTGGTTAAAAGTAGCACTTGCTCCTTTCCACCGCAACGATATGTGGATGATGGATTCATGATAAAGAAATGGCTGTCGTACATTCTGAATTGTTGTGCTGGACTCTTGATTGCTTAGAATAAGCGGCAAACCTAGTAAGTTGGTAACGAACCCTGTTAACTTGGTTAAAAATGGAATAGACTACTAGCGCTGTGTTTCGCAATACCCGATCAACTTCCACTATATCTCCTGCATTCTAGGAGTCGGTCATTAGATGGCCCCGTTCACGGGTAAGTCTTGCTGAGTATTAGTTACTCAGGCTTTGTGCCCTTGTGGTTTTGCTTGCAGGATCCTTCTTGGTCTTGAGGACTGAGCATGTCTTGGGCTGACATGCTGGTTATAGGGTTGCTATCGACGAGTGGTAACTAACGCTTCCGCAGTATCAAACCCGAGTTTTCCAAAACTACGTTTCCGCACTTAAACTATCTGAACCAATGTTGTAATATTAAGAATTCATGTACCCTTGAAATCATGTTTTGCATGTCCTTGTTAATTATTGTACTGTATGGTCGCTTGCTTCGCCAAGTGGCACCCCGAATGATCCTGGATGAGCAACCGTACGATTTTATCGGACGGGGTTGCGTCACCAGGTGCTCGCGCACGCCGCGCATGTCGCGCGTCCTTCACGGCACGGCCCAGGGTGCTGGGATGGCAGTAGCCAATCACGAGCTTGCCGTGATTTCTTACCATGTAGACCTGCATGTAACTTCTTTATATAGAGATAGAGAACACCAGAAAACGCTGCCACTTTGCAGCACCAAAATACGATTGTCCACTTGCGTTCGCGTGTGTTCATTCCTCTTGTTGTAATCGGAACTCTGTCACGCCCAAGGGGTGGTTTGAGCCCTCCTCGCCGACCCCGCATCATGTCCTCCTCGACGTTGCCGCCGGACCCTCGATGACGTCGAGTGGAGGAGGAAACAAGTGGATCATACCGTGCGCCCACATTCGACCAATAACGCATGGATCGGCTCACAACACCAAATATTCATGGCTCCCAACTTAGCTGGCTCCTTTTAACTTAAAAAGATTAATTAAGAATAATGGATGCCTTAAGATTTGTGCTAATTTTTAGAAAAGCTCCACCGGAGCACTTCTCTTTTTTGTTTTCATTTTTAGTTTGGTGTCAAAGAGGAGTTTGAGCTAGCAGTCGTTCTGCTGAAGTCAGAAACTACTAAGAATCCCAGGGTGCTAGGAGTGGCAACGGGTACCCGTTACCCGAAACTCGGTGGGTAATTACTCTATTAAGGTGCGGTATAAAAAACCTTTTATACCTGCATATATATCCGATACATATAAATAAATTCTTTTTATTTGATATAAAGTACATAACATATCTTATCTCATATATTTTTTTATAATTTTTTTCTAATCTACCACATATAACTTAAATTTATATTAACTTAACTTGTTATGTGTAACACGCTACTTTTTGGGAAAATTAAACAGCCTAGCTCATTATTACTATAAAGGAAAATAGTGTTTTGGGAAATAAATATTGAAACTGATGCATTTCATCCCATAAATCATGCTAATCCTTCTGTTGCATTTATTCAATTTTCAATTTTGTTTTTATTTCAATAGTCTCCTCTTTTGGTTTTATTCAAACCAAAAATTTAATTGGAAAAGGAAAAAAAAAGACTGCTAAACATTTTTGGGCCAAATTCTGTTCCTCGCGTAGCCCATCAGCCAGCCCGCCAGCCCAGCGCGCTCGTCGGCCTGCCCCACGCGCGCCCGCCGTCGGTCCAGGCTTAGTAGAATATAACCCCTTAGCTTAGTAGAATTTATGTTTAGGTCCACGCTTAGTAGAATTCAGTAGGAAAATAAATCAGTTAAATGCATAAAATCCGAGGCCCCTGTCTCCTTACAATTTAACCCCTTGCTTAGTAGAATTTATGTTTAGGTCCTCTTGTCAGCTTTATGAAATTACAAATAGGTATATGCTAGCTCTGTTTTTATAGATTGAACCCTAGATCTTCAAAATCTCATAACTTGCAAACCATAACTTCGTTTGAGCCGTTATTTCGCTAAAATTTTCATAAAAACATACTCTTTCCATTCATGTCATCTACATATTGATTTTGTACTACTGTATGCAATGTTTTGAGTATTGCTTGTTATTTGCATTGTATGTTTGGGGTGTATGTGAGTAGATGGTTACAATCCAGAGCCGGCAAGCGAGAACCTATAGGACTAGGAGTTTGAAGGCTTCGATAAGCAATCCCCTCAGGAGGAAGGCAAGTGTCCTTGATCATCTTGCACTTGTTCTTTCTCACTTTATAAATTGGTTGCATGCTTGAGTCAATATGCAAAAACACCTACGATAGAGTTTACTAGACTTGTTTGATTATCCTTGTCGCCTAAAACCTAGTCATAGAATGAGTAGATCTTGCTTAGTTTGTTGTGTTAATTAGGATGGGCTTTATACTTATGGTAATTAATATCAATGCATATATGATTGATTGGTGGTTATGAATGCACAGTTTGAATGGTGATGATGTTAGTAGATAGGATCTGAGCAGTGGGAAAGGTGGCGGGTGCCTCGGCACGGATTAGGTTCGACGGAATGCTTGTTTGGGCCCTAATAATAGGATCAAGGAGTGGCCACCCAGGACAACAGTGCCACCACAAGGCTGAAAGTGGGATAGGCCTGGCTGATTAATTATGTGTTCTTTCAGTCTCATGCAAGTCAATGACGGAGCGGGGACTAGAAGCTAATGAGCTATCTTTGGATCCAAAGGGCGTAAGAGGGGGCCCTTGGTAAAAAATAGGTATCGGAGGGCCGTTCTATGGACAAGTACCAGACGGTCACTCGTTAGCGAGCAGGCATCGGCAGGTCGTCCTAAAATAGGCATTCGAAGGTCGTTCTCCTCCGGCGAAACCTTAGCGGGTGTGTGCATACTGAATGACCATTCGAAAAAGTCTCATAGTGAAATCCTGCCACACACCTAAGTAAATGTGAATGTGAGTTGCGATCACGGCATACAAAGATGATCACGACTTGTGGGTAAAGTGGTGCCACCTCTGCAGAGTCAACAATTGTCAGGACAGTCGTGCTCACGGTTGTGAGTGGTCTGATCCTCATCTAAGTAGTTGGATGGGTTGGAAGGTTGATGTCAAGGACCGATACCAGAGGCGATCAGCATTAACGACCCGTGGCCTTAACAGCACGAAGGAGGCGAAACAATCTCCACCTTGCCTGACCCCTGTGCCGAAGAGACACTCTGCGGTTCAGGTCCATGGACGATCTTCGCCTCGTCCGACCTTCCCGAATAGTGTGACACCCCAGGTGTCACCAGGGTTTAAGTCGACACCCTAAAATCCTAATCGACGATCCACTAGCCTAAAAATAAAAATCAACACTGGAAGTAATAAGAAATGATGTTTGAAATGCTCTAAAGAATCACTAGGAAAACTTTGGCACACAACAGAACACTATAACTAGTTCGGAAAAATTTTCACCAACAGTGTCGAAATCCTATTAACGGGAATTAAATCCAAACCCTAACGCATGGCTATCCAAATTTTCCACAAAACCCTATCCATATTTATACATAACAATTAACTACACATTAAAATAGAATTTTGGAAATTTTATCAAAATTTTTTTGAAGGAGTTTAAACCCTTTTAAAATTCTGACAAATTTGAACCAAGTTGAAAATTCATAGACTTTTAGGAGCTGAATCAGGGAAAGTTCTTATAATAAAAGTTGTTCCAAATAATTCACTTACATTACAAAAAAGTTTCAAAAATGTTTGAACTCGGGAGCTAGATTTTTGCAACTGACTAATACAAATTGAAAACTGCTGTACGGTGAACAGTGACGCACCCCCACTGTTCACCGCCAGACACGGCACCGCCGGACAGTTCCGCACGCGCCGCACGCAAGCTCTCGTCGCTGTTCCTTTCCCTCCCCTACTGTGCTCGCTCTCCCTCCCTCCGTACCTTCTCGGCGTGCCACCCTAGCAACGTGCGCCTTGAATTCTTCCCGCGCGCGCCGCTGCCTCGTCGTTCGGCTGCCTACCGTAGTACGGGAACCGCCGGCCATTACCATCTTCACCGCGTCCGCACGTCAACCTCCTCCCCCCTCCCTTATTTACTTCGCCTTCGAGCATAAAGCCAAGCACCGACGCTCCTCCTTCCTTCTTCCCCCCCGCTCTTCCCCGCGCGCAAGTCTGGTTCCTCTGTTCTGCCGCCGCCATAGCCGCCGCCCACCACCTCCACGACGCCGGCGAGCTCCAGCCATCCCCCAGCCCGGACACTTTGCCGGCTAGACTCCTCTCCTCCTCCTGTTGCTCTCCAATCACCAAGGGCCCCGACCGTGCCGCCGTTTTCCCAGAACGCCACCGCCCTGTTTTTCGGCCGAGGACCTCACCGGCGGCCACCTTTCTCCAAAATTCGTCGCCACGGTACCGTGCCACTTCAATTCCCTTCGCAGGCTAGTTCATC
This sequence comes from Oropetium thomaeum, assembly GCA_001182835.1. NCBI lineage: Eukaryota > Viridiplantae > Streptophyta > Magnoliopsida > Poales > Poaceae > Oropetium > Oropetium thomaeum. The sequence goes on along the minus strand of LFJQ01000020.1, from coordinate 1,572,729 downwards.
TCACACTTGCGCATCGATTTGACATGGTTCCAGCCACAGATCACCGCCGACGACGAAGAACACCCCGCGCCACCACTTCGGCCGCTATTGACGCCGCCTCAAGCTTCACGTCGCCGACCACCTTGCACTCTTCCCCGTGGGCTTGATCCTCTTCAAATCAGTGCATTGGCTCACGGTGATGCTCCACGACACTTCTATTCTTGCTCAACCCTCTTCTCCGACGAGAATCTCACCGGAGAGCCGCCGTGCCCTAACTCTGCCCTGCTCTGCCACTGTTCCATCAATTGCTTAATTTTCCAGTAAATAGCCAGAAGTTGTTAAGTGTGTAAAAAATCATGGAAAAATCTAAAAATGCCAAACCTAATTTTATTTGAATCCTTGGACCATGAACTAAATTTCTGTTCTAGCACTTTTTTGTAAAACGACTAAAAATTTGCAGAAATAATTAGAACACTCTTTCTGTTTTTGAATTTTAATTTAAATTCTAGAGCATTGCCAGGGCTAATATTTGATCCACAAGAACATCATGGCATTACACACCTACTGGAATTATATGAGGATTTTAGGACCACAAAATTGTATATAATACTTTAACAATACCCCAAATCTGCCTAGTAAAATACCATTTTCTAAAATACATTGTAAAAGTCATTAAAAAGATTAGACCCCGAGAACAAGGTTTTAGATTTGGTTCTCATGAGTAACACCATAAAATCTCATAATTTTATTCCAAGATTTACATATGGTTTCTGATTTTATAAAATCTAATAACAGGAACTTTGATGAATTTTTGTAAAATCTAGAAAATTCACCTAGGCCTCAACCAAAGCTCAAAATGCATATCTCAGAGAGTACCATCAATTAAAAATAATATTGAGGTATATTTTTAACTCTAGGTTAATGGCCGTAGTTATTAAGTAATTAATACTCGAAGAAATGTGTCAATCTAACCCTAATTCCTAACGATGAAACCCTAGTTAATCTTTAATAGAAGCATTGTGACTCTTTTCATTAAACAATTTGCTGCATGTCCATCATATAGGAACCGATCCGGAATCTCAGACGGAGGCCGTGAATCCAGAGGAGGCACCCGCAGGAACTAACTTCTCATTTGAGTGTGCTGACTATTCTGCAGACCAAGACAAGCCCCGGTGCACACCTATGTTTTACAAATTTTCTGTTTACCACTATGTGTGTAGGAATTGCTTGTGCATTAAGTTTCGAGGAAATTTCCGTGAAAACCTAGATGCATGGCTTGGTAGGTTCCTATGGATTATTTTAGGTAGAGCCATCGCTAGAATGCGATGCTTAAAGGACAGGAATCCGGTAGCATCCGAGTAGTATGGAGACTACTCGTGTTTAATCAAAGAAGGAAAAGTCAAGGAATATGTTTGATCTAATGTGATTAAAATTTGGGAACCTTACCGGGTGCGGTTGCATTGGTCAAGTTTGAGTTGTGTACCGAGTGCATACTGGTAAATGGGACCAGGAAACCGATGTAGCTCACCATGCTTTGTTGGACGATTGGCCATCCCTTTTTCTGGGTGAACGGACCGGCAAGGTGGATGAAGTTGCTTTTGTTTTCTTGGGCTCGTGCTAGTGGGAAAGGCTTGGGGCCGTACAGGGATGCAGGGCATCGCCTGGAGGACCATGTCCTTGGAGGGATGGATATCGAGCCAACTCTGTCGCGATGTTGCGAAAGGTAGCCACGTGCGACTCATTCGAGTGCGCCCGTGTCGTGTCATTCGAGTTTCTCCTGCAGGATGTAAATTAATTATAATTGCCGCTCCTCGTGGTTAAGAGTAGCACTTGCTCCTTTCCGCAGCAACGATATGTAAATGATGGATTTATGATGAAAGTGGTACTCTCACCCTACTCGTTGTGTTGCACTCTTGATTGATTAGAATAGCGGCACACCTAGTATGTTAATAACGAACCCTGTTAACTTGGCTAAAATGAAATAGACTATTTAAGGCTGTGTTTCGAAATGCCCGATCAACTTCCACCTATACGTCCTGCATTCTAGGTGTCGCAACCCCGTCCGATAAAATCGTACGGTTGCTCATCCAGGATCATTTGGGAGGGCCGCTTGCCGAAACAAGTGACTTTACAGTACAATAATTAACAAGGACTCGCATAATGACTTAAAGATACATTAATTCTGGTTATATTACAACTGATTTCAGAAGTTTAGGAAGTGCGGTAACGTAGTTTTGATAACAAACACGTGGATTTCAGCGGAAGCAAAAATCTAACACTCGACGCCTCGATCAAACACCCCAGCCCGATGGTGTTTAATCTCCACGGGAGGGAGAAGCGGGGACCCACTCGAAGGTCCACTCCGAGGGCGCCTCCTCTTCCCAACCACCCTGGCTACAGTCAGCACTATTACCTGCAAAACAAAAATCAACAAACCGTGAGCGACTGACGCTCAGCAAGTCTTACCCGTCAATAGGCCTTCTAAGGCCGACTCCTAAAATGCTGGAATATTGGTGGCAGCTGATAGGTATTTACAAAATACAGCACTACTAATGGTTTTCAGTATTTTAGCCAAGCTATCAGAATTGCTAATGTAATTTTACTAAGTGCGGCAGCAACTAAGCAAGCAAGTGCAATACAACAGTTCTGAAATTTATTCTCAAACCTCCAATCACAATTCCTGCTACCACATTTTATAGTGTCGCCACGGCAGAAAGGAGCAAGTGATACTCAATACCGCGAGGGACGGCAATTATAATTGATTTTACATCCTGCAGGAGAAACCCGAATAACACGACACGTGCGCACTCCACGAGTTACACGTGGCCACCTTTCACTGCATCGCGACAGAGTCGGTCCAACATCCATCTCTCCAAGGACATGGTCCTCCAGGCAACGTCCTGCGTTCCTGTACGGCCCCAAGCCTTTCCCACTAGCACATGCCCAAGAAAAACAGAAATGCGAATTCATCCACCATACTGGTCCGGTCGCCCGGAAAAAGAGATGGCCAATTGTCCAAACACTGCGCAATGAGCTACGTCGGTTTCCTGGGTCCCATATGCCAGTATGTATTCGGTACACAACTCAAACTTGACCAATGCAACCGCACCCGACACCGTGCTCAAATTTTATTCACACAATGTTGGGTCCTGACTTTCTCAAATACTCCTATAGATAATCCCCTGAGTAGTCTCCATACCACTCAAATCCCTTCGTTGCCCTATTAGTAGGCATAGCACTAACGTACTGGCTCTAACAGAACAACCCGTAGGAGATCCTACAAGTCATGCAACTAAGTTTTCACACAAGCCTCGAAACTTAATGCACAACAAAACCCTACATACACAGTGAGAAAGTAAAACTTTAAACATAGGTATGCACCGGGGCTTGCCTCGGTTCGGGGAGAAGTTAGCACAGTCGATGGCGGGGTCGGCAGCAGGGAAATCCTCCTCAGCCTCGGTGGCCGTCTGCAGCTCGGTTCCTATATGAAAATGCAAGGTAACTTAGTTTACACAGGGATTCAATGCCGGTGGTGGTAACTTGTATTAACAGAGAAGTGAAGGTGCATGAATTTCTTTCTAACAAAATTTAGTGTGTTGTTTCGGTAAACGGGATTTAGCTAGACTGGTCGGACGGCAAAGATTACCAGAGGGCTGACGGTAAGAGCGAACGACAACGGAGACCGGTCGCCGGAAAAGAGATGTTGACGCGCCGCTACTTCTGCAATAATGCGGAAGAATGGGGCGGCGGTTAGAGACGATAACGGCGGATGATGGAACCGTCGGCAGGGCATGGGTTACCGAGCTCACCTGAGCACGAGAGAAACTTGCTCTGTTTTCGGCCCTGCGGAGCTCTTCGGCGGTAATGGCGGAAGGCAGGGGAGACGAGAGCAGAGAAACGAGCGTGCAGAAAGAGCAAATGAATGCGCACGAGTGAAACGTTTCATCTCTGGAACTTATCAGTCTCCGTTTCTTTTGTCTCTCCAGGACACGACGCAAGTTGGCATGGCGGCAGCGTACTGCAGCGCATGGGCGCCAGGCGTGCGCGTCCCATCACGAAGACTTTCGGCGCGGAGGCGGCACTGCTGTGTACGGCCAGGCGCTTTTACGGTTGGGAAAATGGCCGGCAGCATTAGTAGCGTGGCCGCTCCGAACTCGGGTCCGACGAGTCTGTCCGACCTCGGGGTCGAGCGAGGCGGAGCGAAAAGCGGCTTGTCCGACCTCGGGGTTGAGCGAGACGGAGCGAAAACGGCTTGTCCGACCTCGGGGTCGAGCGAGGCGGAGCGAAAACGGTTTGTCCGACCTCGTGGTCGAGCGAGGCGGAGCAAAACGTCTTGTCCGGCCTCCTGGACGACGGGTCGAGTGAAGCGGAGAGTGCTGACGAAGGATCGGACGAGACGGAAATAATGTCCGACCACTGGGGTCGGGGTCGGGCGAATCGTAAAAATCCTCCGACCTCTGGGTCGGAGGTCGGGCGAGTCGGACTCACAAAGTCGGGGTCGGGAAGGCATGGAAAGGAACAGGGAAGCGGCACCCGGGGTGGAGCAGGGACTCAGGCGGCGGCTTGCAGGTGGGAGAACGGAGGAAGCCGGGCGGCGCGACGGTGGAGAGCGGGGGTTCCGGCGGCGCTAGCGAGAGTAGGCTCGGGCAAGCCGGCTACAGCGAGCAGCGACGGCGGCAAGCAGCCGCACGGCAGCAGCACGACGCAGCAGGGCAAAGGCCGGCCGGGTCAATTCTGCATCGGCAGAGAGGAAAAGAGAAGCAGAAAAGAAAATGAAGATTGGATTTCAAAGTAGAATTTTGAATTTAAGTTTGTGACACCCCAGGTGTCACCAGGACCTAAATCGACAACATTTCACACCTAAAAGCAAAACCAACAATGGGAGTAAGTGCAATGTTGTTTAAAATACCCCAAAGACACTCTACAAAAAAAAAAAACTTTGATAATCCACAGAACACATTTACCAAGTTCGGGGAGTTTCCACCCGCAGTGTCGAAAATTTTATCCTTCGGGCAGGAATGAAACCCTAATGCGTGACCCACCAAATTTTCCACAACACCCTAGCTATATTTTTGCATAACAATTAAGTTCACTTCAAAATAGAATTTTAGAAATTTATCCAAGGTTTTTAGAGAAGGTTCAAACCCTTTTAAAATTCACACAAACTAAAGTGGACCCATAAATTCAAGAAATTTTTGGAGCTGATTCAGAACTCGAACCCTAAATAAAAAGTGTTCCAAATAATTCCCTGAGTATGCACAAAAATTTTCATAATTTTCTGAGCTGAGGCAGTGGGGTTTTCAATTTAAACCAGAAGGAGCCTGTAGCAGTTCATTTGATTCGACAACAGGCTGACGAAGCACAGTGCCGCCCGCCCCCGTTGGCCAACCGCCGCGCGGCAGGGCCGCCCTCCCCGCCGACCGGCGCTCCTTTGGAGAAGCATTCAATCGGAAGATCTCCTCCGAATCCTTTGCCGCTCTCTCCTCCTCCCTCCTTCCCCTCTCTCTCCCCGTCTTGTCGCCGCTGCTGCACGCCAAATTGCCGAGCGGCAGTGCCTCTGCGGCAAGCACCGCCCCGCCGGCCAATTCCGTCGTCCCCCTCTGCTCCCATCCCTAACTCTCCACGCAACGCCTTAAAGGAGTGCGCTGAACCCTCCTCCCACTTTCCCCGCGCCCAATTTCGCTCCTACGCAAGCCTTGCCGTTTTCCCTCACTCGGGTGCCACCGTCGCCATTGCCGCCGAAGGGGAGCTCACGGTGAGACCACACCTCCGACCCTTCTCCACTGATCCAACCTTGCCTAAACGACTCCCCTCGCCCCGGTGCAGCTTTCAGTTGATCGAATTGCGCTCCCGTCGCTCCCTCCGTCCGGAACACTGCAGTCGTCCTCACCGGCAACAGGAGCACCGCCCCGACCCTCAACCATCGAATTCATCTTCACGGTACACTCATTTTGCAATTCCTTCATCCGGCTGCTTCATCTCATCCCGGTGATCGATTTTGACAAGTGCTCGGCCGCAGAAACTCACCGGCGACGACAGAACGCCTGCACCGCCGCCAGTTCCCCCTTCTGCCGCCAATTGAGCTCACCGTCGACCTTGGTATTCCAGCCATCCCCGCGACCCCAAACCCCGTCAAACAGGTTCACTGCACCACGGTGAGTCTTCTGGACCAACTGAACAAAAACCTACATACACAGTGAGAAAGTAAAACTTTAAACATAGGTATGCACCGGGGCTTGCCTCGGTTCGGGGAGAAGTTAGCACAGTCGATGGCGGGGTCGGCAGCAGGGAAATCCTCCTCAGCCTCGGTGGCCGTCTGCAGCTCGGTTCCTATATGAAAATGCAAGGTAACTTAGTTTACACAGGGATTCAATGCCGGTGGTGGTAACTTGTATTAACAGAGAAGTGAAGGTGCATGAATTTCTTTCTAACAAAATTTAGTATGTTGTTTCGGTAAACGGGATTTAGCTAGACTGGTCGGACGGCAAAGATTACCAGAGGGCTGACGGTAAGAGCGAACGACAACGGAGACCGGTCGCCGGAAAAGAGATGTTGACGCGCCGCTACTTCTGCAATAATGCGGAAGAATGGGGCGGCGGTTAGAGACGATAACGGCGGATGATGGAACCGTCGGCAGGGCATGGGTTACCGAGCTCACCTAAGCACGAGAGAAACTTGCTCTGTTTTCGGCCATGCGGAGCTCTTCGGCGGTAATGGTGGAAGGCAGGAGAGACGAGAGCAGAGAAACGAGCGTGCAGAAAGAGCAAATGAATGCGCACGAGTGAAACGTTTCGTCTCTGGAACTTATCAGTCTCCATTTCTTTTGTCTCTCCAGGACACGAGCAAGTTGGCACGGCGGCAGCATACTGCAGCGCATGGGCGCCAGGCATGCGCGTCCTATCACGAAGACTTTTGGCGCGGAGGCGGCATGTACGGCCAGGCGCTTTTACGGTTGGGAAAATGGCCGGCAGCATTAGTGGGGCGGCCGCTCCGAACTCGGGTCCGACGAGTCTGTCCGACCTCGGGGTCGAGCGAGGCGGAGCGAAAAGCGGCTTGTCCGACCTCGGGGTCGAGCGAGACGGAGCGAAACGGCTTGTCCGACCTCGGGGTCGAGCGAGACGGAGCGAAAACGGCTTGTCCGACCTCGGGGTCGAGCGAGGCGGAGCGAAAACGGCTTGTCCGACCTCGGGGTCGAGCGAGGCGGAGCAAAATGGCTTGTCCGACCTCCTGGACGACGGGTCGAGTGAAGCGGAGAGTGCTGACGAAGGATCGGGCGAGATGGAAATAATATCCGACCACTGGGGGTCGGGGTCGGGCGAATCATAAAAATCCTTCGACCTCTGGGTCGGAGGTCGGGCGAGTCGGACTCACAAAGTCGGGGTCGGGAAGGCATGGAAAGGAACAGGGAAGCGGCGCCCGGGGTGGAGCAGGGACTCGGGCGGCGGCTTGCAGGTGGGAGAACAGAGGAAGCCGGGCGGCGTGACGGTGGAGAGCGGGGGTTCCGGCGGCGCTAGCGAGAGTAGGCTCGGGCAAGCCGGCTACGGCGAGCAGCGACGGAGGCAAGCAGCCGCACGGCAGCAGCGCGACGCAGCAGGGCAAAGGCCGGCCGGGTCAATTCTGCATCGGCAGAGAGGAAAAGAGAAGCAGAAAAGAAAATGAAGATTGGATTTCAAAGTAGATTTTTGAATTTAAGTTCTTTTGATTAGGTCCTATGATTTCGTTTACTTTGGGTTTTGAGATTTTTATTGAACACAATTGAGTCTTTATTGACAATAGATTTAGCGAGAATTTAGTTCGGGATGTTACACTAGGAGTCGGTCATTTGACGGCCACGTTGACGGGTAAGTCTTGCTGAGTATTAGTTGCTCAGGCTTTGTGGATTAATGTTTTGCAGGTGATTCTTCTATCTTTGGTTCGTGTGGTTGTGGTGGTTGGGAAGGGGAGGCACCCTCGGAGTGGTCCTTCGAGTGGGTTCCCGCTTCTCCGACCTATGAAGATTAAGCACCCGTGGGCTGGCGTGCTTAATTGTATCGTCGAGTTGTAATTGTTAGCTTCCGCTGACTATCGCTTGTTTTTAAACTACGTTTCCGCACTTAAATTATCTAAACCAATGTAATATCAACAGGTTTATGTACCCTTTAAATTATGTTTTGCGTGTCCTTGTTAATTATTGTGCTGTATGATCGCTTGCTTCGCCAAGTGGCACCCCAAATGATCCTGGATGAGCAACCGTACGATTTTATCGGACGGGGTTGCCACAAATAGGGGTCGGATTTCCCACAACTCGACCGCTGCGCTCCACCTCACCCCGTCAGGGTCGGGAGACCGCACGAAGCTCCGCCTCGCCCGACCCCAGGGGCGGACGAACCGCCTACCATGCCACGGATGGGCACGGCGGTGGCGGTTGGGAAATACCTATGACTCCCACGTCCATGGACAGGTGAGGATAACGACTACTCAAGCAAGTCGGGGAGTAAATGCGCACGACGCACACCGGCCGAAGGACTGTCACTGTTCCGACGACACATGGCCAAGCCCACTCCCCTACTGGGATGGGACATTCGTGAGTAACAACCTGACAGGCGCAAGGACGATGACGACCGGCACCGTTCCGCCGACCCCCGCCGAAAGACATTCCCCATACGGATGGGACACTCTTGATTGACGGGCACTCCCAGCACCGCCGTATCGGAAAGGCGCCGCCATACCGATGACGCCGTCCACAGCAACAGCCCCGAAGCCCGGGGAGTGCTGGAGATCTTTGATTTCGAGTGTACAACCGCGACCGCCGCTCCAGAGCCTCTCCTCCCTCTCTCTCTCTCACGACCACCGCGCAGCCCAAGTCTCACCCCTTGCAGTATAAAAGGGGAAGACTAGGGTTTTGTAGGGGACAGATCAATCGCGAATCACCCGACACTAAACCACGCACTTCGTTCATCTAGAGACTTGGGACGCCATCCCTCTCTTGCCCGTTTGTAACCCTCTACTACAAACAACACAAGTAACACGAGCAGCTCGAGACTGGACGTAGGGCGTAATTGCCTGAACCATTATAAATCCTTGTGTCCTCTTGCGAACCATCCGACCCCTAAAACGCGCATCCCACGATAATCACTAGCCGGTGGTAACGAACACCGACAGTTGACACGCCAGGTAGGGGGCTCTTGCGCGTTTTTGACAATCACCCGTTCAGCTTCGGATGGCCAACCACGCGAACGGATGGGTTCCCGGCACGATCATGTGTTTCGGGAGCCTCAGTTTCGTCGCCACAACGGAAGGCAGCTTGGCGCCGATCGGCACATCGGCCCTGACAATCGCCGCCCCCGACTCCCGTTGTGCGTCGGCGATCGAGGCAGCACGATTGCCTGGCAAGGGTTCGTGCTCCCCGAGGCCCTCCCGCAACCCTTTCGACTAGCCAGGCCAACTCCAGCGAAGGCACGACGACCCGCGTGTCATCGTGTGAAGACCTGTGCACCGCGAACATCGAGTTCGTAGGATGGTAGGCTACGCGTCGGAATCTTTCTTTGGCCTTCTCGACGAGGCAAACGGAGATTTCGGCACGGAATACAGCGAGGAGAATCATAATCCTTCTCGCGAATGCCTCATGGCACACTTGGAGGATCTCCCTAATCTAGAGAACGACTGCCCCATGACTCGCACAGTCATGGGAAGTGGAACTTCGTCCTGCGACGTACTGCCTGAGCAGTTACAGCGCAGAGGGAGGAGCTCCGAGAGGCTAAACGCCAATTGGAGCAAGAGCAAGCACAGATTGACCGCGAGCTCGCTCGATGCGGGGCCGAAGGACGCGCTCGCTCCACGGCACGCGACGTGCGTCAGCGGATCGCCGAGCAAGGTGACGGGTGCCCACGCTTTGCGTGGGCCAGCCAAAACCTCGCTGTGGTGGCAGCGTTGCTCCGGGGGCTCCCTGAGCCCGCCACGCCTGAGGCTCGACGCACTAAATGCAAAGTTGAGGCACTGCTGGCACATGCGACGGCGCAGCAGGCGGAGAGCTCACGGTCGCGGATTCGCGAACCGCGCACCCAGAACGTGTCTGTCCAGCAGACACCCTCTGGGATGGACGGGGCATCGAAGACCTTCGTCCGCGGTCGTCTAGGGGCAAACCACGACACTCGCGGCACCCTGGAGGCGGGCCGGTGCCAACCGAAGTACGGTCCCGGGGTGGGCCAAGCTCGCCACCCACGCCGAGGGGGGCGCTACGATGAGAACGAGGACAGGAGCCCGAGCCCGAATGCCACGGGACTGCGGGTCTTCAGTTCTCACATCCGGAGCACGGCGTTTCCGCGGCGCTTCCGACCCCCAACCAACGTACCGTAGTACGCAGGGGAAACCAACCCGAGCCTTTGGCTCGAGGACTACCGCCTCGCCTACGGAGCCGGGGGTGCAGACGATGATTACTTCATCATCCGCAACCTGCCTCTCTACCTGGCCGACTCAGCCAGGACGTGGCTCGAACACCTCCCCGCTGATCGGATCGCAAGTTGGTCCAACTTAAGGGAAGTCTTGGTGGGAAACTTTCAAGGGACCTACACACGCCTAGGCAATCCCTGGGACCTCAAGAAGTGCCGGCAGATATCGGGACAGACCCTCTGGGAGTACGTTCGCCGCTTCTCCCGGTAATGCAACGTGCTGCCGGACGTAGGCGACGCCGATGTCATTGGAGCATTCCTGTCCAGGACTACTTCCCGCACCCTGGTTCACAAACTAGGGCCCAAGAGCCCGCGAACGGCCAAGGAGCTCTTGGACATCGCGACCAGCCATGCCTCCGACGAAGAGGCAGTGGACGCGATCTTCGATCGCCCTCATGAGACCAAAGACAAACGGGATGAGGCCGCCAGCGAAGGCCCCTCTAACCGTTCCAACAACAAGAAGAAAAGCCGACAGCTCTCATCCGACGAATGGATGGTCGCGGCTGCCGACCGTAAAGATGCCAAGGCACCAGCAGCGGACACGCCAAACCACTTCAAAAAGAAGTGGAACGGGCCATGCCCCAACCACGAATACCCTGTGAAGCACCTCTAGAAGGATTGTTCACTCATGAAGCGGTTCCTAACCCAGGAGGCCAGGAAGGGTAAGCCGAAAGGTAAGCCCAGACAGGCCCCCGGAGGCGTCGACGACGGCGACGGCGGCTTCCCGAAAACCGATGGGTGCCTCATGATCTTCGCCGGGTCGGAAGCACACTGGAGAAAGTGCCGCGCGAAGCTCGAACGTGGCGAAGTTTTCGCAGCCGAGCCCGTGACGCCGATGTTCCTTCGATGGTCGGAGGCACTGATTACGTTCTATCGATCCGACCACCCAAGCCATGTCCCACGGCCGGGTCGATACCCACTAGTGATAGACCTAACATCGGCAAGAAGAGCCTCACTAAGATGCTCATAGATGGAGGTAGCGGCTTCAACATCCTATACGTGGAGACACTCGACGCCATGGGCATTGACCGGTCGCTCATCCAACCCACCGGACTGCCCTTCCATGGCGTCGTCCTTGAGAAACAAGTTGTTCCCCTTGGGTAAATTGATTTGCCTGTCACTTTCGGGACTCCAGCCAACTTCCGCATCGAGACCTCACGTTCGAGGTGGTTGGTTTCCACGGGTCCTACCACGCCATCTTGGAGCGACCGTGCTATGCGAAGTTCATGGCTGTCCCCAACTACACCTATCGGAAGCTCAAGATGTCAGGGCCGAAGGGGGTAATTACCGTTGGCTCTTCCTTCCGGTGCTGACGCGGACCCGCCCTAGAAAACTCAATCCGGGACGGATCCCGCATCTCGCCAGGATCCTGTTGGGCAATGCTCGGCGAAACGAGCATACACGTGGTACAACACAGACAGGATAAACAGCAATCTTTTACAAGATGAGTGAATTTAATACATCATTGTTTCATAAGTTAAAATTTTAAGTCTTACAACAATATCAGAATACGAAAGAGTTTTCGAGTCACAGACAAACATCGGAAGACTAAGAGGAGTACAAACTCCGACTCTCATGGTAAAGCAAAGCATGAACCATGCCCAGTGGCATCATGCTACTAGCCACTTCAAGATTCACTACGGCAAACCACAACGCTATCACTGGAGGTTCCCAAACTCTGGAAGCTACTCTTCCCACTGGCTATCATCGTGAGCGTACACATCGGCGCCTGAAAACCACGTATTCGCAAAGCGTGAGCTTCTAAGAAGCTCAACAAGACTGACCCGTCAATTTGGCTAACTACGGCCGACACCTAGACATGCTGGCTGACTCAGGGTAGGTTTACCTTTGCAAAAGTGACTCGCATTCCTGAACTATTCTTGGCCAAGTTTTAGCTCAGGTTAAGTGATTAGAATAGTAACTTTTGTTTGCACTGATCTAATTAATCATAAACAGAACAACAGATAAAATAATCATCAAAACTTAAACATCAATCTCATAGCTCATCATCTTAACTAGGATGTGGTGCGTTTCTGTGGAGTTCCCACGACTGCCCACCCCAGATCGCCTCCGAATCGGACACCGTAGGGCAGGTTCGACTTTACAATCACAAGGCTACGTAGGTTTGCTAGGCCCCGTTATACCCAGCATATGATTAGTATATTCAATGCTTGATCAGGCTCGGACCACACGGATCAGACAAGACTACGGTCACCCTGGTCCCGGACCAGTTGCCGACCTATTTGTACCCTGTCTAACCCTCCAACTTTTATCTTTCCTTAATCATCCATAGTCCTGTGTCATAATTTGTCATGTGCAAGTTTCAATCAAAACCCTAGCAGTCGCGAGCAGCGTCCACTCTGCTCGACTTCTACCGGTAAGTATCACTAAGCATAACATACTACAATGGATACCTATACCAAATACCGATAGGGTTTCCTATGGGAGAACAGATGCAACTATGGTTTCAATCAACTTCTAGAAACCTAATGCATATTCACGACACATAATGATAAAAGGAAAAAACTGGTTGTGCACCGGGGCTTGCCTGGTTCTCCGAGGTTGGTGTCGACTGCTTCTGCGGCGATTGACGACTCCGGGTTGATAGCTACCTCGTTCGCTTCAGAGTCTACATGATGCAATGAGAATTGATAAGAGTTACGATTTAACAATGCAATAAGTTGTTTTCATCACAAAATAAATGGTGTTTATCACTACCCCCCTTAGGTGTTTTAGGGTTAACCTAAATAATTCGACTTCGGCATTACATTTAATTGTATTGAGTGTGGACCTAACGGAAAACTTCTCATTTTTACCAGGATACTATTTTTAGTTGATAGTGTTCTCTGAATAGGAATTTTAAATTTGTTTGAGGTCAAACTGAATTTCCTAGTTTTATAAAAATTTAGTAAAATATGCTGTTATTCAAACTAGGGGCTAAATTGAAACTTTAGATTCTATCATGAGTTTATTTTTGGTTGATAGTGCTCTCTGGAATATGAATTTTGGAGTTTGGTTGAGGTCAAGTTGAATTTTTTATATTTTATAAAAATTCAGCAAAATTTTTGTTATTTAATATTATAAAATCAGAATTAAATACTAAATCTTAGTTGTAAAATCATGAACCTTGATGTAGACACCAGTGAGCACCAAACATAAAGTTTTTCTTTAGGGTTTCGATTTTTGGATGACTTTCATAATGTATTTTAGAAAATGACAAATTAAATTGGTAGTTTGGAGTATTTTTAATGACATGCATAGAATTTGTTGAGATTAAATCCTGAAAAACTTTCAGGGGCTGCACACCACCATGAGACAGTTTTGGTTCAAAGTTCCGCCCTAGCACTGTTCTGGAGCTCCAGTTAAAATTCAAAAACAGAAAAGGTTCACCTAATTATTTAGGAAGTTCCATGAACATTTTTTGAAAACGTGTTTCAGCAAAACATTAGTGCCTTTTACAAGAATTCCAATAAATTTTGGTTTGGCATTTTTAGATTTTTTCTCTATTTACTAGACATTTTACAAGATTGACTAAATAATAGGAAAATGGAAATTTAATTGGAAAAGGGGCAAAAACAGGGGCGGCGGCGGTGCTCCGGCGAGCCGGCGGCGAGGGAATTCGGCCAGGGAGCAGGGAAATTCACGCTCAGCACGTCGAGCCCCATCCGTGGGTGCGGAATTTGGTTGTCGGAACTGACCGGAGTATGGCTAGCGACGTGGGCTGTGATGGCGCCATGGCTCCGGTGGCGAGCTCGTCGGAGATGTACACTAGAGAGTGGGGAAGGAGGTCTAGGGGCTTCACCGTGGCGAGGGGAGTCGATTCATCGGGGTTAAAGGCCACAGGGACGGCCGGAAGATGGTCGACGATGAGCGAGCTCTCGGGCGGCGACAATGGCGTCCGATGGTGGCACGGCAAGTTCGTCGTTGCCGGTGAGTTCCTATGGGTAAATTCTTGTCAAACCCGTGTGAAAGAATGAGGTGATCTTGCCGGCGAGAGGAATCGAGGAAGGAGCGTACCGAGGCGATGAAATTGATGGTGGAAGGCCGATGAGGGTGCGCTCGGCCGGAGGAAGAAGAAGGCGTGTTCTCGGCGAAAGAGTGCACCACAGGGGGCCTTGGTAGTCGAGGAGCTGAAGGAGGAAGAGAGGAAGCTATGCGGCACGGTGGTGGAGCAGGGGGAGCTTCGGGCAGTGCTGGCACCGTGAAGGTGGGTGGCGGCGACAATGGTGACGCGTCGCGGAGAAAAACAGAGGAGGAAGAAGAATGAGGCGCGGGTGCGGTGAGGGAAAATGGAGGCGTAAGGGTAGCTAGGGAAGCCCGGGTGGCCTTAAAATGCTGTAGAGGGGGAGAGAGTAGTGTGCGTCGCCGATAAGCGACGGTGGCGGCGATTTCGTGCGGCGGGAGGTGGCGTGTGCCAGGGAGATGGCAGGGGCGCATGGGAGAGAGAGAGAGAGGAAGGGAGAGAGGAGGGGAGGGGAGATTCGGCCGGAATCTCCGCGAAGGGTTGATGGCATGGCGTGAAAAGGAGCGCCGCCCGGCGCTCGGCGCTGCTGCCAGCCGCTGCGGCGCGCCGGTTGGCCGTCGCAGCAGCGGCGGATTTCTTTAGATTTTTTTTTTCAATTTATTCAAAATGCCAATCTAAAATCAATCGGAATTCATACTTCCCAAGCCCGAAAATTTTTCAAACTTTTTTTCTGTTCTCAGAAGGTTATTGGGAACAACTTTCGTTAAAGGACAAGGTTCTAATTCGGCTTCTAAAAATTCATGAATTTCCAGTTATCTTCAAGTTTGTTTGAATTTTTAAGGGGTTTAAAACGTTTCCAAAAATTCTGATTACATCTGCAAAATTCCATTTTGAGGTGAATTAATTTTCATGTAAAAATATTGCTAGAGTTACTTACATAGGATTTTGATGGATTTCGGGTTGGGGTTTGAATTCTTTCCTATTAAAGAAGGATTTTGATCCTGGTAGTTAAAATCTCCCGACTTTAATAAAAGTGTTCTGTTATTTGCCAAATTTTTGTAGTGGTTCTTTGGAGTGTTTCAAACAACATTTCTTATTACTTCAAGTCTTGATTTTTGCTTCAAAGTGCATGATTTGACTATTAGGATTTACGATTTTTGCTGATGGATTCTGTGGTGATACCTGGGGTGTCACAGGTGCGCTTACCAATCCGAAATGGAGAGCGGCGAACTCACCTCCCAACCGTTGCATCGACGGAGGAGCTTGCTGCCATCCGACAGCAAGTCACTGTAACACTGGGTCCTTTGAGCCCGTTGCGGGAGTCAAGGAGATCCAGCTCGACCCCGACAACACCAAGGAAAAGGTGGCAAAGATCGGGACCTCCCTCTCCCCCAAATAGGAAAGCGCGCTCGTCGACTTCCTTCGTGCGAACATCGACATCTTCGCGTGGAAACCCTCGGACATGCCTGGCACCCGAGGGAAGTCGTCGAGCACTCCTTGCATATCAATCCGGGAGGTGAAGCAACGACTGCGCCGCTTCGATGAAGAAAAGTGCAGGGCGATCGGAGAGGAATCACCAAATTGCTGGCGGCTGGTTTCAGCAAGGAGGTCTATCACCCCAAATGGTTAGCCAATCCTATTTTTGTACAAAAAAGAATGGAAAATGGAGAATGTGTGTTGATTATACTAGTCTAAACAAAGCATGCCCAAAGGATCCGTTTCCTTTGCTGCGCATAGACCAGATCGTCGACTCGACCTCGAGGTGTGAAGCCCTCTGTTTCCTTGATGCGTATTCCGGATACCATCAAATCCCCATGAAGGAGTCCGACCAACCCGCGACAGCCTCACATCACACCGTTTGGCTCGTACTGCTATGTCACGATGCCATTCGGACTGAAAAATACAGGCGCGAGATATCAGTGATGCATGATCAGGTGCTTCGACGAGCTCATCGGAGACATCATCGAGACGTACGTGGACGACATCGTAGTCAAGTCCAAGAAGACCGACCAGCTCGTGACTGACCTGGAACAGACCTTCAGCAAGCTCCGAGCAAACGACATCAAGCTCAACCCCGAGAAATACGTCTTCGGGGTCCTGGGAGAGATGCTGCTCGGATTTGCCGTCTCCGAGGGTGGCATTGAAGCCAGCCTGGAGAAAATCATGGCCATTGACCGGATGGGCCCGATCCAGAACTTGAAGGGAGTACAACGCGTGAATGGGTGCCTGGCGACATTGAGCCATTTCATCTTGCGCATAAAGGCTATCCTGACGAAGCCGCTGATCCTAGTGCCTCCGACCGCTAAAGAACCACTCCTTCTCTACATCGCTGCGACGACCCAGGTCGTTAGCACCGACTTGGTTGGAGAGCGGAGGGAGGAGGGTCACGCCCTCAAGGTCCAGCGCCCGGTTTACTATGTGAGCGAGGTATTGTCTGACACGAAAACCCGATATCTTCAGATACTGAAGATCCTTTACAGCGTCATCATCGCAAAAAGAAAACTCCAACGTTACTTCGAGTCACATCCAGTGACCGTGGTCAGCTCGTTCCCCCTGCGCGAGGTCGTGGAAAATCGTGACGCGACGGGAAAAGCTGCGAAGTGGGCGCTCGAGTTCATGGGCGAAGTGATTACATACGCCCACCGAACGACGATTTAGTCCTAAACATTGGCCGACTTCGTGGCAGAGCGGATCGAAGTCTAGCTACCGACGGCACCTGTCGACCAAGAATACTAGGTGGTGTACTTCGACGGCTCACTAATGCGCAAGGGAGCAGGGGTCGGACTGGTCTTCGTCTGTCCCTTGGGGGGTGCGCATAAAGTACGCAGTCTGTCTGTTGTTTCCTGCTTCCAACAATATGGCCGAATACGAGACGCTCATTAATGGGCTCAAAATCGCCGATGAGTTGGGAATCCGACAGCTCGAGATTCGGGGTGATTTCCAACTTGTCGTTGGCCAAGTCATGAAGGAGTCCAGCTGCCACAATGACGCCATGGACGCGTACTGCCAGGAAGTCCGTAAACTGGAGCACAAATTCCATGGTCTCGAGCTCAAGCATATCCCAAGGCGGCTGAACGAAGAGGCTGACTCCTTAGCGAAGATGGCAGCCGGACGGGAACAGGTCCTGCCTAGGGTCTTCGCCCACGACCAGAGTCAACCATCAGTCCAGCTCAAAGACCCACAAGGGGTCGGCAGCAAGCCACTCCCGGGAGAGGGGGTCGGACCGACTTCAAATCCTCCAGGTCCCTGTGTTATGGAGATTGACGAGGCGCCCGCACAAGGAACCGACCCTCCGATCGATTGGAGAGCACCGTACCTCGACTGCCTCCTCAGGGGGGAGCTCCCCACGGACAAGACGGAGGCTCGGCACATCGCCCGCCGCACCAAATCCTTAGTCGTCATCGATGGGAACTCTACAAGAGGAGCCTGACCAAGATCTTACAGCGTTGCATCCCGATCGAACAGGGAAAACAGTTGCTGCAGGACATCCATGGTGAGATCTGCGGTCATCATGCTGCACACAAGACCCTTGTCGGAGATGCGTTCCGGCAAGGATTCTACTGGCCAACGGCTGTCAACGACGCCGCACAGATTGTGCGCACCTGCGAAGGATGTCAGTTCTACGCCTGGCAGACTCACTTGCCGGCGCAAGCACTACAGACCATCCCCGTCACATGGCCGTTCGCAGTCTGGGGATTGGACCTGGTCGGACCCCTCAAGAAAGCACCCGGGGCTACACCCATCTGTTGGTGGTGGTCGACAGGTTCACCAAGTGGGTCGAGGCCCGACCGGTTGTGAAGATCCGACCAGAAGAAGCGGTCGAATTCTTTCTTGACATCATCCACCGCTTTGGAGTACCAAACCCCATCATCACGGATAACGATACGTAGTTCACAGGGAAACGGTTCCTCAAGTTCTGCGACGACTACCATATCCGAGTCGATTGGGCTGCCGTGGTGCACCCCCGCACGAACAGGCAGGTCGAGCACGCAAACAATATGATCCTGCAAGGGCTGAAGTCTCGAATCCATAATTGACTGAAATAGTTCAGCGGTTGGTGGGCAGCTGAGCTCTCCACAGTGCTTCGGAGCCTGCGGACGATGCCTAGCCGGGGGATAGGGTTCACCCCCTTCTTTATGGTATATGGCTCTGAGGCCGTCCTGCCCACGGACCTCGACTACGGCGCACCGAGGATCAAGGCGTACGACGACGAGGGAAACTAGATGTCCCTCGAAGACGCAATGGATCAACTCAACGAGGCCCGAGACGTGGCGCTTCTCCGATCAGCCAAGTACCAGTAGCCGCTACGACGGTACCACAGCAGGAACATGCGGGAAAGGGCGTTCAACGTCGGCGACCTCGTCCTTTGCCGTGCCAGGAGCAGTAAGGACCATCACAAGTGTCGCCGCCATGGGAAGGACCCTACATCGTCTCGAAGATCCTCTGACCCGGCACGTACAAGCCGCAAATTGCGGATGGACAAGAGATCGCCAACGCCTGGAACATCGAACAGCTACGTCGTTTCTACCCCTAAACTCATATTCGATTTGTTGTTTGCACCCCCTGAAACAAGTGACGCCCGACCCCTACCGCACGGAGTCGGACCTCGCTCGGGGGCTACACCTAAAGGGTGCACGCACCACGTGCGCATCCTAACCCTTGTTTATTTGCTGTTCATTTGCAAAATCTATGTGAGAATAAGTGGAGGATAGGAAAAGTATGAGGTCAAATCGATCGGACCGCAAAATGCTTGCAGCCCTTGGAGGCTATGGCCACGACACTCACCGGCAAGACCAAATGATGATCCTATCTACGACTTATGCCTACCTAGGCTTCAACCCCCCATCTAGCGTTTAGAACCTAGGAAGGAAAGGTCATAGATGAGGAAAGCGTGAAGTCAAGTTGGTCGGGCTGCGAGTACCTACGGCCCCCAGGGTTATGATAACGACGCTCACCAGCAAGGCCGAACGCCAACCCTGTCCCTAGCTGGCGATTCTCGGGCTTCAAAAACAAAGGAGAAAGGGGATGAACACTTTTGTTAATTCCTGAAAAATGCTTCACGAACACACCTCGATGGTCAAAACACTTAAATCGTTCTTTTGATTCACAAAAAGTCCAAGTTCAGCCTCGGCCATCGTAAATACAAACTAACCGATCTACTTTTCTGTCTACTGGGGCAGGGGGCCATCCTCCTCCTCGATCCTCGCTGCTAGGGCCTGCGCCAGGGGAGCCATCTCCTCCTCGATGTGGTCCAGCTCGGCATCAGAGTGGCCGGGCGCGAACCCCTCGCTCATCAGGTCCAGCGAGATGTCGGAGTAGTGCGAGCGCGCGATGGCGAAGGCCCGATGAACGCCGCGACGCAGCGCGTCCGCTGCCATCCCGCGCGACCGAGCGACAAGGCAAGGAACCTGAGGCGCAAGGGAGCTCGACCCCACCTCTGTTGCGATCTCGAGGTCGGAGAGCGCCACCCCGACGGCGACGCGCAGCGTGTCGCGCTCCTCGGCTTCCCGCTTGAAGTCACCTTGGAGTTCCGACAGCACCTTCGCGTCCGCCGCTAGCTTCTCAGTGAGTAAAAATGCACAACCGAAAAGGCAGTTGTCTCCATGTCCATTAACTCTAGCTATTGGTGCAAACTTCAGATTATACTTATTTGTATCATAAGTTGTATCAAAACTTATAAAGTCTCCAAATTCCTTGGAATACCTCCTGTTATCCCCACTCGCCCAAAAGATGTTCCTCACTTTGTCATTTTTTGGACCTTCGAAATCAAAAGTGTAGTAGAAAAGTGGGTCTTCAGCTTGCACCTTACAAAACCAGTCCATTGCTGAGTCGTATCACTGCACAACTTTCATTTCTAATCTTGGTCTTCAAGTTAGTGACTTGTTTCTTTTTGTATGGTGTTGTTTCTTCTCTGATATAAGATAGGATAGCCATTATCTTTCTATCATTTATATTTGCATCACTGAACGTCTTAATAAGGCTCTTCTCCATATCAGTTGTCTTGGTTTGTGACCAAAGGGATTGCTTTTGATCTTTTGCAGCAAGAAGGTGGTTGTGCTCAAGGTTGACTCTTGTCACTTTCCACATACCCCCGGGTGAGTGTCACAATCATCTCAATTAGACATTTTGTGTGATCTGTGGTATTTGTCTTCCCACTTTTTGGAATCTTGTTTGGAGTCGGTGGTGTTTCAATGGCTGCTTTCCCTTCTTTTCTCATTTTTTGTACACCAGTTGACATACAATCATCTTTTTGATTCTTGTTCCTGCTATACATCTTCTTGTATGTCCTTCTTGTAATATTTCCAATGTTTCATCCTTGTTTTCCTTGTAGTGATAAGTATGCCATTTTGTTACTGAGAATCCAACAATGAATCCATAGTCATTGTAAAATTTTTATGCTTCCTCATGTGTTTTGAATTGCATTCCTAGTAGTGGGACATGGTAGTTGTCATTTTCCTGAGATAATCTTTCAGCTGCTGCGATGCTTTGACTCTCTGCCTCTATAGCTTCTAGTTCTTTTCCCTCGTTTGACCCCTCTGATGCAGATTCTAATTCTTCAGGTTCATTTGGGACAAGTACTTCACATGCATTTTGACCACTTCCTTCTGGTGTCTCATTTGGACCAGTGTTGGATGTTGCAGCTTAGTTAGTAGCTATGTACTCCACATCTCTTTTGCCAGATAGGATATTGTACTGTTTCTCCTGCTATTGGTCGTTCTTCTTAAATAGTTGTTGCTGCATATTTAACAAATGACTCTTCTTGAACTGAATAATCCATGCGAATCTCATTTGATTGTACTGCTGCAAGATATGAGAAGGTTGGGACTTCCTTGGTATGTCTTCTTCATGAATAGTTATTGCTGCATATTCAACAAATGACTCTTATTGAACTGAATAATCCATGCAAATCTGATTTTGACTTGTACTGCTGCACGCTATGAGAAGTTGGAGGTTGCTGTCTTAGCATGTCTTCAGACTTACTAGTAGTGAGATACATGTTTGTGTCATGTGATAAGGTAAGAGCAATAAAGAATATTATTAACATGACTTTTTCATGCATGTACTGATCTAACATTACAGTTTGGAAATATACTACTATTTGCAACTTACATCATATTGAACACGACCTTATAGTAGTTCCATGTAGCTAAAATTCATGGGCATGTCAAGCTAAAAAAAAAAGATGATCTACTTATATTACATAGTTCACAGGCAAATAGAAAATCTAATAAAGTTTTACTTTACCTCATGCTCCTCTTGGTTTAGTGCTCTAGATAAGTTATACTCATGCATAAGTGCTATAGAGCTACCAATGTCCTGTGTCACTCTTGTACGATTATAATCTTCACTGGTCCCCTACATTTCAGAAACAAAGACTTTATTAACAATAACAAGCAAAACTTTTGTTCTTACTAGATAAGGTGAAATAGTTGAGAAAGAAATGTCTTCTCTTCAAAACAAAGGAAAAGGAACTGAAATACAATCGCAACCATAGTTACCTGCATATAGTTACTTGATAACATCATAAAAGTGTTAAAACTCTGACTACTATGAATGTCCATCCCTGAATAGCTGTTCATGTGCAATGCATTCTGCAAATAAAAAAAATTCAAATACTCAATACAACAATTGCATGTCTGCATTACTGCACATAGTAGTATTAAAGTGCAACTTAAACATTTATGGGGTCAAATGAATGTTGCATCAATACAACATACTGTGAGAACCGTCCGATTCACATTCAAGTTTATCGAATGTACCCACTGTCCATTAACGGCACGCGAATGCAACACCCGATAAAAGTGAATGTAAACCCGGTAGGCCCCCGACATGCTTCTCAAGCAACGCCCAAGATCACAAGCACATCGGATTTTAACAACATGATTCACATAGCAAACAGCCACAAGGTTCAATTACATAAATTTTAAAGTTATTACAGACCAAAGTCATCAAGCTGAAAATAAAAGAAACAACAGCGGAAGCGACTAGCAAACGTTCAGAGCGTGCTGCAATACAAGTTTTGAAATAAACCAAAAGCGATGATGCTCAGCCCACGAACATCACCACAGCGCCAACGACGCGCGGCTACTCCTCGCCCTCGCCGGCATCGGCGGGGACAAAGTAGCCGAACACCAACTCACCCTCACCTGCAAAAACTTAAGCAACAAACAATGAGTACGAAGTGTAACATTTCATGTGAGTGAAGCCCAAGAAAAGTTTAAACTAATTATGATTTAATGCAAGAAATAAATTAAAGAGGGGAATTAATCAAATGGTGGGGGATTATTAAAAAGAAATTAAGTGAATTTCTCCAATTTGAGGTTCCAACATAATTATTAAGAAGAAATTAATACATTGCTCCAAATTGTTGTTTAAACATTAAAATAAAGTTCACACTAAATAATAATGCTAGGCAAAAACTTAAATTTTAAAGTGAAATTCAAAAATTCAAATTTATTTGAATTCTGAAATCTAACTGGACCTATGTGTAATTTCCTGAAAAATTCTAGGCCATTCTGAAAGTGTTCCTGGAGTAATTTGGGCTTTTGTGCAATTTCCTGAAAAGTTCCAAGCCATTTTGAAATAATTCTGAATCAGTCTGGACCTCTATCCAATTTCCATTATTAGTTGGGCCTTTCTGCAAAAATCTGCCTGCCCACAGGGCCCGCTGGCCAGCCAGCCGTCCGCCCGCCCGGTTCTTCTCCCGCGCGCGCCGCTCCTTTCTCTCTCCTCGCGCTCGCTCTTCCAGGCCGACCGCGCGCAGGGCTCGGGTGCCACCTGCCGCGCGCGGCCTGCGCGCCCGCGCGCGTGGCACCCGCGCGACTCGCCCGGCGCGCAATGAAGCTGCCTCGGTCTCCCCGGCTACTCCTTCGCGCGCGCTCCTTCCTCGTCTTCTCCCCGCGCCCGCGTCTCTCTCTCTGCTCGCCTCCGCCGTGTAGACGGCCGCCGCCGAAACCACGCAACACCGCCGTGCATCGCACTCCTCGCCATCCGCCGCGGTTTTTCAAAATCGACGCGTCCGAGGCATTGCCACTTTTCCCCGTGCTCGGCCGCCGCCATTTCTCACCGACGTCGCCGGATTTGTCGCCGCCGCCGCCGCCATTCCTCGGCCGAAGTGTAGACTCGCGGTGAGATCGGTGTATCGGTGAGAATCCTCCCTAATTCCTTCTACCCCTAGCTTCGTCAGGGCTCCAGGAAGCTTTCCGGCCAGGTCGGCCACGTCGTCGAGCGCTGCCGCGCCGCCGCGCCATCGCCGCCGCTCGGCCGAGCCGCCACCCGCCGCCGTCGCCACTCCGGTACACCCTCGCGGGTCCCACTTGGGTCAAACGAGGTCGCTGGGCTATGCTGGTGCTCGTGATGGCCTCACCTTCGCCCGCCGTCGCCGGCAACCCCGCCGCCCGCCGCCGGCCGGCTCGGCTGAAGCAGGGCAGCAGCAGTAACCCTAGCAGGGTTACTGTTTTCCACTGTTCTATTGATTTTAATTCCTTTTAATCGGCTGAAAATTTCCAAAATGCATAGAAAATTCAATTTAGCTCAGAAAAATGCGAATCCAAATGTTTTAGAACCAGGAGAAATTCTAATATTTATTAAAAATATAAAACCTCATTGTGTGGAAATAATTATTTTTGGCATTTATTTAATTAACCAAATTAGCCCAAAACCCTAATTAAATAGTTAATAATTATTAAAATGACGCGGACCCGCCCAGAGAACCCCGTCTCGGGACGGATCCGTTCAGTCGTTAAGCCAGGATCCTGTTGGGCAACGCTCGGCGAAGCGAGCGTACACACGATACAACACAGGCAGGATAAACAGCAGTAATTTAAGGAGGAAGAAATTAAATACAACATTAATTCCTGGGTTGTAGAATAAGTCTTACAAGAGTTCAGAGCGCACAATAGAGTTTAAAAATCGTAGCAGCGGAAGACTCGATTACAGACTCCGACACTCAAAAGCTAAGCAAAAGCATGCACCCTGCCCGCGGGCGTCATGCTGCTGGCCACTTCAAATGTTACTGCGGCGACTCGCACAGTTCCCACTGGAGGTTCCCTACCTCGGGGTGAGGTTCCTCCCAGTGGAAGCCAGCGTCCTGGTTCTGCGCGTCGATTCCTGAAAACCACATATCGCTAACGCGTGAGCTTCTAAGAAGCTCAACAAGACTGACCCGTCAAAAGGCTGACTACAGCCGACTTCTAAACATGAAGGCTGATAAGGGTGGGTTCTATTTGCAAAAACGGACCCGCAACCTGAACTACTCTTGGTCAATTTTAGCACAGATTAAGTAGTTAAGATATAACTTTAATTAGCACTAGTCTAATCAAACAATATGAAAATGACAAGTAAATATCAATCATCAATTGTCAATCTCATTGCATCTCATCTTATTGCTGAAATGTGGTGCGTTTCACGAGCATGCTCACTAACTGGGAGCGACAGCGGTTCGAAACGATTTTTATACCCTGCAGGGGAAAACCTAATCGTACGACACGTGCGTGTCCCAGACTCGCACGTGGCAACCGTTCACACCAGCTCCTGCAACGTCAATTCCCTCCTACGTCTGCCTTAGCAGCGCCGCATCCCACCAGACAACACGTCCCAGACGGTTTCTGTGGAGTTCCCACGCTGCCCACCCCAGATCTTCTCCTAGTCAGACACCGTAGGGCAGGTTCGACGTTGCAATTACTAGGCTACGTAGGTTTACTGGGGCCCATTACACCCAGCATACGATCAGTACGTTCAACACTCGATCAGACTCGGACCACACGGATCAGACAGGTCTACGGTCACCCTGGACCCGGTCCAGTCGCCGACCTACTTGGTATCCTGTCTGACCCTCAAACTTTTATTCTTCTTTAATTATCTCATCATCGAGTGTCGTAATGAATCAAGTGGTAGTTTCATCCAAGATCCTACCTTTCGCGAGCAGTGTCCACTCTGCTCGACTTCTACCGGTAATAACCTACTAAGCATAGCAACTATCTGGTCATCTATACTACTACCGATAGGGTTTCCTATGGGAACAAATGCATCTAAGGTTGCAATCAACTCCTAACAACTTAATGCACAATCATGATATGACTCACTGAGTTGCAAAAAGAAAATTTAAAACAGAGTTAGTGCACCGGGGCTTGCCTGGCTCTTCGGGGTCTTGGTGGATCTCTTCTGCTGGAGCGGAGGAGTCGGGCTCCGCAGCTACTTCGCGTGCTTCGGAGTCTACATGATGCATTATGATTAAAATTATGAGAAGTTCAAGGATTTATAACAAAATATCGTAAAGCTTTTGCTAAGGGGTATTTGAGGGTTTCATTTTGCGACGACTAGAATTAGGGTTAAAGATGAAAATTTCATTTGCACTAAGATTTTATTTTTACTAGGTAGTGCTCTTTGAAATATGAAATTTGAAATTTGGTTGGGGTTTAGATTAATTTTCTAGATTTTATTAAAATTCAACAAAGTTCTTGTTATTTAAAATGGTAAAATCAGAAATAACTATTAAACCTTGGATTAAAATTATGAAACTTTATGTAACTACTCCTGAGAATCAAAACTAAAAGTTCTGTTTTTGGGTTCAACATTTTGGAGTACTTTTATAATGTATTTTAGAAAAAGGTAAATTAGTTAGGCAGAATGGAGTATCTTGAATAGGTTACATGTAATTCTGTGGTCCTAAAATCCTGGTAAAATTCCAGAGGATGTCTTCTGTCATGCCACACTTGTAGATAAAATTTGAGCCCTAGAATTGCTCTACAATTTGAATTAAAATTCATAAACAGAAAAGATTGTTTTAATTATCCCTAAAAATACGAGGTCATTTAGGAAAAATTGTTTTGACAGAAAATTAGTACACCTCATGAGGGTTCTAATAAATTTTAGTTTGGAATTTTTGGAGGTCTCTGTGATTTGTTTGGCATTTTACAAGACAGGACATTATTGAAGGAAAATAGAATTGCAACAGTGGTTAGGGTAGAACAGGGGGCTGAGCTCCGATGAGCTCCGGCCGATGATTCGGTCAAAACGGCTGATCGGCTGCGCTCGATCCTTGACTCTACACCTTCTACAGGCTAAGACGAAGCTCGGCAGCACGATAACGGCAAGGTTCCATCACCGGGGAGGGGTGCTCACCGTGGAGGTCGACGGTGGCGGCGGTGAGAAACGGTTCCCGAAGAGATGAGCTGAAATCCGGGGAGGGGAGAGCGCTGTGAGCTGCACAATGACTTGACGAGTGAGTTGAGCAAAGGAAGAAGCACTGAATTTGACCGGAGCATGGTCGGCGGCGAGGGGTGGCGGCTCTGCCCGAAGCTCAATGATGGAATCACCGGAGGAATGGCGGAGTAAGGAAATTGGTTGGTCCAGGAGACTCACCGTGATGCAGTGAAGCTATTTGACGTGGTTAGAGGTCGCGGGGATGGCCGGAATATTGAGGTCGACGGTGAGCTCAACTGGCGGCAGACAGAGGGACCGACGGTGGCGCGAGTGTTCTGTCGTCGCCGGCGAGTTCCTGTGGCCGAGTACTTGTCAAAGCCAATCACCGGGATGAGATGAAGTAGCCAGATGAAGGAATTGGACAATGAGGGTACCGTGAAGACGAATTCGATGGATTAGGGTTGGGGCGGTGCTCCTGTTGCCGGGGAGGTCGACTGCCGTGTTCCGGGCGGAGGGAGCGACGAGAGTGTAATTCGATCAACTGAGAGCTGCACCAGGGTGAGGGGAGTTGTTTAGGCAAGGTTTGATCAATGGAGAAGGGTCGGAGATAGGGTTTCACCGTGAACTCTCCCTCGGCGGTAATGGCGACGGTGGCACCGAGCGAGGAGAAACAGCAGGGCTTGCGTAGGGGTGAAATTGGGCGCGGGGAAAGTTAGAGTAGGGTTCAGCGCACTCTTTTAAGCCATTGCGTGGAGAGTTAGAGAGGGGAGCAGAGGGGAGCGACGGAATTGGCCGGCGGGGGCGGTGGCGTGCCGCAGGGGCTCTGCCGAGCGATGAAACGGCGCGCAGCAATGAAGACAGGACAGGGAGAGAGAGAGAGCAGAGGGGAGGAGAAGATCTTCGGCGATCCTTTGCTCGGCGCTTTGAAGTCGGGCGCGAAAAGGCGAGCCGGCCGGCGGAGGAAGCGGCCCTGCCGAGCGGCGGTTGGGCAACGGGGGCGGGCGCCCTGTAGCTCATCCGACAACTGACGAATTCAAATGAATTGCTACTGGTTCAAATTGAAAACCTTACCTCCTCAGCTCAGAAAATTATGAAAATTTTTGTGTATGTTCAGGGAATTATTTGAACACTTTTTATTTAGGGTTCGAGTTCTGAATCAGCTCTCAAAATTTCTTGAATTTATGGGTCCACTTTAGTTTGTGTGAATTTTAAAAGGGTTTGAACCTTCTCCAAAAATCTTGAATAAATTTCTAAAATTCTGTTTTGAAGTGAACTTAATTGTTATGCAAAAATATAGCTAGGGTGTTGTGGAAATTTGGTGGTTCATGCATTAGGGTTAGAGTTCTGCCTGACGAATACAATTTTCGACACTGCGGGTAGAAATTCTTCGAACTTGGCAAATGGGTTCTGAGGATCATTGAAGTTTTTGTAGAACTCCTATGAGGTATTTTAAACAACATTATACTTACTTCCATTATTGGTGTTGCTTTTTGGTGTGAATTGTTGTCGATTAGGGTTTTACGTTGCCGATTTAAGTCCTGGGTGACACCGGGGTGTCACAGCCTCCCCCCCTAAAAGAAATCGCGTCCCGAGATTTAAGCAGAGGGTTAGGGTAGGCATAGGTACCTATGGGGCTGGGAGTAGCTCGGGGTAGTGGGATCGAAGAAACTCTGCAGACTCCCATGTGGCCTCGTCTTCCGTGTGGTTGCTCCACAGAACCTTGTAAAACTTGAGTGTCCGTCTTCTAGTGACTCGCTCTTTTTCATCTAATATCTTAATTGGACGCTCTAGGTAAGTTAAGTCTGGTTGCAATTTTTGCGCTTCTGGAATCACTTGATCTACGGGTGCCTTCAGACACTTCTTCAGTTGCGAGACATGGAAGACATTGTGTATCCCTGATAATTCTTCTGGCAACTTCACTTGATATGCCACTGGTCCGCATTCGGCTGTGATAGGATATGGACCTATATGCCGGGGTGCTAATTTGCCTCTGATCCCGAATCGTCGAACTCCTTTCATGGGTGATACTCGCAGGTAAACGTAGTCTCCTATTTCGAATCTTAATGGTCTGCGCCTCCGATCTGCATAGCTTTTCTGCCTCGACTTGGCGGCCTTTAGATTGGCTTGAATGACTCGTACTTTCTCTTCGGCTTGTTGCACCAGATCTGGTCCCAAAATAATTCTTTCGCCTGCTTCTGACCAGTTGAGTGGCGTTCTGCAACTACGGCCGTACAATGCTTCAAAAGGTGACATCTTGATGCTGGCTTGATAGCTATTGTTGTACGAGAACTCCGCCAAGGACAGATAAGTGTCCCATCCTTTTCCATGTTCCAAGACACAAGCTCGAAGCATGTCTTCAAGTATTTGGTTTACTCTTTCGGTCTGGCCATCTGTCTGGGGATGGTAAGCTGAGCTATGAATTAGCTTGGTTCCTAGTGACTCATGTAGTTGCTTCCAAAATCGACCGATAAACTGGGTACCTCGGTCGGAGATGATCGTTTTAGGCACTCCATGTAGGCAGACTATCCGATCAATGTATAACTGTGCATACTTCTTCATGGTGTATCTGGTCGACACCGGGATGAAGTGGGCCGTCTTTGTCAAACGGTCTACTATGACCCAAATTGAATCTAACTGCCGGGCTGTCAAGGGTAGTCCGACAACGAAATCCATGCTTATATCTTCCCATTTCCATGACGGAATGCTCAAGGGTTGCGACAACCCTGCACCCTTCAGGTGGTCAGTCTTTACTCTTCGGCACGTGTCACATTCTGCTATGTATCGAGCGATCTCTCTCTTCATTCTGGTCCACCAAAATTTCTTCCGCAGATCTTGATACATCTTGTTACTGCCAGGATGAATAGAGTACTTAGATAAGTGAGCCTCATCCATGATCTTCCTTCGGAGCTCGTGATTCTTGGGTACTACTAGTCGATTCTTGAACCATAGAACTCCGTCTTCGTCTTCTCGGAAGCACTGCATCTTCTTATCTCGTAGTCCTAATCTGATCATTTCCATGCCCTTGTCAATCTTTTGGGCCTTGGCTACCTCGTCTCTAAGTGTTGGCACTAAGGCTAGGTTGTAGAGGGCTCCGTGAGGTAGAATTCTTACGGTTGGCTCTAGTCCCTCGGTTGCTACTCCTTGATCTAAGTAGTGGCAATGGGCGTTTCTGCTAAGTGCATCTGCAACCACGTTAGCTTTGCCCGGATGATAATGGATCTCTATTTCATAATCCTTGATTAGCTCTAGCCATCGCCGTTGCCTCATGTTCAGCTCATTCTGAGTGAAGATATACTTGAGACTTTTGTGGTCGGTGTAGAGGTGCACTAGGTTTCCCAATAGATAATGCCTCCACACCTTTAGAGCCAATACCACAGCGGCCAACTCCAAGTCATGGGTGGGATAATTCAGTTCGTGCTTACGGAGTTGCCTAGAAGCATAAGCAATCACCCGCCCTTCTTGCATTAATACGCAACCAAGTCCAATGCCTGACGCATCGCAATATACGTCAAAGGGCTTGTTCAAATCTGGTTGGGCGAGTACCGGTGCTGTGGTCAAATGCTTCTTCAAAGTCTGAAAGGCTTCTTCGCATTTTTCTGTCCATTTGAATTTCTGGTCCTTCTTGAGCAGTTCTGTGATGGGTTTAGCAATCTTGGAAAAACTGGGAATAAAGCGACGATAATACCCTGCTAATCCCAAGAAACTTCGCACCTTGTGAACTGTTGTGGGCGCCTTCCATCCCACCACATCTTGTACCTTTCCCGGATCTACAGAAATGCCTTCTGCGGACACCACGTGACCCAGAAACTGAACACGCTCAATCCAGAATTCGCATTTGCTAAATTTGGCGTACAGCTGATGATCTCTGAGTCTTTGCAGAACTATGCGAAGATGCTGAGCATGTTCATCGGCCGTCTTCGAGTACACAAGGATGTCATCAATGAACACCACTACAAACTTATCCAGCTCGGGCATGAACACTGAGTTCATGAGGTACATGAAGTACGCTGGTGCGTTAGTGAGTCCAAACGACATCACCAAGTACTCATATAGTCCATATCTTGTGGAGAAGGCCGTCTTCGGAATGTCCACGGGACGTATCTTGATTTGATGGTATCCTGATCGAAGATCGACTTTAGAGAAAACTTTTGCTCCAGCCAGCTGATCAAACAGAGTATCTATGCGTGGTAGTGGATATTTGTTCTTGATAGTGACCGCGTTCAAAGGGCGGTAATCCACGCATAGTCTCAAGGATTGGTCCTTCTTCTTTACAAACAATGCTGGACATCCCCAAGACGAGGAACTGGGCCGTATGAAACCCTTGTCCAGCAATTCCTTCAACTGCGTCTTCAGCTCTGCCAGCTCTTTGGGTGCCATCTTGTACGGTCTGCGGGAAATCGGAGCTGTGCCTGGCTGTAGCTCAATCTGGAACTCCACATCTCTGTCCGGTGGTAAGCCAGGTAATTCTTCTGGGAACACATCGGGGAATTCCTTAACCACCGGTATTTCTTCCAGACTTTTTCCGACGACATGGCAGACTTGTTTTAGGGCAGATCTAGGATGGTCTAGGTTTATAGATACGGAACCGTGAAGTGGGGAGGTTAAGTGGACTACACGGTTAGCAACATCAAGGATGGCATTGTGGTGCTTCATCCATTTCATGCCGATGATAAGGTCGATACCCTGCCCATCTAAGATTATGAAAGAGGTAGGATAGATGTGGTTTCCTAACTTTAGGGGTGCCTCACTTAAGCCATAGTTGGACAATATGTTACCCCCAGGAGATTTTATGAGGAAGGGTGGCTCGAGGGGAATGGTGATCAGGCTTTTACCCTTAACAAAATTTTTACTGATAAAATTGTGGGTGGCACCGGAATCAAATAGAACGAAGGCTGAGTGGGTAGAAAGTGAGAACATACCCGCCAGTACTTGCTCTCCTTCAGAAATATCTTCGGCCGTGGTGTGGTTCACCCGACCAGTCCTGGTGTTCCTTTGTCCCCTTTGCTGACCTTGACCCTGGTTCGCCTGTTGGTTGCCCCTAGCTTGCTGATTGGAGGGGCACTCGCGGGCGAGGTGCCCGGGTAGTCCGCAGGTGAAGCAGGGCGTGCCTGGTCCAGGACGGGCGCCCTGTTGAGGTGGGCGGACACCCTGGTTTCTCTGTGGTGGCGGTGGTGCGCGGTAGCCAGCCTGCTGTTGATTCTGTGGAGGTCGGTATGGCTGTTGCGGAGGACGGAACGATGGAGCTTGCGGCGGGGTCGCCCTGTACTTCCTACCATCTGGTGCAGTGTACACCAGACGGTACTTTGGTGGCGGGGCGTTTGATGGTCCACTACTGGCGCGCTTCTTCTCCCGCTGCTCTTTCTCCAAATACTCTTCGGCGATGAGGGCGTTGCTCACCAGCTCGTTGAATGAGCCGCCTTGGTTCAGGGCCAGGCGACCCTGGAGCGTGAGGTTTAGCCCTTCCATGAAACGGTATTTCCGTTTCGCGTCCGTGTCCACTTGCTCTGGAGCATATAGGGCAAGCTGGTTGAACACACGGGAGTAATCATGCACCGTGCGGTTGCCCTGTGTCAAGGCCATGAACTCTTTGGCCTTCCTTTGCATAAGCCCTGCGGGGATGTGATGAGCGCGGAAAGCCTCCCGAAATTGCGCCCAGGGCACCTGGGTGTTTTCCGGGAGGGTGGCTAGGTAGTTAGCCCACCAAGCTCCGGCGTGCCCTTGGAGCATCTGGGCTGCGAACAACGTCTTCTGCGTCTCCGAGCAACGGAGTAGTCCAAACTTGGCCTCGTAAAACCATCTCTGATCTACTCCTCATCTGGCTCTGGGTCTGAAGCTTCGGGATCCGACACCTCTGACTCAGGCGCACCATCGTTAGCGGGAGGGGGCTGCTGTGCCTCCAAAAGTCCCGCTATCTGATGCTGCAGATGATGGTTCTCGTGGGAGAGGTCCTCAGCTAGCACAATCGCATTATCCCTGAGTATCTCTAGCTGGTGAATGTGCTGCAACATAATGTTGATGTCATTCTCCCTAGCGTGGACTTGGGCAGTCTTAATCTCAGAAACCGCCTCTAGCTCAGTGATGCGTGTAGCGCGCGCGTCGCAGCGAGCACGCAGTGCATTGTTCCTACTCTCCAAGTTCTGTACGTTCTTCTTGAGTTGGGCTATCTCCACATGAGCCTGACGCAAAGCCTGTCGATCCATCTGGGCAGTGAGAACAGTGTCCTCATGCAAGTTGAGCATTGCTAGGCTCAACGTGAACAAGGGAGTGACGTGGTCCATCTCTCCCCTGAAAGTCCTCTTCTGTGCACTCTTAACGTTACGGTGCCAGGTGCTGTTAACCTGGTCCCGTATGGGGAACATCGCTGCTGGCTTGTCTGCCAAGTCTTCTGTATGCTTCTCGCATATCCTCAGTAGGGCCTGATGAGCAGCTGACTCAATGGCTTCGGTCTTGTCCGAACCGAAGGTGGTGGTGGTGTAAATCTCTCCGTTGGCCTGCTGAGGGTGCGTGGGGAGTGTAACTGTGGCCGAGCAGCGTGGCAGATCATACTGCCGATACTCCCGAACCTGAAACCAAGGGGCCTCCGGATAACCCAGTGACTGCAAGGTCTGACCAAGTATATCCACGAATCCCTTGCGTCCTGATTGCTTAGTGACGTAGGTAGGGGTGGAGTCTTCAACGCCTATCTCCGCGAGTCCATGCTCGATCGTGTTGGCGTCCATCTGCATCACAGAGGTGAACAATATTTTATCAATCAGAAGCCACATGTTGACACAAAGTTCAAAGCATGCTAAATCTTCCGGTACATAAAATATTTTTCACCCCTGCGTAAAAGGTAATCCAAGTTTGGTCACTAAGGATGCTAATTAGCAACAGTCGAGCTGTCCAAGGGGCTCTACCATCTAGTTGACCTGTCAAGGAGACAATCTTCCCATCGAGGAAAGTACTGTAAAAGGCTCAATGGTATGCAAGGAATCTGCTCGGACTCGGTTGAGGTCACACAATCTCTAAGGAGGAAGGTATCCAGGTTGACCCCTTTTAACTTCTGTTGGTGTTATAGCCATTCTTGATGGAATTCTTACTCCTGGATGGTTTTAGTATAAGTTTAAAGGGTTTTATTATTTCTTCATGCAATGCAATCCTATATCGGCCTATACGTCCTCACAAATAAAGAGAAAAATACGCTTAGGCGGTGGCAGAGTCGCACTCAAGTTAGCCGTTACTACTCGTTCTAAACGGTACCGAGGTTAGCGTACCTGCAGAAAATGCATCACAGGCAGTTGCAATATGATATATTTCAAAAATAAAGACATCAACCCATATCATTGCCATATGGGTCGCCCCGAGTAGGTCACGTACGGGGATCACGTGTCCGACCTTCCCTGCGCGGCGACAGACTGCACTTTACCTCAGGCAGCGGAGGTATGGGAGTGTTCCGCAAAACCGAAGTCGTGAGGAACAAACTCATCTCTTGTGTGCCAAAGACACAAGACTCCACTGTTGCGAAGGTCTGCTTTCGCAACAGGTCCGTAACCCACACCTCGTACGGTAGAGGTCCGCTTTTCTCCCTAAACGGCAAGGGGGCGTACTATATTACAGCGAACATAGTACCTCCTTCTATACCACCACGGTATAGAACGCTACTGTCGCATACGCAACAGGGGTTTCTCGACTTTTTACCGCAGTCGAGCGGCGTGCCTTACCTTGCTTACCTTAGCGTCGGTGCGTCGTTACAGAAATGTAAATCTAGAGTGGGTTTAGTTAGCTCCTATACTAGGTTAGCTTGCCACCTGATAACCTATTAACTAATAGGGCGCGTACCTCACTCGCACGTAATTTTCGAAAATATGCCTTAAACGTTATACCGTTTCCCAACATGGCTCTGATACCAAGCTGACGCGGACCCGCCCAGAGAACCCCGTCTCGGGACGGATCCGTTCAGTCGTTAAGCCAGGATCCTGTTGGGCAACGCTCGGCGAAGCGAGCGTACACACGATACAACACAGGCAGGATAAACAGCAGTAATTTAAGGAGGAAGAAATTAAATACAACATTAATTCCTGGGTTGTAGAATAAGTCTTACAAGAGTTCAGAGCGCACAATAGAGTTTAAAAATCGTAGCAGCGGAAGACTCGATTACAGACTCCGACACTCAAAAGCTAAGCAAAAGCATGCACCCTGCCCGCGGGCGTCATGCTGCTGGCCACTTCAAATGTTACTGCGGCGACTCGCACAGTTCCCACTGGAGGTTCCCTACCTCGGGGTGAGGTTCCTCCCAGTGGAAGCCAGCGTCCTGGTTCTGCGCGTCGATTCCTGAAAACCACATATCGCTAACGCGTGAGCTTCTAAGAAGCTCAACAAGACTGACCCGTCAAAAGGCTGACTACAGCCGACTTCTAAACATGAAGGCTGATAAGGGTGGGTTCTATTTGCAAAAACGGACCCGCAACCTGAACTACTCTTGGTCAATTTTAGCACAGATTAAGTAGTTAAGATATAACTTTAATTAGCACTAGTCTAATCAAACAATATGAAAATGACAAGTAAATATCAATCATCAATTGTCAATCTCATTGCATCTCATCTTATTGCTGAAATGTGGTGCGTTTCACGAGCATGCTCACTAACTGGGAGCGACAGCGGTTCGAAACGATTTTTATACCCTGCAGGGGAAAACCTAATCGTACGACACGTGCGTGTCCCAGACTCGCACGTGGCAACCGTTCACACCAGCTCCTGCAACGTCAATTCCCTCCTACGTCTGCCTTAGCAGCGCCGCATCCCACCAGACAACACGTCCCAGACGGTTTCTGTGGAGTTCCCACGCTGCCCACCCCAGATCTTCTCCTAGTCAGACACCGTAGGGCAGGTTCGACGTTGCAATTACTAGGCTACGTAGGTTTACTGGGGCCCATTACACCCAGCATACGATCAGTACGTTCAACACTCGATCAGACTCGGACCACACGGATCAGACAGGTCTACGGTCACCCTGGACCCGGTCCAGTCGCCGACCTACTTGGTATCCTGTCTGACCCTCAAACTTTTATTCTTCTTTAATTATCTCATCATCGAGTGTCGTAATGAATCAAGTGGTAGTTTCATCCAAGATCCTACCTTTCGCGAGCAGTGTCCACTCTGCTCGACTTCTACCGGTAATAACCTACTAAGCATAGCAACTATCTGGTCATCTATACTACTACCGATAGGGTTTCCTATGGGAACAAATGCATCTAAGGTTGCAATCAACTCCTAACAACTTAATGCACAATCATGATATGACTCACTGAGTTGCAAAAAGAAAATTTAAAACAGAGTTAGTGCACCGGGGCTTGCCTGGCTCTTCGGGGTCTTGGTGGATCTCTTCTGCTGGAGCGGAGGAGTCGGGCTCCGCAGCTACTTCGCGTGCTTCGGAGTCTACATGATGCATTATGATTAAAATTATGAGAAGTTCAAGGATTTATAACAAAATATCGTAAAGCTTTTGCTAAGGGGTATTTGAGGGTTTCATTTTGCGACGACTAGAATTAGGGTTAAAGATGAAAATTTCATTTGCACTAAGATTTTATTTTTACTAGGTAGTGCTCTTTGAAATATGAAATTTGAAATTTGGTTGGGGTTTAGATTAATTTTCTAGATTTTATTAAAATTCAACAAAGTTCTTGTTATTTAAAATGGTAAAATCAGAAATAACTATTAAACCTTGGATTAAAATTATGAAACTTTATGTAACTACTCCTGAGAATCAAAACTAAAAGTTCTGTTTTTGGGTTCAACATTTTGGAGTACTTTTATAATGTATTTTAGAAAAAGGTAAATTAGTTAGGCAGAATGGAGTATCTTGAATAGGTTACATGTAATTCTGTGGTCCTAAAATCCTGGTAAAATTCCAGAGGATGTCTTCTGTCATGCCACACTTGTAGATAAAATTTGAGCCCTAGAATTGCTCTACAATTTGAATTAAAATTCATAAACAGAAAAGATTGTTTTAATTATCCCTAAAAATACGAGGTCATTTAGGAAAAATTGTTTTGACAGAAAATTAGTACACCTCATGAGGGTTCTAATAAATTTTAGTTTGGAATTTTTGGAGGTCTCTGTGATTTGTTTGGCATTTTACAAGACAGGACATTATTGAAGGAAAATAGAATTGCAACAGTGGTTAGGGTAGAACAGGGGGCTGAGCTCCGATGAGCTCCGGCCGATGATTCGGTCAAAACGGCTGATCGGCTGCGCTCGATCCTTGACTCTACACCTTCTACAGGCTAAGACGAAGCTCGGCAGCACGATAACGGCAAGGTTCCATCACCGGGGAGGGGTGCTCACCGTGGAGGTCGACGGTGGCGGCGGTGAGAAACGGTTCCCGAAGAGATGAGCTGAAATCCGGGGAGGGGAGAGCGCTGTGAGCTGCACAATGACTTGACGAGTGAGTTGAGCAAAGGAAGAAGCACTGAATTTGACCGGAGCATGGTCGGCGGCGAGGGGTGGCGGCTCTGCCCGAAGCTCAATGATGGAATCACCGGAGGAATGGCGGAGTAAGGAAATTGGTTGGTCCAGGAGACTCACCGTGATGCAGTGAAGCTATTTGACGTGGTTAGAGGTCGCGGGGATGGCCGGAATATTGAGGTCGACGGTGAGCTCAACTGGCGGCAGACAGAGGGACCGACGGTGGCGCGAGTGTTCTGTCGTCGCCGGCGAGTTCCTGTGGCCGAGTACTTGTCAAAGCCAATCACCGGGATGAGATGAAGTAGCCAGATGAAGGAATTGGACAATGAGGGTACCGTGAAGACGAATTCGATGGATTAGGGTTGGGGCGGTGCTCCTGTTGCCGGGGAGGTCGACTGCCGTGTTCCGGGCGGAGGGAGCGACGAGAGTGTAATTCGATCAACTGAGAGCTGCACCAGGGTGAGGGGAGTTGTTTAGGCAAGGTTTGATCAATGGAGAAGGGTCGGAGATAGGGTTTCACCGTGAACTCTCCCTCGGCGGTAATGGCGACGGTGGCACCGAGCGAGGAGAAACAGCAGGGCTTGCGTAGGGGTGAAATTGGGCGCGGGGAAAGTTAGAGTAGGGTTCAGCGCACTCTTTTAAGCCATTGCGTGGAGAGTTAGAGAGGGGAGCAGAGGGGAGCGACGGAATTGGCCGGCGGGGGCGGTGGCGTGCCGCAGGGGCTCTGCCGAGCGATGAAACGGCGCGCAGCAATGAAGACAGGACAGGGAGAGAGAGAGAGCAGAGGGGAGGAGAAGATCTTCGGCGATCCTTTGCTCGGCGCTTTGAAGTCGGGCGCGAAAAGGCGAGCCGGCCGGCGGAGGAAGCGGCCCTGCCGAGCGGCGGTTGGGCAACGGGGGCGGGCGCCCTGTAGCTCATCCG
This sequence comes from Oropetium thomaeum, assembly GCA_001182835.1. Classification (NCBI taxonomy): domain Eukaryota; kingdom Viridiplantae; phylum Streptophyta; class Magnoliopsida; order Poales; family Poaceae; genus Oropetium; species Oropetium thomaeum. The sequence goes on along the minus strand of LFJQ01000020.1, from coordinate 1,534,851 downwards.
ACAACTGACGAATTCAAATGAATTGCTACTGGTTCAAATTGAAAACCTTACCTCCTCAGCTCAGAAAATTATGAAAATTTTTGTGTATGTTCAGGGAATTATTTGGAACACTTTTTATTTAGGGTTCGAGTTCTGAATCAGCTCTCAAAATTTCTTGAATTTATGGGTCCACTTTAGTTTGTGTGAATTTTAAAAGGGTTTGAACCTTCTCCAAAAATCTTGAATAAATTTCTAAAATTCTGTTTTGAAGTGAACTTAATTGTTATGCAAAAATATAGCTAGGGTGTTGTGGAAATTTGGTGGTTCATGCATTAGGGTTAGAGTTCTGCCTGACGAATACAATTTTCGACACTGCGGGTAGAAATTCTTCGAACTTGGCAAATGGGTTCTGAGGATCATTGAAGTTTTTGTAGAACTCCTATGAGGTATTTTAAACAACATTATACTTACTTCCATTATTGGTGTTGCTTTTTGGTGTGAATTGTTGTCGATTAGGGTTTTACGTTGCCGATTTAAGTCCTGGGTGACACCGGGGTGTCACATAAAATATGGGAAAAATTTATAAAACCCTAGATTTAACCCTAGTTAGTGCTGTTGTGTCATGACAAGTAATTAGAGTTATTAGCACCTCCTAAACCACTGCAATTTAATTGATCGAGGTTGAATTATCGACAAAACCCTAATTGCTAAATCGACACCGATCACTTTATTTGTCAACATCAGTCAATCACTACTAATGTTAACTTTATTTTTGCATCATGTAGACGCCGACGTGAACGAAGTAGCCGTCGAGGCAGACCCAGGTTTTTCTGAAGACACCCCTGTCGCAGACTCCGAAGACTATTCACAAGGCAAGCCCCGGTGCACTACCGTCTTTAAACCTTCTCTTTTATAACAAGTATTGTAGATCATGTGATGTGCATTTAGGTTAATAGGAGTTGAATGAAACCCTAGATGCATGTGTTCCAGTAGTACCCAGTTTGGAATATTGGTACAGGTAGCTCGATGTAGCCGCTATGCTTAGGTCTACTCTTCGGTAGAAGTCGAGCAGATTGGACCCTGCTCGCGATATGATAGGAATTGAGTGAAACCCCCACCTTACTGCAGAACTATTTGTTTAGTCAAGGTTTAATTGGGAAGAAATCGGGGTCAGGCAGAGAATGTTAGGAAGCAACAGACCGGGGTTCTGTGTGCTGTAGCTCTGTCTGATCCGTGGGGCACAGTTGATTGAGTATTGAACGTACTGTTCACATGCTGGAACTATGGGAACCAGTAAACCTAGGTAGCCTAGAGAAGGCAAAGTTGAACCTACCTTACGGTGTCTGATTGACGGCGGTCTGGGGTGGACAGTGTGTGAACTCCACAGGCACCGTCCGGGACGGTGACCTGGTGGGACGCGGCACTGTTAAGGTAGCGTAAGAGGGAATTAGCTTTGCCAGATCTGGTGCGAACGGTTGCCACGTGCGGTCCGGGACGCGCACGTGTCGTGTGACCAGGTTAACCCTGCAGGTGTAAATCGTTTCGAACCGCTGATACTCTCAGTCTAGAGTACTACTCGATCTCTCTGTCGCATACGATAATAAGTGAACAAAAAGTGAGATTATGATTATGATTGAAATGCTTGTATTGATTAATGTTTGTCAACTTGATTGTTTAGCTACGGTGCCTACTAAAGTTCATTTTCTTAAACTCAATTTGAGCTAAAACTTGAAAGTAGGAAAAAATTAATTAGCTAAGCGTGTCTTTTGCAATTTACCCTACCCCGTGTCAGCCATGCATGTCTAGGTGTCGGCTGTAGTCAGCCTGTTGACGGGTTAGTCTTGCTGAGCTTCTTAGAAGCTCAAGCTTTGCGACTTGTGGTTTTCAGGAGGTTTCGATGCGACCGGTGGTTTTGGTGGCCAGCAGTGGGAGGAGTCGTCTCCTGGTTGGGGTAGCTTTCAGTGGGAGCCGCTCGATTAGTTGCTGCTTTGTGTGTGTGGCTAGTAGCAAGGCGCCGTTGGGCAAGGCCCTTGCTTTTGCTTAGAGTCAGAGTCGGAGTCTGTACCTCTAACTCTCGTTTCCGCTGTATTGTAAAAAACCAGGTTTAGATTCAAACTCTGTAATCACTCCTGTAATATTTCTTCCTACCCTTAATTCGTGCTTTTTACTGCCTGTGTTGTACTCTGTGAACGGTCGCTTCGACGAACGTCGCCCAGAATGGATCCCGGGAGGAGGATCTCCCCCGTTTCAGGGGCGGTCCGCCACAGCTGGTATCAGAGCCATTCTGGGACGGGTACAACCTTTTTAGGGCATATTTTCGAAAACCGCGTGCGAGTTAGTAGCGTGCCCTAGTAGAACTAGGTTGTATCAGGTGGCAAGCTAACCTAGTGTAGGGTCTAACAAAACCCAGTTAGATTTATTATTCTGTAACGACGCACCTACGTTAAGGTAAGCGAGGTAAGGTACGCCGCTCGACTGCGGTGAAAGGTCGAGAAACCCTGTTGCGTTAGCAACAGTAGCGTTCCGTACCTTAGAGGTATGGAAGGAGGTATTAGGTTCGTTGTAACCTAGTACACCCCCTTGCCGTTTAGGGAGAGAAGCGGACCTCTACCGTACGAGGTGTGGGTTACGGACCTGTTGCGAATGCAGACCTTCGCAACAGTGGTGTCTTGTGTCTGTGGTACACAAGAGATGAGTTTGTTCTTCGCGACTTAGGTCTCGCGGAACACTCTCATACCTCCGCTGCCTGAGGTAAAGTGCAGTCTGTTCGCCGCGCAGGGAAGGTCGGACACGTGACCCCGTACGTGACCTACTCGGGGCGACCCATATGGCAATGATATGGGTTGTTGTTTTTATTATTAATATTATACTATGCAACTGCCTGTGGTGTGTTTTCTGCAGGTACGCTAACTGTTGCGTAAGAACGCGTAGACACGACTGACTTGAGAGATCGATCCTGCCACCGACTTAACGTATTAGGTTTTGTTTTTGTGAGGGCGTATAGGTCGATAAAGGACTGCATTGCATTGTAAAAATTGAAAAGTCACACAAATGGTAAACTGCTAAATCTTAAACCAGAACACGTTAAAATCCTTCAAACTTATACTAAAGCCATTCAAGATCAAAACTTCCATCAGCAACAGTTGTAACCATCGTAACCTTGATTCCGGGGTGTAGTCCACTCTTGCACCCAAATTGTGATCCATTCCTTTTACCAGAAGTCGCATGCCTGCTTGACTTAGGTATCGACATGTGACTTCCGTGAAGTAAATCCTTCTCCGTCTTTGTATCTGCAGATGTCGGGCAACTCGGTTGACAATGGTTCGGGGAACTATGGGGCTGAGCACTCCACCCCTGCTAGGATGACCCAAGAGTCGGGGCGCAGGGGGTTTGTCCAGTTGCTCCATCAAACCCTAAAGTCGCTAGGCTATGAAGAGACTCCTTGGTTCCGGGTCCGGGAGTTCAAACGGCATGGCCTACCCCGCAGCTCAGCCGAAACTACACTGCCCGCTCATCCTCACCGAGCCAATGGAGAAATCTGGACCACCACTGGAGTTGGGACGGACGAGACGGAAGCCATTGAAGCCGCAGCTCTCCAGGCTCTATTAAGGCTATGTGAGGGACACTTAGCAGATCTCGCAGATCAGCCAGCGGCCCTATTTCCGATACGGGACCAAGTTGATGGTGTCTGGCGCCGAAACGTCAAGAATGCAATTGCCAAGACTCTCAAAGGAGAGAAAGATCATGTGACTCCGCTGTTCACGTTGAGCGTAGCTATGCTCAACTTATATGAGGACACAGTGATGGCAGCCCAATATGACCGCCAGGCTTTGGGACGAGCTCACAAGGAGCTAGCGCGAACCCCAGATGAAATTGGAGGCGTAGGGAGCAGCAGCAATGAACCGTGTGTTCGCTGTGATGCCCGGGCGCAACGCATTGCCGAACTCGAGCATCTTGCTACAGCTAGACTTAACCTGGTGCAGGCCAGGAATGATGACTGCCAGGCCCTGCTGGAGCAGATCCACCAGCTGGAGATTGCTCGGGATGAGGCTCTTCAAGTAGTTGAAAACCTCGTTCATGAGAATCACCACCTGCAGCACCACATTGCTGGACTCTTAGAGGCACAGCAACAGCAGCATCCACCACCAGCCGGCGAGGACGCGTCTGAGTCAGGAGTGTCTGACCCAGATGTAACCTACCACGAGTCCGATGAGGGGCAAGGCAGTGGAGATGACGCCAACCCCTAGGACCGCGACTTTGTAGGCTCGCTGACTGGTAACGAGTGTTAATTGTGTAGCTAAGTGGTGTCAGGTTGGTAGTAGTGTGTTTTGATTTTATCCCTTAGATGTGGTTCACCATGGTAGCACTATGTTTTAATCTGCTGTAAATCGGAAGTGCATGACAATGCGGGTTGTAATGCGGGTACCGATGTATTGTCATGATTTTGGAAATGAATGTGACTGTTTTCTATGTGCATACTATGTGTGTTACATATGTACATTCAATTGTTGTACCATGGTAGGTTTAAGAATTGAAGACCACACTAACGGAACCGTCGATTTGTGAAATGCAGCATGGTGCGAAGCGAAGCTGGAAGCTCACAAGGTGGAGAGGAGCAGAACCCACCACCCCCACCAGGTGCTCCAACTCTCGCCGAAGCAATGGCGGCCATGATGCAAAATTCCATTCAGCAAGGAGAAATGCTGCGAGCCCTTCTGGAGGACCACAACCAGAACCGGGAACGCCGCGGTCAGCGTGAGAACAGCACCTACTCGGACTTCATGGCGACACATCCGCCCGAGTTCAAGGATGCAAGGGAACCGATGGACGCAGACAATTGGATCCGTGCCATTGAGGCCAAATTTGGGCTCATTCGGTGCACCGATCACCAGAAGACCTTGTTCGCGGCCCAGATGCTGTATGGGCACGCAGGCGCATGGTGGGCCAACTACGTCGCCACTCTTCCACCTGGTACGGCGGTACCGTGGGAGCAATTCAAGGAAGCTTTCCGCGCCCATCATATTCCCGCCGGGCTGATGCAGCGAAAGGCCAAGGAGTTCATGGCCTTAACTCAGGGAAACCGCTCCGCCCACGAGTACTCCAGAGCGTTCAACCAGCTGTCACTTTATGCTCCGGAGCAGGTCGACACGGACGCGAAGCGTAAGAGCCGTTTCATGGAAGGGCTGGACGTTACACTTCAGTCCCGCATGGCTCTGAACCAAGGCGGTACCTTCACTGAGTTCGTGAGCAACACTCTGATTGCAGAAGAGTACCTTGAGAAGGAGCAGCGCGAGAAGAAGCGAAGCGGTGGTGACCCTTCCAACGCGCCACCCCCGAAGTATCGCTTGGTCTATACTGCGCCGGATGGGAGGAGGTACGGGTCCGTTCCTCCATCGGGACCGTCCTTCCGCCCGCCGCAGCAGCAGTACCGACCCCCGCGTTACCAGCAGCAAGGCGGAAACCACGCACCGCCACCCCCACCGCAGCAGAATCGGGACGCCCGTCCACCTCAACAGGGCAACCGACCGGGACTCGGAGCTCCATGTTTCACTTGTGGACTCCCGGGTCACTTCGCTCGTGAGTGTCCTACCCGCAGGCAGCAGGGTAACCCGGGTCGCCAACAGGGCTCGGGGCAGGACCAATCCAGGGGGCAGAAGGCAGCCAGATCGGGTCGGGTGAATTATACCACGACCGAAGACATTGCCGAAGGTGAACCAGTGCTGGCGGGTATGTTTTCACTCTCTGGTCACACCGCATTCGTTCTGTTCGATTCTGGTGCCTCTCATAATTTCCTTAGTCGAAACTTTATTGAGGGAAAATATTTCAACACCATTCTTCTAGATCCACCTTTTCTTATAAAATCACCGGGGGGTTGTATCATATCACGACAAGGGTTAAAAGAAACACCACTAAATTTAGGCGGACGTTCCTACCCCACTTCCTTCATCATCCTTGACGGCCAGGGCATCGACATCATTATTGGAATGATGTGGATGAAACACCACCAAGCCATCCTTGACATAGCCAATCGAGTAATCCACCTAACCTCACCACTCCACAGCTCCGTATCCCTAAGGTTAGATCACCCCAGATCCACTTCCACCCAAGTCTATCATGCCGTGGGAAAAAGTTTAGAGGAGATTCCGGTGGTGAAGGAGTTTCCGGACGTGTTTCCGGAAGATCTACCAGGGTTACCCCCAGATCGGGATGTGGAATTCAGGATTGACCTACAGCCAGGCACAGCGCCAATTTCTCGCAGACCATACAAGATGGCGCCAAAAGAGCTGGCTGAGTTGAAGGTACAACTGAAGGAGCTGTTGGACAAGGGTTTTATACAACCCAGCTCTTCTCCTTGGGGATGTCCGGCTTTATTTGTGAAAAAGAAGGACCAATCCCTACGATTGTGTGTTGACTACCGCCCCTTGAATGCGGTCACAATCAAAAACAAATATCCACTACCCCGCATCGACATCTTATTTGATCAGTTGGCTGGAGTTAAAGTCTTCTCCAAGATAGACCTTCGGTCAGGCTATCACCAGATCAAGATTCGACCAGAGGATGTTCCGAAAACTGCATTCTCTACAAGATATGGTCTGTATGAGTACTTGGTGATGTCTTTCGGACTCACCAATGCACCAGCCCATTTTATGTACCTTATGAACTCTGTCTTTATGCCAGAGTTAGACAAGTTTGTTGTCGTATTCATCGATGACATACTGATCTATTCCAAGACCGCAGAAGACCACTCCGAACATCTCAGAACGGTCTTGCAGAGGCTGAGGGATCACAAGCTGTATGCCAAATTCAGTAAGTGTGAGTTCTGGATTGATCACGTCCAATTCTTGGGACATGTGGTCTCCTCAGAAGGCATTGCAGTTGACCCAGGAAAAGTGCAGATTATTCTTGAATGGGAAGCACCAACCTCAGTCCATGAGGTACGCAGTTTCCTCGGGATGGCAGGATATTACCGTCGGTTCATTCCAAGCTTCTCAAAGATAGCTAAACCAATCACTGAGCTGCTCAAGAAGGGCAACCAGTTCAGGTGGACCGACAGTTGTGAGAAAGCTTTCCAAACTCTGAAGAAGCACCTAACTACAGCCCCAGTGCTAGCGCAGCCAGATCTGAGCAAGCCATTTGATGTGTACTGTGATGCATCTGGTATTGGTCTTGGCTGTGTATTAATGCAAGAGGGTCGAGTGATCGCTTATGCTTCCAGGCAACTCCGTAAGCATGAGCAGAACTATCCGACTCACGACTTGGAGCTAGCAGCGGTCGTACTGGCACTAAAAGTGTGGAGACACTATTTGTTGGGGAATTTGGTGCATCTGTACACCGATCATAAGAGTCTGAAGTATATCTTCACTCAAAATGAGCTCAACATGAGGCAAAGAAGGTGGCTTGAGCTGATTAAGGACTACGAGTTGGAGATTCATTATCATCCTGGCAAGGCTAATGTCGTGGCAGATGCTTTGAGCAGGCATGCTCACTGCCATTACCTAGACCAGGGGATTTCCACAGGAGAAGAAGAAGTAGCCCTACGAGTTCTACCTCATGGATCATTGTATAATCTTGCTTTGATCCCAACCATTAAGGATGAGGTAGCAAGCGCTCAACAAGCAGACAATGGGATGAAGAACATCAGACTCAGGTTAAAAGATAAAAAGATGCAGTGTTTTCGAGAGGATAAAGACGGGGTGTTATGGTTTAAGGACAGGTTGGTAGTTCCGAAGAATCTTGAGCTTCGCAAGAAGATTATGGACGAGGCTCATCTGTCGAAATATTCCATTCATCCCGGTAGCAATAAAATGTATCAAGACCTGAGGAAGAAATTTTGGTGGACAAGGATGAAGAGGGAGATTGCCAAATATGTGGCCGAGTGTGACACTTGCAGAAGAGTCAAGGCAGATCATTTGAAAAAGCCCGGACTTCTGCAACCTTTGAGTGTTCCTGCTTGGAAATGGGAGGATCTGAGCATGGACTTCATAGTGGGATTACCCGTGACCGCTCGACGCCATAACTCCATTTGGGTAATTGTGGACCGACTCACAAAGTCCGCTCACTTCATACCAGTGAACACCAACTATCGAATGAAGAAGTATGCAGAGCTGTACATCGCCCGAGTCGTCAGTCAACACGGAGTGCCAAAGACCATTATCTCCGATAGGGGAGCCCAGTTTGTTGCCAGGTTTTGGGAGCAACTACATGCGGCCTTGGGTACCAAGCTGATAAGGAGTTCAGCGTACCATCCCCAGACTGACGGACAGACCGAAAGGGTCAATCAGATTTTAGAGGACATGCTGCGAGCCTCAGTACTAAATCATGGCGGGAATTGGGATGAGTACTTGCCCCTGACAGAATTTGCTTACAACAACAGCTACCAGGGAAGTATTCAGATGTCACCCTTCGAGGCATTGTATGGGCGGAGTTGCAGGACTCCGTTGAACTGGTCCGAGTCAGGTGAGAGGGTGATACTTGGACCAGACCTAGTTCAACAGGCAGAAGAGAAAGTGAGGTCCATTCAATCTAACTTGAAGGCTACCCAATCCCGACAGAAAAGTTATGCAGATAAAAGACGACGGCCCTTGAGCTTCGAGGTGGGTGATTCTGTGTATCTGCGGGTCTCGCCCACCAAAGGAGTGCAGCGATTTGGTGTGAAAGGCAAATTGGCTCCAAGATACATTGGTCCATTTCCTATCCTGGAGAAGTGTGGATCAGTGGCGTACAAGCTAGAATTGCCAGCTCACTTGTCAGGGTTGCACAATGTTTTTCATGTGTCGCAACTAAAGAAGTGTTTAAAAGCTCCATCTGACAAAACTGTACCAGAAGTGGAAGGTTTACAACCGGATCTAACTTACTCCGAGAAGCCTGTCAAGGTACTCGATGAGAAAGAGCGAGTCACCAGAACCCGGACCATCAAATTTTATAAGGTGCAGTGGAGCAATCACTCCGAAGAAGAAGCAACGTGGGAATCCGAGGAATTCCTTCGTACACACTACCCCGAAGTCCTTCCACCATCACTAGGTATCCCAAATTCATTCCACCTTGCTCCTAAATCTCGGGACGAGATTTCTTTTAGGGGGGAGGGTTGTAACATTTCATGTGAGTGAAGCCCAAGAAAAGTTTAAACTAATTATGATTTAATGCAAGAAATAAATTAAAGAGGGGAATTAATCAAATGGTGGGGGATTATTAAAAAGAAATTAAGTGAATTTCTCCAATTTGAGGTTCCAACATAATTATTAAGAAGAAATTAATACATTGCTCCAAATTGTTGTTTAAACATTAAAATAAAGTTCACACTAAATAATAATGCTAGGCAAAAACTTAAATTTTAAAGTGAAATTCAAAAATTCAAATTTATTTGAATTCTGAAATCTAACTGGACCTATGTGTAATTTCCTGAAAAATTCTAGGCCATTCTGAAAGTGTTCCTGGAGTAATTTGGGCTTTTGTGCAATTTCCTGAAAAGTTCCAAGCCATTTTGAAATAATTCTGAATCAGTCTGGACCTCTATCCAATTTCCATTATTAGTTGGGCCTTTCTGCAAAAATCTGCCGGCCCACAGGGCCCGCTGGCCAGCCAGCCGTCCGCCCGCCCGGTTCTTCTCCCGCGCGCGCCGCTCCTTTCTCTCTCCTCGCGCTCGCTCTTCCAGGCCGACCGCGCGCAGGGCTCGGGTGCCACCTGCCGCGCGCGGCCTGCGCGCCCGCGCGCGTGGCACCCGCGCGACTCGCCCGGCGAGCAATGAAGCTGCCTCGGTCTCCCCGGCTACTCCTTCGCGCGCGCTCCTTCCTCGTCTTCTCCCCGCGCCCGCGTCTCTCTCTCTGCTCGCCTCCGCCGTGTAGACGGCCGCCGCCGAAACCACGCAACACCGCCGTGCATCGCACTCCTCGCCATCCGCCGCGGTTTTTCAAAATCGACGCGTCCGAGGCATTGCCACTTTTCCCCGTGCTCGGCCGCCGCCATTTCTCACCGACGTCGCCGGATTTGTCGCCGCCGCCGCCGCCATTCCTCGGCCGAAGTGTAGACTCGCGGTGAGATCGGTGTATCGGTGAGAATCCTCCCTAATTCCTTCTACCCCTAGCTTCGTCAGGGCTCCAGGAAGCTTTCCGGCCAGGTCGGCCACGCCGTCGAGCGCTGCCGCGCCGCCGCGCCATCGCCGCCGCTCGGCCGAGCCGCCACCCGCCGCCGTCGCCACTCCGGTACACCCTCGCGGGTCCCACTTGGGTCAAACGAGGTCGCTGGGCTATGCTGGTGCTCGTGATGGCCTCACCTTCGCCCGCCGTCGCCGGCAACCCCGCCGCCCGCCGCCGGCCGGCTCGGCTGAAGCAGGGCAGCAGCAGTAACCCTAGCAGGGTTACTGTTTTCCACTGTTCTATTGATTTTAATTCCTTTTAATCGGCTGAAAATTTCCAAAATGCATAGAAAATTCAATTTAGCTCAGAAAAATGCGAATCCAAATGTTTTAGAACCAGGAGAAATTCTAATATTTATTAAAAATATAAAACCTCATTGTGTGGAAATAATTATTTTTGGCATTTATTTAATTAACCAAATTAGCCCAAAACCCTAATTAAATAGTTAATAATTATTAAAATATGGGAAAAATTTATAAAACCCTAGATTTAACCCTAGTTAGTGCTGTTGTGTCATGACAAGTAATTAGAGTTATTAGCACCTCCTAAACCACTGCAATTTAATTGATCGAGGTTGAATTATCGACAAAACCCTAATTGCTAAATCGACACCGATCACTTTATTTGTCAACATCAGTCAATCACTACTAATGTTAACTTTATTTTTGCATCATGTAGACGCCGACGTGAACGAAGTAGCCGTCGAGGCAGACCCAGGTTTTTCTGAAGACACCCCTGTCGCAGACTCCGAAGACTATTCACAAGGCAAGCCCCGGTGCACTACCGTCTTTAAACCTTCTCTTTTATAACAAGTATTGTAGATCATGTGATGTGCATTTAGGTTAATAGGAGTTGAATGAAACCCTAGATGCATGTGTTCCAGTAGTACCCAGTTTGGAATATTGGTACAGGTAGCTCGATGTAGCCGCTATGCTTAGGTCTACTCTTCGGTAGAAGTCGAGCAGATTGGACCCTGCTCGCGATATGATAGGAATTGAGTGAAACCCCCACCTTACTGCAGAACTATTTGTTTAGTCAAGGTTTAATTGGGAAGAAATCGGGGTCAGGCAGAGAATGTTAGGAAGCAACAGACCGGGGTTCTGTGTGCTGTAGCTCTGTCTGATCTGTGGGGCACAGTTGATTGAGTATTGAACGTACTGTTCACATGCTGGAACTATGGGAACCAGTAAACCTAGGTAGCCTAGAGAAGGCAAAGTTGAACCTACCTTACGGTGTCTGATTGACGGCGGTCTGGGGTGGACAGTGTGTGAACTCCACAGGCACCGTCCGGGACGGTGACCTGGTGGGACGCGGCACTGTTAAGGTAGCGTAAGAGGGAATTAGCTTTGCCAGATCTGGTGCGAACGGTTGCCACGTGCGGTCCGGGACGCGCACGTGTCGTGTGACCAGGTTAACCCTGCAGGTGTAAATCGTTTCGAACCGCTGATACTCTCAGTCTAGAGTACTACTCGATCTCTCTGTCGCATACGATAATAAGTGAACAAAAAGTGAGATTATGATTATGATTGAAATGCTTGTATTGATTAATGTTTGTCAACTTGATTGTTTAGCTACGGTGCCTACTAAAGTTTATTTTCTTAAACTCAATTTGAGCTAAAACTTGAAAGTAGGAAAAAATTAATTAGCTAAGCGTGTCTTTTGCAATTTACCCTACCCCGTGTCAGCCATGCATGTCTAGGTGTCGGCTGTAGTCAGCCTGTTGACGGGTTAGTCTTGCTGAGCTTCTTAGAAGCTCACGCTTTGCGACTTGTGGTTTTCAGGAGGTTTCGATGCGACCGGTGGTTTTGGTGGCCAGCAGTGGGAGGAGTCGTCTCCTGGTTGGGGTAGCTTTCAGTGGGAGCCGCTCGATTAGTTGCTGCTTTGTGTGTGTGGCTAGTAGCAAGGCGCCGTTGGGCAAGGCCCTTGCTTTTGCTTAGAGTCAGAGTCGGAGTCTGTACCTCTAACTCTCGTTTCCGCTGTATTGTAAAAAACCAGGTTTAGATTCAAACTCTGTAATCACTCCTGTAATATTTCTTCCTACCCTTAATTCGTGCTTTTTACTGCCTGTGTTGTACTCTGTGAACGGTCGCTTCGACGAACGTCGCCCAGAATGGATCCCGGGAGGAGGATCTCCCCCGTTTCAGGGGCGGTCCGCCACAGCTGGTATCAGAGCCATTCTGGGACGGGTACAACCTTTTTAGGGCATATTTTCGAAAACCGCGTGCGAGTTAGTAGCGTGCCCTAGTAGAACTAGGTTGTATCAGGTGGCAAGCTAACCTAGTGTAGGGTCTAACAAAACCCAGTTAGATTTATTATTCTGTAACGACGCACCTACGTTAAGGTAAGCGAGGTAAGGTACGCCGCTCGACTGCGGTGAAAGGTCGAGAAACCCTGTTGCGTTAGCAACAGTAGCGTTCCGTACCTTAGAGGTATGGAAGGAGGTATTAGGTTCGTTGTAACCTAGTACACCCCCTTGCCGTTTAGGGAGAGAAGCGGACCTCTACCGTACGAGGTGTGGGTTACGGACCTGTTGCGAATGCAGACCTTCGCAACAGTGGTGTCTTGTGTCTGTGGTACACAAGAGATGAGTTTGTTCTTCGCGACTTAGGTCTCGCGGAACACTCTCATACCTCCGCTGCCTGAGGTAAAGTGCAGTCTGTTCGCCGCGCAGGGAAGGTCGGACACGTGACCCCGTACGTGACCTACTCGGGGCGACCCATATGGCAATGATATGGGTTGTTGTTTTTATTATTAATATTATACTATGCAACTGCCTGTGGTGTGTTTTCTGCAGGTACGCTAACTGTTGCGTAAGAACGCGTAGACACGACTGACTTGAGAGATCGATCCTGCCACCGACTTAACGTATTAGGTTTTGTTTTTGTGAGGGCGTATAGGTCGATAAAGGACTGCATTGCATTGTAAAAATTGAAAAGTCACACAAATGGTAAACTGCTAAATCTTAAACCAGAACACGTTAAAATCCTTCAAACTTATACTAAAGCCATTCAAGATCAAAACTTCCATCAGCAACAGTTGTAACCATCGTAACCTTGATTCCGGGGTGTAGTCCACTCTTGCACCCAAATTGTGATCCATTCCTTTTACCAGAAGTCGCATGCCTGCTTGACTTAGGTATCGACATGTGACTTCCGTGAAGTAATTCCTTCTCCGTCTTTGTATCTGCAGATGTCGGGCAACTCGGTTGACAATGGTTCGGGGAACTATGGGGCTGAGCACTCCACCCCTGCTAGGATGACCCAAGAGTCGGGGCGCAGGGGGTTTGTCCAGTTGCTCCATCAAACCCTAAAGTCGCGGCGATATTATCCAAAGGTTACTGAGTGTGATCACAACCGAGACCGCGGCGATTCGAAACAATCTTACACCCTGTAGGGGAGTCCAACTGTACCCACACGACTGAGGACCATGCGACTCGTGCAACCCGCTAAAATCACACGAGGGGGTACTCATGTCAACCTTTCTCTCACTCATGCCCAAACAGTTGGACAATTCACATGGTGAAGAGTACTACGGCCCGTAGGCCTCCGTCATTCACTCGTGCCACGATCACACCATCCAGTCATGGCCCAAATGCTGGTACAGCATGAGATATTCAGCTTATCTTACCCTTATATTCGACATGTGGTATGAACGAAAAAGTGCTCAGGCCAAGAATAACATGGCCGGGTCCTAGGTCAACCCAGACGGGGCCAATGGCAGTCAAGACCTCCATGTCTTGCTGCACTCCTATCCACCGTCCAGATTTCAGATTTCTTAAAACATCACCATAAGAATTTCCCACAAGACCATAAGAACCAGGGTGAAATCCTATACATGTGAGTGGGACTTAACACTTGACTTCTACTGTTGACCTAAGCATGGCTATGCAATTCGCGACTCAATGAAAAGGACGCTAACCCAACCAACCCAGATTACAAGGTAAACGTACACAACAGCAAGGCGGGGTTACATGCAGCAAAAATAGAATTTTCCGACATTACCACTAATGCCCGACTTAATGCAATCCTATACGTAAGCATATATTAAAGATTGATATTGTTAAAAGGGTAGCAATATGTGGTGCTTGCCTTCAGTAGCATCTGAAGTGTTCTCCTTTGGAATCTGGTCAGCCTCTGGTGCTCCACCCTGTGCAGCACCCACGTCACTCTCCAACGGGTCGCACTCCAATAGGTCACAAACTACACGATCGGGAATGCAATGAGAATGAATGCCAATGATGATATGGTGCATAAAATAAAATGAGATGATGCAGAGAGCAAGCTTCCGAGAAGACAAACCCAACGAAACAAGAACGAGGTGAAACGGACGTCGGTAGCAAAAGTTATGGCCAAACCAATTTTACTGATCAGAAAAAAAAAAGTTACCGATTTCTGGGTTCCGGTTCGGTTACGGAGTCGGTAAGACCAAAAACATTGTTTCCGGCATGAACCCAAAAATAAAAACTTTAAGCAAGGCTAGGCTAAGTGTTCGGTACTTGTAAGAATGCTAGCGAGGTCCTGGTTTGGCTCTGGTTAAGGCTACCCGGGGTTACCGATTGTCGGCACCCGATTCCGGTATCGGAAAGTTGGTAAGGTTCGTGGTGTTTTTCTAGGAAAAACCAAAAGTCACAAACTAACAGGGGATCATTTTTAGTTCAAAGGACATTCCAAAACATGACATTTGGCACAGGTTTGGGGTCAAGTTAATCCTTCAAGATTTTATTAAAAAATCAAACGATTTTCTGTGATTTAAACTAGTAGTAAGAGGACAGAGCAGCAAAACACATGATAAAATCATGAAACTTCATGAATGCACGTGCATATGACCCCAGAACAGTTCGAAGCAGGTTGGGCACATTTTAGTTGACATGCACAATGTTATTCATAAAAAGATAAACTTTAATGGCATAAACAAGACATTTCGAGTGCATGCTAAGCACATGTCATGCAAAAATCATGATAAATTAAGAGGATTACATGCATGCAAGTACAACAATATGCAAACAAGATCCAGACTAAAATCATGAACAGAACTTCAGTTAAAATTCATAAACAGTAGGAACTTAAACATTTATTAAGGAAAAACCATGGATCTACTATCAACCAAACTTTTCCATAAATAAGCAGGGGTGTAAACAGTTCCAAAAAAAATTCATTTACAATTTTTGGAGCTTTCTGGAATTTTCTACACATTTTACCAAATGCACTGAAGAGCAAGAAAAATCAAGAAAAAGGAAAAACAGGGGCAGCAGAGAGTTCATCACCGGCGACGCAAACGGCGGCGAGTTTGGGGGATTGGTGGCCAGATTCTTGCTCAGGGGACCAAGGCGGAGCTAGGGGTGCTAGGCATGAGGTCCGGCGACCACCGAAGCAGGCCGTCGACGAGCGGCAGCGCCAGGAGCTTTGCTCCGGCGAGCTAAACAGCGGAGGAGGGAGGGGGAAGCTCGAGTGAGCTGTCTAGAAGCATCACCGTGCTCTGGAGAGTGTGAAAGACAGGTTGAAGCCGAGGATTGGTGGCCAGAACAGGGTTGTTGACGGCGAGCTCCAAGCAGCAACACTGGCGGACTGGCGTGGCGCGAGGAATTCGTCCTCACCACGAAGAAACTGTGGCCGAAATCATGTCACAGACGTTAGCAAAAGATCACGGAAGGAGCCTGTGCAAGGAATCGAACAGCACTTGCCTGAGGAAGAAGTAATTGAAGAAATCGTGGCGGATCTCGAGTTTTGGCCAGAGGTTGAAGATGACCTCACCCCGAGAAGAAGAGGGCGAGTTGGAGCAATTCCTTTTGTGGAGAGAGGGAAGAAGTTCTGGTGAGTGTTTGTGACAAGGTTCCAGGACTTGTAGTGCCCTGTGGTGGCTTGTCCACGAGGTGAGGCAAGGGGCGGCAATGGCAGCCAATGGAGGCGCGCACTGGGAAGAGAAAAAGGGGGCAGAGCGCAGCAGCAGAGGGGAAAAGGAGGGGGAAGAGCCGGGAATCCAAGGCAGGGGCCAGGAGAAGGCATGCAGGCAGCTCCTTTGTAGCATGGTGGCTCTGCAGGGCGCGGGTTGGGCGGAGGCGCGGTGCTCAGGCGGACACAGGAGGCAGGCGCGTCTTCCCTTTCGAATTTTCGATTTTTGATGATAATTTAAACTGGATTCGATTGAAAACTAAAGCTCCCGTGCTCAGAAAAAGTTGAAAAGTTTTGTGTGATCTCAGAGAAATATAAGGAACAACTTTTGTTTTGGGAAGAAGTTGGGATTCAGCTTCCAGAAAAAGATGAATTTTCACCAAATTCAAATTTGAAGGATTTTTAAAGGCCATTAAACACTTTCATAAAATCTCAGAAAAATCACCAAAATTCTATTTTAATGTGATAGGAATTTTCATGCAAAAACATTGGTAGGTTTCTATTTCAAAATTTTTAAAATCCCAGAGAAGCTTGACTTAAGCATTTAAACTTAGTTTGAACTCCAGCTTTGAACCTTAAGCAATCAAAATCCAACACAAGGTTAGTGAGCCAAACTTAAACCTGGAATCAGGGAAATGAAAACAAGGATGTGACACATACCTTCTTCTGAACATGGATTGTGTAATGCAAATTTCTGCCCTCCTTTAATCCATGATGTTTCAGTATTCTTCATTGATCCACCAATATAATCAAGTGGGTCAATTTGTTCTGAACATTGTTTGTGTAATGCAAATTGCTTTTGCGGCGAGCCGCCCCCGAACCCAGGGATGGTTCGTCTGATCCTGGATCCTTTCTGGGCGATACTCGACGAAGCGAATATTCACATGGTACAACATAGGCCGAGAAAACAGCATGACTTACAAGATAAGAGAAAATGATTACAATCTTGGTTCATTACAGAAATCTTAAAAACAGAGTACGGCATACAACTTTTAAATACGAGTTTAGTGGGGAAGCATAAGACACGATACAGACACCGACTCTCGTAGACTAGGCAAAAGCATGTTCCTTGCCCACCGACACTATGCTACTAGCCATCCAAAGTTTATTGCGGCAAGTCATAGCGCTCCCACTGAATGCTTCCAAGGTCTGGGCGTTGCTCTTCCCACTGGTAGTGACCATCGCCGGGACAAGCGTCGGCGCCTGAAAACCATGTATCACAAAGCGTGAGCTTTTAAGAAGCTCAACAAGACTGACCGGTCAAACTGGCTGTCTACAGCCGACACCTAGACATGTAACCTGTCTCACAGTAGGGTATCTTGAATAAAGGATTCGCACTACTTGAAGCTACTCTTGTTAAGTTTTAGCTCAAGTTAAGTGGTTAGTAAAACTTAACTTTAGTTTGCACTAGACTGAACAATCATAGAAAGAAAGCAATAGATACACTAATCATCATCATAATCCAGTCATCATCATAGCTCAACATCTTAATTAAATGTGGTGCGTTTTACAAGCAAACTCATAAACTGAGAGTGACGCGAATCGATTTGCACCTGCAGGGTTAACCTAATCATACAACATGTGCGCGTCCCAGACCGCACGTGGCAACCGTTCACACCAGATCCTGCAAGGTCAATTTCCTCCTACGCTACCTTAGCAGTGCCACATCCCACCAGAACACACGTCCTAGACGGCTTCTGTGTTCTCACACCTGCCCACCCCAGATCGCCTCCAATCAGACACCATAGGGTAGGTTCGACTTTGCAATCACTAGGTTACATAGGTTTACTGGGCCCCATCGTTACCCAGCATATAATCAGTACATTCAATGCTCCATCAGGCTCGGACCACACGGATCAGATAGGACTACGGTCACCCTGGACCCGGTCCAGTTGCCGACCTACCTTTCCCCTGTCTAACCCTCCAGTTGTATCTTCCATTAATCATATATAGCCATGTTCTGCATGTGTCAGAAGGTAGTTTCATTCAACTCCTAGCAGTCGCGAGCAGCGTCCACTCTACTCGACTTCTACCGACAATTATAGCTAAGCATAGCATGCTACCACGGGTTACCTATACCAACATACCGATAGGGTTCTCTAAGTAGACATATGGAGTTAGGGTTTCAATCAACTCTTGGAAACCTAATACACATATACGACACATAAAAAGGTTGTACACCGGGGCTTGCCTTGATCTCCTGCTTCGTTGGCGAGAGCTTCTTCAGTGAACGCGGGCTCCGGTTCTACGACTACCTCGTTGCCCTTGGCGTCTACATGATGCAAACAGTACGGTGCTGTTATTAGTGATATGATAATATGGTGTTTTCATCATTAATAATATGGTGTTTTCATCATTACTTCAAAAGAGTTTACTCACGTCAAGGTGAGTTCAACTTAACACTTAACGATTTTTGTGGAGGTTAAATGTAATTTTTAAAACAATAATGCCATTGGTTCATGTAAAGATTTGCTTTCTGAGTGTGAAATTCATTCGATGAATTTTAAGTGACACCTGGGGTGTCACATCTGTCGTCCTTTAATGCACGATGTTTTAGTATTCTTCATTGATCCACCAACATAATCAAGTGGGTCAATCTGTCCAATATATTGAAAACTTTTTTGAGTTATGTACATTCTTTTTTAGAACAATTATGCCAACAATTGTGGTCCTGACCATACGGAAGAAAGCAAACCTCTAATTTGTCATTGTTGGTTCTGCGGTCATATTGTTATGCCAAAAAAAATTGCTGATGTCCTGAGCATAGACAAAAAAAAAAAAGGAGATCTCTCATTTTGTAATTTTTTTTTTATGTAGGCCAATAGATTTGTATGTCTAATCATAGAAAAGAATTTTCTGCTTTTAATCAGACGCACCATTGTTATTTTATTTTCAGCTTGAAGGGTTTTGTAATTTTGTTGAATATCACGTCAAATTATTAGAGCATTGACATCTCAAGAAACAAATCTAACAGCAGCATCACAGGTAGCATGAAACAAATATCAATCATGATTCCTTCTCAAGCATGGTACCTCTTACATTGATACCTTCTTTTACACCTATGACATGATATGACTTGTTCCTTCTCTTCTTCGGCTTCTGTTCTTCTCTTCTCCCCGCCTCTATTCTTCCCCCCTTTGTCTGTTCTTTGTTTTTTATTCTACTTTTTGCTGCAGATCCAAATTTCTATCCAGATAGGTGGGTTACCGGTTTCTTTCTTGGCCATGGGGTTAAGGGTGTTTTAGTCCTTTTTCCTTTTTGTCAGCAAAATTTAGTTTTTTTTGTTTGGGTATTTTTGTCTTTAACAGCCAGTAAATGATTTTGGGCTTGACACAAGCCTAACAGCCGGTAGCTTTGTTTTATGTTTTTGGGCTTCGAACAGAATAAACAAGCCCAGTACAGTAATACAGTCTAGTGACCAGTTAACGGGTCCGCTGTGGTTGGCACACCTGATTTCAGTTTTGGAGGCCGTAATGAATGTGTTTGGGGGCCCGATAACGAAAAAACGCACAGAATAGAATAGGACACGCCCAGAGCCATAGGATCTTGATCCTGCAGTCACTGTCGTCGTCTGAAATAACCCCTAGTTTCAGGTGATTGAAAATAAACAGTCCCTTAATTTTGTGCCTCATTTAAACCTCTGATTGAATCCTAGTCGGTCCATCGGGGCGGGCGGCGGCGTCTGGTGATCCATCGCCATGAAATGTTATGGGCACGCGCGGCTGCATTATTCTGCCTTTGTTTGGGCAGTAGTAGTAGTACACACAGGACGAACCAATCTTTGTTAAAGCGACAGGCGTATCGCCACATATATGCGCTAATCCTTTAAAAGAGGACAGGTGGACATGCAGGTGTCCACGCATGACCTTTTTGCCATCTAAGATTGTACGAAATCAACGCAAATAACTAGAGTAGCAGAAGCTAGTATTACTTCACGAAGTAGGTGCAGGCCACCCTTTTCTGTTTTCAAAATGTAACTAAAGCAGTCGTGTTCACATCCTTATCCTCCTGCTCTTGCTCCATTCGCCAATTTATATTCCGTAATGTAATCTTGCTGTTTACCATTCCTTGTTGCTTCAAATTTTTCCTTGCATCATCCCACTACTACAGAGGAGAACAAGCACAATGCCTTGTCTTTTCAATATATATAGGCAACCGCCATTGCAGCCACTACGGCAGAAATCACCTTCAAATGGCAGCCGATTTTGCTAAGTGGTACATATAATGATTTTTTTTTTTTGGGTAGCGAGCCGGCTGAGTGCGGGACGTGCAGGCAAGTGATATCATTTATCCATATCACTGACTGCAGTAGTTCATTATAATGGCAGACAGGCCGTGATATTATTTGTCTACCACTATAGTGATAGTGATGTCCGATTTTGCTATAGTAGAAACTTGTCCTGGAACTATATATAGTGGCGGACACAACGATAGTCACTGCAGTAATACTTTTCCACACATTATTATATTATTAGAGTGCCTCAATGTTATTGTGCTCTGCTCACGATTGTCAACAATTACTGCTCTCTTGAGAGCAACGCCATTCATGCAAAAAGGGGTTACTAAAGTTAATTAATATATTAATGGATGGAATATTAGGCAGATGCCTCAAAACTGCCCTAGCTAGCTTTGTGTGGATGCTTTCGAACCATAGGATGGTAATCGAATAGTTCATCTCTTCTTTCGTATTTTGCTTCTTCGTAGTGCATCTATCAAACCTTTCTCTCTCTTTAACCAAACTCTCTCGTCTCCCACCCTCGCCTACCTCTATTTCCGACAGCGTCACGGCCATTGGGCCACTGGCCCACCACAATACTATACACCTTTCATGTTCAAATTAAAAGTCGTTTAGGATAACGATACAGTTTACGAAATCCAACTTAACCTTTATTTTCTATAAAACTGTACTACTTACTAAAAAGTGATATATTTATATTTTTATAAAAATATTTTTTAAGATAATTTAATCATATGATTTCATATTTAAAACTCATAAAGTTATTCATCACTTACTTATATTTCAATATTTGATCAAAATCTTGTCCTAAACGATTTTTAATTTAAATATGGAGGGATAATGTGTTTAGTTACCGCTTGGATGTTGAGGTCCCCCTCACCTCCCCTCGTTTGTTGGCTCAGTAATGCTTTACCTGTGTCCTTTTGGAATTGCAGTTG
The DNA here is from genome assembly GCA_001182835.1 of Oropetium thomaeum. Taxonomy (NCBI): domain Eukaryota; kingdom Viridiplantae; phylum Streptophyta; class Magnoliopsida; order Poales; family Poaceae; genus Oropetium; species Oropetium thomaeum. The sequence goes on along the minus strand of LFJQ01000020.1, from coordinate 1,513,676 downwards.
CAGTCGAGGAATTTTCGTAAACAAAGAAAGAGACGAGAACACAAGAGCATGAGGACCGTGCGTAGGGCTGCCATGCTTTGTTCGGGCCTCGGCGATAGCACTGGAGTTGCGTATCTTAGATAGGGTAGGGCGTGCGGTTGGAACGTACTGTCAGTGTCGGCGGAAGGAGCCGATGGATATCCAACGTGAAAACAACCTCGGTTATTAGCCTCTGTTGCGTAGATGGATGGATGGATCGATTGATTCATAAAAGACAAGGAAAGATGGTGCAAGACGCCGCTCGCCCGTGACCGGCGGAACAAAAGTGTTGTACGACATGGTCCAGCACGCCGGTGCAACAAGCCAAAATGCCTCTCCTATCATCGCTTCTTCGCTTGGTTACTCCGCACCCCTGTTTTTCTTCGGGTTCTGGTTTCCTCAACAAGACTCTCAAGAGGCAACTGGTACTGCGTAATAGAGTTCCTCCATGTCATGTCGTAACTTTTTCCTCTATGCGAATCGGCCGTACCGTACGCGCTGCTGAGTGCGATGTGTGAACACAGTCTGGTCACCATTATTCCACTCCCCTCACTTAATCTTCGACGACAGTGGCTGCGCAGCCATATATGCTGCTGCAAGAAAACCTAGAGCGCGTTTGGAAACGACATATACCGGTCACTCACTACTGCCTCTTAATTTATGGTACAAGTTGAATGATAGAGTTGTTTCTACAGCTACTGGATCTTTTCGAGTTTCCTCCGTTCAGGATGAGCCTCTACATTCTAGAGCAGTGGACTAGTAGTACTTTGAAGTTTGAACTATACGGAAAGCAGCCCGGCGACAAAGTCCTAAATTCAGTTTTACTACTACCAGTACCAGGGCCCACTCACGGATTTTGAAATTGCCAGGCTCAGGCAGTCTCTTATACTAGAATTTCATTATAAACTTCAATCACACTTCCGCGCGCGCTCACATCAGCGGCCAAACCAGTTGGCACGGAAGTAAACAGTCTTTAAAGAAGGTCATCGTTATGTTTTATGCTCAGCTGAACATTAGTACGGTTTAAAACTTGATACGGCCTTGCTAGCTATAGCCAGCTATTACCGGTAGTAGAACACGACGCGAAGTCGCGGTTCCTGTAACCAGAGATGTTCCATCAACCACAAACCGTGTGACGATTAAATAAATTAAAGACAGTAATTCCTTCCCGTTGCTTCCTAATTTGCTACTGTAACAAAGTGACCAAGGACGGTTGGGATAAAAAAACAAATTGATGAAGGACGGTTTCCGGTCTGCTCAGCATCTGTTCCATCGAGTACACTAGAGAGCATGTGCTGCCGCAACCAAGAAATATGCGTGGCTTCATCCCGTCCACCGGCGCACATCAACTTTTTACCGGCTAATTATAATCACCAACCAATAATAAATTATGGTACAGGCGGCCTTTTCCTTTGGCGCTCATGTGTACGTGATCAAGGACGACGACGTGTGGGATCCACACGCACCATTTCGCTACTCAGCCTCGACCACCCAAGAGGTGGGCACGCGCACACCGGCTTGGGTCACGTTGTCAAAACCATCCGCCCGCGCGTCTGTTGCATCTAGAAGTTTGCCGGCACAGATCGACCAGCAACGACATTTGTTGTTTCTACTGCTTGTCAGAGCTTGTTATAGTTACAGGAGCCACGCGATTTGCAGTTACAGACCCCGTCGCTTGTTCTCCGGTCGATCCACAGAAATCTCTTGCTGTGTCACTTGTCAAACACAAAGAAAAAAAGGGACGCAACGGGGGCGACCGACCGCTGTAGACCGCTGCTGTAGTCGGCCATCAGGGGCAGGGCAGGGAAGGCAACTGATCTTCCTCGCGCGCTCGTCCTGTCAGCCTCAACCACAAGTCGAGCGTTACTGTGCCAGAAAATAACACGTATCACATCGGTCGGCGCTGCGATGTGGTGACCCGGGAGCAAAGCTGGAAATCCGACCTACGATTGAAACCGGAACGCGCAAAAGGGTAAAACCGAAAGTTACGTGCTACTGGCTACCCACTGAATATTACTAATCGCCGGGCACGGCAGGGCCAAGCGTATAAAGCGAGCCACGTGAATGGCGGGACACCCGTCGCCGGACGATTGGTCCGTGCCCGCTATAAAGCCAGCCCGCACTAACCGTAATCTGCTCAACTCATCCACACACCCAACACAGATCGACCACACACACTTTCCTTCCAAGTTCAACTGCTGCTGCTGCTGGAGAGAGAGCAGCAAGAAGGAAGGAAAAGCTTCCTGGTTGCTGCTGCAGCCAGCTAGCAGCAATGGCCACGCCTCGCGTCTCTTCTTCGTGCCTTCTCCTGGTTGTGCTCTTGGGAGCAGTGGCTGCCGCTACCGCCTTCGAAGAAGACACTGCAGCAAGCGTCGGTCTTGGCCATGGCGTGCATTTCACACGCAAGTATGGACGCTATGCCACCGAGAAGCCACAACCAGAGCCTCAACACCTCTCGCATCCTTTGCCAGAACCCAAACCCGAACCTAAACCAGAGCCCATGCCACGTCCAGAGCCAAAGCCTGAACCAGAACCGAAGCCAGAGCCTAAACCTGAACCAAAACCCGAGCCTGAACCAAAACCAGAGCCGGAGCCTGAACCAAAACCCGAGCCAGAGCCTAAACCTGAACCAAAGCCTGAGCCTGAACCAAAACCCGAGCCGGAGCCTGAACCAAAACCCGAGCCGGAGCCTAAACCTGAACCAAAGCCCGAGCCTGAACCAAAAACAGAGCCTAAGCCTGAACCAGAACCCAAGCCGGAGCCTGAACCAAAAACAGAGCCTAAGCCTGAACCAGAACCCAAGCCGGAGCCTGAACCTGAACCAAAACCTGAGCCGGAGCCAAAACCAGAGCCTAAGCCTGAACCAGAACCCAAGCCGGAGCCTAAACCTGAACCAAAACCTGAGCCAGAGCCAAAACCAGAGCCTAAGCCTGAACCAAAGCCCGAACCAGAGCCTTTGCCACATCCTAAGCCTGAACCTAAGCCTCATCCCAAACCCATGCCTAAACCTGCCCCAAAGCCCGAGCCTGGGCCAAAACCAAAGCCGGAGCTTGAACCAAAGCCCAAACCCGAACCGAAACCTGAGCCTGGACCCAAACCGGAACCTATGCCCAAACCAGAACCGAAGCCGGAGCCCAAACCTGAACCAAAGCCAGAACCAAAACCAGAGCACGAACCAAAACCCAAACCTAAACCGGAACCAAAGCCTGAGAACCCCCCGAAGAGGCCCCACACATGACACCAGCGGCTGGTAACTTGTGATGATGTTAATCATACTATTTTGCTTGATGTGGTCGTGTAATTAGCATATGAATAAAACCGGTTAGGCCGGGGTTGTAGCGTCTTGGTCTGTTGTCTGCTGCATGATGTACCTATTCTTTTTTCCTTGCAGAGTGCCTACGTGGCTACGTGTTCATTACATTCGCACAGTTCGATCAGTTTGTTTTTTCTTGTAATAAGTGTCTTTCTTTTGGTGTCATGTACGTTCTTTCACCACTATCTCATATACGTATGCCCCCTCCTCATGTTGTTGTGAATTCAACCATTCATGTATGTTTTGTGGTCAGGCAGTCAGGATGACTAACCCAAATTAAAGAAAGAGTGATTAACCACAAATTCAATTCAGCTAACCAAAAGTTCAAATGACATTGTGTCATTTGGCGCTAACCTTTGTGTCTTCTATCTTCATACATGATTTATAACATATACGCTGGTACAAAAACAGTTACAGTAGCTGTTCACAACAGCCAGTTATGGTTTTCAAACCACTATCAAAACGGTGCTAATGAAAATATGGGGTATTAGGAGCCGTTCTGGAACCGCTACTGATAATTGAGTATCGAACCGTTACTGATAATCTAGAATCAAACCGCTATAGATACTCCACTATCAGTATGTCACGAGCTGGGGAATAGTAACAGTTGGTGGATACCGAATGACGAAGATTATATTTAAAACAAGTTGGAGGCCTTGGCCCTGGACCTCGTCGACGCGGAGGAGCCGTGTCGACACCGCGCCGCCGAGGCAGGAGCTACAAGTAAACTACGAAATAACGAAATTGACAAAACTCACGATGCCCTACTCTGCCCGCGGTCCTCTGTTTATATAGATATAGAGTCCGGGTAATAAACCAACAGCTAATAAAGGAAACCGACTCAAACTCAATCCACCTGCAGCCCTGATCTCTTACGCCAACAGTTAATAAAGGAAACCGACTCAAACTCAATCCGCCTGCAGCCCTGATCTCTTACGTCGCTGGTAGGGAATTCCCCACATGACATCTCTCCCCCCCCTGGACAATCAGCTCGTCCTCGAGCTGGAAATCAGGGTAGAGTGTCTTGAATTCTTCCAAATCAAGCCATGTTGCTTCTGCAGCCGGAAGTCCTGTCCATTGCACCAACAATTCATGGCGTCCTCGGGCCAGCCTGCTCTTGATAACTGCTGCAGGGACGGAGCATGCCCGCCCATGGCAAATTGGTGGCAGAACCCCCATCGTAGCCGGCTGCTGTCCGTGATATGGCTTCAGCAACCCTACATGAAACACGCCGTGTATACACGCTTCCGGGGGCAACTCCAACCTGTATGCCACACTGCCGACACGCTCCAAAACTTTGAATGGCCCATAAAATTTAGGACCCAGCTTGCTGCGGCCTTTGACGTCGAGAGGTGCCAATGGCCGATGGATGAGACGCAGCCACACCCACTGACCCACTGTGAACTCCACCTCTCTGTGCTTCCTATCGTAGCATGATTTGTAGTGTTCTAGGGCCTGTTCCAGTCTGTCCTGGACTTCCATCAAGAACTCATCATGCTCCAGTAGCTGCTGGTGCACTGACTGAAGCTTCGCCTCGCCGTGTGTGTAAGCTCGCAACACTGGAGGATCTCTGCCATACACAGCGCGTAAGGGTGATGTGCGCAAGGACGCCAGCAGCGCCGTGTTGTAGCAGAACTCGGCCCATGGGAGCCACTGCAACCATTGCTGCGGTCTGTCGCCAACCAAAAAGCGCAGATACATAGTGATAACTTTGTTCACCGCCTCAGATTGGCCATCTTACTGCAGGTGGAATGTGGAAGACATGTTGAGCTTGATGCCCGCCATGGTGAACAATTCACGCCAAAACTTACTTGTGAATACCGGATCCCTATCACTCAGGATCAAGCTGGGAACGCCATGTAGGCGAACAATCTCATTGAAGAAAGCCTTGGCGACAGAGGTGGCGGTGTACGGGCGGCCCAGTGGTATGAAGTGTGCGTATTTGGAGAAGCGATTGACCACGGTCAGAATCACTGATTTCCATTGACCTTTGGAAACCCTTCCACAAAATCCATGAACACATCGGCCCAGACTGCTGATGGAATATCGAGAGGTTGCAAGAACCTGCTGGATGCAGTTGCTCGGACTTGTTTCGTTGACAGATCAGGCAGGCATGCACAAATTCTTGCACCAGCCCGTGAGCCCCAGGTACGTGAAAATCTGCATGCAGCCTGTGGAGAGTCTTTTGTATGCCTTCATGCCCCACGCTGTGTGAGCCCTCCAGAATAGCATGCAAACTTGGGGAAGACGATGGCACATATATTTTGCCCGCCACCATGATCAATCCATCCACGATAGCCCAGTTGTTGCCGCAGGCACCCTTTTGAACAGCGTTGTACAACTGCCTGAGACCTTGGTCTGCCTGAATCTCCTAATGCAGATCGTCGAATAAGTGAAACTGCAGGAAGGAGAGAGCCATGACCGAGCCGATAACCTCTGTATCGCGTTGCGAGAGTGCATCAGCCACGATGTTGGTGGCTCCGGGCTTGTATTCCACCCTGAAGTCGAATCCCAACAACTTGCTGGCCCATTGATGTTGCGAGATCGTCGCAAGTCGCTGGTCTAATAGGAATTTCAAGCTGAAGTGGTCGGTCCGCACCAGGAGCGGTCGTCCCCACAAGTATGGACGCCAATGACTTACTGCCAAGACGAGGCCGATGAGCTCGCGCTCGTATGCCGCCAACTTTGCATGGTGTGGCGCGATCTGCTTGCTGAAGAAAGCGATCGGTCCGGCACCCTGATGAAGGACGGCGCCAAATCCTGAACTGGAGGCATCGCACTCCACAATGAACTCCCGGTCGAAGTCTGGTAACTGCAATACAGGGGCTATGGTGAGCGCTGTCAGCAGCTCACGAAACGCCGTTTGCGCCTCCGCAGACCAGCCGAAACCCTCCTTCTTAAGTAGCTTGGTCAGGGGTGCTGCCACGGTGCCATAATCACGGATGAAACGTAGGTAGTACCCGGCGAGGCCAAGGAAGGCACGCATAGCATGAACCATTGATGGCATCGGCCATGAGAGGATTGCCTGAACTTTGTGCTCATCCATGGCGACACCCGACTCCGAGATAACATGGCCCAGGTAGGCCACAGATTGTTCACCGAAGGAGCACTTCGAACGCTTGAGAAATAACCTGTGTTCCTGCAGCTTGGCTAGGACCAAGTGGGCATGGCGCAGATGCTCGGACCAAGATGAGCTATAAATTAATATGTCATCAAAAAATACAAGGACAAACTGGCGAAGGAAGGGGCGAAGCACGTCGTTCATCAGGGCCTGGAATGTGGCTGGTGCGTTGGTGAGCCCAAACGGCATGACCAGGAACTCAAATAATCCCTGATGAGTGCGGAACGCCGTCTTTTCAATGTCGTCAGGGTGCATCAACACCTGGTGGTAACCAGACCGGAGGTCTAGCTTAGTGAAAAACTTCGCGCCGTGCAGTTCATCGAGGAGCTCCTCAACCGTCGGAATTGGGAATTTGTCCTTGACGGTTTTGTCATTGAGGCCACGGTAGTCGACTCAAAAACGCCACGACCCATCTTGCTTCTTAACGAGCAGGACCGGTGCAGAAAACGCAGATGAGCTAGGCCGGATGACCCCTTGTAGCAGCATCTCCGCACATTGGCGTTCCAACTCATCTTTCTGGGCGTGGGCATAGCGGTAAGGTTGGACCGCTACGGCCGCTGTGCCTGGTAGGAAATGGATCCTGTGGCTGCGTTGCCGCGGAGTCGCAGCCCCGTCGGCATCGCAAACAGATCTGAGAACTGCTGTAGCAGATCGTCCATGAGGTTTGGTTCCGGCGATGCGACGATGGACATCAGAGCTGGAGCCGCGAGCCTGGTGCAGCTCACTCGGCGCCCGTTCCGCACGAATGCCATCCATTGTTTGCGGAAATCCCACACGATAGGGCCTAGCGATTCCAGCCACTGCACACCAAGTGCCATGTCATAGGATCCCAATTGCAAGCCGTAGCACGTGATCTGGAACGTCTTACCATTGATGGCAATTGGTAGGTCTTTGCAGCAGCCGGAACTTTGGAGTTGATCACCATTGGCCACAGCGACGCGCAGTCCAGCGCGTTTGTTCAGCATGATAACGGCACTCGTGGCTGCATCCTAATCGATGAAATTGTGTGGAGCCAGAATCAATCAGCACGGTCAGGGCCACATTCCCAACCATCACACGTACTTGCATTGTCTTGGCGGAGCGCGGTTGAATGCCAGAGAGCGCATACACTGAGATTGTCGGGTCCTCGGGTGCGGCGCTATCTCCTTGTTCGTAGTCGTCGCCCACAACTTCGATGACAAATAGGCGTTTACACGTGTGTTTTGTGCTCTGGCGTATATGGCTCGTCGCAGTGATAGCAGAGGCCCTTGTGGCGCCGCTCCGCGATTTCTGTCGGGGAGAACCGTCGTCGCAATGTTAACGAGGTCGAGGCCGGCTGAGTCACTGACCTGGCTGTGGACCGCGTCGAGGACCGAGGAGGTGCCTGCTCAGTGTGAACCGGCAGTAACATGCGTTGCTTGTAGGCCCTTGCGTACATGATTGCGTTGTCCAGCGTTCTAGGCCTCTGGAGGGCCACATCCGTGCGCAAGGGATTCCCCAAACCGACTACAAATAGCTGAATCTGCTGCCCCTCCGTTAGTGAAGCCTCACGGCACGACAAGGCTGCGAACTTGTTGCAATAGTCGTTCATGGATCCTTCACGGCACAGTAGTGCCAGCTCGCCGAGCGGGCTGTCCGTCAGTGGTGGCCCAAATCGGGTGTTGATGAGCTGAACAAATCGGAGCCATGATGGGAGGCCGCCGTTAAGCTCAATGCGGTGGAACCATAGCTGCGCATCGTCCAACAGATGGAACGCCGTGTACTGTACCTTCTTGTGCTCTGGAGTGCGGCGTACACGGAAGAAGTGTTCACACCTATTGAGCTAGGCGAGTGGATCACCAGATCCGTCGAACTTTGGGAACTCCAATTTGTGAAAAATGGGGAGTCATCGTCCGGATCCTCATCAACTCGGCGGTGGTGGTGTTGGGGTGGCGGCAGTGGTGGGTTGTATTGCAGTGGTGGCAGTGGTGGGTTGTATTGCGGCGGCGGTGGTGGTGGATTGTGGTGATATTGTGATTGTGGTGGCGGCGGTGACGGCGGTGAGTTGCGATGTGGCAGCGGCGGTGGTGGATTGGGGTGCTGTTGTGGTTGTGATGGCGGCGGTGTTTGCTGCTGTTGTCTGTTGGCGGTGATGAACTGCTCAACTCGTGTCAAGGCGAGATTGAGGGCGATTTGTTGCTGCCCTTGCTCCTGGACAGTCTGCACCAGCAAATCCACCCGATCGGCCAAGGGCTGTAGCGGCCGGAGGATGTCTTCCATGGTGGCGAAGCGTTTAGCCAGATCGGCCATCGTGATCTCACTCCCTGGCCCAACGTCCGAGTTAGCGCTCTCATTGGTGCTCATGGCCGCGAAGTCCTGGGTCTTTGATACCAAGTTGTCACGAGCCGGGGAATAGTAACAGTTGGTGGATACCGAACGACGAAGATTATATTTGAAACAAGTTGGAGGCCTTGGCCCTGGACCTCGTCGGCGCGGACGGGCCGTGTCGACACCGCGCCGCCGAGGCAGGAGCTACAAGTAAAATACGAAATAACGAAATTGACAAAACTCACGATGCCCTACTCTGCCCGCGGTCCTCTGTTTATATAGATACAGAGTCCGAGTAATAAACCAACAGCTAATAAAGGAAACCGACTCAAACTCAATCCACCTACAGCCCTGATCTCTTACACCTACAGCTAATAAAGGAAACCGACTCAAACTCAATCCGCCTGCAGTCCTGATCTCTTACGTTGATGGTTGGGAATTCCCCACATGACACAGTAGCTGTTCTAGACAAGAACTAGTAGTTTCAGGTTTTAAAACTATAACTAATAATTAATGGTGCATCAAGTTATCATGAATATAAACTATTTGGCTCTAAAAATTAATGGAGCAGATGAATACGTGAAAAAACATAATATATAACTGTTCAAAAATATTACTACACTGTTATCTAATCTTCATGTGAGTAGAGAGCTGAAACATATTAACAACAAATGAGAGCACACTTTGTTGCCCATTAAAGACATAAATATTATATGAATCAACACCTAATTTTTAAGGCTAATGTCGACTTACTACTCTCTTCTATAAGGTATAATAAACAAAATTTATTCATTTCAGCAATAAAACAAATGTAGAAAAGAGAATGAAATAATGAGATAGGACTGCTTACGTTGGTGATCTCAGCTTAGTTGGCTGTTCCACAAAGGGTACTTAATATCGGGGTAGTGCCGTGAGATAGGACTGCTTACGTTGGTGATCTCGGTTTAGATGGCTGTTCCACAAAGGGTACTTAATATCGGGGTAGTACCGGCAATAGGTGCCCTTGACCCGAGCTTATGAACTCATGTTAACTGAAATTTTTTTATGTCAGAGCATTTGTATAAACTGTGATCATATGTCACATTGAGCAACCGAACAATTTATAGCAACTTCCCAAATCTAATATGCTTTCCATATGTACAAAACTAAAATTTGATATATATACTGGCAATATATACTTAAATTTGACCTATAGTTAAGTAACAATTCAAAGGTTTCTAGTAAATGAGTGTGCCAGCAGTTATTGGCAATATATACTCCAGCAGGTGTACTATGTGGTTGCTAAGGACATATCACCAGTATGACACCATCTGGTGTATCAACATCAATTTCTGCTCTTTTTATTTTCTGCCTGTACAGTGTCTTTTTCTGTTGCCTGTAAGCCGAAATTAAGAGCATATTCAGCTAGCATCAGGTATGAAAAAAGAATACAGTGTTACCCTTTGGGAAATGCAGTTTTTCTATTATGACTTATCCACATTCTATATCCTTTTGTAACAGGAACAGGTGAGTCCACACTCTAGTTGAAATTTTCAGCAGAGCAAGAGTTGTTAAGCCTCAAATAATTTTTTGCAATTTAGAAAAGTTTTTCTTGGAAACATTTGTGAGCGATTAAGAGAGTTAAGGTGGTGAGTTTGTTCTGCAATTCTGAAAGAACAAATCAATAGTAACCATTTCAGCGAAGGCATACAGCTGCAATCAAAAGTGCTGAACCAATACAATACTATACGTGGAACTGATGCTCAGTTTCAATAGATAACGTGATAAGGGAGCAAGGAACTGAAAAGAGAACGGTCTGCAAGTGAGACAACTCCAACACTCAAATATATGAAACATAGCAGCTAAGTTCAAAACAGAAGAGATGAGAATATATAGCTCTAACACATCTATTCTCTTTTCCCATTCTAACTGTGGCGATTGCTGTATGCATTAAAGGTGTTCAGGCAGCTGAGGTGGTAATGAATATAATCATATATACTAGTGTCTAGAGAACTCTAAAGCTAGCTCCTCTTAGTCATTTTATCAAGCACGAGCCGAGCAGGAGTCATTAAGGGTGAATAGAGCTGATGAGAAACCTGAAATGTACAGCTGACCAGAAGTCATGTAGTATCCAGCTTGATGGTGTCGGCTGGATCATTGCTCTAGAATCTTGGTCATATCAATCAAGCAATGCACTGTTGTTCTAGAGCCATTAGAACAAGCTTTGAGAGGCTGACTCACGGAAGCTGGCGAGCTGCAGCCTGCAGTGAACCAGGTTGGAGCGGGGGCCAGCCGCGTCGTGGAGGGGCTCTGCACCGAAATCCCAGTGCCGCGTTGATCCACCGATTCGGCCCTCTGCACCGAAATCCCACGCTACGAGATCGAGCGATGGCGGCGCGGTTGACGAGCTCGATGGTGATGTCGTGCCGTGGTGGAGGTGCTCGACGGAGGCGGCGCTGTCAAGAGCTCGAACCCGATGTCGAACCTAGCCGCTGCGACGCTCGAACCCTCTGGTGGAGGAAGCGATGCGGCGCTGGTCAGTCCGCGGCTGAGGAAAATAGGACGCCGGGATGCCGAGCAGGCGAGCGAGGCGCAGTCACGAGAAGGGGAGGAGGTTGTTACAAAATTAACATGGTTCAAAATTAATTTAATGAAAGATTTTAAGATTATAACGAATATTTACTAAAAATAAACTATTAGCAAACGTCATGACAGAGTTAGTACTTCAACCACTATAGATTAAAAGCGCACAACACAAAACAGAATGAAAAATAAAAGAACTGACACTTATACAGATGAAGATGGTGTTGTCCAAGTAGTCGACAAAGACGACGTAGTTGAAGTAGTTGATCGGTGCTGACGTAAACAAACAGTCTTACGATAGCATTTTCTAAAAACCTGATTCACCGGCACCCGTGCAGATCTTAGATCACCAGCTTTGGTTCGGTGCCACCGTTCTCAATCAACTGCAGGACAAAGGGACGACAAGACTAATACGACAACGAGTGCGTATGAGAATTTGGTAAGTCTCTTCTTAGTCTCTCCCTCAATTATGAACGTTTTCATATATAGACACAAAGGAGAATAGTTGTTGGTAATTCTATTCTTTTTGCAAGTAAATCAAAAAATAGATGCAAATAATCTCGACGCAATCGCGCATCATAATCACGCGCGTACGCGTGTGTGATTACATCTATTATCTTATCATGCACTCATGTTTACAACCTAACAAGAGGTTACCTTATAAGTAGAACAAAGATCACCTAGACTAGCAAGGTGGTATAATGCCACCAGCCATCTCTACGCCACCCATGACTTTCCATTTTAATTTGGGCCAAAACTAGGCCGAATTCCAACAATACCGACCAAAAGTCAAGGTCTTTATGATACTCATTTTCCGCGCTTGATATATCAGCTTTACAGTGGAGACTCGTCACGGGTTGAGCTACACCTAGCAATTCATGATTTACGTACTTACAACTGTGCAATGGACTAGCCTTGAACCGTACAGTCTTGCTTAAGTATGTTTCACATGAAAGCATCACTTGATACTAGGCCGCCTAAAGCCATGCCTCTGGTTAGAGCATTACGGTCATGCTCCTGTGTCTATTCATGATTTCATTGAGATTATCCAATTCTCATCGACTATGATCCCACAGTCGAAATCACAAAGGTGTGTTCTTACAAGTATAACCTACAGGACAACAGCTTGTCTTTTTAGACCTCACAACACATAAAGACTTAAAGGTCATCCTCCCTTGCATGCCGAGACTACACAATTGTGAAGGAAATTTGTACTCTCCTATTAATCTTACGGCTTCTTTTTCCCATCCTCTAAATAGTTACTTGATAGAGCTGGGGTTCCCGATCTTTCGGTGAGTGAAGATAAATTCGATCTGGTAGAAGTAGACCCTCACGATCCGACTACGACGAGCAAGCCCGAGGCGCCAATGCAATCGCTGAACCAACTCCTAATGGTTATCAACCTTGCTGGCGCAAGATCAGCCTGATCACGAAGATCGTTTTCTGTGCGCTATCGAAGAACGAGCAAGAAAAAGATGCAAGCAATCTGATGTATTACTCGAAGGTGGAGTTCTGAATATACGAAACAACGCTAGATGCGGTTTCGGCTGTAGCTAAGCTAACTTAAACAAAACTCAAAAAGTAAACAAGGGGCGCAGCCCTTGGCTAAATACACGAGAGGAGGGGCGCAGCCCCTAGGTGCCGGCTAAAGGAAGGGACGCAGCCCCTGGGTGGTGCGCATCCCTAGGGTTGTGCGCAACCCTAGGTTGGCCCATGTGGGGAGCCTTCAACTGGGCCGGCTGGCTAATCTTCTGGGCCTTCATTCTTCAGTAGCATGACATATTTCAGCTCTCTTGCACGGGCCCTCGTGATTGGCCCCATTGATGAAGGAAGAGTCGCTTGAGGTAGAGGCGCGTCTGGTGGAGCCTTGGCTGGAAGTGGAGGCGCGTCCGTAGGTGGTGGAGGCGCGTCCGCAGGTGCTGCTGGTGTAGCCATTCCCGTGTTGGAGTCGATGTCCTCATCATCCTCTCCTTCTTGAGCTGAAGTCGTCCTCGATGGCAACTCCTCATCCTCGCCCCCATATGGTTTCAAATCTGCAACATTAAAACTAGTGGAAACACCAAATTCCGCAGGCAGATCAAGAATATAAGCACTTTAAAAGGACCAGCAGCACGAATTATCAATTTAGAACGGCGCAAAGCAGGAAACCTATCCTTATGCAAGTGTAACCAAACCATATAACCCGGGTTCAAAAGTAACATGTTTGCGCCCTTTACTACCAGCAACCTTATATCACCGGGTTCAAAAGTAACATACTAGCTGGAACACACAGGTTGTTAGCACGGAACAAAAACCCATCCTGCATGTGAAATTTTCCCCATGGTTTGCCATCCTTACAATGTGACAGGATATCATGAAATCAGCATCATTGACATATTGATCGTTCAAAGTTTCAAACCAAAAATTTTAAAATCTAATTGGGACAACATGGTATATCGACGAGACAAAGCATCAGCAATGACATTTTCCTTCCCATTCTTGTGTGTAATGATGTAAGGCAAGGACTCAATGAATTCGACCCATTTAGCATGACGACGGTTCAGATTTGTTTGGGTTCAAATATGTTTCAAAGCCTCATGATCAGAATGAATGATAAACTCGCGAGGCCACAAGTAATGCTACCGTGTTTACAAGGTGCGCACTAGAGCATAAAGTTCCTTATCATAAGTTGAATATTTCAGGGCAGCACCACTTAATTTCTCACTAAAATAGGCTACTGGTTTACGGTCTTGTAATAAAACAGCACCTAAACCAATACCACTAGCATCACACTCTAGTTCAAACACTTTATTAAAATCAGGCAATTGTAAGAGAGGAGCATGAGTTAACTTTTCTTTCAAAGTATTGAACGCCTCTTCTTGTGGGGCGCCCCAAGCAAACGGCACACCCTTCTTTGTGAGCTCATGCAACGGGGTGGCAAAGGAGCTGAAATCACGCACAAACCTGCGGTAGAATTCGGCAAGGCCAAGGAAACTCCGAATCTGCGTGACCGTCGCCGGTGTAGGCTAGCCCTGAATGGCGTCAACCTTGCTACTATCCACCACAATGCCATGTGGAGTAACAACATAACCAAGAAACGAGACGCGTTGCATGCAAAAGGTGCATTTTTCCATGTTACTAAATAAGCGAGCAGCACGCAAAGTATCAAAAACAGCACGCAAATGTTCTAAGTGTTCATCATAGACTTGCTGTAAATAAGAACGTCATTGAAATAAACAACAACAAACAGTCCTATGAAAGGTCTTAGAACTTCATTCATTAAGCGCATGAAGGTGCTGGGAGCATTAGTCAAACCAAACGGCATAACCAACCATTCATATAAGCCAAATTTGGTCTTGAAAGCCGTTTTCCATTCATCACCCAATTTCATCCTAATCTGATGGTACCCACTATGCAAATCGACCTTAGAGAAGATAATGGCACCACTAAGCTCATCAAGCATGTCGTCAAGGCGTGGTATAGGATATCGATAACGAATGGTGATGTTATTAATTGCACGACAATCTACACACATACGCGAGGAGCCATCTTTCTTAGGGACAAGCAAAACAGGAACCGAGCAAGGACTAAGAGACTCACGAATGTAGCCCTTATCAAGCAGTGCTTGCACCTGGCGCTGGATCTCCTTTGTCTCATCGAGATTAGTGCGGTATGGGGCGCGGTTTGGAAGCGGGGCGCCGGGGATGAGATTGATCTGATGTTCAATGCCACGGATAGGAGGAAGACCCGGTGATAAGTCCTTGGGAAAGACATCAGCATAGTCCTGCAAAAGGTTAGCAACCGCAGGGGGAATATCCTAAAATGTTTCCTCATGAAGTGAAACAAGCATGCGGGAGCAAACGAGTGCATAACAAGGCAGATTATCATTATGCAGCTCAGCAAAATCAGCACGTGTAGCAAGGAAAACAGGGTTATGCAACTTGATTTCAGGGTTATGCAACTTGATTTCAGATTGAGCAGGGGCGGCTTTAGGTGACTGAGATGCTTTGCTGCTTTAGCTGCCCTAGCCATGTCATCTTTCAAAATTTGTTCCGGGGTCATGAGTGAATAATTAGTTTCTGACCCTTAAATATGAGTGAATAATGATTCGAACGGCCATGATGCACACTATCAGTATCATATTGCCAAGGTCGACCAAGTAACAAAGAATATACTTCCATAGGGACAACATCACAATCAGCATAATCAGAATAAGCGCCCAAAGAAAAGGGGACACGTACTGAACGTGTTACCTTAATTTTGCCGCCATCATTAAGCCATTGAATGTGATATGGATGCGGGTGTTGTCGAGTGGGCAATGATAATTGCGCCATCAAGACTGTATTGCCCAAACTGTTGCAGCTGCCACCATCGATGATGATTCGTATCGCCCGTTCTTGCACAACGCCCTTGGTATGGAAGATGGTGTGGCACTGATTTTGCTCGGCCTGGGCAACCTATGTACTGAGAACACCTGCACAACAAGACTCTCATACCTATCGGCGTTGCTGGGCTCAACATGGACCTCCGAACTAGCTGCATGGTCAGTGGCGAGCATAGCATGTGTAGTTTCCTCGGAATCACTAGCTGAAGAGTACTCACCATTGTCACGGATCAGCAAGATACGCTTGTTTGGACAGGCTCGAATTAGGTGACCGTAGCCTTTGCAACGATGGCACTGAATGTCCCGAGCACGCCCAGTGGGAGGAGCAGCGCCTTTGGCCGGAGGTGCTGCCGGCTTAGCCGACTTGTCGCGTGGTGATGCGCTAGAAGTGGGCGGCGCGCGCTCGCGTGAGGTAGAGGACGAAGTAGAGGACGCCGGGAGGGTAGGGGCTGGAGTGGGAGCTTGGGTTTGTCCCGCAAAAGAGTTAGTGCGTGTCGACGATTGCCGTCCTTGCACTTCACGTTCAGCTTTGCAAGCAAATTCAAACGAAATGGTCATATCATCATATTCCTTGTAATCAAGGATGTCCTGAATTTCTCGGTTCAAACCACCCCGAAACGTGCCATAGCAGCGTCATCCTGCTCAACTAAACCACAACGAATCATACCCTTTTGTAATGCTTGGTAATATTCCTCAACAGATTGGGAACCTTGTTGAAACGCTGCATTTGCTTAAGCAAATCACGGGCATAATAAGAGGGAACAAATCTGTGACACATGGCAGTTTTTAATTAAGCCCAAGTGGTGGGAGTGTTATCGGAAAACTTCTGTTTAAACTCACGCCACCAAATTAAAGCAAAATCAGTAAATTCACTAATAGCAGCCTTAACTTGGAGATTAGCAGGAATATCTTGGTATGAAAATTTTTGTTCGACCTCTAATTCCCAATCAAGATAAGCAGCAGGGTCATATTTGCCAGTAAAGGATGGAATGTGGAATTTAATTTTAGCAAAAGAATCGTTAGGTGGAAGACATACCCTGCATGCACGACCGCGACGATCAACAACGTCCTGCTCCGTGTCACCGCCATAGTCGCGCTTCTGCTGCAACTCCGTGAGCCGCGTGGTCAAGGTCTCAAGACGGGTCATGATGGTCTCGAGTGTGCTGTTGGCGGCCGTTTGAGCAAGGTCAATCTGGTCGAAACGCTCGGTCGTTGAGGTGACCGTGGAGTCAAGCCGCTCATGTATCATTTTGATGTCGCCGGCAAGGCCATCAACGTGTGCCTGGACGTCCTGCAGTGTAGCGTCCGTCTTGGCGTCGTTTCCTGCCATTGTTAGTGCAAACACGAAACAGTAACGGAGAGAACACTACGATAGCAGGTGTATGGTGGGAGGTAAATCGCTCAAAGTAACACCGTTATCAAATTCTTACCAGTTCATACCAAGCACACAGGGGTGAACGACAACCAACAGGTAGAACCGGTGAAAGATTGGAGGAGCGATTGCTTGGAGAAACAAGACCTGCTCGTAGTAGAAATATGTGTAGTTCTGGGTAGGCTGCACTCAAGACAAGGATTAGCACGATCAAACAATAATTGCAAAGTTGAACAATAGTGCTAAACACGTATGGACGCTGCTGGAAACAAGTGCGAGAAAGAGCTAGGGTTTGTAGGAGAAGGTCTGGTGGAAAACAACTGTGAGAGACCCATCCAATTTAGATTCAAGTTTACCAAATTGACTCGCGGCCCATGCACGGTATGTGAGTAATCAACCCGATAAAAAGGAACATAAACCCGACAGTCCCCCGACATGCTTCTCAAGCAATGCCCAAGATCCAAGTACGTCGGTATAACAACGGTTGATACATCACATAGGTCACAATATTTCAATTATATTAGTTTAAAGTAATCTTACAGACCAAAGGTTCAACAAAAAGTCCTGAAAATTAAATAGCAAAGGATTACGACGCCCAGGCCACGAACATCTCAAATCACGGTCACATGGACGTCCGGACTACTCCTCACCCTCGCCGGCATCGGCGGGGACAAAGTAGCCGAACGCCAACTCATCCTCACCTGCAAACACTTAAGCAACAAACTTGAGTACGAATGTACTCGCAAGACTTCCCCTGTTGTGGGAATTATTTCCCGACTCCAAGGAGAATGCAATATGGCAGTAGCAAGATAAGTAAGGCATGGGGATAGACTTGATTGCTTAAAGCTGAAACTAAGCATATGTGAATAAGCATAAAGTAAAGGACTCTGCGGGCATAAACACCTACTAAAATCCATGACCATAAGTACCATGTAATCATAAACCACATATACCATCAACGATATTCCATTTCCCATCACGTTATGTGTCAACTCTATGATATTATCCAAAGGACACTGAGCTTGATCATAATAGAGACCACGGCGGATTTGAACTGATTATACACCCTGCAGGGGAGTCCAACTGTACCCACATGACTGAGGACCATACGGCTCATGCAACCCGCTAAAGTTACACAAGGGGGTAGTCATGTCAACCTTTTTCACACTCGTGCTCACACGGTTGGAAAATCCACACGGTGTCGAGTACCACGGCCTCGCAGGCACAAGTGAGTCCCTCGATCCATGGACCATGCAGTCATCGGCCAAACGTTAGTACGCAGTGAGATACTCAGCTTGTCTTACCATTATATTCGACATGTAGTATGAACGGAAAGTGCTCAGGCCAAGAATAACACGACCGGTTCCTAGGTCAACCCAGACGGGGCCTACGGCACACAAGACCTCGACGTCTTGCTGCACTCTTGTTCCACTGTCCAGATTTTAGTTTCAACACTTTCCAATCTTTACCACCATATGAACTTGCCACAAGTCCATAAGTAACCAGGGTGAATGTGACACCCCATGTGTCACCAGGACAAAATCGTTAGACTAAAAACTCTAATCGGCAATTGACCCACTTAAAAGCCAAATCGACAGTTGAAACAAAAAGAAATGATGTTTGAAATGATCTAAATGATCACTATGAAAACTTTGACACACAACAGAACACTATAGCTAAAGTCGGAAAAATTCAATTAACAATGTCGAAATCCTGTTAACAGGAATTAAATCCAAACCCTAACTCATGGCTATCTCAATTTCCACAGAACCCTAGCCATATTTTTGCATAACAATTAATTACACTTCAAAGTAGGATTCTGAGAATTTATTCAAAATTTTTGGAAAAGATTTAGACCCCTTTAAAATTCACACGGACAATAATCATCTTGGAAATTCAAGAATTTTTAGAAGTCGAATCATGGCTTGAGCCCTAAATGAAAAATGCTCCAAATAAATTCTTCAACTTGCACAAAAATGTTCATAAATTTGTGAGCTCGGGAAGTGTGCCATTTCATTGATTTGCATTCCAGCTTTAAAAAAAAATCAATCGGCGCTTGCGAAGCGGGCTATAGCGCCCGCCGCCCGCCCGACAGAGCGGCGGGCGGCAGGGCACCGTGCCCCGGCCGACACGGCCTTTGGCACGTCACACTTTAAGTCCCGGCGGGTGCGCTCTCTCCCGCGCTCCCTCTCTCTCTCCTTCTCTGTTATGCGCCGAGCCGCCCTTGCACCGCCCGATGCGCCGCCCATGCCGCCCCCCCCCCATTCCCCAATCCTTCCTTTAAGTTGGCACGAGCTCCTCCATTTTCCCCCCTTCTCCATTTCTTCTTCTTCCCCACACGCGGGACTCCCTTTACTTCTTCGTTGCTCCCGGCCGCCGCGCCATTGCCGCCATTGGTGCGCCTCCACGGTGAAGCACACCCCTCGGCTTTCCTCCACCAAAATTGCCTTGTCTAACTACTCTATATCTCTCCCGTGTAGCTCAGAGCACTCTCCATCCTCCGGATTCGAGCCCCAATCGCCGGAATTTCACTCGTCGCCGCCATCATCGCCCTCTCCGGTGAGCACCTATCCCCGGTGGTAGAACTTGATCTTCGTCGTGTTGCCGAGGATCCCTATGTCATATAGATCGTAGAAAACCAAGGTTCCCCCACCGGCGATCACCCCATCGCCAGGAAATGGCCGCCGGAGCTCGCTGGAGAATCTCCCCTGTTTTTCCTTTTTCCTTTTATTTTCCATATTATTGCTCTATTTTGTAAAATCCATAGAAATTCACCAAAAATTCCAAAAATATTAAACCTAAATTTGTTAGGAACCTCATGAAAGGGACTAATTTTATTTTAAATCACCTTTTAGAAGATGGCCAAAAATTTGCAGAATTAATTAGAACACTCTTTTCTGTTTTTAAATTTTAATTTGAATCCTAGAGCAGTGCTAGGGCTAATCTTTGATCCACAAATACACCATGCTATTTCCCACCTTCTGCAATTTTATGAGGATTTTAGGACCACGAAGTTATATGTAACCCTATTGAATTACTTCAATCTGCCTAGTTAAAGGACTATTTTCTAAAATGCATTGTAAAAGCCATTTAAAAAGGTCAGACCCAAAAGCAAAGTTGTATCTTTGATGCTCTTGAGTGCCCAAATAAAATTTCATAATTTTATTCTAAGAGTTACTATGGTTTTATGATTTTATAAGATTTAAAAACAGGAATTTTGATAAATTTTTATAAAATCTAGAAAATTCATCTAGGCCCCACCCAAAGCTGAAAATGCTTATTTCAGAAAGTGCTATGAACTAAAAATAATCGTGAGGTGGTATTAAAATTTTCATTTTAACCCTAGTTTAATAGTCGAAGAAATTAAATAATGTTTAACCGATGAAAAATGTTGAATTAACCTTAACTAAAGTTGAAGTTGTTGAACATGCCAACTAAAAGTCTCCTCATGGGAAATTTGAATAGATTTCTTTGAACATCATTCACAGGTTAAGAATTGAAACAAATCGATGGCGTCGAGTAATTAGGGTTAACACTAATTCTAGGCGTCGACGATCAAAACCCTAAATTGCTAATGATAAAAACAATGACTCTTTTCATTAAACTTATCATAATCATCCTGCATCATGTAGATTCTAAAGCGCATGAGGTAGCTGCAGATTCAGGTTCTTCGATTTCCACAAAAGAGGTCAACAACAACGCCGGAGAACCAGGCAAGCTCCGGTGCACAACCGTTGTTAAAATTTTCCTTTTATAAGTCGGTGTGTCTTGATTGTGCATTAAGTACTAGGAGTTGATTGAAGCCCTAGTTGCATTGTTTCCCATAGGAAACCCTGACGGTAGCTGGTATAGATACCCTTAGTATGCTATGCTTAGCAGATAATTGCCGGTAGAAGTCGAGCAGAGTGGACGCTGCTCGCGAGTGGTAGGAGATATTGAATGAAACCATTACATGAGATGTGCCACATGATTGTGAATAAGTAAGAAAGATAAAAGATTGAGGGTCAGACCGGGTACAAGTAGGTCGGTGACTGGTCCGGGACCAGGGTGACCGTAGTCTGGTCTGATCCGTGTGGCACAACTGGGCAAGTATTGAATGTACTGATCGTATGCTGGGTGATATGGGCCCCAGTAAGCCTACGTAGCCTAGTGATTGCAACGTCGAACCTGCCCTACGGTGTCTGATTAGGAGGAGATCTGGGGCGGGCAGCGTGGGAACTCCATAGAAACCGTCTGGGACGTGTTGTCTGGTGGGATGCGGCGCTGCTAAGGCATGCGTAGGCTGGAATTGACGTTGCAGGAGCTGGTGTGAACGGTTGCCACGTGCGAGTCTGGGACACGCACGTGTCTTACGATCAGGTTAACCCTGCAGAGGTATAAAAATCGGTTCGAACCGCTATCCCTCTCAGTTATGAGCTTACTTGAACTCTCTGTCACATTCTAGTAAATAGGTTGAGATACAATGAGAATGAATTATGATTATTACTATTGCTATGGTTGCTTCTGTTATGTTTGAATAGTTCAGGGCGAACTAAATTTATATTCTAATCACTTAATCTGGTGCTAAAATTTGATCAAGAGTAGTACAGGCTTGCGAGTCCGTTTTTGCAAGTAAACCCACCCGAGTCAGCCAGCATGTCTAGGAGTCGGCTGTAGTCAGCCACGTTGACGGGTAAGTCTTGTTGAGCTTCTTAGAAGCTCACGCGTTAGCGATATGTGGTTTTCAGGCGCCGACATGCAGGACCAAGCTGGTAGCATCCATTGGGAGGAGTCTGACCCCGAACTCGGGAACCTCCAGTGGGAGTTGTGCGAGTCGCCGCAGTGAACATTGAAGTGGCTAGTAGCATGACGTCCCTGGGCACGGTGCATGCTTTTGCTTAAGTCTAAGCGTCGGAGTCTGTAATCGATGAAGTCTTCTGCTGTTATTTCCAAAACTTTAATTACGTACTCTGATTCACCGTAAGACTTAAGTTTCAAACTATGAACCAATGATGTATTAAGTTCTCTCTCCTTCTAAATCATTGCTGTTTATTCCTGCCTGTGTTGTATCGTGTGTACGCTCGCTTCATCGAGTGTTGCCCAACAGGATCCTGGCTCAACGATCGATCGGATCCGTCTCGAGACGAGGTTTTCTGGGCGGGTCCTCGTCAGCTTTGGTATCAGAGCTGTGTTGGGAAACGGTGCAACATTTAAGGCATATTTTCAAAAATTACGTGCGAGTGAGGTACGAGCCCTATTAGTTAATAGGCTATCAGGTGGCAAGCTAACGTAGTGCAGGAGCTAACTAAACCCAGCCTAGATTTACTTTTCTGTAACGACGCACCTACGCTAAGGCAAGCAAGGTAAGGAACGCCGCTCGACTGCGGTGAAAGGTCGAGAAATCCCTGTTGCGTCTGCAACGGTAGCGTTCTATACCATGATGGTATGGAAGGAGGTATTGTGTTCGCTGTAACCTAGTACGCCCCCTTGCCGTTTAGGGAGAAAAGCGGACCTCTACCGTACGAGGTGTGGGTTACGGACCTGTTGCGAATGCAGACCTTTGCAATAGTGGAGTCTTGTGTCTTTGGCACACAAGAGATAAATTTGTTCCTCACGACTTCGGTTTTGCGGAACACTCTCATACCTGTTGCCGTGCAGGGAAGATCGGACACATGATCCCCGTACGTGACCTACTCGGGGCGACCCATATGGCAATGATATGGGTTGTTGTCTTTACTTTGAAATATATTCACATTACTGCCTGTGATGCCGTTTTCTGCAGGTACACTAACCACGTACCGTAATGATACGTGTAGTAACGTCTAACTTGAGTGCGATTCTGGCACTGCCTAAGCGTATATCCTTTTTACTTTGTGAGGACGTATAGGCCGATGTAGGATTGCATTCCATGAAGAAATGTTAAAAATCCTTCAAACTTATACTAAAACCATCCAGGAGCAAAAATTTCATCAATAATGGCTGTAACACCAACAGAAATTAAAAAGTCAACCTGGATACCTTCCTCCCTTAGAGATTACGTGGCATCAACCGAGTCGGAGCAGAATCCTTGTATACCGTTGAGCCTTGTACAGAGAAGATTGTCTCCTTGACAGGTCAACTTAGATGGTAAAGCACCTCAGGTAAATAGGTTGTCGCTCGATTAGCATCCTTAGCGACAAACTTGGATCACCCTTTTACGCAGGGATGAGAATATTTTACGTATCAGAAGATTTTGCATGCTTTGAACTATGTGTCAACATGTGGCTTCTGTTTAATAAAATATTGTTCATCTCTGTGATGCAGATGGCCGGCAATAAGACGAATAGGGACCCCTTTTCGCTTTTTAGCATGGTGAACACAAGGGCTGGACGTCAGGATGCGGAAAGCTCCAACCCGCCACCCCCGCCAGCTGAGCCAACCTTGGCTGCGGCCATGGCGGCCCTGCTTCAAAGCAGCCAGCAAACGCAAGAAATGCTGCGGGCCATTTTGGAGAATGGTGGCTCAAATCGAGGCGCTAGGAATCAAAATCAGGACAGCACTTATGCTGACTTCCTAGCCACGCATCCCCCAGAGTTTAGAGATGCACGGGAACCGATGGAGGCAGACCACTTGCTTCGTACAATCGAGGCCAAGTTTGGGCTGCTCCGTTGTTCGGAGACTCAGAAGACACTTTTCGCAGCCCAAATGCTCCACGGACACGCCGGAGCTTGGTGGGCTAACTACTTGGCCACCCTCCCGACCAACACCAAGGTGCCATGGGCGCAATTCCGGGAGGCGTTCAGAGCTCACCACATCCCCGCGGGACTCATGCAAAGGAAGGCCAAGGAATTTATGGCCCTGACCCAAGGAAACCGCACGGTGCACGAGTAACCCGTGTGTTCAACCAACTTGCTCTATATGCTCCCGAGCAGGTTGACACGGATGCAAAGCGGAAGCACCGCTTCACGGAAGGGTTGAACGTCACACTCCAGGGTCGCTTGGCCCAGAATCAAGGCGGCTCATTTAATGAGTTCGTCAGCAACGCTCGCATCGTCGAAGAGTACCTCGAGAAGGAACAGCGGGAGAAAAGGCGAGCCAGCGGTGGGCCATCAAATGCCCCGCCACCCAAGTACCGTCTGGTGTACAC
Organism: Oropetium thomaeum; assembly: GCA_001182835.1. Classification (NCBI taxonomy): domain Eukaryota; kingdom Viridiplantae; phylum Streptophyta; class Magnoliopsida; order Poales; family Poaceae; genus Oropetium; species Oropetium thomaeum. The sequence continues at coordinate 1,489,536 of LFJQ01000020.1, read as the reverse complement.
TGTACCCGATGGTAGGAAGTACAAGGCAACCCCACCGTAGGCGCAGTCATTCCGTCCGCTGCAGCAGCCATACTGTCACATCCCAAAAGTTTGAATCTTTTGTTCTTTTGATAATGAGCTCACGGATTCAATCATTTGAATTCGACCTTTTCCTGTTTTGAATTGGGTCAGGGTTTCGAAGTTTTCGTCGTTTTCGCAAAACCTTAATCGTCTTTCAAGAAGCCTTTTGTTTTCTTAATAAAACTACCCCAATGTTTTTGCATAACAATTAACTACAGATTAAAATAAAATTTTGGAGATTTTATGAAAAATTTTTGGTAAAGGTTTAAACCTTTTTAAAATTCCAACAAATTTGAACTAAGTTGAAAATTCACAGACCTTTAGAAGCTGAATCAGTGCATCTTCCTTTAAGAAAACTTGTTCCAAATAATTCTTTTAGCCCACACAAAAAGTTTCAAAAATTCTTGAGCTCGGGAGCTAGGGTTCTCAATTGTCTCTAGAGGGAGGTTAATTGAATTAATTAAAATCAAAATTGACAATAGCATTACCGTGAACAGTACCTCCGCAGCCAACCACCGCCGGCCGACCGCCCTGGCCAATCTCCCGCGCCGCGCCATCACTCCTCCTCAGCAGTGAATCTCTCCAAGAGATTTTCCTCCCCATTTCCATCTCCTTTCTCCGCTCTCTCCTCTCCCTCCCTCTCTCTGGTGCGCCATCGCTTGTCGTACTGCCGCACGCCATCGCCCACGACAGGAGCCGCCACCTCACCGCGCCAATCGTTGGCCACCGCTCCCCTCACCAATCAACGGTGCGCCACTGCCCTCTCTCTCCCTTGGCTCCTCCTCTTCGAGTATAAAGCCAAGCACCAGCTCTCCACTCGCTCCCCTTCTTCTTTCTCGCTGCCTTGCTCTGTTCTGCCGCGCGCCACAGAACACCGCCTCCATTGCCGCCCCCACGACGCCAGCTCACTCCGGCCACTCCCAAGCCTTGCCACCGTGCCAAGCAAGCTCCCCTCGACCCACTGAAGCTCTCCAACCATCTGGCCCCCCCGGTTGTGCCCTAATTTCTCAGGAACGCCGCCGCCCCTGTTTTCGGCCGAGCATCTCGCCGGCGGCCACCTCTTTCCAAAATTCGTCACCACGGTAGCTCAATTCTTCAATTCCTTTCACCGGCTTTATCCTCTCACCATGGTGCACCAATTTGATAAGCTATCGGCCGCAGATCATCGCCGGTGAGGAAGTTTCTCCTGCGCCACCGTCGGTCTTCACTAGAGCCGCCACCGGAGCTCACCGTCGCCAACCACCCTGCTGCCTTTCCCGTGGCCTTAATCCTTTCCAAATCAGTTCTTTGAATCAAGGTGATGCTCCACGACCATTTAATTCCTGCCCTAACCTTCTTCTCCGGCGAGATTTCATCGGACCACCGCCACGGCCATACTTCCCCTGTTTCTGTTACTGTTCCATTCAATTTTCTATTTTCCTTTTATTTAGCCAGAAGTTGCATGGTGTGTAGAAAATCATGGAAGAGTATAAAAATGCCAAACCTAATTTTATTTGAATCCTTGGATAATGAACTAATTTCTGTTAAAGCACTTTTTCAAAAATGTCCCTGGAATTTATTTAATAATTCATCGAAATAATTCTATTGTTGATTTTCAGTTGAAGTTCCAGAAGGTTTCTTTGGTTTATTTTTGTAGCATAATTGTATCTTGGCATGATGCATCTCCTGCATTTTTACCAGAAATTTTTGTGAGCATTTGTGCATGCATGTCATTGTTAATATCCTCAAAACCCTAGATTATTTACCTTTGCCTAAAGTACATAAAGCAAGTCGCCCAAAAACCCTAGACCTTTAAGAAAAACTTTAGTTTAGATTCTCAGTAGCAGATATATAAAGTTTCATGATTTTTCCATAGGTGTTAGTGCATGTTTCTGATTTTATAAGTTTGGAAAACAGAACATTGTTTGATTTTTAGTAAATTCATAGAAGCTCAACTTGACCCCAAACCAGAGCCAAAAGTCTTAGTTTAGAGCCTACTTTAAAATAAAAATGGTCCCATGCCTGTAACTTAACTTTGAATTTCACCGGAAAAGTCGTTACGACTTCTACGGCACCGTTACGGTATTCCCGATGTCGTAAACGGGCAACGACAGTCGGAGGGCTTGTGTTCCTGTTAACGCGAGTCAAAACCACTCAAACTTAGTCTCGTAGTAACCCAAGCCACTTAGTAAAGCCAGTACATGAGATGTGTTTTAGGATTTTTCCTGAAAATGACATCCGTGTGCCATCCGATATCGGAACCGGAAAACCCGGGAACCGGGAAACCCGTAATCGGAATCAGTAAAACTGTTTTGGTTATAACTTGAGCTGTAGAACTCCGATTGGCTTCGTTCTTTTTGCATTGTGTTCGTAGACTCAGTAGCTACCTCTCTGCACCATATTGCATTGTTTGTGCATCATGGCATCATGGCATACATCTTATCGACGCGTTTTTTACTTTATAGCTTACGAACCGCCAGAGAGTGACGCGGGTGCTGCTGCGGGAGAAGCACCAGAGGTTGATCCAGCTGCTGAGGAAGTCAACACCGCTGCTGTTGAAGGCAAGCACCTCATTTTGCTACCCTAAGTAATTTACTTAATGATTAATATGAATGCTTACGTATAGGACTGCATTAAGTCGGGCATAGTGATACAGTCGAGAACACCCTTTATTGTTGCATGTACCCCTCCTTGGTATTGGATACGTCACCTTGTCAATCTGGGTAGAGTGTCTTTATTTGAGTCACGAAATGCTTAGCCATGCTTAGATAACACGGTAGAAGTCGAGTGGTAAGTCCCACTCGCACGTATAGGATTTACCCTGGTTACTTATGAGCTTGTGGCAAGTTCATATGTTGGTAAAAGTTGGAAAGTGTTAAAAACTGAAATCCGGACGGTGGGATAAGAGTGCAGCAAGACATGGAGGTCTTGTGTGCCGTAGGCCCCGTCTGGGTTGACCTAGGACCCGGCCGTGTTATTCATGGCCTGAGCACTTTCCGTTCATACCACATATCCGATATAATGGTAAGACAAGCTGAGTATCTCACTGCGTATCAACATTTGGCCGATGACTGCACGGTGCGTGGAACGAGGGAGTCATGGGTGCCTGCGAGGCCGTGACACTCGACGAGGGACTCACGTGTGCCTGCGAGGCCGTGGTACTCGGCACCGTGTGGATTTTCCAACCGTGTGGGAACGAGTGTGAAAAAGGTTGACATGAGTACCCCCTTGTGTAACTTTAGCGGGTTGCATGAGCCGTATGGTCCTGAGTCGTGTGGGTACAGTTGGACTCCCCTGCAGGGTGTAAAATCGGTTCGAATCCGCCGCGGTCACGGTTATGATCAAGCTCAGTGTCCTTTGGATAATATCGTAGAGTTGTCAAATAACATGATGGGAATTGAGATATTGTTGATGGAATTGGAATATGGTTGTTGGCATCCATGGTTTGGATGGAACATGGATGATGGTATGTACATGGTTTATGGTTACATGGTACTTAGGGATTGGGTTTATAGTAGTTGTTCATGCCCGCAGAGTCTTTTTACTTTATGCTTTTTCACATATGCTTAGTTTCTGCTTTAAGCAATTGAGTCCATTCCTATACCTTATTTACCTTGCTACAGCCTCATTGCATTATCCTTGGAGTCGGGAACTAATTCCCGCAACAGGGTAAGACTTGCGAGTACCTTCGTACTCAACGTTTGTTGTTTAAGTCTTTGCAGGTGAGGATGAGTTGGTCTTCGGCTACTTTGTCCCCGCCAATGCCGGCGAGGGCGAGGCGTAGTCAAGACTTTCGTGTGACCGTGATTTGCGATGTTCGTGGGCTGGGCATCGCAATCCTTTGCTGTTTTCTCATTGCAACTGCTGCGACTATTGTCTTCCTTAGAATCGCTTCCGCTCTTTAATTTATTAGTTTCAAGACTTATGATGAACCTTGATGTGTAAGAATATTTTAATTAATGTTATTCATTAATGTGACCTATGTGATGTATCACCTGTGACGTTGCCGACGTGCTTGGATCTTGGGCGTTGCTTGAGAAGCATGTCGGGGGACTGCCGGGTTTATATTCTCTTTTATCGGGTTGAGTTCTCGCATACCATGCGTGGGCCGCGAGTCAACTTGGTAAACTTGAATATAAATTGGTCGGGTCTCTCACAAGCGCTGGCATCAGAGCTAAGATTCACAGAATACACCCTAAAATTTTGCTTAGCAACACGGTGTGGGTAGTTATGTCTTAAAATCACTAAAACCAACTAAAAGTTGTAGTAGTAGTTGCTGTTTTTAGGCCCTCACCTTTCTTAACTTGTTTTGGTTTTGAGAATTAGGAATGCACTCCTGCATGCTGCCCTCCTTGATAGATGGGTCGTTAGAATAGTTTAGCGGGTCTTGGCAGCGACCCACTTGTGTTAGGGCGCGTGTTTTATCTAAACCCCTCCCTCTATTCAAAATCGCCCATGTTAACGTTGTGTGTTTATTTTTAGTAGTGTTGTTGTGCTTGGGGAGAGTGTTTTATGCATCCGTGTGAGAATCGTTAGTACGGAGCATGTTTGCATATCATTGCATGCATCGATCATCTCCTTGCTTGGTTTTGAGTTGTAAATTGCTAGTTGGGTTTTGGTCATCTTTGTTGACTGGTTTTGAACAACAAAATGAACAAGTTTTGTTTCGTCATTGAAATGACTTGTTTAACTTTCAAAACTTTTGCCGTTGTTTTGAGTTTCGTGTTCAGGATTAGTGAGCTCGTCCAATCTGAACATCGGTGTATGTTGGTCGGTACACCATGTCTGTCATCTCGTAGCAACCATTGCTGCCTTCATATCATCGATAGCATTCCCAGCAACCCGTATTTTCCCTGTCTATGACACGTTTGTCATAGCATTGTATCGTCTGTTTGTCTGTTCTTCCGGTCGCTAACCGTGGTTTTGGCGACAGGATGAATACCCGAAGCCGCACTCGTGAGGCCGGTGAAACCTCCGGAGCTGTTGGAGGCGAAGGACGCCAGACCACACCACCACCGCCACCACCAGCCCCTACCATGGCTGAAGTGCTCATGCAAATCGAGCACAATCGGCGGGAGCACTCCGAGTATCTCCGTATCATCGCTGAGGGCATCAGTCAGCGTGGTGCGGAGCGCAACGCCGCTCGTGAGGATGACTTCTCCGACTTTCGCCGCACCGAGCCGCCTATCTTCACTCGGGCCAAGGACCCCCTTGACGCTGACCACTGGCTCCGTACGATTGAGAAGAAGCTCAATTTACTCCGGTGCGGAGAGCATCAGAAGGTTCTCTTTGCAGCCCATCAGCTTCAGAACGAAGCCGGTGCATGGTGGGATACCTACCGTGCCACCCAACCCGACAACCACCGTTTCACGTGGCAAGAGTTCCGTACTGCCTTCCGTGCCTTCCATATCCCGGATAGTGTGATGGAAATCAAGAGGCTGGAGTTCCTGGCTCTCAGGCAAGGCAATCGTTCCGTGATGGAGTATGTGCACCAATTCAACTACCTTGCACAGTACGCTCGCACAGAAGTGGCAACCGATGCGAGCAAGAGGGGCTATTTCTACAATGGCCTTTCTGAGGAGATGCAGGACAAGTTGTCTATCATCATTTCAGAGGTCGGCAGCTTTAACCAGCTCGTGGATCGTGCCATAGTTGCCGAGGACAAGATGAACAAGCTTGCAGCCAAGAACCGCAAGCGTGCTGCCCCACCGCCACAGAATGGGAACCCACAGCGTCCTCGCACGGGCTCAGCTCCACCGCAGCCCATGTGGATGGTACGTCGTGCTCCTCCTGCTGCTGGACAAGCTCCCAGGCAACCTACGGGTCAGGCTGGAAATCAAGCTGTTGGTCCATGCTTCAACTGTGGCCAGCGCGGTCACCTTTCCCGTGGCTGTCCGTATCCAAGGCGTGGAGCGGGGGCTGCTGCTCCAAACCAGCCACCGCGCCCACCCGTCGCTGCTCCACCACAGCAAGGCAACAAGCCCCAAGTTTCCAAGCGTGGCCGTGTCAACTACACGACCGCCGCGGATGTGCCTGAAGGTGCCGACGTGCTCGTTGGTACGTTATCCGTCGACTCTCGTCCTACCAAAGTTCTTTTTGATTCTGGTGCATCACATTCCTTTATTAGGCGAGAGTATGCCACACAATACAACTTAAAGATATTCCCTACCCGTACACCTTATCTCATAGAATCCCCCGGAGCCAAAATCCACGTAGACTCCATGATTCCGACATCGTTGACTCCAGTCAGCGGTGTTACCTTGCAAGCCAATCTCTTATTCCTAGAACTTCAGGGGTTAGATATTATTCTTGGGATGAATTGGATGATTTCTCATGACGCCGTCATCCACGTGGCTTCCAGAGTTGTTTCTCTGAAAGGTCCAACCGGTGATCGTTTTTCGCTACACCTTGAGGGTGATAGTTCTGGGTTGTACCATCTGAAAGATGCGACCAGCTCTGAGCTTTCCTCCATCCCTGTTGTGTGCGAATATCCGGATGTTTTCCCCGAGGATTTGCCGGGTATGCCGCCCGACCGGGCTGTTGAGTTTGCCATCGAACTCGAACCAGGAACGGCTCCTATTTCGAAACGGCCGTATCCAATGTCTTCTGAGGAGCTAGCTGAAATGAAGAAATAGTTCAAAGATCTCCTCGACAAGGGCTTTATTCGTCCAAGTTCTTCTCCATGGGGTTGTCCCGCTATCTTTGTGAAGAAGAAAGACGGCACATTGCGCATTTGTGTCGATTATCGTCCCTTGAACGCCGTTACCATCAAAAACAAATATCCACTTCCGCGGATCGATATCCTTTTCGATCAGCTTTCTGGCGCTCGTTGTTTCTCCAAAATTGATTTAAGGCTGGGCTACCATCAAATAAAGATCAAAGAAGAGGACATTCCAAAAACTGCCTTTTCTACTCGTTACGGTTTGTACGAGTACCTTGTCATGTCCTTTGGTCTCACAAATGCCCCTGCCTACTTCATGTACTTGATGAACTCTATTTTCATGGAGGAACTTGATGTATGTGTGGTGATCTTCATCGATTGATATTCTTGTTTTCTCCAAGACGGAAGCAGATCATGCTGTTCACCTCCGAATTGTACTCGGGAAGCTTCGTGAACACCGTCTTTATGCCAAATTCAGCAAGTGCGAATTTTGGCTGCACGAAGTGGCTTTTCTTGGGCACGTCATTTCTGAAAATGGTGTTGCCGTAGATCCCACCAAGGTGCAAGAAGTGCTTGATTGGTCTCCACCAACCAATGTGAAGGAAATCCACAGTTTTCTTGGACTTGCGGGTTACTATCGTCGGTTTATCAAGGATTTCTCCAAGATTGCCAAGCCAATGACTAGGTTGCTGTGCAAAGGAGAAAAATTTCTTTGGTCCTCGAATTGTGAGCAAGCCTTCCAGACATTGAAAACATTGCTTACCACAGCGCCCGTTCTTGCGCAACCCGACATCCACAAGAGCTTTGACGTCTTTTGCGACGCTTCTCATGTTGGACTCGGATGTGTGCTTATGCAAGACGGGAGGGTCATTGCTTATGCTTCTCGCCAATTGAGGTCGCATGAGGAGAATTATCCTACTCATGATCTTGAGCTTTCCGCCGTTGTTCATGCTTTGAAAATCTGGCGACACTATCTCCTTGGCAAGACTTGCAATATCTATACCTGTGACACCCCAGGTGTCACCAGGGCAAAAAGTCGACAACTATAACCCTAATTCATAATTTCACTCACCTTAAAGCATATTCAATCATGGGAATAAAAAGAAATATTATTTAAAATGCTTTAAAGAGACACTATGAAAAGTTTGACAAACAACAGAGCATTTAGCAGAGTCCGGAGAAATCTCAACTAAAAGTGTCGAAATCTCGTTAACAGAAAGAATTCAAGCCCTAACTCTTGACCATCAAAACTTCCATAGAACCCTAGCTATATTTTTACATAACAATTAAGTACACTTCAAAATAGAATTTTGGGAAATTATTCAAGATTTTTGGAAAAGTTTTAGACCTCGTGAAAATTCACAGAAACTATAATCAACCTAGAAATTCAAGAATTTTTAGAGGCCAAATCATGACTTGAACCTTAAATGGAAAGTGTTCCAAATAAATTCCTGAGCTTGTACAAAATTTTCAAAATTTTTCGAGCTCGGGAAGTGTGCCGATTCTTTGAATTACTTCCAGCCTTAATGAAATAAAAAAAATAATAATCAAACTGTTGCCGGGCGGGCTACAGTGACCGCCCGCCCGACAATAGGGGCGCGCAGCCGCCCGGCTGCGCCCGCCCGACACGGGCGCCTGTGGCGCATGTCGCCGCTATTGCCGCGCCGCTCCTTTGCCTCCCTCCTCTCTCCCGCGCTCCCCTCTTCCCTCTCCTCTCCCTCGCTGTCTCTCTTCATTTCCCCGAGCACGCCGCCCCTGTGCGCCGCCGAGCCGCCCGAGCCGCCTCACTGCCGCCATGCTGACCCCCCCCTGCTCCCTACTTCCCCTACCCCATTTCATCCTATAAATAGCGCGGGCTCCTCCCCAATTTCCCTCCTCCTCCATTTCTTCTTCCTCCCCCCCCCCCACGCGAGAACCCCCCAATTCGCTGCCCCCGGCCGCCGCCAACTCCATTGCCGCCGCCCCCGAGGTGAAATCCGCTCCCGACTCAATTTCAATCAAATTCACTCACCGAATCAACTCTTCTCCACCTCGTGAAGCTCACAGAAGCCTCCAACCCTCCAACGGCGAGCCACCTCGCCGGAATTTCATCGATCGCCGCCGCCCCGAGGCACCCCCACGGTGAGACCCCCTATCCCGGCCAAAACCTTAAAAAATACCATTTTGCCGAGCTTCGTCATATCGTGTGGATCATGAAAAGCCAAGGTTCGACGGCCGGCGACCACCCCATCGTTGGGAATTGGCCGCCGGAGCTCGTCGGAGACTGTGCCCTGTTTTTCCTTTTTCTAATTATTTTCCAGATTATTGCTCTGTCTTCTAAAAACCCTAAAAAATCACAGGAAGATCCAAAAATGCCAAACCAAACTTTTTTAGAACCCTCATGAAAAGTACTAATTTTCTGTTAAAACACTTTTTAACAAATGACCAAACATTTGCAGAATTAATTAGAAACACTCCTTTCTGTTTTCGAATTTTAAATTGCATTATAAAGCAATTCTAGGGCTAACCTTTGATCTACAAATACACCATGCTACTATACACCCTCTGGAATTTTATGAAGATTTTAGGAACACGAAATGGCTTCTAACCCTATTAAATAACCTCAATCTGCCTAGTCTAAATGCCATTTTCTAAAGTGCATTGTAAAAGTCATTTACAAGGTTAGACCCAAAAGAAAAGTTGTAGATCTGGTTCTCAGAAATGCTCACAAAAAGTTTCATAATTTTATTCTAATGTTTACTAGTGCTTTCTGATTTTACAAGAGATAAAAACACTAATTTTGATGAATTTTTATTAAATATAGAGAATTCATTTAGGCCCCACCCAAAGCCCAAAATGCTTATTCCAGAGAGTACTACCCACTAAAAAATAATCTTGAGGAAGAATTAAAGTCTTTATTTTAACCCTAGTTTAATAACCGAAGTAATTAAATAATATTAACCGATGAAAAATGTCGCATTAACTTAACTAAAGTTGAAGTTGATGAACATGCCAACTAAAAGTCACCTCATGGGAGTTTGATAGACTCCTTTAAAACATCATTCACAGATTAATAATGGAATTTAATCGACGGCGTCGAGTAATTAGGGTTAACCCTAATTCTGGACGTCGCCAATCTAAACCCTAAGTTGTTATTGATAATAACAATAAGTTTCTATTTTCATTGAACTTATCATAATCCTACTGCATCATGTAGATTCTAACGCTCACGAAGTAGCTGCGGATCCAAGTTCTTCGACCCCCGCCGAAGAAGTCTGCAACAACACCGAAGAACCAGGCAAGCCCCGGTGCACAACCGAATTTTAAAGTTTTACTTTTACACTAAGTGTGTCTTGTTTGTGCATTAGGTGCTAGGAGTTGATTGAAACCATAGTTGCATTTGTTTCCCATAGGAAACCCTGACAGTAGCTTGTATACCCTTAGTATGCTATGCTTAGCAGATAGCTGCCGGTAGAAGTCGAGCAGAGTGGACGCTGCTCGCGAGTAGTAGGATTTTTGAATGAAACCATTCCATGAGATGTGCCACACGATTGTCAATAAGTAAGAAAGATAAAATATTGAGGGTCAGACTGGGTACCAGTAGGTCGGCGACTGGTCAGGGACCAAGGTGACCGTAGTCTGGTCTGATCCGTGTGGCACAGCTGGGCAAGTATTGAATGTACTAATCGTATGCTGGGTGTTATAGGCCCCAGTAAACCTACGTAGCTAGCGATTGCAACGTCGAACCTGCCCTACGGTGTCTGACTAGGAGAAGATCTGGGGTGGGCAGCGTGGGAACTCCATAGAAACCGTCTGGGACATGTTGTCTGGTGGGATGCGGCGTTGCTAAGGCATGCGTAGGCTGGAATTGACGTTGCAGGAGCTGGTGTGAACGGTTGCCACGTGCGAGTCTGGGACGCGCACGTGTCGTACGATTAGGTTAACCCTGCAGTGGTATAAAAATCGGTTCGAATCGCTGTCGCTCTCAGCTATGAGCTTACTTGGACTCTCTGTCACATTTTAGTAAATAGGTTGAGGAACCATGAGAATGAATTATGAATATGAATACTGCTATTATTGATTCTGTCTTGGATGTTTAGTTCAGTGCTAACTAAATTTATTTTCTAATCACTCAATTTGATGCTAAAATTTGACAAGAGTAGTTTAGGCTTGCGAGTCCTTTTGCAAGTAAACCCGCCCGAGTCAGCCTTTTGTCGGGTAAGTCTTGCTGAGCTTCTTAGAAGCTCACGCGTTAGCGTTTTGTGGTTTTCAGGCGCCGTCATGCAGGAGCCAGCAGGTAGCTTCCATTGGGAGGAGCCTCCCCTCGAGTTTGGGAACCTCCAGTGGGAGTTGTGCGAGTCGCCGCAGTGATTTGTTGAAGTGGCTAGTAGCACGACGCCCGTGGGCACGGCGTGTGCTTTTGCTTAAGTCCGAGTGTCGGAGTTGTAATAGTTCTAGTCTTCCGTTGTTTATCGTTTTCAAAACTGTTGCGTACTCTGAAACATTGTAATATTCAACTTCTAAGTTATGAACCAATGATGTATTAAGTGCTCTCTTCTTGTAAATTATTGCTGTTTATCCCTGCCTGTGTTGTATCGTGTGTACGCTCGCTTCGCCGAGCGTTGCCCAACAAGATCTTGGCTTAACGACTGACCGGATCCGTCCTGAGAGGAGGTTTTCTGGGCAGGGTCGTGTCAATACCGATCACAAGAGCCTCAAATACATATTCACCCAAGCTGATTTGAATATGAGGCAAAGAAGATGGCTTGAGTTGATCAAGGACTACAAGCTAGAAGTGCATTATCACCCAGGCAAGGCAAACGTTGTGGCTGACGCATTGAGTCGCAAAAACCGTTGCAATTGCCTAATCGGGAAGACCCGAAATCGCTCCCTATGTGAGGATTTTCGGAAGCTTGGTCTACAAATGGTGGAAGAAGGTTTCCTTGCGAATCTTGAAATAAAATCCACACTTTTGGATCAGATCAAGGAAGCCCAGAAAAATGACGAAGGAATGGCTCGTATCCGGGAGAAAATAAAATCGGGTAAAGCCAGATGTTTTTTTCTCGATGAGCAAGGCGTGTTATGGTTTGGAAAACGCCTTGTGGTGCCAAAAGTCGATGAGCTGAAGATGAAAGTTCTCAATGAAGCTCATGATTCTTTGCTATCCATACACCCCGAGAGCACAAAGATGCATCAAGACTTGAAGACCAAATTCTGGTGGACTCGCATGAAGTGGGAAATTGCTCAGTACGTCAACAAATGTGACGTATGTCAGCGGGTGAAAGCTATCCACTTAAAACCCGCAGGCACGCTGCAACCATTGCCTATTCCATCATGGAAATGGGAGGATATTGGCATGGATTTCATTGTTGGTCTGCCTAGAACTTCGGGTGGTTATGATTCCATTTGGGTGATCGTTGACCGGTTGACAAAGTCTGCACATTTCCTTCCGGTGAAGACCACCTATTCTTTCAAGGAGTATGCCGAGTTGTACCTCACTCGCATCATGTGTCTTCATGGTGTTCCAAAGACGATAATTTCAGACCGAGGCACCCAGTTTGTCTCTCGGTTTTGGAAAAGTCTTCATCAAGCATTGGACACCAAGCTAATTCATAGTTCGACTTACCACCCGCAAACGGGAGGACAAACCGAACGTGTCAACCAAATCCTTGAGGACATGCTGAGAGCTTATGTGCTAACCTATGGCAAGAGATGGGAGTTTTGCTTACCTTTCGCGGAGTTCTCTTACAACAATAGCTACCAGGCTAGCCTCCAAATGTCCCCATTTGAAGCACTCTATGGGAGAAGTTGTAGAACCCCGTTGAACTGGTCTGAATCCGGGGAACGACCTTTCTTCGGTCCTGATTTGGTTCACGATGCTGAAGCTCAAGTGCGCCAAATCCAGGAACATCTCCGAGTTGCTCAATCTTGCCAAAAGAGCTACGCCGATCGTCATCGGGTAGAACTTTTCTTCAAAGTTGGAGATTATGTTTACCTCAAAGTTTCACCACTCCGAGGCACGAAAAGATTCCAAGTGAAAGGGAAGTTAGCGCCACGCTACATTGGCCCCTTCAAAATCCTTGCAAGACGTGGAAACGTGGCGTATGAGCTAGAGTTGCCATCCTCTCTTGGTAACGTCTACAATGTCTTCCACATCTCGCAATTGAAGAAGTGTCTCCGTGTTCCGACCGAGGCTATCTCCATGGAGGATGTCGAAGTCCGGCCCGACCTCTCTTATGTGGATTATCCTCTACGCATCCTTGCGCGTTCGGAACGCAAATTGCACAATCGTGCAATCCCGATGGTGAAACTGCATTGGAGCAGACACACCGAAGAAGAAGCAACATGGGAACGTGAGGATAAAATGCGGGAGGACTACCTAGAGCTTTTCACAGAGCCGTAATTCCCCTTGTTGTTTTCTTCACATTCGCTTCTTACAATTCCTTATCATTGATATTCCTTTCGCCACCCTACTTACACTTTTAATCTCGGGACGAGATTCTTTTAAGGGGGGGTGGTCTGTCACATCCCAAAAGTTTCAATCTTTTGTTCTTTTGATAATGAGCTCACGGATTCAATCATTTGAATTCAACCTTTTCCTGTTTTGAATTGGGTCAGGGTTTCGAAGTTTTCGTCGTTTTCGCAAAACCTTAATCGTCTTTCAAGAAGCCTTTTGTTTTCTTAATAAAACTACCCCAATGTTTTTGCATAACAATTAACTACAGATTAAAATAAAATTTTGGAGATTTTATGAAAAATTTTTGGTAAAGGTTTAAACCCTTTTAAAATTCCAACAAATTTGAACTAAGTTGAAAATTCACAGACCTTTAGAAGCTGAATCAGTGCATCTTCCTTTAAGAAAAGTTGTTCCAAATAATTCTTTTAGCCCACACAAAAAGTTTCAAAAATTCTTGAGCTCGGGAGGTAGGGTTGTCAATTGTCTCTAGAGGGAGGTTAATTGAATTAATTAAAATCAAAATTGACAATAGCATTACTTTGAACAGTACCTCCACAGCCAACCACCGCCGGCCGACCGACCCGGCCAATCTCCCGCGCCGCGCCATCAGTCCTCCTCAGCAGTGAATCTCTCCAATAGATTTTCCTAACCATTTCCATCTCCTTTCTCCCCTCTCTCCTCTCCCTCCCTCTCTCTGGTGCGCCATCGCCCACGACAGGAGCCGCCGCCTCACCGCGCCAATCGTCGGCCACCGCTCCCCTCACCAATCAACGGTGCGCCACTGCCCTCTCTCTCCCTTGGCTCCTCCTCTTCGAGTATAAAGCCAAGCACCAGCTCTCCACTCGCTCCCCTTCTTCTTTCTCGCTGCCTTGCTCTGTTCTGCCGCGCGCCACAGAACACCGCCTCCATTGCCACCCCCACGACACCAGCTCACTCCGGCCACTCCCAAGCCTTGCCACCGTGCCAAGCAAGCTCCCCTCGACCCACTGAAGCTCTCCAACCATCTGGCCCCCCCGGTTGTGCCCTAATTTCTCAGGAACGCCGCCGCCCCTGTTTTCGGCCGAGCACCTCGCCGGCGGCCACCTCTTTCCAAAATTCGTCACCATGGTAGCTCAATTCTTCAATTCCTTTCACCGGCTTTATCCTCTCACCATGGTGCACCAATTTGATAAGCTATCGGCCGCAGATCATTGCCGGTGAGGAAGTTTCTCCCGCGCCACCGTTGGTCTTCACTAGAGCCGCCACCGGAGCTCACCGTCGCCAACCACCCTGCTGCCTTTCCCGTGGCCTTAATCCTTTCCAAATCAGTTCTTTGAATCAAGGTGATGCTCCACGACCATTTAATTTCTGCCCTAATCTTCTTCTCCGGCGAGATTTCACCGGAGCACCGCCACGGCCATACTTCCCCTGTTTCTGTTACGGTTCCATTCAATTTTCTATTTTCCTTTTATTTAGCCAGAAGTTGCATAGTGTGTAGAAAATCATGGAAGAGTATAAAAATTCCAAACCTAATTTTATTTGAATCCTTGGATACTGAACTAATTTCTTTTAAAGCACTTTTTCAAAAATGTCACTGGAATTTATTTAATAATTCATCAAAATAATTCTGTTGTTGATTTTTAATTGAAGTTCCAGAAAGTTTCTTTGGTTTATTTTTGTACCATAATTGTATCTTGGCATGATGCATCTCCTGCATTTTTACCAGAAATTTTTGTGAGCATTTGTGCATGCATGTCATTGTTAATATCCTCAAAACCCTAGATTATTTACCTTTGCCTATAGTACAGAAAGCAAGTCGCCCAAAAACCCTAGACCTTTAACAAAAACTTTAGTTTAGATGCTCAGTAGTAGATATATAAAGTTTCATGATTTTTCTATAGGTGTTAGTGGATGTTTCTGATTTTATAAGTTTGGAAAACAGAACATTGTTTGATTTTTAATAAATTCTTAGAAGCCCAACTTGACCCCAACCCAGAGCTAAAAAGTCTTAGTTTAGAGCCTACATTAAACTAAAAATGGTCCCATGCCTGTAACTTAACTTTGAATTTCACCGGAAAAGTCGTTACGACTTTTACGGCACCGTTACGGTATTCCCGATGTCGTAAACGGGCAACGACAGTCGGAGGGCTCGTGTTCCTGTTAACGTGAGTCAAAACCACTCAAACTTAGTCTCGTAGTAACCCAAGCCACTTAGTAAAGCCAGTACATGAGATGTGTTTTGGGATTTTTCCTGGAAATGACATCCGTGTGCCACCCGATATCGGAACCGGAAAACCCGGGAACCGGGAAACCCGTAATCGGAATCGGTAAAACTGTTTTGGTTATAACTTGAGCTGTAGAACTCCGATTGCCTTCGTTCTTTTTGCATTGTGTTCATAGACTCAGTAGCTACCTCTCTGCACCATATTGCATCGTTTGTGCATCATGGCATCATGGCATACATCTTATCGACGCGTTTTTTACTTTATAGCTTACGAACCGCCAGAGAGTGACGCGGGTGCTGCTGCGGGAGAAGCACCGGAAGTTGATCTAGCTGCTGAGGAAGTCAACACCGCTGCTGTTGAAGGCAAGCACCTCATTTTGCTACCCTAAGTAATTTACTTAATGATTAATATGAATGCTTACGTATAGGACTGCATTAAGTCGGGCATAGTGATACAGTCGGGAACACCCTTTATTGTTGCATGTACCCCTCCTTGGTATTGAATACGTCACCTTGTCAACCTGGGTAGAGTGTCTTTATTCGAGTCACAAAATGCTTAGCCATGCTTAGATAACACGGTAGAAGTCGAGTGGTAAGTCCCACTCGCACGTATAGGATTTACCCTGGTTACTTATGAGCTTGTGGCAAGTTCATATGTTGGTAAAAGTTGGAAAGTGTTAAAAACTGAAATCCGGACGGTGGGATAAGAGTGCAGCAAGACATGGAGGTCTTGTGTGCCGTAGGCCCCGTCTGGGTTGACCTAGGACCCGGCCGTGTTATTCTTGGCCTGAGCACTTTCCGTTCATACCACATGTCCGATATAATGGTAAGACAAGCTGAGTATCTCACTGCGTACCAACGTTTTGCCGATGACTGCACGGTGCATGGAACGAGGGAGTCATGGGTGCCTGCGAGGCCGTGACACTCGACGAGGGACTCATGTGTGCCTGCGAGGCCGTGGTACTCGGCACCGTGTGGATTTTCCAACCGTGTGGGAACGAGTGTGAAAAAGGTTGACATGAGTACCCCCTTGTGTAACTTTAGCGGGTTGCATGAGCCGTATGGTCCTCAGTCGTGTGGGTACAGTTGGACTCCCCTGCAGGGTGTAAAATCGGTTCGAATCCACCGCGGTCACGGTTATGATCAAGCTCAGTGTCCTTTGGATAATATCGTAGAGTTGTCAAATAACATGATGGGAATTGGGATATTGTTGATGGAATTGGAATATGGTTGTTGGCATCCAAGGTTTGGATGGAACATGGATGATGGTATGTACATGGTTTATGGTTACATGGTACTTAGGGATTGGGTTTATAGTAGTTGTTCATGCCCGCAGAGTCTTTTTACTTTATGCTTTTTCACGTATTCTTAGTTTCTGCTTTAAGCAATTGAGTCCATTCCTATACCTTATTTACCTTGCTACAGCCTCATTGCATTATCCTTGGAGTCGGGAACTAATTCCCACAACAGGGTAAGACTTGCGAGTACCTTCGTACTCAACGTTTGTTGTTTAAGTCTTTGCAGGTGAGGATGAGTTGGTCTTTGGCTACTTTGTCCCCGCCGATGCCGGCGAGGGCGAGGCGTAGTCAAGACTTTCGAGTGACCGTGATTTGCGATGTTCGTGGGCTGCGCATCGCAATCCTTTGCTGTTTTCTCATTGCAACTGCTGCGACTATCGTCTTTCTCATTAAATTAATGTGACCTATGTGATGTATCACCTGTGACGTTGCCGTCGTGCTTGGATCTTGGGCGTTGCTTGAGAAGCCTGTCGGGGGACTGCCGGGTTTATATTCTCTTTTATCGGGTTGAGTTCTCGCATACCATGCGTGGGCCGCGAGTCAACTTGGTAAACTTGAATATAAATTGGTCGGGTCTCTCACAAGCGCAAGAAATCCTTGAGGACATGTTGAGAGCTTGTGTGTTGACCTATGGCAAGAGATGGGAGCTCTGCTTACCTTTTGCGGAGTTCTCTTACAACAATAGCTACCAGGCTAGCCTCCAAATGTCCCCATTTGAAGCACTCTATGGAAGAAGTTGTAGGACCCCGTTGAATTGGTCTGAATGCGGGGAACGACCTTTCTTCGGTCCTGATTTGGTTCGCGATGCTGAAGCTCAAGTGCGCCAAATTCAGGAACATCTTCGAGCTGCTCAATCTCGCCAAAAGAGCTACGCCGATCGTCGTCGGGTAGAACTTTTCTTCAAGGTTGGAGATTATGTTTACCTCAAAGTTTCACCACTCCGAGACACAAAAAGATTCCAAGTGAAAGGGAAGTTAGCGCCACGCTACATTGGTCCCTTCAAAATTCTTGCAAGGCGTGGTAACGTGGCCTATGAGCTAGAGTTACCATCCTCTCTTGGTAACGTCTACAATGTCTTCCACATCTCGCAATTGAAGAAGTGCCTCCGTGTTCCGACCGAGGCTATCTCCATGGAGCATGTCGAAGTCCAACCCGACCTCTCTTATGTGGAGTATCCTTTGCGCATCCTTGTGCGTTCGGAACGCAAATTGCGCAATCGTGCAATTTCGATGGTGAAGGTACTTTGGAGCGGACACACCGAAGACGAAGCGACATGGGAACGTGAGGACAAAATGCGGGAGGACTACCCCGAGCTTTTCACAGAGCCGTAAGTCCCCTCGTTATCCTCTTCACATTCGCTGCTTAGCATTCCTACTCATTGATATTCTTTTCGCCACTCTACTTAACCTATAATCTCGGGACGAGATTATTTTAAGGGGGGGTGGTCTGTCACATCCCAAAAAGTTCAACCTTTTGTCATTTCAAATTTGAGCTCACAGGATTTGAATTTGATCTCGACTTTTCCGTTTTGGCTTTTGGGTCAGGGTTTTGAATTTCGTCGTTTTCGAAAACCCTAATCGCCTTTCTTGGGCTCTTTTGTTTCTTCATAAAACTACCCCAATGTTTTTACATAACAATTAACTACACATTAAAATAGAATTTTCAAGATTTTACCAAAATTTTTGGGAGAATTTTAAACCCTTTTAAAATTCCGACAAATTTGAACAAAGTTGAAAATTCACAGACTTTTAGGAGCTGAATCAGGGAACCTTTCTATAATAAAAGTTTTTCCAAATAATTAACTTAGCTCACACAAAAAGTTTCAAAAATGTTTGAACTCGGGAGCTAGAGTTTTCAATTAACTCAAGTGGAGGGAATTGGAATTAAAAAAAAAAAAAGAAAACGACAATGCCTGTACCGTGAACAGTGGCGCACCGCCACTGCTCACGGCCAGGCGACCGACCGCCGGCCGGTTTCTTCTCCCCCACGTCGCCATTACTCCTCCACGCATTGAATCATGGCACCAGCTTCCTTCCCTTCCTCTCTCCTCCCTCCCTCTCCTTTCCCTCGGCGCCATCATTTTCCCCTGTTGCTGCACGACGCCGTCACGGCAGTAGCCGCCTCCCACGATCTCCTGCCGGCTGCCGCCCCCTGTGCCATCAATTCACGGTGCTCCTTCTCCCTCTCCCTTCCTCACCCCTCCTTGAGCATAAAGCCGAGCCCCCACCTTCCTTCTTCTCCTTCCCTACCTTTTCCCCCGCGCGCCACCCGTATTGCCCTGTTTTTCAGCCGCCATAGCCGCCCCTTGCCACCTCCACGGTGCCGGCGAGTTCCGGCCCTTCCTCAGCCCCACCACCGTGCCAAGCAAGCTCTCGTCAACCCCCTGAAACTCTCAAACCATCCAGCCCCGCCCGGCCGTGCACTAATTCCTCCGGAACGCCGCCGCCCCTGTTTTCGGCCGAGCACCTCACCGGCGGCCGCAATTCTTCAAAATTTGTCGTCGCAGTACCATGATTCTCCAATTCCTTTCACAGGCTACTTGCTCTAGTACTTGCGCACCCAATTGACAAGATTAAGGCCGCAGTTCATCGCCGTTGATGAAGAACGCCTCGCGCCAGCACTGACGCCGCCTCGAGCTCACCGTCGCCAGCCCTGTTCCCCTCTTCCCCGTGGCCTGCATCCTCGACAAATCAGTGCTTTGAGTCACGGTGATGCTCCACGACACTTCAATCCCCGCCCTAACCCTCTTCTCCGGCGAGAAATCTCACCGGAGTAGCCGCCCCTGCTGTTTTCCCCTGTTTCTGCACTGTTCCATCGATTTTTCCATTTTCCTTTAATTAGTCAGAAGTTGTAAAGTGTGTAGAAAATCATGGGAAAATCTAAAAATGCCAAAATTAATATTATTTGAATCCCTAAATGATGAACTAATTTTCTGTTAAAGCACCTTTTCAAAAATGTCCCTGTAATTTCCTCAATAATTCATTGAAATATTTCTGTTTTCGATTTTTAATTGGAGTTCCAGAAGGTTTCTAGGCTTGATTTTTGAAACATAATTGTATCCTGGCATGATGCATCTCCTGCATTTTGACTGGAATTTTTCATGAACATTTGTGCATGTAGGTCATGGTTAATATCCCCAAAACCCTAGATTATTTACCTTTGTCTAAAGTACATTAGGCAAGTCACTCAAAAGCCCGAGACCTTTAACAAAAACTTTAGCTTAGGTGTTCATTAGTAGATATATAAAGTTTCATGATTTTTGCATAAGATTTAGTACATGTTTCTGAATTTAGAAATTATAAAAACAGAACATTGTTTGATTTTTAATAAATTCTTAGAAGCCCAACTTGACCCCAACCCAGAGCTAAAAAGTCTTAGTTTAGAGCCTACATTAAACTAAAAATGGTCCCATGCCTGTAACTTAACTTTGAATTTCACCGGAAAAGTCGTTACGACTTTTACGGCACCGTTACGGTATTCCCGATGTCGTAAACGGGCAACGACCATCGGAGGGCTCGTGTTCCTGCTAACGCGAGTCAAAACCACTCAAAATTAGTCTCATAGTAACCCAAGCCACTTAGTAAAGCTAGTGCATGTGATGTGTTTTGGGATTCTTCCTGGAAACGACATCTGTGTGCCACCCGATATCGGAACCGGGAACCCGGGAATCGGGAAAACCCGTAACCGGAATCGGTAAAACTGTTTTGGCCATAACTTGAGCTGTAGAACTCCGATTAACTTCGTTCTTTTTGCATTGTGTTTGTAGACTCAGTAGCTACCTCTCTACATCATATCGCATCATTTGCGCATCATGGCATCATGGCATGCATCTCATATCGACGCGTTTTTGCTTTATAGAATACGATCCGCCAGAGAGTGACGCGGGTGCTGCTACGGGAGAAGCACCGGAGGTTGATCCAGCTGCTGAGGGAGACAACACCACCGTTATTGAAGGCAAGCACCTCATATTGCTACCCTAAGTAAATTACTTAATTATTAAATGAATGCTTACGTCTAGGGTTTGCATTAAGTCGGGCATAGTGATAAAATCGGGAACACCTATTATTGCTTCATGTACCCCTCCCTGCTATTGCTTACGTCACCTTGACAACTGGGTAGAGTGTCATTGTTTCGAGTCACGAAATGCTTACCATGCTTAGATAACACGGTAGAAGTCGAGTGGTAAGTCCCACTCGCACGTATAGGAACTACCTTGATTACTTATGGACTTGTGGCGAGTTCATACGAGGGTAAAAGTTGAAAAGTGTTAAAAGCTGAAATCTGGACGGTGGAATAGGAGTGCAGCAAGACATGGAGGTCTTGTGTGCCGTAGGCCCCGTCTGGGTTGACCTAGGAACCGGCCGTATTATTCTTGGCCTGAGCACTTTTCGTTCATACCACATGTCCGATATAATGGTAAGACAAGCTGAGTATCTCACTGCGTACCAATGTTTGGCCGATGACTGCACGGTGTGTGGAACGAGGGATTCACGTGTGCCTGCGAGGCCGTGGTACTTGGCACCGTGTGGATTTTCCAACCGTGTGGGCACGAGTGTGAAAAAGGTTGACATGAGTACCCCCTTGTGTAACTTTAGCGGGTTGCATGAGCCGTATGGTCCTCAGTCGTGTGGGTACAGTTGGACTCCCCTGCAGGGTGTAAAATCGGTTCGAATCCGCCGCGGTCTCGGTTATGATCAAGCTCAGTGTCCTTTGGATAATATCGTAGATTTGTCACATAACATGTTGAGAATTGAAGTATGGTTATTGGTATCCATGGTTCGGATGGAACATGGATAAGGGTATTATACATGGTTATGGTTACATGGTGCTTAGGGATTGGGTTTATTAGATATTCACGCCGGCAAGAGTCCCTTTTTCTTATGTTTATTCACATATGCTTAGTTTCTGCTTTAAGCAATAGAGTCCATTCCTATACCTTATACCTTGCTACAGCCTCGTTGCATTATCCTTGGAGTCGGGAACTAATTCCCACCACAGGGTAAGACTTGCGAGTACCTTCGTACTCAACGTTCGTTGTTTAAGTTTTTGCAGGTGAGGATGAGTTGGTCTTCGGCTACTTTGTCCCCGCCGATGCCGGCGAGGGCGAGGCGTAGTCAAGACTTTTGAGTGATCGTGATTTGCGATGTTCGTGGGCTGGGCATCGCAATCTTTTGCTGTTTCCTTGCTGCTACTGCTGCGACTATCGCATTCCTTAGAATTGCTTCCGCTTTTTAAATTATTAGTTTCAAGACTTCTGATGAACTTTGGTATGTAAGAATATTGTTAAATTGATGTTATTAAATTAATGTGACCTATGTGATGTATCACCTGTGACGTTGCCGACGTGCTTGGATCTTGGGCGTTGCTTGAGAAGCATGTCGGGGGACTGCCGGATTTATATTCTCTTTTATCGGGTTGAGTTCTCGCGTACCATACGTGGGCCGCGAGTCAACTTGGTAAAATTGAATGTAAATTGGTCGGGTCTCTCACACTCTCCAACATCGTATTCAGAATTGGAACTTGAAATTGAGTTCATTATCTTATTACAATCTTCAAAAACTGAAAGGCGGAACAAACCTCCGCTTTCATAACCCTTGCCAATAAAGAAACCAAACTTTGAAACAATAAACTTGTTCGACTCAAATACTAACTTAAAGCCACCACGACATAAAAGAGAACCACTGACAAGGTTCTTATTTATTCTAGGGACGTGCTGTACTTTCTTGAGTGACAGAGTCTTTTCGAAAGATAACTTCAAATCAACTCTTCCTACTCGTTGTAATGCAGCCTGTGATCCATTGTCTATCAAGATGGAGCAATTGTCGAAAATATGATAAGAGGAAAACAAATTAAAGTCAGATCAAACATCACTACTACAAAACCGATTTCTAGTGATAGGGTCCCGAACACAACATGTGGCGGGCATTGGCAATTCAAAAGAGACCGTCACTGTTTGAACTTAGTGGACAAGAAGCGGTGGGCAGGCTGACGTCAATAGACGGAAATTGGTGGGCAACATAGGCGCCTGCCACATAAAACAGTTCAAGTTGTGGCGGGCTCTTACATGGCCCGCTGCATAAAGGTTCTGCTACGGAAGTGGCGGTCCACATCGGCATTAAATCTGACCGTCTCTACAAAATCAGCGAGTAAATGGAGATTAGTGAAGGTTACCCAGCTCCGAAGCTCACCAATTTCAGATGAATTTGATTGAAGACACAGAAATTCCTTGTTTTCTCCTTCCTTCCCCCTTCCTCCTTCCCTTTATTCCCTACCTAGCGTAGGGCAAGCAGCAGCAGGCAGCAATGGCCGCAGCAGCAGATAGGCCACCAGCGTTCCTCTCTCTCCCTCTCTTTCTTTCCCTCTCCGTCTTGGTTCCTGCAGCCAAGGAGACGCAGGAGAGAAGCGGCAGCATGGGAAAAACTATGGGTGGGGATGCCTTCGATTGAAAAGGTCACTGTGCACCTGCCTGTATACTCTCTAGGTCAAAAACGAACGGTCCAGGCTGAAGGTTGCTCATTTGAAGTCCGAATCAATCATATGAGTAGTCAAACTGATATGTTTCAACAAGATCTACACATCCATGGTGTCGGATCGTTTCAACCGATCGATGGTTCAAAAGACAAATTTCAGTCAACTCATTAGTCATTAGGGAAAACTTAATTACATAAAGAAGACCGGCATTGGAGTGAAAATGAGCTATACAAATTCGTCGTTTCTTGTATGTGTCGATTCATCATGGGTGAGATCATTTGGCTAGAAAGTTGATATTATGATCCAAAAGGTCCATCGGCAAAGCATGAAGATCTTTCTAGATGGGCAGGAGTTTGTAAATGTGTTCTTCAACCATCCGTTGACTCATAGGGGTTTTAGGACTTGTATATATTCAACTTGTAGGATTTTTAGGACTTGCATATATTGCACATTATTAGATGATGCGATGATGTGTTGTTTAAACATGAAATGTTGGTAGTCATTTCAATATGGTCCATTTTGTTTGTTTACTCCAGTATTGTTTAATCTGTTTTGCTTGTTAAGTGTTGTTTTGTGTTCTTGGAATCTATTAATATTAGAAATGAATTTGGTAGTACGGACAAAAGTGACGGCCACATTGTTTGGGCAATATGTGGCGGGCTGCTTAACATGCCCGCCACAGTTTGTGCATAATATGTGGCGGATCACTTAAAAAAGCCGCCACACTTTGTACGCAACATGTGGCGGGCAACTTAAGTGGCCTGCCACGTTTCTTCCAGAAATGTTGCGGGCTTTTCCGCCCCCCCCCCCCCACCACATGTCACCTCCGATTTTTAGTGACACCTCGTTAGTCACGGGTCGGTTGCTACAAATCGTATCTGTAGCAGTGCATGTACATTAGCTCCTGTGTCTAACCACCAATCAGTGGATCGACATGACTGAAGAATTTCATGTGCATACCCAGATCTTCCAACCTCGCCAACAATCACGTTCACATTTTTCTGACCACCCTTCTTGCCTTCCTCTGGCGGCAGCGCTTGGCTGTATGGCCAGACTCACCGCACACAAAGCAAGTAAGGTTGTAAGGATCGGGTGACCGAGAAGGGGGGGTTGAATCGGGCACGCACTAGTTAAAACTCTTCTATTTTTTACCACATAGTGCAAGCAAACAACTCCTAGGATGCTAGTAGATATCGTAAGCAAAGCAACAAGTTAGAAGAGCTAACACAACTACTAAGGAGAAATGAAGCTAGAAGTAATGAAAGAGGTACTAAGACTACTAGGTACAACACAAGCAATATACGGCAGCCCTATGTAATCTAGTGATAGATAAAACGTACACTGGCGCTAACACATAGCACGAGAGCTATCAAGATGGACAACGACAACAACCAAGGCAAATCCTATTCAATTCTACTCAAGATCAAGATAGACAAGAAAAAAGCTCGAGTAGAAAAGATAGGTATAGAAATGGTCAAGGATTTTTTGCCGAGGTATCGGAGGATGGCGCCTCCCCTAGTCCTCGTTGGACCACTCCCACTGGAGTCTCGGCCCCTCCCGCCATTCTTGGAACAGTATCACCCAAGGTGCGCTTCACTCCTCGAGTGAATACACGGACTTCCTCCGCCTCCCCAGGCAGCACCTTGTTGCCCGGTGATAAACCTCCTAGCTCGGACGCTCTCTCTTGATGCCCCTTTGAACGGAGGGCTTCAAACCGTGTACAAACTTGTGAAATCTTCCACAAACTCCATGGAAGCTCAATCACCAACTCCTAACCGGTCTAGCCCCTGCCATAAGACGAAGAGTAACAACCCAAGATGCCCCTCTACAGCTCAATAGCCTTGAGGTGGATGAACACTCCTTGTTACTCTCTCACAAGCACTCAAAGATCTTCTCTTCTTTGCCCAAGTGCTTCTCTCCTTGCCTCTTGGCCCTTCTAGGATTCCTCTGCTGTTCCACTGACCAAAAGTCTCTCAAGCAACTAAGAGGGACGACTGTTTATAGGGTCAACCATGCCCACTAGCCATTACACTCAAATCCCTCTGCGCAGTCAATCTCGTACGGTACAACGACTATATCTCTCCTATCATCTCCAACTCAGCTCCAACAGCTCCAATGGTACGATGACCCCGTCATATGGTACGACGACTCTTTTGTCCTAGCTAGCCTCAACTTCCAGATCTTTTCGAAAATGGTACGACGATATAGTCATACGATACGACGATTCTGCTGAAACAGGAATTTTGATGTCTTTGTTGCATCCTTGCTTCTAAGCTTCACAAATCTTCTTCCTCGGCTTCCTAGCTGCTCTCCAAGTGCTGTAGGACCTTCACACACATTGTCCACCACCTTTACACTAGTCAAACATTGCTAGACATCCCAACCCCCCCTAATAGTTTTGGTTTTTCCTATGGACTCAAAATCTAGCTACACATGCTCTCCTACCTTGATCTCAGTGCTCCAAGGTCTTGATCCATTCTTCAACCACGTACTCATCATAGGCTCAACATGGGTTGTCATCAACATTTGCCGAGACACTTTGTTCTTGAGGTTGTAGATGGTAGTAGGAGATGCACTCAACAAGTAAAATCATGTTTATTCCATCATCAAAACATTCATACCTTTGGACCACAATGGTCATTAAGTTAACAAAGGTCCTCCTTGTTCCTCTTCTTCTTGAAGTTAGTGTTCTGTTTGGCCTTTCCCTTCTAGTTTTTATTGTTATTCTTGTTGCACCACCATTTAACTTCCACCACATTTGCATTAGAGGTACCTTCTTCATTTGGAATAGAGTGAACCACATCCTTGGATCTTGCCTTTCCTCAACATCAAGAGTGGCGATCAGACTTTCAAAAATCATCTCCTCCTTCCTGTGTTTTAGACTTGGGGCAAAATTCCTCCATGATGGAGGCAGTTTGGCAATTGTGCCACAAACCATAAATTTGTGCGGCAAGACACAATTGAACTGGATTTCATGAGCCTGTTCTACGATAGACACAATCGGCCATCAGCCATCTTATATTCGTGGTACTGCTCATTAACATAAGGGCTTTTGGTCCCAAGGACACCCATTAAACGTGGTTTTGTCCACAGGACACCACTAAATCGATTTTGGTACGAGAGACATTCTGTAGCCTTGCTTTTGTACGATAGTGTTGGTAGTATGCCCTAGAGGTAATCATAGAGATGATGATGCTACGATTGTATCCATGATACATTTATGTGTTTATTGAATATCCATTAAAGATAACTTGTATTGATCAACAGTTATGTGAATTGTTTGTGAAACTCTTTTACTTGTATGGCTATTCTAAACTTGTCCCTGATTGGAGTTCGTGTAGTAACGCACATGAATATTAGATCAGCACATTATTAGTTGATGACTATGTTTCACAAGTCATGGACATAGAGATGTCAAACTAATAATGTGGGCGCACGTATGACATGTGAGCTGGACTGACCCGACGTGAGAATTATCTCTATACACAACATATACATTATGTCCTTAGACCTGAGATTGTTGTATGTGCTCAAGATGTGAAACGACTTGCTTAGGGACTATCAAACGCTACTCCGTAACTGGGTAGTTATAAAGGTGGTCTTCGGGTTTGTCAGGAAACATGCTGTGAGACATAAACAATCAAGATGGAAATTGTCCCTCTCCACGTAAGAGAGATATCACTGGATCACTCTAATGATTGGATCAACAAATGCATGGCCGTGCTTAGGTTAAGTGTTAACCTATGAGTGAACCATATATCGAGTGGCAAGGGAATAACATGTATATAGTATTGTGGTGGTTCGTCTGATTTGATCTTTGCGTACGCATAGGAGTTGACACGTCTTGCTAGAGGCCGATGTCAACTATTGGTTGAGTAGGATTATTCGGGCCATGTCTATGTGTACGTGAACCCATAGGGTCGCACGCTTAAGGGCCGGAAGCCTAATTTGGGTTGAATCCAAATTAGACTAGGTTTAGGGTCGCTGATGGGCCTCCAACTCGAGACACACCAGGACGCCTATATAAGCAGAGGGTGGGCGCGAGGCTAGGGTATTCCATGCCCCCTGCCAGAAGCCGTCGCGCCCCCACGCTCACGCCTAGCGCTCCTCGCGGACCTAGCAGTCCGGAGGCGCATCGTTTCCTCGCGTACGTGTGGGATTCCTCGGAGGTGCTGCATCTGGAGCACAAGGACGAACTGCACAAGGGACGATCCGCGAGCGAAGGACAAACGTGTGACGGACGACCACGCAACTGCACGGGACTGCTGCAACGCGTTCGACTACATCAAGTCGTCTCCGCTGCACCTGCGCGTCTAGTGGTAATCCCATAACCTGTAACTGGCAGTAGATTCTGGTTTATGAGGTCGAAAATTTTGTTTTGTCGGCTAGTATAGTACCCTCATATCCCTTTAGTGGTATCAGAGCCGTTACTGCCTCGTTATAGGTTCGGTTTTATGCATATGGTGATATGCGCGGTTGTAGATGAGTCTCTAACCTTGGTTCGTGATCTTGCCACGTTGGTATTGTAACGATCTACTCGTACCGGTCGGGATTCCGCCATCCGAGTTAAGTGATGCATGTAAATCCATTCATGGCAAGTTTGAGATCAATTAGATTGATCGAATCAAACCCTAGGTTAGGTGCTAGGCTGTCACATCCCAAAACTTGCAATCTTTTGTCCTTTTGAATTGAGCTCACTGATTCAATCATTTGATTTTGACCTTTTCCTGTTTCGATTTGGGTCAGGGTTTTTGAAATTCGTCGTTTTCGCATAACCCTAGTCGTGCTTTCAAGAAGCCTTTTGTTTTCTTAATAAAACTACCCCAATGTTTTTGCATAACAATTAACTACACATTAAAATAGAATTTTGGAGATTTTATGAAAATTTTTGGTAAAGGTTTAAACCCTTTTAAAATTCCAACAAGTTTGAACCTAATTGAAAATTCACAGATCTTTAGAAGCTGATTCAGTGAACCTTCCTTTAATAAAAGTTGTTCCAAATAATTATCTTAGCCCACACAAAAAGTTTCAAAAATTCTTGAGCTCGGGAGCTAGATCTTTCTGTTGAATCTAGAGGGAAGGAATTGAATTGTTTGAAATTGAAAATAATCTTACGGTGAACAGTGTGCCGCCCGACACCCTTTACCGCGGCTGGCAGACGAGCACCGCAGCCGAGCGCAGCGCCGGCCAATCCCCCGCGCGCGCCATCACTCCTCCCCATCGGTGAATCTTGCAAGAGATCTTCCCCTCCTTCTCTCTTCCTCTCTCTCCCTCTCTCTAGCGCGCCTTCATTTCCCTTACTGCCGCACGCCATCGCCCACGGCAGGAGCACCGCCTCCCGCGCCCAATTGCCGGCAGCCGCGCCTCCTCACCAATCAACGGTGCGCCACTGCCCTCTCTCTCCCTTGGCTCCTCCTCCTCGAGTACAAAGCTCAAGCGCTAGCTCCCCCTCCCCTCCTTTCTTCCTCCTCTGTTCTGCCGCGCACCACAGAGCCACCACACCATTGCCGCCGAGCCACCCCCACTGTCGACGGCTCGACTCGGCCATTCCCTAGCCACGCCACCGTGCCAAGAAAGCTTCCCTCGACTCACTGCAGCTCTCCACCTCCTAGCCCCCACCGATTGTGCCCTAATTTCACCAGAACACCGCCGCCTGTTCCTCGGCCGACAACAGCGCCGGCGGCCACCTCTTTTCAAATTCCGTCACCAAGGTAGCTTCATTCTTCGATTCCTTCAACCAGCTGGTTCCTCTCACCATGGTACATCTATTTGATAAGCCATTGACCACAGATAATCGCCGTTGAGGAAGTTCGTCGCACGCCACCCGTCGGTCGCCATTGACAGAGCTTCTGGGCTCACGTCGACCACCACCCTGCCGCCTTTCCCGTGGCCCTAATCCCTTCCAAATCAGTTCCTTGAATCAAGGTGATGCTCCACGATTGCTCAATCCCCCTCCCAACCTTCTTCTCCGGCGAATTTCCAATCGGAGCAACCGCCACTGCCATTCCCCTGTTTCTGAGTACTGTTCCATTGAATTTCCTATTTTCCTTTTAATTAACCAGAAGATGCATAGTGTGTAGAAAATCATGGAGAAGTTTAAAAATGTCGAACCTAATTTTATTTGAATCCTTGAATTATGTGTTAATTTTCTGTTAAAGCACTTTTTCATAAATGTCCCTGGATTTTCTTTAATAATTCATTGTATTATTTCTGTTGTTGATTTTTAATTGAAGTTCCAGAAGGTTTCTAGGGTTGATTTTTGTACCATAATTTTATCTTGGCATGGTGCATCTCCTGCATTTTTATCAGAATTTGTCATGAACATTTGTGCATGCATGTCCTGTTATTATCTCCAAAACCCTAGACTATTTGTCTTTATCTAAAGTACACTAGGGAAGTCGCCCAAAAGCCCCAGACCTTTAACAAAAACTTTAGTTTAGATTCTCAGCAGTAGCTCTGTAAAGTTTCATGATTTTTGCATAAGTTTTAGTACATGTTTCTGATTTTATGAGTTTGGAAAACAGAGCCTTGTTAGATTTTTAGTAAATTCATAGAAGCTCAACTTGACCCCAAACCAGAGCCAAAAGTCTTAGTTTAGATCCTACTTTAAGCTAAAAATAGTCCCATGCCTGTAACTTAACTTCGAATTTCACCGGAAAAGTCGTTACGACTTTTACGGCACCGTTACGGTATTCCCGATGTCGTAAACAGGCAACGACTATCGGAGGGCTCGTGTTCCTGTTAACGTGAGTCAAAACCACTCAAACTTAGTCCCATAGTAACCCAAGCCACTTAGTAAAGCCAGTACATGTGATGTGTTTTGGGATTTTTCCCGAAAACGACATTCGTGTGCCACCCGATATCGGAACCGGAAACCGGGAAACCCGTAACCGGAATCGGTAAAACTGTTTAGGTCATAACTTGAGCTGTAGAACTCCGAATGCCTTCGTTCTTTTTGCTTTGTGTTCATAAACTCAGTAGCTACCTCTCTGCATCATATCGCATCATTTGGGCATCATGGCATCATGGCATGCATCTCATACCGTCGCGTTTTTACTTTATAGCTTACGATCCGCCAGAGAGTGACGCGGGTGCTGCTGCGGGAGAAGCACCAGAGGTTGACCAAGCTGCTGAGGAAGTCAACACCGCTGCTGTTGAAGGCAAGCACCTCATATTGCTACCCTAAGTAATTTACTTAATGATTAATATGAATGCTTACGTATAGGAATGCATAAAGTCGGGCATAGTGATAAAGTTGGGAAAACCCATTATTGTTGCATGTACCCCTCCTTGGTATTGAATACGTCACCTTGTCAACCTGGGTAGAGTGTCTTTGTTCGAGTCACGAAATGCTTAGCCATGCTTAGATAACACGGTAGAAGTCGAGTGGTAAGTCCCACTCGCACGTATAGGAACCACCTTGATTACTTATGGACTTGTGGCGAGTTCATATGTTGGTAAAAGTTGAAAAGTGTTAAAAGCTGAAATCTGGACGATGGGATAGGAGTGCAGCAAGGCATGGAGGTCTTGTGTGCCGTAGGCCCCGTCGGGGTTGACCTAGGAACCGGCCGTGTTATTCTTGGCCTGAGCACTTTCCGTTCATACCACATGTCCGATATAATGGTAAGACAAGCTGAGTATCTCACTGCGTACCAACGTTTGGCCGATGACTGCACGGTGTGTGGAACGAGGGAGTCATGGGTGCCTGCGAGGCCGTGACACTCGACGAGGGACTCACGTGTGCCTGCGAGGCCGTGGTACTCGGCACCGTGTGGATTTTCCAACCGTGTGGGCACGAGTGTGAAAAAGGTTGACATGAGTATCCCCTTGTGTAACTTTAGCGGGTTACATGAGCCGCATGGTCCTCAGTCGTGTGGGTACAGTTGGACTCCCCTGCAGGGTGTAAAATCGGTTCGAATCCGCCGCGGTCTCGGTTATGATCAAGCTCAGTGTCCTTTGGATAATATCGTAGAGTTGTCACATAACATGATGAAATTGAGATGTTGTTGATGGAATTGGAATATGGGTATTGGTATCCATGGTTCGGATGGAACGTGGATGTTGGCATATACATGGTTTATGGTTACATGATACTTGGGGATTGGGTTTATTAGAAGTTCATGCCCGCAGAGTCTTTTACTTTATGCTTATTCATATATGCTTAGTTTCTGCTTTAAGCAATCGAGTCCATTTCCTATACCTTATTTACCTTGCTACAGCCTCATTGCATTATCCTTGGAGTCGGGAACTAATTCCCACCACAGGGTAAGACTTGCGAGTACCTTCGTACTCAACGTTTGTTGTTTAAGTTTTTGCAGGTGAGGATGAGTTGGTCTTCGGCTACTTTGTCCCCGCCGATGCCGGCGAGGGCGAGGCGTAGTCAAGACTTTCGAGTGATCGTGATGTGCGATGTTCGTGGGCTGGGCATCGCAATCTTTTGCTGTTTTCTCATTGCAACCGCTGCGACTATCGTCTTCCTTAGAATCGCTTCCGCTCTTTGATTTGTTAGTTTCAAGACTTATGTTGAACCTTGTTATGTAAGAATACTTTAAAATTAATGTTATTAATTAATGTGACCTTTGTGATGAATCACATGTGACGTTGCCGACGTGCTTGGATCTTGGGCATTGCTTGAGAAGCATGTCGGGGGACTGCCGGGTCTATATTCTCTTTTATCGGGTTGAGTTCTCGCACACCACGCGTGGGCCGCGAGTCAACTTGGTAAACTTGAATATAAATTGGTCGGGTCTCTCACACAGGCGCATGTGATGCGCGACGGTGATAGATGGGATCGACTACCAGGCACCGGGCGCATGTGTTGTTCGGTAAAACAGCCGTAACTTTTGAACCGTAACTCGGATTGAGAAAATTTCCGTGTTGGCGCATAGAAAATGAAATTTTGTTGAGAGAGGAAACAGCCGAAGGCGGTGTCGCTGATTTCAGAATCGCAAAAAACCTCTAGGAAAATAGAGTTTTTGCCCCTACAATTTTAGACGTCGGAATCGGATAACTCTGTTTTGCAGGAATTCATGACTGGTATAGCCTGTATGTGTATGTGATGCATATATGTAATTTATTCATGGCTTGCATGTCGTGATGGAGACAATATGGCTGGAGCCACATAGATATTGTCCACTTGATGTAATGGCCTGCGTGCCAAATTGTGATGATCCCGCGACTGTAATTTTATTCACTGCCTTGCGTTAGTGATAGATAGTTTCGGTGGACTCATCGCTGGAGGACAGCATACGTGGATCATGGAGTTGGCGATTACCATGATGAACAGATTGATGGAGATGGAGATCCCCAAAATGACAATGGGCTATACCAAGTCATAAATCTGCGATGATGTCGTTCTTACTATTATGTTCTACTTTCACGTGATTATGTTTTTATCTACATATGCGGTAGTGAAGTAGAACGATCCCTCAGCAAGTTTAAGTAGTTATGCTCCCCCAAAACTTGCACTGTCATAAGTCTTGTACAATCAAGTGGTGCGTCTATGAAATTAGGGTGCTACTGATTTTCCTTGACTAGACAGGTTAGTATTGGATACTTACTGCGGAAGGTTTGGTTGCTTAAACAAGGTCATCCTAACGGTTAGGGACCTTTGAGCATGAGTCGTTGGTAACACAAGCATAGAGATGCTATCCAACAACAAGAGTCATATGTGATATGATTAGCAAAGAGTTGCTTACCGATCTACCATGTCTTCTAGCGTGTCGCAACCCCGTCCGATAAAATCGTACGGTTGCTCATCCAAGATCATTCGGGGTGCCACTTGGCGAAGCAAGCGACCATACAGTACAATAATTAACAAGGACACGCAAGACATGATTTAAAGGGTACACGAATTCTTAATATTACAACATTGGTTCAGATAATTTAAGTGCGGAAACGTAGTTCGAAAACAAACGAAAGTCAGCGGAAGCTACTGATTGAAACTCGACGATACAATTAAGCACGCCAGCCCACGGGTGCTTAATCTTCATAGGTCGGAGAAGCGGGAACCCACTCGAAGGTCCACTCCGAGGGTGCCTCCCCTTCCCAACCACCACAATCACATGAAGCAGAGTTAGAAGGATCACCTACAAAAATATTAATCCACAAAGCCTGAGCAACTAATACTCAGCAAGACTTACCCGTCAACGTGGCCATCTAATGACCGACTCCTAGAATGCAGGGTATTGGTGGAGGTTGATCGGGTCTTGCGAAAACAGCGCTAATATTCTATTTAATTTTAGCCAAATTAACAATAGTTACTGTGAATTTACTAAATGTGCCGCTATTCTAAACAATCATGAATTCATTACAACAAACAGAGTAAAATTATCAATTTCATCATAGTCCAATATTTTCATATCGTTGCGGCAGAAAGGAGCAAGTGCTACTCTTAACCACGAGGAGTGGCAATTATAATTGATTTACATCCTGCAGGAGAAACCCGAATGACACGACACGTACACACTCAACTTGAGTCACACGTGGCTACCTTTCGCAACATCGTGACAGTGTTGGCTCAACATCCATCCCTCCAAGGACATGGTCCTCCAGGCGATGCCCTGCATCCCTGTACGGCCCCAAAGCCTTTCCCACTAGCACAAGCCCAAGAAAACAAAAGCAAATGCATCCACCTTGCTGGTCCGTTCACCCAGAAAAAGGGATGGCCAATTGTCCAACAAAACACGGTGAGCTACATCGGTTTCCTGGTCCCATATACCAGTATGCACTCGGTACACACCTCAAACTTGACCAATGCAACCGCACCCGACAGGGTTCTCAACTTTTATTCACGAGTAAGGTCAACACATTGCTCGGTATTTTTCCTTCTTCAATTAAAACACGAGTAGTCTCCATACTATTCGGATGCTACTGGATTCCTATCCTTAAGCATCGCATTCTATCGAGGGCTCTACCAAAATAATCCATAGGAAACCTACCAAGTCATGCAACTAGGTTTTCACGGCAATTTCCTCGAAACTTAATGCGCAAACAATTCCTACACACATAGTGGGAAAAACAGAAATTTGTAAACATAGGTGTGCATCGGGGCTTGCCTTGGTTTGCAGAATAGTCAGAGTACTCAAACGAGGAGTTAGTTCCCACGGGTGCTTCTTCTGGATTCTCGTTCACCGGCGGAAGTTCCTGGTCGGTTCCTATATGACGAAAATGCGGTGAAGTGTTTAATGAAAGGAGTCACAAAGCTTTTATTAAAGATCAACTAGAGTTTCATTGTTGGGAATTTGGGTTCGGTCGACACTCTTCTTCGAGTATTAACCATTTCACACTTGCGACCATTAACCTAGGGTTAAAAATGAAACTTTTAATCATATCTCAAGATTATTTTTAATTGGTGGTACTCACTGAAATATGAATTTTAAGCTTTGGTGGAGGCCTAGGTGATTTTTCTAGATTTTACAATAATTCATCGAAGTTCCTGTTATTGGACTTTATAAAATCAGAAACCATAGGTAAACCTTGGAATAAAATTATGATATTTTATGGTGTTACTCAGGAGAACCAAATATACAACTTTGTTTTTGGGGTCTAACCTTTTTACTGACTTCTACAATGTATTTTAGAAAATGGTACTTTAATAGGCAGATTGGGGTATTGTGAAAGTAATATATACAATTTGGTGGTCCAAAAATCCCCATAAAATTCCAGTAGGCGTGCTCTGCCATGAGGAACTTGTAGCTCAAATTTCAGACTCCGCACTGCTCTACATCTTGAATCAAAATTCAAAAACAGAAAAGAGTATTTTAATTATTCCTGGAAATTTTTGGTCATTTTATAAAAAGTGCTTTAACAGAAATTTAGTTTATGGTTCAAGGATTCAAATAAAATTAGGTTTGGAATTTTTAGATTTTTCCTTGATTTTCTACACACTTGACAACTCCTGGCTAATTACTCGAAAATGAATAAACCAATGGAACAGTAGCAGAGCGGCAGGAACTAGGGCAGGGCGGCGCTCCGGTGGGATTCTCGCCGGAGAAGGGGGTTAGAGGGGAAATGAGAGTGTCGAGGAGCATCACCGTGAGCTAGCACGCCGATTTGACGAGGATTACGTCCGCGGGGAAGAAGGGAGCGGGGTCGGCGACGGTGAGCTCGGGCGGCTGTCAATGGTGGCCGGGGTAGTGGCGTGAGGTCCTCCTCGTCAATGGTGACGAACTGCAGCCATAACCGTGTCAAATGGGGGCGCTAGGGCTAGAGGAAGCAGCCGGTAGAAGGAATTGGAAAAGCATTGTACCGCGATGGCGAATTTTGGAGAATGGTGGCCGCCGGTGAGGTTCTCGGCCGAAAAGCAGGGCGGCGGCGTTCCGGGCAAACGGCGGCGGGGTCGAGGCTCTTGGTGTTCGGAGAGCAATAGTGGGAGGAGTGGAGCCTAGCCGGCAAGGTGGTGGGGCTGGGGAATGGCTGGAACTCGCCGGCGTCGTGGAGGTGGTAGGCGGCGGCTATGGCGGCGGCAGAACAGGGGACTCGGGCTTGCGCGCGGGGAAGGCAGGGAGGAGAAAGAAGGAGGGGGCGTCGGTGCTCGTCTTTGCGCTCGAGGGCGAGGTAAAGAAGAAGTGAGGAAGGAGTTGGCGTGCGGGCGCGGTGAAGGCGGTAATGGCCGGCGAACTCCCGTACTGCGGCAGGCAGCCGGACGGCGGGGCAGCGGCGCGCGCGGGGAGAATTGAAGGCGCATCGTCGCTAGGGCACGCCGAGGAGGTACGGGGGGATGGGAGCGAGCATAGAAAATGGAGGAGGAGGTACGGCGGCGAGGGCGGGCGGGCGGCACGGGCAGCTCTGCCCGGCAGCGCCGTTTCTGGCGGTGAACAGTGGCGTCACGTCACTGTTCACCGTACAGATATTGTCACTAGTGTTTGACAATTTGGTAGATCTGGCTCCCGAGTTCAAAAATTTTTGAAACTTTTTTTGTAGGATGAGTGAATTATTTGGAACAACTTTCCTTATAAGAACCTTCCCTGATTCAGTCCCTAATGACCTGTGAATTTTTAAATTGGTTCAAACTTGTCGGAATTTTAAAAGGGTTTAAACTCCTTCCAAAAATTCTGATAAAATTTCCAAAATTCTATTTTAATGTGTAGTTAATTGTTATGTATAAATGTGGGTAGGGTTTTGTGGGAAATTGGGATCGCAATGCGCTAGGGTTTTGATAAGGGTAATTACGGGAGCTCGACCCTATTTGCGCCTTAATCACTTTCCGCCCGTTTTACATGAAGTGCTCCCTTGCTCTTTTCTCACCAAATTAGGTTAATAGATTTACAGAAATTTGTCATGACCAGAATTATTAATAACCCATTTAGGTTTTTGCGAAATGGTAGTCGTTTATTTAATTTCCTCTCTTTTATTAAACGACAACGAATGCTTTAATCCTGTATTTTTGACGCCAATAAACTTGCTTATTTATCGGATTGACCAAGTTTAACTTTTGAGGTGTCACATAGCGGTGATGCTAAAGCTCACTAGTCGACTTGTTAATTGTGGGTCTTGAATCACTAAATTTCAATTGAGGGATATTGATTTTAGTGGGAGTAGTTTATTAAGAATTGATTTACTCTGTCATGGATATTTTGTCTTAGTTTTTGCATTACTTTTGTTGTAGATTAATGGCGTCAACTAAGCAACCATTTACTTTGCGTTCAATACTTGAGAAAGATAAGTTGAATGGAACAAATTATGCGGATTGGATTCGCAATCTGAGAATTGTTCTCAGGGCTGAGAAAAAAGAGGATGTCCTAGACACCCCATTGCCTGAAGAGCCTGATGAGAATGCACCTGCTGCTGAAAGAACCGCTTACAGAAGAGCATTAGATGCTGATCTTGAAGTGAGTTGCTTAATGCTTGCTTGTATGGAACCAGAACTGCAGATGCAGTTTGATAACAACCATGCGGCGCATGATATGATCGTGGTGCTAAATGAGATGTTCGAAACTCAAGCTAGGACTGAAAGGTTCAATGTGTCCAAGGCTTTTGCTGAATCCAAGCTAGCAGAGGGTGCACCTATGTGACACCCCAGGTGTCACCAGGGTTTAAATCGACGCGCTAAAACCCTAATCGGCAATTTACTCACCTAAAAGTAAAAAAAAAAAATCAACATTGGAAATAAAAAGAAATGATGTTGAAATGCTCTAAAGGTTCGCCATGACGACCTTGGCCCACAACAGAACACTATAACTAGTTCGGAAAAATTTCAACTAGCAGTGTCGAAATCTTATTAACCGGAATTAAATCCAAACCCTAACTCATGGCTATCCAAATTTCCAAAGAACCCTAGCCATATTTTTACATAACAATTAACTACACATTAAAATAGAATTTTGGAAATTTTATCAAAATTTTTGGAAGAAGTGTAAACCCTTTTAAAATTCCAACAAAAGTGAACCAAGTTGAAAATTCACAGACTTTTAGGAGCCGAATCAGGGAATGTTTTTATAATAAAAGTTATTCCAAATAATTCACTTGGCTCACAAAAAAAGTTTCAAAACTTTTTGAACTCGGGAGCTAGATTTTTCAATTGACTAAATAGAAATTGAAAATATCTGTACCGTGAACAGTAGCAACCCCCGCTACAGCGCTGTCCGGTACGTTTTGCCGTGGATGCGACCGAGCAGCGCCGTGCAGTACTCCGCCGTAGCATCAAATCATGGCAGAGAGCTTGTCCTTCTCCCTCTCTCTCCCTCTCCTCCCTCTCTCTCCCTCGCTTCTCCTCCCCGCATGCCACTGCCGCCCATACCGGTCACAGTGCCCTCGTCGTCCGGTCGCCTATCACCGTACGGGAACCGCCAGCCATCATCATCATCTTCGCCACGTGCGCACGGCAACCTCCTCACCCTCCCTTACTTGCTTTTCCTTTGAGCATAAAACCGAGCCTCTCCTCCCTTTTTTTCCTTCCTCTGGTCTTTCTCCCCCCGCTCGCTCCAGAGAACGCCGCCGCCATAGCCGCCGCCACCACCTCCACGACGCCGGCGAGTTCCAGCCATCCCCCAGCCCCACCACCTTGCCGGCTAGGCTCCACTCCTCCTCCTATTGCTCTCCAAACACCAAGAGCCCCGGCCGCGCCGCCGTTCCTCCGGAACACCGCCGCCCCTGTTCTTCGGCCGGGAACCCTACTGTCTCCGCCTTTCTCCAAAATTCATCACCATGGTACCGTGCCCCTTCAATTCCCTTCGTAGGCTAGTTCATTTCACACTTGCGCATCGATTTGACATGGTTCTAGCCACAGATCACCGCCGATGATGAAGAAAATCCCGCGCCACCACTTCGGCCGCCATTGACGCCGCCTCAAGCTCCACGTCGCCGACCACCTTGCACCCTTCCCCGTGGGCTTGATCCTCTTCAAATCAGTGCATTAGCTCACGGTGATGCTCCACGACACTTCCATTTCCCCTCTAACCTTCTTCTCCGGTGAGAATCTCGCCGGAGCGCCGCCGTGCCCTAGCTTCTGCAGCTCTGCTACTGTTCCATTGAATTCTCCAGTTTCCAGTAATTAGCCAGAAGTTGTTAAGTGTGTAGAAAATTATGGAAAAATCTAAAAATTTCCAACCTAATTTTATTTGAATCCTTGAAACATGAACTAAATTCTTGTTAAAGCAATTTTTATAAAACGACTAAAAATTTGCAGAAATAATTAGAACACTCCTTTCTGTTTTTGAATTTTAATTTAAATTCTAGAGCATTGCCAGGGCTAATTTTTGATCTACAAGTACTTCATGCCCATACACACCTCCAGTAATTCTGTGAGGATTTTAGGACCCCAAAATTGTATATAATACTTTCACAATACCCCAGTCTGCCTAATAAAACACCACTTTCTAAAATACATTGTAAAAGTCAGTAAAAAGATTAGACCCCAAAAACAAAGTTGTAGATTTGGTTCCCATGAGTAACACCATGAAATCTCATAATTTTATTCCAAGGTTTACATATGATTTCTGATTTTATAAAATCTAATAACAGGAACTTGGATGAATTTTTCTAAAATTTAGAAAATTCGCCTAGGCCTCAACCAAAGCTTAAAATTCATATTTCAGAGAGTACCATCAATTAAAAATAATATTGAGATATAATTAAAAGTTTTATTTTTAACCTAGATAAATAGTCATAGTTATTAAACAATTAATACTCAAAGCAAAGTGTCGATCTAATCCTAATCCCTACATGCCGAAACCCTAATTAACCTTTAATAAAGACATGGTGAATCTTCTCATTTAACCTATCATAATTTTACTGCATTTCACCATATAGGAGCCGACCCGGAATT
This sequence comes from Oropetium thomaeum, assembly GCA_001182835.1. NCBI lineage: Eukaryota > Viridiplantae > Streptophyta > Magnoliopsida > Poales > Poaceae > Oropetium > Oropetium thomaeum. The sequence continues at coordinate 1,450,161 of LFJQ01000020.1, read as the reverse complement.
TCCACCGGCGAGCGAGAATCCAAAGGAGGCACTCGCAGGAACTAACTTCTCGTTTGAGTGCGCTGACCATTCTGCAGACCAAGGCAAGCCCCGGTGCACACCTATGTTTACAAATTTTTTGTTTTTCACTATGTGTGTAGGAATTGTTTGTGCATTAAGTTTCGAGGAAATTGCCGTGAAAACCTAGATGCATGACTTGGTAGGTTTCCTATGGATTATTCTGGTAGAGCCATCGATAGATTGCGATGCTTTAAGAACAGGAATCCGGTAGAGTCCGAGTAGTATGGAGACTACTCGTGTTTACTCAAAGAAGGAAAAGTCAATGAATACATTTGACCTTAAATGTGATTAAAATTTCAGAACCTTATCGGGTGCGGTTGCATTGGTCAAGTTTGAGGTGTGTACCGAGTGCATACTGGTATATGGGATCAGGAAACCAATGTAGCTCACCGTGCTTTGTTGAACAATTGGCCATCCCTTTTTCTGGGTGAACGGACCAGCAAGGTGGATGAATTCGCTTTTGTTTTTCTTGGGCTCGTGCTAGTGGGAAAGGCTTGGGGCCGTACAGGGATGCAGGGCATCGCCTGGAGGACCATGTGCTTGGAGGGATGGATGTTGAGCCAACACTGTCACGATGCTGCGAAAGGTAGCCACGTGTGACTCAGTTGAGTGTGCACGTGTCGTGTCATTCGGGTTTCTCCTGCAGGATGTAAATCAATTATAATTGCCACTCCTCGTGGTTAAGAGTAGCACTTGCTCCTTTCCACCGCAGCGATATGTAAATGATGGATTTATGATGAAAAATGGCTGTCGCAAACTCTGGATTGTTGTACTGAATTCTTGTTTGTTTAGAATAGTGGCACACCTAGTATGTTGATAACGAACCCTGTTAACTTGGCTAAAAATGGAATAGACTATTAGCGCAGTGTTTCGCAATGCCCGATCAACTTCCACCAATATCTCCTGCATTCTAGGAGTCGGTCATTAGATGGCCACGTTGACGGGTAAGCCTTGCTGAGTATTAGTTGCTCAGGCTTTGTGGATTAATATTTTTGCAGGTGATTCTTCTAACCTTGCTTCGTGTGGTTGTGGTGGTTGGGAAGGGGAAGTACCCTCGGAGTGGACCTTCGAGTGGGTTCCTGCTTCTCCGGCCTATGAAGATTAAGCACCGTGGGCTGGCGTGCTTAATTGTATCGTCGAGTTGTAATTATGAGCTTCTGCTGACTTTCGTTTGTTTTCGAACTCCGTTTCCGCACTTAAATTATCTGAATCAATGTTGTAATATTAAGGATTCATGTACCCCCTTTAAATCATGTTTTGCGTGTCCTTGTTAATTATTGTACTGTATGGTCGCTTGCTTCGCCAAGTGGCACCCCGAATGATCCTGGATGAGCAACCGTACGATTTTATCGGACGGGGTTGCGACAACCTGTAGGACCACACGTGATCAAAATGGTTGGTCATACTCAAAGATTGGAGAAGCTTGGCTTCCCACTTGACCAAGCGTTGGCAACCGATTTCATCCTTGCATCGCTTCCACCCAGCTATGGAAACTTCATCTCAAACTACCATATGCATGGGGCGGAGAGGGGCTTGAATGAATTGTGTGGCATGCTGAAAACAGCAGAGGCTGACATTAAGAAAGGCGCTGGTAGCGGCCATGTGATGGCGGTACAAAAAAAGTCTAAATTCAAGAGAAAGGGCAATTCTTGGAAGAAGAATAAGGGCAAGGCTAAGGATGAGATCCATAAGCCAAACCCACCTGCGCCCAAGACTGGTGTACCTACTGATACGGTGTGCTTTCATTGTGGTGGAAAAGGTCACTATAAAAGGAGCTGCAAGTTGTATCTGGAATCCTCGAAGAAGGATGGCGGTACTAAAGGTACTCCCACTTATACACTTGTTGTTCATGTTACAGACATTTTCCTCACTAACTCCTACATCAACTCTTGGGTATTTGATACCGGATCGGTTGCTCATATTTGCAAAATGATGCAGGGAATGATAAGAAGTAGAAGCGTGGGAAAAGGAGAAGTTGATTTCCGCGTGGGCAACAATGCAAGAGTTGCTGTGTTGAGCGTTGGGACAATGCAACTTCACCTACCGTCAGGATTTATTTTGGAATTGAATAATTGTTATTTTGTTCCTAGTTTAAGTCGAAACATTATGTCACCTTCATGTTTGATGAAGGATGGTTATTCATTTGCGAGTAAAGACAATGGTTGTGTGATCTCAAAAAATGATATGTTTGTGGCTTTTGCATCCATTATGAATGGGTTATTTATTTTAGATCTTGATGATGCGCCTGTCTGTAATATAAGTGCTAAAAGGCCTCGGCTTAATGAGTTAAGCCCAACATATATGTGGCATTGTCGTTTGGGTCATATAAGTGAGAATCGCATGAAGAGGCTCCATATTGATCGGCTTCTAACTTCGTTTGATTTTGAATCATACGAGACCTGTGAGGCATGCCTGCTAGGCAAAATGACCAAGACGCCTTTCACAGGATTTCCTGAGAGGGCGGCTGACTTGTTGGAACTTGTACATACTGATGTATGTGGACCAATGAGCACGACAGCTAGAGGCGGGTTCCAATACTTCATAACCTTCACTGATGATTTTAGTAGATATGGGTATATCTACTTAATGAAACATAAGTCTGAGACATTTGAAAAGTTCAAAGAATTTCAGAACGAAGTAGAGAACCAACGTGGCAAGAAAATTAAGGCATTGCGATCTGATCGTGGAGGTGAATATTTGAGCCACGAGTTTAGCAATCATCTAAAGAGTTGCGGAATAGTTCCACAGCTTACGCCACATGGAACGCCTCAGAGAAATGGCGTGTCCGAGCGACGTAATCGGACTTTGTTGGACATGGTTCGGTCTATGATGAGCCAATGTGACCTACCTTTATCGTTTTGGGGATACGCTCTAGAAACAGCCGCTTTCACTTTAAATAGGGTACCATCTAAGCCCGTAGTTAAGACACCATATGAGATGTGGACTGGGAAGAGTCCTAGTTTGTCTTTTCTAAAGATTTGGGGTTGTGAAGTTTATGTCAAACGGCTTATGTCAGATAAGCTAACACCCAAATCGGACAAGTGCTTTTTCGTGGGATATCCGAAGGAAACTTTAGGATATTATTTCTACAACCGCTCAGAGGTCAAAGTGTTTGTTGCTCGAAATGGTGTTTTCTTAGAGAAAGAGTTTCTCAAAAGAGAGAAGAGTGGACAAAAGGTGTATCTTGAAGAAGTTCAGGATGAGCCAATAGGGAATGATTCTACGAGTGATGCTAATGTAGCTGAACAAGTTGAGGTACCGTGGCAATAGAGGCACCTCCACAGCCACGAAGGTCAGCAAGACTCCGTGCATTACGTGGGGATTTGTTATTGTTAGACGATGACGAACCTGCAACATATGCAGAAGCTATGATGGACCCAGATTCCGAGAAATGGCAAAGTGCCATGAGATCCGAGATAGATTCCATGAGTGACAATCAAGTTTGGAACTTGGTTGACCCGCCTGAAGGGGTTAGACCCATAGAGTGCAAATGGATCTATAAAAAGAAAAAAGATATGGATGGAAATGTTCACGTCTATAAAGCTTGGCTTGTCGCAAAAGGTTTTCGGCAAGTTCAAGGAATTGACTACGACGAGACTTTCTCGCCGGTAGCGATGCTTAAATCTATCCGGATAATTCTAGCAATAGCTGCTTATTTCGATTATGAGATTTGGCAGATGGATGTTAAAACAGCCTTTCTAAATGGGAATTTGGAAGAGGACGTGTATATGATACAGCCCGAAGGTTTTGTTGATCCTAATAATGCTAGAAAAATATGCAAGCTTAAGAAATCCATTTATGGGTTGAAGCAAGCATCTCGGAGTTGGAACATTCGTTTTGACGAAGTAGTCAAAGGGTTTGGTTTTCGTCAGAATGAATAAGAATCTTGTGTTTACAAGAAGGAGAGTGGGAGCAGTGTAATATTTCTAATCTTGTATGTGGATGACATATTGTTGATTGGGAATGACATTCCGATGTTGCAATCAGTAAAGACTTCATTGAATAACAGTTTTTCTATGAAGGATTTAGGAGAAGCAACATATATTCTGGGCATAAAGATCTATAGAGACAGATCGAAGAGGCTGATAGGATTAAGCCAAGATACATACATTGACAAGGTGTTGAAACGGTTCAACATGGAGCAATCCAAGAAAGGGTTCTTACCCATGTCACATGGGATGCGCTTTAGCGATAAATAGTGTCCTCAGAATGCTGAGGAGCGAGAGCGCATGAGTAAAGTTCCATATGCTTCGGCCATTGGTTCCATAATGTACTCCATGATATGTACTCGTCCAGATGTCTCATATGCTCTAAGTGTTGCGAGCAGATATCAAGCTGATCCTGGTGAGAGTCACTGGACACTTGTTAAAAACATCCTTAAGTACTTGAGAAGGACTAAAGATGTGTCCCTAATCTATGGAGGTGAGGAGGAGCTCGTTGTAAATGGTTACACTGACGCTAGCTTCCAAACCGACACGGATGATTCACAATCTCAATCAGGTTTTGTGTTCACAATAAATGGTGGTGCCGTCAGTTGGAAAAGTTCCAAGCAGGAGACAGTGACCGATTCTACAGCAGAAGCCGAGTACATTGCAGCTCCTGAAGCTGCAAAGGAAGGTGTTTGGATGAGGAGGTTCCTTATTGAGCTTGGTGTGTTTCCAAATGCGTCTAGCCCATTGAACATGCATTGTGATAACAATGGGGCAATAGCGCAGGCTAAGGAACCAAGGAATCATCAGAAGAACAAACATGTACTGCAGAAATTTCACCTCGTTCTAGAGTTCATTAGAAGAGATGAAATCAAGATGTGCAAAATACATACGGATTTGAATGTTGCAGATCCTTTGACAAAGGCTCTTCCACAGCCTAAGCATGAGGCGCACATGAGAGCTATGGGTATTAGATATCTTCGAGATTAACTCTAGTGCAAGTGGGAGACTGTTGGTAGTATGCCCTAGAGGTAATCATAGAGATGATGATGCTACGATTGTATCCATGATACATTTATGTGTTTATTGAATATCCATTAAAGATAACTTGTATTGATCAACAGTTATGTGAATTGTTTGTGAAACTCTTTTACTTGTATGGCTATTCTAAACTTGTCCCTGATTGGAGTTCGTGTAGTAACGCACATGAATATTAGATCAGCACATTATTAGTTGATGACTATGTTTCACAAGTCATGGACATAGAGATGTCAAACTAATAATGTGGGCGCATGTATGACATGTGAGCTGGACTGACCCGACGTGAGAATTATCTCTATACACAACATATACGTTATGTCCTTAGACCTGAGATTGTTGTATGTGCTCAAGATGTGAAACGACTTGCTTAGGGACTATCAAACGCTACTCCGTAACTGGGTAGTTATAAAGGTGGTCTTCGGGTTTGTCAGGAAACATGCTGTGAGACATAAACAATCAAGATGGAAATTGTTCCTCTCCACGTAAGAGAGATATCACTGGATCACTCTAATGATTGGATCAACAAATGCATGGCCGTGCTTAGGTTAAGTGTTAACCTATGAGTGAACCATATATCGAGTGGCAAGGGAATAACATGTATATAGTATTGTGGTGGTGCGTCTGATTTGATCCTTGCGTACGCATAGGAGTTGACACGTCTTGCTAGAGGCCGATGTCAACTATTGGTCGAGCAGGATTATTCGGGCCATGTCTATGTGTACGTGAACCCATAGGGTCGCACGCTTAAGGGCCGGAAGCCTAATTTGGGTTGAATCCAAATTAGACTAGGTTTAGGGTCGCTGATGGGCCTCCAACTCGAGACACATCAGGACGCCTATATAAGCAGAGGGTGGGCGCGAGGCTAGGGTATTCCACGCCCCCTGCCAGCAGCCGTCACGCCCCCACGCTCACGCCTGGTGCTCCTCGTGGACCTAGCAGTCCGGAGGCGCATCGCTTCCTCGCGTACGTGTGGGATTCCTCGGAGGTGCTGCATCTGGAACACAAGGACGAACTGCACAAGGGACGATCCGCGAGCGAAGGACGAACGTGTGACGGACGACCACGCAACGGCACGGGACTGCTGCGACGCGTTCGACTACATCAAGTCGTCTCCGCTGCACCTGCGCGTCTAGTGGTAATCCCGTAACCTGTAACTGGCAGTAGATTCTGGTTTATGAGGTCGAAAATTTTGTTTTGTCGGCTCGTATAGTACCCTCATATCCCTTTAGATAGACACCACCAGTCGTTTTGCATATGAAAATAGTAAAAGTCAGGCACAGCTGACAGTTTTGCCCCTGCGCACACGGTCGAACCAGACCAGCTCCTCCCGAACCTTATCCTGCGCCCCAACCTAGGATTCACGCCATCGTCATCTCTCCCGAGTCTGCCTCTCTCCACCACGAGCACCACGAGCATGGCTGCATCTGCGTCAGGTTCGACCTCACAAGGCGGCCGAGATCTACCTTCCTAGTTAGCCCCATTCCGATTGAGCAGCTTCCCCTCATCGAGTGCCCCGACCATCCTGACCGGAAAATGGTCCTTTTTACGGCGAACACGCCACGGTACCAGGGGAGGAATTTCTTTAGGTGTATGAAGAATGCGCGGGTAAATTGTTGATTTTTCCGTCTAATTTGTTGTTACAGTTTTTGTTTCGTCCCTTTACAAATTTGGGATTTGTCGTGCAGATGGGCAATGTAGCTTGTTCCTGGTTCTTTTGGGAGGACGAGTACTACAAGTACTTAGTCGATAATGGCTTTCTTGATGATTTGCATACTAGAGGAGGCCAGGCTCTAACACAAAAACAGACTGTAGATGAAGGTGCGAGTGTGACACAGGCCATTAACGAACTGGAGAGAAGGTGAAGCTGCTGGAAACAGAAATCGCTAAGCTGAAGCAACAGCATACAGGGATCAGAAGGCAACCAGCTGGAGACTTGCTTCTCGTTGTAGTTTGCTTCATTGTGACTGTAGTTGCAGTGGCTGTGATGGTTGCTATGCTGAAGTAATATTGGGGTATGGAATCGAATCATTCACTTTAGTTGTAAGAAGCAGTCAGTTTGTATCCCTTCTAAGAATGAATGAAATGTGAATAATTGAACACCTGGACTGCCTCTGATTATGAACTTCACATACCAGAATAAGATGTTCAACTTCATAGCAACATAAGAGGTGTCAAGTCATAGACTGAACATGCCATAAAATTACATGTCTATTATAGCTTGAACTTTCAACAGAAGCACAAAAGTTTTCCTAACTGGTCAGTTCTAAACTGACATCAAAAGGTTAAACAGGACACATCAAAAGACTTCATCACAGCTTGGTTCACTTGATCACAGCTTCCTCTTTGTCACCACCTTCCTTCCCATGGTCTTTTCCTGCACCTCAACCATGTCTTGTGCTTTGGCTCAGCTGGTAAAAAACAACAACAACAATTTAGTGCTTTGAAATACATATGCACATTTTCAGAAATAACTGAAAAAACCTCTTTACCTCCTGGTAAGTGCTCTTGGACTTTCCATTGAGTTTGAAGAGCCATCTAACATCCTTGGGCTGGTCTGTAGTGCTTTGGCTCGGCTATGAAAATAAAACGAAGGAAATATAAAAAGATTTACTTATGTCACAAATAGGCACTAGTGCAACTTGATTTGTACCTCCTTGTGAGTGCTCCTGGACTTTCCATTGAGTTTGGAGGGCCTTTTGGCAGCCTCATTGTAGAAGCGGGTTGATGGACTGTAATTGCCTTCTTCACCCTCTTTCTTTTGGGCTTTGGAGGTGCTGGTGGGCGAGCATTAGAGTCATAAACAGGCTCATCACATGTTTTTTGCAGATGCCCAAACTGGCCACATCTTCTACAACGCTTCCTTTTTTTGGATCCACCACCTTCTTCAAATCCTCTTATCCTTCTAGTTCTTGGCCTGCCTGCACTCCTCTTTAACAATGGTAGCCCAAGCTTGAATCCCATGTCAACTTTACACCACTGTGTCTTGTCTGTCATTGGCTCAACATGACCAGCATATGCAGCGTGAAACTTAGCAACACTATAGTAGTTGTCAACATAATCAGCAAGGTATAGATTTCTGTAAGAATAGATTAGGTTAATTGCATGAGTACATGGAACTCCAGTTAACTGCCATTTGTTGCAGCTGCATTCTTGTTCTAGTAATTTGACTTTATGCCTCCATGGAGTCAAATCTCTATGCACCCCTTCAATTTCTGCTAGCATATCACAACCTTTGTGTATAACATACCCAGCTAAGCCTCTACTCTTTGCATGCATGTCCTTCATGATGTGGGGAAGCACCTTTCCTGTTAGCTTCATTGCAAGCCTCCTCCTAACATACATTTTGTTCATGATCTTTTGTCTTATGGCATCCATTAAATCAATAACAGGCAGGGATTTCTCATTCTTTATCGAATTGTTGAATGACTCTGCTATGTTGTTAGTGACATAATCACACTTACTAGCACTTGAGAAGAAACATCTTGCCCACAAAAGCTTATGATTGTCCTCAAGCCACTTCATAGCTTTTGGAGAAGCTTCTTTCATGATGCTGTTTTGTATAAGCTCTTGAAGCTAGCCACAAATTTCTCTGAAATACTTCTCCATGAAACTTCTTGTGAAAATTCTTGAATAAATGCCTCATACACTCCCTGTGCTCTACACCTTTTGTAAAAACTTTAGTTACAGCTGCATCTACGCCCTTCCCAGCATCAGTTGAAATGACTAGACCAGGTGGTGACCCAATTGCCTCTACTAGTTTAGACATGAACCAGGCCCAGTTGTCCTTGCTCTCTGAATCAAACACCCCATATGCTACTAGGAACATCTAGTTGTGGCCATCAATCCCTATAGCTGAAGCCAGTTGTCCATGCCACCTCCCATGCAAAGCAGTAGAGTCAATGCCTAGAAATGGCCTGCAACCATTGAGGAAACCATCTATGCAAGGCTTCAAAGCAACAAACATCTTAGTGAACCTGATCCTTTTGCCAACTTGCCCATAGTCTATGTGAACTATGCTACCAGGGGACTTGCTCTCTATCTCTGCCTTGAATGCAAATGCATATTCAAAGCTGTCATTCCACTTACCTAATATCTCATCAAGAGCTAGTTGCCTGCCATTGTATACAACCCAGTATGAGAGCTTGATCAAGTACTTCTCTTCAAGTTTCTTCACCAAGGCTGAAGCTCCAAAGTTTTTACTTTCCCTAAGCCAATGAATCACCCTATCTTTGACCCAATATTGGTTTGCCATGGAATTTTTAGTAACGTTCCCTGTGCTCCGACAGTAATGCTTGTGAGGTATCTTCTTAATCTGCAAAGTATAACATACACATATTTCAGTTAACATATTTCTGAAATAAGACAATAAATCAAGGACTTAGGTACAGTATTACCATCCATGTTTTCCCATCCTGAAGCTCTGATGCATGGATCCTCCACCTACACCTTTTTGCCTTGCAATGCCCTCTGTACCGCTTTGCTTCACTGTAATCAGCTGCAATTTCAATTTCATTTAGTATGCCATATTGTCTAATCACCTTCTTGAATGTTTCAGCATCCTCAAATGTTACACCTACTGCAAATGTTGGGTTTTCTAAGTCAGTAACATGTTGTAAAATAAAACAACCATCATCATCATCAACTTCACAGTCATCAATATCTTCTTCAGAATTAGGGATGCAGTCAAATTCAACAGCTCATCATCTGAAACTAAATCACCATGGAAGACCTTCTCATCATCTACACCAACATATTCTATTTCATCATTCACACCCCAAGAGTCTGTTTGTTTATTAGCAGCAGGATTACCATCATCTAATGTGGTATTAGCAGCAGGATTACCATCATCTGATGTGGTATTAGCAGCAGGAATGATAGCAAAAACATCAGCAGGTGAAGCAGCTGCCTCAGAAATTGCTGCAGTTAGTTCAAAGGAAACTTCAGCAGTAGAACATGTGCTCTGTTGGGTACACAAGGCACTTTGCTGGTGCGTGGTCACCAAGTTTTCATGGACACTAGATATCGTGCTACTATCTGCCCCACAGGTTGGACGGTTAATCACTGAAATACATAATGTGAGCCTCCTTATCTGCCAGTACATGTCAAATGTAGCAAGCAGCATCGCATCTGAATCAATATCCTTGTACTGTCTAGATATCTTATCCCAGTAACACACCACCAACTTTTGCGATCTAGCATGCTTTATCTCATCCTTGTCTACAACCCATGACATTGTATCCTTGTCTACAACCCAACTAACATGCCTCCTACCATGCGTCACAGCCCTACTACTGTCAACAATTTGCTCGTATTGCGGAATGCGAAGTGCTACTCGGCAAGCTGAGTCAGGGTCCATCCTAACGAAGAAACAAGCAAAAATGAAAACAAACTCAGTTCAGAAATGAGTATGAACTAGGCGTCAAATCTGACGAATCCAATTGGAAATTTGAATTGCTAAACCAACTCAACAACAATCAACATTCAGAGCGCACGTACCCCACAGGAACCCATGACAGGTTCAATGGTGATGTCGGCACATTGATGCTGCGGAGCCGCCGCGCCCCTCCACGAGGGCTCTTGCTGCACGCCATCACGGACTCCACCACTCAACGATCCATGTTCAGTATGAGGGGACAGCAACAAGGGAGGGAGATGGCGGAAGGGATGACGGCAGCGTTAAGGTCTGGAGAGCCTAGGGTTACAGCCTTTTAGAAGATGGCGGTAGGGATTTGGTAACGATGGAGAGCAGGGCAGAGGATAAGGTTCGGGAGGAGCTGATTTGGGAAGATGGTGCGCAGGGGTAAAATGGTCTGCTATGCCTGCCTTTTACTATTTTCATATTAAAACATTTTTTTAATTTCCGGCGGTGTCTATCGTATAAAAGCAAAGTTACAGAATGTCTCCCGTACAAAAATCGATTTAGCGGTGTCCTGTGCACAAAATCACGTTTAGGGGGTGTCCTCTGGATCAAAAACCCTTAACATAAAGTTTACGACCAGCATCTGATTCAGCATACTTGCGCTCAAGGGCCCCCCATAGCTCAACAGCAGAGGTAAAATGCTTGTAAACATCACAGAGCTGATATGATAGGAGAGACAATAAGCAACCGACAACAATACTATTATCTAGCTCATATGCACGATGCTATTCCACAGCGACGGGAAAGACTAGGTTAATCACCCACCAGATCTTCATCGACATAAGCCAAAACATGATTCGTGTCTAGCATCCTCTTAAAATTGTCCCCCCCCCCCCCCAAGTGAATCACTCAGGTTTCAGCGCATCAGAAAGTCCAGCCATGTTTAATTATATCAGGTTTCTAGATTGTCAAATTAACATGGTTCAAGATTAATTTGATGAAGGATTTTAAGATCATAATGAATACTACTAAAAATAAACTACTAGCAAACTCCATGACAGAGGTAGTTCACTACAGATTAAAAGCACACGACAAAATAGAGAACGAAAAACAAAAGAACTCAAGAAAACGTACATCAGGTCCCGCTATGCAGATGAACGTGGCGTTGTCGAAGTAGTCGATGAAGACGACATAGTGGAAGTAGTCGATCGGTGTTGATGTGATGAATGGTCATGCGGCAGCACTTCCTAGAAATCTGATTCGCCGGCACCCGTGTAGGTCTCAGATCACTGGCATTGGTTCGGAGACACGTTCTCTCTCAATCTACTGCACGGTGGACGGACGACAAGACTTGGATGGCAGCAAGTGCATATGAGAAGTTGGTAAGTCTCTTCTCTTTCTCTCCCTCAATTATGGACGTCTCCATATGTAGACACAAAAGAAGAGCAATTACAGACTGAAATTGATTTGTCATAATTTCAGGAACCGTCCTCCATTTTATTTTGGGCCAAAACTGGGACAAATTCCAACAGAGGTGGAGTGTAGAGGAAATGAGTGTGGCCAGCGCCAGCGGCTTCAATGGCTCCACATGATGCGAGACCAACAGCCAGCAAGGGACCGAGATCCTCTGCATTTTTTTTCTTTTCAGATGAAGAGATCCCGTGCATTGATTGCATTGTAGTAAAACAGGGGGTTTATAATTTGAATCGGTACATAACTTTTCTCTTAATGAATGACACTACAATCACTCAAGTTGTCTCAGAATTTCATATATGTCTTAGTACTCTCAGATCGATCATTTGGATCACTAAATTTGTCCTAGTCTTAAATATTTTTCGTACTCTTAAATTGATCAATTTGGGTCTTCAAATGTTTAAAAAATGTGTGCAATGTTTCTGTTTGTATATTTAAAAATCATAATTAAAAAATTTTCTAACATAAAAAATGGTTTTAATGATTTCATAATGCAATCATTTATTTATTAAGTTATTACATTATGAAGCAGTTACTTGTTAATGTAAGTAATTTTTTTCATTTTACAGTTTACAGGCCCAGTTTTTTGTTTTTATTTATTTCTCATATTATGAACCTCTGTCTTGGGTCTCAAACAACAGATGTTTATGAACAAGAAATAGAGAAAGATGAATCTCTAATGATCGCTTACGTGGTGTTTTGATAAATAATCCCCATGGAGATGGATGGGAAGCGTAAATAATGTCACGTGTGTGTCAGAGTGAGGGTTAGTAGAAATGCTAACAGTTGCGTGCTAAGTACCAAAAATGGCAGACGGACAGAGTATATAGTAATAGTATAAATTAATTATAGACAAATCTGAACATCGCCTTGTCATATCAATTGTTCTGAGTTACTCCAAATTAAAATGGAGTTAAAAGCAAAGAATCCGCACAAAGTGAATCAATGTGAGCCCCTACTACACACAAAGCCTGTTTAAGAAAATATATAAAAAGAAAAGAAAAGAAAAAAAGCAGCGGGAATAGTCGCAGCAGCTGCGTCCATCATGTTCATCTCACAGTCACAGGAGTCGGGTCTTTTAGGCAAGCAGAGCGGCTGCCCCCAGCGCGACGGCGACGGCGGACACCATCGCGCCCGCCATCCTACCGGCGCCGTTCTGCATGACAAATAAAACAGACATTTACAGTGTTAAAACATACTGCAGTCATGAAATTAACAATGGGAACGGGATCACAGATAGGAGGGGAAAAAATCAACAAGCACTACAACTAATTCCTTTGTTAGATCTGCAGGGCAGGATGCTCTATTTCAGTTTTGCACCTGACGAGGTTTCAAAATTCCTAAGCGGAACACCAAGAGACGGCAAAACGCCGGAACAACAACTGCTTTCAACCGACATATTTTTCCCTTGGCATAGCGTCTCTGTCGGTGTCGTAATCGTAACTCACGGCTACATGCTCATCAGCAGATTGGCATTGCTCTCAAGTATAGAAACGATCATCTGACGTGACATCAGCTGAACAGCGTGAGTGGCCGTTAATGGAACGGAAGCCGAGCGAGGGAGTGCACGTACCGCGGTGTCGGCAGCGGCAGCGGCAGCGTCCCCGCTGGGTCCGGGTGCCTCGGCTTCATATGATGTGGGCTCCTTGGCGACGGGGGCATCGGTGGCGGCCGGAGCAGGGGCGGACGCGCCCTTCTTCTTCTTCTTGTTCTTGTCCTTGGAGGACGGCGATGGCTTCTTCTTTTTGGCCGGCGCGGGCGCTGGGGCCTCGGTGGGCTTTGTCACCGGGGCCGGAGCCTCGACGACTGGAGCCGGTGGAGAGGCCGCTGGCGCCTCCACAGAGGGAGGGGTCGCGGCGGGAGCGGTGGCGACGGGTGCCGGCGCCGCGGCCTTGGTCGAAGGCGCCGCCGCAGGGGCGGTTGCCTTGGCGGGAGGAGCGGCCACGGGCGCGGGAGCCTGTGCCTTAGGTTTGGCAGGCGGCGCTAGGGTCGCGGGCGTGGTCGGCACTGCGGCGGGGCCCGGAGTGGCGGGCGGCGACGACTTGGGCGGGAGCACGGCCGGGGTGGTGGACGGCGCGTCGGCCTCGGCCGGCGGGGCGGGGGCGGCGGTGGGCGTGGCAGCGGGCGCCGGGGACTGCGCTGCGGAGTTGGTCGCAGCCAGCAAGAAGTAGAGGAAGAGCGCGGCGCGGAGGACGCCCGGACGAACCATTGCGTGCTGTGCCTGTGGCCGTGTGGCGTGTCGCGTGGGCAATGGGAACCGCAACCTAAGCGCGAGTAGATGGATAGAATGGAAGACGAAGGGAGAGGCGCTGAGGCGCCGGGATAAATAGCCGGGAGGAACTCGAGCGAGGCACAGGCAATGGCTGGCGGCGTCTGGTGTAGAGACTAGAGAGAGAGACGAGAAGTGTGCACGGGCGGGTGGCTGCGCGCGGGGGCGCGTTCACGTGGTGAGGGTGCGGTCCCGTGGCGTCGTAGGCCTGTGACGTAGCGAGCCGTTGGTGCGGTAGGTACGTACAGGCGGATGGGCGTGGATGAGAGTGGCTGAGCCTGAGCCAGATGTGTCGGGTGCCGTTGCTCGCTGCGACTGCGAGTGTCGGCGGCGGCGGCGTCCACGGCCAGGTAATACACAACTCCATGCCTTGACGCAAACAGAAAGGCCTGTCCGCCGGATAATCGGGGATCGATTGCTCGGACGCGCCTAGACGTTGCCAATTGCAATTGCTGGTGTGTCGAGTTTTCGGGAACTGGTGGCGCGTCGCGTCCTGAACGGCTGTGTAGCTCGAATGTGGTGGCGTACGCGCACTTGCGGTGGTATCCTTCTGACACACCAAAGTTTTCAATTTGTCCGTGCAAGCTAAGACGATCCACGCACCCAAACAATACGACTGCACAATTCTAGTGGTTGCCCTTGCAGCTGCATAAAAAGTTTGAATGGCATGCAAAGTTTGAAGAACACTTTCGTGGTCAGCCTAAAAGATGATTTTACTAGTTATTAGACAACTCTGTTTTTTGCACGTCATCCATGTGTGTGTCAAACCCCTGAAAACACCTGTCAGCCTTTATTTTTTTTCTTTCAGTTCTGATGATATGTAGTAGACTCCATCGATGCAGTTCCTACCAGGGTTCGATATGCAATCTCGTCGATCCTTCTCGTCCAAGTATTGACGATTAGACGGCAGCATGTGTGGCACATTGTTATTTTTTATAACACTTTTTAACCAGTGGCGGATCGAGACGAAAAATGTAGGGGGTGCTGAACCACACAGTCTACTGAACATCGATTCAAATTGACATGAAAATAAGTTCAAAGTTTCAAATTTCAAAGCAATTACAAACACAAAGATAAAGGACATCACTCACATGTGAGATAGAGCGCCAACTAATCCTCATTACATCATTCACATGTGACATAGAGTGTCTACTAATCTTTGTTAGAACCAATCTGTACAAGAAAAATAAAAGAGATTAGTTATAACAATATGGTAAGACTTCAAATTTAATTGAAAAAGAAGAATGATTTCATACCACTGGACTATTTTTTGGCACTAACATATATCGTTTTTTCATGTCTTCAAACTCTTGTATGATTTTTTCATTACTAATGCTTCGGAATAGCTCCTTCTATAGTGTAGCACATCATCAAGTCATTCAGCCATTCATCTTCCAAAATCTGTCTTTATAAGATTCATAGCTGAAAATACCCTCTCAACTAATGCCGTTGCCACTGGAAGTATCAAAATTAACTCAATGAGTCGATAGACCAACGGAAAAGATCTATTCTTTCCGGTCTGAACCATTTTTTCTGCAACCTTTGGAAGATCTTTACATCCAGCAAATTCCCCACTTCCTGATGTTTAGAATGAGGCTTTGAAGTTGATTTCTCAATACTAAACTGTCAGCTACTGTAAAATCTTCAGCATAAATCTCAGCAAGTCTCACAAGCTTATCCACATTAAAATTACTAAAATTATTCTTTGGATTTAAAGCAGTCATACAGACTAGTAATTCTGAACTAACTTCATTGAAGCGATGATTCATCTCTGTTGAAATAGAATCTATGGCAGCAATGAAAATGTCAATATGGTAGAAATGCTTGTTCGTTACCTTTTGCTTTTTCGTGTATATGTCCCTTTTGCATTTACTTCCTTATCCATTTTTAGCACTTTTATCTCATTTTTGTCAAAAAAGACTCGACTCTGTTGAATAATGGATCACATCCATTTTGCCTCATATCCTGCAAAGGATCTTTCACACCCAAAATTAAACTTGTTGCTTCAACAATATCTTGGTCCTTCCTTTGCAAAGCACGTGACAATTCATCTGTTATGCTTAACAAGTCTATCATCAGGAACATGATTAATACAAAATCAAAGTTTTGCATTTTACCAATTAGACCAAATGCTCCACCATTAAATGTCGGTTTAATAGACTCCTTCTTTACAATCTCAAGCGCTTGCAAAATGACTTCCCACATTTGAAAAATACGAAGCAATGTTTTAAGATGTGAACCCCATCTAGTATCTCCAGGTCTAGGCAACTTTCCTGATTCAATCCTTTTTCAGTGCTAACTCACCATTTTCAACCTTTTCTAACAACACATCATGATGCTTGCAAGTAAAACATCCTTTCTCATACAAGATGCACCCACAGTGTTAACTATCATAGGAATATAGTTAAAAAATCTGCAATGACTGGACTAGAAGTTGCAATAGTAACAACAACTAACTGCAGCTGATGAGCAAACAATGCACATAGAAAGCAAAGATTTTCATCACGAATCAATTTCTGCACACCATTAAATTCACCTCTCATGTTTGAAGCTCCATCATAACCTTGACCACGAATCTTAGAAATATTGAACCTCTTGCCATCTACATACTAAGCAAAGCCTCTTCTAATGCAATAGATGTACAACTTTCAATATGTTTAACTCCAAGCAATCTCTCCACAACTTTTCCTTGACCATTGACAAACCTGCAACACATAACAAAATATAGTTTAGTACCAAAACATTGTCTTAGAAATTCAACAAGAAAATAATGTCATACTAACCTCAAAATCAAAGCCATCTGCTCCTTTATTGATACGTCTCGATACTCATCAATAAGCATAGAAAAATTCCTATCTCCAAGTTCCTCCAAAATCAATGTTGTCACTCGTTGTGCACAAGCTTTTGTGAGGTCCTTCTAAATATGATGAGACAACATTTGATTACGTTTAGAACCCTTCTCATATGCATCCTTCACTGACTTTTTCTTGTCTTTATACCATTCAACCATTTCTCTAAATTTACCTCCATTGAGAAAAGAATCAGACTCATCATGTCCATGAAATGCTTCACCTTGCTCAATCAGGTATCTTACCACATCTAAAGAAGATGTCAAACCAATTTTATAGCGAATTTCATCCTCTTTACTAGTGTCCATAAATTTTCTAGTCACACTTTGTTCTTTGATTCATAAAGTCCACACACTTGAGTCTTGCATTACAATGAGTTTTACTATTACTATGTTTCTCAAAATTATGCAAAAGCCTTCTTCCAATTGGAATAACCAGTAATAGCAAACACATCACTCTCAAATTTTGAAGGTTTTCTCGAAGAAAAGATAACAATACAAGCAATTAGCAGCATCCTTCGAGATACTATACTCTTGCCAATCAAATTTATCATACTAGGATGATTGAAAGGATCCATATTCACCATTCTGCAATGAACGAGGAAAAAAATGGTTTCTCGGTTGAGTTGGACCCCCCAAAGCATATGCCCTCTTCACTTCATCTCTAATTTCAAATGGATAGTGGTCAATTTGTTTGTGATTCCCTGGGTCACCAACAACATCTGAGAAACGAAACTCCACTCTAGCTCTCTTTGGTTCCTGTTGAACCTGAACCAATCTATTTTCATTTGTGTTCTCAATCAATCTTTGAGCATTTGTGCTGCCATCTGTGTTTGCAGTACTAGCACTAGCAACATTGACATTGTTTGAGCTCGAAGTTGAATAATATGTGAGCAATGTCTGTTTTGACATATTAGAAATCTACAATAAAAAGAGGATGACAACAGTTAAATCAGGAGCATTTGAATTGAATGGAGGATTGCACTGAACGATTGGAAATTGGAGGAATGGGGATTACTTGTCCCTGCCGCGCGCTGTCCTGCACGCAGCCTGCCCATGCTCACCCTACCGCCGCGCCGCACAGGCACTGCTCCTGTCCGCTGTGAGAGACCCGTCCAATTTACATTCAAGTTTACCAAATTGACTCGCTGTCCATGTACGGTGCGCGAGTACTCAACCCGATAAAAAGGAACGTAAACCCGGCAGTCCCCCGACATGCTTCTCAAGCAATGCCCAAGATCCAAGTACGTCGGTATAATAACGATTGATACATCACATAGGTCACAATAATTCAATTATATTAGTTTTAAAGTAATCTTACAAACCAAAGGTTCAACATAAAGTCCTGAAAATATTAAATTGCGGAAGCGATTCTAAGGAATAGAGCGGTCGCAGCAGTTGCAACGATAAAACAACAAAGGATTACGATGCCCAGCCCACGAACATCGCAAATCACGGTCACACGGACGTCCGGACTACTCCTCGCCCTCGCCGGCATCAGCGGGGACAAAGTAGCCGAACACCAACTCATCCTCACCTGCAAAAACTTAAGCAACGAACGTTGAGTACGAAGGTACTCGCAAGACTTACCCTGTTGTGGGAATTATTTTCCGACTCCAAGGATAATACAATATGGCAGTAGCAAGGTGAGTAAGGCATGGGGATAGACTTGATTGCTTAAAGCTGAAACTAAGCATATGTGAATAAGCATAACGTACAGGACTCTGCGGGCATAAACACCTACTAAAACCCATGACCATAAGTACCATGTAATCATAAACCACATATACTATCAACCATATTCCATTTCCCATCATGTTATGTGTCAACTCTACGATATTATCCAAAGGACACTGAGCTTGATCATAATCGAGACCACGGCGGATTCGAACCGATTATACACCCTGCAGGGGAGTCCAACTGTACCCACATGACTGAGGACCATACGGCTCGTGCAACCCGCTAAAGTTACACAAGGGGGTAGTCATGTCAACCTTTTTCACACTCGTGCTCACACGGTTGGAAAATCCACACGGTGTCGAGTACCACGGCCTCGCAGGCACAAGTGAGTCCCTCGTTCCATGCACCGTGCAGTCATCGGCCAAACGTTGGTACGCAGTGAGATACTCAGCTTGTCTTATCATTATATTCGACATGTGGTATGAACGGAAAGTGGTCAGGCCAAGAATAACACGGCCGGGTCCTAGGTCAACCCAGACGGGGCCTACAACACACAAGACCTCCACGTCTTGCTGCACTCCTATTCCACCATCCGAATTTTAGTTTTAATACTTTCCAACTTTTATCAACATATGAACTTACCACAAGCTCATAAGTAACCGGGGTGAATCCTATGCATGCGAGTGGGACTTACCACTCGACTTCTACCGTTGATCTAAGCATGGCTAAGCATTTTGTGACTTGAACAGTGACACACTAGCCAGTTGACAACGTAACATAATCAATATCAAGGAGGGGTAACATGCAACACTAATAGGATTTTCTGACATTACCACTATGTCCGACTTAATGCAATCCTATACGTAAGCATATTTTATTAACTGTACATATTTACTTAGGATAGGAATATGAGGTGCTTGTCTTCAGTAGCAACGGTGGTGTTCTCCTCAGCGACCTAGTCAGCTTCTGGTGCTCCTCCCTCAGCAGCACCCGTGTCACTCTCCAACGGATCGTATTCTAAAAAGCAAAACGTGACGGTATGAGAAGTATGCCATGATGCCATGATACAAACAAATGATGCGATATGATGCAGAGAGGTAGCTACTGAGACTAAAAACACAATGCAAAAAGAAGCACGTCAAACAGAGGTCTACAGCTCAAGTTATGCTGAAAACAGTTTTACCGATTCGGAAAACTGATTCCCGATTCCTGGGTTCCAGTTCCGATATCAGGTAACACACGGACATTGTTTCCGAGAAAAGTCCCAAAACATGTCTCATGCACTAGCTTCACTAGGTGGCTAGAGGTTACTATGACACTAAGTTTGAAGGTTTTTGCTCGTGTTACTAGGAACACAAGCCCACCAACTATCGTTGCCCGTTTACGACATCGGTAAACACCGTAAACACCGTAAAAGTCGTAACGACTTTCCGATGAAACATTAAATTTAAGTTACGAGTAGGGGACCATTTTTAGTTCAAAGGAGCCTCCAGAGCAAGACTTTTGACACTGGTTTGGGGTCTAGTTGAGCTTCCAAGATTTTATTAAAAATCTAACAATTTCCTGTTAATTAAAATTATAAAATTAGAAACCAACACTAAAACTTATGGTAAAATCATGAAACTTGATGGAGGTACCAGTAGGCATCTAAACTACAGTTTTGATGAAGGGTTTGGACTTTTGGATGACTTTCCTAATGCATTCTAGAAAAAGACAAGTTACCTAGCCAGTTTGGAGTATGATCAATGATATGCAACAGAATTTGTTGCTGTAAAATCCTGATAAAAATGTAGGAGGCGAACAATGATATAAAAAATCCATGGTTAAAATTTCAACCCTAGCACCCTTCTGAAACTCCAATTAAAAGTCAAAAACAGAAACGATTCATCTATTTATTGAGGAAGTTCCAAGAATGTTTTGAAAAAGTGTTTCAGCAGAAAATTAGTGCATTTAACAAGGATTCAACTAATATTAGTTTTACCATTTTTTAGATTTTTCCTTGATTTACTACACAATTTGCAAAACTTGCTAAATAAAGGAAAATGGAAAATTAAATAGGAAGAAAGAGCACGAATAGGGGAGCAGAGCTGGGCGGTGCTCCGACGGTGAGCTCACCACGGGAGTGCGGTAGAGTGGAGAGGAAGGTGTCAAGGAGCTTCACCATGAGACAAGGAGCCGATTTGAGGGTGATGAAGACCAAGGGAACGGTCAGAAGATGGTCGGCGACGGCGAGCTCCGCGGCGGCGTCAATGGCGACCGACGGTGGCGCGGTGGATTCGTCGTCACCGGCGATTCTCTGCGGTGCAGACCTTGTCAAATAGGTGCGCAAGAAGGAGAAGAACTAGCCGGCAAAAGGAATTGGACCGAGAGAGTACCGTTCGACTTTCAAGATTGACGGCCGGCGGTGGTGCTTTCGGCCGGAGGAAGAAGAAGAGGTGTTCCGGCCGATAGAGTGCACGATCGGAGGTCTTGGTGGACGAAGAGCTGAAGAAAGACGAGGGGAGGCTCCCCGGCACGGTGGCGGAGCACGGGGATCACCGAACCGTGCTGGCGACGTGGGGGTGGCGGCAGGTGTGCGTGCGGGGGAAAAGAAAAACAGGGAGGGGAGTGGTGGCTAGTTTGCAGCGGCTGCTGCTCTTATCATGCGCGCGGAAGTGAGAGAAGGGGAGGAGCGCGGTGGCGATCAGCGCTTGCGGCGGGGTGGCGTGCGCCAGAGGGAAAAGCAGAGGCGTCGCCGATTGGAGAGCGGCGGGCGGCAAAGCCGTGCGGCAGTGGGGAAAATAATGGGGCGAGGGAGAGAGAAGGAAGAAAGGAGGAAGATCTTGCGGGATTTGCTGGCCGGCGAAGTGAAAGCGCGGGGAGTTGCGCCGGCCAGCCACCTGCCGTGGCTGACCGGCCGCTGTGGCGGTTGGCCGCTGTGGGCGGTGGCCTGTTTTCCATTCTTTTTTTTTGATTTCTGTTTAATTTCAAAATTCCCACCTTAGGACAATTGAAAACGACACCTCCCGGACTAGGAAAATTCTGAAAATTTTTGTGGGTACTAAGGGAAGTATTAGGAACAATTTTTGTTTAAGAAAGGTGCTCTGATTCTGCTTCCTGAAATTTGCAAATTTTCAAATTAGTTGAAGTTCGTTTGAATTTTAAAGGGGTTTAAACCTCTTTCAAAACTTTTGATAAAAACTTCAAAATTTTATTTTAATGTGCACTTAACTAATATGCAAAAACATTATGGTAGTTTTATTATGAAAACAGAAGATTTCTCAACAGCATGAAAAGGCTACCCGTAAATGAACCAATTCGTTAGCCGAAATTCAAACTCCCATGAACAGAAAATGGTCAACTATCGAAATTCAGGGCAGTGAGCTCATTTTCAACTAGACAAAAAGATTGAAACTTAGGACGCGACACCCGCCCAAACCGCCGTCGCCCGTGCTCACCCTGCCGTCGCGCCGCATAGGTGCTGCTCCTGCGCGGCTGCACCCGCGACGCGCCGACGCTGTGTGCCCGTGTCCTGTCGCCGCTTGCCTTGCCGCTACGCTGCACGGATGCCTGCTCACTGCACCACATGGACGCCGCTCCACGGCCGCCTGCTTGCTGCGCCGCACGGACGCACCGACCGGCCGACGCCGTGTCCTAGCGACGCAAGGACGCGCCGCTTGCCCTGCCGTTGCGCCGCACGGATGCCGCTCCTCAGCCGCCTGCTCATGCGCCGTCGCCCAATCACCCACGCTGCGCCTGCGTGCCGTCCCCTCGGCCCTCGCCCTTGCTTCGTGCGCTGCCAGCCGCCGGGACTGCTGGACTAGGAGAGGAAGGGGCAGGCAGTAGCAGCTAGGGTTGCAAGAGTTGGCAACGAGTGGGCAGTGGGCCAAGTTTTATTTGGGCCTTATTTCTAATTCCAAAGCTAAGGCCCGTTTGAAGAAAATGGCCCAAATTTGGCCCAGGCGTACGACCAGGACTTCATCTTCATCCTCCAGATCGGCTGTGCCCCCAAATTCTCTCATCCATGGCCATGAAAATCAAGGGGGGGCTCCATGATTCGGCAGCCAGTAGGGGGGGCTCGAGCCCCCCCCCCCCCCCCCCCTACTGGCCCGTAAGATCCGCCATTGTTTTTAAGGACTTCGTAGTCGTCATAATTAATTGCTTGACGGTCGCTACATTGTCATTGCACAAAGTTAGTTAGACAACTCTATATAAATAATTAGAGTAATAAACCACGTTGGTATTAGGTTGTGTAGGAATGCTAAAATAACAAGCGGGCAAAAGTCGGTGCATCAAAATCCTTAAAGGAGAAAGTTGGTGCCAATTAACGTGTGTAGACTGTGGACCAAAAGTGAGAAACAAAAACCAGCTACAAGGGACCAAAACTAAAGGACGACGCTAAATTAGCTGCAAAGATCGACAGCGGTTGAACCGTTGCTATCAGCCCCAAAGACGGAAGAATATGTTGCCGTTGGATGATGAGTAGCCAGCTGGATAAGAATGGCCGCTTCTGTCCACACACATGCGCTGAAATGCATGTAGCTGTAGCTGTGTGTGGTCAGTCATTATTGTTGTCTTTTTTTTTTTTCCTTTACGGAAAAGGTCCTTGTTGTTCTATAATCAATGGCATTCCGCTTCTTTTGGCCTATTTCGTTGCTAACTGAGAGGTAGCTGATGTGCTCCTTCCAACTATAGCCCTGTGGTTCCTTTCTCAAGTTGATGGATGAAGGCCACTATCGGTCCAACTGTATGCCTCGAACCCACGTCCGATCCGACCAGATCATCATCTTACGAGTGACGGCAAATCTGGAAGAATAAACAAGCTTGGAGCAATAGTCGGACAAAAGTTGCACACCCCTTTTCCGGTTTTCCCTGATGGATATGCCTTCGATTGCAAGATTTTGGGCATATGCAAACCCACAAACAACCGACTTCCTGATTCGAATAAAGAAACTGAATAATCTGACCATGTTAGGGACATTCTATTGTTTGAATAGGATCGGTCGTTCAGGCGCGGGAGCTATTTGTTGGTGGCGGTGTGTACAAGTGACAGTGATAACGGGCAACACAGCAGGGAAAAAAAAATCAACACACAATTCTATTATAAAGTTCAGTTTTGAACATTTCTGTATACGGATCGACGATTCAACGGTTCGTTTCTTGGGCATTTCTGCTTGAATCTCTCTCTCTCTCTCTCTGTGAGTGGAGAGTAGAAAATCTGATCATCTGATTGCATCGGCAAAAGGCAAAGTTACCGTCTCCATCCTGAGGTATTTTCTTTATACTAATCTAGCTAACTCTATGAACAAAAAGTTATTGTTGTATAAAAGACTGTAATTTAATATATGTTTATTTGTTTCTATGCTTATTACTGATACCTCTGGTTTTGTTGACACTATTCACCTTTAACATAAACTTTAATCGTTCTTCTTTTTTAAAAAGTTAGTTTAAATGTGGAAAACTAGAAGTGATGGCTCAATATATAAATCAAATAATAATAAAATATATAATTCGTCATACCTTTTTAAATAAAACGTATGGTCAATGATGACATTAAAAGTCAACAATATCAGCAATTAGAAACTAAGTAATTTACTAAAGGATATGTTATTGTATGTCATTGTAACTCGTCTAATATGGTATTTGTCATCATAAAAAATAAAATATGATGTATGCCACGATTTTTGCGGACCTTATTGTTTGTACCATTGCCGAGAGGCTGGCATTAGGCAGGACGTGACGGTAATATGGAAGAGCCACTGCAACCGAATAAATACTTAGATTTATATATATTATTTTTATGTATAAATATTTTTATATTTTTTGACATATAAATAAATATTATGTCATCTGTAATATGTAAACATGTTAAGAATGGTGTTTGTTCATATGGAAAAAAAGTAAAAATATTATCCATGTAAATAGGATAGATAATATTACAAAATCTGAACGTTGATTCGATTGTGTGGATCGGCTGTCACATCCTTGCTAATGATCAATTCATAACAATGGCACAAAACATTAACGTTTGCAAAACTGACACTACAAGAAATCTGGACTTTTATGACGAATATCTCGTGACAAAAGAAAAATGTCATTACTCAAGCTAGTTTATGACTTTTCTTAGGAACAATCGATGTGACGAATGCTACATTTTCGTCACAAAAACAAGTTACGTCACAAACCATACTTAATCTGATTCGTGAAAAACCTTATGTCGTCACAAGAAAATTTTTTCGTAAAAAAAAAGATCTAGAGTCCATGCTGTCAATTTTTTTCGTTCATGAACAAAGTTTAGTCCACGCTGGCAACGGTTTTGAAGTGTGCCCTAAACACTATGCTAATGGGTGTTCTATTAAATGTGTGACCATGTCTACGTATAGAATCAGCTAACGAACGGTGGCACTACAAGCAGGCCCGCCTACTGTTCCTACCATAAAAGGCTTTTCTTTTGATGTAAATAGACAAAAAACATTCCAATAAAGTTTTTGATTTTCACAACAGTAGAATATTGGTCATATTTGGAGGAAAATGTGTGTAAATTTTTTCGTAACAGTTTCTTTGCACCGTTAAGAATAGAGTGAACAAACTTGTTAACGGGAAAGGAAAGGAAAAAAATTTAGCAGTGGGAGTTCGAACACGCAACCTTAAGACAACTAAGCAACCTACCACCATAACGAACGACACCTTATCTTTCAAAGCAGATTGTAGCATATAAGATTTCAGACGTTTGAACTCACTGCCGCAAACCCAACAGGACGGCCAATCGTCCTACGCAAGAAACCTGCTGCCCAGCATGGGCCATTACATGCGCCAGCCCATGCGCGGGAGGTAACCCACGGCCATACGACTAATGGTCAGGAGACTCAGGCCCTGTTTGGATTCACTTTTCTGAAACTTCGCTTATTTGAAAAGCTGTATAATCGATTATCTTGCTTTTTAGATAAGCGAGTGATGAGGACATCGCACCCATGGATACACACAATCATTCTTCCGCTACTGATATTGAAGGTCCAATTACTAGAGCTCGTGCACGACAATTGAATCAACAGGTGAGCTTGTTCTTAATTACGAGTTTATATGCTACTATAGAGAATAGATTGCTACCTAATGATTATATTGTGATTAGGAACCATGGAGAGGACAGAGGAGGGCCTGGAGAACAGCTAGGAGTCGGCCAAGGACGTGCAAACCAAGTCGGAGGCCCAACCCACGTCGACGTCGAGTCCAACTCGGAGTCCAGGAGCAGCCTGCATTAAAACGGACGCCCAGGTCGCATACGACCTCCGTTTTTGACGAACTACATATGGATGGAAAGAGGACGAGACCACCTTTCCAATGGGACCGGTCCCATGTCCAAATTCCTTCGGAGTCAACAGGAATAGTCGAAACAATGGACAGTCCAGAATCTGTCAGGGTGCTGCGACACCGTTTTTGGGCCGGATCGGCTTTGTATCGTGTTGAGCCCAATAGGGGCGCGTCCAGTAGGGATGTCGACGTCCCTCTGCCTTTATTTACAGCCGCCACCCCATGTTTAGGGTTCGGATTTTGCTTAGATAATTTCTGTCAAGAACAGAGTCGCCGTACAACGGTTTGTGAGACCCCAACTTCGTGAGATTCAATTCAGATTTGCAATTTGGTTGTTTTCTCTCTCGTTCTTGCTTGTGTTTTCGATTCGCAGGCAAGGATAGCCTTCTCGGCGAGGTCACTCGTGTTCATCGCGAGTGATAACCATAGAGGACGTGGTGCTGCGATTGCGGGGTTCGGAACGTGCCGTTCGGAAGCCGGATCGATTTGTGTCGCGACCTCGCCCAAATCGTAGTTATCAGAACCTGTAGGAAGATCGGGATCCCCGTTCCCATCAAGTGGTAATCAGAGCTTCAGGTGTTCCCTCAGGTTCGCCTTTGTTTTTACTAGATTTGTTTTGTCGATCATCCTAGAGTCCATAAAAAGCCAAAAAAATTATAGTTGTAGATTACATCCTGTCCAAGACCGTGTTTAGCCTTTGCATATTTCAATTCAGAGTCCGTAGTGTTGAATTCGTGTCCTTAGTCGTGTTTTGTTGCTGGTTTAGATCGTGTTTTATTTCGGTTTGTCTTGCTTCCGCCATCCTTGTTAAAAAAAAAATAGTCAAAAAAAATCCCACCCGTCCCACCCTTGATTTCATCCTTGTTGCGTGCTCTGTTTAATCTTCCGCATCATAGTCGATCACCCAGCATCATCATTCCTTGCTGCATACCAGGGAAGTTTGTGACCCTGTGTCTTTCCGTGATCGGTGTTGGGAGGATAGGGTATGCCCTAACCACCACCGACCTATCTGCCGAAGTGTGCCTTGTGCAAACCCTGACTTGAGATACCTTCAGTAAAACGGGCATAACTTTTCGCTCGGTACTCTGTTTGAGCTGAAATTTTTACAGTAGATTCGTGACAAGTTTTGGACCACATCCCAAACCGACGGAGTCGGTTTGGCGTTGTCAAAAAAATTAAAAAAAATCAGGAAGAAAAAGAAAAAAATCGTTTAAGTTGTTTGAGGGTTTTTCAAGAACGTTCCTGAATTTCCCTAGACCACACTACACCTCTGTTTCAGGTGAAATTTTGTGTGCTTCTATCCTTTGTGCTTCTTGTTCAGTGGTAAAAAATTCAAAAAAAGATAAGATTGTTCAGTGCTCCTTTGTGCTTCTGTCCTTTGACTATTGATCTTTGTTGCTGTTTTCCTACATCATATCTTTGTCCACGTACCATAACTGTATAGGACACCTCTGACCGGCAACTAGGACCAATACTTTGGACACTTATTCAGTATTACTATCTGTTTTTGATTTATGTTCCACTGACAAATCATATTGCCTTCCAAGCTCCACATAATCTTCTGAACCGGCCCTGCTTCTTGACCCTCGTAATCGCCGGATCACTTCTTCCAGGTATCTTTGCCTTGTGTTCGACACTTGTAAGAACTTGGTTTGAAACTTCCTTTTGCTGTCAAGGAGTGCCCCCACCTTAACATAACCTAGTAGTTGATAGGGATAACCTTTACTGTTTCCTTCTTTGTTTTTTTTTTTGTTTCTCTCATCATGGCAGGTTCCCAACATTCGTCAGGTTCTAAAGAGCCTAAGAGTCCCGCAGACTTTAATGAGTGCGTCAGTCAAGGTCAAATGCAGGAGGCAATGAACAAGGCGCTTGAGACGATCGATGAGAAGATCGCCGAGGCTGTGAGGACGAACATCACGCAGCTGAACATCGCCCCAGCTCTGCAGGACCTCACCACTCAGTTGGCTGCGATTTCTACACGACTAGGTGCCTTGGAGGGGCGTGCACCTGCCGGCAACAACAACGACGACGATGACGACGTTGTCTTTGATGCCGATGGCAACATTGATGAGCGTGCAACTCGGGATGCACGACTTCGACGGCGTCTTCGCCATAATCGTCGAGGTATGGGAGGACACAACAACAACAACTACGACCAGCATCGTCCTCATGATGATCCGTTTGCTAAGGTAAAATTTTCCATACCTTCCTTTGCTGGTTTATATGATGCTGAAACATACCTTGATTGGGAGATGACGGTCGAGCAAAAATTTAGTTCCCACCTTGTTCCTGAGCAACATAGAGTTCGACAAGCTACTAGTGAGTTTAAGGACTTTGCTATTATTTGGTGGACTGGTCTAGCTGCTGTAGGACAACTACCTGACACTTGGGATGAATTGAAAACAGCTATGCGCGATCGTTTTGTTCCTCCTTCTTTTCAGCGAGACATGCGTCTCAAATTGCAGCGCTTAGATCAAGGTAGCAATTCGGTACAGGATTACTATGCTGAGTTGCAAAAAGGCATGATGCGTTGTGGGGTAGTTGAGGACATGGAGGATAAAGTGGCTCGTTTCTATGGGGGGTTGCGGCGTGATATTCAGGATATTGTTGATTATAAACGCTTTAACACTGTCAACGAGTTGTTCCATGTTGCTATGCTTGCAGAAAAAGAATTGCAGGGACGACAGGAACCGACAAGGGCACGAAGTGGCCGTCCCATGCCACACAGTACGACGACAAATACGGGAGCGCCACGTACTTCTTCAAGCTATCGTGTACCTCCTCCACCAGCAAGCAAGCGATCCTCCACTGCGGCACTACCTCCTTCGACACGCCCTGCAGATTCTTCTAAATCTTCCGTGCAGGGTCCAGTGAAGAGTTCTGCTTCCACTACATCCACGGGCCGCACGACTGAGATTCAGTGCCATCGATGCCTTGGACTTGGGCATATGCAGCGCGACTGCCCAAGCAAACGAGCGTACATCGCCACTGATGATGGAGGCTATGTGAGCACATCCGACGTTGAAGACAATGAGGAGGATGACGCTCCATCTCCGGACGACAGCGTTGTCCTTGCCAACCACGACGCCTCCGTGTACCACTCCATCGTTGTTCAGCGCGTCCTCCATGCGCAGGTGAGTGAACCTGATCAGATTCAACGCCATAACTTGTTTCAGATTGAGTTCGTGATCAAGAATAGGCGAGCACGTGTGATCATTGACGGGGGCAGCTGCAACAACTTGGTAAGTTCAGATTTGGTCAAGAAGCTAGGCTTGACCACTCGTCCACATCCACATCCATACCATATTCAATGGTTGAATGATTCGGGGAAAGCTAAGGTAACACAGTCTTGTCGAGTCCCTTTCTCCCTTGGTACTTATAGTGATTCTGTGGATTGTGATGTTGTTCCTATGCAAGCATGCTCTCTTTTATTGGGTCGTCCTTGGGAACATGATAATGATGCTTTGCACCATGGTCGTAGTAACAAGTATACTTTTATGCACAAAGGAAAGAAAATTACTTTGTTACCTATGACGCCTACTGAAATTATTGAATCTGATAGGGAGAGGGCTGCTACGGCTAAACAACCACCTCATGTTAAATCTGAAATTCAGCAAGAAATAACTTTAAAAGCTCCTGTCATGCTTGCTACAAAATCTGACCTTGCTGAAATTTATGATGGTACTACTATATGCTATGCTTTGTTGTGTAAGGATGCTTTGTTTTCAATGGATGATTTGCCTTGCACATTGCCACCTGCGGTTACTAACCTTTTGCAGGAGTTTCGAGATGTTTTCCCTGCTGAGCTACCTCCAGGCCTTCCACCCATTCGAGGGATTGAGCACCAGATTGACCTGATTCCTGGTGCAAGCTTGCCCAACCGTGCGGCGTACAGAACCAACCCCGAGGAGACTAAGGAAATTCAGCGCCAAGTCCAAGACCTTTTGGACCGCGGGTACGTACGTGAGAGCCTTAGTCCTTGTGCTGTTCCTGTGCTTTTGGTTCCTAAGAAAGATGGTTCATGGCGCATGTGTGTAGATTGTAGAGCCATCAACAATATTACTATTCGGTATCGTCACCCTATTCCTAGGCTAGACGACATGCTTGATGAGTTGTGTGGTGCTATAATTTTCACAAAAATTGACTTGCGTAGTGGTTACCACCAAATTAGAATGAAACTTGGTGATGAATGGAAAACTGCTTTTAAAACTAAGTTCGGTTTGTATGAGTGGTTAGTCATGCCTTTTGGTTTAACTAATGCACCTAGTACTTTCATGAGATTGATGAACGAAGTTTTACGTCCATTCATTGGTAAATTTGTGGTGGTTTACTTTGATGATATCTTGATTTATAGCAAGTCTATGGCTGAGCATATGGATCATTTGCGTGCTGTTTTTATTGCATTACGTGATGCACGTTTGTTTGGTAACCTCGACAAGTGCACCTTTTGCACAGATCGAGTATCTTTTCTTGGCTATGTTGTGACTCCACAGGGCATTGAAGTTGATAAGGCTAAGGTGGAGGCGATTCAGAGCTGGCCTACACCCACAACGGTGACACAAGTGCGGAGTTTTCTTGGCTTAGCGGGATTTTATCGCCGTTTTGTCAAGGAATTCAGTACTATTGCTGCACCGTTGATCGAGTTGACAAAGAAGGCCGTTGCTTTCCATTGGGGGCCAACACAAGAGGAGTCCTTCACACTTTTGAAGGACAAGCTTACACACGCACCGTTGCTCCAACTTCCAGATTTTGGTAAGACTTTTGAGCTCGAATGTGATGCTAGTGGAATTGGAATTGGTGGTGTTTTGATGCAAGAAGGTAAACCTGTTGCCTACTTTAGTGAGAAATTAAATGGCCCTGCTCTTAATTACTCCACGTATGATAAAGAATTGTATGCTCTTTTTCGTTCTTTAGAATCGTGGCAACATTATTTATGGCCTAAAGAATTTGTCATTCATTCTGATCATGAGTCACTTAAGCATCTTCGTAGTCAAACAAATTTGAATCGTAGACATGCTAAGTGGGTTGAATTTATTGAATCTTTCTCTTATGTCATCAAACACAAAAAGGGGAAGGATAATGTTATTGCTGATGCTTTGTCTAGGCGCTACACCTTGCTGTCCCAACTTGATTGTCGCATTTTTGGCCTCGAATCCATTAAAGAACAATATGCTTTAGATGCTGATTTTAAAGATGTTTTGTTGCATTGTCGTGAGGGCCGTGCATGGAATAAATATGTGTTGAAAGATGGGTTTTTGTTTAGAGCTAACCGCCTATGCATTCCAGTTGGAGCCGTTCGTCTTTTGTTGTTGCAGGAGGCGCATGGAGGCGGTTTGATGGGACACTTTGGAGCGAAGAAGACGGAGGATGTTTTGGCCACGCATTTCTTTTGGCCAAAATTGAGACGAGACGTCGAGCGCTTTGTGGCTCGCTGCACGACATGTCAAAAAGCTAAGTCTCGTTTGAATCCACATGGTTTATACATGCCTCTTCCTGTTCCTTCGATTCCTTGGGCGGATATTTCTATGGACTTTGTTTTAGGACTGCCTAGGACTAAGAGGGGGAGGGATAGCGTTTTTGTTGTTGTGGATCGCTTTTCTAAGATGGCACACTTTATACCATGTCATAAAACCGATGATGCTTCTCATATTGCTGACCTCTTTTTCAAAGAGATAGTTCGTTTGCATGGTATGCCTTCTACTATTGTTTCAGATCGTGATGCGAAGTTCTTGAGTCACTTTTGGCGCACTTTGTGGAACAAGTTGGGTACCAAACTCCTATTTTCTACAACTTGTCACCCACAAACAGATGGCCAAACGGAGGTGGTGAATCGTACCTTGTCCACAATGTTGAGAGCTGTTTTGAAGAACAATTTGACGATGTGGGAGGAGTGTTTGCCGCATGTTGAGTTCGCCTACAATCGAGCGGAACACTCTACTACCAAGGTAAGTCCCTTCCAGGTAGTGTATGGTTTCAACCCTCGTGCTCCAATTGATATTTTGCCTTTGCCTACTAGTGAGAGAGTTAATAATGATGCTAAGGAGCGTGCTGATTTTATTCTAAAGTTACATGCTCAAACTAAAGAAAACATTGAAAAAATGAATGAAAAATATAGGATTGCTGGTAGCAAAGGTAGAAAAGAACTAAAACTTGAACCAGGCGATTTTGTTTGGTTGCATTTGAGAAAAGATAGATTTCCTGAATTGAGAAAGTCTAAATTGATGCAACGAGCTGCTGGTCCTTTTAAGATTTTAGAGAAGATAAATGATAATGCATATGTGCTTGAGTTGCCTCCCGAGTTCGGGGTTAGTCCCTCCTTTAACATTTCAGATTTACGGCCATACTTGGGAGAAGAAGATGAGCTTGAGTTGGGGACAACTCCGCTTCAAGAGGGGGAGGATGATGAGGACATCGCACCCATGGATACACACAATCATTCTTCCGCTACTGATATTGAAGGTCCAATTACTAGAGCTCGTGCACGACAATTGAATCAACAGGTGAGCTTGTTCTTAATTACGAGTTTATATGCTACTATAGAGAATAGATTGCTACCTAATGATTATATTGTGATTAGGAACCATGGAGAGGACAGAGGAGGGCCTGGAGAACAGCTAGGAGTCGGCCAAGGACGTGCAAACCAAGTCGGAGGCCCAACCCACGTCGACGTCGAGTCCAACTCGGAGTCCAGGAGCAGCCTGCATTAAAACGGACGCCCAGGTCGCATACGACCTCCGTTTTTGACGAACTACATATGGATGGAAAGAGGACGAGACCACCTTTCCAATGGGACCGGTCCCATGTCCAAATTCCTTCGGAGTCAACAGGAATAGTCGAAACAATGGACAGTCCAGAATCTGTCAGGGTGCTGCGACACCGTTTTTGGGCCGGATCGGCTTTGTATCGTGTTGAGCCCAATAGGGGCGCGTCCAGTAGGGATGTCGACGTCCCTCTGCCTTTATTTACAGCCGCCACCCCATGTTTAGGGTTCGGGTTTTGCTTAGATAATTTCTGTCAAGAACAGAGTCGCCGTACAACGGTTTGTGAGACCCCAACTTCGTGAGATTCAATTCAGATTTGCAATTTGGTTGTTTTCTCTCTCGTTCTTGCTTGTGTTTTCGATTCGCAGGCAAGGATAGCCTTCTCGGCGAGGTCACTCGTGTTCATCGCGAGTGATAACCATAGAGGACGTGGTGCTGCGATTGCGGGGTTCGGAACGTGCCGTTCGGAAGCCGGATCGATTTGTGTCGCGACCTCGCCCAAATCGTAGTTATCAGAACCTGTAGGAAGATCGGGATCCCCGTTCCCATCAGCGAGAGTCTGAATAAGCAGGACGTTTGGATACGCTTAAAAGCGACTTATGGACCAAATTAAGCAGGACGTTTGGATACGCTTATTTGGTTTCGCTTATCAACTCGATTGTAATACCTCATTTTATTTACGAATTGAAGACGAATACAACGATCCCAATAATATTCGAGTTTGATAAATACAAATAATCTTATAATAATAATGAAGAACATAGTTAACTCAAATATCCTAATTTTATAATCTAATACAATAGTGATTAGGATACAAATAGTTCATGAAACCATTGCGGTAGCAATAGCTTCTCGTAGAGCTCCCATATCCATGTCATCTTCTAAAATATCATCATTCACAGGTTGCGACGGCTGAGGTCCATTGTCTTCAACGTCCGCTTGAAAATGTGCGTCATTCAAAACATGCTCCCTAACAAAATTGTGAAGGGCCATACAAGCATATATAATTTTGGATTGCTTATTTTCTGGGTAGCTAGGCAAGCTCAAGAGAATGCGCCATTTCATCTTTAGTATTCCAAATGCACGCTCAATATGATTTCTAAGTGATGAATACGCTTGATTAAATACTTCTTTGTATCCAACTGGACCATGCTGCCATTCGGTGACATGATACCTTTGACCCTTATAGGGTGCGAGAAACCCTTTTCTGTTAGGATATCCAGAGTCCACAAGGTAGTACTTACCTGCATATAAAATTTATAAATTTAGAATATTCGGATAATTGAATCGAAAGAAATTGTGCCAACACTTGTTGTTACCTTCAGGAGGTAATTTAGTACTTACCTTCGAGAAACAACGCGAGTAACACGAGTAGCTCGAGACTGGATGTAGGGCACGATTGCCTGAACCAGTATAATCCTTGTGTCCTCTTGCAAACCATTCGAACCCCAAAACGCGCATCCCATAATAATTACTAGCCGGTGCTAACGAACACCGACAGGAACTGATCCTTGTATGTCAACAACGTATCCAACAACACTCGGGTGTCATGAACAGACCCAGGCCAACCAGTGACAGCAAAAATGAATCTCATATCAAAGTCACAAACTGCCATAACATTTCGTGAAGCATATCCATGACGACCAATGTACTTTGGTTGTTCACTTAAAGGAACAGTTACTGCTATATGCGTTCCATCTATAGCACCTATGCAATCTTTGAAATAAGGCCAAAACCTGTCTTCTCGAAGTTTAGGATGAACCATGTTGAACTGTGGGTCTTTAGGCTTCACAATTTCAACAGCCAAGCTAATAACAGCATCTAAAACCTCTTCAAATTTCTGACTAATAGTTTCTAGTGAGTGATGAAACTTATTTTTGCATTGCCTTAACGACTGAGGTCCCATAGAAACATCCCTAATGCTTCTTTGCTAGTAAACCTCTTAGTTGATCTCAATCCATGGTTCGATATCAATGTGTCATGAAGTTTCAAGAAAACTGACCTTCTCATTCTAAACATGTTAAAGCACTCCACCGGATCATCTAGAGTTATTTCAACCCACTGGAATCCAGTCATAATTGGAATTGCATGAACATGAACACCTTCTTCATCATCAGTAGAGGAATCATCTTTCGCAGATGATGGCATGCAGTCAAGAGCAATCATTGCAACCATAACAGCATCATCACCAGATGAATCAATGTCCATGTTACGCACTGCCCCATCATCAGATTCAGTACAAGCACTAGATGTAGCACTCATGAAAAAAAAAATAGCCTGTCAACAAAGAGCAAACAATATTTTTATTCATACAACACAACTTAACAAATGATGTCTGAAAATTTGGAATGCAAACTTAACAGATGATGTCTGTCATAAATTATACAAATAATGTGTGCGAAGGAGAAACTTAGCAAATCCAACCGAATCAAACAAACAAACAAAGGATACAAATGCTGCTACATCAGACTCTAGTGCCTTTTCCTGGCCTCCCAAGCCCTCTTCAGCCAATTCAACCGACCAGATGCTGTCTTGAATGTGATGAAAATGTCACGGTTCTCTTTCTTCTGAAGTAGTTGGGTGGCATAGAAGTGTTCGTCACTCTCTTCGTCGGCCCCATCCTTGATGACTTGATCCATCATGCTTCCAATTTCATCTCTAACATGATCTACCACTTGTGAAGTAGCAGAAAAAGTACTACTTTGGGCTCTTCTCACATGCATCAACGAGACGCTTCATGCATTGGTCTCTAAAAGTCTTTTTCTTTTTTCCCTTCAGGGAAAGGGAAATAGCAGGCCTTTTTTCAGCTCTTCTATCTGCACTTAGTGGAACAGTGTTGTCCAAATCAACATTTACATTCGCATCACCTTCCCTTTGAGATGAGCTCCCACCAGTTGATGGAACATAAGAAGTTTCATTAGTGACAACAACAGCATCAAACATTATCCTCATTTGTTCCTCATGTTCAAGTGGGACAGTTTTAAAACATATACATCCCGGCATAGCCTATACAAAATAGTACATAATAATAATTAGACCTCTAAAACATCAAAGCATGTAACAAAAAGTGATGCAGCTCTAATATGAAACATGGACTCACTTTGTTCTGCTCAACCCACCAATCATCATCAGCGACAATGCAGCCCGTAAGAGGATCTCTGCCCAACCCTGTGGCTCTCAAATTCAGAGTTTTCCACTGACCATACTTTTTCTTCAACAAATCCCATCGGTTCTTCATTTGGCTCTCGGTGTATGGCCTCTTGGTGCGCTCAAAGAATTTTCTCACAAGATTTGCATATCCCACACTATTCAAACATTGTTGTGGGCGATTGTGGGCATGCACTTCTTCTACACAAATGTCATTAAAAATTTTCGCAGCAAAGGAATCCCATCTTGCTGCCACTTTTGCTGACTTCTCCATCTAAATGATCCAACAAAATAAACTACGACGTACTAAAAAACAATAACAGACAGTGTATGAAATAGGGTTTATAGGAACAAGACCTCTTACCTTGCTGGGTGAGTTGGGGAGTGGCTGCTGGATGTCTGAAATGCTCCTATCGTTCGGAGGGGGGCGTCGGCGCACAGGATGTAGATGGACTGTCGCTGTATTATTATTTAAAATTACTGTTATATAAATCTTTGCTGCAAAGGGAAACTATGGAGAAAAATATACTCTACTGTATTGCCTAGTTCACAACGTCCTTCTTACCAAACTTTTATTGACAACCAGCACAGCGTGTTCGTGCTCGTTGTCTCCGTGTATTGGGAAAAAAAAGCTACACAGGCGCACCCATTTGTGCATGGAGTTCCATATGTCGTACCTACGAGCAGAGAAGAAGAAGCAGCGCTCAGCGTCCGGATCTGTCGACTGGAAGTGACGGGCCGGGCTCCTGTCCCCGCGGGGGGGGGGGGGGGGGGCGGGGGTCGGTGGCTGTTTCGTCGGGGTGTCCGGGCGGCGGCTGTCGTGGGGGGGGGGGCGGCTGTCGTCGGTCTGGGGGCCGGCGGCTGTCGTCGGGGGGGGGGGGGGGGGCGGGGCGGCTGTCGTCGGTCTGGGGGCCGGCGGCTGTCGTCGGGCGGGGGGGGGGGGGGGGGGGGGGGCGGGGCGGCTGTCGTCGGTCTGGATGGCCGGCGGCCGTCGGGGGGGGGGGGGGGGCTGGCCTGCCGTCGTCGCGGCGACGCCGGGTGGGGGGACGGGGGTTGGGGGAGTGAGGTCAAGCGGGGCAGGGCGTCTGTCGTCGGGGGCAGGGCGCTCGCGCGGGGAGGAATGGGGTGAGCCGGGCGTCGGGGTGGGCGAAACGCGGGGCCTCGCGCGAAAACGCGCTCGGCGGCCCGCGTCACCGAAACGCAGCATTTGTGCTGCGCGACGCGTTAGCGGGCCGCGTGCGTTGCCCCGCCGCCGCTTAAAATCTTTCCGTTTGGGCTCGCTTGTTCGCTTATTTCGGCCCGTAAGCCGCTTAAAAGCGGAAACAAACAGGGCCTCAGACTCGTCTCAAAAAACAAAAGGAGACTCACAGACATATGGAACCCACATGTCGGCGAAGATTCAAGTTGAGTTGTGGTTAGTTCTTCATTCTGTGTCAGTTTTCTTATTTTGGTTCATCTATTTGAATTCAATCTTGTTTAAAATTTTCATATTAGGTCCAAATGACTTGGTTTTTTCTTCTATATTCATAGAAAAATTTCCTATTTCATTTAATTTTGATTTCCGTCATTATGTTGCTGTGATATTTTGAAGTGGGAGTTACACCACGTAATGGACATTCTTTTAACTTTTTTTAACTATGTTGCAAATCAGAAAAAAATTCTATTTTTTTATAATACTTTATATTCATATACACATGACGTTTAGCAGCATGGAAAATTTTGGAGTTAATTTTCTAAAGCAATTATACTTGTGAGGGTTCATTTTCCCATGACCTTAAGTTAAAGTTTCATATTTTCAACTCTATAGTCACATTTCAAAATACCTTCACAGAAAAAAGTACCTTTTTTTTAAAAAAAAGGCACTGAAGTTGATATTTGCATGTTATAGCCACCCACAAAATTGGAATTCAAAACTCATGATATTGTTTGAAATAAAATTCATACAAGAAATTGAAAAAATGCGCTTGTCCTCTTTTTTTTAATAAAACTAGATATATGATATATGATGATTCTAGAGCTGAGATTTTGTGTACATGTGTATCATGTCTTCCTAAATAATACTTTAATTTTGGTTGAATTTTTTGAAGAAACTGATTCATGCTTTAGTAAAAAAATTCTAAGAATCATTACACACTGTTAATAATGAGTAACTGATTTTATAGTGTTAAACATGCACAGAATTAACGGAGCCTAAATCTTGGTTGTTGAGATCATAGGATGAAAAATAAATGAATATAGTAGGACCGAATCCTTTGATATCAGTTTCAGGACCGGTGGGTGGTCGTGCCAATTCTTTGATCTCACAGAAGCTTGACAATGTCTTCAACACCAGGTCACAGCGATCGTATATCCTTTATGTACGTGCATCAAACGCTGAATGATAAACACCAACGCTTGGAGGAGCAGTTTATGCAGGAGTTTCAAAGAGACTTAACAAGCATGTAGATTGATGTTGGCACTATTTCTGTAACACATAATTCTCCTTCTGGTTCATTCACTGTTAAGCTTTTTCTGCAGTTTGAACCTTGCCCTTGCGGTTAACCTAAAAAAAATGTTTCTTGTACAGAGAAAAGCTCTTATTGAGGATTATTGACCGAAAGGTTAGTACATCTCTGACTTGAGTCGACCTTCTATCATTATTACTACGTGTTTGTTGCTTATTGTTAACAGTAGTTTGGACCAATTGACAAGGCTTGATTGTTAGTTTACTGAAGTCACTTTTTATCTGAACTTGGTAATTTTGCTGTTTATTGAAGAAAGCCACTACTACGAACTCAACATTTTTTTTGTGTGCACAGGTCTACACTTGCGTTGGCCCCATAGCTCGGAGTCTTGTTATGGACTGCGTGGTTCAAGTCTGATTTGACCTTGTTATAGATGTTTGGTGTCCTATTACCAAACAACTTGTGTAATGGCCTGACCATGTGTTTAGTTAATGTTAATTGTTGTAAGTTTTGTTTGTTGGATGGAATGAAATAAGAAAATTAATACTGTGATGAGTATTGTAGTATCTGTGAAATGTGGACATTAAAATTAAAAACATGCAAATTATAATTTACATAAAAAATTGGATGATAAATGGACCGGCGACTGCTGCTGCTGCCCCGCCGAGCTGCGGCGAGAGGTGGTGCCGCACGGGGTCGTTCACAGTTCTGGGAATGCCTGCAGCGATAGCGAGGACGATGCAAAGGCGCCACGCTGCGGTTGGAGGGGCTGTAGTAAGAGCGAGCTAGAGAGAGAGGAGACAGAGGGGAGAGAGAGGAGGAGGAAGAAGACGATGAAGTGGACACTGACATGTAGATCCCCCCCTGGCCACATTGATGCCACATCAGCCCAAAACCACCTTCAAAACCGTCCAAGGGGGAAAAATAAACGGTTTTAACAATCGAGGGACTCAGAACCCGATTTTATAATTGAAGGGTGAAACTCAGACTTTCGTGATAGTTGAGAGATGTGAAATAGACTTTTTCCTTCTATAAAATATGGCGGACCTCTAAAAGGCCCGTCACACGGGCACTAAATGTGGCGGCCCTGTTGGAGACCCGTCACACTTATTTATGTAGTCGAGGCACGGCAGCCCACTGCTGCTCTTACTACCTTCATCTCTCTCATATATAAAAAACCCTTTACTCCGATCTCCATCCTCTCCCTCTCACCAGCCGGCTTGGCCGCTGCCCCCTGTATATCTTCTCTCCTCCCAGGAATCCTCCCCCACGCAGAGGAGCGGCGTCGGTCCACGTGCGGAAGATGAGTGGCAAGGCGGCGCGGCTGCGGGTTGCGGCGCGCCGGCAGGCAGTCGGGGTGGCGCTGCTCTAGGGCGGCATGGAGGCGGTGGGATCCGGGGTGGCGCGGAGGTGGTGGTGGCGGTCTGCGTGGTGGCTGGTCCGCCGAGCTGCAGCGGGTCCGCGGGCAGCGTGGCGGCGTAGCATCCGAGCCCCTTCCCTACTCCGCTCCCTTCCCCTCTCTCTCCGGTGGCTGGCGCAGGCCCGATGGCGGAGGATCTGTGCCGGCCTGGCGGGGAGCGGCGGTGGGATGTACGCGGGGCCGTGGGATTTATGAGGATCCTTCAGCGGCAGTGGGCGACGTGGCTCAGGCGGCGGATCTAAATTGTAGTGGTGAGCTCCCTTCTCTCTCCCTCTCCCTCATACCTCACCTCCTCTCCTCTCTTTCTTGCGCATATTCAGGCAGCTCCCTCCATGGTGTGGTGCCTCCGTAGTTGATGAGAACATCACATCCATGGTTACACACAATCCTTCTCCCGCTACGACAAATAAATGACCAATCACTAGAGCTCGGGCACGACAATTGAATCTAGAGGTGAGCTCGTTCTTAAGTACAAGTTTATATGTTACTATAGAGAATAGATTGCTACCTAATAATAATTATATTTTGATTAGGAACCATGGAGAGGTCAAGGAAGGCCCTGGAGACCAACTTCAAGTCAGACAAGGACATCCAAGCCAAGTAGGAGATCCAACTCACGTCGACTTCGAATCCAACTCGGAGTCCATGAGCAGTCCGTACTAAAACGGGTGCCCTGGTCGCATACGGACTCCGTTTTAGGCGATCTACCACTTTATGGAAAGAGGACGAGATTATCTTTCCAATGGAATGAGTCACATCCAAATTCATTTAGAGTCCACGGGAATCATCGAAATATTGGACAGTCCAGAATTTGTCAGGATGCTGCGACACCGACTTTGGGCCGGTTGGCCTTGTACCGAGTTAGAGTCCGTTAGGGTTGTGTCCAGGGGACTTGCACGTCCCCAATTCCTTTATAACCAGACGTCACCCCACCATTGGGGTTCAGGTTTTGCTTAGATTATTCCTGTTATAAACAGCGTCGCCGTTTCATCGGTTTGTGAGACCCCAACTTTGTGAGTTTAATCTTCATCTGCAATTTGGTTGCTTTCTACTTCGTTCTTGCTTGTGTTCTTCGATTCGCAGGAAAAGACTAGCCTTCTCGGTGAGGTTCATGTTCACGCGGGTGATAACCAGAGGAGACGTGGTGCTGCGATTGCGGGGTTCGGAACGTGCCGTTCAGAAGCCGGATCGATTTGTGTCGCGTCTCCGCCCAAATTGTTGATTATCAGAACCTGTAGGAAGATCGGGACCCCGTTCCCATCAAGTGGTAATCAGAGCTTCAGGTGTTCCTCAGGTTCACCATTGTTTACCATAGTTCCTTGTTTTCGTTTCGTCCTATAGTCTATAAAAAAGCCAAAAACAGAATTGTAGTTTTAAGTTACATCCTATCCAAAACCGTGTTTAGCCTCTGCATATTTCAATTGCAGAGTCCGTAGTATTGAGTTTGTGTCCTTAATCGAGTCTTGTTGTTGGCTTACATTATGTCTCGTTACAGTTTGTTTTGCTTTCGCCGCCTTGTGTCAAACCCTAGCCGTCAATTTTTTTCCCCACCCAGATCCCACCCCTTCGTTTATTGTGTCTGATCTGTTATTTACTAGATTCACACGGATTGATCATCCATCACTACTTTCACCTTATCCAGAGCTTCCGCCGTAAAATTCCACCTTTCCTTTTTTTGCTAACCTAGTTTGTTTCAACTCCAGGAAAGAAAAATGCCTGACATAGAGTTAGTTCTGCCATTATATCATTTTGATCAGAAAATTTGTGTGGTTAGTTTTCACATGCTTTGAGTTGAGAAAAAGAAATAATATAAAAAAAAAGAGACAGAAGTATCGTGATTACTTCTAGTGTTAAAAAAAAAAAGAAATAGATTTATAAACTTTTGTTGGAACACTCTGTGCTGTTTTATGCTTGTCCTGAATTCAATTTTTCTTGGCTATTGATCTTTGTTGTTGTTTCCCTACACACGTTCTTTGACCACGTATCATAACTGTCATAGGACGCTTTAGGCCAGCAACTAGGACCAATACTTTGAACATTTATTCAATATTACTATCTGGTTTTGATTTGTTTTCCACTTACATATATATTAGCCTTCCAAGCTCCACTTAAACCTTCTGAACAGGCACGGATTCTAAACCCTATAATCGCCGGTCACTTCTCTAAGGTATCTTTGCTTTGTGTTCACTTAGATCTTGACACGACCCGCCCAGAAAACCTTATCTCGGGACGGATCTGGTCAGTCGTTAAGCCAAGATCTTGTTGGGCAACGCTTGGCAAAGCGAGCGTACACACGATACAACATAGGCAGGGATAAACAGCAATAATTTACAAGAAGAGAGAACTTAATACATCGTTGGTTCATAAATTTAAAGTTAAATATCACATTGTTTCAGAGTACGCAGAGTTTTGAAAACGATAACAGCGGAAGACTAGAAACTATTACAACTCTGACACTCGGACTTAAGCAAAAGCACGCGCCGTGCCCACGGGCGTCATGCTACTAGCCACTTCAACAAATCACTGCGGCGACTCGCACAGCTCCCACTGGAGGTTCTCAAACTCGAGGGGAGGCTCCTCCCAATGGAAGTTACCTGCTGGTTCCTGCATGACGACGCTTGAAAAACCACAAAACGCTAACGTGTGAGCTTCTAAGAAGCTCAGCAAGACTTACCCGACAAAAGGCTGACTACAGCCGACTCCTAGACATGAAGGCTGACTCGGGAGGGTTTACTTGCAAAAGGACTCGCAAGCCTATACTACTTTTGTCAAGTTTTAGCATCAGATTAAGTAATTAGAAAATAAATTTAGTTAGCACTGAACTAAACAAACATGACAGAATCAACAATAGCAGTATTAATATTCATAATTCATTCTCATGGTGTCTCAACCTATTTACTAAAATATGGT
Organism: Oropetium thomaeum; assembly: GCA_001182835.1. Classification (NCBI taxonomy): domain Eukaryota; kingdom Viridiplantae; phylum Streptophyta; class Magnoliopsida; order Poales; family Poaceae; genus Oropetium; species Oropetium thomaeum. The sequence continues at coordinate 1,407,533 of LFJQ01000020.1, read as the reverse complement.
GCGTTTCACGAGCATGCTCACTAACTGGGAGCGACAGCGGTTCGAAATGATTTTATACCCTGCAGGGGGAAATCTGACCGTACGACACGTGCGTGTCCCAGACTCGCACGTGGCAACCGTTCACACCAGCTCCTGCAACGTCAATTCCCTCCTACGCCTGCCTTAGCAGCGCCGCATCCCACCAGACAACACGTCCCAGACGGTTTCTGTGGAGTTCCCACGCTGCCCACCCCAGATCTCCTCCTAGTCAGACACCGTAGGGCAGGTTCGACGTTGCAATCGCTAGGCTACGTAGGTTTACTGGGGCCCATAACACCCAGCATACGACCAGTACGTTCAACACTCGATCAGTCTCGGACCACACGGATCAGACAAGTCTACGGTCACCCTGGACCCAGTCCAGTCGCCGACCTAATTGGTATCCTGTCTGACCCTCAAACTTTTATCTTTCTTACTTATTCATATTTGTGTGGCCCATCTCGTGAAATAGTTTCAATCAACAACCTATCCTTTCGCGAGCAGCGTCCACTCTGCTCGACTTCTACCGGCAATACCTACTAGCATAGCAGACTAAGAGGGGTGTCTATACCAACTACCGTTAGGGTTTTCCTATGGAAACAAATGCAGCTATGGTTTCAATCAACTCCTAGTACTTAACGCACAAGCAAGACACACTTAGTTATAAAAGTAAAACTTTAAAATTCGGTTGTGCACCGGGGCTTGCCTGGTTCCTCTGAGTTGATGTCGACTTCTTCGGCGGGGGTCGAGGAACTTGGATCCGCAGCTACTTCGTGAGCGTTAGAATCTACATGATGCAGTAGTATTATGATAAGTTTAATGAAAATGAAACTTATTATTATTATCAATAACAACCTAGGGTTTAGATTGGCGACGCCTAGAATTAGGGTTAACCCTAATTACTCGATGCCGTCGATTAAATTCAATTATTAATCTGTGAATGATATTTAAAGAAGTCTATTAAACTCCCACGAGGTGACTTTTAGTTGGCATGTTCATCAACTTCAACTTTAATTAAGTTAATGCGACACTTTTCATCGGTTAATATTATTTAATTACTTCGGCTATTAAACTAGGGTTAAAATGAAGATTTTAATTCTTCCTCAAGATTATTTTTAGTTGGTAGCACTCTCTGGAATAAGCATTTTGGGCTTTGGGTGGGGCCTAGATGAATTTGCTATATTTTATAAAAATTCAACAAAGTTCCTGTTTTTAAACCTTGTAAAATCAGAAAACACTAGTAATCATTAGAATAAAAGTATGAAACTTTTGGTGAGAATTTCTGAACACCAGATCTACAACTTTCCTTTTGGGTCTAACCTTGTAAATGACTTTTACAATGTACTTTAGAAAATGGCATTTAGACTAGGCAGATTGAGGTTATTTAATAGGGTTAGATGTCATTTCGTGTTCCTAAAATCTTCATAAAATTCCAGAGGGTGCGTAGTGCCATTGTGTACTTGTGGATCAAAGGCTATCCCTAGCATTGCTCTGTAATGCAATTTAAAATTCAAAAACAGAAAGGGGTGTTTCAAATTAATTCTGCAAATGTTTGGTCAATTGTTAAAAAGTGCTTTAACATAAAATTAGTACGTTTCACGAGGGTTCTAACAAATTTTTGTTTGGAATTTTTGGATCTTCCTATGATTTTCTAGGGTTTTTAGAAGACAGAGCAATAATCTGGAAATAATTTGGAAAAAGGAAAAACAGGGCACAGTCTCCGACGAGCTTCGGCGGCCAATTCCCGACGATGGGGTGGTCGCCGGCCGTCGAACCTTGGCTTTTCATGATCCACACGACACGACGAAGCACGGCAACATGCTATTTTTCAAGGTTTTGGCCGGGATAGGGGGTCTCACCGTGGGGGTGCTTCGGGGCGGCGGCGATCGATGAAATTCCGGCGAGGTGGCTCGCCGTCGGAGGATTGGAAAGTGCTGTGAGCTTCACGAGGTGGAGAGGAGCTGGTTTGGTGAGGTAAATTTGATTGAAATCGGCCGGGGGGTGACTTCACCGTGGAGGCGGCGGCAATGGGGGGTGGCGGCCGGAAGCAGTGGAATTGAGGGGAGCTTCGCGCGGGGGGGGGGGGGGGGGAGAAGAAATGGAGGAGGGGGGAGAATTGGGGAGGATTCGCGCCAATTTAAAGGGGCCGGGGTAGGGGAGAGGTAGGGGACAGGGGGGTGTGGCCGGCGCGGCATGGCGGCGTCGGGCGGCTCGGGTTCGGCGAAGCAGAGGAACAAGAGAGAGAGGGAGGGGCTAGAGAGAGAGGAGTGAGAGTGAGGAGGAGTGAGGAGGAGTGAGGAGGCCGGCGCGGCAATTGAATCGGCGTCATGGCCACAGGGGCCATGTCGGGCGGGCGGCTGGGCGGCCGGGCGGCGCAGCGCGCTGTTGTCGGGCGGGCGGTCACTGTAGCCCGCCCGGCAACAGTTTGATTATTTTTTTTTTATTTCATTAAGGCTGGAAGTAATTCAATGAATTGGCACTCTTCCCGAGCTCGAAAAATTTTGAAAATTTTTGTACAAGCTCAGGAATTTATTTGGAATACTTTTCATTTAAGGTTCAAGTCATGATTTGGCCTCTAAAAATTCTTGAATCTCTAGGTTGATTATAGCTTCTGTGAATTTTTAAGAGGTCTAAATCTTTTCCAAAAATCTTGAATAATTTCCCAAAATTCTATTTTGAAGTGTACTTAATTGTTATGTAAAAATATAGCTAGGGTTCTGTGGAAATTTTGATGGTCAAGAGTTAGGGTTTGGGTTTCCTCCTATTGACGAGATTTCGATACTTTTAGTTGAGAATTCTCCGGACTTTGCTAAAATGCTCTGTTGTTTGTCAGGCTTTTTCGTAGTGTCTTCTTAAAGCATTTTAGACAATATTTCTTTTTATTTCCACGATTGATACTGCTTCAAAGTGAGTGAAATTACGAATTAGGGTTTATAGTTGTCGAGTTTTGCCCTGGTGACACCTGGGGTGTCACAGATCTTTGCAAGAACTCGGTTTGAAACTTCCTGTTGTAGTCTGAGAGTACCACAATCCTAACACAGCAGTTGATAGGGATAACCTTTTACCGCCTTCCTCTGTGTTTCTTATCTCTTTCATTATGTGAGGCACGGATGAATCTAGGACGCCGGCGGACTTCAACGAGTGCGTCAGCCAAGATCAATTGCAGGAAGGAATTATCAAGGCGCTTGAAGGCATTGATGACAAGATCACTGAGACCGTGACGAAGACCCTCAACGACCTGCACATAGGAACAACTCTCCAAGGCATCACCACTCAGCTAGCCGCAATTTCAACGCGGCTTGACAATTTGGAAAGGCGTCCACCTCCAGGGAACAACAACAATGATGAGACACCGTCTACGATGATGACGACCAGGACGCACGCCTTCGACATCGCCTACGCAGAAACCGCCAAGGTATGGGAGGTAACAACCAGCATCGACCTTAGGGCGATCCTTTTGCTAAGGTGAAATTTTCCATACCCTCCTTTTCTAGTTCATATAATGCTGAGATATATCTAGATTGGGAGATGATGGTTCAACAAAAATTTAAGGCTCATCAAGTACCTGAATAACATAGAGTTAGGCAAGCTTCCAGCGAATTTAAGGACTTTGCTATTATTTGGTGGACTGGTTTAGCTGCTGTACGACAGTTGCCTGCTACTTGGGATGAGTTGAAAACTGCTATGCGCGATCGCTTTGTACCTCCTTCTTTTCAGCGAGACATGCGTCTCAAACTGCAGCGCTTAGAGCAAGGTAGCAATTCGGTCCAGTATTATTATGCTGAGCTGCAGAAGGGCATGATGTGTTGTGGTGTAGTTGAGGATAACGAGGATAAGATCTGTCGTTTCTATGGGGGGTTGAGGCATGAAATTCAGGACATTGTTGATTATAAGACTTTTAACACTGTCAACCAGTTGTTCCACTTTGCTATGCTTGCAGAAAAAGAATTGCAGGGACGCCAGGAAGCTGCAAGAACGTCAAGAACCGAAGCACCGCATTCTTCTTCCAGTTTTCGTCCACCCTCTTCACCAGCAAGCGAGCAACCTTCCACTGCGGCCCCGCCTCCCTCGACACATCCTGCGTAGTCTTCTAAATCTTCTGTGCAGGGACCAGCGAAGACTTCGCCTTCCACTACATCCACGGGACGCACCTCTGGCATTTAGTGCCATCGCTGTCTTGGACTTGGGCACGTGCAGCGTGACTGCCCAAGCAAGCGTGCCTACATTGCCACTAATGGCGGAGGTTATGAGAGTACATCCGACATTGAAGATGCGGAGGACGAGGCTCCGCAATCTCCGGAGAGCGTTGTTCTTGGCAACCACGATGCCTCCGTGTACCACTCCATCGTTGTTCAGCGCGTCCTCAATGCGCACGTAAGCGAACCGGATCAGATCCAATGCCATAACTTGTTTCAGATTGAGTTCGTGATCAAGAATCGGCGAGCACGTGTGATCATTGACGAGGGCAGCTGCAACAACTTGGTGAGTTCTGATTTGGTCAAGAAGCTCGGCTTGACCACGCGACCACATCCACATCCATACCATATTCAGTGGTTGAATGACTCCGGCAAAGCTAAGGTAACACAATCGTGTCGCGTTCCTTTTTCCCTTGGTACTTATAGTGATTTTGTGGATTGTGATGTCGTTCCTATGCAAGCATGCTCTCTTTTATTATGTCGTTCTTGGGAACATGATAATGATGCTTTGCACCATGGTCGTAGTAATAAGTACACCTTTATGCATAAAGGAAGAAAATTACTTTGTTACCCATGACACCTGCTCACATTATTGAATCTGATAGGGAGAGGGCTGCTAATGCTAAACAACCACTTCATACTAAACCTGAAACTCAGCAAGATATCACTTTGAAATCCCCTATCATGCTTGCTACAAAATCTGATCTTGCTGAAATTTCTGATGAAACTTCTCCATGCTTTGTTCTAGTGTGCAAGAATGTTTTATTTTCAATGGATAATTTGCCTTGTACATTCCCTTGGTACTTATAGTGATTCTGTGGATTGTGATGTTGTACCTATGCAAGCATGCTCTTTTTTGTTGGGTCGTCTTTGGGAACATGATAATGATACTTTGCACCATGGTCGTAGTAATAAGTACATCTTCATGCATAAAGGGAAGAAAATTACTTTATTACTCATGACACCTGCTCAAATTATTAAATCTGATAGGGAGAGGGCTGCTAATGCTAAAAAACCACTTCATACTAAACCTGAAACTCAATAAGATATCACTTTAAAATCCCCTATCATGCTTGCTACAAAATCTGATAGGGAGAGGTCAAGGAAGGCTCTGGAGACCAACTTCACATCGGACAAGGACGTCCAAGCCAAGTAGGAGATCCAACTCACGTCAACTTCGAATCCAACTCGGAGTCCACGAGCAGTCCGTACTAAAATGGGTGCCCAGGTCGCATACGGACTCTGTTTTTGGCGATCTACCACTTCATGGAAAGAGGACGAGATTATCTTTCCAATGGAATAAGTCCCACGTCCAAATTCCTCAAGAGTCCACAGGAATCATCAAAACATTAAACAGTCCAGAATCTGTCAGGGTGCTGCGACACCGACTTTGGGCCGGTTGGCCTTGTACCGAGTTAGAGTCTGTCAGGGTTGTGTCCAGGGGACTTGCACTTCCTCAATTCCTTTATAACCAGCCGTCACCCCACCATTGGGGTTTAGTTTTTGCTTAGATTATTCCTGTTAAAAACTGTGTCGCCGTTTCATCGGTTTGTGAGACCCCAACTTTGTGAGTTTAATCTTCATCTGCAATTTGGTTGCTTTCTACTTCGTTCTTGCTTGTGTTCTTCGATTCACAGGCAAAGACTAGCCTGCTCGGCGAGGTCATCCGTGTTGACGCGGGTAATAACCAGAGGAGACATGGTGCTGCGATTGCGGGGTTCGGAACGTGCCGTTCAGAAGCCGGATCGATTTGTGTCGCGACTCCGCCCAAATCGTTGATTATCAGAACCTGTAGGAAGATTGGGACCCCGTTCCCATCAGTAGTCCCAACAGCTCCTCCGTCCATGGTGCGACGATGGCTCCTTCGATGGCGCGGCAGCTGGGCGGTACGTATCCGGGCTGCGACCTTCAGCTTCTCGAGCTCCACTGCCTCTCTCTCTCACTCACTCTCCTCTATCTCCTCCTCTACCTCTCATGCACTCTCTCTGTGCAGAACTATGACGTGGCGGGCAGAAGTGGCTACGGTGGCCGGCGGCGCGGATCCAGCCACAATGATGGCGGGCGACGCGGATCTGGGTGGCCATAGCAGAAGGGTACGTGGCCGGGGCAGCCGCAGTTGCTATGTGGCGACGCGAAATCTGCAGATCTGCAGCTCCTCGAGACGGCCGACGAGCAAATCTACCTGCAGCTCCTTCTTCTCTCCGGTGCCTGGCAAGCAGAAGTGGCGGCAGCTCCTCTCCGTGTGGCAGTGTGTGGACCCCCACACCTGCTTTTTTTTTTGTTTTTGAATGGCAGGGCAGTGACGGGCCACCTAATATGCTCATCACATTTTGTGTTTCAAATGTGGCCGGCGCTTTAAGTGGCCCGCCACTTTTAACTTTAATAAGTGGTGAGCCTGACACATTTTGTTAATGATTTTTATTGACATCTTATTAAGTGACGGGTTATGTACTCGCCACTAGAAATATATTTGGTCCGTTACTATAAATCATATTTGTAGCTGTGACGTTATATGTGAGTCACTGCCATGTCATATGTGTCATTGCCAAGTCATCACAATGTAGGATGTGAGACACTGATTCAGTCATTACCACATTAGATGAATTTAGTGATAAAAATACAAGTTTCATCACAGAACACGAATAGAGACGCATGATAGGTGACGAAACAATGTTTGTTATCATCGCATCATAGAACTTGTAGTGCGATTTTTATGACATAAGTAAGGCGTTATAGAAGGTCATATTTTTTGTAGTATGATGGCGTATACCATATTTCTTTTTTCGATGGCAGATACCATATTATACGAGTTTGTAGTGACACATAGAAAATTGAATACTTGCTAATCATGTCAAGTTATTACATACTCCCTCTGTTCTCAAATTGAAAGTAGAACATAAAAATTAGTTCTTTAAAGATAAGAGACTTCCGTTGTGGGTTGTTAGCCTACACCGTTTCCTTCGGATCTCATGCATATCTCTTCCGTAGTTTACTCCACGACTCGGCTAGTCAGTTTAACAACCGACCTTGTATATGTGTATATGTACCCTTGGCTAATGATCAATAGAACCTGCTGTTTATACTCTATATGGTATTAGTTTAAACTCGATGTTCTACACTTTCCGCTGAAATGGTGACGAGTCCTTCCTCCTCCACCGCTGGCTCGGCCACCACAAACCTATTTGCTGGCCCCGATCCCAACCCATTGCCGCCGCTGCACTACACCACGTCAACATCCGATCCCATGTCCCCATCGTGCTGGACTACGGTGATGCTAACTTCTCCATTTGGAGCTCCTTCTTCCACGCCACATTCCAGAAGTTTAGACTTCTGGACCACATCGACGGCACTGTCAACGTCAAGGCTGTGTCACACAACACGGAATGGCTGTACAACTCCATCACCACCGACCTCATGAAAATGATTCAGGTTCCCGATCCATCGGCCTACGTCCTGTGGAAGGCGATCTGCGGGCTGTTCCTCGACAACACCGATCTGTGCGCCGTGTATGCGTTGCAAGAATTCCACGAGCTCTCGATCTCTGACTACATCAGCCAGCTCAAGCAGCTAGCTGATCTGCTACGCAACCTTAGGCACCCCATCTCCGAGCCATCCTTGGTGATCAACGCCTTGCATGGGCGGAACTCAAAGTTTAGCCATGCAATCTCGGCATCACCTCCTACAAGCCATTACCTCCGTTCCTGTCTTGCTGCGACTACCTCATGCAGGATGAGAGACGGCGGAACCACACTGCCCAGATGGAGGCCAACAGCATGCTGACGGCTACCAGCGTGGCGGCAGGCGCGTCGATAGGGGGCTCACATGGTGCGCCCTTCGTCATGACCGTGCCCACAGCCCCAGCACCACGATCGACGCCTCCGCCGCTCGTGCCCTTCCCCCAACAAAAATGGGGGCGGGTGCAGCAAGAAGGGCAAGCAAAACGACAGGCGTAAGAACAACCCTGGTGGCCGGAGCGCTTCCTGCGCCCTGGGGGACCACGTACAATCCATGGACCAACATTGTCCAGGCTTGGCCGATAACAATCTGGCGCCCGACCAACCCAACCGCTGCTGGTCCATACGCTGGAAACGCGCAGCAGCCAGCTCTACACACGTCCCTGCCCTATGGCAATGTGCCGCCACCACAGGCCCCGGCTGTCCTGATCACCGCGCTCCAAGGCGTCCCACCTCCGGCCTAGTACAATGGCGGCCGCGACTGGGTGCTCGACACCGGCGCCGGCTCCCACATGGCCAATAACCCTGGTATATTATGCTCCTAGTCCCCTCCCTCTCATCATTCAAGCATTATTGTTGGTGACGGTGTGTCCCTGCCCGTTCAACGCATTGGCATTCTATCATTAGCATAGATTCCTCGCCACTTATTAGTGTTCTTATCTCGCCTCATTTAACCAAGAACCTTATTTCCGTTCGTGCCCTCACTAGAGATAATTTTGTTGCTGTAAGCTTTCACCCATTTGGTTTCTGTATCAAGGATTTCCTTATGAGGACGACGCTGCTCCGATGTGATTAGTCAAGTGACCTCTACCCACTTCATTCATCCCCCACCAATAAAAGCAAGCATCATCGCAACCTGTTGGCCACCACCAATTCCACGCTCTGGCACACGCACTTGGGACACCCTGGGCATAGCCAATTACAAAGAGTTCTGTCTTCTTTTAAATTTTGCTGCAATAAAGCCGACAGTCACACATGTTCTTCGTGCCAAGTTGGGAAACATTACGCCTGCCGTTCCCCACTTCATCTCATGTATCCATTTCTCCTTTCCAATTGTTGCATTGTGATGTATGGACCTCACTAACTAGTAGCAATTTTGGGTTCAAGTATTATTTTTATTTAGTCGTTCTTGATGACTTCTCTCATTTTGTGTGGTCATTCCCTTTTCGCCATAAATCTGATGTGTTGCCCACGCTCATTTCATTTCACGCCTTCATGGGAACTCAATTTGAGCGCACCATCACCAGGATTCAGATCGACAATGGCAAAGAATTTGATAGCCACGCATCATGCACATTCTTTGTGTGACACCCCAGGTGTCACCAGGGCTTAAATCGACAACTTTAAAAACCCTAGAAGTCGAACTTTGTAATTAAAAGCAGAATCGACGATGGTAGTAAAAAGAAATGTTGTTTGAAATACTCTAAAGGAACACTACGAAAGTTTTGACAAACAACAGAACAATATAACTAGGTTCGGAAAATTTCAACTAGCAATGTCGAAATTCTATTAACAAGAAACAATACGAACCCTAACTAAAGACCTGTCAAAAGTTTCATAAAACCCTAGCCATATTTTCACATAACAATTAAGTTCACTTCAAAATGGAATTTTGGGAATTTATTTAGAATTTTTGGAAACAATTTAGACCTCTTTAAAATTCACACAAACAAGATTCAACTTAGAAATTCAAGAATTTTTAGAAGCTGGATCTGGACTTGGACTCTAAATGAAAAATGTTCCAAACAAATTCCTGAGCTTACACAAAAATTTCAAAAAATTTTGAACTAGGGAAGCATGACTTTCAATTGAATTAGGGATTCAAGTTTTGAACAATAGCAAAAAAAAAAAATTAAAAAGGAGCAGGAGCGCTACAGTGCCCCGCTGCCCACCACGACCGAACAGCGAGCGGCAGGGCAACCTCCCCGGCCGGCACGGCTTTTTGGCGCACGTCATCTTCAATTCTCCCCCCCTCTCCCTCTCTCCTCCCTCCTTCCTCCTCTCTCCTATCTTTCTCCTCCCCCGCACGCCACGCGCACCGCCCGGGCACGCCGCCGCCCGACCCGCCCATGCCGGCCATGCTGTGCTGCTCCCCCTGTTTCCTCCCGCTCCACTGCCCTATAAATTGCGCGCAAGCTCTCCTTCTCCCCCTTCCTCCTTCCCCCACAGCGCCCGCTCCAATTCCCCTTTTCTCCTCCTTGCTCGGCCGCCGCCGCCATTGCCGAGGAGGAGCTCACGGTGAGCTCCACCTTCCGGGCCTCCTCCACCCTATTCTCCTTGCCTAACTTCTTCTTCTCCCCCTTGTGCAGCACACGGTGCTCTCAGCTCTTGGAAATCTTGCTCCATTTGCCAGGAACATCACCTCGCCGCCGCCACCGTCGCCCTTCCACGGTGAGCACCCCTCTCTGGCGTTGGAACTTGGCCGTTGTCGTGTTGCCGAGCCTCTCTGTAGCTTGTAGATGGTGTAGGGCAAATGGTCGAGCACCGGCGACCACTCTTTCGCCGGAAAAACGCCGCCGGAGCATCGCCGAAAAACTCCCCTGTTCTACCGCCACTTCCTCTTTTAAAATTTTATTTTCCTATTTACTGTCCTGTATTGTAAAATGCCTAACAATTCACAGAGAAATCCAAAAATTCCAAACTAAAATTTGTTGGAACCTTCATGAAAAGGAATAATGTTCTGTTAAAGCACTTTTTCAAAAACGACCAGGAATTTTCAGAAATAATTAGAACACTCTTCTCTGTTTATGAATTTTAATTTAAATTCCAGAGCAGTGAGAGGGCTAAAATTTTATCTACAAGTACGGGACGGCAGTTGACACCTTCTGGAATGTTATGGGAATTTTAGGACCACAAAGTTGCATACAACCCTTTAAAAATACTCCAATCTGCCTAGTTAAATCATCATTTTCTAAAATACATTGTAAAAGTCATCCAAAAGGTTAGACCCAAAAGCAAAGCTTTAGCTTTGGTGCTCATGAGTGACTACATACAATTTCATAATTTTATTCTAAGGTTTAGTACTTATTTTTTATTTTATAATTTTAAATAATAGAAAATTTATTGAATTTTTATAAAATCTAGAAAATTCATCTAGGGCTCCACCAAATTTCAAAATTCATATTTCAGAGAGTGCTATCAATTAAAATAAATTCATGATTTAATTGAAAATTTCATTTTAACTCTAATTTTTAAACATCACCGTTAAAAAAACCCTAGAGTAATCTTTAATAAAAGTATTGTGACTCTTTTTCATTAAATTCATCACAATCATAATGCATCATGTGACACCCCAGTGTCACCAGGTAATCAATCGACACACTAAAACCCTAATCGTCAAATTTCACCCGCAAAAGCAAAATCAACATTTAAAATAAAAAGAAATAATGTTTGAGATGCTCTAAGGAATCATTATGAAAACTTTGGCACATAAGAACACTAAAGCTAAAGTCTGAAAAATTCAACTAACAGTGTCGAAATCCTGTTAACAGGAATTAAATCCAAACCCTAATTCATGACTATCAAAATTTCCATAGAACCCTAGCCATATTTTACATAACAATTAAGTACACTTAAAAATAAAATTTTGAAAATTTATTCAAAACTTTTGGATGAGATTTAGACCTCTTAAAAAATTCACCCAAGCAGAAATCACCTTGGAAATTCAAGAATTTTTAGAAGGCAAATCATGACTTGAACCCTAAATGAAAAGTGCTCCAAATAAATTCCTGAGCTTGTACAAAAATTTTCAAAAATGTTTAAGCTAGGGAAGTGTACCATTTAATTGCATACGGGTTTTGACTAATAGCAAAATAAAAAAAAAACAACTTTGACTATTGCCGGGCGGGCTACAGTGCCGGCCGCCCGCCCAACCGAACGGCGGGCGGCAGGACACCGCCCCGGCCGGCACGGCCTTTATTTGGCGCACGTCGCCATATTCAAGTGTTGCCCGGCGCCCTCTCCTCTCTCTCCCTCACTCTCCCTCACTCTCTCTCTCACTGCCCCGCCGCCCACGCGCGCCGCCCGAGCACCGCCCGGCATGGCAGGCCACGCCGGCGATACTCCTCCTGCCCCCCCCCCCCTATTTTTCCCTACTCCGAGCTCCTATAAAACGGCACATCTCTTCTCCTTCTCCCCCCTTTTCCTCCTTGCTTCACCGTGCAGCGTGGGTTCCTTCCTCCCTGCTCAGTGCGCCGCCGCCATTGCCGCTCCACGTCGACAGATCACGCCGGCAGTTCCCGAGCCTTGCCACCTTGCCGCCCTACCTCCCCTCGACCTCCTGCTGCTCTCCAACCATCGACCCCACCGGCCGTGCCTTAGTTTCGCCGGAACGCCGCAGCCTTCTTCTCGACCGGAGAGCAACGTCGGCGGCCACAATTTCGTGAAATTCCTCGCCACGGTACAACGATTCTCCAATTCTTCTTGCCGGCTGTCAGCTCTCGTCCTCGCGCAACCACTTGACATGATCTCGGCCACAGGTGACCACCGGTGAGGATGAACGCCTTGCGCCGCCGTCGGTCTCCACTAGAACCGCCACCAGAGCTCCACGTCGCCGGCCTTGTTCCCCTCTTCCCCGTGGCCTCCATCCTCCACAAATCGGTGCATAGACTCGAGGTGAAGCTCCATGGCGGCTCCATCCCTGCCCTAACCCTCTTCTCCGACGATAATTTCACTGGAGCTCCGCCCCCTGCCGTGCCGCCCCTGTTCTGCCACTGTTCTATTAATTTTCCTAATTTCCTTTAATTAGCCAGAGATTGTTAGGCATGTAACAAATCATGGAAAAATCTAAAAATGCCAAATCTAATTTTATTTGAATCCATGAACACTGAGCTAATTTTCTGTTAAAGCACTTTTTAGAAATTGTACAAAAATTTGCACAATTAATTAGAACACTCCTTTCAGTTTTTGAATTCTAATTTGAATTCTAAACAATGTTAGGGCTAATATTTGATCCACAAATACACCATGGCATTACACACCCTCTGGAATTTTATGAAGATTTTAGGACCACGAAGTTGCATCTAACCCTTTTAAAATACTTCAATCTGCCTAGTTAAAATACTATTTTCTAAAGTACATTGTACAAGTCATCTAAAAGATCAGATCCAAAAGCAAAGTTTTAGAGTTGGTGCTCGTGAATGAGCACATAAAATGTCATAATTTTATTCTAAGATTTACTATGGCTTTCTTATTTTATAAGATTTAAAAACAGGAACTTTGATGAATTTTTATAAAATCTAGAAAATTCATCTAGGCTCCACCCAAAGCTCAAAATGCTTGTTTCAGAAAGTGCTATCAATTACAAATAATTGTCGGGTGGAATTAAAATTTTCATGTAAACCCTAGTTTAATAGTCGAAGAAATTAAATAATGTTTGACCGATGAAAAATGTCGAATTAACCTTAATAAAGTTGAAGTCCTGGAACATGCCAACTGAAAGTCACCTCATGAGAATTTGAATAGATTTCTTTGAACATCATTCATAGGTTAGGCATTGAATTTAATCGACGGCGTCGAGTAATTAAGGTTAACCCTAATTCTAGGCGTCGCCAATCGAAACCCTAGGTTACTATTGCTAAAGGCAATGAGTTTCTTTTCAATTAAACTTATCTTAATCATACTGCATCATGTAGATTCTGAAGCGCATGAAGTAGCTGCAGATCCAGTCGCCTCGACCTCCGCAGAAGAAGTCTTCAACAACACGGGAGAACCAGGCAAGCCCCGGTGCACAACTGTTGTTTAAAATTTTCTTTTATAACTCAGTGTGTCTTGTTTGGGCATTAAGTGCTAGGAGTTGATTGAAACCATAGTTTCATGTGTTTCCCATAGGAAACCCTGACGGTAGCTTGTATAGACACCCTTAGTATGCTATGCTTAGCAGATAATTCCCGGTAGAAGTCGAGCAGAGTGGACACTGCTCGCGAGTGGTAGGATATTGAATGAAACGATTTCATGAGATGTGCCATATGATTGTGAATAAGTAAGAAAGATAAAAGATTGAGGGTCAGACCGGGTATAAGTAGGTCGGCGACTGGTCCGGGACCAGGGTGACCGTAGTCTGGTCTGATCCGTGTGGCACAGCTGGGCAAGTATTAAATGTACTAATCGTATGCTGGGTGTTATGGGTCCCGGTAAACCTACGTAGCCTAGTGATTGCAACGTCGAACCTGACCTACAGTGTCTGACTAGGAGGAGATCTGGGGTGGGCAGCGTGGGAACTCCACAGAAACCGTCTGGGACCTGTTGTCTGGTGGGATGCGGCGCTGCTAAGGCAGGCGTAGGAGGGAATTGACGTTGCAGGAGCTGGTGTGAACGGTTGCCACGTGCGAGTCTGGGACACGCACGTGTCGTACGATTAGGTTAACCCTGCAGAGGTACAAAAATCGGTTCGAACCGCTGTCGCTCTCAGCTATGAGTTTGCTTGAACTCTCTGTCACATTCTAGTAAATAGGTTGAGAAACAATGAGGATGAATTATGATTATTACTATTGCTATTGTTGCTTTCTGTTATGTTTGATTAGTTCAGGACGAACTAAATTTATATCCTAATCACTTAATCTGGTGCTAAAATTTGACCCTGAGTAGTACAAGCTTGCGAGTCCGTTTTGGCAAGTAAACCCACCTGAGTCACCCAGCATGTCTAGGAGTCGGCTGTAGTCAGCCACGTTGACGCCTAAGTCTTGTTGAGCTTCTTAGAAGCTCACGCGTTAGCGATATGTGGTTTTCAGGCGCCGTCATGCAGGACCAAGCAGGTAGCTTCTATTGGGAGGAGCCTCTCCCCAAGATCGGGAACCTCCAGCGGGAGTTGTGCGAGTCGCCGCAGGAACATTGAAGTGGCTAGTAGCATGACGCCCTTGGGCACGGCGTATGCTTTTGCGTAAGTTCAAGTGTTGGAGTCTGTAATCGATGAAGTCTTCCGCTGTTGTATTTTTCTAAAACTTCGCGCACTCTGATTCACTGTAAGACTTAAGTTTCAAACTATGAACCCATGATGTATTAAGTTCTCTCTCCTTGTAAATCATTGCTGTTTATTCCTGCGTGTGTTGTATCGTGTGTACGCTTGCTTCGCCGAGCGTTGCCCAACAGGATCCTGACTCAACGACTGACCGGATCTGTCCCGAGACGAGGTTTTCTGGGCGGGTCCGCGTCAGCTTTGGTATCGGAGCCAGGTTGGGAAACGGTATAGCATTTAAGGCATATTTTTGAAAATTATGTGCGAGTGAGGCACGAGCCCTATTAGTTAATAGGTTATGAGGTGGCAAGCTAACCTAGATCAGGAGCTAACTAAACTCAGTCTAGATTTATATTTCTATAAGGACGCACCTACGCTCAGGTAAGCAAGGTAAGGTACGCCGCTCGACTACGGTGGAAAGTCGAGAAATCCCTGTTGCGTCAACAACAGTAGCGTCCTATACCATGATGGTATGGAAGGAGGTATTATATTCACTGTAACATAGTACGCCCCCTTGCCGTTTAGGGAGAAAAGCGGACCTCTACCGTACGAGGTGTGGGTTACGGGCCTGTTGCGAATGCAGACCTTCGCAACAGTGGAGTCTTGTGTCTTTGGCACACAAGAGATGAGTTTGTTCCTCACGACTTAGGTTTTGCGGAACACTCTCATACCTCCACTGCCTGAGGTAAAGTACAATCTATCGCTGCGCAGGGAAGGTCGGACACGTTATCCCCGTACGTGGCCTACTCGGGGTGACCCATATGGCAATGATATGAGTTGTTGTTTTTACTTTTGAGATATATTTATATTGCACTGCCTGTGATGTCATTTTCTGCAGGTACGCTAACCCCAATACCGTAATGAGACGTGTAGTAACGTGTAACTTGAGTGCGATTCTGCCACCGCCTACGCGTATTCTTTTTACTTTGTGAGGACGTATAGGCTGATGTAGGATTGCATTACATGAAGAAATGTTAAAATCTTTCAAACTTATACTAAAACCATCCAGGAGCAAAAATTCCATCAATAATGGCTGTAACACTATCAGAAAGTAAAAGTCAACCTGGACACCTTCCTTCCTTAGAGATTACGTGGCATCAACCGAGTTGGAGTAAAACCCTTGCGTACCATTGAGCCTTTTCCAGTACTTTCCTCGATGGGAAGATTGTCTCCTTGACAGGTCAACTTAGATGGTACAGCACCTCGGGTAAATCGGCTGTCGCTAGATTAGCAACCTTAGTGACCAACTTGGGTCACCTTTTTACGTAGGGATGAAAAATATTTTACGTATCGGAAGATTTAGCATGCTTTGAACTATGTGTCAACATGTGGCTTCTGATTGATAAAATATTGTTCATCTCTGTGTTGCAGATGGACGACAATACGATCGAGCATGGGCTCGCGGAGATAGGTGTTGAGGACTCCACCCCTACCTACGTCACCAAGAAATCAAGACGCACGGGATTTATGGAGATACTCGGTTAGACCTTGCAGTCGCTGGGTTATGCAGAGACTCCTTGGTTTCAGATCCGAGAGTATCGGCAGTATGACCTACTGCGCTGCTCAGCCACAGTTACACTACCCACGCATCCTCGGCATGCCAATGGAGAGATTTGGACCACCACCACATTCGGTTCAGATAAGACTGAAGCCATCGAGTCAGCCGCTCATCAGGCTCTATTGAGGCTTTGCGAGCGACACATTGAGGAGCTGGCAGACAAACCAGCGGCTATGTTCCCGATACAGGACCAGGTCAACAGTACCTGGCATCGCAATGTCAAGAATGCTCAAATCAGGACTCTCAAGGGAGAGATGGACCACGTCACTCCCTTGTTCACGTTGAGCCTAGTGCTGCTCAACTTGCATGAGGACACTGTTCTCACAGCTCAAATGGACCGTCAGGCCTTGCGACGGGCTCATGTGGAGATAGCCCAACTCAAGGAGAAGGTCCATGTGAGAGACCCGACCAATTTATATTCAAGTTTACCAAATTGACTCGCGGCACACGCATGGTATGCGAGAACTCAACCCGATAAAAGAGAATATAAACCCGGCAGTCCCCCGACATGCTTCTCAAGCAATGCCCAAGATCCAAGCACGTCGGCAACGTCACAGGTGACACATCACATAGGTCACATTAATGAATAACATTAATTTAAAATATTCTTACATACCAAGGTTCATCATAAGTCTTGAAACTATTAAATTAAAGAGCGGAAGCGATTCTAAGAAAGACGATGGTCGCAGCGGTTGCAGCAAGGAAGTAGCAAAGGATTGCGATGCCCAGCCCACGAACATCGCAAATCACCGTCACTCGAATGTCTTGACTACGCCTCGCCCTCGCCGGCATCGGCGGGGACAAAGTAGCCGAAGACCAACTCATCCTCACCTGCAAAAACTTAAGCAACAAGCGTTAAGTACGAAAGTACTCGCAAGTCTTACCCTGTTGTGGGAATTATTTCCCGACTCCAAGGATAATGCAATGAGGCTATAGCAAGGTAAACAAGGTATAGGAATGGACTCGATTGCTTAAAGCAGAAACTAAGCATATATGAATAAGCATAAAATAAAAGACTCTGCGGGCATGAACAACTACTGTAAACCCAATCCCTAAGTACCATGTAACCATAAACCATGTACATACCATCATCCATGTTCCATCCAAACCATGGATACCAACAACCATATTCCAATTCCATCAACAACATCCCAATTTCCATTATGTTATGTGACAACTCTACGATATTATCCAAAGGACACTGAGCTTGATCATAACCGTGACCGCGGCGGATTCGAACCGATTTTACACCCTGCAGGGGAGTCCAACTGTACCCACACGACTGAGGACCATACGGCTCATGCAACCCGCTAAAGTTACACAAGGGGGTACTCATGTCAACCTTTTTCACACTCGTGCCCACACGGTTGGAAAATCCACACGGTGCCGAGTACCACGGCCTCGCAGGCACACGTGAGTCCCTCGTCGAGTGTCACGGCCTCGCAGGCACCCATGACTCCCTCGTTCCACACACCGTGCAGTCATCGGCCAAACGTTGGTACGCAGTGAGATACTCAGCTTGTCTTACCATTATATCGGACATGTGGTATGAACGGAAGGTGCTCAGGCCAAGAATAACACGGCCGGTTCCTAGGTCAACCCAGACGGGGCCTACCGCACACAAGACCTCCATGTCTTGCTGCACTCCTATCCCACCGTCCGGATTTCAGCTTTTAACACTTTTCAACTTTTACCAACATATAAACTCGCCACAAGTCCATAAGTAATCAAGGTGGTTCCTATACGTGCGAGTGGGACTTACCACTCGACTTCTACCGTGTTATCTAAGCATGGCTAAGCATTTCGTGACTCGAACAAAGACACTCTACCCAGGTTGACAAGGTGACGTATTCAATGCCAAGGAGGGGTACATGAAACAATAATAGGTTTTCCCAATGTTACTACTAAGCCCGACTTTATGCATTCCTATACGTAAGCATTCATATTAATCATTAAGTAAATTACTTAGGGTAGTAATATGAGGTGCTTGCCTTCAACAGCAGCGGTGATGTCTTCCTCAGCAGCTGGATCAACCTCTGGTGCTTCTCCCGTAGCAGCACCCGCGTCACTCTCTGGCGGATCGTAAGCTATAAAGTAAAAACGCGTCGATATGAGATGCATGTCATGATGCCATGATGCACAAATGATGCGATAAGGTGCAGAGAGGTAGCTACTGAGTTTACGAACACAATGCAAAAAGAACGAGTTCAATCGGAGTTCTACAGCTCAAGTTATGACCTAAACAGTTTTACCGATTCCGGTTACGGGTTTCCCGGTTCCCGGGTTTTCCGATTCCGATATCGGGTGGCACACGGATGTCATTTCCAGGAAAAATCCTAAAACACATCTCATGTACTGGCTTTACTAAGTGGCTTGGTTTACTACGAGACTAAGTTTGAGTGGTTTTGACTCGCGTTAACGGGAACACGAGCCCTCCGACTGTCGTGGCCTGTTTACGACATCGGGAATACCGTAAGGGTGCCGTAAAAGTCGTAACGACTTTTCCGGTGAAATTCAAAGTTAAGTTACAGGCATGGGACCATTTTTAGTTTAAAGTAGGCTCTAAACTAAGACTTTTGGCTCTGGTTTGGGGTCAAGTTGAGCTTCTATGAATTTACTAAATATCAAACAATGTTCTGTTTTTCAAACTTGTAAAATCAGAAACAAGTATTAAAACTTATGCAAAAATCATGAAACTTTATATATCTACTACTGAGCATCTAAACTAAAGTTTTTGTTAAAGGCCTTGGGCTTATGGGCGACTGGCCTAATGTACTTTAGACAAAGGTAACTAATCAAGGGTTTTGGGGATATTAACAATGACATGCATGCACAAATGTTCATGAAAAATTCTGGTAAAAATGCAGGAGATGCATCATGCCCAGATAAAATTATGGTACAAAAATCAACCCTAGAAACCTTCTGGATCTTCAAATAAAAATCAACAACAGAAATAATACATTGTATTATTAAAGAAATTCCAGGGACATTTTTGAAAAGGTGCTTTAACAGAAAATTAACTCATTATTCAAGGATTCAAATAAAATTAGGTTTGGCATTTTTAGACTTTTCCATGATTTTCTACCCACAAGGCAACTTCTGGCTAAATAAAAGGAAAATAGAAAATTGAATGGAACAGTAACAGAAACAGGGGAATAGGTAGTGGCGGTTGCTCCGGTGAGAATCTCGCCGGAGGAGGGGGCTAGGAGGGAAATTGAAAGGTCGTAGAGCATCACCTTGATCCAAAGAACTGATTTGGAAAGGATGAAGGCCACGGGGAAAGCAGCAGGGTGGTTGGTGACTGTGAGCTCCGGTGGCGGCTTCAACGGCGGCCGACGGTGGCGTGAGGTGTTCCTTCCTCACTGGCGATGATCTGCGGCTGATAGCTTATCAAATTGGTGTACCATGGTGAGAGGAATAAGCCGGTTGAAGGAATTGAAGAATCGAGCTACCGTGGTGACGAATTTTGGGAAGAGGTGGCCGCCGGCGTGGTTGTCGGCCGAGGAACACGACAGAGGCGTTCCGGTGAAAATAGGGCACGGCTGGTGAGCTCGGTGGTTGGGGAGCTTCAGTGGGTCGAGGGGAGCTTGCTTGGCACGGTGGCAAGGCTTGGGAGTGGCCGGAGTGAGCTGGCGTCGTGGGGCGGCAATGGCGGAGGTGTTCTGTGGCGCGCGCGGCAGAAACAGAGCAAGGAACGAAGGGAAAGGAAGGGAGCTAGTGCTTGGGGCTTTATACTCCAAGGGGAAGCTGAGCCAAGGGAGAGAGAAGGCAGTGGTGCGCCGTTGATTGGTGAGGGGAGTGGTGGCCGGCAATTGGGCGCGGGAGGCGGTGGCTCCTGTCAGGCGGTGCCGTGCGGCAGAGAGGAAAGCAGGGCGCCAGAGGAAGGAGAAGGGAGAGGGAGGAGGAAGGGAGCAGGGATAGGAGGGGAAGATCTTTGCCAAGATCCGCAGGATGGCTTCAGAGTAATGGCACACGAAATCGGCCGGCGCTGCCCGGGCTGCAGCCACGGCAGTGGCCGCTGCGGGCGGTGATGCCTGTTCACGGTCAGGCTGTTTTCAATTTCGATTAATTCAATTCCTCCTTCAAGATTCAATTGAAAACTCTAGATCCTGAGCTCAATAATTTTTGAAACTTTTTGTGTTGGCTAAAAGAATTATTTGGAACAACTTTTCTTAAAGGAAGATGCACTGATTCAGCTCCTAAAGGTCTGTGAATTTTCAACTTAGTTCAGATTTGTTGGAATTTTAAAAGGGTCTAAACCTTTACCAAAAATTTTCATAAAATCTCCAAAATTCTATTTTAATGTATAGTTAATTGTTATGCAAAAACATTGGGGTAGTTTTATTAAGAAAACAAAAGGCTTCTTGAAAGTCGATTAGGGTTTTGCGAAAACGACGAAGACATCGAAACCCTGACCCAATTCAAAACAGGAAAAGGTCGAATTCAAATGATTGAATCAGTGAGCTCATTAACAAAAGAACAAAAGATTGAAACTTTTGGGATGTGACAGTCCAGGACTTGGAGAGCAGGAACAATGCACTGCGTGCTCGCTGCAACGCCCGCGCTACACGCATCTCCGAGTTGGAGACGGTCTCTGAGATTAAGACTCCCCAGATCCATGCTAGGGAGAATGATTGCAACCTCATGTTGCAACACATTCACCAGCTGGAGATACTCAGGGATAATGCGGTTCAGATGGCTGAGGACCTCTCCCATGAGGACCATCATTTGCAGCATCAGATTGCGGGACTTTTGGAGGCACAGCAGCCGCCTCCCGCTAATGATGATGCGCCTGAGTCAGAGGTCTCGGATCCCGATGCTTCGAACCTAGAGCCAGACGAGGAGTAGATCAGAGGTGGTTTTGCAATGCTAAGTTTGACTAGATGCTTCGTTTAAGGAGTGCGTTGTTCTTGTCATGGTGTTAGTGTGTGTTCTCAGGGGTCTATCCTAGTGGCGTTGTAATCTTTTGTTTGTAAGAGTGGTGGTTTGACAGTCTAAGGAGTTGAGAAACGGATGTACTGTCATATTTTGGGGAATGAATAAAGTTAGTTTTTATTGAGATATCCGTGCTGTGCATTTTGATGTACTCTTACTTATGTTGAGAAATGGACGTGGGTTGAACTGCTCTAATGAGAAACCCCTTTTTGCTTTTTCAGCATGGTGAACACTAGAGCAGGACGTCAGGAGGCGGAAAGCTCCAACCCGCCGCCCCCGTCAGCGGAGCCAACCCTGGCCGCTGCTATGGCGGCCATGCTACAAAGCAGTCAACAAACCCAAGAGATGTTGTGGGCCATTCTAGAGAATAGTGGCACGAATCGAGGCGCTCGTAACCGCGACCAGGACAGCACATATGCTGATTTCCTGGCCACTCATCCCCCGGAGTTCAAAGATGCCCGGGAACCCATGGAGGCAGACCACTGGCTTCGCACAATCGAGGCCAAGTTTGGGCTGCTCCGTTGTTCGGAGACCCAGAAGACGCTTTTCGCAGCCCAGATGCTCCACGGACACGCTGGAGCTTGGTGGTCCAATTACTTGGTCACTCTCCCGGCCAACACCCAGGTGCCATGGGCACAGTTCCGGGAGGCGTTCTGCGCTCATCACATCCCCGCGGGACTCATGTAGAGAAAGGCCAAGGAGTTCATGGCCGTAACACAAGGAAGCCGCACGGTGCACGAGTATTCCCGTGTGTTCAACCAACTTGCTCTATATGCGCCGGAGCAGGTTGACACGGATGCGAAGCGGAAGCACCGCTTCATGGAAAGGTTGAACGTCACACTCCAGGGTCGCTTGGCACTGAATCAAGGCGGCTCATTTAATGAGTTCGTCAGCAACGCCCTCATCGCCGAAGAATACCTTGAGAAGGAGTAGTGGGAAAAGAGGCGAGCCAGCGGTGGGCCATCAAATGCCCCGCCACCCAAGTACCGTCTGGTGTACACTGCACCCGATGGTAGGAAGTACAAGGCCATCACGCCACAGGCTCCGTCATTCCGACCACCGCAACAGCCATACCGGCCCCTACAGACTCAGCAACAGGCCGGCTACCGCGCACCTCCCCCGCCGCAAAAGAACCAGGGTGTCCGCCCACATCAACAGGGACCCGTCCTGGACCAGGCACGCCTTGCTTCAACTGCGGGCAGCCTGGACACTTCGCCCGTGAGTGCTCCTGCAACCAGCAGTCCGGAGGCAACCGGCAATCAAACCAAGGGCAGGGCCAGCAAAAGGGCCAGAAGAACACCAGGACCGGTCGGGTGAACCACACCACGACCGAAGAAATTGCTGAGGGTGAACAAGTACTGGCGGGTACGTTCTCGCTCTCTACCCATTCAGCTTTTGTTCTCTTCGATTCCGGTGCAAGCCACAATTTTATCAGTAAGAATTTTGTCAAGGGTAAAAGCCTAGCCACAATTCCCCTAGAACCACCTTTCGTAATAAAATCGCCTGGGGGCAACATATTGTCAAACCATGGCTTAAGTGAAGCTCCCCTAAATCTAGGAGATCACATCTATCCTATCTCTTTCATCATCCTAGATGGGCAGGGTATCGATATTATCATCGGCATGAAATGAATGAAACACCATAATGCTATCCTTGATGTTGCTAACCGTGTAGTCCCTTAACCTCTCCACTTCACGGTTCCATGTCCATAAACCTAGATCACCCTAAAGCTACCCTCAAACAAGTCTGCCATGTTGTTGGGAAAGGTCTGG
This sequence comes from Oropetium thomaeum, assembly GCA_001182835.1. Taxonomy (NCBI): domain Eukaryota; kingdom Viridiplantae; phylum Streptophyta; class Magnoliopsida; order Poales; family Poaceae; genus Oropetium; species Oropetium thomaeum. The sequence goes on along the minus strand of LFJQ01000020.1, from coordinate 1,384,368 downwards.
ACGAGATACCAATGGTAAAGGTGTTTCCGGACGTATTCCCAGAAGACTTACCTGGTTTACCGCCGGACAGAGATGTGGAATTCCAGATTGAGCTCTTGCCAGGCACAGCCCCGATCTCCCGCAGACCATACAAGATGGCACCCAAGGAGCTAGCAGAGTTGAAGAAACAGTTGCAGGAGTTGTTGGACAAGGGCTTTATACGGCCCAGTACCTCGCCTTGGGGTTGTCCGGCATTGTTTGTGAAGAAGAAGGACCAGTACGTCCTTGAGGCTATGCGTGGATTACCGCCCCTTGAATGCGGTAACTATCAAGAACAAGTATCCCTTGCCACGCATAGACACTCTATTTGATCAGTTGGCTGGAGCAAAGGTCTTCTCAAAAGTCGATCTTCGGTCTGGTTATCATCAGCTCAAGATCCATCCCAGTGACATTCCGAAGATGGCCTTCTCCACCAGATACGGGCTGTATGAGTATCTGGTAATGTCATTTGGACTAACTAACGCCCCAGCGTACATCATGTACCTCATGAACTCAGTCTTCATGCCAGAGCTGGATAAGTTTGTGACACGACCCGCCCAGAAAACCTCATCTCGGGACGGATCTGTTCAGTCGTTCAGCCAAGATCCTGTTGGGCAACGCTCGGCGAAGCGAGCGTACACACGATACAACACAGGCAGGGATAAACAGCAATAATTTACAAGGAGAGAGAACTTAATACATCATTGGTTCATAAATTTGAAGTCGAAAATTACATTGTTTCAGAGTACGCAAAAGTTTTGAAAACGATAACAGCGGAAGACTTGAACGATTACAACTCCGACACTCGGACTTAAGCAAAAGCACGCGCCGTGCCCACGGGCGTCATGCTACTAGCCACTTCAACAAATCACTGCGGCGACTCGCACAACTCCCACTGGAGGTTACCAAGCTCGGGGAGAGGCTCCTCCCAATGGAAGCTACCTGCTGGGTCCTGCATGACGACGCCTGAAAACCACAAATCGCTAACGCGTGAGCTTCTAAGAAGCTCAGCAAGACTTACCCGACAAAAGTGGCTGACTACAGCCGACTCCTAGACATGCTGGCTGACTCGGGTGGATTTACTTGCAAAAAAGACTCGCAAGCCTATACTACTTTCGTCAAATTTTAGCACCAATTAAGTCGTTAGAAAATAAATTTAGTTAGCACCGAACTAAGCAAACATAACAGAAGTAACAACAGCATTAGTAATAATCATAATTCATTCTCATTGTGTCTCAACCTATTTACTAAAATGTGACAGAGAGTTCTATTAAGCTCATAGCTGAGAGCGACAGCGATTCGAACCGATTTTTATACCTCTGCAGGGTTAACCTAATCGTACGACACGTGCGTGTCCCAGACTCGCACGTGGCAACCGTTCACACCAGCTCCTGCAACGTCAATTCCCTCCTACGCCTGCCTTAGCAGCGCCGCGTCCCACCAGACAACACGTCCCAGACGGTTTCTGTGGAGTTCCCACGCTGCCCACCCCAGATCTCCTCCTAGTCAGACACCGTAGGGCAGGTTCGACGTTGCAATCACTAGGCTACGTAGGTTTACCGGGGCCCATAACACCCAGCATACGATTCGTACATTCAATACTTGCCCAGCTGTGCCACACGGATCAGACCAGACTACGGTCACCCTGGTCCCGGACCAGTCGCCGACCTACTGGTACCCAGTCTGACCCTCAATCTTTTATCTTTCTTACTCATTGACAATCGTGTGGCACATCTCATGAAATAGTTTCATTCAATATCCTACTACTCGCGAGCAGCGTCCACTCTGCTCGACTTCTACCGGCAACTATCTGCTAAGCATAGCATGCTAAGGGTATCTATACAAGCTACCGATAGGGTTTCCTATGGGAAACAAATGCAGCTATGGTTTTAATCAACTCCTAGCACTTAATGCACAAATAAGACACACTTAGTTATAAAAGAAAATTTTTAAACAGCGGTTGTGCACCGGGGCTTGCCTGGTTCCTCTGAGCTAACGTTGACTTCTTCAGCGGGGGTCGAGGAACTCGGATCTACAGCTACCTCGTGAGCGTCAGAATCTACATGATGCAGTAGGATTATGATAAGTTCAATGAAAAAGAAACTTATTGTTATTATCAATAGTAAGTCTAGGGTTTAGATCGGCTACGCATAGAATTAGGGTTAACCCTAATTACTTGACGCTGTCGATTAAATTCAATTCTTAAACTGTGAATGATGTTCAAAGAAATCTATTCAACCCTCATGAGGTGACTTTTAGTTGGCATGTTCAACAACTTCAACTCTAGTTAAGTTAATTCGACACTTTTCATCGGTTAACATTATTTAATTCCTTCGGCTATTAAACTAGGGTTAGAATGAAGATTTTAATTCTTCCTCAAGATTATTTTTAGTTGGTAGTACTCCCTGGAATAAGCATTTTGGGACTTGGGTGGGGCCTACATGAATTTTCTATATTTTATAAAAAGTTCCTATTTTTAAATCTTATAAAATCAGAAAGCACTAGTAAACCTTAGAATAAAATTATGAAATTTTATGTGGGCAATCCTGAGCACCAGATCTAAAACTTTGCTTTTGGGTCTAACCTTATAAATGACTTTTACAATGTACTTTAGAAAATGGTATTTTAACTAGGCAGATTGAAGTATTTTAAAAAGGGTAGATGCCATTTCGTGGTCCTAAAATCTTCATAAAATTTCAGGAGATGTGTGTGGCCATGGGGTATTTTTAGGTCAAAGATCAGACCTAGCGTTGTTCTATAACTCAAATTAAAATTCAAAAACAGAAAGGATTGTTCTAATTAATTCTGCAAATTTTTGGTCATTTGATAAAAAGTGCTTTAACAGAAAATTATTACTTTTCATGAGGTTTCTAACAAATTTAGGTTTATCATTTTTGGATTTTTTCATGATTTGCTACACACCTAACAATCTCTGGCTAATTAAAGGAATTTGGAAAAATCAATGGAACAGTAGACTGCAAAACAGAGCACACGGCAGAGGCGGTGCTCCAGTGAGCTCCTCGCCGGAGAAGAAGGCTAGGGCAAGAAAGGAGTAGTCGTGGGGCTTCACCTCGACTCAAGGGACGGGTTTGTCGACGAAGATGGCCACAGGGAAGAGGGGAGCAGTGCCAGCGACGTGAAGCTTGTGATGGCTCCAATGTCGGCCGAGAGGTGGCGCGCGACGTTCTTCGTCGATGGTGATCACCTATGGCCGGATTCAAGTCAAATGGGTGCACCGTGGTGAGAGGATCTAGCCGGTGAAAAGAATTGAAGAATCTTCGTACCGTGGCGAGGAATTTCAAGAATTGGTGGCCGCCGGCGTGGTTCCCGGTCGAGAAGAAGGGCGGCGGCGTTCCGGCGAGGCTAGGGCACCGCCGGCGGGCTTGGTGTTCGGGAGCAACTGGGGGTGGAGGGGAGTCTAGGGGGCACGGTGGTGCGGCTTGGAAATCGCCGGAGTGATCTGTCGACGAGCAAGCGGCGCTGGCCGCAATGGCGGTGGCGCACCGAGCAGGGAGGAACAAGAGAGGAGGGCTGCGTGCGCGGGAAGGAGAATGGAAAAGAAGGGGGGGGAGTGGGGAGGAGGCGCGCCACTTAAAGAGGGGGGTCCTCGGGTAGGGGAGTGGAGAGCAAGGGCAGGGGCATGGCCGGCAGCGCGGGTGGCGCACCGGGGCGGCTCGGGCGGCGCTCGGCAGAGGAAATGAGTGAGAGATAGAACGAGGGGGGGGCTAGAGAGAGGGGGGGGGGGCAATGAAGAGCGACGTGCTGAAGGCAAGAGCCAAGTCGGCCGTGTCGGCCGGGGCGCAGTGCCTGCCGCCCGCGGCTTTGTCGGGCGGGCGGCGGGCACTGTAGCCCGCCCGACAATGGCATTTTTCTTTCTTTTTTTTAATAAAGCTGGAAAGTAATTCAATTAAAAGGCACACTTCCCGAGCTCCAAAATTTTTGAGAATTTTTGTACGAGCTCAGGAATTTATTTGGAAAATTTTCATTTGGGGTTCAAGTCATTATTTGGTCTCTAAAAATTCTTGAATTTCTAAGTTGTTTATAGATTGTGTGAATTTTTAAGAGGTCTAAATCCTTTCCAAAAATCTTGAATAATTTCCCAAAATTCTATTTTGAAGTGTACTTAATTGTTCTGTAAAAATATGACTAGGGTTCTATGGAAATTTGGATAGCCATGAGTTAGGGTTTGGATTTTCTTTCTGTCAGTGAGATTTCGACATTGTTAGTTGGAATTTCTCCGAGCCTAGGTATAGTGTTCTGTTGTTGATCAAAGTTTTGCATAGTGCCCCTTTGGAGTATTTTAAACATTATTTCTTTTTATTTCCAAGGTTGATTCTGCTTTTAAGCAAGTGAATTACCGATTAGGGTTTCGAATTGGAGCGTGAATTCTTACCTGGTAGGAAATGATTATGTACTGTGGAGCTGAGGGCCCCTGTTTGGTGAAAGTGTTCAAACTTACATTATTGAAATTTTTGTCTTGGTTAATGGAAGTGTTTTAAGCAGCATTGCTCATTAGTTCACGTGCTAGTTTTGCTCAAAAGTGCAAAATTTCTTTTTAGGGTTTACGATTTGCCGGTGACTTTTTAAGTGACACCTGGGGTGTCACAGTTTGTAGTGGTGTTCATTGACGACATCCTAATATACTCCAAGACAACCGATGAGCATGCAGAGTGTCACATCTCAAAAGTTGCAATCTTTTATTCTTTTGAATTGAGCTCACTGATTCAATCATTTGAATTCGACCTTTTCCTGTTTTGAATTTGGGTCAGGGTTTCGAGTTTCGTCGTTTTCGTAAAACCCTAATCGACTTTCAAGAAGCCTTTTGTTTTCTTAATAAAACTACCCCAATGTTTTTGCATAACAATTAACTATACATTAAAATAGAATTCTGGAGATTTTATGAAAATTTTTGGTAAAGGTTTAAACCCCTTTAAAATTCCTACAAGTTTGAACCTAATTGAAAATTCACAGATCTTTAGAAGCTGATTCAGTGAACCTTCCTTTAATAAAAGTTGTTCCAAATAATTCATTTAGCACACACAAAAAGTTTCAAAAATTTTTGAGCTCGGGAGCTAGGGTTTTCTATTATATCAAGAGGGAGGGTAATTGAATTAATTGAAATCGACAATACACTTACCGAGAACAGTACCTGCCCGACACCCTTTGCCGCCGCAGCCAACCACCGCCAGCCCGAGCGCAGCGCCGGCCAATCCCCCGCGCCGTGTCTTCACTCCTTCATCAGTGAATCTTGCTCAAAGATCTTCCCTCCTACCTCTGCTCCACTTCCTCTCTCCCTTTCTCTCTTTCCTCTGGCGCCAGCTTTCTTCACACGGCAAGGCAGCGCCACTGCCGAGCGCCACCGCCTCAAGCACCCAATTGCCGGCCACCGCTCCCCTCACCAATCCACGTGCACCCCGGCTCTCTCTCTCTCCCTTGGCTCAGCTTCCACTCGAGTACAAGGCCGAAGCATCGGTTCCCCCTCCCCTCCTTTCTTCCTTCTCCGTTCTGCCGCGCACCACAGAGCCACCACACCATTGCCGCCCGAGACACCCCCACCGTCGACAGCTCGACTCGATCACCCCCAAGCCTTGCCACTGTGTCGACAAAGTTTCCCTCGACTCACTGCAGCTCTCCAACCACTAGCCCCCACCAATTGTGCCCTAATCTCACCAGAACACCGCCGCCTGTTCCTCGGCCGACAACAGCGCCGGCGGCCACCTCTTTTCAAATTCCGTCACCAAGGTAGCTCCATTCTTCGATTCCTTCAACTGGCTTGTTCCTCTCACCATGGTACATCTATTTGATACGCCATTGATCGCAGCTCATCGCCGGTGAGGAAGTTCCTCCCGCGCCGCCGTCGGTCTCCACTGAAATTGCCGCCAGGGCTCACGTCGACCGCCACTTTGCACCTTTCCCCGTGGGCCTAATCCTTTGCAAACCAGTTCCTTGGATCAAGGTGATGCTCCTCGACCTTTCAATCCCCCTCCTAGCCCCCTCCTCCAGCGAGATTCCAACCGGAGCACCGCCTCAGCCATTCCCCTGTTTCTGTGTTACTGTTCCATTGAATTTTCTATTTTCCTTTTAATTAGCCAGAAGTTGCATAGTGTGTATAAAATCATGGAAAAGTCTAAAAATGCCAAACATAATTTTATTTGAATCCTTTAATAATGATTTAATTTTCTGTTAAAGCACCTTTTCAAAATTGTCCCTGGAATTTCTTCAATAATTCATTGTATTCTTTCTGTTGTTGATTTTTAATTGAAGTTCCAGAATGTTTCTAGGTTTGATTTTTGTTCCATAATTTTATCTTGGCATGATGCATCTCCTGTATTTTTACCAGAATTTTTCATGAAAGTTGTGCATGCATGTCATTGTTAATATCCCCGAAACCCTAGATTAGTTACCTCTGTCTGAAGTACATTAGGGAAGTGCCCAAAAGCCCCAGACCTTTAACAAAAACTTTAGTTTAGATCCTCAGCAGTAGCTCTGTAAAGTTTCATGGTTTTTGCATAAGTTTTAATACATGTTTCTGATTTTATAAGTTTGGAAAACAGAGCCTTGTTAGATTTTTAGTAAATTCATAGAAGCTCAACTTGACCCCAAACCAGAGCCAAAAGTCTTAGTTTAGAGCCTACTTTAAACTAAAAATGGTCCCATGCCTGTAACTTAACTTTGAATTTCACCGGAAAAGTCGTTACGACTTTTACGGCACCGTTACGGTATTCCCGATGTCGTAAACGGGCAACGACCATCGGAGGGCTCGTGTTCCTGTTAACGCGAGTCAAAACCACTCAAACTTAGTCTCATAGTAACCCAAGCCACTTAGTAAAGCCTGTACATGAGATGTGTTTTGGGATTTTTCCCGAAAACGACATTCGTGTGCCACCCGATATCGGAACCGGGAACCGGGAAACCCGTAACCGGAATCGGTAAAACTGTTTAGGTTATAACTTGAGCTGTAGAACTCCGAATGCCTTCGTTCTTTTTGTATGGTGTTCGTAGACTCAGTAGCTACCTCTCTGCATCATATCGCATCATTTGGGCATCATGGCATCATGGCATGCATCTCATACTGTCGCGTTTTTACTTTATAGCTTACGAACCGCCAGAGAGTGACGCGGGTGCTGCTGCGGGAGATGCACCAGAGGTTGACCAAGCTGCTGAGGAAGTCAACACCGCTGCTGTTGAAGGCAAGCACCTCATATTGCTACCCTAAGTAATTTACTTAATGATTAATATGAATGCTTACGTATAGGAATGCATAAAGTCGGGCTTAGTAGTAACATTGGGAAAACCTATTATTGTTGCATGTACCCCTCCTTGGCATTGAATACGTCACCTTGTCAACCTTGGTAGAGTGTCTTTGTTCGAGTCACGAAGTGCTTAGCCATGCTTAGATAACACGGTAGAAGTCGAGTGGTAAGTCCCACTCGCACGTATAGGAACCACCTTGTTTACTTATGGACTTGTGGCGAGTTCATATGTTGGTAAAAGTTGAAAAGTGTTAAAAGCTGAAATCTGGACGGTGGGATAGGAGTGCAGCAAGACATGGAGGTCTTGTGTGCCGTAGGCCCCGTCTGGGTTGACCTAGGAACCGGCCGTGTTATTCTTGGCCTGAGCACTTTCCGTTCATACCACATGTCCGATATAATGGTAAGACAAGCTGAGTATCTCACTGCGTACCAACGTTTGGCCGATGACTGCACGGTGTGTGGAACGAGGGAGTCATGGGTGCCTGCGAGGCCGTGACACTCGACGAGGGACTCACGTGTGCCTGCGAGGCCGTGGTACTCGGCACCGTGTGGATTTTCCAACCGTGTGGGCACGAGTGTGAAAAAGGTTGACATGAGTACCCCCTTGTGTAACTTTAGCGGGTTACATGAGCCGTATGGTCCTCAGTCGTGTGGGTACAGTTGGACTCCCCTGCAGGGTGTAAAATCGGTTCGAATCCGCCGCGGTCTCGGTTATGATCAAAGCTCAGTGTCCTTTGGATAATATCGTAGAGTTGTCACATAATATGATGGAAATTGGGATATTGTTGATGAATTGGAATATGGTTATTGGTATCCATGGTTCGGATGGAACATGGATGATGGTATTACATGGTTTATGATTACATGGTACTTGGGGATTGGGTTTATTAGAAGTTTATGCCCGCAGAGTCTTTTACTTTATGCTTATTCATATATGCTTAGTTTCTGCTTTAAGCAATCGAGTCCATTCCTATACCTTAATTACCTTGCTGCAGCCTCATTGCATTATCCTTGGAGTCGGGAACTAATTCCCACCACAGGGTAAGACTTGCGAGTACCTTCGTACTCAACGTTTGTTGTTTAAGTTTTTGCAGGTGAGGATGAGTTGGTCTTCGGCTACTTTGTCCCCGCCGATGCCGGCGAGGGCGAGGCGTAGTCAAGACTTTCGAGTGATCGTGATGTGCGATGTTCGTGGGCTGGGCATCGCAATCTTTTGCTGTTTTCCCATTGCAACCGCTGCGACTATCGTCTTCCTTAGAATCGCTTCCGCTCTTTGATTTGTTAGTTTCAAGACTTATGATGAACCTTGGTATGTAAGAATATTTTAAATTAATGTTATTAATTAATGTGACCTTTGTGATGAATCACATGTGACGTTGCCGACGTGCTCGGATCTTGGGCATTGCTTGAGAAGCATGTCGGGGGACTGTCGGGTCTATATTCTCTTTTATCGGGTTGAGTTCTCGCACACCATGCGTGGGCCGCGAGTCAACTTGGTAAACTTGAATATAAATTGGTCGGGTCTCTCACACAGAGCACCTTCGGATAGTTCTCCAAAGAGTCAGAGATCATCAGCTCTATGCCAAGTTCAGCAAGTGCGAATTCTGGATTGGACGTTTTCAGTTTTTAGGTCATGTTGTGTCCGCGGAAGGTATTTTTGTGGATCCAGAAAAGGTGCAAGATGTTGTTAATTTTGAAAGCACCCACAACAGTCCACAGGGTGCGAAGTTTCCTAGGATTAGCGGGGTATTATCGTCGCTTCATTCCCAACTTTTCCAAGATTGCCAAGCCTATTACAGATCTACTCAAGAAGGATCAGACGTTCAAGTGGACAGAAAAGTGCGAAGAAGCCTTTCAAACTTTGAAGAAGCACTTGACCACAGCACCAGTACTCGCCCAACCGGATTTGAGCAAGCCATTCGACATGTATTGTGATGCGTCGGGCACTGGACTTGGTTGTGTGTTAATGCAAGAAGGACGAGTAATTGCTTATGCTTCAAGACAACTCCGTAAGCATGAGTTGAATTACCCCACACACGACTTGGAATTGGCAGCCGTGGTATTGGCTCTAAAGGTGTGGAGGGATTACTTGTTGGGAAACCTGGTACACCTCTACACCGACCACAAAAGTCTCAAGTACATCTTCACCCAGAACGAGTTGAACATGAGGCAACGAAGATGGCTAGAGTTAATCAAGGATTACGAGATAGAGATCCACTATCATCCGGGCAAGGCCAACGTGGTTGCAGACGCGTTGAGCAGAAACGCCCATTGCCACTACTTGGATCAAGGAGTTGCAACCGAAGAACAAGAGCTAGCCATAAGGATTCTACCTCACGGAGCCCTCTACAACCTAGCCTTAGTGCCAACACTTAGAGCTGAGGTAGCCAAGGCCCGGAAGCTGGATAAGAGCATGGAAAAGATTAGATTAGAGCTGCAAGAAAAGAAGATGCAGTGTTTCCGGGAAGACGAAGACGAAGTTCTGTGGTTTAAGAACAGACTGGTAATGCCAAAAGACTACGAGCTCCGTAAGAAGATCATGGATGAGGCTCACTTATCCAAGTACTCTATCCACCCTGGCAGCAACAAGATGTACCAGGACTTGCGAAAGAAGTTTTGGTGGACAAGGATGAAAAGGGAAATCGCTCGGTACGTATCGGAATGTGACACCTGCCGGAGAGTAAAGGCCGACCATCCGAAAGGAGCAGGGTTGTCGCAACCGTTGAGCGTTCCGTCATGGAAATGAGAAGACATCAGCATGGACTTCGTTGTCGGGCTACCCACCACTGCTCGACAGCATAACTCCATTTGGGTAATCGTGGATCGCCTAACAAAGTCCGCTCATTTCATACCTGTCAGTACGAATTATAGAATAAAAAAGTACGCAGAACTATACATTGACCGGATAGTCTGCCTGCATGGAGTGCCCAAGACAATCATCTCCGATCGAGGTACCCAGTTCACCGGTCGATTTTGGAAGCAACTCCACGAATCACTAGGAACTAGGCTAATACACAGCTCAGCCTACCACCCTCAAACTGACGGTCAGACGGAAAGAGTGAACCAAATACTTGAAGACATGCTCCGAGCTTGTGTTCTGGAGTACGGAAAAGGATGGGACACTTATCTGTCATTGGCGGAGTTCTCATACAATAACAGCTACCAAGCCAGCATCCAGATGTCCCCTTTTGAAGCACTTTACGGCCGTAGTTGCAGAACCCCACTCAACTGGTCAGAAGCAGGCGAAAGAATTGTATTGGGACCAGACCTGGTACAGCAGGCTGAAGAGAAGATACGGGTTATACAAGCCAATCTGAAGGCCGCCAAGTCAAGACAGAAGAGCTATGCGTATAGAAGGCGTAGACCATTAACCTTTGAGGTAGGAGACTACGTCTACCTACGAGTCTCACCAATGAAGGGAGTTCAACGGTTCGGGATCAGAGGCAAGTTAGCACCCCAATACATAGGTCCATATCCTATCACAGCCAAGTGTGGACCAGTGGCATATCAAGTGGAACTACCAGAAAGATTATCCGGAGTGCATGACATCTTCCATGTCTCCCAGTTGAAGAAATGTCTGAAGGCATCCGTAGACCAAGTGATTCAAGAAGTAGAAGAATTGCAAGCAGACTTAACCTATCCCGAGCGTCCAATCCGGATACTGGATGAAAAAGAACGGGTTACCAAAAGACGAACACTCAAGTTCTACAAGGTTCTGTGGAGCAACCACATGGAAGACGAAGCCACGTGGGAGTCTACAGAATTTCTTCAGTCATAGTACCCCGAGCTACTCCCAGCCCCCTAGATACCTATGCCTATCCTAACCATCTTCCTAAATCTCGGAACGCGATTTCTTTTAGGGGGGAGGGTTGTGACACCCCAGTGTCACCAGGTAATCAATCGACACACTAAACCCTAATCGTCAAATTTCACCCGCAAAAGCAAAATTGACATTTAAAATAAAAATAAATAATGTTTGAGATGCTCTAAGAAATCACTATGAAAACTTTGGCACATAATAGAACACTAAAGCTAAAGTCGAAAAAATTCAACTAACAGTGTCGAAATCCTATTAATAGGAATTAAATCCAAACCCTAATTCATGGCTATCAAAATTTCCATAGAACCCTAGCCATAATTTTACATAACAATTAAGTGCACTTAAAAATAAAATTTTAGAAATTTATTCAAAATTTTTGGATGAGATTTAGACCTCTTAAAAAATTCACCCAAGTAGAAATCACCTTGGAAATTCAAGAATTTTTAGAAACCAAATCATGACTTGAACCCTAAATGAAAAGTGCTCCAAATAAATTCCTGAGCTTGTACAAAAATTCTCAAAAATGTTTAAGCTCGGGAAGTGTACCATTTAATTGAATTACATATGGGTTTTGACTAATAGCAAAATAAAAAAAATAAACAACTTTGACTGTTGCCGGACGGGCTACAGTGCCCGCCGCTCGCCCGACCGAACGGCGGGCGGCAGGACACCGCCCTGCCTGGCACGGCCTTTATTTGGCGCACGTCGCCGCATTCAAGTGTTGCCCGGTGCCCTCTCCTCTCTCTCCCTCACTCTCCGTCACTCTCTCTCTCACTGCCCCGCCGCCCACGCGCGCCGCTCGAGCACCCCGGCATGGCCGGCCACGTCGGCCATACTCCTCCTCCCCCCCCCCCTATTTTTCCCTACTCCGAGCTCCTATAAAACGGCACATCCCTTCTCCTTCTCCCCCCTTTTCCTCCTTGCTTCACCGTGCAGCGCGAGTTCCTTCCTCCCTGCTCAGTGCGCCCCCGCCATTGCCACCCCACGTCGACAGATCACGCCGGCAGTTCCCGAGCCTTGCCACCTTGCCGCCCTACCTCCCCTCGACCTCCTGCTGCTCTCCAACCATCAACCCCACCGGCCGTGCCTTAGTTTCGCCGGAACGCCGCAGCCTTCTTCTCGGCCAGAGAGCAACGCCGGCGGCCACAATTTCGTGAAATTCCTCGCCACGGTACAACGATTCTCCAATTCTTCTTGCCGGTTGTCAGCTCTCATCCTTGCACAACCACTTGACATGATCTCGGCCACAGGTGAACACCAGTGCGGACGAACGCCTTGCGCCGCCGTCGGTCTCCACTAGAACCGCCACCAGAGCTCCACGTCGCCGGCCTTGTTCCCCTCTTCCCCGTGGCCTCCATTCTCCACAAATCGGTGCATAGACTCGAGGTGAAGCTCCACGGCGGCTCCATCCCTGCCCTAACCCTCTTCTCCGGCGAGAATTTCACCGGAGCTCCGCCCCCTGCCGTGCCGCCCCTGTTCTGCCACTATTCTATTAATTTTTCTAATTTCCTTTAATTAGCCAAAGATTGTTAGGCATGTAACAAATCATGGAAAAATCTAAAAATGCCAAATATAATTTAATTTGAATCCATGAACACTGAGCTAATTTTCTGTTAAAGCACTTTTTCGAAATTGTACAAAAATTTCAACAATTAATTAGAACACTCCTTTCTGTTTTTGAATTCTAATTTGAATTCTAGAACAATGATAGGGCTAATCTTTGATCCACAAATACTTCATGGTATACACACCCTCTGGAATTTTAGAAAGATTTTAGGACCACGAAGTTGCATCTAACCCTTTTAAAATACTTCAATCTGCCTAATTAAAATACTATTTTCTAAAGTACATTGTACAAGTCATCCAAAAGATTAGACCCAAAAGCAAAGTTTTAGATTTGGTGCTCATGAATGTCCACATAAAATTTCATAATTTTATTCTAAGATTTACTATGGCTTTCTGATTTTATAAGATTTAAAAACAGGAACTTTGATGAATTTTTATAAAATCTAAAAAATTCATCTAGGCCCCACCCAAAGCTCAAAATGCTTATTTTAGAAAGTTCTATCAATTACAAATAATCTTGAGGTGGAATTAAAATTTTCATTTTAACCCTAGTTTAATAGTCGAAGAAATTAAATAATGTTTGACCGATGAAAAATGTCGAATTAACCTTAAATAAAGTTGAAGTTGTGGAACATGTCAACTGAAAGTCACCTCATGAGAATTTGAATAGATTTCTTTGAACATCATTCACAGGTTAGGCATTGAATTTAATCGACGGCGTCGAGTAATTAGGGTTAACCCTAATTATAGGCGTCGCCGATCGAAACCCTAGGTTACTATTGGTAAAGGCAATGAGTTTCTTTTCAATTAAACTTATCTTAATCATACTGCATCATGTAGATTTTGAAGCTCACGAAGTAGCTGCATATCCAGTCACCTCGACCTCCGAAGAAGAAGTCTTCAACAATGCCGGAGAACCAGGCAAGCCCCGGTGCACAACTGTTGTTTAAAATTTTCTTTTATAACTCAGTGTGTCTTGTTTGTGCATTAAGTGCTAGGAGTTGATTGAAACCATAGTTGCATGTGTTTCCCATAGGAAACCCTGACGGTAGCTTGTATAGACACCCTTAGTATGCTATGCTTAGCAGATAATTGCCGGTAGAAGTCAAGCAGAGTGGACGCTGCTCGCGAGTGGTAGGATATTGAATGAAACGATTTCATGAGATGTGCCACATGATTGTGAATAAGTAAGAAAGATAAAAGATTGAGGGTCAGACCGGGTATAAGTAGGTCGGCAACGGGTGTGGGACCAGGGCGACCGTAGTCTGGTCTGATCCGTGTGGCACAGCTGGGCAAGTATTGAATGTACTAATCATATGCTGGGTGTTATGGGCCCCGGTAAACCTACGTAGCCGAGTGATTGCAATGTCGAACCTGCCCTACGGTGTCTGACTAGGAGGAGATCTGGGGTGGGCAGTGTGGGAACTCTACAAAAACCGTCTGGGACGTGTTGTCTGGTGGGATGTGGTGCTGCTAAGGCAGGCGTAGGAGGGAATTGACGTTGCAGGAGCTGGTGTGAACGGTTGCCACGTGCGAGTCTGGGACACGCACCTGTCGTACGATTAGGTTAATCCTGCAGAGGTATAAAAATCGGTTTGAACCGCTGTCGCTCTCAGCTATGAGTTTGCTTGAACTCTCTGTCACATTCTAGTAAATAGGTTGAGAAACAATGAGGATGAATTATGATTATTACTATTGCTATTCTTGGTTTCTATTATGTTTGATTAGTTCAGGGCGAACTAAATTTATATCCTAATCACTTAATCTGGTGCTAAAATTTGACCAAGAGTAGCACAGGCTTGCGAGTCCGTTTTGGCAAGTAAACCCACCTGAGTCAGCCAGCATGTCTAGGAGTCGGCTGTAGTCAGCCACGTTGACGGGTAAGTCTTGTTGAGCTTCTTAGAAGCTCACGCGTTAGCGATATGTGGTTTTCAGGCACCGTCAAGCAGGACCAAGCAGGTAGCTTCCATTGGGAGGAGCCTCTCCCCGAGATCGGGAACCTCCAGTGGGAGTTGTGCGAGTCGCCGCAGGAACATTGAAGTGGCTAGTAGCATGACGCCCTTGGGCACGGCGTATGCTTTTGCGTAAGTTCGAGTGTCGGAGTCTGTAATCGATGAAGTCTTCCGCAGTTGTATTTTTCTAAAACTTCGTGCACTCTGATTCACTCTAAGACTTAAGTTTCAAACTATGAACCCATGATGTATTAAGTTCTCTCTCCTTGTAAATCATTGCTGTTTATTCCTGCCTGTGTTGTATCGTGTGTACGCTCGCTTCACCGAGCGTTGCCCAACAGGATCCTGACTCAACGACTGACCGGATCCGTCCCGAGACGAGGTTTTCTGGGCGGGTCCGTGTCACATCATGTAGATTCTGAAGCGCACAAAGTAGCTGCAGAGCCCGGTTTCTCGACGTCCGCAGAAGAAATCAACGTCAACAGCACCGGAGAACCAGGCAAGCCCCGGTGTACAACCAAGATTTTAAACTTTTCTTTTATAACTAAGTGTCATGTTTGTGCATTAAGTGCTAGGAGTTGATTGAAACCTTAGTTGCATTGTTTCATAGGAACCCTAACGGTAGCTGGTATAGATACCCCTTAGTATGCTATGCTTAGCTTATACTTACCGGTTGAAGTCGGGCAGAGAGGACGCTACTCGTGATTGGTAGGGTGTTGTTTGAAACTACCACCTGAAACATGACACATGGTTGTGAATAATTAAAAAAAGATAAAAGATTGAGGGTCAGACAGGGTACAAGTAGGTCGGCGACTGGTCCGGGACCAGGGTGACCGTAGTCTTGTCTAATCGTGTGACACAGTTGGGCAAGTTTTGAATGTACTAATCATATGCTGGGAATAATGGGGCCCAGTAAACCTACATAGCCTAGTGATTGCAAAGTCGAACCTGCCCCTACGGTGTCTGATTCGGAGGCGATCTGGTGCGGACAGCGTGGGAACTCCACAGAAACCGTCTGGGACGTGTTGTCTGGTGAATGCGGTGCTGCTAGGCAGGCATAGGAGGGAATTAACTTTACTAGACCTGGTGTGAACGGTTGCCACGTGCGGTCTGGGACGCGCACGTATGATTAGGTTAACCCTGCAGAGGTATAAAAATCGGTTTGAATCGCTGTCGCTCTTAGCTATGTGTTTACTTGAACTCTCTGTCACATTACAATTAAGAAAACTGAGATTCCATGATGAGAATGATTATTATTGTATATTACATTGCTCTAGTTATGATGCTTAGATCAGTGCTAACTAAAGTTACCATTCTAATCACTAATGTGAGCTAAAATTGGACCAAGATTAGTTCAGGATCTGCGAGTCATTTTGGCAAGGTAAACCCACCCGAGTCAGCCAGCATGTTTAGGTGTCGGCTGTAGTCAGCCAATTTGACGAGTCAGCCTTGCTGAGCTTCTTAGAAGCTCACGCTTGTGCGATATGTGGATTTCAGGCGCCAACATGCAGAACCAAGATGATAGCATCCACTGGGAGGAATCTCACCCCGAGGTTGGGAACCTCTAGTGGGAACTATGCGAGTCGCCACAGTAACATTGAAGTGGCCAGTAGCATGACGCCCCTGAGCACGGTGCATGCTTTTGCATAAGTGTGAGTTTCGGAGTCTGTAAAAGATCGAGTCTTCCGCTGTTATGTTTTCAAAAATTCATTTGAATACTCTGAATCATTTGTAAGACTTAAGTTTCAATCTATGAATTAATATTGCATTAAATTCTCTCTCCTTATAAGTTATTACTGTTTATTCCTGCCTGTGTTGTATTGTGTATACGCTCGCTTCGCCGAGCGTTGCCCAACAGGATCCTGGCTCAACGACGGCAGGATCCGTCCCGAAGTGGGGCGGGTCCACGTCACTTCCCAAGCCATGGCATTGGTCTTTGCCTCACGTGTCCATATACATCTCAGCAGAACGGACATGCCGAGCGCATGATTCGCACTTTGAATGACAGCATGTGCACAATGATTCTCCATGCTACCGCCCCGTCGTCGTTCTGGCCTGATGCGCTAGCCATAGCCACGAACCTGATCAACCGGTGCCCTTGCTGTGTACGCAGCAACTTAACACTGATGAGGACATCACACCCATGGATACACACAATAATTCTCCCGCTGCTACAAATGAAGGTCCAATCACCAGAGCTCGCGCCCGTCAACTTAATATAGAGGTGAGCTCGTTCCTTAGCACTCCATTATGAATTCTTGAGGATAGATTACTACCTAATGATGTTATTATGATTAGGAACCATGGAGAGGTTAGAGGAACGATGGAAGACCAGGTTGGAGTCAGCCAAGGACGTCCAAGCCAAGTCGGAGGCCCAGCCCACGTCGACTTCGAATCCAATTCGGAGTCCAGGAGCAGTCTCCACTAAAATACGGACTCCGTTTTGGGCGATCTACCACTTTACGAAAAGAGGACAAGAACATCTTTCCGACGGGACCAATCCCATGTCCAAATTCCTTCGGAGTCGACAGGAATCGCCAAAACAGTGAGCCGTCCAGAATCTGTCAGGGTGCTGCGACACCGATTTTGGGCCGGATGGCCTTGTATCGAGTTAGAGTCCATTAGGGTTTCGTCCAGGGGGACTCGCACGTCCCCAAGTCCTTTATATTCAGTCATCACCCCTCCATTAGAGTCGGGTTTTGCTTAGATTATTTCTGTATACACATATTCGCCGTTTCATCGGTTTGTGAGACCTCATCTTGTGAATTTAATCTATATCTGCAAATTTGGTTGCTTTCTACTTTGTTCTTGCTTGTGTTCTTTGATTCGCAGGCAAGGATTAGCCTTCTCGGTGAGGTCATCCGTGTTCGCGCGGGTGATAACCAGAGGAGACGTGGTGCTGCGGTTGCAGGGTTCGGGACGTGCCATTCGGAAGCCAGATCGATTTGTGTCGCGACTCCGCCCAAATCGTTGATTATCAGAACCTGTAGGAAGATCGGGACCCCGTTCCCCATCAAGTGGTAATCAAAGCTTCAGGTGTTCCCTCAGGTTCGCCTTTGTTTACCCTAATTTCTTGTTTCGTTTCATCCTATAGTCCATAAAAAAAAAGCCAAAAATAGAATCGTAGTTTTAGGTTACATCCTGTCTAAAACCGTATTTATCCATTGCATATTTCAATTTCAGAGTCCGTAGTGTTGAGTTCGTGTCCTTAGTTACGTTTTGTTGCTGGTTTAGATCGTGTCTTGTTACGGTTTGTTTTGCTTCCGCCGCCTTGTGTGAAACCCTAGCCGTTAAATTTTTTTTCTCACCCTGATCCCACCCTGAATTTAGTTTGTTACATCACATCTGTTACTTATTTTGACCACCCACCATTAGTTTCCACCTTTTACACAGCTTCCGCCATCGAATTTCTTGTTTTTTCGCGACCCGACTCATTGTCTGCCGTAATACGCATGCTGATTCGAACACCCTTCCATAGAACGGCCATAACTTTTGCATACGAACGCGAAATCAGGCAAACTTTATATGCAAAACGATCGGCACGAAATTTCGCATTTGATTTCACCTCGCTTCGCTGGGTTTGCCGCTTTTAGAATCCCAAAATTCACCCTGGAAGGTACACATATCGGAGGCCGAACGTTCTGCCCCAACTTTCAGGCAGCTTCGGAAATTTCCATAGACCACATATTTGATCCAGTTGATCTGCAAATCTGTATGGTTCCTATTTCTATGCTTTGCTTGGCAAAAAAAATATCAAAAAAATAAAAGAAAAAAATAAAAATATTTTGGTGTCAAAATTTCAAGTTTTTGTCAAAAATATCAAGTACCGGTAGAGAGAGTTCTATTGGTGACAGCAAAAGCATTAGCGATGGAGCATAGAATTGGGTGACATACTATATTTGGCAAGCGTTTGGGCTGAATTGAGTTTCCTTTCACTACGTAAGAAAAACACATCAGTGACGGCTAACAAACAAAATAGGTGTCGGTTGCGGCAACCGTCACCTCGGAGAAGTCACCGATATGAAGCAAAAAGGTGACGGTTGAGCGACCGTCACCTGGTGTAACGTCCGGATGACGGGTGAAAAATAACAAACGTCACTTACATGCACATAGAGATGACGGTTAACACTGCCAACCGTCACCTGTATTCATACAAAGATGTGACGGATGACAATTTCAACCGTCACTTGTCTGGAGACATAAGTGACGGTTCACGTACCAACCGTCACTTGGATATGCAGATGACGGTTCGTCTTTCTAACCGTCACATTTTTTCATATATAGAAGTGACGGTTGAGTATTTTAACCGTCACTTATCTGTAGACACAGGTGACGGGTGAAATAGTAACCGTCACTGTTGTGGGTAGCGTCACTTGTATTCATATAAGCAGTAACGGTTTAGATTTGTTAAGCGTCACTTTGTTAGATATAGGTATCGGTTTATTCCTGTTAACCGTCACCTGTTGTTTTCCCACACCTACAGATTTAACAGGCAGCCTATTGCATCCAGGAGATGTTCCTAGATTTGGCATCATACAAACAATCATTTTGTCATTCCATCACAGACACAGATATCAAGAGATAATCCACAACACAGATATTCATACCAACAACCATTCCATCATTTCATCACACCCAATATGCTACTATCACCAGACCAGATATCAAAAATATATGACAAAAAGTAGCCTGTTGCATCCAGGAGATGTTTCTACATTTGGCATCATACAAACAATTCATTACATTACAGATTGATATCAAGAGATATCATTGGCTTGACAAAAGAACTCGCCTGTCTTTATAATGCACTCAGTGACTAGGAAAGAGGCTATTTTGTCCCTAATGTTGTGCAACACTCTTTGCTCAAGGTTTGACTCCAAAATTGTGATGTCCTACAACAAAAAGTAATTACTATCAGCACAATGCACATTTTGGAAAAAGAAATGACTAGAAAAATTAATGGAAGCTATATGATTTACATACTGACTAAAATATGGCATGATACTTACATTAAGACTCTTGCCATTCATACATTCTGCTGCAATAATAAGTATGTGTTGTGCAACATAGAAGCCACAAGTGCTGCCCGTAGGTTGTTGATGGCACTGAAATGACCAAATATACAAAATGGGTCACATGAAAGACTAATATTTTGAAATTTAAATGAGTGGAATACTAATTTACACCTGGAAGCTAGTGACGTGCGATAGCTTAGGATATGAAGCACCATGTGGGTTAGCTCCCATGCACCGACACATGTATGTGTCATAAGCCCTAATTGCAAAGGATAGATGAAAAATCAACATTTAAGAAATTTAGGAGCCCCTGAAACATGTTATATATATGTAAGATGTAACTGAAGTTCAGAATCATTCATACTCATTTATGAGCCCTGTAATGCAACTGTAGTCACGTTCAAGCGTAGCACCATCTATTCCTAGCGGTCTTGAGGAATCGAGGTACCACACAGTGTGGAGCTTGAGTGACATGACTATTAGAACCCAGTGGCCACCTGTGTTGTGGGGGAACATGATGTATTCCTTGGTCTTATGGGTCCGGATCACCTTAACCACATGCAGCACCACATCTTGCCAATCGCTGAGTATAGTGTTCTGTATTAGAAAGCCTGGATCAACAAATGCACATGGGATCTTTTTGTTCTTCATCTCTTTTATCATAAGCCTGCACATATTAGAATTCATATTAGGCAACAGAAAACTCTAAGTTTCATAATTAGGATTAGCTTCAAGTAAAGTGAAAACCAAAGTATTAGCATGCATGTTGATCCTATCTTCAAAATACCATATCCAAATGTTGATGAAAGTACTCATGATGAACAAACTAAATCAATATGTAATGTAAAACTATACAATTGGTTGAACAATTTTAAAAAAAAGGTTCAGCATGCAGGTGTCAAAGATGATCCATCCATACTTGAGCATAATTGAGCCACCCTTCTGATCCTTACTTTTCAACCATGGAATAAATAAACTAATAGTAATAGATGGACAAACTTACAGGACGAAGCATCGTAGTAACGACACATCCAATGCACCGAGATTGAACAAGTCGAACAAGTCAGCAAAGGTCACTGAAATGTAGCCTTCACTCAACAGGTGATGAGTGCCATACTTTAGCACAATTGAGCCACCCTTCTGATCCTTACGTTGCATGTAGTAATTATGAAGCTCAATACATGCTTGTCCAGCATTGCGAAGGTCATCTACATTCATCATCGGCTTGCCAGCCATGTAACCGGGGTTATCTTGAATCCATTCCTTCCGTACCTGTGCACGAGCAGTGGTCTTCTCTTGGGGTTGCTTCTTTGTTTTCTTCTTTAATGCATGTTGAGGTTTTGATGGTGCTGCTTGTTGAGGTTTTGGTGCTACTGCTGATTCTTGAGCTTTTGATGGTGCTGCCTTTTGAGATTTTGGTGCTGCTGGCTGTTGAGTTTTTCGTGGTGCTGCTTTTTGAGGTTTTGGGGCTGGCTCATCTAGGTGAGCTGGAGGGTCTGGAGTCGGCACATGAACTGCTGTTTGAATCTGGTGTGGAGAATCATGTGCACTTGTTGAATCCGGTGCCGAGGCATCGTTGGAGGTAACAACGATGTGGCACTTCCTCCACTGAACCCTTCCATACTGAGCATCCCCTAGAGTGATGGTCTCATCATTAGGGGGCACCTCCAATCTATAGTTGGTTGCATCATTATCCACGAAATCTAAAAGCACAACAGCATAGCCTTGACGAACGGGGCATCCGCAAAGAGTCTGCACACTAGGAAGTACTCGTCCCTTAGCAACCTCTATGACATGACCACTTACATTCAGCATAAGGTTGCAATGTGCCGGATTTTTCAGTTGATCAATTGTATCCAGTGTATGTACTACCTGCGAGGCCATGTGATTATCAGCGGACGCTGAGCTGCTGTTTACATCAACTCCTGGCAGCAACATGGGTGGCAATGGGATGGTTAAGCCCTGTGATTGAAACCAAGCTTGCAAAGACCCCAAAACATTTTGGGTCACTCGCCTTGTAATAGCTTCTTCATCCAGCTTCGAAGATGTCTTCCTCTTCTTCCACATTGCCCGATCCTCAGGAAAACCTGTCTTCCAACACTTGTAAGCTGACACACCTCGAACACGTCCTGGATGCTCTGCAGTTCCCAATGCCAATGTCAGAGTGTCATTCTCTCTACTGCCAATTTTTGATGGATCGCTTGCAATCTGTTTCACCCTCTCTGCCACTTCCTGGGTCTCCGAGCTCGAAAAGGTGATTTCACCACTGTCTGTCAAAGAGCCCCTTGCTCGCAGATAAGACCGTGACCGCCCAGGGAATTGTAACCAAGGGTTCTCACGACCTTCCTCCGCTAACTTCTGATCCTCGGCCTCCCATTGTGCCTGTTTTCCCAAATACCCGGCCGGACCAAGATGATGGTTCAATGTATTCTTAGCTCGAATGGCCTTCATTTCCTTACTCTCCTTTTGAAAGTCCTCAGTCCTCTTCATCTCTACAAATCTGTCCCAATCTTCTCTTGATAGAAATTTGTAGTCTGCAAGAGGATCTTTGCCTTGTCTCATGTAATCATTGATCAGATCACTCCGGAAGCGTCTTGCAAGTTTGCTAATCTTCCTCATACAAAAACTGAACCCTACTTCTTGCAAGTCCTGAGGGTACAGAACAAATTCCTGCACTACTACAAAAAGGGCCTTCTGCTGACTTTCATCTAGAGCGTCAAACGATGGTATGAGTATTGAAACCTTCTCACGAGCACAGAGGCCGCAGACCGTACTCAATTTGGAATTAATTGCTAGGTCCACAGGCTGGCCATCATTTTGCACATCCGTAACAACCACCTGGTCAATTGGCCATCGTGTCACTGTCCTTTTCTTCCTTGGCTTTTTCGTTGGCCGAACAGTTACTTCACCTACTTCTGTAGCAACATAAGGGCTTCGAGCTTCATCAGAACCATGATCACTAGAAGAATGAGCATCTGACATCTTGCTATCTACACACATAGAAAAGAGTCAATCATTCAAGTGGCGGGGAGGAGCTAGTACAGTTCATGTCGTTGGAGTTTTTGCATTTACATACCTGCAGCAGTAACCTTCTAAACACAGAGGGGAGGGAGGAGCTCGTCGGTGCAGAGGGGAGGAAGGAGCTCGTCGGCGCAGAGGGGAGGGAGGAGCTCGTCGGTGCAGAGGATAGGAGCACAGGGGACGAGTTCGACGGAGGAAGGGAGGAGGTCACCGGCCCACGAGCTCACGTGGTCGTCGGCGGCGGCGGCAGGGTGGTCGGTGCCCTAACCCTAACTGACGACGGACTCCTGGAGGCGGAGGCCGCGATCGTGGAGGCGCAAGCGGCGTGCAGAGGTGGGGAGTGGAGGCGGAGAGGCAGCGTGCGGAGGTGGCGTGCAGAAGTGGGGATCGGAGGCGGAGAGGCAGCGTGCGGAGGTGGCGCGAAGCGGAGGTGCAGAGAGGTGGCGCGCGATGGAGAGGCAAGTGCTGAGGCGGAGGCGGGCAATTTCAGATTTTGAGAAGGAGACAAAGGTGACGGTTAAAGATACAAAACCGTCACTTGGACTACACAAAACGGTGACGGCTCGAAATATAAACCGTCACTTGGGCACAAAAGTGACGGCTACAAAACCAACCGTCACTTGGACTACGTACAAAGGTGACGGTTTCAAACACCAACCGTCACTCGGACAAACAGGTGACGGTTGAGCATCCAGCCGTCACTTGGACTACAAATAGAGGTGACGGTTTAACATACAACCGTCACCTGGACTACACAGAAAGGTGACGGTTGTCACTTTCAGCCGTCACTTGGTTGAAGTATCTGTTTCCAAAACATAACAGAACCATCTCAGTATCTATTTTCAGAACAGATAGCAGTAGAAAGCAAGTCTAAAATCATTGCAGGATCACAGAACATCCAAATTTTTTAAGCACATCACAAATAAATCAGGCAACCACATAGAACAATAATTTACCAAAATACATCTAATAATAATAATAATAATAATTAATAACAACAATAATACTTCAGTACATGTTCAAATAATTCAAATTGTTACAGAATATAAAGTGATCATGGCTTCTTCTTTCTCCTTTTGCCTCGACGTTTACATGATTTGTTCACTTTGATCTCTTCATTGTGGTCAGCACGTATGTATGGAGTTGGGTTGTTCAATGCCGGTAGTCTTGGCATCACATCAGCTGCGAAAGGAGGAACTTCATCAAACTGATCAAACTCTTCCTCGTCTAGAGCATTCTCAACCCCAACAATTCGTCTCTTTCCTGAAAGAACAACATGAAGTTTCTTGTTTGTAGTGTCGGTAACATAAAACACTTGTCGAACATGTTTGGCGAGCACGAAAGGTTCAGACTTGTAACCTACACATTTCAGGTCAACACTAGTGAATCCATACTTATCCTTTATGACACCCTTGTTCCCATCTATCCAACGGCAACAAAAGAGGGTTTCCTTAAAACCGATATAGTTCAACTCCCAAATCTCCTCTATTTGACCGTAGTATGGGCACCGGTGTTCACCATTCTCATCATAAGCATCAACACACACCCCACTGTTTTGATATGCACTTTTCTCATCTCGACGAACAGTCTGAAATGTGTAACCATTTATATCATATCCTTGATATGTCACAATGGTTGATATCGGACCAGCAGCAAGTAGTTTGAGTACTTCACTTGTTGGGGCTGTGGATTTAGACACTTGATCACGAAACCAAACGCTAAATGTCCTCGAATGCTCGTTTGCCAACCAATATTGGTTACGATCTGGATTTTCAAGAAGCAATGTCCCCTTGTGCTCTTCAACATAAGCAGACACTTCACTTGATTGTTGCAACACGAGGAAATGAGCTTTCTGAAAAGATGCCCGGTCAGGAGTTATTGCCTTCTTCCCTAAGGTCCCTTTACCATGGAGCCTCCCGTCATGTCGAGACCTTGGCACACCAATTGGGTTGTCTGGGTCAACGTAATCAAGTGCCCACTCGAGCACTTCCTCCGTAGTGTACCCATTTACAATGGAGCCCTCTGGATAAGCTCGATTCCGGACAAAGGCCTTTAGGATCCCATTGAATCTCTCGTATGCGTACATCTGATGTAAGAACACAGGGCCCAGTAACTTGATCTCCTTCACAAGATGAGCAGTGAGATGGAGAGACATATCAAAAAAGGTTGGTGGGAAATACATCTCCAAGAGGCATAAAGTCTCAAAGTGTCTTTTCTCAAGCACCTCTAGTGAATCGAGATCAAGTACTTTCTGAGATATTGCATTGAAGAAGAAGCAAAGGCTCATGATAGCCTCCCTCACGTTGATCGGTAGAATATTCCTTATTGCAACCGCAATCATCTGTGTTAACAGCACATGGCAATCATGAGATTTCGTTCCAGGTGCCAGCTTTAGCTCCGTCGGTGAAATAAGCCTTCCGATGTTGGATGAGTACCCTGATGGCACCTTAACACTCTGCAAGAACTCACAAAACTCCTTTTTCTCATTCTTAGAGAGGGTGATGCAAGCTGTCGGTAGAGCACCATTTGTATCATCTCTATAGAGCTCTGGCCTTATTCCCATATCTTTGAGGTCAGCTCGTGCATTTTCATGGTCCTTAGATTTACCTGGTACATTCAGAAGTGTACCAACAAGGCTGTCACATACATTCTTCTCGAGGTGCATCACATCGATGGAGTGGCGAGTATCTAATTCTTTCCAATATGGTAACTCCCATAGAATCGACTGTTTATTCCAAGGCCCTTTATTATCATTATTTGACGACCTTTTTCTCTTCCCAAGGATAACTTTGAGATCCTTAACCTGACTATAGACATCTTCCCCTTTGATATGCCTTGGAGGCGGCTCCTTCTCAATGTTCCCATCAAATTGAGCCTTCATCTTCCGAAAGGCGTGTCTCATGGGAAGAAAACGTCGATGCCTCATATAAACTATTTTTCTTGAGTTGTTCAAGTATGTACACTCCGTTTTGTCCAGGCAATGGGGGCAGCCAGAACCTAGCCTTTTACTCTGACCTGACAAGTTGCGTTGTGCCGGCAAATCACTAATCGTGACAAATAGAATGACACGTAAAATAAAGTACTCACGCTTGTCCTCATCCCAAACCTCAACCCCTTTGCACCACAAGGTCAGCAAATCATCAATCAAAGGCCTCAAATATGTGTCAATATCGTTTCCAGGCTCATGAGGGCCCGGTATCAAGGCTGCCAACATGATGTACTTCCGTTTGTTGCACAACCATGGTGGAAGGTTGTATATTGTTAAGACAACAGGCCATGTGCTATGAGGGCTGTTGTTAGCGAACGGGTTCATCCCATCAGTGCTTAATGCAATCCTAATGTTCCTCGGATCATCGGCAAATGCTTTATGTCTCGAGTTAATGTTTTGCCATTGTGAGGAATCAGCAGGGTGTCGAAGCATCCCATCATTCTTGTGGCCCTCTTTATGCCATCGAAGCAACCGAGACTCCTTCTTATTTGCAAACCAACGCTTCAAACGGGGAATTATAGGAAGGTACCAGAACGCCTTCTTAGGAGGGCCTCTCTTAATAGTGTTGTCCTCTAGACCATCATCTTTCTTCCTCTTGTATCGTTCGAGTCCACAGATGCAACACTTATCCAAGTCCTCATATTCACCACGATAGAGTATACAATCATTCTTGCACGCATGTATTTTTTCAACTTCCAACCCAAGAGGACAAATAATCTGCTTTGCCTCGTAGACAGTCTCTGGCACCAAGTTCCCCTGTGGCAACATATCCCTCAGGAGATCTAACAAAGCATGGAAGCTCCTATCGGTCCACCCATGGCTTGCCTTCAATTGCAGAAGCTTTAGTGTAGCAAAGAGTCGAGTGTACCTAGGTTCACAACCAGGGAAAAAAGGTCTCTTGGACTCCATTATCAGCTTGCGAAACTTTGCCAACTCTCCATCGTTGTACTCATCATGTCGCTCGGCATTCCGCAGCATCTCATTAACATTCTCCACATGATCCTCAATGTTCTCCTTAGTGAAAGCTAAGGCATCTACATCCGAGGGGTCACACCCAATGTCATCAAACAATATTTCTTCACCATCATCACATTCTGAATGTGCTTGACCCATATCACTGGTTGAAACTGGAATTTGATCCCTCTCCGCTTCCACTTCATTAAGACCTTCTTCCCCATGCTTGTTCCAACAAGCATAGTTTTTCATAAATCCACGCATAAACAGGTGTATCTCAATCATGTCCGACTGCGTAAACTTCTTCTGATTTTTGCAATCACGACATGGACAACAAATAGCATTCTGGCCACTTTCTTCTCTATACCTTCTAGCAAATCTGACAAAAGACTTCACTCCTTTTAGGTACTCATCTGAAATTTTGTCAGGATACATCCAGCTTCGGTCCATCTCTGCTCATATAAAAATTTATTCAGCATACATCAAAGCATCACAAACAGACATTTCTAAGCAAATGGTTTACTCATGAGTGATGATTAGTGGTCAAAATCCACAAGATTTAGCACAAACTAACCTTACCACAGGAAAGAAATCGACAAAATCGTCCTTGGAGTGTCCGTCGCGACCATAAATACCAAAAATGAGGAAAGAGATGTAAAGAAAAGAAAGAGGTGATGGCTGACAATATTCAGCCGTCATTTATATTCATCAACAAAAATAAATGACGGTTAACTTAAAAGATCGTCACTGCTGAGTAATAATAAAGGGGACGGACCATAAATGTCAACCGTCACTTGTATTATCAACAAAACTAAGTGACGGTTAACTAATAAAGCGTCACCAATATTAATAATACAGGTGACGGGCCATAATACGAACCGTCACCTCTATTCATCAAAACACATAAGTGACGGTTAAAATAGTAAACCGTCACCTGTAAGTGATAATACAGGTGACGGTCTATATGTTAACCGTCACTTGTATTCGTCAACTCAAAAAAGTGACGTTTGGTAATTTTGGCCGTCACCTTGCTGTTCTATGTGGGAGGCTGGTTCAGTAGTGGGTAACGGTTAGCAATTATAAACCGTTACCTTTGTAATACAGGTAACGGTTGACATTGTGGTGTCACTTATGTGCCGTCACTATTGGGCGTTTCTTACGTAGTGTTTGCCTATTGATCTTTGTTGCTGTTTTTCCTATACATCATCTTTGTCCACGTATCATAACTGTTATAGGACACATTTGGCCAGCAATTAGTACCAATACTTGGGACACTTATTCAGTATTACTATCTGTTTTCGATCTGTGTTCTACTCGCATATATATTGGCCTTCCAAGCTCCACATAACCCTTCTGAACGGGCACAGATTCTTCACCCTGTAATCGCCGGATCACTTCTCCCAGGTATCTTGTTTTGTGTTCACTTAGATCTTTGCAAGAACTTGGTTTGAAACTTCCTGTTGCAGTCTGAGAGTACCACAATCCTAACACAGTAGTTGGTAGGGATAACCTTTGTCTATTTCTTCTGTGTTTTGTTTTTCTTTCATCATGTCAGCAGGTGACGAATCGGCGAGCCCAACGGGCTTCAACGAGTGTGTCAGCCAAGACCAGATGAAGGGAGCAATTGACAAGGCGCTGGAGGGCATCGATGAGAAGATCATTGATGCTGTGACGAAGAACTTAGGCCCTGTTCTTGGCGGCCTTACCACTCAATTGGCCGCCATCGCTACGCGACTTGATGTGTTGGAGCGGCGTCCACCTGCCGGCAACCACAACGACGACGACGACGTCGACGACACTATCTATGATACCGATGGCAACATTGACGACCGTGCAACTCAGGGAGCTCGCCTTCGACGTCGACTATGCCGTAACCGTCACGGCATGGGAGGTAACAACAACAATCAACATGCTCGCCCTCATGATGATCCATTTGCTAAGGTTAAATTTTCCATACCACCATTCTCTGGTTTATATGATGCTGAAAAATATCTTGATTGGGAGATGACGGTAGAGTAGAAATTTAGTTCCCATCTAGTTCCTGAACAACATAGGGTTCGACAAGCTACTAGTGAGTTTAAGGACTTTGCTATTATTTGGTGGACTGGTTTAGCTGCTGTCGGACGTTTACCTGTCACTTGGGATGCTTTAAAAACAGCTATGCGTGATCGTTTTGTTCCTCCTTCTTTTCAGCGAGATATGCGTCTCAAACTACAGCGTTTAGAGCAAGGTAGTAATTCCGTCCAGGATTATTATGCTGAGCTACAGAAGGGCATGATGCGTTGTGGGGTAGTTGAGGATAATGAGGATAAAATTTGTCATTTTTAGGGGGGACTGAGGTGTGAAATTCAAGATATTATTGATTATAAAACCTTTAACAATGTCAACGAATTGTTTCACATAGCTATGCTTGCAGAGAAGGAATTGCAGGAAAGACAGGAAGCAGCAAAGACAAGAACCAGTCGCTCCTTCACGCCCACTACAAGAGATGTTGTCTTCTGTGATGTTTTAATAATGTCACAAATGGTATAAAATTCGTCACTATTTTCTAATTATGACGTCCCTGTGACAAAACTCTAAACGTCACAGAATCTATGTGGCATTATATGGTTAGTGACGTTTTATATTTGTTTCGTCACTGTTATATAGTGATGTTTCATACTTTGTCACTATTTAATGACGCTATGTTTTCATCACTAGAGCTGTTTAATCGTCATAAAAGTAAAGGTACCATCTGACATGGCAAGCTGACGTGGCAAGCTCTTGCTGATGTGGCAGTTACTTTGTGACAATTCTGTGTCATAAAAAAATTAAGCAGTAGACCCATTAAGCACGTAGAACCAAGCCCATTCAGCGCCAAAATAGGCCCATTCAGCGCGTCAGAACAAGCCCATTAAGCATATCAAACTAGGCCCTAAAGAATTTGTCAAGCCCATATAACTGCAACAGATCTAAACAGGACAAGCCCATTTATAAATGTGATCCGACCCAGTTTAGCCAAACAGAAAAATGATTCCAGACATAAAACAAGCATTACCCCTAATAATCAATTACATTATAGACTTAACATTCAGTTTCAGGTCCAAATTACACAACCTAAACTCCAGATCCAGGTTACACATACCAGAAGTCCACAACAGAATAATTGAGACTCCAGATCCAGGTTACATATACTAGAAGTCCACAACAAAATACCAAGGTGTGTCCAACCACAACCAAGAAACAAAATAATAAGGCCAAGAACCTGCAAGTTGAGGAGCTACTACTTCTGTAGGCGAAGCAGTTGACGAAGAAGCGCATTAGTTTCCTCAGCATTCTTCTTCAGCGCCTCAATCTCTCTATCTTTTGCCTCCTGTGACTCCACTAACTTCTGCTCCAAAACTTGAATTTTATCATTAAGTGTAGCTGCACCTTTTTTCTCAGCCTCAACTTGAGCTTCAAGCTCTTGGACACGTTCGGCAAAAACTCCTTTAACACCTTTCTTCGTAGCAGCCTGCTCTAAACCGACATTTTGAAGGAATTTAGTTGATGGCAATACTGCAGCAACAGCTTCTATAGCAGTCTTTGGCACTTGACCTTCCTCTACATGTTCACCAACAATTGCCTCCATTCGGTCCTAACAATAGCAGGACATATTGGTTAAAGTACTTACAGATAACTAGCGACAAGAAAATGCAAGAAAAAGCAATGTCACATAGACATTGGAGCTAAAAGATTCATATAGTTCAGTGTTAGAGTGGAATAGCTAAAGAAACAATGTTGAACCATAAAAACTGTAGGTACAATATTTTTTACTGCAGAAACTATTGAATAAGATAGTACAGATTACATGTAATGCACACAGTATAATGTAATCCAAGAATTGCCAGCTAACAATGCCAATTTGAGCATAAGGAGGAAAACACACATAAATCAGATTACTGACCTAGTCCATAGCAAAACAATTTACAATGCAAGACAAAGAAACACAATGAATCATTATAACTGAATGTAATTCCTTGTGATGCACATAAACATGTACTGCACTTACAACAGCTTCCTTGACAGGGACACTAAACCCAGTCTTGCTGCTGTAATGGAACTCCTTGAAAAGATCAATTGCATTAGGTGGTGCATCTTGATATTTTTCTTGCTGCTTCTGAAAATACATACAAGTAATATCAGAACTTAGCCTAGTAAACCAGCATCCAAACCAAATTTTCCATGCACACAAAATGTTCATGTAACTTACCAATACACTTAAATGTGCATGGTAGCATCGAGAGCCTGTCCTCTGTTGGAATCGAACTTTCGCACGGCTCAGTTTGTTTGCCACACACTTGGCCTACAAAACAATTTAGATAATTACATAACCATTTTGATGTTTCAGCCTAGATCTTAGATAAATAAAGAATTAATGGGACTATGAAAATTTTCAAACATGTAGAATGAACATCTAAACCTAAAGTCAGCACCTTATGCTTTGAGGAGGCCCACATAGAACCAACTGGTGATTTTGTAGGCACTTCATTTGCCGGTTTACCATCAAAGTACTTCTTTTTCAGCCTATACCTCTGTTGTCTCTGACCAGACTTCAGCAAATCAGCACATGCATGAATATCTGTACTCTTTTTTTTTGTCAATGGCAAGATTAACCTACAAAAGCATATGAAACTCAGAAACAAGGCACTGGTAGCAAATAAATGTGTCTCGTACAGAAAATATATGGATGGAAAAAATAGCACTTACAGATATTTTTGTCATGAATTCTTCAAGGTAGGCACCATTCTTCTTGTATTTCTTCCAGTGCGGAAGGATTGGGATATGTTGGCGCAATACAATCCCACCTTCAGATGAAAACTTTGCAGCTTGAATTGGTGCTTCTGGACGCTTGGCCCCTTCAGCAATTTGCACAGGAATCTTAGAGCGTAATCCTCGACTAAGCCTATCCAATTCTTTCCCCATACTTAGACCTCTGTTAGATTGAGCTCCAAAGTCACTTTCAATACCTAAAAATAAATGAGGCAATTATTAGAAGGCTAGGTTAAGAAACAGAGATAAACAAACAATATTTCATCTAAAATTTGTGGTTTAATCTCATTGCAACATTTAATCAATAGAACTAGGGAAGGAGCAACTTGCCTTCATTGCAAATCAGGAACTGATCATCAGGTTGGGTAGCACAATCAGCAATTACAGATGGATCCTCTTCTGTGTTTGTGGTTGAACCCGTGAGACCTCCTCCACTTGCATCCACTTGAAGTTCCCTTGTTCTTTGCCTGGTCACTCTAACATGTTGGTCTTGCTGTTCAGGAGCCCTCACCCTCTTCAATCTGGAATTTCCACATTGCATGTTGCTCAGCATAGTGTTGTCAGGTGCATCTTCTTCTAAAACCTGCATGGATAAGATTTATGAATATATTGAATGGAAAAGGTGTATTATTACTGAGTACAACAAAGAAGATCGAAGAAAATCAGTTTAATCTTATTTACCTGATCACTTAAGCATTCTATGTCCTTCCTATTTGTAGCTTTACGAGCTGCAGCCTTGGAATATTTTCTGGACTGTCTGAAAAGCGAGGCTAATGGAGCCACACCAAGTCGCCGCATCCTTTCATTGTTTCTCATGATGTTTCGCAGCCTAAGGTTTTCATACTCACTCACTTCGTCCTCCTCTTTACATGCGTACATGAAACAAGCCAGCAGTAAGCACAGGATATTAACACGTGCAACTGAAATAGAGCTATGACAGAATTTACGATTTAAAAGACAATACATAGAAATAGGAAGTTATTTATGATGAAACGAATAATACATACAAAGGTAGTAGCCCTTTCAGTTCAATATAAGCTAATATATTACATTTGAACAATTTAAGCATTTCTCATATAACATTTAATAGCAATTTCTATGCCTTTCCTTTTGCATGCGTATGTGCAGTTTCTAAGTAAATATTAGAAGGGGGTCAGAGACACAAACATTTAGAAAAAATTAGGACAAACATTCAGAACGATAGCATATTCTTCAGTTTCTATTTCATTTAAAAACAAGTACTGTATATGGTAGTATGACCATCTAGAGGAACACGTATATCAATACACCGGCCAGATCAGGGGCACAACAACAAATTCGAGATATTTGGACTACAGAAAAGTATAAAGATATCAAAACCAACAGACGGGGGCACAACACAGGTTACCTAGTGCTGCTTGTGCTTGAAGCTTCCCTCCCGGAGGCATTTTGCATCGCTGTGGCCGTCACCGTCTCCTGCGAGGAGAGGCAAAAGGCAGAGGCCGTCACCGTCTCCTGCGAGGAGAGGCAGGAAGGCAGAGGCTGTCACCGTCTCCTTGCGTCTTGGGGTAGGAGGAGGCGATAGTGCTGGAAGGGATGAGATGAGGAGTGCTGCTGGAAAGGATGAGGTGTGTGGCAGCTGGAATGGATGAGCTGTGTGGCGCAGGTAGCGTTGCGAGAGCAACGGGTCCATATATACGAACGCCAAAAACCAATTACCCTCGATACAAAATGGAAGAGTGGAGGGTCGGTCTGGATAAAATCGGAATTTGCAACAAAATATTTTGAGCCGCCGGCGCGCCTCAGCGCGGGATGTAGTTACGGCGATGAAAATTTGGCGCCCAGAGCGAAAATTGATATGACGGACCCACACGTCATTGACAAGAGAAAGAAAAGTCGGTAACATCAAATTTTAAGAATATATGGTACGAAAATTTTCAAAAAAAAAAAAAAAAGAGTGAAATACACCAGAGGTTTATGAACTTGTTTAGCTGTGTCATTTAGGTCCATGAACTCCTAATTTACATTTCTAGGTCCATGAACTTGTCGAGCTGTGTCATTTAGATCCACGATATTGTTAAATCGTATCATTAGCTCCACAAATTTCTAATTTGGTTTTCTCAGTCTAAAAAAAATTTATGGTCTATAAATTTGTCCAGATCAAATAGATCTAATAGTCTCAAAATCTTTGTGAAGAAGTTTGTCCTTCATCGCTACCTTCATAAAGATTTATATAAGTGAAAAATGAAATGTACATTAATTTACGTAAAAATTAGGATCATGAGTGGGCAAATTTATAGGTTTAAAAATGTAAATTTAAATCTTGAGAAATTAATTGACTCACAAATAAATAAGTTTATGGACCTTGAAATACAATTTGTGGACATAAATGACATAGCTTCAATAAACTAGTTTGAAATAAGTTTATCATTCTGACAAGAACTAAGCAAAATAAACTAGTTTGAAATTTGAGAAGTAAACTAAAGAGCAAAATGCACCGTAGGTCCCTAAACTATTCGTGTTGTATCATTTAGGTCCATTAACTCTCATACAACCAATATTGAGTTTTTTGTTCATTGACGAAAATCAACTTTTAAAAGTGTCATCTAGCAAATTTTCCTTTTTTAAAATGATCACTATTTATTTTCTAGCAAATTTTCCCTTTTTAAATGGTCATCAAGCGAGCGTGAGCGTGGGCTGCTTGAGAGCACTCGTACTGGGCCACGTATCTTTCGGCCACACCATCGAATTCAATTGACATTTTCTAGTCCTGAACAAAATAAGCTTCAATTCATTCAGAACGTAGAGCTTCAATTCCTGAAAACACCTTCATGCAGCAGGTTTTCAGTTCATTTTGAACAAAATTTTTTTGCACCCCAAGAACATCACTACACTCAGATAATTCACTTGTATAACAAAAGCATAAAAAACACGTGCTTGACAACAGCAGGAAAAAAGGGCCTCCGTAGCTGGTCCAGTTCAAAGACCAGAAAAATAGAATCTTCCACATATTTGGTTCATTTCTAGATCAACCACCTCTGAATGTTTGAGGTCCACAAAATACATCATGCACAATGGACTATCACGTGCTGGTTCAACTAAAAATTTATCATTACAAGGCCTCGGAATGAGCTCCTTCAGCTGGTCCACCATCAAGTGCTGGTTGCCTAAATAAACAAACCAACTGTAAAGTCAGTCATGTTGCATCATAATGGAAATGCCTAAACAAAACAAGCAATTGTAAACTCACTTACCAATAGGCTAATCATAATCAATGTCATCATCATCATTGGCTACTGGACTTTCATCATTATCACTGACATATTGCAATCCAGTTTCATCATCATCCTCGCTTGACTCATCTGGTTCGCCCCTTTGTGCTAGGGCCTCATCAACTTCATTTGCATTAACAGTACAAAAAGAGTCACCATCCACTTGTTCATTATCGAAAGTTCCATCGGTAGCTTGCACATGAGGGCACACACAATGGTCATCTTGGTATGACAGCCCCATGCTTGTTGGTACAACATCTGTACTGTCATTTTCAGCCACATTCCACAAGTGTCTATGTGCAAATTTCTGAACTACTTTCCACCGTCCACCGTACTTGGTGTCATTCAAGTAGAATACCTTAGTTGCTTGTGTGGCCAAAATAAAAGGATCGTCCTTATACCAATATCTCCCTTGGTTGATACTTAAAAAAAACCATCATTTTTCACTCCAGACTTTTTGCTATCAGTATCAAATCAATCACATCGAAATAAAACTACCGTTCGATTTAGACTCAAATCTGAGTTATACCGCAATTGAATAATTTGTTGCAAGCAACCATAATAATGCATACATTCTTCATTATGCGTACCTTCAACAGTGATCCCACTATTCTGTGACCTTCTATTTTTCTCGCGGTCGATAGTGTGATATCGAACACCATTAACAAGACATGCTGAAAATATTACAACACGTAGATCCGGTTGACAGGCCAAAGCAAATAGGTCATCACTAATATCCTCATTATCAACGTAACGTAGTTTTGTAATCTGTATAAGTAAAAATGATAGTATGAAAATAAATACAACCAGCATTGTTTTGATGTACTACAATGACCAAAAACTCACATGTTTCTTAAACCAGTTTGGGAATTCCTTCTCAAGGGTTCTTTCAACATCAAGTGTTCTTTTATTTTGCAAAATTTTTCTGTAAGTCCTACAAAGCACAATTATTCAAGCTTTAGAAGAGAAACATTATCATGCCAGGTCAAAATAGAAATTATTGAACAGATGACTTACTCAATAAATGGCTCAACCTCTGGACAATTATTTAACACATACCAAACCATTTTTTCATAATCATGTTCCAGATATGCAAGCGACGATGCGCCAAGTAATTGAACTCCATGTTGGAAAACAGATAAGTCACCTTCTCTCAAATCAATGTGTTCTCGATTCCTACCCTCACGATTGTGCCTTGAGTCAACATCATCTAAGTACCTCGAGCAATATGTCATGCACTCGTTAGCCACATATGCTTCTGCGATGGACCCTTCAGGTCTGGCCCTATTCCTCACAAAACGTTTCAATGTACATAACATTCTTTCGACCGGGTACATCCATCCATATTGAACAGGACCTCTTAGTAATGCCTCCTTAGGTAAATGAACAGTTAAATGCAGGCATATATCAAACAAGCGAGGAGGAAATATTTTCTCAAGCTTACAAAGGATGAGTGAGAGATTTCGGCTTTCAATCTCTTCAAAACATCTACCTTCAAGTTTTTAGCACATAATTGTTGAAAGAAGTTACCTAATTCAGCAATTGCTTCGTAAATGTCCTTGTGCATGATTCCACGGACACCAGCAGCTAAAGTCCTTTGGAGTAGGATATGACAATCATGAGTTTTTATACCTTGAAGGTTGCATCCATCAGCAGTAACATGTGTTGCTAAGTTAGAAGCATAATCATCAGGAAATTTCAAACTCCTTAAGAACTCACAAAATGCAACCTTTTGATCTTTAGTCATAGTATAGCTGGCATGTGGGACAATGTATGAATTTCCGTCACGGATCAGATGTAGATTTTGTTTTATGCCCATATCTTCCAAATCAAGTCTTGCACTTATGGTGTCCTTTGTCTTCCCAACAATACCAAGAAATGTACCAAGAAAATAATCACATATATTTGTTTCAATGTGCATTATATCAAGATTATGTCGTAACTTTAAACTTGACCAGTATGGCAAATCCCACAAACACGACCTTCGTTTCCAGCACTGATCAACTTCCCGCTTCCTTTTTTTGCTTTTAGGATGTTTGCCTGGTCTAATATCCTTCACCCTCTCCAGCTGTTGCATCAGCTCATCCGCATTAAATTCCTCTGGCTCTTCACGTTTTTCAATCGTACCATCGAAACATTTCGATCTCCTCCATGGATGCCCCTTTGGAAGAAAACGTCGATGGCCAATGTAACATACCTTATTTCTTATTCTTTTCGAACAAGGGTCCTTGTCACAATGAAGACAACCATAATAACCTTTTGTCACTCTACCGGACAAAACACTTAGAGCTGGATAATCATGAATGCACCATATCACTGCTGCATGTAGATCAAACACTGCACCAGTGAATGCGTCATATGTACGGATACCTTTCCAAAGTTGTAGCAACTCTTCAATTAGTGGCTCCAAAAAAACATCAAAATCCTTTGCAGGACACTGGTTAGGACCAGGGATGAGTAGGTCCATCATGAAGTTGGATTGATCCATACATTGCCATGGAGCAAAGTTGTAAGGAATAACGAACACCGGCCACATGCTGTACGAGGAGCTCATGTTGCCATATGGATTAAAACCATCTGTAGCAAGTCCAAGTCTGATATTCCGTGGATCTTCTGCAAACCACCCATATTTTCTATCAAAATCTTTCCATGCCTCACCATCAGCAGGATGACTTAGCTCATTCTCAATTGGTTTCCTCTTCATCCTGTGCCACTGTGCTCCCTCTGCAGTTTCTTTGGAGCTAAACAACCTTTTAAGCCTTGCAATCAATGAAAAATGACGCAAAACCTTCTGAGGAACCTTCTTCTTTGCATTTGGATCTTTCCACCTCGATTCACCACATACTGGGCACAAATTAAGCTTTTCATATCCTTTTCTAAACAAAACACAATTATTCGGACACACATGGATTGACTGATATCCAAGTCCTACCGCACGAATAACCTTTTTTGCTTCATCATACGATTCAGGAATGGAGCAATGAGGGTATGCAGTTGACAATATCTTGAGTATTGCTGTGAATCCAACATTACTGAATCGATAAAATGACTTGACATGAAGTAGCTTCACCACAAAAGAAAATCTTGTAAATGGTGCATTAGGATACAGTTCCTTGTTCATCTCTTCTAAAATAGCAGCAAATATAGATTTCTCCCCATCTCTTTCCTCACTTGTGTACAACTCATGAACCATATTAGCAATTCCATCATCAGGATCTTCCACATCCTCACTTGTACCAACTTCTAGATTCAAACCAATCTGTTCATCCATATGGACTGCATTTTCATCAATTCCGTCATGCAATGATTCTCTGTGATGTATCCACCTAGTGTATGTGCTAGCCATATGATGCAGATATAAGTGGTCCTCAACAATGCCTTTACGGTGACGAATCCGGTTCAAACACCTCCTACAAGGACACAATATTTCTTACTTGTCATCAAATCTCTGAGAAACAAAGCTCATGAACCCGCGAACCCCATTCCGATGCGGCTGGCTAAATAGACTAGAATGAATCCAACTTCGATT
The DNA here is from genome assembly GCA_001182835.1 of Oropetium thomaeum. NCBI lineage: Eukaryota > Viridiplantae > Streptophyta > Magnoliopsida > Poales > Poaceae > Oropetium > Oropetium thomaeum. The sequence continues at coordinate 1,346,209 of LFJQ01000020.1, read as the reverse complement.
GTCCATCTGTACAAAAATATTAAAAAGAGGTAAGAAGCTACTTCATATTTCACTAATCTGTAAACAAACAACCGAAGTGCAAAGAAAAGTTACACGCCTGCTATGCCAAAATCCTAGAGCGGCACTTGAAAAAAGATATGTCCAATTACCTTGAGCAATGAGGATTGAGGCTCGCCGCTTGAACTTGAACTGAAGGAATAGAAGCGTCGCACCACTGCTCCGCACCCGGCGCACGCACAGCAGGTCGGACCGCGCCAAGGAGCAGCAGCAGCAGCGCCGTGCCACCGCCCGGCAACTGCCATGAATGCACGAACGCGCCCGTTCTCCGGCGTCCGCCACCCCGCGCAGAAGCACAGGCAGCGCCCAACAGTAGCAGTAACTCCACGCTTCCGTCCGGCGTCCGCCGCCCACGAGCAGCAGCAGATCTCGACGCTGCCGCCAATGTCCGGCCGCACGCGCCGGCACGCTCGCCCACCGTGCCTCACTGCCTAGCCAACGCCCGGCCGCACGCGTCGGCACGCTCGCCCACCGTGCCTTCGCGTCAATGGGCACCAGCAGGGCCCTGATTTGCAGCACGGCAGTGGCCAGCAGGGGCAACGCGGAGGCGGCGGCGCTGGTAGTTCCGTACGTCAGGCAGGTCAATGCTCGATCCAATCTCTTCACGGGTTAAGTCTATCGTGAGCTGGACTGCAATAAGAAATTGAACCCACACTGAATTGCGTATATATAAAATTTAGTCCTTCATGTAGCACATTGCTTCCTGCAGCGCAGTGGCTAGTGGCGCTTAGTCGCTGCATCATGGTCTTGAGTTCGAACTTCAAACAAGGCATATTTTTTTGCACTTTTTATTTTCATTTGTGACCACATCTGCTCACACTTCGTTTTTCTCATTTGTCACCTCGTATGCACTACTCCAGGGAAAAATTTTACATAGTTTTTCACACATGTGGAAACAAACAATTTTTTTCAGATATTTTATTTTTCACACTAATAATTTTAATTTTTATAATGAAAATTTGAAACAATGACAATTTCTTCTTGTCATATATTTGTGACATCTTTTGGTAGTGTCACATATTGAATAATATTTTGTCACAATATAACCGTGGTGATGTTTGTGACGTTTTTGGTCTGACATTTATGACACACGACTCATTAGCGTCACTACACAAAATTTATTTGTCATAAACAAAATACTCTGTGACGTTTCTTTAATCGTCAACTTAAATATGTCACAGAAGGCTAGATCTCTTGTAGTGGCCTAGTACGTCTACATCTACGGGAGCAACACAGTCCTCGTCAAGCTTTCGTCCACCTCCTGTACCAGCCAGCAAGCGACCGTCCACCACACCAACGCCTCCCTCATCATGCCCTGAGGATTTTTCTAAATCCTCTGTGCAGGGTCCAGTGAAGAATCAACCATCCACTACATCCACTGGTCGCACGACTGACATTCAGTGTCATCACTGCCTTGGACTTGGGCACGTGCAGCGTGACTGCCCAAGCAAACGAGCCTACATTGCCACTGAAGATGGAGGTTATGCGAGCACCTCCGACATAGAAGATGACGATAATGATGATGATGATGATGATGTGGACGGTGCTGCGGACTCCTTAGTCCTTGGCAGCGCCGACACTACCTTCCAAGCCATCGTTGTCCAGCGGGTCCTCAGTACTGAGGTAACTCAACCCGACCAGCTCCAACGCCATAACTTGTTTCAGATTGAGTTCGTGATCAAGAATAGGCGAGCACGGGTGATTATTGATGGGGGCAGCTGCAACAACTTGGTGAGCTCAGATCTGGTCAAGAAGCTTGGCTTGACAACACGACCACATCCACATCCATACCATATTCAGTGGTTGAATGACTCAACAAAAGCTAAGGTAACACAATCTTATCGCGTTCCTTTTTCCCTTGGTGCTTATGTTGATTCTGTAAATTGTGATGTTGTTCCTGTGCAAGCATGCTCTCTTTTATTGGGTCGTCCTTGGGAACATGATAATGATGCTTTGCACCATGGTCGTAGTAACAAATACACTTTTATGCATAAAGAGAAGAAAATTACTTTGTTACCTATGACACCTACTGCAATCATTGAATCTGATAGGGAGAGGGCTGCTAATGCTAAACAACAATCACATGCTAAACCTGAAAATTCAGCAAGATATAACTTTGAAAGCTCCTGTAATGCTTGCTACAAAAAACTGACCTTGCTGAAATTTATGATGCTGCTGTATGCTATGCTTTAGTGTGCAAGGATGCTTTATTTTCTATTGATAATTTACTTTGCACATTGCTACCTGCGGTTACTAACCTTTTGCAGGAGTTTCGAGATGTTTTTCCTGATGAGATACCGCCAGGACTGCCACCCATTCGTGGGATTGAGCATCAGATTGATCTGATTCCTGGTGCGAGCTTACCAAACCGTGCGGCGTACCGAACCAACCCTGTGGAGACTAAGGAAATTCAACGACAAGTCCAAGATCTTTTGGACCGCGGGTACGTACGTGAGAGCCTTAGTCCTTGTGTTGTTCCTGTTCTTTTGGTTCCTAAGAAAGATGGTTCATGTCGTATGTGTGTAGGTTGTAGAGCCATAAACAACATTACTATACGATATCGTCATCCTATTCCTAGGCTAGATGACATGCTTGATGAGTTGTGTGGTGCTATAGTTTTCACTAAAATTGACTTACGTAGTGGTTACCACCAGATTAGAATGAAGCTCGATGATGAATGGAAAAGTGCATTTAAAACTAAATTTGGTTTGTATGAGTGGTTAGTCATGCCTTTTGGTTAACTAATGCACCTAGCACTTTCATGAGATTAATGCATAAAGTTTTACGTTCATTCATTGGTAAATTTGTGGTGGTTTACTTTGATGATATCTTGATTTATAGCAAGTCTATGACTGAACATATGGATCATCTACGTGCTGTTTTCTATGCTTTACATGATGCACGTTTGTTTGGTAACCTCGACAAGTGCACCTTTTGCACCGATCGAGTCTCTTTTCTTGGCTATGTTGTGACTTCACAGGGCATTGAGGTTGATAAGGCTAAGGTGGAGGCAATTGACAGCTGGCCTACGCCCACAACGGTTTCGCACGTGCGGAGTTTTCTTGGCCTAGCAGGATTTTATCGCCGTTTTGTCAAGCAATTCAACAACATCGCGACACCGCTGATTGAGTTGACAAAGAAGGGCGTTGTCTTCCATTGGGGGCCATCACAGGAAGAGTCCTTTTCTCTTTTGAAGGACAAGCTTACACACGCATCGTTGCTCCAACTTTCAGATTTTGGTAAGACTTTTGAGCTTGAATGTGATGCTAGTGGAATTGGAATTGGTGGTGTCTTGATGCAGGAAGGAAAACCTGTTGCATATTTTAGTGAGAAGTTAAATGGTCATGCTCTTAATTATTCCACGTATGATAAAGAATTGTATGCTCTTGTTCGTTCTTTACAATCGTGGCAACATTATTTATGGCCTAAAGAATTTGTTATCCATTCTGATCATGAGTCACTTAAGCATATTCGTAGTCAAACAAATCTGAATCGTAGACATGCTAAGTGGGTAGAATTTATTGAATCTTTTCCTTATGTCATCAAACACAAAAAAGGGAAGGATAATGTTATTTCTGATGCTTTATCTAGATGATATACCATGCTATCCCAGCTTGATTGTCGGATTTTTGGCCTTGAATCCATTAAACAACAATATGTTTTGGATGATGATTTTAAAGATGTGTTGCTGCATTGTAACGAGGGCCATTCATGGAACAAATATGTGTTGAATGATGGGTTTCTGTTTATAGCTAACCGCCTATGCATTCCAGTTGGATCCGTTCGTCTTTTGTTGTTGCAGGAGGCGCATGGAGGCTGGTTGATGGGACATTTTGGTGCTAAGAAGACGGAGGATGTTTTGGCCACACACTTCTTTTGGCCAAAGATGAGACGAGACGTCGAGAGGTTTGTTGCTCGCTGCACTACTTGTCAAAAAGCTAAGTCTCGTTTGAATTCACATGGTTTATACAGGCCTCTCCTGTTCCTTCTTTTCCTTGGGCGGATATTTCTATGGATTTTGTTTTAGGACTGCCTAGGACTAAGAGAGGGAGGGACAGTGTTTTTGTTGTTGTGGATCGTTTTTCTAAGATGGCACACTTTATTCCATGTCATAAAACCGATGATGCTATTCATATTGCTGATCTCTTTTTCAAAGAGATAGTTCATTTGCATGGTGTTCTTCTACTATTGTTTCAGATCGTGATGCTAAGTTCTTGAGTCACTTTTGACGTACTTTGTGGAATAAGCTGGGTACCAAGCTTCTGTTTTCTACAACCTGTCACCCACAAACTGATGGCCAAACGGAGGTAGTGAACCGCACCTTATCCACCATGTTGCGAGCAATTCTGAAGAATAATTTGAAGATGTGGGAAGAATGTTTGCCCCATGTGGAGTTCGCTTACAATCGAGCGGAACACTCCACCACAAAGGTAAGTCCTTTTCAGGTAGTATATGGTTTCAACCCTCATGCTCCTATTGATATTTTACCTTTGCCTACAAGTGAGAGAGTAAATAATGATGCTCAGGAGCGTACTGATTTTCTTGTTAAGTTGCATGCTCAAACTAAGGAAAACATTAAAAAATAAATGAAAAATATAGGATTGCTGGTAGCAAGGTAGGAAAGAATTAAAACTTGAACCGGGTGATTTTGTTTGGTTGCACTTGAGAAAAGATAGGTTCCCTGATTTGAGAAAGTCTAAATTGATGCCTCGAGCTGCTGGTCCTTTTAAAATTTTAGAGAAGATAAATTATAATGCATATAAGCTTGAGTTGCCACCTGAGTTCGGGGTTAGTCCCTCTTTTAACATTTCAGATTTGACGCCATACTTGGAAGAGGAGGATGATCTAGAGTTGAGGACAATTCCGCATCAAGAGGGGGAGGATGATGAGGACATCACACCCATGGATACACACAATAATTCTCCGGCTGCTACAAATGAAGGTCCAATCACCAGAGCTCGCGTCCGTCAACTTAATATAGAGGTGAGCTCGTTCCTTAGCACTCCATTACGAATTCTTGAGGATAGATTACTACCTAATGATGTTATTATGATTAGGAATCATGGAGAGGTCAGAGGAACGATGGTAGACCAGGTTGGAGTCAGCCAAGGACGTCCAAGCCAAGTCGGAGGCCCAGCCCACGTCGATTTCGAATCCAATTCGGAGTCCAGGAGCAGTCTCCACTAAAACGGACGCCCAGGTTGCATACGGACTCCGTTTTAGGCGGTCTACCACTTCACGAAAAGAGGACAAGACCATCTTTCCAACGGGACTGGTCCCATGTCCAAATTCCTTCGGAGTCGACAGGAATCACCAAAACAGTGAGCCATCCAGAATCTGTCAGGGTGCAGCGACACCGATTTTGGGCCGGATGGCCTTGTATCGAGTTAGAGTCTGTGACACCCCAGGTGTCACCAGGGCAAAATTCGACAACTCTAAACCCTAATCCTTGGCTATCCAAATTTCCACAGAACCCTAGCCATATTTTTACATAACAATTAAGTACACTTAAAAATAGAATTTCTGGAATTTATTCAAAATTTTTGGAAAGGATTTAGACCACTTAAAAATTCACCCAAGCTATAATCATCTTGGAAATTCAAGAATTTTTAGAGACCAAATTATGACTTGAACCTTAAATGAAAAGTGTTCCAAATAAATCCCTGAGCTTGTACAAAAATTCTCAAAAATGTTTGAACTCAGAAAGTGTGTCTTTCCATTGAGTTGCATTCCAGCTTGTTGTTAGCAAATGAAATGGAAAGCTCTGTTGCCGGGCGGGCTACAGTGCCCGCCGCTCGCCCGACAGAGCGACGGGCGGCAGGGCACCGCGCCCCGCCGACACGGCCATAAATGGCGCATCTTCCACCTCCCCGGTGCTCTTCCTCCTCACTCTCCCGCGCTACTCACTCACTCCCTCCCTCTCTCTCTCTCTCTCCCCCTCTCCCGCCCCCCTCCTTTTCCCCACGGCGCGCGCCGCCCTAGCGCCGCCCGGTATGGCCGGCCATGCCGGCCATACTCCTCTTGCCCCCTCTAACCCCCTACTCCGAGCCCCCTTTAAAACGGTGCACTCCCCTCCCCACTTCTCCTTTTTTCCCTTCACCACGCGCGAGGCTTCCTCCTCCCTGCTTAGTGCACCGCCGCCATTACCGCCAGTGCCGCTCGCTCGTCGCCGACGCGTTTCGGCCATCCCCAAACCTCGCCACCGTGCCCGGGAAGACTACCCTCCATCGCTTGAAGCTCTCCGACCACCAAGCCCGCCGGCGGTGCCTTGGTTTCGCCGGAACGCCACCGCCTTCCCCTCGGTCGAAGACACCGCCGCCGGCCACCAATTCTCAAAATCCCTCACCACGGTAAAATGTTTCTTCGATTCCTTTCACAGGATAGCTCATCTCACTTTTGCGCATCGTTTTGACATGGTTCCAACCACAGCACACCGTCATCGACGAAGAACACCGTGCGCCATTGGCAAGGCAGAACTCACGGTGAGCTCCACCTTTGGGTCCTTCCCCACCCTTTTCTTTTCACCTAACATCTGAACTTCCAAAGCTTTCTCAAATGAGAGCTTATGTCAGATGTGCGTCATGGCAAGCAGAACGCTTATGTTCTGATTTCGCCTAACATCTGAACTTCCAAAGCTTTCTCACATTAGAGCTTATGTCAGATGTGCGTCATGGCAAGCAGAACGCTTATGTTCTGATTTCGCCTAACATCTGAACTTCCAAAACTTTTTCAAATTAGAGCTTATGTCAGGAGTGCGTCATGGCAAGCAGAACGCTTATGTTTTGATTTCGCCTAACATCTGAACTTCCAAAACTTTCTCAAATTAGAGCTTATGTCAGGAGTGCGTCATGGCAAGTAGAACGCTTATGTTCTGATTTCGCCTAATATCTGAACTTCCAAAACTTTCTCAAATTAGAGTTTATGTCAGAAGTGCGTCATGGCAAGCAGAACGCTTATGTTCTGATTTCGCCTAACATCTGACTTTACAAGGCTATTCTCAAACTAGGGTGTCCGTCAGATGTGCGTTAGGCTCAGCAGAACACCAAGTGTTTTGTTTTGCTCGACATCTCGAGATTTCAAAACATCAGGGATGGAGACTTCTGTCCGACGAGTGTTGTGGTACTCAGAACTCAATGTTCTAATTTTGCGTAGCATCTGGCGTTCCCGAACTCATCTGGAGTTGGAGTCTGTCAGATGTATGTCACGACACCCAGGACTTAAATAATGTCTAGAATTCTAGTGCTCATCCGGAGATGGAGCTTTTGTCAGATATGTGTCTCAACAAACACTCCTCCTGTAAATTGTCTCCAGAACTTGACCTCAATAATACCCCTTCCTACCTATGAATAACCTCCTAAAAGAATCTGATAGATTTCATAATAGGCCAGGGTTGTTAAGCAAATAACCAACTTGTCTAACAGCCAAAGTCAAAATAAATGATAGTTGAAACCACCTTATCAAAAGTAACCCCTTGATTACTCTTTAGCAAAACTACCATAGTTTTCCTTATTTAAAATAACAACTCATGTTCATATTGCATCATGTAGACATCGAGGAGAACGTTGTAGCTGGCCACCCCGGTTCCTCGATCTCCGCCAAAGAAGTCAACATCAGCTCAGAAGAACCAGGCAAGCCCCGGTGCACAACCGTTGTTTAAAGTTTTTCCTTTTATAACTCAGTGGGTCTTGTTTGTGCATTAAGTGCTAGGAGTTGATTGAAACCATAGTTGCATTATTTCCCATAGGAAACCCTGACGGTAGCTGGTATAGATACCCTTAGTATGCTATGCTTCGCAGATAATTACCGGTAGAAGTCGAGCAGAGTGGACGCTGCTCACGAGTGGTAGGAGATATTGAATGAAACCATTACATGAGATGTGCCACATGATTGTGAATAAGTAAGAAAGATAAAAGATTGAGGGTCAGACTGGGTACAAGTAGGTCGACGATTGGTCCGGGACCAGGGTGACCGTAGTCTGGTCTGATCCGTGTGGCACAGCTGGGCAAGTATTGAATGTACTGATCGTATGCTGGGTGATATGGGCCCTAGTAAACCTACGTAGCCTAGTGATTGCAACGTCGAACCTGCCCTACGGTGTCTGATTAGGAGGAGATCTGGGGCGGGCAGCATGGGAACTCCACAAAAACCATCTGGGACGTGTTGTCTGGTGGGATGCGGCGCTGCTCAGGCATACGTAGGTTGGAATTGACGTTGCAGGAGCTGGTGTGAACGGTTGCCACGTGCGAGTCTGGGACACGCACGTGTCGTACGATCAGGATAACTCTGCAGAGGTATAAAAATTGATTCGAATCGCTGTCGCTCTCAGCTATGAGCTTACTTGAACTCTCTGTCACATTCTAGTAAATAGGTTGAGACACAATATGAACGAACATGATGATTATTTTTGTTATTGTTGCTTCTATTATGCTTGATTAGTCTAGTGCTAATTAAAGTTACATTCTAATCACTTAACCTGTGCTAAAATTTGACAAGAGCAGTACAGGCTTGCGAGTCCGTTTTGCAAGTAAACCCACCCCCATCAGCCTTCATGTCTAGGAATCGGCTGTAGTCAGCCATTTTTGTCGGGTCAGTCTTGCTGAGCTTCTTAGAAGCTTACGCGTTAGCGTTATGTGGTTTTCAGGCGCCGACATGCAGGACCAAGCAGGTAGCTTCCATTGGGAGGAGCCCTTCCCTGAGATCGGGAACCTCCAGTGGGAGTTGTGCGAGTCGCCGCAGTGAACATTGAAGTGGCTAGTAGCATGACGCCCGTGGGCACGGTGAATGCTTTTGCTTAAGTCTGAGCGTCGGAGTCTATAATCGATGAAGTCTTCCGCTGTTATTTTCAAAACTTTTTGTGCGTACTCTGATTCACTGTAAGACTTAAGTTTCAAAATATGAACCAATGATGTATTAAGCTCTCTCTCCTTGTAAATTATTGTTGTTTATTCCTGCCTGTGTTGTATCGTGCGTACGCTCGCTTCGCCGAGCGATGCCCAACAGGATCCTGGCTCAACGACTGACCGGATCCGTCCTGAGACAAGGTTTTCTGGGCGGGTCCGCGTCAGAGTCCATTAGGGTTTCGTCCAGGGGGACTTGCACGTCCCCAAGTCCTTTATATTCACCCATCACCCCCTCCATTAGGGTCAGGTTTTGCTTAGATTATTTCTGTATACACAGATTCACCGTTTCTTCGGTTTGTGAGACCCCAACTTGTGAGTTTAATCTATATCTGTAAATTTGGTTGCTTTCCACTTCGTTCTTGCTTGTGTTCTTCGACTCGCAGGCAAGGATTAGCCTTCTCAGCGAGGTCATCCGTGTTCGCGCGGGTGATAACCAGAGGAGACGTGGTGCTGCGATTGCAGGGTTCGGGACGTGCCGGTCGGAAGCCGGATCGATTTGTGTCGCGACTCCACCCAAATCGTTGATTATCAGAACCTGTAGAAAGATCGGGACCCCCGTCCCCATCAAACACCATATCTACGATCATCTGCGGATGTTCGGCTGCCTCTGCTTCCTAAACACTGCTGCCATGGCTCCAAACAAACTCGTGCCGCCGCTCTACACTGTGCATCTTTCTTGGCTATCCTGCTGAAACTGAAGGTTACCGCTGCTATAATCCGGCAACACGTACTAACCTCTCGTCACGTACATTTGATGAGAGCACCTTTCCTTTCAGGTCTTCGCTTGTGGTTATATCCCCGCCTCCTCACGCCACACAGCCACCAGACACAATACCTGTCCCTGTTCCAACACCATGCATGCGCCACATGCCGTGCCCTGCAAACCGTACTGCTGCTCATCGCTCGCACTCACAAGTAGCTATCACGCCCTCGCCTGCGCCACAAACCAGCAACCCCCATGCACAGCCGCGACTACGTCCCCAACTCCTGGACTCCATGAGCCAGCACAGCAAGATAACAACCAAACACAGCCTGCTCCACTACCGCAACGCCATCTCATGATCACACGCGCACAAGATGGCATCCACCTGCCCAGCAAAAAATATGCACACTCGGCTGTTGTTCAACCATCCCCACCACCCTCTTCCATCCACGCTGCAATGCGCGACACTGAGTGGCTAGCTGCCATGAGAGAGGAGTTTGAGGCACTACAAACTAACAGAACGTGGACGCTGGTCCCACGGCCACCAGGTGTGAATGTAATTACAGGCAAGTGGCTATTCAAGAACAAGCTTCATGCCGATGGGAGCCTGGAGCTGCGCAAGGCCAGGTCGTGCACGGCTTCAACCAACGACAAGGGGTTGTCTTCGACCAAACATTCTCCCCTGTCGTTAAACCGGCTACAATCCAGACGGTTGTACACCTCGCTGCTTCCATGTAACTGGCCTGTACACCAGTTAGACATGAAGAACATGTTCCTCCACGGTGAGCTCTCGGAACGCGTCTACTGCCGGCAACCCACCGGGTTTGTGGACCGCACCCACCCAGACTATGTGTGTCTCCTGTCCAAATCCTTCTACAGCCATAAACAAGCGCCGAGGACGTGGTTCCAGACCTTTTCAACTGGGTCAACGTGATTCTATCCACGCATTATTGAGTTTCATGCATCTAACCAGTTCATCCAGAAGACTAAGTTGATAGAAAAGTGACAGCAATCCACTTATACTTCAACATTCTCCCTCATGTGTAGCCTCCCTCAAGGCATAAACATTGAATTGTCTCTACTAGGATTCAAACTCGAGATCTCTAGCTTTGATACCATATTGAGTTTAATGCACATAACCAGTTCACCCAAAAGGATAAGTGGGTAGAGAAAGGAGGACAAATCAACTTATATTTCAACAAGGACATGTGATGAATCATGAGAAACACTATAATTAATGATTAGTGCATGATCAGAACTACAAGCATGTGTAAATATCCTGAACACCATAAATAATAAGAGGGTTTAGCAAAACAATAATGTATAGCAGAGTACCTAACAAAAATAACAAATAAAAATGTCTCACTATAGAATAACAAACTAACAATGGTAAAAAAAAAAAATAGACAAGTCTTATTACGAAATAGAAAACTGACAATAACGAATAAAGAAATACGTCTCACTTCCATAATAGCTAAAAAACAAAGTTCCTGACACCATGTACTTATTCGGATGTCTAGCAAGAATGTCATTTCGACGCCATTCATACTATTGTTGTTGTTTGTTGGATTTGGTATATACTCAAATCGAAAGTCATAATTCTCTCTTCCTCCAAATCCCTTTTAAACTCAAGTTTGCTCTCTCCAGTTTAATTCTTTCTTCTTGCAGTGCAGAAGCTTTATTGCACCTCTCTTCTTTCTTAAAGCTTTCTCAGTGTCTACTTATTTCTTCTTTCCCAAAAGGTAGTTAGTTGCATCAATGCTCGAACATTATCATAATTTTTGTTTGTCCTCTTGTTTTCCTCCTGGTCTCTCCTACGCATTTGTTGACAGTTGTGACTCACATCACCATTACAAGTGTCTCTAGTGCAGTTTGTTGCTCCATTGCTACTGAAGATCTTGAAATCTTGAGCACAATGAGGAAGCTGCTAAAAGCGCGAGCACAAAGTCAAACAATATGTACATTCATTTGTAGGTTTCTACATTTCGGATAGCGTTTCTTCTAAATTTCTTCATAACGTTGATGGGAACATCCTAGAAAGTGCTTGTAGTTCAATTCACTGTTAGTCTTACTATTATCCCTCAATATCTCAACGCCACCAATCATCAAATGATTACTAAGTAGCAACTGGCAACACATGGTAGCTTGCCTGATCGATTGTCAGATTTATCAATCTTTCTGAATTTAACTGTAACATGGTCTAAAAAATATGAATGGAGTATATGATACCTGGTGATGATGCCACTATAACTGTGCTAGTTGACATAGTTCAGTTGCACCCCTCCCAGCCCAGGGACGGAAGGACACGGCCGATTAACCAGTGCGCGATCCATCGGTCGTCCGCGCAGAACGCATAGAGTATCGGCGCGAAGATACCAGCAGGTAGCACAGTAAATATGACCTGGAGGGAAAAGTAAGATCAATAGGTCATTTTTAGCGCCGAAAATGCTCCTGCTGTGCCGGTCCCCTTCCCCTTGCTCTCTAAAAACTGAGTCACTCTGAATCGATCCAAGCATGGGTAAAGCAGCAGTCTAGAAAAGATTAAGACCTCGACTTGGTATTTCTGCCTTGCCGTAACTGATGGAAGCAAAGGAAGATGGATTGCCGGACGGTGAATCGAACAGGTAATATTTAATTCTTGTATTTCTCCTTTGTCCACCGTCAAATTGTTTCGTTCTTTCTACTACCATGGTAAATTTGTTGAAGACTTTTTGATATTTATGATTTTACAGAGAGGAGAGTGGAATTCCTATTCGTGGACCTCTACTTGTTATGAAGTTTTACAGTGAGATTGAGGCCTGGAAATTTTTGGATTGCTTATGCAGCTCGCACCGGTTTTGAGGTCAAAAAGAGGTATGTGAACAAATGAAAATGCGATGGTAAGGTTAGGTCACATCGATTTGTTTGCTCAAAAGAAGGCCGTTGAAAAAAAACCATAGAAGAGACCATTTAACGAAGTGTCCCCAAGCTGAAACTAGAATTGATTGTCAAGCACGCATGGGTATTATTATAGAAAGAGTTGAAAACTTATGTAATGTCTGATCTCATCTTAGAGCACAATCAGACTTTTATTTACCTCAAGGGTTGCACCTGATGACATCACATAGAAAAACTTCAGAATTACAAGCTCTAGAAATTGAAATGGCTGATGACTCCGGGATTAGGCCGAAGGCTGCACATGAGTTAGCTAGTCGTCAAGTTGGTGGCTCGTGTAATCTTAGCTATACTCATCGTGATCACAACAATTACTTGTGGACAAAACGTCAACGTGAGATGATATATGGTCAGGCAGGAAGAATGATGTTATATTTTTGGGATAAAATTGTTGAAAACCCATCATTTCAATATGTTTTGCACATGGACTGTGAAGATCAAATAGCAAATGTTTTTGGGCTGATGCTAAAATGATAGTTGATTATGCACACTTTGGTGATGTTGTCGCTTTGGCCATACTTTTGGAACAAACAAGGAGTCTAGACCCCTTGGCGTGCTTGTTAGATTTAATCATTTTAGAGAAACTGTGGTCTTCGGTGCTCTTATGTATGATGAAACATTTTAGTCCTTCAAGTGGGCTTTAAGATATTTTTGAAAGTGTATAATGGCAAGCAACCTAAAACAATATATACGCAAGATAGTGCAATGGGAAAAGCGGTTGAGGAAGTGTTTAAAGATGCATGGCATGGCTTATGTGTATTTCACATCATGCAGAATGGAGTGAAGCACCTACCTCCATATGAAGGCTTAAGTATTCTATCTGATTTTAGTGTTTGTATGTATGAATATGAGGATGAGGAAAAATTTGTATCGGAGTTTAACATTATTAGGAGCAAGATGCAGAAGCAAACTTGGTTTGATAGTATCTATGAGGTCAAAGATAAAGGGGCTGAATGTTATATGACAGATGTTTACACATTGGCAATGAGAAGTTTGAATAGTGACTTGAAAGACCACTTCAAATCTAATTTTGATATCATTCGGTTGCTAAGACATTTTATCGTTTAGTGCAAGGAAAGGGAAATAAGGAATTGGATTCATTATTTGATTCAATGAAAAATATTCCAAGAATTAAGGTGAGAACAGCTATGATGGTGCAAGTCAGCAAACTGTACACGCCCATGATTTTTGAAGCTTTTCAAAATGAATATGAGCAATCTTTGTGTCACTATTGAACTCAAGCAAAAGAACTCAATTAAGAAAAATTTAATGGTGCACATGAGTCTTAATGAATGTTTCTTGCATTGAGTAATGACCCCAAAATTATTAGATAATCCTTTTCAAATAGGGCTTTGAATAACTTTTGGTAAGAATTTGATTTTTTTTAACAGAACCCTATCAATGTTTTTGCATGATAATTAAGTTAAATAGAACTTTGGAGATTTTACTAGAATTTTTCTGAAAGGTTTGACATCCTTTAAAATTCAGGCAAATTCAAACTAGGATGAAATTCATGAAATTATAGAGGACGAATTAAGTATTCTTCCCAAAATAAACGTTGTTCCAAATAATTTGCTGAGAACCCAAAAAAACTTCCTATAATTTTTGGAGCATGGGAACATCAAGTTTCAGTAAAATCAATTCAAATTTTTCAAAAATAGTTTAAAATTCCTGAAAAGATCTGACCCACCGCGGGACGTACGACACGTGCTCAATGAATTGTCGTCGACACCGCCGTTCGCTGTTCCGCCATAGAGGTGACCCTTGGAGCTCCACGTGAGGTCTTGGCGTCTTCCCTGCGTCTCTCCCGCGATTCCATGCCGCCCCGAGCTGTCCCATCACCATGCGTGCATGCCATCCTATGCTGCCGCCGCACCATTAAAAGCGGTGACGCGACGTCGCCGTTGATGCCGCGCTCGCACGCCGCCACGTGCCTTTTCCTGTCGCCTGAGCACGTCAGCAGCTCTGCAACGACGCGGCGAGTTGACCTTGTGCTGAGCGCCGTGTCTTTCTCTCCTTTCCCTGCACCCGTCGCCACCTTGTCGGTCACGCGTGGGCAACACAAAACCGAGCACCGCGATCCCTGCTAACTTGCTAAACACACTCGCCGCACCACTCTTCGGCTCCCTGCCACAACAATCGCACTCTCCGGTCTCTGCTGCTCAGAACGAAGTCGTCTTCTACCTCAGTCCAGAGCGCTGCCGCCGCCGCATTTTCTTTGATTCCGGCTAACTCTGTCAAGGTGAGCTCGTGTTCGTGCTCCAGCTTGTAGAGCTCACACTCGCGCAGCTCTGTGACGACCCTTTTCCGTACAGAAGCCCTGGAGCCGCCAGAAAATCGTCGCCAAGCGCTGCCCACCATTGTCGCCATTCGAAGCTCATCGTTGAAGTCCCACCTCCGGCCATTCCTGTGAACTTCATCAGTGACCATTCGACTCCTATTGGCATTTCTTATGATCACAGATAAATCCACAAGCGCACGGAGTACCGCTATAGCACTTCACCCTAGAGTATTTAAAGGTATCATAATTTCCACAGGGAATGTGTGTGGTCTAACTACTAGTCAACTCCAAGGAACAACCTCACTAAAAAGTGATCAAAGGTGATGGGAACGGGGTCCCGATCTTCCTACAGGTTCTGATAATCAATGATTTGGGCGGAGTCACGACACAAATCGATCCGGCTTCCGAATGGCACATTCCGAACCCCGTAATTGCAGCACCACGTCTCCTCTGGTTATCAGCCGCGTGAACACGGATGACCTCACCAAGAAGGCTAGTCTTTGCCTGCGAATCAAAGAACACAAGCAAGAATGAAGTAGAAAGCAACCAAATTACAGATGAAGATTAAACTCACAAAAGTTGGGATCTCACAAACCGATGAAACAGCAACACTATTTTTAACAGGAATAATCTAAGAAAAAACCGAACCCTAACGGTGGGGTGTCGGCTGGATATAAAGCAATTGGGGACATGCAAGTCCCCTGGACGCAACCCTAATGGACTCTAACTCGGTACGAGGCCAACCGGACACCCTGATAGATTCTGTACTGTCCAATGTTTTGATGATTCCTGTGGACTCTTAAGGAATTTGGACGTGGGACTAGTCCCATTGGAAAGAAAATCTCGTCCTCTTTCCATGAAATGGTAGATCACCTAAAACAGAGTCTGTATGCGACCTGGGCGTCCATTTTAGTACAAGCTGCTCCTGGACTCCGAATTGGATTCGAAGTCGACGTGGGCTGGGACTCGGACTTGGTCTGGATGTCCTTGGACGACTTCTATCTAGTCTCCATCGTTCCTCTATCCTCTCGATAATTTCTAATCATAATAAAATCATTAGGTAGTAATTTATCCTCGAGAATGCGTAATGGAGTGTTAAGGAACGAGCTCACCTCTAGATTAAGTTGTCGGGCGCGAGCTCTAGTAATTGGACCTTCATGTGTAACAGCAGGAGAAGGATTGTATGTATTCATGGGTGTGATGTCCTCATCATCCTCCCCCTCTTCAATAGGAGTTGTCCTCAACTCAAGCTCATCTTCTTCTCCCAAGTATGGCCCCCAATGAAAAGCAATGCCCTTCTTTGTCAACTCAATTAGCGGCGTGGCGATGGTGCCGAATTCCTTGACAAAACGGTGATAAAATCCTGCTCGGCCAAGAAAACTCCTCGCGTGTGAAACCGTTATGGGTGTAGGCCAACTATCAATCACCTCCACCTTAGCCTTATCAACCTCAACGTCCTGTGGAGTCACAACATAGCCAGGAAAAGAGACTCGTCGGTGCAAAAGGTGCACTTGTCGAGGTTACCAAACAGGCATGCATTTTGTAAGGCGGAAAAACAGCACGTAGATGATCCATATGTTCAGCCACAGACTTGTTATAAATCAGGATATCATCAAAGTAAACCACCACAAATTTACCAATGAATGAATGTAAAACTTCATGCACTAATCTCATTAAAGTGCTAGGTGTAGTTAAACCAAAAGGTATGATTAACCATTCATACAACCCAAACTTAGTTTTAAATGCAGTTTTCCATTCATCATCGAGTTTCATTCTAATTTGGTGGTAACCACTACGCAAGTCAATTTTAGTGAAAACTATAGCACCACACAACTCATCAACCATATCGTCTAGCTTAGGAATAAGATGGCGATACCGTATAGTAATGTTATTTATGGCTCTACAATTGACACACATGCGCCACGAACCATCTTTCTTAGGAACCAAAAGAACAGGAACAACACAAGGACTAAGGCTCTCACGTATGTACCCGCGGTCCAAAAGATCTTGGACTTGACGCTGAATTTCCTTAGTCTCCTCAAGGTTTTCGGTACGCCGCATGGTCCGGCAAAATCGCACCAGGAATCAAGTCAATCAGGTGCTCAATCCCACGAATGGGTGGCACTGCTGGCAGTATCTCATCAGGAATAATATCTCAAAACTCCTGCAAAAGGTTAGTAACCTCAGGTGGCAATGTGCGAGGTTAATTATCAATAGAAAATAAGGCATCCTTGCACACTAAAGCATAGCATATAGCAGTACGATCATAAATTTCAGCAAGGTCAGATTTTGTAGCAAACATGACAGGAGCTTTCAAAGTTATATCTTGCTGAATTTCAGGTTTAGCAGGAGATTGTTATTTAGCATTAGCAGCCCTCTCCCTATCAGATTCAATGATTGCAGCAGGTGGCATTGGTAACAAAGTAATTTTCTTCCCGTTATGCATAAAAGTATATTTGTTACTACGACCATGGTGCAAAGCATCATTATCATGTTCCCAAGGAGGACCTAATAAAAGAGAGCATGCTTGCATAGGGACAACATCACAATCCACATAATCACTATAAACACCAAGGGAAAAAGGAACATGACAAGATTGTGTTATCTTAGCTTTACACGAGTCATTCAACCACTGAATATGATAGGATGTGGATGTGGTCGTGTTGTCAAGCCAAGCTTCTTGGCCAGATCTGAGCTCACCAAGTTGTTGCAGCTGCCTCGTCAATAATCACCCGTGCTTGCCTATTGTTGATCACGAACTCAATCTGAAACAGTTTATGGCGTTGTACCTGATCGGGTTGTGTTACTTGAGTATTGAGGATCCACTTGACAACGATGGCTCAATAGGATGTGTCGGCGTTGTCAAGGACTACGCAACCCTGTCCGCCGCATCAGCATCATTGTCACCATCGTCTTCTATGTCGGAGGTGCTCACGTAACCTCCATCATTAGTAGCAATGTAGGCTCGTTTGCTTGGACAGTCACCCTGCACGTGGCCAAGTCCAAGGCAGCAATGACACTGAATGTCAGTCGTGTGCTCCGTGGATGTAGTGGAAGGAGGATTCTTCGCTAGACCCTGCACAAAAGATTTAGAAGAATCTGCAGAGCGTGTTGTTGGAGGCAGTGCTGTAGTGGTAGGTTGCTTGCTCGATGTTGCAGGAGGTGGACGAAAGCTTGCCGAAGACCGTGTTGCTCCTGTAGATGTAGTCGTACTATGTGGGAAGCAGCTGCTAGTTCTTGTCCTCGCTGCTTCCTGTCCCTACAATTCTTTCTCTGCAAGCATAGCTAGGTGGAACAACTGGTTGACATTATTAAAGGTTTTATAATCAATGATGTCCTGAATCTTATGCCTTAAACCCCCGTAAAAATGACATACTTTATCCTCATTATCCTCAACTATTCCACAACGCATCATGCCCTTTTGCAGCTCAGTGACGCGGACCCGCCCAGAAAACCACGTCTCGGGACGAATCCAGTCTGTCGTTGAGCCAGGATCTTGTTGGGCAACGCTCGGCGAAGCGAGCGTACACATGATACAACACAGGTAGGAGTAAACAGCAATAATTTATAAGGAGGGAGAAATTAGTACAACATTAACTCATGGATTTAAACTTAAATCTTACAAGGATTCAGAGTGCGCAATAAAGTTTTGAAAATTATAGCAGCGGAAGACTCGATTAATACAGACTCCGACACTCATACATTAAGCAAAAGCATGCACCCTGCCCAGGGGCGTCATGCTACTGGCCACTTCAAGTTACTGCGGCGACTCGCACGGTTCCCACTGGAGGTTCCCAACCTCGGAGTGAGACTCCTCCCAGTGAATGCTATCGTCCTGATGTTGCGTGCCGGTGCCTGAAAACCACATATCGCTAACGCGTGAGCTTCTAAGAAGCTCAACAAGACTGACCCGTCAAAAGGCTGACTACAGCCGACTTCTAGACATGACGGCTGATGAGGGTGGGTTTTATTTGCAAAACGAACCCGCAACCTGTACTACTCTTGGTCAATTTTAGCACAGGTTAAGTAGTTAGAATATAACTTTAATTAGCACTGATCTAATCAAGCATAATAAAAGTGACAAGTAAATAGTAATCATCATAGTGTCAATCTCATTGCATCTCAACTTATTTACAAAAATGTGGTGCGTTTCACGAGCCTGCTCACCAACTGGGAGCGACAGCGGTTCGAAACGATTTTTATGCCCTGCAGGGGAAAACCTAATCGTACGACACGTGCGTGTCCCAGACTCGCACGTGGCAACCGTTCACACCAGCTCCTGCAACGTCAATTCCCTCCTACGCCTGCCTTAGCAGTGCCGCATCCCACCAGACAACACGTCCCAGACGGTTTCTGTGGAGTTCCCACGCTGCCCACCCTAGATCTCCTCCTAGTCAGACACCGTAGGGCAGGTTCAACGTTGCAATCACTAGGCTACGTAGGTTTACTGGGGCCCATTACACCCAGCATACGACCAGTACGTTCAACACTCGATCAGTCTCGAACCACACGGATCAGACAGGTCTACGGTCACCCTGGACCCGGTCCAGTCGCCGACCTAATTGGTATCCTGTCTGACCCTCAAACTTTTATCCTTTTTTAATTATCTCATCATCAGGTGCCATAATGTATCAAGTAGTAGCTTCATGCAACATCCTATCTTTCGCGAACAGCGTCCACTCTGCTCGACTTCTACCGGCAATACTTGCATAGCACACTAAGGAGTATCCATACCAACTACCGATAGGGTTTCCTAGGAGAAACAAATGCAACTAAGGTTTCAATCAATCTCCTAACAACTTAATGCACAATCAAATCACACTGAGTTATAAAAGGGAAACTTAAATAATGGTTGTGCACCGGGACTTGCCTGGTTCTTCGGCTTCGCGGTTGACTTCTTCTGCGGGAGTGGAGGAATCGGGCTCTGCAGTCACCTCGCGTGCTTCGGAATCTACATGATGCATTATGATTATGAGAAGTTCAAAGGAATGATAACATAATGTTTTTATTAAGGAGTATTCTAGGTTTCAGTCGGCGACGTTTAGAAATTAGGGTTAACCCTAAATTCTTCGACGCTACTGGTTTAAAATATGTTTGACTTAATGAATGGGGTTCCAAGGCATTTATTCAATTTCTCACGATGTGACGTGTAATTGGTCATATTCCCTGAATTAGGCTAAATTCGAATTTTAGGTTGAGATTGATCGGCACTTTTCTTCGAAGAATAATTATTTAATAAACTACGATTATTAATCTTAGGGTCGAAATGAAAATTTTTAGTTGTGCTAAAATCTTATTTTTAATTGATAGTGCCCTCTGAAATATGAATTTTGAAATTTGGTTGAGGCCTAGATGAATTTTCTAGATTTTATCAAAACTCAACAAAATTTTCTGTTATTTAAATTGGTAAAATCAGAAATAATTATTAAACCTTGGAATAAAATTATGAAATTTTATGTAGCCACTCATGAGCATCAAAACTAAATTTCGGTTTTTGGGTTGAACTTTTTGGGGTACTTTTATAATATATGTTAGAAAAATGTAAATTAGCTAGGCAGAATGAAGTATCTTAAATAGGTTACATGCAATTATGTGGTCCTAAAATCCCCATAAAATTCCAAAGGATGCCTACTGTCATTCCATATTTATAGGTCAAATTTGAGCCCTAGCATTGCTCTACAATTTAAATTAAAATTTAAAAACAGAAAAGATTGTTCTAAATATTCCTGAAAATACCTGGTCATTTTGGAAAAAGTGTTTTAACAGAAAATTAGTTCATCTCGCGAGGATTCTAACAAATTTTAGTTTGGAATTTTTGGACTTTTCTGTGATTTGTTAGACACTTAGCAATGTTGACAAATTGATTGGTAAATTGAAACTCGATGCTACAGTGTGGCTGAAAACAGGGGAGGGCGGCGGGCAAAATCCGGCGAGGCTCCGGCGGGGTGGCTCGGCCAGGATGCGGCAAATTCACGGTTAATCCGTCACCCCCTACACACCGGCGCTGAGCTTGCTCTCTAGAATGACCGGAGCATGGCCGGCGGCGAGGAGTGGCGGCAATGCCCGAAGTCCAACGAGGGGATCACCGGAGGAGCGTCGGAGGATGGAGTTTAGTCGGTCCAGAAGGCTCATCGTGGCGTAGTGATTCTGTTTGACGGAGTTGGGGGGTCTCGGGGATGGCCAGAAGACCGAAGTCGACGGTGAGCTCAATCGGCGGCAGAAGGGGGAACCGACGGCGGCGCTAGGATTCCGTCGTCGCCGGCGAGCTCCTGTGGCCGAAACCTTATCACAACCAATCACAAGGACGAGAGGGACGAGCCGGATGAAGGAATTGCAGAATGGGGGTACCGCGAGGAGGAATTTGAAGGTTGACGGTCGGGGCGGCGTTCCTGTTGCCGGGGAGGATGATCGGAGCGTTCCGGGCGGAGGGAGTAACCGGAGGGGAACTTGATCAACCGGAAGCTGTGCTGGAGCGAGGTAAACAGGTTAGGCAAGGTTAGAACGGTGGAGAATGGCCGGAAGGGTGGACTCACCGTGAGCCTCTCTTCGGCGGCAATGGCGACGGGGAAACCGAGCAAGGGGAACAGCAATAGCGTGTCGAGGAACGAAATTGGGCGCGGGGAAAGTAGTAGGAGGGTTCGGAGCACCCCTTTAAGGCGTTGCGGAGAGAGATAGGGATGGGGACAGAGAGGGACGGCGGAATTGGGCCGGCGGGGCGGTGGCTTGCCGCAGAGGCTCTGCCGCGCGGCAAACTTGGCGTGCGGCAGTGAAGACAAGACGGGGAGAGAGAGGAAGCAGAGGGGAGGGAGGAGATTCGGCGAGATCTTACTCGACGCTTTGAAGGCTGGGTGCCAAAAGGTGAGCCGGCCGGTGGGGGAGGCGCGCTGTCGCTCGGCGGATTGGTCGTCGGGGGCGGGCAGCACTGTAGCCCGTCAGCCTATTGTCGATTGATTTGAATTGCTACAAGCCCCTGCTGAATTCGATTGAAAACCCTACCTCCCCAGCTGAGAAAATTTTGAAAATTTTTGTGTATGCTCAGGGATTTATTTGGAACACTTTTTATTTAAGGTTCGAGTTCTGAATCGGCTCCAAAAATTTCTCAAATTTTTGTGTCCAATTTAGTTTGTGTGAATTTTAAAAAGGTTTAAACCTTATCTAAAAATTCTGAATAAATTTCCAAAATTCTATTTTGAAGTGAACTTAATTGTTATGCAAAAATATAGCTAGTGTGTTGTGGAAATTTGATAGGTCACTCATTGGGGTTTCTTCGAAGGAGAAGGTTTTCGACACTGCGGGTGGAAACTTTCTGAACCTACCAATTGTGTTCTGTGCATTACCAAAATTTTTCGTAGAGTTTCTTTGGGGAATTTCAAACAACATTGCACTTACTCCCATTGTTGATTTTGCTTTTAGGTGTGAAATCTTGTCGATTAGGGTTTTAAGTTGTCGATTTAGGCCCTGGTGACACCTGGGGTGTCACACTCAGCATATTAATTTTGTACGGAATTACTACTTTGCTCTAAGCACTACAGTTTAAAAGTATATCTTACTGAAAAGAAGGTGGTATAAAATGATCACGCATGACTGTTTTGAAAGCATCCCAAGTGGTAGGTAAACATCCTACAGCAGTTAGACCAGTACACCAAATAATAGCAACGTCCTTAAACTCACTAGTAGCTTGTCGAACCCTATGTTGTTTAGGAACTAGGTGGGAACTAAATTTCTAGTCTGCGGTCATCTCCCAATCAAGATATTTCTCAGCATCATACAAACCAGAAAATGACGGAATAGAAAATTTCACCTTAGCAAAAGGATCATCATAAGGGCGAAGATAGTGATTGTTGTTGTTGTTACCTCCCATACCGTGTCGGTTACGGCGTAGTCGATGTCAAAGTCGTGCATCCTGAGTTGCACATGCGTCTACGTTTTTGTCGACGTCATGGATAGAAGCGGCGTCGTCGTCATCTTTGTCGTCATTGCTGCCCGCTGGTGGATGCCTCTCGAACGCATCAAGGCGCGATGAGATAGCGGCCAACTGAGTGGTGAAACCCTCAAGAGCTGGGCCTATATTCAGGTCGACGAAGTTTTTCGTTACAGATGCAGAGATCTTCTCGTCTATGGCCTCTAGCGCCTTGTCAATTGCTCCCTTCAACTAGTCCTGACTGACACACTCGTTGAATTCCGCCGGAACTGTCGAATCGTCGCCACTTGACATGATGAAAGAGAACAAAAACACAGAAGAAGATAGACAAAAGGTTACCCCTATCAACTACCATGTTAGGATGGTGACACTCTCCGACTGCAACAGAAATTTCAAAACAAGTTCTTGCAAAGATCTAGGTGAACACAAAGCAAAGATACCTTAGAAAAGTGACCCGACGATTACAGGGTTAAGAATCCATGCTATTCAGAAGGTTTAAGTGGAGCTGGAAAGGCTAATATATACGTAAGTGGAACACAAATAAAAAACAAATAGTAATATTGAATAAATGTCTAAAGTATTGGTCCTAGTTGCTAGCCTAAAGCGTCCTATGACAGTGATGATACGTTGTCAAAGAACATGTGTAGGGAAACAACAACAAAGATCAATAGTGTGACACCCCAGGTGTCACCAGGGCAAAGAGTCAACAAATATAAACCCTAATTCGTAATTTCACTCACTTTAAAGCAGTTTCAATCGTGGAAATAAAAAGAAATGTTGTCTAAAATACTTTAAGGAGACACTATGAAAAGTTTAACAAACAACAGAGCACTTTAGCAAAGTCCGGAGAAATTTCGAATAACAGTGTCGAAATCTCGTTAACAGAAAGAATTCAAACCCTAACTATTGACCATCAAAATTTCCACAGAACCCTAGCTATATTTTTACATAACAATTAAGTACACTTGAAAATAGAATTTTGGGAAATTATTCAAGATTTTTGGAAAAGCTTTAGACCTCTTAAAAATTCACAGAAGCTATAATCAACCTAGAAATTCAAGAATTTTTGGAGGCCAAATCATGACTTGAACCTTAAGTGAAAAGTGTTCCAAATCAATTCCTGAGCGTGTACAAAAATTCTCAAAATTTTTTGAGCTCGGGAAGTGTGCCGAATTGTTGAATTGTCTTCCAGTACTAATATAATAAAAAAAAAGGAGGAAGAACCGTTGCCGGGCGGGCTACAGTGCCGCCCGCCCGACAACAGAGAGCAGTCGCGCCGCCCGACCAGCAGCTCCCCCGCACGTCGCTTTGACCCGGCGGCACCATCACTCCTTTGCCTCCCTCCTCCCTCCCGCACTCCACTCTCTCTCACTCCCTTGGCTCAATCCTCCCTCCCTCACCTCACTCTTTCTCACTCTCTCTCTCATTTTCCTCTGCTCCGCCGCCCGACAGCCATGGCGCCGCCCTCACTGCCGGCCTCCACCCCCCCCTGTCCCCTATTCTCCTACCCCCTTTTCCTTCTATTAATGGCGCGGACTCCTCCCCAATTTCCCTCCTCCTCCATTTCTTCTTCCCCCCCCCCCCCCGCGCGAGAACCCCCAATTCGCTGCCCCGGCCGCCGCCAACGCCATAGCCGCCGCCTCCACGGTGAAACGGCACCTCCGATCAAATTCAATCAAATTCCCTCACCAAATTAACCCTTCTCCACCTCGTGAAGCTCACAGAAGCCTCCAACCCTCCAACGGCCAGCCACCTCGTCGGAATTTCATCGATCACCGCCGCACCGAAGCACCCCCACGGTGAGACCCCCTCTGCCGTGCCCAACCTTGATAAATACCATGTTGCCGAGCTTCGTCATGTCGTGTGGATCATGAAAAGCCAAGGTTCAACGGCCGGCGACCACCCCATCGTCGGGAATTGGCCGCCGGAGCTCGTCGGAGACTGTGCACTGTTTTTCTTTTTTCCTATTTATTTTCCAGATTATTGCTCTGTCTTCTAAAAACCCTAGAAAATCACAGGAAGATCCAAAAATGCCAAACCAAAATTTTCATTAAACTTATCATAATCCTACTGCATCATGTAGAGTCTGACGCTAACGAGGTAGCTGCCGATCCAAGTTCCTCGACCCCCACCGAAGAAGTCGACATCAGCTCAGAGGAACCAGACAAGCCCCGGTGCACAACCGTTTAAAAGTTTTTCTTTTGCACTCAGTGTGTCTTGTTTGTGCATTAGGTGCTAGGAGTTGATTGAAACCATAGTTGCATTTGTTTCCCATAGGAAACCCTGACGGTAGCTTGTTGGATACCCCTAGTATGCTATGCTTAGCAGGTAGTTGCCGGTAGAAGTCGAGCAGAGTGGACGCTGCTCGCGAAAGGATAGGTTGTTGATTGAAACTATTCCATAAGATGGGCCACACTAATGTGAATCAGTAAGAAGATAAAAGTTTGAGGGTCAGACAGGATACAAAGTAGGTCGGCGACTGGACTGGGTCCAGGGTGACCGTAGACTTGTCTGATCCGTGTGGTCCGAGACTGATCGAGTGTTGAACGTACTGGTCGTATGCTGGGTGTTATGGGCCCCAGTAAACCTACGTAGCCTAGTGATTGCAACGTCGAACCTGCCCTACGGTGTCTGACTAGGAGGAGATCTGGGGTGGGCAGCGTGGGAACTCCACAGAAACCGTCTGGGACGTGTTGTCTGGTGGGACGCGGCGCTGCTAAGGCAGGCGTAGGAGGGAATTGACGTTGCAGGAGCTGGGGTGAACGGTTGCCACGTGCGAGTCTGGGACACGCACGTGTCGTACGGTCAGGTATTCCCCTGCAGGGTATAAAAATCGTTTCGAACCGCTGTCGCTCCCAGTTAGTGAGCATGCTCGTGAAACGCACCACATTTTAGTAAATAGGTTGAGACACCATGAGAATGAATTTTGAATATTAATATTGCTATTGTTGATCCTGTTATGTTTGTTTAGTTCAGTGCTAACTAAATTTATTTTCTAATCACTTAATCTGATGCTAAAACTTGACAAGAGTAGTATAGGCTGCGAGTCCTTTTTGCGAGTAAACCCTTCCGAGTCAGCCTTCATGTCTAGGAGTCGGCTGTAGTCAGCCACTCTTGTCGGGTAAGTCTTGCTGAGCTTCTTAGAAGCTCACGCGTTAGCGTTTTGTGGTTTTCAGGCGCCGTCATGCAGGAACCAGCAGGTAGTTTCCATTGGGAGGAGCCTCCCCTCGAGTTCGGGAACCTCCAATGGGAGTTGTGCGAGTCGCCGCATTGATCTGTTGAAGTGGCTAGTAGCATGAAGCCCGTGGGCACGGCTCGTGCTTTTGCTTAAGTCCGAGTGTCGGAGTTGTAATAGTTCTAGTCTTCCGCTGTTTATCGTTTTTAAAACTGTTGCGTACTCTGAAGCAATGTAATATTTAACTTTAAATTTATGAACCAATGATGTATTAAGTTTCCTCTCCTTGTAAATTATTGCTGTTTATTCGTGCCTGTGTTGTATCGTGTGTACGCTCGCTTCGTCGAGCGTTGCCCAACAAGATCTTGGCTTAACGACTGACCAGATCCGTCCTGAGACAAGGTTTTCTGGGCGGGTCGTGTCAAATAGCCAAGGAAAACTTGAATTCAGGACAAGCATAAAACAGCACCGAATGTTCCAACAAAAGTTTATCAATTTGCTTCTTTTTTTTCTTTTTTTTAAAACTAGAAGTAATCACAATACTTCTGTCTTTTTTTTTTAATTATTTCTTCTTCTCAACTCAAAGCATGTGAAAGCTAACCACACAAAATTTCTGATCAAAACGGTATAATGCCAGAACTGAACTCTATGTCAGGCGTTTTCTTTTCTGGCGTTGAAACAAACTAGGGTAGTGGAAAAAAGAAAGGTGGAATTGTGCGGCGGAAGCTCTGGATAAGGTGAAAAGTAGTGATGGATGATCAACCCGTGTGAATCTAGTGAATAACAGATCAGACACAAGAAACGAAGGGGTGGGATCTGTGTGGGGAAACAATTGACGGCTAGGGTTTGACACAAGGCGGCGGAAGCAAAACAAACTGTAATGAGACATGATCTAAACCAGCAACAAGATTCGATTAAGGACACAAACTCAACACTACGGCCTCTGAAATTAAAATATGCAGAGGCTAAAAACGGTTTGTTCCCGTGTAAATCTAGTGAATAACAGACAAGACACAACAAACGAAGGGGTGGGATCTGGTTGGGGAAAAACAATTGATGGCTAGGGTTTGACACAAGGCGGCGGAAGCAAAACAAACTGTGATGAGACATGATCTAAACCAGCAATAAGACTCGATTAAGGACACAAACTCAACACTACAGACTCTGAAATTAAAATATGCAGAGGCTAAACACGGTTTTGGATAGGATGTAACCTAAAACTATAATTTTGTTTTTGGCTTTTTATGGACGATAGGACGAAACAAAAAAAGGAACTAGGGTAAATGGCGAACCCAAGAAACACCTGAAGCTCTAATTACCACTTGATGGGAACGGGGTCCCGATCTTCCTACAGGTTTTGATAATCAACGATTTGGGCAGAGTCGCGGCACAAATTGATCTGGCTTCCGAATGGCACGTTCCAAATCCTGCAATCGCAGCACCACGTCTCCTCTGGTTATCACCCACGTGAACATGTATGACCTCACCGAGAAGGCTAGTCTTTGCCTGTGAATCGAAGAACACAAGCAAGAACGAAGTAGAAAGCAACTAAATTGCAGATGAAGATTAAACTCACAAAGTTGGAGTCTCACAAACCGATGAAACGGTGACGCTGTTTTTAACAGAAATAATCTAAGCAAAACCCGAACCCTAATGGTGGGTTGATGGCTGGATATAAAGGAATTGGGGACATGCTAGTCCCCTGGATGGAACCCTAATGGACTCTAACACGGTACAAGGCCCACCGGCCCGAAGTCGGTGTCGGAGCACCCTGACAGATTCTGGAATGTCCAATGTTTTGATTCTTCCCGTGGACTCTGAAGGAATTTGGACGTGGGACTAGTCCCATTGGAAAGAAAATCTCGTCCTCTTTCCATGAAGTGGTAGATCACCTAAAACAAAGTACGTATGTGACCTTTGCATCCATTTTAGTATAGGCTACTCCTGGACTCCGAATTGGATTCGAAGTCGACGTGTGCTGGGACTCGGACTTGATTTGGACGTCCTTGGAAGACTCCTATCTGGTCTCTCATCGTTCCTCTATCCTCTCCATGATTTCTAAACATAATAAAATCATTAGGTAGTAATTTATCCTCGAGAATGCATAATGGAGTGCTAAGGAACGAGCTCACCTCTAGATTAAGTTGTCGGGCGCAAGCTCTAGTAGTTGGGCCTTCATGTGTAAAAGCAGGAAAAGGATTGTGTGAATCCATGGTGTGATTTCCTCATCACCCACTCACTGTACAGGACGGGGTAAATAATCCCTGCGTGCAGGAGTTTTAAGACTTCCTTCTTTACCACTTCTCGCATTGCATTGTTTAGCCATTGTTGGGGTTCTTGTGAAGGTGTACAATCAGGCTCAACGGGGATGCGATGGGTGCAAAGAGCGGGATTGATCCCTTTAAGGTCTTGTAGGGTGCAGCCTAGTGCAGCGCAGCATTTTTCCAAGGTGGAAATTAACCTAGTGGTTTGTTTTTCTGAGAGTTTGTCACTGATGATGACAGGCTTCTCAAGGTCGCCATTAAGGAAGGCATACCGCAGGCCAAGAGGTAAAGTTTTGAGCTCAACAGGGGGTCATGATGGTAGTTCATTTTTTGGTAGCTCATAGGTGTCCCTAGTTTCATCCTCTTCTATGAATTGGTGGGCATCGTGTTCAAGGATGGCTTCGAGTGATTCAAAAGGAAAGACTGCCATCACTTCTTCCGTTAAGTCTTCATCAGGGAAAGGGTCCACTATGGTGTTTTTGGCTTGGCCAAGGGGTATGGAGAAGGTTTCTTTCCCTAAGATAACGTCGAGGAATCTTAAAGTTGAGGTATTGTCTACGAGTCTCTCAATAGGGACCCCTATCAAGAGATCAAAATCGTGGACATCAAACACATGAAGGCAAGGATAACTTCGACGTTAGAGGTCAACACGTTTATGTGTTGCAAGATCCACAGCCTTCAGTTATCGGTCCTGAGGGACTCTTAAAGGCTTTTGTGGTTGGAGCTAAGGGGAAATTGTTTAAAAGATCGAGGGACAAATTCCCTGAGATGATGTTAGCTCCGACCGTGGGACAGTTGTAACGTCCCGCCTCCCCGAGGCCGGGCCCGCTTACATTAGATAGCTTTTATAGGATATAGGCTGACCTCACAGACCAACACAAGTCTTTTCTGCGCACATTTGTCCTCACTCGTGCGCGCCCGAGAGTCACTTCCCGGTCGGTCACCCATCCTGAAATTGCTCCAGGCCAAGCACGCTTAACCTTGGAGTTTTCTGGAGTTAGGCTACCGGAAAAGAAGTTGCAACTTGTTGGTATGAGTATTCTATTAATCCTATTAAGCCCTGGGCCGGGATATCACACTCTCACCCCCTTAGAAGACCGACGTCCTCGTCGGTCAACCCCAGGCCAGGAACGTCCCCTCTTGGCCACGTCCGTGTGCCCAGTGCCAGCACATAACCGTGGAGCCTGTTACTATCGAGCAGGATTTATCTTTTGAGTCTCGTCCGGTTAGAATTCTGGAAACTTCTGAGAGGGTGTTGAGGCGTAAGACTTTTAAGTTTGTGAAGGTTCTATGGACAAACCAGACCGAGCGAGAAGCAACTTGGGAATTGGAGTCAAAGATGCGGGAGAAATATCCAGAGTTATTTTCATCTGGTAAGTAACGTTGTGATTTGGTTCAATAAATCATTCATGTTATGTTTCCTTCATACCATTAAGAATTCGAGGGCGAATTCTGTTGAAGGGGGGGAGAATGTAATATCCCAAGTTTTACCAATTTCCTTAAAAATATATATATATTTAATTCTAAAAGCTTAAAGAGTTGACTAAAATTTTGACTTTTTTGAACTGTCGATCACATGGACGATCGGACGCCGTGGATGCGTAGATCTCGTCGAAACACATCCGTTTGATTACTCAATTGTTTGATTCGATCACCGAACGAGTGAGTTACTTGATGTTTAATTGGGACCATCGATTTTGACCTAACAAGGAATAAACTCCATCGTTGCCTCCCCAATCGTCCCTGTCTTTTTTTTCCTCACGCCGCTACCCCTGTCCTCAACTACAACAGCCGCCACCCGTCCTGCCCTGCACTACCGCTGTTGCTGCTAGGGCCCTGATCGCTGCCTGCTGCGCTGGGTGCTTGAAGAACAGGGACTGCTGCTGGCCGCTGGGTGCTTGAAGAACAGGGACTGCTGGGAGGGAGAGAAGGAAGAAAGGGAAGGGGAGAAAGAAGGGGAAGTAAGAATCCCAGGTATTCCTCCAAATTCGTTCGAAATTGATGATGTCTGCAGCGGAGTAATCCTTACTAATCCTCAAATTCTCACTGATTAGCTAGTGGTTAGGTTTGACGTCGATATCAAAAATAGGGGTTAAATTCTGGTACAGTGGTGTAATATTTGAAAACTGACAATTATCAATGTCGAATTTGGCTACATGGTAATGAGAAAAGTTTTAGGGTTGGTTTTTATCTTTCAAATGGCTTTGGTCCCACTCAATTCCGATCAACCGTTAGGAAGAAATCATGAAATTAGTGCTGCTGTGTCAAGGTTGTTCGTATTCCTTGCAGTAATCTGTTTTGTATTTTTCGACCAAGTTGGGTGCAGAATTAGCCAATCTGATAATAAGGAAAGTTGTAGGAAATTTTCTGTGGATTTAAAAAATGTATTTATTTGCCTACATTAGTTAAGCCAATCAAAAGTTATGAATTTAACAGTGCTTTGCTTCAGTTTCTGAAAATTTAGTTGGAGATGGATTTTTATTTGTTTCTTTAAACAGTAAGGTCGAGATATGCTGGAACGTTTTAGATGGTTTTTTTAGCATCGTTTTGAAATCGTAGTTCTCGTTATACAGGAGTGGACGGTTGTGGTGTCAAGAGAGCGTTTTCGGATTATCGTCAACCTTAATTAAGGCAAGTGCAATGACGGACCTTCTTGTAATGTGAACGTTGCTATTTCTTGCCTCCGGTTCGGATATGTTCATTTGATTAATTGTTTCATGAGATGATTGCTTCAAGTATTTCCGGTTCTTGCTCAGTGTTCATGTTTCATGTTATTTACTTTATACCTTCAAGTGCCGGGTGTTTGTATAAACACCGGTTGTGCAATTTGATTCTTATATTCAGGTTTCCTGTGAATAAGTGCTGGCCCCACTTATTCGACTTTACCGGTAAATGCAAAGGAAAGTTTCAGGTGACGTCCGTTTTAGACGGAAACTACTGTTTCATGGTTCTGGAATTTTGTGGTTGATTCTCGTTCTCTACTTATTGTTCTAAAAATGGTTACTGTTCTTTCGGTCCTGAGTTTGTACTTGCTGAGTGTTTTTACTCACTCTTGTTTTCATTCGGTTTTTAGGTATTCAATGATCGAAGCATTCATGGGTTGGGAAGAAATCACATGCTGGAGCACCCTCACATTCTTCTATCATCATTTAGTTTTAATCTAGACAATGATTAAAGTAATTAGTTTTAACTTCTTTAGTATGGTTCGAAACTGTCGTGAGGTTTTGTTAGTGAAATTTGAGGTCCTAAGCGTACGTTATGGTGGTTGATTGATGTTCTTTTCTCTTTACCATACTATAATGCTGATTATTGTGAATTGTATGCCGCGAAAATATAGAATTTGTAGGGGAGATTCTGTCAAAATTTTCTATTTATTTTAGACTTGTTAAATTTTTTTTTTTTTGATTTGATCGTGGTAGCCTCCAAGGGTGTGAAAACTTGGGGTGTTACAACAGTAGAGCTTCCACACCGACTCCTCTGATTCTACAGCAGATAGTGATCAGAGAGGAAGAAATTCAAAGAATTTCAGAAGATGCTTCCGTCTCGTTTAACCATTCATCGCTAAGAATGGATGTAGCCTTTTAACCGTCTCCTTTTGAATTTTTATTTCTTTGGGTCCAGGAGGAGAGGGCTGGATGGGTGGTCTGTTTCGATAGGCGTAACTCAAGGTGTTTTTGAAGTCTTCAAAAAGTCCATCCTCGATTACAAAAGGAATTCTTCAGGTTGAATTTCTTCTTCCTGAATATTCCTGGGTTCGGGGAGAGGCTTAGGTGTTGGATCATGGGATATGAGTTGGGATTCAACATCTCAAAGCTCTTCTGTAGGTGTGCTCAAGCCATCAACGAAGGAAGTATTTTATTGGATGCGCTCCAAGATGGTTTTGGCTTCAGACGGTGTCTTGTGTAAGAAGGAACCTTCGGAGGCAAGGTCGAGATACAGGGCAGATTCCTTATTCAGCCCTAGAGCATAGTGTTGGAGTAACACTGCGTCGGGCAGAAGTAGGTCTGGTCCGGACTGAGTAAGCATCGAAAATTGGGATCAGCCTACGCCTGTGGATTCTTTCTCAGACTGTTGAAAGTAAAAAATTTCCCTTCGTAGAGAGGCGACTCGGGATAATGGGAAAAAGGCGAGACTAAATTTGTTCCTCAGCTCTTCCCATTCCCCTTATACACTTCCTACGGTATGCATGTACCATTGCTTCGCTCTCTGAACAAGAGAGAACGGAAAGAATTTCCACTTGAGAGTTTCTTGCGTCATGCCTTGAATGACTAGACATGAACACAATTGTTCAAACTCTCACAAATGATTATAGGGGTTCTCGCTACTAGGCCAGACCTACTATAAAAGCTGAACAAAGTTCGGAGCCAGTTGTTTCAAAAGGTCGAGAAGAACTCGGTGGCTCGCAGAACTCGCCTCTGGGAGCAGAGTACTCGCAGAGTGGTTGCTTCATGATGGGTAGAAGGGGTGAGGAGTAAAATGATAAAAGAAAAAGATACAAGGACTTGGGTTTGTAGATAACTCAGCAACCGTTCCCCGGCAACGGTACGATCACAGATAAATCCGCAAGCACACGGAGTACCAGCTGTAGCACTTCACCCTAGAGTATTCCAAGGTATCTAATTTCCACAGGGAACGTGTGTGGGCTAACTACTATTCAAGTCCAAGGAACAACCTCACTAAAAAGTGGGCAAAGGATAGACAGGCAACTTAAGAGATGAATCTTAATCTAGGCAAGAAGGTTTATTGTATCCTCACTTACTTCGGCCTCCTGTTTACTCCCAATCCAGAGAAAAGATTCTGGTAACTATGATGGCTACTTATGTATCCGGACGTGGAGGATTACAAAGGACGGACAAAGCTGCCACTTCAAGCTGCCTATCTCTAGCTCCGTGGGATACACACCACTCACAGGTAATATTCTATCTAGACACCACGTCTACACAGACTATTACTACTTTAACCTTGCGTAGGGATCTAGCCTGTAATTAAGTTAAAGCATATACTAAGTAGTATACGGTGAACTAGCAAGCGAAGAATAAACACTACTTACTAGACTAAGACAATATACTCATAAAGTGTGAGACGACCCGCCCCCGAACCTAGGGACGGTTCGTGTGATCCAGGATCCTTTCTGGGCGATACTCGGCGAAGCGAGTATTAACATGGTAGAACATAGGCTGAGAAAGCAGCATAGGTCGAGAAAACAACATAATTTACAAGATGAGAGAAAATGATTACAATCTTAGTTCATTACTGAAATCTTAAAGACAGAGCACGGAATACAACTTTCAAATATGAGTTTAGCGGAAGCATAAGACACGATACAGACTCCGACTCTCGTAGACTAAGCAAAAGCATGTGCCTTGCCCACCGGCACTATGCTACTAGCCACCCAAAGTTCACTGCAGCGAATCACAGCGCTCCCACTGAATGCTCCCAAGGTCTGGGCGCTGCTCTTCCCACTGGTAGTGACCCTCACCAGCACAAGCGTCAGTGCCTGAAAAACCACGTCTCGCAAGGTGTGAGCTTCTAAGAAGCTCAGCAAGACTGACCCACTAAATTGGCTGTTTACAGCAGACACCTAGACATGCAGGCTGACTCAGGGTAGGGTATCTTAC
This sequence comes from Oropetium thomaeum, assembly GCA_001182835.1. Taxonomy (NCBI): domain Eukaryota; kingdom Viridiplantae; phylum Streptophyta; class Magnoliopsida; order Poales; family Poaceae; genus Oropetium; species Oropetium thomaeum. The sequence goes on along the minus strand of LFJQ01000020.1, from coordinate 1,312,356 downwards.
GTAAGGGACTTGGACTACTAGAAGCTACTCTGGTCAAGTTTTAGCTCAAGTTAAGTGATTAGGAAAACTTAACTTTAGTTTGCACTAGTCTGAACATTCATAGAGAAAAAGCATTGGATACAATGATCATCATCATAACCGAGTGCTCATCATAGCTCAACATCTTAATTCAATGTGGTGCCTTTCACAAGCAAACCCATAAACTGAGAGCGACAGTGATTCGAATCGATTTACGCCTGCAAGGATAACCTCATCATACGACACGTGCGCGTCACGGACTGCACGTGGCAACTGTTCACACCAGATCTTGCAAAGTAAATTACCTCCTACGCTACCTTAGCAGTGCCGCATCCCATAAGAACACACGTTCCAGACGGCTTCTGTGGAGTTCTCACACCTGCCCACCCCAGATCGCCTCCGATCAGACACCGTAGAGTAGGTTCGACTTTGCAATCACTAGGTTGCGTAGGTTTACTAGGCCCCATCATTACCCATCATATGATCAGTACATTCAATGCTCGATCAGGTTCGGACCACACGAATCAGACAAGACTACGGTCACCCTGGAACCAGTCCAGTTGCTGGCCTACCTTTTTACTGTCTGACCCTCCAGTTTTATCTTCCATTAACCCTACACAGCCATGTTCTGCAATGTTTCAAGAGGTAGTTTCATTCAACTCCTAGCAATCGCGAGCAGCGTCCAATCTGCTCGACTTCTACCGACAAGTATAGCTAAGCATAGCATGCTACCACAGGTTACTTATACCAACATACCGATAGGTTTCCTTAAGGAAACATATGCAGCTAGGGTTTCAATAAACTCCTGGAAACCTAATGCACATACACGACACATAGTGATAAAAGGAAAAACTTCATAAAGAGGTTGTGCACCGGGGCTTGCGTTGATCTCCTGCTTCAGTGGTGAGAGCTTCTTCAGTGAACGTGGGCTCCGGGTCTATAACTGCTTCGTTCGCTTCGACGTCTACATGATGCAACATTATGATGCTGATATTAGTGACATGATAATATGGTGTTTTCATCATTCATAATATGGTATTTTCATCATTACTTCCAAAGAGTTTACCCAATTCAAGGTGAGTTCAATTTAACACTTAACGATTTTCAACTATGGCAATTTAATAAAGTAAATTATTAACCTAACGACCATGGACTAAAATGAAGTTTCAGATCCTGTCAGGAGATTATTTTTAGTTGAAAGTAATCTCTGAAATATGAATTGTGGAGTTGAGGTGAGGTTGAATTGAAGTCTCTAGAATTTATAAAAATTCATACAATTTTCTGTTAATTAAAGTTAGAAATTTAAGAAAAGGGACTAAAATTCATGATAAAATCATGAAACTGGATAAATGCATTTGCAAGCACCTATACTGAAGTTTTGAACAGGGGTTATGAATTTTTGTTGACTTGCATAATGTAATTTAGAAAATAATAAATTAAAATGACAGTTTTGAGAAGAATCACATGCATGCATAGAACTTTGTTAAGATTTAATTATGGGAAATTTCAAGAGGTCTTGCATGCAATGCCACACCGCGGGGCACAGTCTCGGCTTGAAGATCTCTGGAACTCCAGCAGTAAATCAAAAACAGAATACATTTACCTATTTATTTAGGAAGTTTCATGTACTTTCCATGAAAAAGTGTTTTAGCAGATATTTAGAGCATTTTACAAAGATTCTAAAGAATTTTGGTTCATCATATTTAGAGCTTCTATCGATTTATTTTGCATTTAAAAAAATAGACTAGAAATAAAAAAATTCATTTGAAAATCTGAAAAAAGAAGAATAGGGGAGTGGCGTGGCGAGCTCAACGGCGGCGAGTTGGCGCTGTTGGCCACACCAAACTTGCTCAGCAAGTTACGGGGATTCTATGGGTGCCGGACTTCGGCGATGAACGGAAGGCCATTGGCAACGAGCGGCGGCGGAGGAGGCTCAATGCCGGCGACGCGCACGGTGGAGGAGGAGGTTTAGGGTTCGATCGAGATGTCTAAGAGCCTCACCGTGTCGCGTGGAGTCGATTGGTCAATGATGAAGACCACGAGAATGACCGGAGACTGGTCGGCGACGAGCAGCTCACGACGGCGACAATGGCGGGCAGAGACGGCGCGGCGAGTTCGTTTTCACCGGCGACCCCCTACGGGCGAGACCTTGTCACAAGGATGCGCAAGGATGAGAGAAGCCCGCATGTCGAAGGAATCAAAATGAAATCAAGCAAGCAGGGAGGAATCGAAGAAAACCTTGGCAGCGGGGGCGCTCCAGACCGAGGTAGACGACGATGCCTACCCAACGATTCGGGGCGGTGCAGCACGGCAGCTTCAACAGGAAGCTGAAGGGAGTGGAGGGGGAGCTAAACGACACGATGGTGGAGCGCGGGGAGCACCGAGCGGAGCTGTCCACGTGAGGGAGAGGAAAATGGCGATGCGACGGTATTGCAAGGATGAGCAAGAGTTGGAGAGCGGAGAGGAGTGCCTGGAGCACCCTTAATACGTCCTTCTCCCGCTGCAGAGAGGAGGATGGCAGGACGGCATGGAATGGGGCAGCGGGCAACGGGGTTTGGGGGCCCTGGGCGGCGTCCTGCACATGCCGTGCTGCAGAGGAGAAAGAGGAGGAGCGAGAGAGAGAAAAGGAGGAGGGAGGAACGGGATTCCCGTGCCCAACGCGGGATGGCTGCCCGGCTGGCGCAGGCGCGGCCGGTGGTGGCGCAGCCGCGCTGCGGTTGGCCGGCGGCGCGGCGCACGCAGACTTTTATTTTTTAAAAAATTTTGCAATAATTCAAAACCGCCCCTCTGAATTCAAACAAAAACTGCACTTCCCAGGTTCGGAAAATTTTGAAACGTTGTATGTGCACTCAGGATATTATTTGGAACAACTTTTTTTTTTGGAAGAAGTCCTAATTCGGCTTCTAAAATTTCGTAAATTTTCAACTCAAATTAGATTTGTTTGAAGTTTTAAGGGGTTTAAACATTTTCGAAAATTCTAGCAAAATCTCACAAATTTTGTTGTGAAGTGGACTTAATTGCCATGTAAAAACATTTGTGGGTTTATATTGAGATTTTAATGGTTTTGCAAAAGTTAGATGTAATTAAATACGTGCATGCCAACATTTTGGTACTGGGGTCAAAAACTCCTGATTTTTTTAAAATTCTCAAAAATTTATCAAAATTTTGTGGAGGTTAAGTGTAATTTTTAAAACAATAATGGTATTGGTTCATGTAGAGATTTGCTTTCTGAGTGTGAAATTTATTGGATGAATTCTAAGTGACACATGGGGTGTCACAAAGTGTGCACGAATACTTACTTGATTAAATAAAACATTCGTCAAGGTATAAGTGTGAAGCAGAGTGATGACAGGTCACCACTCCGACTCGACTTAGTGGAGGATCCTATGCCAAGAGAGCACCGACAAGTGGCGCTTCCCTTGGAGAAACTCCGCCTCGCTCTCTTCCTTTTTAGAACTCTAAGAACTAGAGCCTAAGCCTCTAATGCAGCAGTACAAGTGTAAAAGTAGACTGAAGAGTTGATGCCTAGAGAGTGAGAAGAGGGGTTCTATTTATAGGTGGAGAAGACTTGAGCAAGTGAGCTTTCTCCCCCCTTTTGGACCACTTCTTGCGCGAAATACCCGACACCGCCTTCAGAACCGACCTTGGAGAGGCAATAACTGCCACCTGGCCGAAGCGGGGGCCGAGTCAGCTCACCCACAGGTCGGCCGACCCCCTGTGGGGCCACTCAAGTCCCACTTTGGCAGGGTGACTGCCTGGTGGGCCCTCAGCGTGGGTACGCTGTTGGCATCGGTTTTCTGGTACTTCTGCACGTCTGGTGGGTCCATGACTCCGTGTGCTGCTCTCGTGGTGCCCTGTGGTTGGTTGGAATTGTGTTTTCTCCACCTCAACAATCCGTGGGGTGCCTCCATGACAGGCTATGATTGGCCACGGAGCGGATTATGCCTCAATGGATAGTACTTTTCTTATCTTTTCTCTCAGTAATTTTGCATAAATAACCTGCATCCAAATATTCACCAAAACTTGTGGAACTTGGTTAGTATAAACCTATTCCTAATTTTAGTGTATTCTTTTTGGTTATTTATGCAGAGATTTGACGGTCAAATATGACACTTAAGGACCGTCAACAACTACACACACCACGGTGATGCTCTCAGACCCCCAATCGCCTGTTAGACCCTCTTCTCCGTCGCGTGCACCGCCGGTGTTTAGCTCTTCCCGCCACCGCTCGTTGCCGATGGCCATCCGGTCACCGCCGGAGCACGGCACCACCACCCTTAGTACCCCCATGACCCACTAAGCACGAATGAGGTGCCCCCGAGTGCCAACTCACCGCCGTTGAGCTCGCCGCCGACGAGCCACCGCCTTCCCTGTTTTGGGATTTAAATTGAATTTTGAATATTTTCTTCGAACTTGTACACAGGCAGAATAAACAGCAATCTCTTACACGAGGAGACACATGGTACAACACATGAGCATTGCTAAACTAGTGATGACCAATAACCCAAGGTGCTTTACCATCTAAGTTGACCTATCAAGGAGACAATCTTCTCATCGAGGAAAGTACTGTAAAAAGGCTCAAATTTGACAAGGAGTGCTATTGTTGAATTGGGTACCACGCATTCTCTAAGGGAGAGGTCCTTTACTTTCCTGAAAGTGTTACATCCATTATTGACGGAATTTCTGCTCCTGGATGGTTTTAGTATAAGTTTGAAGGATTTTAACGGTCCAAGGTTTTTGATAAACTAGATATCTGTAAACTTCATTTGTTTTACAATTTTATTATGCAATGCAATCCTTCATCGGCCTATACGTCCTGACCAAAATAAACAGAATATACGTTTAGGCGGTGGCAAATCGCACTCAAGTCAGACGTTGCTACATGTTTCTTACGGTACCTGGGTTAGCGTACCTACAGAAGACAACATCACAGGCAGTTGCGATATAGTATATATCAAAAGTAAAAGCAACAACCCATATTATTGCCACATGGGTCCTCCCGAGTAGGCCACGTACGGGGATCAAGTGTCTGACCTTCCTTGCGTGGCGACAGACTACTCTTTACCTCAGGCAGCGGAGGTATGAGAGAGTTCCGCAAAACCTAAGTCGTGAGGAACAAACTCATCTCTTGTGCACCAACGGCACAAGACACCACTGTTGCGAAGGTCTGCATTCGCAACAGGTCCGTAACCCACACCTCGTACGGTAGAGGTCCGCTTTTCCCCTAAACGGCAAGGGGGTATACTGTGTTACAACGAACATACTACCTCCTTCTGTACCATCCTGGTACAGAACGCTACTGTTGCTGATGCAATAGGTATTTCCCGACCTTTCACCGCAGTCGAGCGGCGTACCTTACCTTGCTTACCTGAGCGTAGGTGAGCCGTTATAGAAATGTAAATCTAAACTGTGTTTAGTTAGTGTGACACCCCAGGTGTCACCAGGGTAAAGAGTCGACAACAGTAAAACCCTAATCCATAATTTCACTCACTTTAAGAGCAGATTCAATCATGGAAATAAAAAGAAATATTGTTTAAAATGCTTTAAAGAGACACTATGAAAAGTTTGACAAACATCAGAGCATTTTAGCAAAATCCGGAGAATTCTCAACTAAAAGTGTCGAAGTCTCGTAAACAGAAAGGAATTCAAACCCTAACTCTTGACCATCAAAACTTCCACAGAACCCTAGCTATATTTTTACATAACAATTAAGTACACTTCAAAGTAGAATTTTGGGAAATTATTCGAGATTTTTGGAAAAGAATTAGACCTCTTAAAAATTCACAGAAGCTATAATCAACCTAGAAATTCAAGAATTTTTAGAGGCCAAATCATGACTTGGACCTTAAATGAAAAGTGTTCCAAATAAATTCCTGAGTACAAAGATTTTCAAAATTTTTCGAGCTCGGGAAGAGTTCCAATTCATTGCATTCCTTCCAGCCTTAATGAAAAAGAAAAAAAATATATAAAATTGCTGTGCCGGGCGGGCTACAGTGCCCCGCCCGCCCGACAATACGACGCGGCAGGGCACGGCTGCGCCGCCCGACACCAGCCGCCGCTCCCGCACGTCGCCTTCAATTGCGCCAGCCTCCTCACTCACCCCCCTCGCTCTCTCTCTCTAGCTTTCTCCCTCCCTCTCTTTTCTCTCTGCCCGAGCCCGCGCCCCCGAGCCGCGCGCCCCTGCTCTGCGCCGCCCGACCGCCATGCCGACCCCCCCACTACTCCCCCACTCCCCTACTCCCCTAACCCGATCTCCCTTTAAAATGAGCGCGCCTCCATTTCCCCCCCCCCCCTCCTTCCCCACTTCTTTCTCCCCCGCGCGAGCTGACTCTCTGCCCCGGCGGCCGCCCACCGACGCCATAGCCGCCCCTCTCGGTGAAAACTGTCACATCCCAAAAGTTGCAATCTTTTGTCCTTTTGAATTTGAGCTCACTGATTCAATCATTTGAATTCAACCTTTTCCTGTTTTGAATTGGGTCAGGGTTTCGAGTTTTCGCCGTTTTCGCAAAACCCTAATCGACTTTCAAGAGGCCTTTTGTTTTCTTAACAAAACTACCCCAATGTTTTAGCATAACAATTAACTATACATTAAAATAGAATTTTGGAGATTTGTTGAAAATTTTTGGTAAAGGTTTAAACCCCTTTAAAATTCCAACAAATTTGAACCTAATTGAAAATTCACAGACCTTTAGAAGCTGATTCAGTGAACCTTCCTTTAATAAAAGTTGTTGTAAATAATTCCTTTAGTACTCACAAAAAGTTTCAAAAAATTTTCAGCTCGGGAGCTAGGGTTTTCATTTGTCTCTAGAGGAAGGTCATTGAATTAATTGAATTGAAAACAACCTTACCGTGAACAGTACCCGCCCGACACCCTTGCCGCCCGCAGCCAACCGCCGGCCGACCGCCCGGCCAATCCCCCGCGCGGCGCCTTCACTCCTCAGCAGTGAATCTCTCCAAAGATCTTCTCCACCACTCTCCCATCTCACTTCCTCCTCCCTCTCCCATCCTTCCTCTGGCGCCCTGCCTTGCTCTCTGCCGCACGGCACCATCAAAGCCGAAGCCACCGCCCTCAAGCGCCAGTGGCCGCTCGCCGACCCTCTGCTCCAATCGACGGCGCGGCACACTTCCCTCTCATATCTCCCTCCCTTGGCTCCTCCTCCTCGAGTACAAAGCTCAAGCACTTGCTCCCTTCCTTCCCTTCTTCCTCCTCTGCTCCTGCTCGGTGCGCCGCCACACCATTGCCGCCCGAGCCACCCCCACCGTCGACAGCTCGCCTCGACCACTCCCTAGCCTTGCCACCGTGTCAAGCAAGTTCCCCTCGACTCACTGCAGCTCTCCAACCACTAGCCCCCACCGATTGTGCCCTAAATTCACCGGAACATCGCCGCACTACTCCTCGACCGACAATAACGCCGGCGGCCACCTCTTTTCAAATTCCGTCACCGAGGTAGCTCCATTCTTCAATTCCTTCAACTGGCTTGTTCCTCTCACCATGGTACATCTATTTGATAAGCCATTGATCGCAGCTCATCACCGGTGAGGGAGATTCTCCCACGCCACCCGTCGGCCGCCATTGACACTGCTTCGGAGCTCACGTCGCCGACCCCTTGCCCCTCTCTCCCGTGGCCTTAATCTTCTTCAAACCAGTTCCTTGAACCAAGGTGATGCTCCTCGACCACTCCATCCCCCTACTAGCCCCCTCCTCCGGCGAGATTCCCACCGGAGCAACCGCACTGACTAATTCCCCTGTTTCGGCTACTGTTCCATTGAATTTCCTTTTTCCTTTTAATTAACCAGAAGATGCATAGTGTGTAGAAAATCATGGAAAAGTCTAAAAATGCCAAACCTAATTTTATTTGAATCCTTGAATCATGAATTAATTTTCTGTTAAAGCACTTTTTCATAAATGTCCCTGGATTTTCTTTAATAATTCATTGTATTATTTCTGTTGTTGATTTTTAATTGAAGTTCCAGAAGGTTTCTAGGGTTGATTTTTGTACCATAATTTTATCTTGGCATGATGCATCTCCTGTATTTTTACCAGAATTTTTCATGAGCATTGTGCATGCATGTCATTGTTAATTTCCCCAAAACCCTAGATTAGTTACCTCTGTCTAAAGTACATTAGGGAAGTCGCCCAAAAGCCCAAGACCTTTAACAAAAACTCTAGTTTAGATGCTCAGCAGTAGCTCTGTAAAGTTTCATGATTTTTGCATAAGTTTAAATACATGTTTCTGATTTTATGAGTTTGGAAAACAGAGCCTTGTTAGATTTTTAGTAAATTCATAGAAGCTCAACTTGACCCCAAACCAGAGCCAAAAGTCTTAGTTTAGAGCCTACTTTAAACTAAAAATGGTCCCATGCCTGTAACTTAACTTTGAATTTCACCGGAAAAGTCGTTACGACTTTTACGGCACCGTTACGGTATTCCCGATGTCGTAAACAGGCTACGGCCATCGGAGGGCTCGTGTTCCTGTTAACGCGAGTCAAAACCACTCAAACTTAGTCTCATAGTAACCCAAGCCACTTAGTAAACCTAGTACATGAGATGTGTTTTGGGATTTTTCCCGAAAACGACATTCGTGTGCCACCCGATATCGGAACCGGGAACCGGGAAACCCGTAACCGGAATCGGTAAAACTGTTTAGGTCATAACTTGAGCTGTAGAACTCCGATTGCCTCTGTTCTTTTTGCATTGTGTTCATAAACTCAGTAGCTACCTCTCTGCATCATATCACATCATTTGGGCATCATGGCATCATGGCATGCATCTCATACCATCGCGTTTTTACTTTATAGCTTACGAACCGCCAGAGAGTGACGCGGGTGCTGCTGCGGGAGAAGCACCAGAGGTTGACCAAGCTGCTGAGGAAGTCAACACCACTGCTGTTGAAGGCAAGCACCTCATATTGCTACCCTAAGTAATTTACTTAATGATTAATATGAATGCTTACGTATAGGAATGCATAAAGTCGGGCTTAGTAGTAACATTGGGAAAACCTATTATTGTTGCATGTACCCCTCCTTGGTATTGAATACGTCACCTTGTCAACCTAGGTAGAGTGTCTTGGTTTGAGTCGCGAAATGCTTAGCCATGCTTAGATAACACGGTAGAAGTCGAGTGGTAAGTCCCACTCGCACGTATAGGAACCACCTGGTTTACTTATGGACTTGTGGCGAGTTCATATGTTGGTAAAAGTTGAAAAGTGTTAAAAGCTAAAATCTGGACGGTGGGATAGGAGTGCAGCAAGACATGGAGGTCTTGTGTGCCGTAGGCCCCGTCTGGGTTGACCTAGGAACCGGCCGTGTTATTCTTGGCCTGAGCACTTCCCGTTCATACCACATGTCCGATATAATGGTAAGACAAGCTGAGTATCTCACTGCGTACCAACGTTTGGCCGATGACTGCACGGTGTGTGGAACGAGGGAGTCATGGGTGCTTGCGAGGCCGTGACACTCGACGAGGGACTCACGTGTGCCTGCGAGGCCGTGGTACTCGGCACCGTGTGGATTTTCCAACCGTGTGGGCACGAGTGTGAAAAAGGTTGACATGAGTACCCCCTTGTGTGACTTTAGCGGGTTACATGAGCCGTATGGTCCTCAGTCGTGTGGGTACAGTTGGACTCCCCTGCAGGGTGTAAAATCGGTTCGAATCCGCCGCGGTCTCGGTTATGATCAAAGCTCAGTGTCCTTTGGATAATATCGTAGAGTTGTCTTATAACATGATGGAAATTGGGATATTGTTGATGAAATTGGAATATGGTTATTGGTATCCATGGTTCGGATGGAACATGGATGATGGCATATACACGGTTTATGGTTACATAATACTTGGGGATTGGGTTTATTAGATGTTCATGCCCGCAGAGTCCTTTTACTTTATGCTTATTCATATATGCTTAGTTTCTGCTTTAAGCAATCGAGTCCATTCCTATACCTTATTTACCTTGCTACAGCCTCATTGCATTATCCTTGGAGTCGGGAACTAATTCCCCACCACAGGGTAAGACTTGCGAGTACCTTCGTACTCAACGTTTGTTGTTTAAGTTTTTGCAGGTGAGGATGAGTTGGTCTTCGGCTACTTTGTCCCCGCCGATGCCGGCGAGGGCGAGGCGTAGTCGAGACGTTCGAGTGATCGTGATGTGCGATGTTCGTGGGCTGGGCATCGCAATCCTTTGCTGTTTTCTTATTGCAACCGCTGCGACTATCGTCTTCCTTAGAATCGCTTCCGCTCTCTGATTTGTTAGTTTCAAGACTTATGATGAACCCTTGGTATGTAAGAATATTTTAAATTAATGTTATTAATTAATGTGACCTTTGTGATGAATCACATGTGACGTTGCCGACGTGCTCGGATCTTGGGCATTGCTTGAGAAGCATGTCGGAGGACTGCCGGGTCTATATTCTCTTTTATCGGGTTGAGTTCTCACACACCATGCGTGGGCCGCGAGTCAACTTGGTAAACTTGAATATAAATTGGTCGGGTCTCTCACAAAAACCCACCCCCGATCAATTTCAATCAAATTCCTTCACCAATTCACTCCCTCTCCACCCCGTGAAGCTCACAGAACCGTCCCCTCCTCCGAAGACGAGCCACATCGCCGGAATTTCATCGATCGCCGCCGCCCCGAGGCACCCCCACGGTGAGACCCCCTCTGCCGTGCCCAACCTTGATGAATATCATATTCCTGAGCTTCGTCATGTCATGTGGATCATGAAAAGCCAAGGTTCGACGGCCGGCGACCACCCCATCGTCGGGAATTGGCCGCCGGAGCTCGTTGGAGACTGTGCCCTGTTTTTCCTTTTTCCTAATTATTTTCCAGATTATTGCTCTGCCTTCTAAAAACAGGAAGATCCAAAAATGCCAAACCAAAATTTGTTAGAACCCTCGTGAAAATTACTAATTTTCTGTTAAAACACTTTTTAACAAATGACCAAAAATTTGCAGAATTAATTAGAAACACTCCTTTCTGTTTTTGAATTATAAATTGCATTATAGAGCAATTCTAGGGCTAACCTTTGATCCATAAGTACACCATGGTACTACAAATCCTCTCTAATTTTATGAAGATTTTAGGAGCACAAAATGGCATCTAACCCTATTAAATAACCTCAATCTGCCTAGTCTAAATACCATTTTCTAAAGTACATTGTAAAAGTCATTTACAAAGCTAGACCCAAAATAAAAGTTTTAGATTTGGTGCTCAGAAACGTTCACAAAAAGTTGTATAATTTTATTCTAACGCTTACTAGTACTTTCTGATTTTACAAGGTCCAAAAACAGGAACTTTGATGAATTTTTATAAAATATAGAAAATTCATCTAGGCCCCACCCAAAGCCCAAAATTCTTATTCCAGAGAGTACTACCCACTAAAAATAATCTTGAGAAAGAATTAAAATCTTCATTTTAACCCTAGTTTAATAACCGAAGTAATTAAATAATATTAACCGATGAAAATCGTCGAATTAACTTAACGAGAGTGAAGTTGTTGAACATGCCAACTAAAAGTCACCTCATGAAAGTTTAATAGGTTTCTTTGAACATCATTCCCAGATTAAAATTTGAATTTAATCGACGACGTCGAGTAATTAGGGTTAACCCTAATACTGGGCGTCGCCAATCTAAACCCTAGGTCACTATTGATAATAACAATAAATTTCATTTTCATTAAACTTATCATAATCCCACTGCATCATGTAGATTCTGACGCTCACGAAGTAGCTGCGGATCCAAGTTCGTCGACCCCCGCCGAAGAAGTTGACATCAACTCAGAGGAACCAGGCAAGCCCCGGTGCACAACCGAATTTTCAAATTTTACTTTTACATCTAAGTGTGTCTTGTTTGTGCATTAAGTACCAGAAGTTGATTGAAACCATAGTTGCATTGTTTCCACAGGAAACCCTAACGGTAGTTGGTATAGACACCCCCTTAGTTTGCTATGCTTAGTAGGTATTTGCCGGTAGAAGTCGAGCAGAGTAGACGCTGCTCGCGAAAGGATAGGTTGTTGATTGAACTATGTCATGAGATGGACCACACCAATGTAAATCAGTAAGAAGATAAAAGTTTGAGGGTCAGACAGGATACAAAGTAGGTCGGCGACTGGACTGGGTCTAGGGTGACCGTAGACTTGTCTGATCCGTGTGGTCCGAGACTGATCGAGTGTTGAACGTACTGGTCGTATGCTGGGTGTTATGGGCCCCAGTAAACCTACGTAGCCTGGTGATTGCAACGTCGAACCTGCCCTACGGTGTCTGACTAGGAGGAGATCTGGGGTGGGCAACGTGGGAACTCCACAGAAACCGTCTGGGACGTGTTGTCTGGTGGGACGTGGCGCTGCTAAGGCAGGCGTAGGAGGGAATTGATGTTGCAGGAGCTGGTGTGAACGGTTGCCACGTGCGAGCCTGGGACACGCACGTGTCGTACGATCAGGTTTCCCCCTGCAGGGTATAAAATCGTTTCGAACCGCTGTCGCTCCCAGTTAGTGAGCATGCTCGTGAAACGCACCACATTCTAGTAAAATAGGTTGAAACACCATGAGAATGACTTATGAATATTAATATTGTTATTGTTGATTCTGTTATGTTTGTTTAGTTCAGTGCTAACTAAATTTATTTTCTAATCATTTAATCTGATGCTAAAACTTGACAAGAGTAGTATAGGCTTGCGAGTCCTTTTGCAAGTAAACCCTCCCGAGGTCAGCCTTCATGTCTAGGAGTCGGCTGTAGTCAGCCACTTTTGTCGGGTAAGTCTTGCTGAGCTTCTTAGAAGCTCACGCGTTAGCGTTTTGTGGTTTTTCAGGCGCCGTCATGCAGGAACCAGCAGGTAGCTTCCACTGGGAGGAGCCCCCCCCTCGAGTTTGGAAACCTCCAGTAGGAGTTGTGCGAGTCGCCGCATTGATCTGTTGAAGTGGCTAGTAGCATGACCCCCGTGGGCACGGCGCGTGCTTTTGCTTAAGTCCGAGTGTCGGAGTTGTAATAGTTCTAGTCTTCCGCTGTTTATCGTTTTCAAAACTGTTGCGTACTCTGAAACAATGTAATATTCACCTTCTAAGTTATGAACCAGTGATGTATTAAGTTCTCTCTTCTTGTAAATTATTGCTGTTTATCCCTGCCTGTGTTGTATCGTGTGTACGCTCGCTTCGCCGAGCGTTGCCCAACAGGATCCTGGCTTAACGACTGACCAGATCGGTCCCGAGACGAGGTTTTCTGGGCGGGTCATGTCAGCTAGCTCCTGCACTAGGTTAGTTTTGCCACCTGATACTACTTACTCCTATTAGGGATCGTACCTCACTCGCACGTAATTTTTGAAAATATACCTTTAAATATCGTACCATTTCCCAACACGGTTCTGATACCAATCTGACACCGGACCTGCCCCAGAAAACAAAATTCGAGACGGATCTTGCCTCTCGCCAGGACCCTGTTGGGCAATACTCGGCGAAGCGAGTATACACATGGTATAACACATGCAAAATAAACAGGAATCTCTTACAGGAGGAGAGAATCTTAATACAACATGATTCCATAAAAAAATTAAGTCTTACATCATCAGAGTATGAATATAGTTTTTGAAATCACAAAATACAGCGGAATACTTCAAACGAGGAACATACTCCGACTCTCATAATTAAGCAAAAGTATGGGCCTTGCCCAGTGGCACCATACTACTAGCCACACAACATTCATTGTGGCAAACCACAACGTTCCCACTGAAGATTCCCAATCTCCAGACGAGGTTCTTCCCACTGGTAACTATCATCTTGGGTATACGCGTTGGCGCCTGAAAACTACGTATTCGCAAAGCGTGAGCTTCTAAGAAGCTCAACAAGACTGACCCGTCAAATTGGCTATCTACAGCCGACACCTAGACAGGCTGGCTGACTCAGGGTAGGTTTACCTTTGCAAAAGGACTCGCATTATCTGAACTATTTTTGGTCAAATTTTAGCTCAGGTTAAGTGATTAGAATCATAACTTTAGTTTGCACTGATCTAGGCAATCATAATATAGATAATAATCATCATATCACAGTCATGTGGTGCGTTTCACGAGCATACTCACAAACTGGGAGATTCGAACTGATTTACACTTGCGGGGATAACCTAATCATACGACACGTGCGCGTTCCCGACTGCACGTGGCAACCGTTCGCACCAGATCCTGCAAAGTCAATTCCCTCCTATGCCTGCCTTAGCAGTGCCGCATCCCACCAGAACACACGTCCCGGACAGTTTCTGTGGAGTTCCCACACGACAAGGTGGGTTCAACTATCACTTACTATTTTTGACTTTGGCTTTTAAATAAGTTGATTACTTGCTTAAGACCCATGGTCTATTATGAAATTTCCAAAGAAAATTGTTAGGAGATGATTTTTTATCTGATAGTACTATCAGAAAGATGATTTTTGGGTTTGGGTCGAGGTTGAACTGAAGTCCCTAGATTTTATAACAATTCTAACGAGTTTCTGCTATGAGATTATTCATAGGTATGCATGGAATCTTGTTAAGATCAAATTCTGGTAAAAATTACAGAGGGTTTCTGTTTGCCCTGGCACACTTCTGGGGGTTCTGGTGACTATGACACACTTCTGGCAGAAGTTCTAGCTCCAGAAGGGTTCTCGAACTCCAGATGTAAAGCAAAAGAACATTTGAGTTCTGTGTGCCATGACATACGTCTGAAAGAATTTCCAACTTCAGATGACTTCTGGAAATGCAAATGTAAAGCAAAAATAGAACATTTGAGTTCTATGTGCCATGACATACATCTGACAAAAGTTCCAACTCCAGATGAGTTCTGGAACTCCAGATGTAAAGCAAAAACAGAACATTTGAGTTCTGTGTGCCATGACATACTTCTAACAGAAGTTCCAACTCTAGATGAGTTCTGGAAGTCCAGATGTAAAGCAAAAATAGAACATTTGAGTTCTGCTTGCCATGACACACATCTGACAGAAGTTTTAGTTCCAGAAGAGTTCTAGAACTCCAGATGTGAAGCAAAAATAGAAGGTCTCTACCTCTATTTAGGCAGTTCCAAGGAAAAGTGCTTCAGCAGATGTTTAGAGTATTTCCCAAGGCTTCCAAGGAACTTTGGTTTAGCACTTCTACAGTTTTTCCTCGATTTACTAGGCTTTTTACAAAACTGGCTAATTTATAGGAAATTGAAATTCAAAATGAAAGAGAGGCAGAAACAGGGGAGGTGGCAGGCGGTGCTCCAGCAAGAAATTACCAGTGGGGGAGGCCTCGCCGGTGATGGGGAAGGGCTGAGGGGAGCGCCCCAGGCTCGAGCGCGGCCAGGGGTTCCCTGGAAACACCACGACGACTGGCGGCGGCTAGCGGAGAGCAGTGCCCGACTGGGGCGGCGCCAATGGCGACTCCGGCGATCAATTGGCGGCGCGCGATGCACGGTTCTGCTCGGGGTTTGGACCTAAGGCTTCGACAAGTCATGGAGAGGACCGGCAACACCATAACGGGGATCGAAGCTCCCCGGAAGTTCGTCGGCGATGGTGTGCCTCGTGGCGAACGGTGGCGGCCTCGCGTTCCTGTTGAACGGGTGGACCGGAGACCCTCTTGATGGACCGGGAGCTGCGCTAGGATGAGAGCAACACGTTAGACATGGTGAGGGGACAGTGAATGGCCGGAAAACAGAGTTCACCGTGCGACTTCGGGCGGCAATGGTGGGCGTCCGATCAGAGGAGGAAGGAAGAGGAGTGGCGCGCTGTGGAGGAGGAAAAAGGGGTGTGGGGGAAGTGAAGGAGCTTGGGCGCGCCTTAATGTGCCGCGGAGAAAGAGAGAAGGGTAGGGAGAGTGAAGGCGCTCATCGGTGAATGGCGCGGCATGGTCGGTGGCGTGCCTCGGGGGAGAAAACAGAGAGAGGGAGAGAGGGCGCCAAGCGCGCGAGAGAGAGGGAGAAGAGGGGAGGAAAGAGGAGGATCTTGTGGTATCTCGCCGGCGTAATGGTGCGGCAAAAGGCGCGCTGGCCGGCGGCTGCGGCGCTACGGTGCGCCAGATTGCCCACCGTGGCGGCGGGGTGATTTTCTCTGATTTTTTTTGAATTATTTCAAAATGCCCTTTTAAATTCAGTTCAAATTCATACTTCCTTAGCTCGGAAAATTGTGAAACCTTTTATGGGTGCTCAGTGATTTATTTGGAAAATTTTTCATTTAAGGATGAAGTCCTGATTCTGTCTGTAAAAATTTGCAAATTTTCAAATCAATTGAAGTTTGTTTAAATTTTTAAGGAGTTTAAATCTTTTCCAAATATTATGATAAAATATCCAAAATTCTAATTTGAAGTGAACTTAATTGCCATGTAAAAATATTGCTACGGTTACATGGAATTTTGATGGATTTCAAAATGGATTTTTGAATTCTTTCTTGTTAAGAATTGGTTTTGATACTGCGGGTTAAAACTCCTGATTCAATAAAAGTGTTCTATAATTCACCATAATTTTTGTAGATGCCTTTGGAAGTGTTTAAGACAACATTGCTTATTGACTTAAGGGTGAATTTTGCTTCAAAGTGCATGATTAAATTTGTAGGGTTTCAAATTTGTCGATGAGTTCTTAAGTGATACCTGGGGTGTCACACTCTGTATCTGTACCCTAAATTTGTAAGACTTATTTATGCTATGGAACCAATGTTGTAAAAAATACTCTCATCTTGTAAATTTGTAAGACTTATTTATGCTATGGAACCAATGTTGGATGTTCTGGATATGTCAGGTCGGGTTGCAGCTCTTCCACCTCTGGAATCACTTGATCTACGGGTGCTCTTCAAACACTTCTTCAGTTGGGAGACATGAAAGACAATTGTGTGCCCCGGACAACCTTTCTGGTAGTTTCACTCGGTATGCCACTGGTCCGCACTTGGCAGTGATGAGATACAGACAGATGTATCGGGGTGCTAACATCCCTCTAACTTCGAACTGCTAAACTCCTTTTGCGGGGGAGACTCTTAAGTAGACGTAATCTACTATCTCAAAGCTCAATGGTCTACGCCTTCTAATCGCATAGCTCTTCTGTCGGAACTTGGCGGTCTTCAGGTTAGCTTGAATGACCCGTACTTTTTCCTCGGCCTGCTGTACTAGGTCAGGTCCACGTATAATTCTTTTGCCAGTCTCCGACCAATTGAGCGGTGTTTTGCAGCTACGACCATACAATGCCTCGAAAGGCGACATTCGAATACTCTCTTGGTAGCTGTTGTTGTACGAGTTCCATCAATGACAGATAAATATTCCAACTTTTCCCATGCTCCAAAACACAAGCTCGGAGCATATCCTCGAGGATCTGATTTATCCTTTCAGTTTGGCCGTCCGTTTGGGGGTGGTAGGCAGAGCTATGGGTTAATCTAGTTCCTAGCGATTCGTGGAGCTACTTCTATAATCGGCCTACGAACTGGGTACCTCAGTTAGAGATTATGGTCTTGGACACTCCATACAGACACACTATTCGGTCAATGTAGAGCTGGACATACTTCTTCATACTGTATCTAGTAGACACGGGGATGAAATGGGCGGTTTTGATTAATCGGTCTACAATGACCCAAATAGAGTCCAATTTCTGAGCAGTCATCGGTAAACCGACAATGAAGTTCATACTGATATCTTCCCATTTCCAGGATGGAACACTTAGAGGTTGCAACAATCCTGCACCTTTTCAGATGATCTGACTTCACTCTCCGGCAGGTGTCTGTGAGAGACCCGACCAATTTATATTCAGGTTTACCAAGTTGACTCGCGGCCCACGCATGGTGTGCGAGAACTCAACCCAATAAAAGAGAATATAGACCCGGCAGTCCCCCGACATGCTTCTCAAGCAATGCCCAAGATCCGAGCACGTCGGCAACGTCACATGTGATTCATCACAAAGGTCACATTAATTAATAACATTAATTTAAAATATTCTTACATGCCAAGGTTCATCATAAGTCTTGAAACTAACAAATCAAAGAGCGGAAGCGATTCTAAGGAAGACGATAGTCGCAGCGGTTGCAATGAGAAAACAGCAAAAGATTGCGATGCCCAGCCCACGAACATCGCACATCACGATCACTCGAAAGTCTTGACTACGCCTCGCCCTCGCCGGCATCGGCGGGGACAAAGTAGCCGAAGACCAACTCATCCTCACCTGCAAAAACTTAAACAACAAACGTTGAGTACGAAGGTACTCGCAAGACTTACCCTGTTGTGGGAATTAGTTCCCGACTCCAAGGATAATGCAATGAGGCTGTAGCAAGGTAAATAAGGTATAGGAATGGACTCAATTGCTTAAAGCAGAAACTAAGCCTATATGAATAAGCATAAAGTAAAAGGACTCTGCGGGCATGAACATCTAATAAACCCAATCCCCAAGTATTATGTAACCATAAACCATGTATATGCCAACATCCATGTTCCATCCGAACCATGGATACCAATAACCATATTCCAATTCCATCAACAATATCCCAATTTCCATCAAGTTATGTGACAACTCTACGATATTATCCAAAGGACACTGAGCTTTGATCATAACCGAGACCGCGGCGGATTCGAACCAATTTTACACCCTGCAGGGGAGTCCAACTGTACCCACACGACTGAGGACCATGCGGCTCATGTAACCCGCTAAAGTCACACAAGGGGGTACTCATGTCAACCTTTTTCACACTCGTGCCCACACGGTTGGAAAATCCACACGGTGCCGAGTACCACGGCCTCGCAGGCACACGTGAGTCCCTCGTCGAGTGTCACGGCCTCACAGGCACCCATGACTCCCTCGTTCCACACACCGTGCAGTCATCGGCCAAACGTTGGTACGCAGTGAGATACTCAGCTTATCTTACCATTATATCAGACATGTGGTATGAACGGGAAGTGCTCAGGCCAAGAATAACACGGCCGGTTCCTAGGTCAACCCAGACGGAGCCTACGGCACACAAGACCTCCATGTCTTGCTGCACTCCTATCCCACCGTCCAGATTTCAGCTTTTAACACTTTTCAACTTTTACCAACATATGAACTCGCCACAAGTCCATAAGTAAACAAGGTGGTTCCTATACGTGCGAGTGGGACTTACCACTCGACTTCTACCGTGTTATCTAAGCATGGCTAAGCATTTCTTGACTCGAACAAAGACACTCTACCCAGGTTGACAAGGCGACGTAAGCAATAGCAAGGAGGGGTACATGCAACAATAATAGGTTTTTCCCAATGTTACTACTAAGCCCGACTTTATGCATTCCTATACGTAAGCATTCATATTAATCATTAAGTAAATTACTTAGGGTAGCAATATGAGGTGCTTGCCTTCAACAGCAGTGGTGTTGACTTCCTCAGCAGCTTGGTCAACCTCTGGTGCTTCTCCCGCAGCAGCACCCGCGTCACTCTCTGGCGGATCGTAAGCTATAAAGTAAAAACGCGACGGTATGAGATGCATGCCATGATGCCATGATGCCCAAATGATGCGATATGATGCAGAGAGGTAGCTACTGAGTTTATGAACACAATGTAAAAAGAACGGAGGCAATCGGAGTTCTACAGCTCAAGTTATGACCTAAACAGTTTTACCGATTCCGGTTACGGGTTTCCCGGTTCCCGGTTCCGATATCGGGTGGCACACGAATGTCGTTTTCGGGAAAAATCCCAAAACACATCACATGTACTGGCTTTACTAAGTGGCTTGGGTTACTATGGGACTAAGTTTGAGTGGTTTTGACTCACGTTAACAGGAACACGAGCCCTCCGATGGTCGTTGCCTGTTTACGACATCGGGAATACCGTAACGGTGCCGTAAAAGTCGTAACGACTTTTCCGGTGAAATTCAAAGTTATGTTACAGGCATGGGACCATTTTTAGTTTAAAGTAGGCTCTAAACTAAGACTTTTGGCTCTGGTTTGGGGTCAAGTTGAGCTTCTATGAATTTACTAAAAATCTAACAATGTTCTGTTTTCCAAACTTATAAAATCAGAAACATGTATTAAAACTTATGCAAAATTCATGAAACTTTACAGAGCTACTGCTGGGAACCTAAACCTCAGTTTTTGTTAAAGGTCTGGGGCTTTTGGGTGACTTCCCTAATGTACTTTAGACAAAGGTAATTAATCTAGGGTTTGGGGATATTATCAATGACATGCATGCACAATGTTCATGAAAAATTCTGGTAAAAATACAGGAGATGCATCATGCCAAAATAAAATTATGGTACAAAAATCAACCCTAGAAACCTTCTGGAACTTCAATTAAAAATCAACAACAGAAGTAATACAATGAATTCTTAAAGAAATTCCAGGGACAAATTTGAAAAAGTGCTTTAACAGAAAATTAACACATAATTTAAGGATTCAAATAAAATTAGGTTTGACATTTTTAGACTTCTCCATGATTTTCTACACACTATGCATCTTCTGGTCAATTAAAAGGAAAATAGGAAATTCAATGGAACAGTAATCAGAACAGGGGAATGGCTGAGGCGGTTGCTCCGATTGGAAATTCGCCGGAGAAGAAGGTTGGGAGGGGGATTGAGCAATCGTGGAGCATCACCTTGATTCAAGGAACTGATTTGGAAGGGATTAGGGCCACGGGAAAGGCGGCAGGGTGGTGGTCGACGTGAGCCCTGGCGGCAATTTCAGTGGAGACCGACGGCGGCGCGGGAGGAACTTCCTCACCGGCGATGAGCTGCGATCAATGGCGTATCAAATAGATGTACCATGGTGAGAGGAACAAGCCAGTTGAAGGAATCGAAGAATGGAGCTACCTTGGTGACGGAATTTGAAAAGAGGTGGCCGCCGGCGCTGTTATCGGCCGAGGAACAGGCGGCGGTGTTCTGGTGAGATTAGGGCACAATCGGTGGGGGCTAGTGGTTGGAGAGCTGCAGTGAGTCGAGGGAAACTTTGTCGACACGGTGGCAAGGCTTGGGGGTGATCGAGTCGAGCTGTCGACGGTGGGGGTAGCTCGGGCGGCAATGGTGTGGCGGTGCTCTGGCAGGAACAGGGGAGGAACGAAGAAAGGAGAAGGGAGCAAGTGCTTGAGCTTTGTACTCGAGGAGGTGGAGCCAAGGGAGGGAGATAGAGCAGTGGCGCACTGGATTGGTGAAGAGGCGCGGTGGCCGGCAATTGGGCGCGGGAGGCGGTGGCTCCTGCTGGGCGATGCCGTGCGGCAGAGAGCAAAACAATGGCGCACCAGAGAGAGGGAGAGAGAGGAGAGAGGAAGGGGGAGGGGAAATGGAGCAATGAAGGAGGAAATCTTTGCCCCGATCTTGCTCCACGGAGTTAAGGCGCGCAGGGCACCGGCGGGCCGGCCGGGCTGCCAGCCACGGCAGTGGCCGCTGCGGGCGGCAAAGTGTCGGGCGAGTACTGTTCACGGTAAGTGTATTGTCGATTTCAATTAATTCAATTACCCTCCCTCTTGATACAACAGAAAACCCTAGCTCCCGAGCTCAAAAATTTATGAAACTTTTTGTGAGTACTATAGGAATTATTTGGAACAACTTTTATTAAAGGAAGGTTCACTGAATCAGCTTCTAAAGATCTGTGAATTTTCAATTAGGTTCAAACTTGTTGGAATTTTAAAAGGGTTTAAACCTTTACCAAAAATTTTCATAAAATCTCCAAAATTCTATTTTAATGTGTAGTTAATTGTTATGCAAAAACATTGGGGTAGTTTTATTAAGAAAACAAAAGGCCTCTTGAAAGTCGATTAGGGTTTTGCGAAAACGGCGAAAACTCGAAACCCTGACCCAAGTTCAAAACAGGAAAAGGTCGAATTCAAATGATTGAATCAGTGAGCTCAAATCAAAAGAATAAAAGATTGCAACTTTTGGGATGTGACAGTGTCGCACTCTGCTATGTAACCGAGCGATCTCTCTCTTCATTCTTGTCCACCAAAACTTCTTCCTCAAGTCCTGGTACATCTTGTTGCTGCCAGGATGAATGGAGCATTTGGACAAGTGAGCTTCATCCATGATCTTCCTTCTGAGCTCATGATCTTTTGGCACTACCAATCTGTTCTTGACCCACAAAACTCCGTCTTCGTATTCACGGAAGCACTGCATCTTCCTTTCTTTTAGCCCTAGTCTGATCTTTTCCATGCCCTTATCAAGCTGCTGGGCCTTGGCTACCTCGTCCTTAAGTGTTGGAACTAAGGCTAGGTCGTAGAGGGATCCATGGGGTAGAATTCTCAAAGTCGGCTCTGGTTTTTCTATTGTAACCCCTTGGTCTAGGTAATGGTAGTGACCATTTCTACTCAATGCATCTGCAACTATGTTGGCCTTGCCGGGATGGTAGTGAACTTCCAGTTCATAATCCTTGATCAGCTCTAGCCACCTGCGTTGCCTCATGTTTAACTCATTCTGAGTGAAAATGTACTTTAAGCTCTTGTGGTCAGTGTAGAGATTCACCAGATTTCCCAGTAAATAATGCCTCCACACCTTCAGAGCTAATACCACGGCTACCAACTCCAAGTCGTGCGTTGGGTAATTTTGTTCGTGCTTACGAAGTTGCCTCAAAGCATAAGCAATTACCCGTCCCTCTTGCATCAACACACAACCAAGCCCAATTCTTGACGCATAACAATACACGTCAAAAGGCTTGCTCAAGTCCGGTTGGGCGAGTACCGGTACTGTGGTTAAGTGTTTCTTCAGAGTTTGAAAAGCCTCTTCACACTTCTCTATCCATTTGAACTTCTAAACCTTCTTGAGTAGTTTTGTGATAGGTTTGGCAATCTTGGAGAAGCTAGGGATGAAGCGACGATAGTATCCAGCTAATCCCAAGAAGCTACGTACTTTGTGGACTAACGTGGGTGCTTTCTAGTCGACGACATCTTGCACCTTCCCCGGATCAACCGAAATACCTTCAGCTGACACTATGTGACCCAAGACTTGGACACGCTCAATCCAGAATTCGCATTTGCTGAATTTGACATAGAATTGATGGTCTCTGAGTCTCTGTAGGACTATCCTGAGATGCTCAGCATGCTCTTCAGGAGTCTTAAAATACACCAGGATGTCATCAATGAACACTACCACAAATTTTTCCAACTCTGGCATGAAAATTGAGTTCATAAGATACATGAAGCACACCGGTGCATTAGTGAGTCCAAATGACATTACCAAGTACTCATATAGCCCATATCTGGTGGCGAAAGCTGTCTTTGGGACGTCTATGGGACGAATCCTAATCTGATGATAGCCAGATCTAAGATCAACTTTAGAAAAGACCTTTGCTCCAGCTGGCTGATCAAACAGAGTGTCTATGCGTGGTAGTGGATACTTGTTTTTTATGGTAACCGCATTCAAAGGGCAGTAATCCACGCATAGTCTCAAGAATTAGTCCTTCTTCACAAACAGAGCTGGACAGCCCCAAGGTAAGGAGCTGGGGTGTATGATAACCTTTGTCCAACAACTCCTTCAGCTGTACCTTCAACTCCGCTAGTTCTTTTGGTGCCATCTTGTATGGTCTGCGGGAAATTAGGGCTATGCCTGGCTGTTGGTCAATTTGGAACTCAACATCTCTGTCCGGGGGTAAGCTAGGTAGGTCTTCTGGGAACACGTCTGGGAATTCTCTCGCCACCGTTATGTCATCCAAACTCTTTCCAGCAACAAGGCAGAATTGCTTGAAGGTGGATGCAGGGTGATATTAGTTTAGGGAAACAGACCCGTGAAGTGGGGAGGTTAGGCGGACTACACGGTTAGCTATATCGAGGAGGGCATTTTGGTGTTTCATCCATTTCATACCAATGATAATATCAATACCCTGCCCGTCTAGGATTATGAATGAGGTAGGATAGGTGTAACCTCCTAGATTTAGTGGTGTTTCCCTTAAGCCATATTGTGACAAGATATTTCCCCCAGGAGATTTTATGACGAAGGTGGCTCTAGATGAACAGTAACTAAGCCTTTACCCTTAACGAAGTTTGTACTGATGAAATTATGTGAGGCACCGAAACAAAATAGAATGAAGGCTGAATGACCAGAGAACGAGAACATACCCGCAAGCACAAGCTCTCCTTTGGCTATCTCCTTGTCCATGGTGTAATTCACACGACCGGTTCTGTGGGTCTTCTGACCCCTTTGCTGGCCCTGCCCTTGGTTGGCCTGACGGTTGCCTCCGGACTGTTGGTGCGTAGGACACTCGCGAGCTAAGTGTCCGGGCTGCCCCTAAGTGAAACACGGGGTTCCTGGTCCAGGTCGGGTGCCCTACTGATGTGGGCGGACACCGTGGTTCCTCTGTGATGGCGGCGGTGGCGCACGCTAGCCACCCTGTGGCTGCTGTTCTGCGGGGGCGGGTAGGGCTGCTGCAGAGGGCGCAAGGATTGTCCCCGCAGCGGTGCAGCCCTGTACCTTCTACCATCCGGTGCGGTGTACACCAAACGGTATTTCAGAGGAGGCGCATTGGACGGACCACCGCTGACTCGCTTTTTCTCCCGTTGCTCTTTCTCTAGATATTCTTCGGCGACGAGGGCGTTGCTCACGAATTCACTAAAGGAGCCTCCTTGATTCAGGGCCAAGCAACCCTGGAGTGTGATATTTAGCCCTTCCATGAAACGGTGTTTCCGCTTCGCATTCGTGTCAACTTGCTCTGGAGCGTACAAAGCGAGTTAATTGAATACTCGAGAATATTCATGCACCGATTGATTGCCCTGAGTTAAGGCCATAAACTCTTTGGCCTTCCTCTGCATCAGGCCCGCGGGGATGTGATATGCGTGGAACGCCTCCCTGAACCGCATCCAGGGCAGTACGGTGTTCGGTGGGAGGGTGGCAAGGTAGTTAGAGCCCACCAAGCACCTACATGCCCCTGAAGCATCTGGGCGGCGAACAAGGTCTTCTATTTCTCCGTACATCGGAGCAGCCCAAATTTGGCCTCGATCGTGCGAAGCCAATGATCTGCTTCCATTGGTTCCCGGGCATCTTTGAATTCCGGGGGATGCGTTGCCAGAAAATCAGCATAAGTGCTGTCCTGGTTTTGGTTTTGGGGACCTCGGTTTTGGCCAGCATTCTCTATTATGGCCCACAGTATCTCGTAGGTTTGCTGGCTGAAATGCCGCATGGCCGCCATAGCCATGGCCAAGGTCGGCTCATTTGGCAGGGGTGGCGGGTTGGAGCTCTCAGCATCCTGACGTCCACCTCTCATGTTCACCATGCTAAAAAAGCGCAAAGGTTCCCATTAGTGCAGTTTATTCCATGAGTCTGTCTTGACATATTAAAAAGAATTCACAAAGGGGTGCACTGATAACTCATAAAACTCAAACTTCATTCCTTCCCAAAATCCTGACAGTACATCAGTTCCATAAACTTCCTAGGCTATCAAACAATCCATCCTTACATCATCACAGTTACATTGCTACTATGGCCGCCTTACGAGAAAACACAACACCGAACACGACAATGGGTACAACTCACTCCTTATGCGAATGACTAAGAATGAACCCCATTTGCAAGAACGCCTCCGATCTACTCCACCTCAGGTTCTGGATCTGAAGCATCGGGGTCTGACACTTCCGACTCAGGTTCATCTTCGTTCGCGGGAGGCGGCTGCTGTGCCTCTAAGAGTCCCTCAATCCGATGCTGCAGATGATGGTTCTCATAAACGAGGTTCTCAGCAATCAGCACGGCCTCACTCTGGAGCATCTCCAGCTGGTGAATGTGTTGTAGCATGATGTTGCAGTCATTATATCGGGCATGAATCTGAGCAGTCTCAATTTCAGAGACTGCCTTCAACTCGGCAATTTGCGTATCTCAGGCATCGCAACGAGTAGCAGCCCATTGTTCCTGCTCTCCAAGCTCTTAATCTTCTCCTGGGCGGTGACGGCGGTGTCCTCATACAAGTTAAGCATTGCCAAGCTCAACGTGAACAATGGAGTCACATGGTCTTTCTCCCCCTAGAGAGTCTTGTTCATGGCGTTCTTGATATTGTGGCGCTAGGTACCATCAATTTGGTCCCGTATTGGAAACAGCGCCGCTGGCTGATCTGTCAAATCCTCCAAATGTCTTCATAAAGCTTCAGCAGAGCTTCTTGGGTAGCAGCCTCAATGGCTTCAGCCTTGTCAGAACCAAGGGAGGTAACTGTGACACCCCAGGTGTCACCAGGGAAAAGTCGACAAACTATAAACCCTAAATCCTAATTCCACTCAATTTAAAGCAGTTTCAATCATTGAAATAAAAGAAATATTGTCTAAAATGCTTTAAAGAGACACTATGAAAAGTTGACAAAGAACAGAGCATGTTAACCAAAGTCCAGAGCATCCTCTACTAAAAGTATCGAAATCTCGTTAACAGAAAGAAATCCAAACCCTAACTATTGACCATCAAAATTTCCACAGAACCCTAGCTATATTTTTACATAACAATTAAGTACACTTCAAAATAGAATTTTGGGAAATTATTCAAGATTTTTGGAAAAGAATTAGACCTCTTAAAAATTCACAAAAGCTATAATCAACTTAGAAATTCAAGAATTTTTAGAGGCCAAATCATGACTTGAACCTAAAACGAAAAGTGTTCCAAATAAATTCCTGAACTTGTACAAAAATTCTCAAAAATTTTCGAGCTCAGGACGTGTGCCAATTCATCGAATTGCAGCTGGGCTAATTAAATAAAAAAAAAATCAAATTGCTGTGTCGGGCGGGCTACAGTGCCCCGCCCGCCCGACAATACGGCGCGGCAGGGCACGGCTGCGCCGCCCGACAGCAGCCCCCCCCCCCCCCCCCACGTCGCTTTGAATCGCCGGCCTCCTCACTCCTCCCTACTCTCGTCCTCTCTCTAGCTCTCTACCTCTCTAGCCCCCTCCCTCCTCTCTCTTTTTCTCTCTGCCCGCGCCCCCGAGCCGCGCCGCCCCTGTGCTGCGCCGCCGCCCGCCATGCCGACCCCCCCCTGTCCCCTACTGCTCTCCCTACACCCCGGCATCCTATAAATTGCGTGCGAGCTCCCCAATTTCTTCCCCTCCCCCTCCAATTCTTCTTCCCCGCGCGCGAGCTCCCCTCTCTGCCCCGGCCGACCGCCACCAAAGCCATTGCCGCTGCCCCGAGGTGAAATCCACCTCGGTCAATTTCGATCAAATTCCTCCACCAAATCGACTCCCCTCCACCTCGTGAAGCTCCCCGCAGCCTCCAATCCTCCGCCGGCGAGCCCCCCTCGACGGAATTTGAACTTCGCCGCCGCCCCGAAGCACCCCCACGGTGAGACCCCCTCTGCCGTGCCCAACCTTGATTAATACCATGTTGCCGGGCTTCGTCATGTCGTGAGGATCATGAAAAGCCAAGGTTCGACGGCCGGCGACCACCCCATCGTCGGGAATTGTTCGCCGGAGCTCGTCGGAGACTGTTCACTGTTTTTCTTTTTCCTATTTAATTTCCAGATTATTGCTCTGTCTTCTAAAAACCCTAGAAAATCACAGGAAGATCCAAAAATGCCAAACCAAAATTTTTTAGAACCCTCATGAAAAGTACTAATTTTCTGTTAAAACACTTTTTAACAAATCACCAAACATTTGCAGAATTAATTAGAAACACTCCTTTCTGTTTATGAATTTTAAATTTCATTATAGAGCAATGCTAGGGCTAACCCTTGATCTACAAGTACAACATAGTGCTACACACACTCTGGAAATTTATGAAGATTTTAGGAATACGAATTGGCATCTAACCCTATTAAATAACCTCAATCTGCCTAGTTTAAATAGCATTTTCTAAACTACATTGTAAAAGTCAATTTCAATGTTAGACCCCAAAAGCAAAGTTGTAGATCTGGTGCTCACGAATTCTCACATAAAGTTTCATAATTTTATTCTAAAGTTTACTAGTGTTTGCTGATTTTACAAGATTTAAAAACAGGAACTTCGATGAATTTTTATAAAATATAGAAAATTCATCTAGGCCCCAACCAAAGCCCAAAATGCTTATTCCAGGGAGTACTACCAAATAAAAATAATCTTGAGGAAGGATTAAAACTTTCATTGCTAACCCTAATTTAATAGCCGAAGAATTAAATGATGCTTAATCAATGGAAAGTGTCAAATTAACTTAATCAGGGTTTAAGATGTTGAACATACAAACTAAAGTCACCTCTCGAGAGTTAAATAAATTCTTTAAACATCATTCACGGATTAAGAAATTGATTTTAGTCGACAACGTCGAGTAATTAGGGTTAACCCTAATTCTGGGCGCCGCTAATCTAAACCCTAGGTCACTATTGATAATAATGACAAGTTTCATTTTCATTAAACTTATCATAATCCTACTGCATCATGTAGATTCTGACGCTAACGAGGTAGCTGCGGATCCAAGTTCTTCGACCCCCGCCGGCGAAGTCTGCAATAACACCGAAGAACCAGGCAAGCCCCGGTGCACAACCGAATTTAAAAGTTTTACTTTTACACTAAGTGTGTCTTGTTTGTGCATTAGGTACTAGGAGTTGATTGAAATCATAGTTGCATTTGTTTCCCATAGGAAACCCTGACGGTAGCTTGTATAGATACCCCTAGTATGCTATGCTTGACAGATAGTTACCGGTAGAAGTCGAGCAGAGTGGACGCTGCAGGAGCTGGTGTGAACGGTTGCCACGTGCGAGTCTGGGACGCGCACGTGTCGTACGATTAGGTTAACCCTGCAGGGTATAAAATCGTTTCGAACCGCTGTCGCCCCCAGTTAGTGGGCATGCTCGTGAAACGCACCACATTTTAGTAAAATAGGTGGAGACACAATGAGAATGAATTTTGAATATTAATATTGCTATTATTGATTCTGTCATTGTTTGTTTAGTTCAGTGCTAACTAAATTTATTTTCTAATCACTTAATCTGATGCTAAAACTTGACAAGAGTAGTATAGGTTGCGAGTCCTTTTTGGCAATAAACCCACCCCATCAGCCTTCATGTTCAGGAGTCGGCTGTAGTCAGCCTTTTGTCGGGTAAGTCTTGCTGAGCTTCTTAGAAGCTCACGCGTTAGCGTTTTGTGGTTTTCAGGCGCCGTCATGCAGGAGCCAGCTGGTAGCTTCCATTGGGAGGAGCCTCCCCTCGAGTTTGGGAACCTCCAGTGGGAGTTGTGCGAGTCGCCGCATTGATCTGTTGAAGTGGCTAGTAGCATGACGCCCGTGGTCACGGCGCGTGCTTTTGCTTAAGTCCGAGTGTCGGAGTTGTAATAGTTCTAGTCTTCCGCTGTTATCGTTTTTGAAACTTCTGCGTACTCTGAAAACAATGTAATATTTAACTTTAAATTTATGGACCAATGATGTATTAAGTCCTCTTTCCTTGTAAATTATTGCTGTTTATCCCTGCCTGTGTTGTATCGTGTGTACGCTTGCTTCGTCGAGCGTTGCCCAACAGGATCCTGGCTTCACGACTGACCAGATCCGTCCTGAGACAAGGTTTTCTGGGCGGGTCCTGTCAGTAACAGTCCAAGTCTCCTAATCAGCTCAATGATTTGGAACTCAGTGAGCGGGGAGAGTAAATACGGCGGAGCCGCGAGGTAGGCCATGCTGTTTGAACTCTTTGATTTGGAACCAAGGAGACTCTGTATAGCCTAGCGACTGCATCATCTGGCGGAGTAGCTCCACAAATCCCCTGCGTCCTGATTCTTTGGTGACGTGAGTAGGAGTGGGTTTCCCAACTCCAAACTTCGCTGGTCCTTGCTCGATCATGTTGTCAGACATCTGCATCACAGAGATGAACAATATTTTAGTAATCAAAAGCCACATGTTGACACATAGTTTAAGGCATGCAAAAATCTTCCGATACGTAAAATATTCTCATCCCTGCGTAAAAGAGTGATCCAAGATCGATACGTCGACTAACATGAGCATTGCTAAACTAGTGAGGACCAATAACTCAAGGTGCTTTACCATCTAAGTTGACCTGTCAAGGAGACAATCTTCTCATCGAGGAAAGTACTGTAAAAAGGCTCAAATTTGACAAGGAGTGTTATTGTCGAATCGGGTACCACGCATTCTCCAAGGGAGAGGTCCTTTACTTTTCTAAAAGTGTTACAACCATTATTGATGGAATTTCTGCTCCAGGATGGTTTTAGTATAAGTTTGAAGGATTTTAACGTACCAAGGTTTTTGATAAACTAGATATCTGTAAACTTCATTTGTTTTACAATTTTATTATGCAATGCAATCCTACATCGGCCTATACGTCCTGATCAAAATAAACAGAATATACGTTTAGGCGGTGGCAAATCGCACTCAAGTCAGACGTTGCTACACGTTTCTTACGGTACCGGGGTTAGCGTACCTGCAGAAGACAATATCACAGGCAGTTGCAATATAGTATATATCAAAAGTAAAAACAACAACCCATATTATTGCCACATGGGTCGCCCCGAGTAGGCCACATACGGGGATCACGTGTCTGACCTTCCCTGCGCGGCGACAGACTGCTCTTTACCTCAGGCAGCGGAGGTATGAGAGAGTTCCGCAAAACCTAAGTCGTGAGGAACAAACTCATCTCTTGTGCACCAACGGCACAAGACACCACTGTTGCGAAGGTCTGCATTCGCAACAGGTCCGTAACCCACACCTCGTACGATAGAGGTCCGCTTTTCTCCCTAAACGGCAAGGATGTGTACTATGTTACAATGAACATACTATCTCCTTCCGTACCATCATGGTACAGAACGCTATTGTTGCTGACGCAATAGGGATTTCCCGACCTTTCACCGCAGTCGAGCGGTATACCTTACCTTGCTTACTTGAGCGTAGGTGCGTCATTACAGAAATATAAATCTAAACTGGGTTTAGTTAGCTCCTGCACTAGGTTAGTTTTCCCACCTAATACTACTTACTCCTATTAGGGCTCGTACCTCACTCGCACGTAATTTTTGAAAATATGCCTTTAAATGTCGTACCATTTCCAAACACGGCTCTGATACCAAACTGATGCAGACTCACCCTAGAAAACCAAATCCGGGACGGATCTTGCCTCTCGCAAGATCTTGTTGGGCAATGCTCGGCGAAGCGAGCATACATATGGTACAACACAGGCAAAATAAACAGCAATCTCTTACAGGAGGAGAGAATCTTAATGCGTCATGATTCCATAAATTAAAATTAAGTCTTACATCACCAGAGTACGAGTATAGTTTTTGAAATCACGAAATACAGCGGAAGACTTCAAAGGAGGTACAGACTCCGACTCTCATAATTAAGCAAAAGTATGGGCCTTGCTCAGTTGCACCATACTACTAGCCACACAACATTCACTACGGCAAACCACAACGTTCCCACTAAAGATTCCCAATCTTCGGACGAGGTTCTTCCCACTAGTAACTATCATCTTGGGTATACGCGTTGGCGCTTGACAACCACGTATTCGCAAAGCGTGAGCTTCCAAGAAGCTCAACAAGACTGACCCGTCAAATTGGCTATCTACAGCCGACACCTAGACATGCTGGCTGACTCAGGATAGGTTTACCTTTGCAAAAGGACTCGCATTACCTGAACTATTCATGGTTGACGCGGACCCGCCCAGAAAACCTCATCTCGGGACGGATCCTGTCAGTCGTTGAGCCAGGATCCTGTTGGGCAACGCTCGGCGAAGCGAGCGTACACACGATACAACACAGGCAGGAATAAACAGCAATGATTTACAAGAAGAGAGAACTTAATACATCATTGGTTCATAGTTTGAAACTTAAGTCTTACAGTGAATCAGAGTATGCAATTAAAGTTTTAGAAATAACAGCGAAAGACTTCATCGATTACAGACTCCGACGCTCAGGCTTAAGCAAAAGCATGCACCGTGCCCACGGGCGTCATGCTACTAGCCACTTCAAAGTTCACTGCAGCGACTCGCACAACTCCTACTGGAGGTTCCCGATCTCGGGGAGAGGCTCCTCCCAATGGAAGTTACCGGCTTGGTCCTGCATGTCGGCGCCTGAAAAACCACATATCGCTAACGCGTGAGCTTCTAAGAAGCTCAACAAGACTTACCCGTCAACGTGGCTGACTACAACCGACTCTAGACATGAAGGCTGATGGGGGCTTTACTTGCAAAAAGGACTCGCAAGCCTGTACTACTCTTGATCAAATTTTAGCACAGGTTAGGTGATTAGAATGTAACTTTAATTAGCACTAGACTAATCAAGCATAGCAGAAGCAACAATAACAATAGTAGCCATCATAATTCATTCTCATTGTGTCTCAACCTATTTACTAAAATGTGGTGCGTTTCACGAGCATGCTCACTAACTGGGAGCGACAGCGGTTCGAAATGATTTTATACCCTGCAGGGGGAAACCTGATCGTACGACACGTGCGTGTCCGAGACTCGCACGTGGCAACCGTTCACACCAGCTCCTGCAACGTCAATTCCCTCCTACGCCTGCCTTAGCAGCGCTGCATCCCACCAGACAACACGTCCAAGACGGTTTCTGTGGAGTTCCCACGCTGCCCACCCCAGATCTCCTCCTAGTCAGACACCGTAGGGCAGGTTCGACGTTGCAATCACTAGGCTACGTAGGTTTACTGGGGCCCATAACACCCAGCATACGACCAGTACATTCAACACTCGATCAGTCTCGGACCACACGGATCAGACAAGTCTACGGTCACCCTAGCCCGGTCCAGTCACCGACCTACTTTGTATCCTGTCTGACCCTCAAACTTTTATCTTTCTTACTTATTCACATCCGTGTGGCACATCTCATGAAATGGTTTCATTCAATATCCTACCATTCGCGAGCAGCGTCCACTCTGCTCGACTTCTACCGGCAATACCTGCTAAGCATAGCATACTAAGGGGGTATCTATACCAGCTACCGATAGGGTTTCCTATGGGAAACAATGCAACTATGGTTTCAATCAACTCCTAGCACTTAATGCACAAACAAGACACACTGAGTTATAAAAGAAAATTTTAAACATCGATTGTGCACCGGGGCTTGCCTGGTTCTCCGGTGTTGTTGAAGACTTCTTCTGCGGAGGTCGAGGCAACTGAATCTGCAGCTACTTCGTGAGTGTCAGAATCTACATGATGCAATAGGATTATGATAAGTTCAATTGTAAAGAAACTCATTGCTTTTACCAATAGCAACCTAGGGTTTCGATCGGCGACGCCTAGAATTAGGGTTAACCCTAATTACTCGACGCCGTCGATTAAATTTAATTCTTAACTGTTGAATGAGGTTCAAGGAAATCTATTCAACTCTCATGAGGTGACTTTTAGTTGGCATGTTCCACAACTTCAACCTTAGTTAAGGTTAACTCGACATTTTACATAGGTTAAACATTATTTAATTTCTTTGACTATTAAATTAGGGTTAAAATGAAAATTTTAATTCTACCTCAAAACTATTTTTAGTTGATAGCACTCTCTGGAGTAAGCATTTTGAGATTTGGTTGGGGCCTAGATGAATTTTCTATATTTTATAAAAATTCATCAAAGTTCCTGTTTTCAAATCTTATTAAATCAGAAAGCACTAGTAAACCTTAGAATAAAATTATGAAATTTTATGTGGGCATTCATGAGCACTAAAGCTTCAACTTTGCTTTCGGGTCTACCCCTTTTAGATGACTTTTACAATGCAGTTTAGAAAGTAGTCCTTTAACTAGGCAGGTTGAAGAAATTCAATAGGGTTACATACAATTTCGGGGTCCTAAAATCTTCATAAAATTCCAGGAGATGTGTGTGGCCATGGTGTATTTTTAGGCCAAAGCTTAGCCCTAGAATTGCTCTAGAACCCAAATTAAAATTCAAAAACAGAAAGGAGTGTTTCTAATTAATTCTGCAAATTTTTGGTCATTTGTTAAAAAGTTCCTTACCATAAAATTAGTAGTCCTCATGAGGTTCAAAAACATTTAGGTTTGCCATTTTTGGATTTTTCTGTGAATTTCTACAGATTTTACAAAACAGAGCAATAATCTAGAAAATAAATAGAAAAAAAAAAATAGGGATTGCTCCGACGAGCTCCGGCGGGTAATTGCCGGCGATGGGGTGGTCGCCGGCGGTGATACCTTGGTTTTTCACGATCTACACGACACCGTGATGCCCGGCAACACGATGAAGGTCAACGTTTGGCACGGGAGAGGGGGTCTCACCGTGGAAGCGTCGGTGGCGGCGGCGGTGGAAGAAATTCCGGCGAACGGAGCTAAAACCCGGGGGGGGGGGGGGGATGTGCGGGAATCTTCACGGGGGATAGAGGGTGTGATTGGTCGAGGGAATTGGAGCGGGGGATGGTCGGGAGGTGGTGTTCACCGAGGAGGCGGCGAGCTCGCGGCAATGGCGTGCATCGGCGGCAGGGAGAAGAAGGAAATGCGGCGCGGCGCTGCGAGAAAAGGAGGAAGGGGAGGGAAGGAAGGAGGTGCGCCGGTTTTTAAAGGAGCCGGGGTAGGGGAGTAGGGGAGGAAGCAGGGGCATGGCCCGGCCATGCCGGCCATGCGCGGTCGGGCGGCTCGGCGGCGGCGCATGGCGCCCTGGGCGGCGCGCGGCGTGGGGAAAGAGCGAGGGAGAGAGTGAGGGAGGGAGCGAGCGCCGGCAAAGAAGTGAAGGCGACGTGCGCCACAGAGTCCATGTCGGGCGGGGCGGTGTCCTGACGCTCGTCGCTTTGTCGGGCGGGCGGCGGGCACTGTAGCCCGCCCGGCAATGCTCCTTTTCATTTTTTTTATTCATCAAAGCCCGAATGTAATTTAATTAAATGGCACACTTCCTGAGCTCAAAAATTTTTGAGAATTTTTGTATAGGCTCAGGAATTTAGTTAGAGAACTTTTCATTTAGGGTTCAAGTCATGATTTTGTGACACCACAGGTGTCACTTAAAAAGACACCGGCAGATCATAAACCCTAAAGAGAAATTTTTGCACTTTCGAGCAAAACTAGCACGTGAACTAATGAGCAATGCTGCTTAAAACACTTTCATTAACCTAGACAATAATTTCAATAATTTAAGTTTGAACACTTTCACCAAACAGGGGCCCTCAGCTCCACAGTACATAGTCATTACCACCAGATAAGAATTTACACTCCAATTCGAAACCCTAATCCATAAATTTCACTCACTTTAAACCAGATTCAATCTTGAAAATAAAAAAGGATATTGTTTAAAATGCTCTAAAGAGACACTATGAAAAGTTTGACAAACAACAGAGCAATTTAGCAAAATCCGGAGAAATCTCAACTAATAGTGTCGAAATCTCGCTAACAGGAAAGAATCCAAACCCTAACTCTTGACCATCAAAATCTCCACAGAACCCTAGCCATATTTTTACATAACAATTAAGTACACTTCAAAATAGAATTTTGGGAAATTATTCAAGATTTTTTGAAAAGATTTAGACCTCTAAAAAATTCACACAAGCTATAATCAACTTAGAAATTCAAGAATTTTTAGAGGCCAAATCATGACTTGAACCTTAAATGAAAAGTGTTCCAAATAAATTCCTAAGCTTGTACAAAAATTGTCATAAATTGTCGAGCTTGGGGAGTGTGCCAATTCATCGAATGGCATTCCAGCTAAAAAAAAAGAAAAAAAAAAGAAGGACCGCTGTTGCCGGGCGGGCTACAGTACCCCGCCCGCCCGACAACGCGGCGCGGCAGGGAGCTGCGCCGCCCGGCCGACACGGCTCTTATGAGCACGTCGTGGGGCCGCCGCCCCTTGCCTCCCCCTCGGTTTTCCCCTCCCTTTCTCTCTCTCTAGCTCTCTCTCTCTCTCTTTGACTCGCTGCCGTTTTCTTTCCTCTACCCGAGCCCGAGCCGCTCGATGCCGCCCCACTGCGCCGGCCTCCGCCCCCCCCTGCTCCCCTACTTCCCCTACCCCCGGTGCTCCTTTAAATTGGCACGCAATCCTCTCCACATTCCCCCTCCCTCTTCTTTCTCCTCCCCACGCGCGCGAGATCTCCTTCCCCTGCCCCGGCCGCCGCCCGCCATAACCGAGCCCGCGGCCTCCACGGTGAAATCCGCCCCCGACCCAATCCTCGATCCAATTCCTTCACCAAATCGCTCCCTCTCCACCTCGTGAAGCTCACAGCACCTTCCAATCCTCCGAACTCGAGCCACCTCGTCGGAATTTCATCGATCGCCGCGCCCCGAGACACCCCCACGGTGAGCACCCCTCTCACGGCCAAAACCTAGATGAATATCATGTTGGCGAGCTTCGTCATGTCATGTGGATCGTGAAAAGCCAAGGTTCAACGGCCGGCGACCACCCCATCGTCGGGAATTGGCCGCCGGAGCTCGCCGGAGACAGTGCCCTGTTTTTCCTTTTTTTCTATTTATTTTCCAGATTATTGCTCTGTCTTCTAAAATCCCTAGAAATTCACAGGAAGATCCAAAAATGCCAAACTAAACTTTTTTAGAACCCTCGTGAAAGGTACTAATTTTCTGTTAAACCACTTCTTAACAAATGACCAAACATTTGCAGAATTAATTAGAAACACTCCTGTCTGTTTTTGAATTTTAAATTGCATTGTAGAGCAGTGCTAGGGCTAAACCTTGATCCACAAGTACAGCATGGTACTACACACCCTCTAGAATTTTATGAAGATTTTAGGAACACGAAATGGCATCTAACCCTATTAAATCACTTCAATCTGCCTAGTTTAAATAGCATTTTCTAAAGTACATTGTAAAAGTCATTTACAAGGTTAGACCCAAAAGCAAAGTTGTAGACCTGGTGCTCAAGAATGCTCACATAAAGTTTCATAATTTTATTCTAATATTTACTAGTGCTTTCTGATTTTACAAGATCTAAAAATAGGAAATTTGATGAATTTTTATAAAATATAGAAACTTCATCTAGGCCCCACCCAAAGCCCAAAATGCTTATTCCAGGGAGTACTACCAAAAAAAAATAATCTTGAGGAAGAATTAAAATCTTCATTTTAACCCTAGTTTAATAGCCGAAGGAATTAAATAATATTAACCGATGAAAATTGTCAAATTAACTTAACTAGAATTGAAGTTGATGAATATGCCAACTAAAATTCACCTCATGAGAGTTTAATAGATTTCTTTAAACATCATTCACAGATTAAGAATTTAATTTAATCGACGACGTCGAGTAATTAGGGTTAACCCTAATTCTGGGCGTCGCCAATCTAAACCCTAGATTATTATTGATAATAACAATAAGTTTCTTTTTCGTTGAACTTATCATAATCCTACTGCATCATGTAGATTCTGACGCTCACGAGGTAGCTGCAGATCTGAGTTCCTCGACCCCTGTCGAAGAAGTCAACGTCAGCTCCGAGGAACCAGGCAAGCCCCGGTGCACAACCGAATTTTAAAGTTTTACTTTTACACTCAGTGTGTCTTGTTTGTGCATTAAGTGCTAGGAGTTGATTGAAACCATAGTTGCACTTGTTTCCCATAGGAAACCCTGACGGTAGTTGGTATAGACACCCTCTTAGTCTGCTATGCTTAGTAGGTATTGCCGGTAGAAGTCGAGCAGAGTGGACGCTGCTCGCGAAAGGATAGGTTGTTGAATGAAACTATTTCATGAGATGGGCCACACGAATGTGAATAAATAAGAAAGATAAAAGTTTGAGGGTTAGACAGGATACCAATTAGGTCGGCGACTGGACTGGGTCCAGGGTGACCGTAGACTTGTCTGATCCGTGTGGTCCGAGACTGATCGAGTGTTGAACGTACTGGTCGTATGCTGGGTGTTATGGGCCCCAGTAAACCTACGTAGCCTAGTGATTGCAACGTCGAACCTGCCCTACGGTGTCTGACTAGGAGGAGATCTGGGGTGGGCAGCGTGGAAACTCCACAGAAACCGTCTGGGACGTGTTGTCTGGTGGGATGCGGCGTTGCTAAGGCAGGCGTAGGAGGGAATTGACGTTGCAGGAGCTGGTGTGAACGGTTGCCACGTGCGAGTCTGGGACACGCACGTGTCGTACGGTCAGGTTTCCCCCTGCAGGGTATAAAAATCGTTTCGAACCGCTGTCGCTCCCAGTTAGTGAGCATGCTCGTAAAACGCACCACATCTTAGTAAATAGGTTGAGACACAATGAGAATGAATTATGATTATTACTAATGCTATTGTTACTTCTGTCATGTTTGTTTAGCTCAATGCTAATTAAATTTATCTTTTCCTAATCACTTAACCCTGTGCTAAAATCTGACAAGAGTAGTATAGGCTTGCGAGTCCCTTTGGCAAGTAAACCCACCCGAGTCGGCCAGCATGTCTAGGAGTCGGCTGTAGTCAGCCACTTTTGTCGGGTAAGTCTTGCTGAGCTTCTTAGAAGATGACGCGTTAGCGTTTTGTGGTTTTCAGGCGCCGTCATGCAGGAACTAGCAGGTAGCTTCCATTGGGAGGAGCCTCCCCTTGAGTTTGGGAACCTCCAGTGGGAGTTGTGCGAGTCGCCGCAGTGAATTGTTGAAGTGGCTAGTAGCATGACGCCCGTGGGCACGGCGCGTGCTTTTGCTTAAGTCCGAGTGTCGGAGTTGTAATCGTTCCAGTCTTCCGCTGTTATCGTTTTCAAACTTTTGCGTACTCTGAAACTATGTAATTTTCAACTTCAAATTTATGAACCAATGATGTATTAAGTCCTCTCTTCTTGTAAATTATTGCTGTTTATCCCTGCCTGTGTTGTATCGTGTGTACGCTCGCTTCGCCGAGCGTTGCCCAACAGGATCTTGGCTTAACGACTGACCAGATCCGTCCCGAGATGAGGTTTTCCGGGCGGGTCGTGTCAGATTTGGCCTCTAAGAAGTTTTGAATTTACAAGATTATTTCTCCTTGGGTGAATTTTTAAGAGGTCTAAATCTTTTCCAAAACTTTTGATTAAATTCCCAAAATTCTATTTTGAAGTGTACTTAATTGTTATTTAAAAATATGGCTAGGGTTCTGTGGAAATTTTGGTAGCCAAGGGTTAGGGTTTGGATTTCTTCATGTTAATGAGATTTCGACACTGTTAGTTGAGATTTTCCCGGGCTTTGCTATAGTGTTCTGTTGTTTGTCAAACTTTTCATAGTGTTCCTTTAAAGCATTTTAAACAATATTTCTTTTTATTTTCAAGGTTGAATCTGCTTTTAAGCGAGTGAAATTATGGATTAGAGTTTACAGTTGTCGATTTTGCTCTGGTGACACCTGGGGTGTCACATTGGTCAAGTTTTAGCTCAGGTTAATTGATTAGAATCATAACTTTAGTTTGCATTGATCTAGGCAATCATAATAGAATAATAGATAATAATCATCATATCACAATAATATGGTGCGTTCACGAGCAAACTCACAAACTGGGAGCGACAGCGATTCGAAGTAATTTACACCTGTAGGGATAACCTAATCATACGACATGTGCGCGTCCCAGACCGCACGTGGCAACGGTTCACACCAGCTCCTGCAAAGTCAATTTCCTCCTACGTCTGCCTTAGCAGTCCCGCATCGCACCAGAACACACGTCCCGGACGATTTTTGTGGAGTTCCCACACTGCTCACCCCATATCGCCTCCGAATCAGACAACGTAGGACAGGTTCGACTTTGCAATCACTAGGCTACATAGGTTTACTGGGCCCCATTATACCCAGCATATGATCAGTACATTGAATGCTCGATCAGACTCGGACCACAAGGATCAGACAACACTACGGCCACCCTGGACCCAGTCCAGTTGTCGACCTACTTTGTACCCTGTCTGATCCTCCAGCTTTTAACTTTCCTTAATCATCCATAGTCATGTGTCATATGTTTCAGGTGAAAGTTTCAATCAAACCCTAGCAGTCGCGAGCAGCGTCCACTCTGCTGGACTTCTACCGTTAAGTATCGCTAACCATAGCATACTATAATGGTTACCTAAACTAAGTACCGATAGGGTTTCCTATGGAAAATAGATGCAACTAGGATTTCAATCAATTCCTAGAAACCTAATGCACAATCACGACACATATTGTTAAAAGGAAAAACTTTAAAACTGGTTGTGCATCGGGGTTTGCCTTGATCTCCTGTGTTGGTGATGACGACTTCTTCGGGGGTCGAAGACTCCGGATCGACAGCTACTTCATTCACCTCGATAACTACATGATGCAACAAGAATGAGATGATCATTGTTAAATAAGGAAATATGGTGTTTTAAATTAAGAGTTTACTCCTAACAAGGTTGGGCTTCGGCTTTTAAATAAGTTGATTATTTGCTTAACAACCATGGCCTATTATGAAATTTCCAAATTCTGTTAGAAGATGATTTTTATCTGATAGTACTATCATAAAAATGATTTTTGGGGTTGGGTTGAGGTTGAATTTAAGCCCCTAGATTTTAGAACAATTCTAACGAGTTGCTGCTATGTGATTATTCATAGGTATGCATGGAATCTTGTTAAGGTCAAATTCTGGAGAAAAGATTACAGAGGGTTTCTGTGTGCTGTGACACACTTCTGGGGGTTCTGCTGACTATGACACGCTTCTGGCAGAAGTTCTAGCTCCGAAAGGGCTCTGGAACTCCAGATGTAAAGCAAAAATAGAACATTTGAGTTCTGTGTGCCATGACATACATCTGACAAAAGTTCCAACTCCAGATGAGTTGTAGAACTCCGGATGTAAAGCAAAAACAGAACATTTGGGTCCTGTGTGCTGTGACATACATCTGACAAAAGTTCCAACTCCAGATGAGTTCTGGAACTCCACAAATAAAGCAAAAATAGAACATTTGAGTTCTGCTTGCAACGACACACTTCTTGCAGAAGTTCCAGCTCCATATGAGTTCTGGAACTCCAAAAGTAATTCCAAACAGAACATTTGAGTGCTGCTTGCTACGACACACTTCTGGCAGAAGTTCTAGCTCCAGATGAATAACTCCAGAAGTAATTCCAAACAGAACATTTCTACCTATCTATTTAGGAAGTTTCATGGATTTTCATGAAAAAGTGTTTCAGCAGTTAATTCGTGTATTTTACAATGTTCCAAT
Source organism: Oropetium thomaeum (assembly GCA_001182835.1). Classification (NCBI taxonomy): domain Eukaryota; kingdom Viridiplantae; phylum Streptophyta; class Magnoliopsida; order Poales; family Poaceae; genus Oropetium; species Oropetium thomaeum. The sequence continues at coordinate 1,271,533 of LFJQ01000020.1, read as the reverse complement.
AAAATTTGGTTTACCATTTTTAAATTTTTCCTCGATCACTAGGCATTTTTAAAAACTGGCTAATTAATGGGAAATTGAAGCTAAAATCAAAAATGAAAGAGGGGTAGAAACAGGGGAGGCGGCGGGCGGTGCTCCGCCGAGAAATTGACGGTGGGGAAGGCCTCGCCGGCGATGGGGAAGGGGTGAGAGGAGTGCCCCAGGCTCGAGCGCGGCCAAGGGTTCTCTGGAAACATCACGGCGACCGGCGGTGGCTAGCGGAGAGCAGCGTGCGACGGCGGCGGCGCCAATGGCCACTCCGGCGAGCAATTGACGGCACGGCGATGCACGGTTCTGCTCGAGGTTGGACCTAAGGCTTCTACAAGTCATGGAGAGGACCGACAACACCGTAATAGGGACCGAAGCTCACCGGAAGTTCGTCGGCGACGGTGTGCGTCGTGGCGGACGGCGACGAGCGAACGTTCTTGTCGAACTGGTGGACCAGAGACCCTCTTGATGGACCGGGAGCTGCGCTAGGATGAGAGGAACACGTTAGACACGGTGAGCGGGGTGGAGAATGGCAACAAAACGGAGCTCACCGTGCAACCTTCGGGCGGCAATGGCGGGCGTCCGGCCGGAGGAGAAAGGAAGAGGAGTGGCACGCTGTGGAGGAGGGAAAAGGGGTGTGGGGGAAGTGGAGGTGCTTGGGCGCGCCTTAATGTGCCGTGGAGAGAGAGAAGGGGAGGGGGAGTGAAGGCGCTCATCGGTGAATGGCGCAGCATGGGCGGTGGCCTGCCTCGGGGACAGAGCAGAGAGAGGAGAGAGAGCGCCGAGCGTGGGAGAGAGAAAAGGAGGGAGGAGAGGGGAGGAGAGAGGAGGATCTTGCGGGATCTCACCGGTGTAATGGCACGGCAAATGGCGCGCTGGCCGGCGGCTGCCCCGCTGCACCGCTGCGGTGCGCCGGATTGGCCACCGTGGTGGCGGGGCGATTTTCTCGACTTATTTTAAAATTCTGATTTAAATTCAGTTGAAATTGATACTTCCCGAGCTTAGAAAGTTTTGGAAATTTTACTGGGCACTCAGTGAATTATGTGGAGCAACTTTCGTTAAAAGATGAAGTCCTAATTCTGTCTCTAATAATTTGCAAATTTTCAAATAAATTCAAGTTTGTTTGAATTTTTAAGGCATTTTAAATCTTTTCCAAAAATTGTAATAACATCTCAAAAATTCTAAGTGAAGTGAACTTAATTTCCATGTAAAAATATGGCTAGGGTTACATGGAATATTTGATGGATTTTGAAATGGGTGTTTGAATACTTTCCTGTTAAGAATTAGTTTTGGTACTGGGGGTTAAAACTCCTCATTCAATAAAAGTGTTCTGTAATTCACCAAAATTTTTGTGGATGCCATTGGATGTGCTTAAAACAACATTTCTTATTTACTTAAGTGTGAATTCTGCTTCAAGGTGCATGATTTAATTTTCAGGGTTTTCAAATTTGTCGATGAGTTCTTATGTGACACCTGGGGTGTCACAGCCCTCCCCCCTAAAAGAAATCGCGTCCCAAGATTTAAAAAAGGTGGTTAGGGTAGGTATGGGTACCTACGGGCTGAGAGCAACTCAGGGTAGTGTGATCGAAGGAACTCTGCAGATTCTCATGTGGCTTTATTTTCAGAGTGGTTGCTCCACAGGACCTTGTAGAACTTGAAAGTTCGCTTCCTGGTAACTTGTTCCTTCTCATCCAGTATCTGAATTGGGCGTTCTATATAGGTTAGATCTGGTTGCAACTCCTCCACTTTTGGAATTACTTGATCTACGGGTGCCTTTAAGCACTTATTTAGTTGGGAGACATGAAAAACATTCTGTACCCCGGATAACCTTTCTGGTAGTTCCACTCGGTACCACTGGTCCGCACTTGGCAGTGATGAGATACGGACCGATGTATCGGGGTGCTAACTTGCCTCTGACTCCGAACCACTGAACTCCTTTGGTGGGCGAGTGTGAGAGACCTGACCAATTTACATTCAATTTTACAAAGCTGACTCGCGGCCCACGTATGGTATGCGAGAACTCAACCCGATAAAAGGGAATATAAATCCGGCAGTCCCCCGACATGCTTCTCAAGCAACGCCCAAGATCCAAGCACGTCGGCAACGTCACAGGTGATACATCACATAGGTCACATTAGTTTAATAACATTAATTTAATAATATTCTTACATACTAAGGTTCATCAGAAGTCTTGAAACTAACAATTTAAAAAGCGGAAGCAATTCTTAGGAATACGATAGTCACAGCAGTTGCAATGAGGAAACAACAAAAGATTGCGATGCCCAGCCCACGAACATCACAAATCACGGTCACTCGAAAGTCTTGACTACGCCTCGCCCTCGTCGGCATCGGCAGGGACGAAGTAGCCGAAGACCAGCTCATCCTCACCTGCAAAAACTTAAACAACAAACGTTGAGTACGAAGGTACTCGCAAGTCTTACCCTGTGGTGGGAATTAATTCCCAACTCCAAGGATGATGCAATGAGGCTGTAGCAAGGTAAAAGGTATAGGAATAGACTCAATTGCTTAAGGCTGAAACTAAGCATATGTGAATAAGCATAAACTGAAAGGGACTCTTGCGGGCATGAACATCTAATAAACCCAATCCCTAAGTACCACGTAACCATAACCATGTATAATACCCTCATCCATGTTCCATCCGAACCATGGATACCAATAACCATACTTCAATTCTCAACATGTTATGTGACAACTCTACGATATTATCCAAAGGACATTGAGCTTGATCATAACCGAGATCGCGGCGGATTCGAACCGATTTTACACCCTGCAGGGGAGTCCAACTGTACCCACACGACTGAGGACCATACGGCTCATGCAACCCGCTAAAGTTACACAAGGGGGTACTCATGTCAACCTTTTTCACACTCGTGCCCACACGGTTGGAAAATCCACACGGTGCCGAATACCACGGCCTCGCAGGCACACGTGAGTCCCTCGTCGATGTGACACCCCAGGTGTCACCAGGGCAAAATCGACAACACTAAACCCTAATCCACAATTTCACTCACTTTAAAGCAGTTTCAATCATGGGAATAAAAAGAAATATTGTATAAAATGCTTTAAAGAAACACTATGAGAAGTTTGACAAACAACAGAGCATGTAGCAAAGTCCGGGGAGATTTCAACTAAAAGTGTCGAAATCTCGTTAACTGAAAGAAACCCCAACCCTAACTCTTGACCATCAAAATTCCCACAGAACCCTAGCTATATTTTTACATAACAATTAAGTACACTTCAAAATAGAATTTTGGGAAATTATTCAAGATTTTTGGAAAAGAATTAGACCTCTTAAAAATTCACAGAAGCTATAATCAACTTAGAAATTCAAGAATTTTTAGAGGCCAAATCATGACTTGAACCTTAAATGCAAAGTGTTCCAAATAAATTCCTAAGCTTGTACAACAATTTTCAAAATTTTTCGAGCTCGGGAAGTGTGCCGAATCATTGAATCCTTTCCAGCATTAATGAAAAAAAAAAGAAGAAACTGTTGCCGGGCGGGCTACAGTGCCCGCCCGCCCGACAACAGGGGCGCTGCACCGCCCGGCCGCCTGGCCACGCTCCGCCCGACACGGCTGCATGCACCCTCACGTCGCATTCAACCTCGGTGCCCCTACCTCCTCACACCCCCCCCCTCGCTCTCTCCCTCTCGCTCTGGCTCTCTTCCTCCCTCTCTCTTCTTCTCTGCGTTACCCGAGCCGAGCCGCCCGAGCCGCCATTGCCGCCACTGCGCCGGTCTCCGCCCCCCCTGTCCCCTACTCCCCCTACCCCATTCCTCCTATAAAATGGCGCGCAACTCCTCCCCAATCTCCCCCCCTCCTCCAATTCCTCTCCCCCGCGCGAGAATCCCCCAATTCTCTGCCCCCGGCCGCCGCCCGCACCATTGCCGCCGCCTCCACGGTGAAACGGCACCTCCGATCAATTTCAATCAAATTCACTCACCAAATTGAGTCCCCTCCACCTCGTGAAGCTCCCCGCACCTTCCAATCTTCCGAAGGCGAGCCACCTCGTCGGAAAATTCACATCGCCGCCGCCACCGAAGCACCCCCACGGTGAGACCCCCTATCCCGACCAAAAGCTTGATAACTACCATATTGCCGAGCTTCGTCATGTCGTGTGGATCATGAAAAGCCAAGGTTCGACGGCCGGCGACCACCCCATCGTCGGGAATTGGCCGCCGGAGCTCGTCGGAGACTGTGCACTGTTTTTCTTTTTCCTATTTATTTTGCAGATTATTGCTCTGTCTCCTAAAAACCCTAGAAAATCACAGGAAGATCCAAAAATGTCAAACCAAAATTTGTTAGAATCCTCATGAAAATTACTAATTTTCTGTTAAAACACTTTTTAACAAATGGCCAAACATTTGCAGAATTAATTAGAAACACTCCTGTCTGTTTTTTGAATTTTAAATGGCATTATGGAGCAATGCTAGGGCTAACCTTTGATCTACAAGTACACCATGGCACTACACACCCTCTGGAATTTTATGTAGATTTTAGGAACAAGAAATGGCATCTAACCCTATTAAATAACTTCAATCTGCCTAGTTTAAACACCATTTTCTAAAGTCCATTGTAAAAATCATTTTCAAGGTTATACCCAAAAGCAAAGTTTTAGATCTGATGCTCAGGAATGCCCAAATAAAATTTCATGATTTTATTCTGATGTTTACTAGTGTTTTCTGATTTTACAATATCTAAAAACAGGAACTTTGATGAATTTTTATAAAATATAAAAAATTCATCTAGGCCCCACCCAAAGCATAAAATGCTTATTCCAGGGAATACTACCAACTAAAAATAATCTTGAGGAAGAATTAAAATCTTTATTTTTACCCTAGTTTAATAGCCGAAGTAATTAAATAATATTAACCGAGAAAAATGTGTCGCATTAACTTAATTAAAGTTGAAGTTGATGAATATGCCAACTAAAAGTCACCTCATGGGAGTTTAATAGACTTCTTTAAACATCTTTCACAGATTAATAGTTAAACTTAATCGACGGCGTCGAGTAATTAGGGTTAACCCTAATTCTAGGCGTCGCCAATCTAAACCTTAGATTACTGTCGGTAATAATAATAAGTTTCATTTTCATTAAACTTATCATAACCTTACTGCATCATGTAGATCCTGACGCTAACGAGGTAGCTGCCGATCCAAGTTCTTCGACCCCCGCCGAAGAAGTCGACATCAACTCGGAGGAACCAGGCAAGCCCCGGTGCACAACCGAATTTAAAAGTTTTACTTTTATACTAAGTGTGTCTTGTTTGTGCATTAGGTGCTAGGAGTTGATTGAAACCATAGTTGCATATGTTTCCCATAGGAAACCCTGACGGTAGCTTGTATAGATACCCCTAGTATGCTATGCTTAGCATATAGTTGCCGGTAGAAGTCGAGCAGAGTGGACGCTGCTCGCGAGTAGTAGGATATTGAATGAAACTATTTCATGAGATGTGCCACACAATTGTCAATGAGTAAGAAAGATAAAAGATTGAGGGTCAGACTGGGTACCAGTAGGTCGGCGACTGGTCCGGGACCAGGGTGACCGTAGTCTGGTCTGATCCGTGTGGCACAGCTGGGCAAGTATCGAACGTACTAATCGTATGCTGGGTGTTATGGGCCCCGGTAAACCTACGTAGCCTAGTGATTGCAACGTCGAACCTGCCCTACGGTGTCTGACTAGGAGGAGATCTGGGGTGGGCAGCGTGGGAACTCCACAGAAACCGTCTGGGACGTGTTGTCTGGTGGGACGCGGCGCTGCTAAGGCAGGCGTAGGAGGGAATTGACGTTGCAGGAGCTGGTGTGAACGGTTGCCACGTGCGAGTCTGGGACACGCACGTGTCGTACGATTAGGTTAACCCTGCAGTGGTATAAAAATCGGTTCGAATCGCTGTCGCTCTTAGCTATGAGCTTACTTGGACTCTCTGTCACATTTTAGTGAATAGGTTGAGACACCATGAGAATGAATTATGAATATTAATATTTGCTATTGTTACTTCTGTTATGTTTGCTTAGTTCAGTGCTAACTAAATTTATTTTCTAATCACTAAATCTGATGCTAAAATTTGACAAGAGTAGTATAGGCTTGCGAGTCCTTTTGCAAGTAAACCCACCCGAATCGGCCAGCATGTCTAGGAGTTGGCTATAGTCAGCCACTTTTGTCGGGTAAGTCTTGCTGAGCTTCTTAGAAGCTCACGCGTTAGCGTTTTGTGGTTTTCAGGCGCCGTCATGCAGGAACCAGCAGGTAGCTTCCATTGGGAGGAGCCTCCCCTCGAGTTTGGGAACCTCCAGTGGGAGTTGTGCGAGTCGCCGCAGTGATTGTTGAAGTGGCTAGTAGCATGACGCCCGTGGGCACGGCGTGTGCTTTTGCTTAAGTCCGAGTGTCGGAGTTGTAATAGTTCTAGTCTTCCGCTGTTTATCGTTTTCAAAACTGTTGCGTACTCTGAAACATTGTAATATTCGACCTCTAAGTTATGAACCAATGATGTATTAAGTTCTCTCTCTCCTTGTAAATTATTGCTGTTTATTCCTGCCTATGCTGTATCGTGTGTACGCTCGCTTCGCCGAGCGTTGCCCAACAAGATCTTGGCTTAACGACTGACCGGATCCGTCCTGAGATGAGGTTTTCTGGGCGGGGTCGTGTCAGCTTTAGTATCAGAGCCGTGTTGGGAAACGATACAATATTTAAGGCATATTTTCAAAAATTTACGTGCGAGTGAGGTACGCGCCCTATTAGTTAATAGGTTATCAGGTGGCAAGCTAACCTAGTGTAGGAGCTAACTAAACCCAGTTTAGATTTACTTTTCTGTAACGACGCACCTACGCTCAGGTAAGCAAGGTAAGGTACGCCGCTCGACTGCGGTGAAAGGTCGAGAAATCTCTGTTGCATCAGCAGCAGTAGCGTTCTATACCATGGTGGTATGGAAGGAGGTATTATGTTCGCTGTAACATAGTACGCCTCTTGCCGTTTAGGGAGAGAAGCGGCCCTCTACCGTACGAGGTGTGGGTTACGGACCTGTTGCGAATGCAGACCTTCACAACAGTGGAGTCTTGTGTCTTTGGCACACAAGAGATGAGTTTGTTCCTCACGACTTCGGTTTTGCGGAACACTCTCATACCTCCGCTGCCTGAGGTAAAGTGCAGTCTGTCGCCGCACAGGGAAGGTCGGACACGTGATCCCCGTACGTGACCTACTCGGGGTGACCCATATGGCAATGATATGGGTTGTTGTTTTTACTTTTGATATATTATATTGCACTGCCTGTGATGTCATTTTCTGCAGGTACGGTAACTGCGATATCGTAAGAAACGTGTAGTAACGGCTAACTTGAGTGCGACTCTGCCACCGCCTATGCGTATTCTTTTTACTTTGTGAGAACGTATAGGCCGATGTAGGATTGCATTGCATGAAGAAATGTTAAAATCCTTCAAACTTATACTAAAACCATCCAGGAGCAAAAATTCCATCAATAATGGCTATAACACCAACAGAAGTTAAAAAGGGTCAACCTGGACACCTTCCTCCCTTAGTGGTTGCGTGAAATCAACCGAATTGGAGCAAAACCCTTGTATATCATTGAGCCTTTCCAGAACCTTCCTCAATGAGAAGATTGTCTCTTTGACAGGTCAACTTAGATGGTAAAGCACCTTGGACTAACGGCTATCGCTAGTCAGCATCCTTAGTGATCGAGTCGAATCACCTTTTACGCAGGGATGAAAAATATTTTATGTATCGGAAGATTTAGCATGCTTTGAACTATGTGTCAACATGTGGCTTCTGATTGGTAAAATATTATTCATCTCTGTGATGCAGATGGACGCCAACACGATCGAGCACGGGATCGCGGAGATAGGCATTGAGGACTCCACCCCTACCTACGTCACCAAGAAGTCAGGACGCCGAGGATTTGTGGAGATACTCGAGCAGACCCTACAGTCATTGGGATATACAGAGACTCCTTGGTTTCAGTTCCGGGAGTATCGGCAGTATGACTTACCGCGCTGCTCGGCCACCGTGACATTACCCACGCACCCTCAGCATGCCAACGGAGAGGTTTATACCACCACCACATTCGGTTCAGATAAGACGGAAGTCATCGAGTCAGCCGCGCATCAGGCTCTATTGCGGATTTGCGAGCGACACCTCGAGGACTTGGCAAACAAACCAGCAGCATTGTTTCCGATACGGGACCAGGTTGACCGTACCTGGCACCGTAATGTCAAGAATGCTCAGAAGAGGACTTTCAGGGGAGAGATGGACCATGTCACTCCCTTGTTCACATGGAGCCTAGCGCTACTCAACTTGCATGAGGACACTGTTCTCGCAGCCCAGATGGATCGCCAGGCCTTGCGACAGGCTCATGTAGAGATGGCTCAACTCAAGAAGAAGGTCCAAGACTTGGAGAGCAGAAACAATGCACTGCGTGCTCGCTGCGACGTGCGCACTACGCGTATCTCTGAGTTAGAGGCGGTCTCCGAGATTAAGACTGCCCAGATCCATGCTAGAGAGAATGATTGCAACATCATGTTGCAACACATTCACCAGCTGGAGATACTCAGGGATAACGCGGTTCAGATGGCGGAGAACCTCGCCCACGAGAACCATCATTTGCAGCATCAGTTAGCGGGGCTTTTGGAGGCACAGCAGCCGCCTCCCGCTAACGATGATGCGCCTGAGTCAGAAGTATCGGATCCCGAAGCTTCAGACCCAGAGCCAGATGAGGAGTAGATTGGAGGTGGCTCCGAAGTGATAGTTTAGCTAGATGCTTCGCTTAGGGAGTGCGTTGTCTTTGTCTTGGAGCTAGTATGTGTTCTTAGAAGTTTATCTTAGTGGTGCGGTAATCTTGTGGATGTAAGAATGGTGGTTTGACAGTCTAAGGAATTGGACGATGGATGTACTGTCATCTTTTGGGGAATGAAGGAAGTTTGTTTTTATGGAGATATCCGTGCCTTGCATATTGACGTATCCTTGCTTATATTGAGAAATGGACATGGGATGAATTGCTCTAATAAGGATCCTTTTGCTTTTTCAGCATGGTGAACACTAGAGCCGGACGTCAGGAGGCGGAAAGCTCCAACCCGCCGCCCCCGCCAGCTGAGCCAACCTTGGCCACAGCTATGACGGCCCTGATTCAGAGCAGCCAGCAAACGCAAGAGATGCTACGAGCTATCCTAGAGAGTAGCGGCACAAATCGAGGCGCTCGGAACCGCGATCAGGACAGCACATATGCGGAGTTCCTAGCCACTCATCCCCCGGAGTTCAGAGATGCTCGGGAACCCATGGAGGCAGACCATTGGCTTCGTACAATCGAGGCCAAATTTGGGCTGCTCCGTTGTTCGGAGGCTCAGAAGACGCTCTTCGCGGCCCAGATGCTCCAGGGACACGCCGAGCTTGGTGGGCCAACTATTTGGCCACTCTCCCGGCCAACACCCAGGTGCCATGGGAACAGTTTCGGGAGGCGTTCCGCGCACACCACATCCCCGCGGGACTCATGCAAAGGAAGGCCAAGAAGTTCATGGCCTTGACGCAAGGAAGTCGCACGGTGCACGAATACTCCCGTGTCTTCAACCAACTTGCTCTGTATGCTCCGGAGCAGGTTGACACGGATGCAAAGCGGAAGCACCGCTTCATGGAAGGGCTGAACATCACACTCCAGGGTCGCTTGGCCCTGAACCAAGGCGGCTCATTCAATGAGCTCGTCAGCAACGCCCTCATCGCCGAGGAGTACCTCGAGAAGGAGCAGCGGGAAAAGAGACGAGCCAGCGGAGGGCCATCGAATGCCCCACCACCCAAGTACTGTCTGGTGTACACTGCACCCGATGGTAGGAGGTACAAGGCCACCCCGCCGCAGGCGCCGTCATTCTGTCCGCCGCAACAGCCATACCGGCCCCCGCAGAACCAACAGCAGTCCGGCTACCGCGCACCTCCCCCGCCGCAGAGGAACCAAGGTGTCCGCCCACCTCAACAGGGCGCCCGCCCTGGACCAGGCACGCCTTGCTTCAACTGCGGGCAGCCCGGACACTTCGCCTGCGAGTGCCCCGCCAACCAGCAGTCCGGAGGCCACCGGCAGGCAAACCAAGGACAGGGCCAGCAAAAGGGCCAGAAGAACACCAGGACCGGTCGGGTAAACTACACCACGACCGAGGAAATTGCTGAGGGCGAACAAGTACTGGCGGGTACGTTCTCGCTCTCTACCCACTCAGCTTTTGTTCTTTTCGATTCCGGTGCAAGCCACAATTTTATCAGTAGGAATTTTATCAAAGGCAAAAACCTAGCCACAGTCCTCCTAGAACCACCTTTCGTAATTAAATCGCCTGGGGGCAAGATATTATCCAACCATGGCTTAAGTGAAGCTCCCCTCAATTTGGGAGGTCACATCTATCCTATTTCCTTCATCATCCTAGATGGGCAGGGTATCGATATTATCATTGGCATGAAATGGATGAAACACCATAATGCCATCCTTGACATCGCTAACCGTGTAGTCCACTTAACCTCCCCACTTCAAGGTTCCATGTCCATAAACCTGGATCACCCTAAAGCCACCCTCAAACAAGTCTTGAATGTTGTCGGGAAAAGTCTGGACGAGATACCAGTGGTTAAAGAGTTCCCGGACGTATTCCCAGAAGATTTACCTGGTCTACCACCGGACAGAGATGTGGAGTTCCAGATTGAGCTGTTGCCAGGCACAGCCCCAATCTCCCGCCGACCGTACAAGATGGCACCCAAAGAGCTAGCAGAGTTGAAGAAACAGTTATAGGAGTTGTTGGACAAGGGCTTTATACGGCCCAGTACCTCGCCTTGGGGTTGTCCTGCATTGTTCGTGAAAAAGAAGGACCAGTCCTTGAGGCTATGCGTGGATTACCGTCCCTTGAATGCGGTAACTATCAAGAACAAGTATCCCTTGCCACGCATAGACACTCTATTTGACCAGTTGGCAGGAGCAAAGGTCTTCTCAAAAGTCGATCTTCGGTCTGGATATCATCAGATCAAGATCCGTCCCAGTGACGTTCCGAAGACGGCCTTCTCCACCAGATACGGGCTGTATGAGTATTTGGTGATGTCGTTTGGACTCACAAACGCACCAGCATACTTTATGTACCTCATGAACTCAGTCTTCATGCCAGAGCTGGATAAGTTTGTAGTGGTGTTCATTGACGACATCCTAATATACTCCAAGTCAGCCGATGAGCATGCAGAGCACCTTCGGATAGTTCTCCAAAGACTCAGAGATCATAAGCTCTATGCCAAGTTCAGCAAGTGCGAGTTTTGGATTGAGCGTGTTCAGTTTCTGGGTCATGTTGTGTCCGCGGAAGGTATTTTTGTTGATCCGGGAAAGGTGCAAGATGTTGTTAATTGGAAAGCACCCACCACAGTCCACAAGGTACGAAGTTTCTTGGGATTAGCGGGATATTATCGCCGCTTCATTACCAACTTCTCCAAGATTGCCAGGCCTATTACAGATCTACTCAAGAAGGATCAGAAGTTCAAATGGACAGAAAAGTGCGAAGAAGCCTTTCAGACTTTGAAGAAGCACTTGACCACAGCACCAGTACTCGCCCAACCGGATTTGAGTAAACCTTTCGACGTATATTGTGATGCGTCGGGCACTGGACTTGGTTGTGTGTTAATGCAAGAAGGATGGGTAATTGCTTATGCTTCCAGACAACTCCGTAAGCATGAGTTGAATTACCCCACACACGACTTGGAATTGGCAGCCGTGGTATTAGCTCTGAAGGTGTGGAGGCATAACTTATTGGGAAACCTAGTACACCTCTACACCGACCACAAGAGTCTCAAGTACATCTTCACCCAGAACGAGTTGAACATGAGGCAACGAAGATGGCTAGAGTTGATCAAGGATTACGAGATAGAGATCCACTATCATCCGGGCAAGGCTAATGTGGTTGCAAACGCATTGAGCAGAAACGCCCATTGCCACTATTTGGATCAGGGAATTGCAACCGAAGAACTAGAGCCAGCCGTAAGGATCCTACCCCACGGAGCACTCTACAACCTCGCCTTAGTGCCAACACTTAAAGACGAAGTAGCCAAGGCCCAGAAGCTTGATAAGGGCATGGAGAAGATCAGATTAGGACTGCAAGAGAAGAAGATGCAGTGTTTTCATGAGGACGAAGAAGGAGTTTTGTGGTTCAAGAACAGACTGGTAGTGCCAAAGGATCACGAGCTCCGAAAGAAGATTATGGATGAAGCTCATTTATCCAAGTACTCAATTCACCCTGGCAGTAACAAGATGTATCAGGATCTGCGAAAGAAGTTTTGGTGGACAAGGATGAAGAGAGAAATCGCTCGGTATGTAGCGGAGTGTGACACCTGCCGCAAAATAAAGGCTGACCATCTAAAAGGCGCAGGGTTGTCGCAACCGTTAAGCGTTCCATCATGGAAGTGGGAAGACATAAGCATGGACTTCATTGTTGGACTGCCCATGACAGCTCAAAAGTTGGATTCAATTTGGGTTATAGTAGATCGCTTGACAAAGTCCGCTCATTTCATACCTGTCAGTACCAACTACAGAATGAAGAAGTACGCAGAATTATACATTGACCGGATAGTCTGTTTACATGGAGTACCCAAGACAATCATCTCCGACCGGGGTACCCAGTTCACCGGTCGATTTTGGAAGCAACTCCATGAGTCACTAGGAACCAGACTAATCCACAGCTCAGCTTACCACCCTCAGACTGATGGTCAGACGGAAAGAGTGAACCAAATACTTGAAGACATGCTCCGAGCCTGTGTTTTGGAGTACAGAAAAGGATGGGACGCCTATCTATCACTGGCAGAGTTCTCGTACAACAACAGTTATCAAGCCAGCATCCAAATGTCCCCTTTTGAAGCACTTTATGGCCGTAGTTGCAGAACCCCACTCAATTGGTCAGAAGCAGGAGAAAGGATCATATTGGGCCCAGACCTAGTGCAGCAGGCTGAAGAAAAAGTACGGGTTATACAAGCAAATCTGAAGGCTGTCAAGTCAAGACAGAAGAGCTATGCAGATAAAAGGCGTAGACCATTGACCTTCGAGGTAGGAGACTACGTCTACCTACGAGTCTCGCCAATGAAGGGAGTTCAACGGTTCGGGATCAAAGGCAAGTTAGCACCCCGATACATAGGTCCATACCCTATCACAGCCAAGTGCGGACCAGTGGCGTATCAAGTGGAACTGCCAGAAAGATTATCGGGAATGCACAACGTATTCCATGTCTCCCAATTGAAGAAATGTCTGAAGACACCAGTAGACCAAGTGGTTCAAGAAGCAGAAGAGTTGCAACCAGACCTAACCTACCCAGAGCGTCCAATCCGGATACTGGATGAGAAAGAACGAGTTACAAGAAGACGGACACTCAAGTTTTACAAGGTTCTGTGGAGCAACCACACGGAAGACGAAGCCACGTGGGAATCTGCAGAATTTCTTCAGTCAAACTACCCTGAGCTACTCCCAAAACCCTAGGTACCTATACCTAACCTAACCCTCTCCTTAAATCTCGGGACGCGATTTCTTTTAGGGGGGAGGGCTGTGACACCCCAGGTGTCACCAGGGCAAAATCGACAACACTAAACCCTAATCCACAATTTCACTCACTTTAAAGCAGTTTCAATCGTGGGAATAAAAAGAAATATTGTCTAAAATGCTTTAAAGAAACACTATGAGAAGTTTGACAAACAACAGAGCATGTAGCAAAGCTCGGGGAGATTTCAACTAAAAGTGTCGAAATCTCGTTAACAGAAAGAAACCCAAACACTAACTCTTGACGATCAAAATTCCCACAGAACCCTAGCTATATTTTTACATAACAATTAAGAGCACTTCAAAATAGAATTTTGGGAAATTATTCAAGATTTTTGGAAAAGAATTAGACCTCTTAAAAATTCACAGAAGCTATAATCAACTTAGAAATTCAAGAATTTTTAGAGGCCAAATCATGTCCTGAACCTTAAATAAAAAGTGTTCCAAATAAAAACTTGAGCTTGTACAAAAATTTTCAAAATTTTTCGAGCTCGGGAAGTGTGCCGAATCATTGAATCCTTTCCAGCATTAATGAAAAAAAAAAAGAAGAAACTGTTGCCGGGCGGGCTACAGTGCCCGCCCGCCCGACAACAGGGGCGCTGCGCCGCCCGGCCGCCCGGCCACGCTCCGCCCGACACAGCTGCGTGCTGCCCTCACGTCGCATTCAACCTCGGTGCCCCTACCTCCTCACACACCCCCCCCTCGCTCTCTCCCTCTCGCTCTGGCTCTCTTCCTCCCTCTCTCTTCTTCTCTGCGTTACCCGAGCCGAGCCGGCCGAGCCGCCATTGCCGCCACTGCGCCGGTCTCCGCCCCCCCCTGTCCCCTACTCCCCCTACCCCATTCCTTCTATAAAATGGCGCGCAACTCCTCCCCAATCTCCCCCCTCCTCCAATTCCTCTCCCCCACGCGAGAATCCCCCAATTCTCTGCCCCCGGCCGCCGCCCGCACCATTGCCGCCGCCTCCACGGTGAAACGGCACCTCCGATCAATTTCAATCAAATTCACTCACCAAATCGACTCCCCTCCACCTCGTGAAGCTCCCCGCACCTTCCAATCTTCCGAAGGCGAGCCACCTCGTCGAAAAATTCACATCGCCGCCGCCACCGAAGCACCCCCACCGGTGAGACCCCCTATCCCGGCCAAAAGCTTGATAACTACCATGTTGCCGAGCTTCGTCATGTCGTGTGGATCATGAAAAGCCAAGGTTCGACGGCCGGCGACCACCCCATCGTCGGGAATTGGCCGTCGGAGCTCGTCGGAGACTGTGCACTGTTTTTCTTTTTCCTATTTATTTTCCAGATTATTGCTCTGTCTCCTAAAAACCCTAGAAAATCACAGGAAGATCCAAAAATTCCAAACCAAAATTTGTTAGAATCCTCATGAAAAGTACTAATTTTCTGTTAAAACGCTATTTAACAAATGGCCAAACATTTGCAGAATTAATTAGAAACACTCCTGTCTGTTTTTGAATTTTAAATGGCATTATGGAGCAATACTAGGGCTAACCTTTGATCTACAAGTACACCATGGCACTACACACCCTCTGGAATTTTATGAAGATTTTAGGAACAAGAAATGGCATCTAACCCTATTAAATAACTTCAATCTGCCTAGTTTAAACACCATTTTCTAAAGTCCATTGTAAAAGTCATTTTCAAGGTTATACCCAAAAGCAAAGTTTTAGACCTGATGCTCAGGAATGCCCAAATAAAATTTCATGATTTTATTCTGATGTTTACTAGTGTTTTCTGATTTTACAAGATCTAAAAACAGGAACTTTGATGAATTTTTATAAAATATAGACAATTCATCTAGGCCCCACCCAAAGCCCAAAATGCTTATTCCAGGGAATACTACCAACTAAAAATAATCTTGAGGAAGAATTAAAATCTTTATTTTTACCCTAGTTTAATAGCCGAAGTAATTAAATAATATTAACCGAGAAAAATGTGTCGCATTAACTTAATTAAAGTTGAAGTTGATGAACATGCCAACTAAAAGTCACCTCATGGGAGTTTAATAGACTTCTTTAAACATCTTTCACAAATTAATAGTTAAACTTAATCGACGGCGTCGAGTAATTAGGGTTAACCCTAATTCTAGGCGTCGCCAATCTAAACCCTAGATTACTGTCGGTAATAATAATAAGTTTCATTTTCATTAAACTTATCATAACCTTACTGCATCATGTAGATCCTGACGCTAACGAGGTAGCTGCCGATCCAAGTTCTTCGACCCCCGCCGAACAAGTCGACATCAACTCGGAGGAACCAGGCAAGCCCCGGTGCACAACCGAATTTAAAAGTTTTACTTTTATACTAAGTGTGTCTTGTTTGTGCATTAGGTGCTAGGAGTTGATTGAAACCATAGTTGCATATGTTTCCCATAGGAAACCCTGACGGTAGCTTATATAGATACCCCTAGTATGCTATGCTTAGCATATAGTTGCCGGTAGAAGTCGAGCAGAGTGGACGCTGCTCGCGAGTAATAGGATAATGAATGAAAACTATTTCATGAGATATGCCACATGATTGTCAATGATTAAGAAAGATAAAAGATTGAGGGTCAGACTGGGTACAATTAGGTCGGCGACTGGTCCGGGACCAGGGTGACCGTAGTCTGGTCTGATCCGTGTGGCACAGCTGGGCAAGTATTGAACGTACTAATCGTATGCTGGGTGTTATGGGCCCCGGTAAACCTACGTAGCCTAGTGATTGCAATGTCGAACCTGCCCTACGGTGTCTGACTAGGAGGAGATCTGGGGTGGGCAGCGTGGGAACTCCACAGAAACCGTCTGGGACGTGTTGTCTGGTGGGACGCGGTGCTGCTAAGGCAGGCGTAGGAGGGAATTGACGTTGCAGGAGCTGGTGTGAACGGTTGCCACGTGTGAGTCTGGGACACGCACGTGTCGTACGATTAGGTTAACCCTGCAGTGGTATAAAAATCGGTTCGAATCGCTGTCGCTCTCAGCTATGAGCTTACTTGGACTCTCTGTCACATTTTAGTGAATAGGTTGAGACACCATGAGAATGAATTATGAATATTAATATTTGCTATTGTTACTTCTGTTATGTTTGCTTAGTTCAGTGCTAACTAAATTTATTTTCTAATCACTCAATCTGATGCTAAAATTTGACAAGAGTAGTATAGGCTTGCGAGTCCTTTTGCAAGTAAACCCACCCGAATCGGCCAGCATGTCTAGGAGTTGGCTGTAGTCAGCCACTTTTGTCGGGTAAGTCTTGCTGAGCTTCTTAGAAGCTCACGCGTTAGCGTTTTGTGGTTTTCAGGCGCCGTCATGCAGGAACCAGCAGGTAGCTTCCATTGGGAGGAGCCTCCCCTTGAGTTTGGGAACCTCCAGTGGGAGTTGTGCGAGTCGCCGCAGTGATTGTTGAAGTGGCTAGTAGCATGACGCCCGTGGGCACGGCGTGTGCTTTTGCTTAAGTCCGAGTGTCGGAGTTGTAATAGTTCTAGTCTTCCGCTGTTTATCGTTTTCAAAACTGTTGCGTACTCTGAAACATTGTAATATTCGACCTCTAAGTTATGAACCAATGATGTATTAAGTTCTCTCTCTCCTTGTAAATTATTGCTGTTTATTCCTGCCTGTGCTGTATCGTGTGTACGCTCGCTTCGCCGAGCGTTGCCCAACAAGATCTTGGCTTAACGACTGACCGGATCCGTCCTGAGACGAGGTTTTCTGGGCGGGGTCGTGTCAGTCGAGTATCACGGCCTCGCAGGCACCCATGACTCCCTCGTTCCACACACCGTGCAGTCATCGGCCAAACGTTGGTACGCAGTGAGATACTCAGCTTGTCTTACCATTATATCGGACATGTGGTATGAACGGAAAGTGCTCAGGCCAAGAATAACACGGCCGGGTCCTAGGTCAGTCCAGACAGGGCCTACGGCACACAAGACCTCCATGTCTTGCTGCACTCCTATCCCACCGTCCGAATTTTAGTTTTTTTAACACTTTCAACTTTTACCAACATATGAACTCGCCTCAAGTCCATAAGTAATCAAGGTGGTTCCTATACGTGCGAGTGGGACTTACCACTCGACTTCTACCATGTTATCTAAGCATGGCTAAGCATTTCATGACTCGAAACAATGACACTCTACCCAGTTTGATAAGGTGACGTAAGCAATAGCAAGGAGGGGTATATGCAACAATAATAGGTGTTCCCGACTGTATCACTATGCCCGACTTAATGCAGTCCTATACGTAAGCATTCATATTAATCATTAAGTAAATTACTTAGGGTAGCAATATGAGGTGCTTGCCTTCAACAACGGCGGTGTTGACTTCCTCAGCAGCTGGATCAACCTCCGGTGCTTCTCCCGTAGCAGCACCCGCGTCACTCTCTGGCGGATCGTACTCTATAAAGCAAAAATGCGTCGATATGAGATGCATGCCATGATGCCACGATGCACAAATGATGCAACATGATGCAGAGAGGTAGCTACTGAGTCTACGAACACAATGCAAAAAGAACGAAGTTAATCGGAGTTCTACGGCTCAAGTTATGGCCAAAACAGTCTTACCGATTCCGGTTACGGGTTTTCCCGGTTCCCGGGTTCCCAGTTCCGGTATCGGGTGGCACACGGATGTCGTTTCCGGGAAGAATCCCAAAACACATCACATGTACTGGCTTTACTAAGTGGCTTGGGTTACTACGAGACTAAGTTTGAGTGATTTTGGCTTGCGTTAATAGGAACACGAGCTCTCCGATGGTCGTTGCCCGTTTACGACATCGGGAATACCGTAACGGTGCCATAAAAGTCGTAACGACTTTTCCGGTGAAATTCAAAGTTAAGTTACAGGCATGGGACAATTTTTAGTTTAAAGTAAGCTCTAAACTAAGACTTTAAGCTCTGGGTTGGGGTCAAGATGAGCTTCTAAGAATTTATTAAAAATCAAACAATGTTCTGTTTTTCAAATTTGTAAATTCAGAAACATGTACTAAATCTTATGCAAAAATCATGAAAATTTATAGATATACTAATGAACATCTAAACTAAAGTTTTTGTTAAAGATCTCGGGCTTTTGGGTGACGCGGACCCGCCCAGAAAATCACGTCTCGGGACGGATCCGGTCTGTCGTTGAGCCAAGATCTTGTTGGGCAACGCTCGACGAAACGAGCGTACACACGATACAACACAGGCAGGAATAAACAGCAATAATTTATAAGGAGGGAGAAATTAGCACAACTATAGTTCCTGGATTGTAGCTTAAGTCTTACAAGGATTCAGAGTGTGCAATAAAGTTTTGAAAATCGTAGCAGCGGAAGACTCGATTGATACAGACTCCGACACTCATATAATAAGCAAAAGCATGCACCCTGTCCAGGGGCGTCATGCTACTGGCCACTTCAAGTTACTGCGGCGACTCGCACAGTTCCCACTGGAGGTTCCCAACCTCGGAGTGAGACTCCTCCTAGAGGATGCTATCGACCTGATGCTGCGTGCCGGTGCTTGAAAACCACATATCGCTAACGCGTGAGCTTCTAAGAAGCTCAACAAGACTGACCCGTCAAAAGGCTGACTACAGCCGACTTCTAGAAATGAAGGCTGATGAGGGTGGGTTTTATTTGTAAAACGGACCCGCAACCTGTACTACTCTTGGTCAATTTTAGCACAGGTTAAGTAGTTAGAATATAACTTTAATTAGCACTGATCTAATCAAGCATAATAAAAGTGACAAGTAAATAGTAATCATCATAGTGTCAATCTCATTGCATCTCAACTTATTTACAAAAATGTGGTGCGTTTCACGAGCATGCTCACCAACTGGGAGCGACAGCGGTTCGAAACGATTTTTATGCCCTACAGGGGAAAACCTAATCGTACGACACGTGCGTGTCCCAGACTCGCATATGGCAACCGTTCACACCAGCTCCTGCAACATCAATTCCCTCCTACGCCTGCCTTAGCAGTGCCGCATCCCACCAGACAACACGTCACAGACGGTTTCTGTGGAGTTCCCACGCTGCCCACCCCAGATCTCCTCCTAGTCAGACACCGTAGGGCAGGTTCGACGTTGCAATCACTAGGCTACGTAGGTTTACTGGGGCCCATTACACCCAGCATACGACCAGTACGTTCAACACTCGATCAGTCTCGGACCACACGGATCAGACAGGTCTACGGTCACCCTAGACCCGGTCCAGTCGCCGACCTAATTGGTATCCTGTCTGACCCTCAAACTTTTATCCTAATTTAATTATCTCATCATCAGGTGTCATAATGTATCAAGTAGTAGTTTCAGGCAACATCCTACCTTTCGCGAACAGCGTCCACTCTGCTCGACTTCTACCGGCAATACTTGCATAGCATACTAAGGAGTATCTATACCAACTACCGATAGGGTTTCCTAGGGGAAACAAATGCAACTAAGGTTTCACTCAATCTTGTGACAACTTAATGCACAATCAAAACACACTGAGTTATAAAAGGGAAACTTAAATAATGGTTGTGCACCGGGGCTTGCCTGGTTCTTCGGCTTCGCGGTCGACTTCTTCTGCGGGAGTGGAGGAATCGGGCTCTGCAGTCACCTCGCGTGCTTCGGAATCTGCATGATGCCTTATGATTAAGATTATGAGAAGTTCAAAGGATTGATAACATAATGTTTTTATTAAGGAGTATTCTAGGTTTCAGTCGGCGACGTCTAGAAATTAGGGTTAACCCTAAATTCTTCGACGCCACTGGTTTAAATATGTTTGACTTAATGAATGGGGTTCCAAGGCATTTATTCAATTTCTCACGATGTGATGTGTAATTGGTCATATTCCCTGAATTGGGCTAAATTCAAATTTTAGGTTGAGATTGATCGGCACTTTTCTTCGGAGAATAATTATTTAATAAACTACGATTATTAATCTTTAGGGTTGAAATGAAAACTTTTTGTTGTGCTAAAATTTTATTTTTAATTGATAGTGTCCTCTGAAATATGAATTTTGAAATTTGGTTAAAGCCTAGATGAATTTCCCAGATTTTATCAAAATTCAACAAAGTTTCTGTTATTTAAAATGGTAAAATCAGAAATAATTATTGAACCTTGGAATAAAATTATGAAATTCTATGTAGTTACTCATGAGCACCAACACTAAATTTCTGTTTTTGGGTTCAACCTTTTGGAGTACTTTTATAATGTATTTTAGAAAAATGTAAATTAGTTAGGCAGAATGGAGTATTTTAAATAGGCTACATGCAATTCTCTGATCCTAAAATCCCCATAAAATTCCAGAGGATGCCTAATGTCATGCCATATCTTTAGATAAAATTTGAGCTCTGGCACTTCCCTAGAATTTAAACTAAAATTCAAAAACAGAAAAGATTATTCTAAATATTTCTGAAAATCCCTGGTCGTTTTGGAAAAAGTGTTTTAACAGAAAATTAGTCCATGACACAAGGATCCTAAAAATTTTTAGTTTGGAATTTTTGGGTGTTTCTGTGATTTGTTTGGCATTTTACAAAACAGGACAATTGATTAGAAAAATATAAATAACCCAGCCATCTAGGGCAGAACAGGGGCGCCAACTCCGACGAGCTCCGGCGGCGGATTCCGTCAAAAGGGGTGGTCGGCTGTGCTCGATCCTTTGTCCTACACCATCTACAAGCTACGCCGAGGCCCGGCAATACGACAACGGCAAGGTTCCACCACCGGAGAGAGGTGCTCACCGTGGGGGTCGACGGCGGCCGCGGCGAGGAGGAGTTCCCGACAAGAGGAGCAAATTTCCGGAGAGAGGAGAGCGCCGTGAGCTGCACAAGGACTTGACAAATGAGTTGGGCAAGGTGAGGAGCGCGGCAAAAGGCCGGACCAGGGGGCTCACCGAGAGCCTGCTCTGCTCGGCAATGGCGGGCGGCGGCGATGAACGTTCCCGACGAATGGGTGGCTTGGAACGTCGCTTGATGTAGCGGGAGCTGTGTTGGGACAAGAGGGAGAGGTTAGGCCTAGTGATAACGATGGAGGATGGCCGGTAGGGTTGACTCACCGAGTGACCCCGTCGGCAATGGCGGGCGGCGGTGGCCGAGCAAGGGGAAAACAGCGATTGCGCGTCGAGGAAGTGAAATTGGGTGTGGGGAAGGAAGTATGAAGGCTCGGAGCATCTCTTTAAGGCGTTGTGGAGAGAGACGGGGAGGGAAAACAGAGAGGGGTGGCGGGATTGGGCCGGCGGGGCGGTGGCGTGCCGCAGGGGCTCTGCCGCACGGGGAGGAGCGACGAGAGAGTGAGAGAGAGGGGGAGGAGGGAGGAGGAGATCGATTAGCAAGATCCTGTCGGGGGCTTGAATGCGGGGCGCCGGGACGTGACCCCGGCCGGCGGGAGCGGGGCGCTGCCGCTTGGCGGATTGGCCGCGTCGGGCGGCCGCACTGTAGCTCGTCAGGCTGTTTTCAAATTGAATTTCGAAATACATAAAGCCCCTGCTGGATTAGATTGAAAACCCTACCTCCCCAGCTGAGAAAATTTTGAAAAGTTTTGTGTATGCTCAGGGATTTATTTGGAACACTTTTTATTTAAGGTTCGGGTTCTGAATCGGCTTCCAAAATTTCTTGAATTTTTGAGTCCACTTTAGTTTGTGTGAATTTTTAAAAAGGTTTAAACCTTATCTAAAAATCTTGGATAAATTTTCAAAATTCCATTTTGAGGTGAACTTAATTGTTATGCAAAATATAGCTAGGGTGTTGTGGGAAATTTGATAGGTCACTCATTAGGGTTTAATTTCTTCCCGAAGAATAAAGTTTTCGACACTATGGGTGGAAACTTTCTGAACCTAGTAATTGTGTTCTGTGGATTATCAAAATTTTTAGTAGAGTTCCTTTGGGGCATTTCAAACAATATTGCACTTACTCCCATTGTTGATTTTGCTTTTAGGTGTGAAATCTTGTCGATTAGGGTTTTAAGTTGTCGATTTAGGCCCTGGTGACACTTGGGGTGTCACAGCCCTTCCCCCTAAAAGAAATCGCGTCCCGAGATTTAAGCAGAGGGTTAGGGTAGGCATAGGTACCTATGGGGCTGGGAGTAGTTCGGGGTAGTGGGATCGAAGAAACTCTGCAGACTCCCATGTGGCCTCGTTTTCCGTGTGGTTGCTCCACAGAACCTTGTAAAACTTGAGTGTCCGTCTTCTAGTAACTCGCTCTTTTTCGTCCAGTATCCTAATTGGACGCTCTGGGTAAGTTAAGTCTGGTTGCAACTCTTGCGCTTCAGAAATCACTTGATCTACGGGTGCCTTCAGACACTTCTTCAATTGTGAGACATGGAAGACGTTGTGTATCCCAGATAATCCTTCTGGCAGCTTCACTTGATATGCCACTGGTCCACACTCGGCCGTGATAGGATATGGACCTATATACCGGGGTGCTAACTTGCCTCTAATCCCGAACCGTTGAACTCCCTTCATAGGTGAGACTCGTAGGTAGACGTAGTCTCCTACCTCGAAACTTAATGGTCTGCGCCTTCGATTTGCATAGCTCTTCTGCCTTGACTTGGCGGCCTTCAGATTTGCTTGAATGACTCGTACCTTCTCTTTGGCCTGCTGCACTAGATCTGGTCCCAAAATAATTCTTTCACCTGCTTCCGACCAGTTGAGTGGCGTCCTGCAACTACGGCCGTAAAGTGCTTCAAAAGGTGACATTTTGATGCTGGCTTGATAGCTATTGTTGTACGAGAACTCCGCCAAGGACAGATAAGTGTCCCACCCTTTTCCATGTTCCAAGACGCAAGCTCGGAGCATGTCTTCAAGTATTTGGTTTACTCTTTCAGTCTGGCCATCTGTCTGGGGGTGGTAAGCTGAGCTATGAATTAGCTTGGTTCCTAGTGACTCATGGAGTTGCTTCCAAAATCGACCGATAAACTGGGTACCTCGGTCGGAGATGATTGTTTTGGGCACTCCATGCAGGCAGACTATCCGATCAATGTATAACTGTGCATACTTCTTCATGGTGTATCTGGTCGACACCGGGATGAAGTGGGCCGTCTTTGTCAAACGGTGTACTATGACCCAAATTGAATCTAACTGCCGGGCTGTCAAGGGTACTCGAACAATGAAATCCATGCTTATGTCTTCCCATTTCCATGACGGAATGCTCAAAGGTTGCGACAACCCTGCACCTTTCAGATGGTCGGTCTTTACTCTTCGGCATGTGTCACATTCCGCTATGTACCGAGCGATTTCCCTCTTCATTCTGGTCCACCAAAATTTCTTCCGCAGCTCTTGGTACATCTTGTTACTGCCAGGATGAATAGAGTACTTGGATAAGTGAGCCTCATCCATGATCTTTCTTCGGAGTTCGTGATCCTTTGGTACTACTAGTCGATTCTTGAACCATAGAACTCCGTCTTCATCTTCCCGAAAGCATTGCATCTTCTTTTCTTGTAGTCCTAATCTGATCATCTCCATGCCCTTGTCAAGCTTCTGGGCCTTGGCTACCTCATCTCTAAGTGTGGGCACTAAGGCTAGGTTGTAGAGGGCTCCGTGAGGTAGAATTCTTACGGTTGGCTCTAGTTCTTCGGTTGCAGCTCCTTGATCTAAGTAGTGACAATGGGCGTTTCTGCTCAGTGCATCTGCAACCACGTTAGCCTTGCCCGGATGATAGTGGATCTCTATTTCGTAATCCTTGATTAACTCTAGCCATCGCCGTTGCCTCATGTTCAGCTCATTCTGAATGAAGATGTACTTGAGACTTTTGTGGTCGGTGTAGAGGTGTACTAGGTTACCCAATAAGTAATGCCTCCACACCTTCAGAGCCAATACCACGGCTGCCAACTCCAAGTCATGGGTGGGATAATTCAACTCGTGCTTACGGAGTTGTCTAGAAGCATAAGCAATTACCCGCCCTTCTTGCATTAACACGCATCCAAGTCCAATGCCCGACGCATCACAATACACGTCAAAGGGCTTGTTCAAATCTGGTTGGGCGAGTACCGGTGCTGTGGTCAAGTGCTTCTTCAAAGTCTGAAAGGCTTCTTCGCACTTTTCTGTCCATTTGAACTTCTGGTCCTTCTTGAGCAGCTCTGTGATAGGCTTGGCAATCTTGGAAACACTGGGGATAAAGCGACGATAATATCCCGCTAACCCCAAGAAACTTCGCACCTTGTGGACTGTTGTGGGTGCTTTCCATTCCACAACATCTTGCACCTTTCCTGGATCTACAGAAATACCTTCTGCGGACACCACATGACCCAGGAACTGAACACGCTCAATCCAGAATTCGCACTTGCTGAATTTGGCGTAGAGCTGATGATCTCTGAGTCTTTGTAGAACTATGCGAAGGTGCTGAGCATGTTCATCGGCCGTCTTAGAGTACACGAGGATGTCATCAATGAACACCACTACAAACTTATCCAGCTCTAGCATGAACACTGAGTTCATGAGGTACATGAAGTATGCTGGTGCATTAGTGAGTCCAAACGACATCACCAGGTACTCATACAGCCCATATCTGGTGGAGAAGGCCGTCTTCGGAATGTCCACGGGACGTATCTTGATCTGATGGTAACCAGACCGAAGATCGACTTTAGAGAAAACCCTTGCTCCAGCCAGCTGATCAAACAGAGTATCTATGCGTGGTAGTGGATATTTGTTCTTGATGGTGACCGCGTTCAAGGGGCGGTAATCCACGCATAGTCTCAAGGATTGGTCCTTCTTCTTTACAAACAATGCCGGACATCCCCAAGGCGAGGAACTGGGCCGTACGAAGCCCTTGTCTAGCAACTCCTTCAACTGTGTCTTCAGCTCTGCCAGCTCCTTGGGTGCCATCTTGTACGGTCTGCGAGAGATCGGGGCTGTGCCTGGTTGTAGCTCAATCTGGAATTCTACATCTCTGTCCGGTGGTAAGCCAGGTAAATCTTCTGGGAATACATCAGGGAATTCCTTAACTACTGGTATTTCTTCTAGACCTTCCCGACAACATGGCAGACTTGTTTGAGGGCAGATCTAGGATGATCTAGGTTTATAGATACGGAACCGTGAAGTGGAGAGGTTAAGTGGACTACACGGTTAGCAACATCAAGGATGCTTCATCCATTTCATGCCGATGATAATGTCGATACCCTGCCCATGTAGGATTATGAAGGAGGTAGGATAGATGTGGCCTCCTAATTTTAGGGGTGTCTCACTTAAGCCATAGTTTGACAATACGTTGCCCCCAGGCGATTTTATGACAAAAGGTGGCTCTAGGGGAACTGTGATTAGGCTTTTACCCTTGATAAAATTTTTACTGATAAAATTGTGGGTGGCACTGGAATCAAATAGAACGAAGGCTGAATGGTCAGAGAGCGAGAACATACCCGCCAGTACTTGCTCTCTTTCAGAAATATCTTCGGCCGTGGTGTGGTTCACCCGACCAGTTCTGGTGTTCCTTTGTCCTCTTTGCTGACCCGGCCCCTAGTTCGCCTGCTGGTTGCCCCTGGCCTGCTGGTTGGAGGGGCACTCGCGGGCGAAGTGTCCGGGTAGCCCGCAGCTGAAACAGGGCGTGCCAGGCTCAGGACGGGCGCCCTGTTGAGGTGGGCGGACACCCTGGTTCCTCTGTGGTGGTGGTGCACGGTAGCCGGCCTGTTGTTGATTCTGCGGAGGCCGGTATGGCTGCTGCGGCGGGCGGAATGACGGAGCCTGCGGCGGAGTCGCTCTGTATTTCCTACCATCTGGTGCAGTGTACACCAGACGGTACTTTGGTGGCGGGGCGTTTGATGGCCCACTACTGGCTCGCTTCTTCTCCCGCTGCTCTTTCTCCAAGT
The DNA here is from genome assembly GCA_001182835.1 of Oropetium thomaeum. NCBI lineage: Eukaryota > Viridiplantae > Streptophyta > Magnoliopsida > Poales > Poaceae > Oropetium > Oropetium thomaeum. Next base: position 1,245,233 of record LFJQ01000020.1, on the reverse strand, counting down.
ACTCTTCGGCGATGAGGGCGTTACTTACAAACTCATTGAATGAGCCGCCTTGGTTCAGGGCCAAACGACCCTGGAGTGTAAGGTTCAGTCCTTCCATGAAACGGTATTTCCGTTTCGCATCCGTGTCCACTTGCTCTGGAGCATATAGAGCAAGCTGGTTGAACACACGGGAATAGTCGTGCACCGTGCGATTTCCTTGCGTCAAGGCCATGAACTCCTTGGCCTTCCTTTGCATAAGTCCCGCGGGAATGTGATGAGCGCGGAACGCCTCCCGAAATTGCGTCCAGGGCACCTGGGTGTTGTCCAGGAGACTGGCTAGGTAGTTAGCCCACCAAGCTCCGGCGTGCCCGTGGAGCATCTGGGCTGCAAAGAGCGTCTTCTGAGTCTTCGAGCAATGGAGTAGTCCAAACTTGGCCTCAGTTGTGCGAAGCCAATGGTCTGCCTCCATTGGGTTCCCGTGCGTCGCGGAATTCTGGAGGATCAGTGGCCAGGAAATCAGCATACGTGCTGTCCTGGTTTTGGTTCCTTACGCCCCGGTTCTGGCCATTATTCTGCAGGATGGTCCGCAGCATTTCCTGTGTTTGCTGGCTGCTTTGGAGCATGGCCGCCATAGCCGCGGCCAAAGTTGGCTCCGCTGGCGGGGGTGGCGGGTTGGAGCTTTCCTCCTCTTGACGTCCAGCCCTGGTGTTCACCATTCTGAGAAGAGAGTGAAGAGTGGTCCCTATTAGCGCAGTTTACTCCATGACCATAGTTGGATATATGCAAAAGGATGTCAAAATGCATGGCATGGATAACTCATAAAAACAAACTCCATTCCTTCCCAAAATAATGACAGTACATTAGTTCCTTCAAGTTCCCTAGACTGTCAAACCACCACTCTTACATCCAAAAGATTACAACGCCACTAAGATAAACTCACGAGAACACACGCTAATCGCCATGACAGGCACAACGCACTCCTTAAGCGACTCATCTAGCTAAACTTGGTGTCGTAAAACCATCTCTGATCTACTCCTCATCTGGCTCTGGGTCTGAAGCTTCGGGATCCGATACCTCTGACTCAGGCGCATCATCGTTAGCGGGAGGGGGCTGCTGTGCCTCCAAAAGTCCCGCTATCTGATGCTGCAGATGATGGTTCTCATGGGCGAGGTCCTCCGCTAACACAATTGCATTATCCCTGAGTATCTCTAGCTGGTGAATGTGCTGCAACATAATGTTGCAATCATTCTCCCTAGCATGGACCTGGGCAGTCTTAATCTCAGAAACCGCCTCCAACTCAGAGATGCGTGTAGCGCGCGCGTCGCAGCGAGCACGCTGTGCATTGTTTCTGCTCTCCAAGTCCTGGACTTTCTTCTTGAGTTGAGCTACCTCTACATGAGCCTGTCGCAAGGCCTGGCGATCCATCTGAGCTGTGAGAACAACATCTTCATGCAAGTTGAGTAGCGCTAGACTCCACGTGAACAAGGGAGTGACATGGTTTAGCTTCTGTGAATTTTTAAGAGGTCTAAAGCTTTTCCAAAAATCTTGAATAATTTCCCAAAATTCTATTTTGAAGTGTACTTAATTGTTATGTAAAAATATGGCTAGGGTTCTGTGGAAATTTTGATGGTCAATAGTTAGGGTTTAGATTTCTTTCTGTTAACGAGATTTCGATACTTTTAGTTGAGAATTCTCTGGACTTTGTTAACATGCTCTGTTGTTTGTCAAACTTTTCATAGTGTCTCTTTAAAGCATTTTAGACAATATTTCTTTTTATTTCTATGATTGAAACTGCTTTAAATTGAGTGAAATTAGGATTTAGGGTTTATAGTTTGTCGACTTGTCCCTGGTGACACCTGGGGTGTCACAGTACGCTAACCTTGGTATCGTAAGAAACGTGTAGCAACGTCTAACTTGAGTGCGATCTGCCACCGCCTCAACATATATTCTTTTATTTTTGTGAGGACGTATAGGCCGATGTAGGATTTGCATTGCATAATAAAGTGTAAAACCAATGAAGTCTTCAATATCTCAATAACCTTGGAACGATAAAATCCTTCAAACTTATACTAAAACCATCCAGTAGCAAAATTCCATCAATAATGGCTGTAACACTTCCAGAATAAAAGATGTCAACTTGGACCTCCCTCCCTTAGAAAACGCGTGGTACCCAGTTCGACAAACAAGTCCTACACAGAACTCCTTGTCCAAATTGAGCCTTTTCACAGTACTTTCCTCGCTAAGAAGATTGTCTCCTTGACAGGTCAACTTAAATGGTAAAGCACGTTGGATTATTGGTCATTACTAGTTTAGCAATGCTCATGTTAGTCGACGTATCGATCTTGGATCACTCTTTTACGTAGGGATGAGAATATTTTACGTATCGGAAGATTTTTACGTGCCTTGAACTATGTGTCAACATGTGGCTTCTGATTACTAAAATATTGTTCATCTCTGCGATGCAGATGTCTGACAACATGGTCGAGCAGGGACCAGCGGAGTTTGGAGTTGAGAACCCCACTCCCACTCGCGTCATCAGGGAATCGGGACGCAGGGGATTTGTGGAACTACTCCACCAGACGATGTAGTCACTAGGCTATACAGAGTCTCCTTGGTTCCAAATTAGGGAGTTCAAACAGCATGGCCTACCTTACTGCTCAGCCATATTTACTCTCCCCGCTCATCCTCAACGAGCTGATTGGGAGACTTGGACTGTTTCCTTCCTTGGTTCTGAGAAGGCTGAAGCCATTGAAGCTGCTGCTCAAGAAGCTCTGCTGAAGCTTTGTGAAGGACATCTCGAGGATTACAGCCGGCGGCGCTGTTTCTGATACAAGACCAGATTGATGGTACCTAGCGCTGCAATGTCAAGAACGCCATAGCCAAGACTCTCAAGGGGGAGAAAGACCATGTGACTCCACTGTTCACGTTGAGCTTGGCAATGCTCAACTTTTATGAGGACACAGCCTTCACTGCCTTGTGTGACCGCCAGGCTTTGGGACGGGCTCACGAGGAGATAGCCTAACTCCAAGAGAAGGTTAAGAGCTTGGAGAGCAGAACAACGGGCTGCGTGCTCGTTGCGACGCCCGAGATATGCAAATTGCCGAGTTGAAGGCAGTCTCTGAAATCAAGACTGCTCAGGTTCATGCCTGGGATAATGACTACCACATCATGCTACAGCACATTCACCAGCTGGAGATACTCCGGAGTGAGGCCGTGCAGATTGCTGAGAACCTCGTTCATCAGAACCATCATCTGCAGCATCAGATTGAGGGACTCTTAGAGACACAGCAGCCGCCTCCCGCGAACAACGATGCACTTGATTCGGAAGTGTCGGATCCCGATGCTTCAAACCCAGAGCCCGAGGAGGAGTAGTTCGGAGACGAACTAGTAAGTCGAGTTTATCTAGTCGTTCGCATAAGGAGTGTGTTGTACTCATTGTGGTGTTCAGTGTTATGTTTCCCGTACGACTGTCGTAGCAGCAAGGTAGTAGTCGCGATGTAAGGATGGATTGTTGACGGTACAGGAAGTTTGTGAAACTAATGTACTGTCAACATTTTGGAATGAATCAAGTTGGATTTTTATGGGTTACCAGTGCATTTGCTTTATACCAATCCCTTTTCATATGTCCAGACGAAATCATGGAATGAACTACACTAATGGGGACCTTTTCGCTTTTCCAACATGGTAAACACAAGAGGTGGACGTCAGGACACTGAGAGCTCCAACCCGCCACCCCCCGCCAAATGAGCCGACCTTGGCCGCGGCTATGGCGGCCATGCTGCAAAGCAGCCAGCAAACCTAGGAGATGCTACGGGCCATAATAGAGAATGCTGGCCAAAACAGAGGCCCCCGACACCAAAACCAGGACTGCACTTATGCTGATTTTCTGGCAACGCATCCCCAGAATTCAAAGATACTCCGGAACTGATGGAAGCAGATCATTGGCTTCACACGATCGAGGCCAAATTTGGGCTGCTCCGCTGCACGGAGCAATAGAAGACTCTCTTCGCCGCCAGATGCTTCAGGGGCACGCAGGTGCTTGATGGGCCAACTACCTTCTCACCCTCCAACCGAACACCCTAGTACCCTGGACGCAGTTCAGGGAAGCGTTCCGCGCCCATCACATCCCCGTGGGCTTGATGCAAAGGAAGGCCAAGGAGTTCATGGCCTTAACTCAAGGAAGTCGTTCCGTGCATGAATACTCTCGAGTATTCAATCAACTTGCTCTGTATGCTCCAGAGCAAGTTGATAAAGATGCGAAGCGGAAGCATCACTCAATGGAAGGGCTCAACATCATACTTCAGGGCCGCTTATCATTGAATCAGGGCAGCTCATTTAATGAATTTGTGAGCAATGCCCTCATCGCCGAGGAATATCTGGAGAAAGAGCAACGGGAGAAGAAGCGGGTCAGCGGTGGGCCATCAAATGCGCCACCACCGAAATATCAATTGGTGTACATAGCACCGGATGGTAGAAGGTACAGGGTTGCGCCACCGCAGGGGCAATCTTTTTGCCCTCTGCAGCAACCCTACAGGCCCCCGCAACATCAGCAACAGGGTGGCTACCATGCGCTACCACCACCACCACAGAGGAACTAGGGTGTCCGCCGACCTCAACAGGGCGCCCGTCCTGGACCAGGAACCCCGTGCTTCACATGCGGGCAGCCGGGACACTTCGCTCGCGAGTGTTCTACGCACCAGCAGCCCAGAGGCAACCGACAGGCCAACCAGGGACAGGGCCAGCAGAGGGGCCAAAAGAACCCCAGAACCGGTCGGGTGAATTACACCACGACTGAGGAGATAGCCGAAGGAGAGCCTGTGCTGGTGGGTACGTTCTCGCTCTCTGGTCATTTAGCATTCGTTCTATTTGATTCCGGTGCCTCACACAATTTCATCAGTAAAAACTTTGTTAAGGGTAAAAACTTCGTTACTATCCTCCTAGAGCCACCCTTCGTCATAAAATCACCTGGAGGAAACATCTTGTCACAATATGACTCAAGGGAGACACCACTAAATCTCGGAAGTTACACCTATCCTACCTCATTTATAATCCTGGACGGGCAGGGCATTGATATTATCATTGGTATGAAATGGATGAAACATCAAAATGCCCTTCTCGATATAGCTAACCGTGTAGTCCGCCTAACCTCACCACTTCACGGGTCTGTTTCCTTAAACCTAGATCACCCTAGATCTACCTCTAAGCAAATCTGCCATGTTGTCGGGAAAAGTCCGGATGAGATACCGGTGGTGAGAGAATTTAGATGTATTCCCGGAGGATCTACCTGGCTTACCCCCGGATAGGGATGTTGAGTTTCAAATTGACCTACGGCCCCAATCTCCCACAGACCATACAAGATGGCACCGAAAGAACTAGCTGAGTTGAAGATACAACTGAAAGAATTGCTGGACAAGGGTTTCATACGGCCCAATTCCTCACCTTGGGGTTCCAGCTCTGTTTGTGAAGAAGAAGGATCAATCCGGACTACTCAAGAAGGATCAGAAGTTCAAATGGACAGGGAAGTGTGAAGAGGCTTTCCAAACTCTAAAGAAACACTTAACCACAGCACCGATACTTGCCCAACCGGACTTGAACAGGCCCTTTGACGTATATTGTGATGCGTCAGAAAAATTGGGCTTGGTTTCGTGTTGATGCAAGAGGGACGGTAAGTGCTTATGCTTCAAGGTAACTCCGTAAGAATGAGCTAAATTACCCAACACACGACTTGGAGTTGGCAGCTGTGGTGTTAGCTCTGAAGGTGTGGAGGCATTATTTACTGGGAAATCTGGTGAATCTCTATGCCGACCACAAGAGCTTAAAGTACATCTTCACTCAGAATGAGTTAAACATGAGGCAACGTAGGTGGCTAGAGCTGATTAAGGATTATGAACTGGAAATTCACTACCATCCAGGCAAGGCCAACGTAGTTGCAGATGCATTGAGTAGAAATGCTCACTGCCATTACCTAGACCAAGGGGTTACAATAAAAAAACCAGAGCCGACTTTGAGAATTCTACCCCATGGATCCCTATACAACCTAGCCTTAGTTCCAACAGTTAAGGACAAGGTAGCCAAGGCCCAGCAGCTTGACAAGGGCATGGAAAGGATCAGACTAGGGCTAAAACAAAGGAAGATGCAATGCTTTCGGGAAGACGAAGATGGAGTTTTGTGGTTCAAGAACAGATTGGTAGTGCCAAAAGATCACGAGCTCCGAAGGAAGATCATGGATGAAGCTCACTTGTCCAAATACTCCATTCATCCTAGCAGCAACAAGATGTACCAGGACTTGAGGAAGAAGTTTTGGTGGACAAAAATGAAAAGAGAGATCGTTCGGTACATAGTAGAGTGCGACACCTGCCGGAGAGTGAAGTCAGATCATCTGAAAGGTGCAGGATTGTTGCAACCTCTAAGTGTTCCGTCCTGGAAATGGGAAGATATCAGTATGGACTTCATTGTCGGTTTACCTATGATTGCTCAGAAATTGGACTCTATTTGGGTCATAATAGACCGATTAACCAAGACGGCCCATTTCATCCCCTAGTCTACCAGATACAGTACGAAGAAGTATGCCCAGCTCTACATTGACCTAATAGTGTGTCTGCATGGAGTGCCCAAGACCAAAATCTTCGACCGAGGTACCCAGTTCGTAGGCCAATTTTGGAAGCAGCTCCACGAATCGCTAGGAACTAGATTAATCCATAGCTCTGCCTACCACCCCTAAACGGATGGCCAAACGGAAAGGGTAAATCAGATCCTTGAGGATATGCTCCGAGCTTGTGTTTTGGGTCATGGGAAAAGTTGGGATAGTTATCTGTCATTGGCGGAATTCTCATACAACAGCTACCAAGAGAGTATTCGGATTTCGCCTTTCGAGGCATTGTGTGGTCGTAGCTGCAGAACGCCACTCAATTGGTTGGAAGCAGGCGAAAGGATCATACTAGGACCTAACCTAGTGCAGCAGGCCGAGGAAAAAGTACGGGTCATTCAAGCTAATCTGAAGACCGCCAAGACCAGACAGAAGAGCTATGCGGATAGAAGGCGTAGACCACTGAGCTTCCAGATAGCAGACTACGTCTACTTAAGGGTCTCGCTGTCACGTCCCAAAAAGTTCAACCTTTTGCCTTTTTGAATTTGAGCTCACCAGATTTGAATTGTTTTCGACCTTGTCCGTTTTGGCTTTTTGGGTCAGGGTTTTGAATTTCGTCGTTTTTGGAAACCCTAATCGACTTTCTTGGGCTCTTTTGTTTTCTTCATAAACTACCCCAATGTTTTTACATAACAATTAACTACACATTAAAATAGAATTTTGAAGATTTTATCAAAATTTTTGGGAGAAGTTTAAACCCTTTTAAAATTCTGACAAGTTTGAACCAAGTTGAAAATTTACAAACTTTTAGGAGCTGAATCAGGGGATCTTTCTATAATAAAAGTTGTTTCAAATAATTAACTTAGCTCACACAAAAAGTTTCAAAAATGTTTAAGCTCGGGAGCTAGGATTTTCAATTGACTCAAGTGGAGGAAATTGGAATAATGAAAAAAATCAATTGACAACACCTGTACGCGCTACGGTAACGCCGCCCACGTCCTCCTTTGCCGCGGTTGCCGCCCGAAGCACAGCGCCGGCTGCCTCCTCCTCCCCTTGCACCTCCTTTACTCGCCCAACCCTGAATCTTGGCAAAAGATTTCCCCCTTCTCTCCTCCCTCCCTCCCTTTTCTCTCTGCGCCCGACAGCTCTCCCTGTTGCCGCACGTCGCCTTCAAAGCAGGGCCGCCGCCTCCTGCCGGCCGCCGCCCCCTGTGCCCTCAATTCACTGCCCCTTCTTCTTCCTCTCCCTTCCTCATTCCTCCTTGAGCATAAAGCCGAGCCCCCCTCCTTCCTTTTCCCCTTCCTTGCTCGTTTCCCCCGCGCGCCAACCCTACTCTCTCTGTTTTCGGCCGCCGCCATAGCCGCCGCCTGTCACCTCCACGGTGCCAGCGAGCTCCGACCATTCCCCAGCCCCGTCACCTTGCCAGCTAGACTCTCCTCCTCCTCCTGTTGCTCTCCAACCACCAAGAGCCCCCGGCCATACCGCCGTTTGCCAGGAACGCTGCCGCCCCTGTTCTTCGGTCGAAACCTCACCGGCGGTTGCCATTCCCGGAAATTCGTCGTCACGATACAATGATTTTCCAATTCCTCTCACCGGCTACTTGCTCTAGTCCTTGTGACATGACCCGCCCAGAAAACCTCGTCTCGGGACGGATCTGGTCAGTCGTTAAGCCAGGACCCTGTTGGGCAACGCTTGGCGAAGCGAGCGTACACACGATACAATACAGGCAGGGATAAACAGCAATAATTTACAAGAAGAGAGAACTTAATACATCATTGGTTCATAAATTTTGAAGTAGGATAATACATTGTTTCAGAGTACGCGAAAAGTTTTGAAAACGATAACAGTGGAAGACTAGAACGATTACAACTCCGACGCTCGAACTTAAGCAAAAGCACGTGCCGTGCCCACGGGCGTCATGCTACTAGCCACTTCAACATTTCACTGCGGCGACTCGCACAACTCCCACTGGAGGTTCCCGAACTCGGGGAGCGGTCCCTCCCAATGGAAGCTACCTGCTGGTTCCTGCATGACGGCGCCTGAAAACCACAAAACGCTAACGCGTGAGCTTCTAAGAAGCTCAGCAAGACTTACCCGACAAAATGGCTGGCTACAGCCGACTCCTAGACATGAAGGCTGATGGGGGTAGGTTTATTGCAAAAGGACTCGCAAAACCTGTACTACTCTTGTCAAATTTTAGCACAGGTTAAGTGATTAGAAAAATAAATTTAATTAGCACTGAACTAAGCAAACATAACAGAAGCAACAATAACAATAGTATTCATCAAAATTCATTCTCATTGTGTCTCAACCTAATTACTACAATGTGGTGCATTTCACGAGCATGCTCACTAACTGGGAGCGACAGCGGTTCGAAACGATTTTTATACCCTGCAGGGGGAACCTGACCGTATGACACGTGCGTGTCCCAGACTTGCACGTGGCAACCGTTCACACCAGCTCCTGCAACGTCAATTCCCTCCTACGCCTGCCTTAGCAGCGCCGCATCCCACCAGACAACGCGTCCCAGACGGTTTCTGTGGAGTTTCCACGCTGCCCACCCCAGATCTCCTCCTAGTCAGACACCGTAGGGCAGGTTCGACGTTGCAATCACTAGGCTACGTAGGTTTACTGGGGCCCATAACACCCAGCATACGACCAGTACATTCAACACTCGATCAGTCTCGGACCACACGGATCAGACAAGTCTACGGTCACCCTGGACCCGGTCCAGTCGCCGATCTACTTTGTATCCTGTCTGACCCTCAAACTTTTATCTTTCTTACTGATTCACATTCGTGTGGCCCATCTCATGAAATAGTTTCATTCAACAACCTATCCTTTCGTGAGCAGCGTCCACTCTGCTCGACTTCTACCGGCAATACCTACTAAGCATAGCAGACTAAGGGGGTGTCTATACCAACACCGTTAGGGTTTTCCTATGAAAACAAATGCAACTATGGTTTCAATCAACTCCTAGTACTTAATGCACAAACAAGACACACTTAGTCATAAAAGGAAAAGTTTAAACAACGGTTGTGCACCGGGGCTTGCCTGGTTCTTCAGCGTTGTTGACTTCTTCGACGGAGGTCGAGGCAACTGGATCCGCAGCTACTTCGTGAGCGTCAGAATCTACATGATGCAGTAGGATTATGATAAGTTCAATGAAATAGAAACTTTTTGTTATTATCAATAGTAATCTAGGGTTTAGATTGGCGACGCCTAGAATTAGGGTTAGCCCTAATTACTCGACGCCGTCGATTAAATTAAATTCTTAATCTGTGAATGATGTTTAAAGGATCTATTCTACTCTCAAGAGGTGACTTTTAGTTGGCATGTTTTAATAACTTCAACTTTAGTTAAGTTAATGCGACACTTTTCATCGGTTAATATTATTTAATGCCTTCGGCTATTAAACTAGGGTTAAAATGAAGATTTTAATTCTTCCTCAAGACTATTTTTAGTTGGTAGTAGTCCCTGGAATAAGCATTTTGGGCTTTGGGTGGGGCCTAGATGAAGTTTCTATATTTTATAAAAATTCATCAAAGTTCCTGTTTTAGATTTGTAAAATCAGAAAGCACTAGTAAACCTCAGAATAAAATCATGAAATTTTATGTGGGCAATCTTTAGCGCTAGATCTAAAACTTTGCTTTTGGGTCTAACCTTATAAATGACTTTTACAATGTACTTTAGAAAATGGTATTTAAACTAGGCAGATTGAAGTGATTTAATAGGGTTAGATGCCATTTCGTGTTCCTAAAATCTTCATAAAATTCCAGAGGGTGTGTAGTATTATAGGGTACTGGTGGATCAAAGGTTGGCCCTAGCATTGCTCTATAATGCAATTTAGAATTCAAAAACAGAAAGGAGTGTTTCTAATTAATTCTGCAAATGTTTGGTCATTCGTTAAAAAGTGCTTTAACAGAAAATTAGTCCCTTTCACCAGGGTTCTAACAAATTTTATTTTGGAATTTTTGGATCTTGCTGTGATTTTATAGGGATTTTAGAAGACAGAGCAATAATCTGGAAAATAAAAAGAAAAAAGAAAAACAGGGGACTGTCTCCGGCGAGCTCCGGCGACCAATTCCCGATGATGGGGTGGTCGCCGGCCGTCGAACCTTGACTTTTCACGATCTACACGACATGACAAAGCTCGGCAACATGATATTCATCAAGGTTTTGGCCGTGAGAGGGGTGCTCACCGTGGGGGTGTCTCGGGGCGGCGGCGGTGAGCAAAATTCCGACGAGGTGGCTCGATTTCGGAGGATTGGAAGGTTCTGTGAGCTTCACGGGGTGGAGAGGAAGTGAATTGGTGAAGGAATTGGATTGAGGATGGCCGGGAGTGAGTTTTCAGCGAGAGGGGCGGCTATGGCATCGGTGGGCGGCGGCCGGGGCAGAGAAGTGAGCTCGCGCGGGGGGGAAAAGAAATGGAGAGGGAGGGGAAGATGGAGGCGCGCCTGTTTTAAAGGAAAACTGAGTAGGGGAGTAGGGGAGGCAGCAGGGGGGGGGATTGCGTGGCATGGCGGTCGGGCGGCGCACAGGGCGGCTCGGGCGGCGGTCGGCAGAGGAGAAGAGCGAGGGAGGGAGAGAGCTAGAGAGAGAAAGGAGTGGGAGAGGAGTGAGGGGGGTAGGGAGCAGGCAAGGGAGTGAAGGGAACGACGTGGGAGAAAAGGCCGTGTCGGCCGGGCGGCTGCGGTGCCCTGCCGCGCCGTGTTGTCGGGTGGGCGGGGCACTGTAGCCTGCCCGGCAACGGTTATTATTATTTTATTTATTTATTTTTTTTTCATTAAGGCTGGAAGGCAATTCAATGAATCAGCATACTTCCCGAGCTCGAAACATTTTGTGAATTTTTATACATGCTTAGGAATTTATTTGGAACACACTTCATTTAAGGTTCAAGTCATGATTTGGTCTCTAAAAATTCTTGAATTTCTAAGTTTATTATAGTTTGTGTGAATTTTTAAGAGGTCTAAATCCTTTCAAAAAATCTTGAATAATTTCCCAAAATTTCATTTTGAAGTGTACTTAATTGTTATGTAAAAATATGGCTAGGGTCCTGTGGAAATTTTGATGGTCAAGAGTTAGGGTTTGGAGTTCTTTCTGTTAACGAGATTTCTCCAGACTTTGCTAAAATGTTCTGTTGTTTGTCACATTTTTCATAGTGTCTCTTTGAAGCATTTTAAACAATATTTCTTTTTATTTCCATGATTGAATCTGCTTTAAAGTGAGTGAAATTGTGGGTTAGGGTTTACAGTTGTCGATTTTTGCCCTGGTGACACCTGGGGTGTCACACGCACCCCTTTGACATGATCTCGGCCACAGGTGATCGCCGGTGACGAGGAACGCCGCGCACCACCCGTCGGCCGCCATTGAAGCCACCTCGGAGCTTCACGTCGCCGACCCCTTTCCCCTCTCTCCCGTGGCCTTCATCCTTTTCAAATCAGTGCTTTGAATCAAGGTGAAGCTCCACGACCATTCAATCCCTACCCTAATCCCCTCCTCGGGCGACATATCCACCGGAGCAACTGCCTCGGCCATGCTCCCCTGTTCTGTTGCACTGTTTCATTCATTTTTCTATTTTCTATTAATTAGCCAGAACTTGTAAAGCATGTAAAAAATCATAGAAAAATCTACAAATGCCAAAACTAATTTTATTTGAATCCTTGAATAATGAACTAATTTTCTGTTAAAGCACTTTTTCAAAAATTTCCCTGTAATTCCCTCAATAATGCATTGAAATATTTCTGTTTTTGATTTTTAGTTGGAGTTCCAGAAGGTTACTAGACTTGATTTTTGAACCATAATTGTATCTTGGCATGTTACATCTGCTGGATTTTTAGTAGAATTTTTCATGGACATTTGTGCATGTAGGTCATGGTTAATATCCCCAAAACCCTAGATTAGTTACCTTTGTCTAAAGTACATTAGGCAAGTCACCCAATGTGACACCCCAGGTGTCACCAGGGCCTAAATCGACAACTTAAAACCCTAATCGACAAGATTTCACACCTAAAAGCAAAATCAACAATGGGAGTAAGTGCAATGTTGTTGAAATGCCCCAAAGGAACTCTACGAAAAATTTTGATAATCCACAGAACACAATTACTAGGTTCAGAAAGTTTCCACCCACAGTGTCGAAAACTTTATTCTTCGGGAAGAAATTAAACCCTAATGAGTGACCTATCAAATTTCCCACAACACCCTAGCTATATTTTGCATAACAATTAAGTTCACCACAAAATGGAATTTTGAAAATTTATCCAAGATTTTTAGATAAGGTTTAAACCTTTTTAAAAATTCACACAAACTAAAGTGGACTCAAAAATTCAAGAAATTTTGGAAGCCGATTCAGAACTCGAACCTTAAATAAAAAGTGTTCCAAATAAATCCCTGAGCATACACAAAAATTTTCAAAATTTTCTCAGCTGGGGAGGTAGTGTTTTCAATCTAATCCAGCAGGGGCTTGATGTATTTCAAAATTCAATTTGAAAACAGCGTGACGAGCTACAGTGCGGCCGCCCGACGCGGCCAATCCGCCGAGCGGCAGCGCCCCGCTCCCGCCGGCCGGGGTCACGTCCCAGCGCCCCGCATTCAAGCCCCCGATAGGATCTTGCTAATCGATCTCCTCCCCCCTCCTCCCCCTCTCTCTCACTCTCTCGTCGCTCCTCCCTGTGCGGCAGAGCCCCTGCGGCACGCCACCGCCCCGCCCTCCCAATCCCGCCACCCCTCTCTGTTTTCCCTCCCCGTCTCTCTCCACAACGCCTTAAAGAGATGCTCCGAGCCTTCATACTTCCTTCCCCACACCCAATTTCACTTCCTCGACGCGTAATCGCTGTTTTCCCCTTGCTCGGCCACCGCCGCCCGCCATTGCCGACGGGGTCACTCGGTGAGTCAACCCTACCGGCCATCCTCCACTGTTATCACTAGGCCTAACCTCTCCCTCTTGTCCTAACACAGCTCCCGCTACATCAAGCGATGTTCCAAGCACCCATTCGTCGGGAACGTTCACCGCCGCCGCCCGCCATTGCCGAGCAGAGCAGGCTCTCGGTGAGCCCCCTGGTCCGGCCTTTTGCTGCGCTCCTCACCTTGCCCAACTCATTTGTCAAGTCCTTGTGCAGCTCATGGCGCTCTCCTCTCTCCGGAAATTTGCTCCTCTTGTCGGGAACTCCTCCCGCCGCGGCCGCCGTCGACCCCCACGGTGAGCACCTCTCTCCGGTGGTGGAACCTTGCCGTTGTCGTATTGCCGGGCCTCGGCGTAACTTGCAGATGGTGTAGGGCAAAGGATCGAGCGCAGCCGACCACCCCTTTTGACGGAATCCGCCGCCGGAGCTCGTCGGAGTTGGCGCCCCTGTTCTGCCCTAGATGGCTGGGTTATTTATATTTTTTTAATCAATTGTCCTGTTTTGTAAAATGCCAAACAAATCACAGAAACACCCAAAAATTCCAAACTAAAAATTTTTAGGATCCTTGTGTCATGGACTAATTTTCTGTTAAAACACTTTTTCCAAAACGACCAGGGATTTTCAGAAATATTTAGAATAATCTTTTCTGTTTTTGAATTTTAGTTTAAATTATAGGGAAGTGCCAGAGCTCAAATTTTATCTAAAGATGTGGCATGACATTAGGCATCCTCTGGAATTTTATGGGGATTTTAGGATCAAAGAATTGCATGTAGCCTATTTAAAATACTCCATTCTGCCTAACTAAATTACATTTTTCTAAAATACATTATAAAATTACTCCAAAAGGTTGAACCCAAAAACAGGAATTTAGTGATGATGCTCATGAGTAACTACATAGAATTTCATAATTTTATTCCAAGGTTCAATAATTATTTCTGATTTTACCATTTTAAATAACAGAAACTTTGTTGAATTTTGATAAAATCTGGGAAATTCATCTAGGCTTCAACCAAATTTCAAAATTCATATTTCAGAGGACACTATCAATTAAAAATAAAATTTTAGCACAACAAAAAGTTTTCATTTCAACCCTAAAGATTAATAATCGTAGTTTATTAAATAATTATTCTCTGAAGAAAAGTGCCGATCAATCTCAACCTAAAATTTGAATTTAGCCCAATTCAGGGAATATGACCAATTACACATCACATCGTGAGAAATTGAATAAATGCCTTGGAGCCGCATTCATTAAGTGAAATATATTTAAACCAGTGGCGTCGAAGAATTTAGGGTTAACCCTAATTTCTAGACGTCGCCGACTGAAACCTAGAATACTCCTTAATAAAAACATTATGTTATCAATCCTTTGAACTTCTCATAATCTTAATCATAACGCATCATGTAGATTCCGAAGCACGCGAGGTGACTGCAGAGCCCGATTCCTCCACTCCCGCAGAAGAAGTCGACCGCGAAGCCGAAGAACCAGGCAAGCCCCGGTGCACAACCATTATTTAAGTTTCCCTTTTATAACGCAGTGTGTTTTGATTGTGCATTAAGTTGTCAGGAGATTGAGTGAAACCTTAGTTGCATTTGTTTCCCCTAGGAAACCCTATCGGTAGTTGGTATAGATACTCCTTAGTATGCTATGCAAGTATTGCCGGTAGAAGTCGAGCAGAGTGGACGCTGTTCGCGAAAGGTAGGATGTTGCATGAAACTACTACTTGATACATTATGACACCTGATGATGAGATAATTAAAGAAGGATAAAAATTTGAGGGTCAGACAGGATACCAATTAGGTCGGCGACTGGACCGGGTCCAGGGTGACCGTAGACCTGTCTGATCCGTGTGGTCCGAGACTGATCGAGTGTTGAACGTACTGGTCGTATGCTGGGTGTAATGGGCCCCAGTAAACCTACGTAGCCTAGTGATTGCAACGTCGAACCTGCCCTACGGTGTCTGACTAGGAGGAGATCTGGGGTGGGCAGCGTGGGAACTCCACAGAAACCGTCTGGGACGTGTTGTCTGGTGGGATGCGGCACTGCTAAGGCAGGCGTAGGAGAGAATTGACGTTGCAGGAGCTGGTGTGAACGGTTGCCACGTGCGAGTCTGGGACACGCACGTGTCGTACGATTAGGTTTTCCCCTGCTGGGCATAAAAATCGTTTCGAACCGCTGTCGCTCCCAGTTGGTGAGCATGCTCGTGAAACGCACCACATTTTTGTAAATAAGTTGAGATGCAATGAGATTGACACTATGATGATCACTATTTATTTGTCACTTTTATTATGCTTGATTAGATCAGTGCTAATTAAAGTTATATTCTAACTACTTAACCTATGCTAAAATTGACCAAGAGTAGTACAGGTTGCGGGTCCATTTTGCAAATAAAACCCACCCTCATCAGCCTTCATGTCTAGAAGTCGGCTGTAGTCAGCCTTTTGACGGGTCAGTCTTGTTGAGCTTCTTAGAAGCTCACGCGTTAGCGATATGTGGTTTTCAGGCACCGGCACGCAGCATCAGGTCGATAGCATCCTCTGGGAGGAGTCTCACTCCGAGGTTGGGAACCTCCAGTGGGAACTGTGCGAGTCGCCGCAGTAACTTGAAGTGGCCAGTAGCATGACGCCCCTGGGCAGGGTGCATGCTTTTGCTTATTATATGAGTGTCGGAGTCTGTATCAATCGAGTCTTCCGCTGCTACAATTTTCAAAACTTTATTGCGCACTCTGAATCCTTGTAAGACTTAAGCTACAATTCAGGAACTAAAGTTGTGCTAATTTCTCCCTCCTTATAAATTATTGCTGTTTATTCCTACCTGTGTTGTATCGTGTGTACGCTCGCTTCGTCGAGCGTTGCCCAACAAGATCTTGGCTCAACGACAGACCGGATCCGTCTCGAGACGTGATTTTCTGGGCGGGTCCGCGTCAGCTTGGTATCAGAGCCGTGTTGGGAAACGGTATAATGTTTAAGGCATATTTTCAAAAATTGCGTGCGAGTGAGGTACGAGCCCTATTAGGTAATAGGTTATCAGGTGGCAAGCTAACCTAGTGCAGGAGCTAACTAAACCCAGTCTAGATTTACATTTCTGTAACGACGCACCTACGCTAAGGTAAGCAAGGTAAGGTACGCCGCTCGACTGCGGTGAAAGGTCGAGAAATCCCTGTTGCGTCTGCGACAGTAGCGTTCTATACCGTGGTGGTATGGAAGGAGGTACTATGTTCGTTGTAATATAGTGCACCCCCTTGCCGTTTAGGGAGAAAAGCGGACCTCTACCGTACGAGGTGTGGGTTACGGACCTGTTGCAAAAGCAGACCTTCGCAACAGTGGAGTCTTGTGTCTTTGGCACATAAGAGATGAGTTTGTTCCTCACAACTTCGGTTTTGCGGAACACTCTCATACCTCCGCTGCCTGAGGTAAAGTGCAGTCTGTCGCCGCGCAGGGAAGGTCGGACACGTGATCCCCGTACGTGACCTACTCGGGGCGACCCATATGGCAATGATATGGGTTGTTGTTTTTACTTTTGATATATATTATATTGAACTGCCTGTGATGCCATTTTCTGCAGGTACGCTAACCACGATATCGTAAGAAAACGTGTAGCAACGGCTAACTTGAGTGCGATTCTGCCACCGCCTAAGCGTATTTTCTCTTTACTTTGTGAGGACGTATAGGCCGATGTAGGATTGCATTGCATGGAGAAATCTTAAAATCCTTCAAACTTATACTAAAACCATCCAGAAGCAAGAATTCCCTCAATAATGGCTGTAACACCATCAGAAAAATTAAGAAGTCAACCTGGATACCTTCCTCCCTCAGGGATTGCGTGGAATCCACCGAGTTGGAGTAAAACCCTTGTGCACCCTTGAGCCTTCCCAGAACTTTCCTCGATGAGAAGATTGTCTCCTTGACAGGTCAACTTAGATGGTAAAGCACCTTGGACAAACCGGCTGTTGCTAGTTAGCATCCTTAGTGACCAATTTGGATCACCTTTTTACGCAGGGATGAAAAATATTTTATGTACTGGAAGATTTAGCATGCTTTGAACTTTGAGTCAGCATGTGGCTTCTGATTGATAAAATATTGTTCACCTCTGTGATGCAGATGGACGCCAACACGATCGAGCATGGGCTCGCGGAGATAGGCGTTGAAGGCTCCACCCCTACCTACGTCACCAAGCAATCAGGACGCAAGGGATTCGTGGAGATACTTGGTCAGACCTTGCAGTCGCTGGGTTATCCAGAGACCCCTTGGTTTCAGATCCGAGAATTTCGGCAGTATGATCTACCGCGCTGCTCGGCCACCGTTACATTACCCACGCACCCCCGGCATGCCAATGGAGAGGTTTATACCAGCACCACGTTTGGTTCGGACAAGACTGAAGCCATCGAGTCAGCCGCTCATCAGGCTTTATTGAGGATTTGTGAGCGACACCTTGCGGACCTGGCAGACAAACCAGCGGCGATGTTTCCGATACGGGACCAGGTCGACCGCACCTGGCACCGTAATATTAAGAATGCTCAGAAGAGGACTTTCAGGGGAGAGATGGAATCAACCTAGAAATTCAAGAATTTTTAGAGGCCAAATCATGACTTGAACCTTAAATAAAAAGTGTTCCAAATAAATTACTGAGCTTGTACAAAAATTTTCAAAATTTTTCGAGCTCGGGAGGTGTGCCGAATCGTTGAATCTTTTCCAGCATTAATGAAAAAGAAAAGAAAAAAAAATAATCAAACTGTTGCCGGGCGGGCTACAGTGACCGCCCGCCCGACAACAGCGCGCTGCGCCGCCCGGTCGCCCAGCCGCCCGCCCGACACGGCGTTGAAGGCGCACGTCGCCTTCATTGCCGCGCCGGCCTCCCGACCCCCTCCCCTACCTCCTCACTCTCTCTCACTCCTCTCTATCTCTCTAGCCCCCTCTCTCTCTCTCTCTCTTGCTCCTCTGCCGGGCGCCGCCCGAGCCGACCCCCACTGCGCCGGCCTCCACACCCCCGCCACTCCCCTACTCCCTACTCTCCCTTACCTTGGCCCTCCTTTAAATTGGTGCGCAATCCCTCTCCCTTTCTTCTTCCCCGCGCAAGCAGCACCTCTCTGCCTCGGTCGTGGACGCCATTGCCGCCGCCGTAACCGATTTCTCCCCCGCCAAGGTGAACTCCACTCTCGGCCACCCCCGCTCCAATTCCTTCACCAAAACACTCCCTCTCACTCCCGTGTAGCTCACAGCATTCACCAATTCTCGGAATCAAGCTCCCATCGCCGCAATTTGCTCGGAGCACCGCCGCCCCACCATTGCCGCGATCGGGCTCACGTCGACAGCACAATTGGGTGAGCAATTGTTGTCTTTGTCTTGATGCCGCTCTTCCCCATGATGTCTAGCTGCTGTAGGAACAAGCCCGAGCCATTGCCATACATTGCCGCGCCGCCGCGAGCCCGCCGGAGCTCCCCCGGGGGCACCGCCCGTCGCGCGCCATGCCCCCCCCGTGTCTCGCCGGCCTTCGTGCTGCCTCCGTGACTCCCCCTGTCGTGTAGAGCGATTTCCCTCCCTCCCCCATCGCCGGCGAGGCCCCGGCCGCCCGCAATTTCTCGCCGGAGTCCTCGCCGGACTCGGCCGGAGCCGCCCTGTTCTCTGCCGCTACTGTTTCATTGAATTTCATTTCTTTTATTTGCTGTCCTGCCTTGTAAAATTCGTAAAAAATCACAGAAAAATCCAAAAATGCCAAACCAAATTTTGTTAGAATGCTCGTGAAAATTACTAATTTTCTGTTAAAGCACTTTTTAACAAATGACCAAACATTTGCAGAATTAATTAGGAACACTCCTGTCTGTTTTTGAATTTTATATGGCATTATCGAGCAATTCTAGGGCTAACCTTTGATCTATAAGCACACCATAGTGCTACACACACTCTGGAAATTTATGAAGATTTTAGGAATACGAATTGGCATCTAACCCTATTAAATAACCTCAATCTGCCTAGTTTAAATAGCATTTTCTAAAGTACATTATAAAAGTCATTTTCAAGGTTAGACTCCAATAGAAAAGTTGTAGATCTGGTGCTCAGGAATACTCACATAAAGTTTCATAATTTTATTCTAATTTTTACTAGTGCTCTCTGATTTTACAAGATTTAAAAACAGGAACTTCGATGAATTTTTATAAAATATAGAAAATTCATCTAGGCCCCAACCAAAGCCCAAAATGCTTATTCCAGGGAGTACTACCAAATAAAAATAATCTTGAGGAAGAATTAAAATTTTCATTTCTAACCCTAATTTAATAGCCGAAGAATTAAATAATGCTAAATCAATGGAAAGTGTCAAATTAACTTAATCAGGGTTTAAGATGTTGAACATGCCAACTAAAGTCACCTCATGAGAGTTGAATAAATTCTTTAAACATCATTCACGGATTAAGAAATTGATTTTTGTCGACGACGTCGAGTAATTAGGGTTAACCCTAATTCTGGGCGTCGCTAATCTAAACCCTAGGTCACTGTTGATAATAATAATAAGTTTCATTTTCATTAAACTTATCATAACCCTACTGCATCATGTAGATTCTGACGCTAACGAGGTAGCTGCCGATCCAAGTTCTTCGACCCCCGTCGAAGAAGTCGACCTCAACACCGAAGAACCAGGCAAGCCCCGGTGCACAACCGACTTTTAAAAGTTTTACTTTTATAACTAAGTGTGCCTTGTTTGTGCATTAAGTACTAGGAGTTGATTGAAACCATAGTTGCATTGTTTCCATAGGAAACCCTAACGGTAGTTGGTATAGACACCCCCTAGTATGCTATGCTTAGCAGGTAGTTGCCGGTAGAAGTCGAGCAGAGTGGACGCTGCTCGCGAAAGGATAGGTTGTTGATTGAAACTATTTCATGAGATGGGCCACACAAATATGAGAAAGTAAGAAAGATAAAAGTTTGAGTGTCAGACAGGATACAAAGTAGGTCGGCGACTGGACTGGGTCCAGGGTGACCGTAGACTTGTCTGATCCGTGTGGTCCGAGACTGATCGAGTGTTGAACGTACTGGTCGTATGCTGGGTGTTGTGGGCCCCAGTAAACCTATGTAGCCTAGTGATTGCAACGTCGAACCTGCCCTACGGTGTCTGACTAGGAGGAGATCTGGGGTGGGCAGCGTGGGAACTCCACAGAAACCGTCTGGGACGCGTTGTCTGGTGGGACGCGGCGCTGCTAAGGCATGCGTAGGCTGGAATTGACGTTGCAGGAGCTGGTGTGAACGATTGCCACGTGCGGGTCTGGGACACGCACGTGTCGTACGGTCAGGTATTCCCCTGCAGGGTATAAAATCGTTTCGAACCGCTGTCGCCCCCAGTTAGTGGGCATGCTCGTGAAACGCACCACATTTTAGTAAAATAGGTTGAGACACCACGAGAATGAATCATGAATGTTAATATTGCTATTGTTGATTCTGTTATGCTTGTTTAGCTCAGAGCTAACTAAATTTATTTTCTAATCACTTAATCTGATGCTAAAACTTGACAAGAGTAGTATAGGCTTGTGAGTCCTTTTGCAAGTAAACCCTCCCGAGTCAGCCTTCATGTCTAGGAGTCGGCTGTAGCCAGCCATTTGTCGGGTAAGTCTTGCTGAGCTTCTTAGAAGCTCACGCGTTAGCGTTTTGTGGTTTTCAGGCGCCGTCATGCAGGAACCAGCAGGTAGCTTCCATTGGGAGGAGCCTTCCCTCGAGCTTGGGAACCTCCAGTGGGAGTTGTGTGAGTCGCCGCGTTGATCTGTTGAAGTGGCTAGTAGCATGGCGCCCGTGGGTACGGCGCGTGCTTTTGCTTAAGTCCGAGTGTCGGAGTTGTAATAGTTCTAGTCTTCCGCTGTTTTGTTTTAAAACTTTTGCGTACTCTGAATTCAATGTAAGACTCAACTTTCAATATTATGAACCAATGATCTATTGAATCCTCTTTCCTTGTAAATTATTGCTGTTTATCCCTGCCTGTGTTGTATCGTGTGTACGCTCGCTTCGCCAAGCGTTGCCCAACAAGATCTTGGGTTAACGACTGACCAGATCCGTCCTGAGACAAGGTTTTCTGGGCGGGTTGTGTCACGTACCTGCAGAAGATGACATCATAGGCAGGTGCAATATAATACATATCCAAAGTAAAGACAACAACCCATATCATTACCATATGGGTCGCCCCGAGTAGGCCACGTACGGGGATCACGTGTCCGACCTTCACTGCGCGGCGACAGACTGCACTTCACCTCAGGCAGCGGAGGTATGATAGTGTCCCGCAAAACCTAAATTGTGAGGAACAAACTCATCTCTCGTGCACCAACGACACAAGACACCACTGTTGCGAAGGTCTACATTCGCAACAGGTCCGTAACCCACACCTCGTACGGTAGAGGTCCGCTTTTCTCCCTAAACGGCAAGGGGGTGTACTATGTTACAACGAACATAATACGTCCTTCCATACCACCCTGGTACAAAATGCTACTATTGCTAACGCAACAGGGATTTCCCGACCTTTCACCACAGTCGAACGGCGTACCTTACCTTGCTTCCCTGAGCGTAGGTGCGTCATTACAGAAATGTAAATCTAAACTGAGTTTAGTTAGCTCCTGCACTACGTTAGCTTTGCCACCTGATACTACTTCTATTAGGGCTCATACCTCACTCGTGCGTAATTTTTGAAAATATGCCTTTAAATGTCGTACCAATCCCAACACGGCTGTGATACCAAGCTGACGCGGACCCGCCCCAGAAAACTCAGCTCCGGACGGATCCCGCATCTCGTC
Organism: Oropetium thomaeum; assembly: GCA_001182835.1. Lineage (NCBI taxonomy): Eukaryota > Viridiplantae > Streptophyta > Magnoliopsida > Poales > Poaceae > Oropetium > Oropetium thomaeum. The sequence continues at coordinate 1,223,004 of LFJQ01000020.1, read as the reverse complement.
AGGACCCTGTTGAGCAATGCTCGGCGAAGCGAGCATACGCATGGTACAACACAGGCAGAATAAACAGCAATCTCTTACAGGAGGAGAGAATTTTAATACATCATGATTCCGTAAATTAAAATTAAGTCTTACATCATCAGAGCACGTACAGAGTTTTTGAAATCATGAAATACAGTGGAAGACATCAAATGGGGTACAGATTCCGACTCTTATAATTACGCAAAAGTATGGGCCTTGCCCAGTGGCACCATACTACTAGCCACAGAACATTCACTCGGCAAAACACAACGTTCCCACTGAAGATTCCTGAACTCTGGACGAGGTTCCTCCCACTGGCTATCATTCTGGTTAAACGCGTCGACGCCTGAAAACCACGTATTCGCAAAGCATGAGCTTCTAAGAAGCTCAACAAGACTGACCCGTCAAATTGGCTAACTACAGCCGACACCTAGACATGCTGGCTGACTTAGGGTAGGTTTCTTGCCAAAGGACTCGGATTACCTGAACTAGTCTTGGTCAAATTTTAGCTCAGGTTAAGTGATTAGAAACATAACTTTAGTTTGCACTGAACTAGTCAATCATAAAAGAACATGTAATAATCAGCATATCTCAGTCATCATCCTTATAACTCATCAACTTAATTATAATGTGATGTGGTGCGTTTCACGAGCAAACTCACAAACTGGGAGCGATAGCGTTTCGAACCGATTTACACCTGTAGGCATAAACTAATCATACGACACGTGCACGTCCTAGACCGCACGTGGCAACCGTTCAAACCAGCTCCTGCAAAATCAATTCTCTCCTATACCTGACTTAGCAGTGCCGCATCCCACCAGAACACACGTCGCAGATGATTTCTGTGGAGTTCCCACGCTGCTCACCCCAGATCGCCTCCAAATCAGACACCGTAGGGCAGGTTCGACTTTGCAATCACTAGGCTACGTAGGTTTACTGGGTCCCATTATACCCAGCATATGATCAATACATTCAATGCTTGATCAGACTCGGATCACAAGGATCAGACAAGACTACTGCCACCCTGGACCTAATCCAGTTGCCGACCTACTTTTCTTAATCATATGTTTCAGGTGAAAGTTTCAATCAAACCCTAGCAGTCACAAGTAGCGTCCACTCTACTCGACTTCTACCATTAAGTATCGCTAAGCATAGCATACTATAATGGTTACCAAAACCAAGTACCGATAGGGTTTCCTATGAAAAAAAAATGCAAATAGGGTTTCAATCAACTCCTAGAAAACTAATGCACAATCACGACACATATTGTTAAAAAGAAAAACTTTAAAACTGGTTGTGCACCGGCGCTTGCCTTGATCTCCTATGTTGGTGATGACGACTTCTTCGGGGGTCGAAGACTCCGGACGACAGCTACTTCGTTCACCTTGATGTCTACATGATGCAACAAGAATGAGATGAGTTATTTTTAAATAAGAAAATATGGTGTTTTAAATTAAGAGTTTACTCTTGACAAGGTTTGGCTTCGGCTTTTAAAGAAGTTGATTGTTTGCTTAACAACCATGGACTATTATGAAATTTCTAGATTCTGTTAGAAGATGATTTTTATCTAGTAGTACTATCAAAAATGATTTTTGGGGTTGAGTTGAGGTTGAACTGAAGCCCCTAGATTTTATAACAATTCTAACGAGTTGCTGCTATGTGATTATTCATAGGTATGCATGGAATCTCGTTAAGGTCAAATTCTAGAGAAAAAATTACAGAGGGTTTCTGTTTGCTGTGACACACTTCTGGGGGTTATGCTGACTATGACACACTTCTGGCACAAGTTCTAGCTCCAGAAGGGCTCTGGAACTCCAGATGTAAAGCAAAAACAGAAAATTTGAGTTCTGTGTGCCATGACATACATATGACAAAAGTTCCAACTACAGATGAGTTCTAGAACTCCGGATGTAAAGCAAAATCAGAACATTTGAGTCCTGTGTGCTGTGACATACATCTGACAAAAGATCCAACTCCAGATGAGTTCAGGAACTCCAGATGTAAAGAAAAAACAAAACATTTGAATTTTGCTTACAACGACACACTTCTGGCAGAAGTTTCAGCTCCAGATGAGTTCTGGAACTCCAAAAGTAACTCCAAACAGAACATTTGAGTTCTACTTGCTACGACACACTTTTGGCAAAAGTTCAAGCTCTAGATGAGTTCTGGAACTCCAGAAGTAATTCCAAACAGAACATTTGTACCTATCTATCCAGTAAGTTTCATGGATTTTCATGGAAAAGTGTTTCAGCAGTTAATTCATGTATTTTACAAGGTTCCAATAAAATTTGGTTTACCATTTTTAAATTTTTCCTCAATTTACTAGGCATTTTTCAAATCTAGCTAGTTAATTGGAAATTAAAGCTAAAATCAAAAATGAAAGAGGGGCAGAAGCAAGGTAAGGTACCATGATGGTATGGAAGGAGGTATTATGTTCGTTGTAACATAGTACACCCCCCTTGCCATTTAGAGAGAAAAGCAGAGCAGAAGCAAGGTAAGGTACCATGATGGTATGGAAGGAGGTATTATGTTCGTTGTAACATAGTACACCTCCCTTGCCATTTAGAGAGAAAAGCAGACTTCTACCGTATGAGGTGTGGGGTATGGACCTGTTGCGAATGTAGGCCTTCGTAACAGTGGCGTCTTGTGCCGTGGGTGCACAAGAGATAGTTTGTTCCTCACAACTTAGGTCTTACGGAACTCTCTCATACCTCCGCTACCTGAGGTGAAGTACAGTCTGTCGCCGTGCAGTGAAGGTCGGACACGTGATACTTGTACATGGCCTACTCGGGGCGACCCATATGGCAATGATATGGGTTGGTGTTTTTATTTTGATATATATATTATAATGCAACTGACTGTGATGTCCTTCTTCTGCAGGTACGCTAACCACGATAAGTGTGTAGAAAAAGTCTAACTGAGCGCGATCTGGCACCGCTTAACGAATATTGTTTTCTATCTTGGTGACGACGTATAGGCCGAGCAGGAAATGCATTGCATGTTAATCGAAACTATTAAAAACGTAAGGCTAAATCATGTCATAATTTCACCTAGGTACTCAATGGTTACCGATAGATTAGCAATGCTTACACCGTTAGCGTGTGGGTCTTGGGTATTCTTTTATTCAGAGATGGGAATATTTTACGTATTGGAAGTTTATGCATGCCTTGAACTATGTGTCAACATGTGACTTCTGGTTAATAAATATTGTTCATCTTTGTGGTTGCAGATGTCTGGCAGCGCGAATGAGCAGAGTCAGGAGGGGGTTGGGGTTGAGAACTACACTCCCAGCCGCGTCACCTAGGAGTCGGGATGCAGAGAATTCACCGAGCTGCTCCGCCAGACACTGCAGTTGCTTTGCTGTACTGAGACTCCGTGGTTCCAGATCCGGGAGTTTAGACAGCATGGCCAGCCCCGCTGCTCCGCCGCAGTTACCCTCCCCACTCACCCTTCCCAAGCCAACTGGGAGACCTGGACAACTACCCGCTGAGGCTGTTGAGGCTGCTGCCCACGGAGCTCTGTTGAGGCTCTGTGATGTGAGGAGCACCTGGAGGACTTGGCAGATCAATCAGCAATGTTGTTTTCGATACGGCATCAGATTGATGGTACTTGGCGCCGGAATGTGAAGGCTGCCATGGATAAGACCCTCAAGGGAGAAAAGGACTTTGTAACTCTGTTTTTTCTGTAGAGCTTGGCGATGTTCAACCTATATGAGGATATCGTGGTTACAGCCGAATTTGCCAGGCCCTGCTGGGACGCGCTCATAAGGAGCTAGCCAGAGTCCAGATCAGAGCTTGGAGAGCAGAAACAACGGGCTGCGTACTCGTTGTGACTCCCGAGCCTAGCGGATCGTTGAGTTACAGTAGATTTCTGTGATCAAGACCACTCAATTGCAGGCCAGACATAACGACTGCAATGCTATGCTTGAGTACATTCATCAGTTGGAGATTATTCGGGAAGAGGCCCTGCAGGTAGCTGAGAATCTCGTTCACGAGAACCACCACTTAGAGCATCAATTTGCTGGACTCTTAGAGGCTCAGCTGCCGCCTCCACCTCCCCCGGATGACGATGCGCCTAAGTCAGAGGTGTCGGACCCTGATGCCTCAGACTCAGAGCTTGAGGAGGAGTAGATCGACGACAGTAGCGCAGGCTAGTGGATCTGTGATGCCCTAGCTAATCGAGTTCATCAAGGTTGTGTGACACCCCAGGTGTCACCAGGGTTTAAATCGACACGCTAAAACCCTAATCGGCAATTTACTCACCTAAAAGTAAAAAAAAATAAAATCAATATTGGAAATAAAAAGAAATGATGTTAAAATGCTCTAAAGGTTCACCATGACGACCTTGGCACACAACAGAACACTATAACTAGTTCGGAAAAATTTCAACTAGCAGTGCGAAATCTTATTAACCGAAATTAAATCCAAACCCTAACTCATGGCTATCCAAAATTTCCACAGAATCCTAGTCATATTTTTACATAACAATTAACTACACATTAAAAAAGAATTTTGAAAATTTTACCAAAATTTTTGAAAGAAGTTTAAACCCTTTTAAAATTTCGACAAATTTGAACCAAGTTAAAAATTCACGGACCTTTAAGAGCTGAATCAGGGAATGTTCTTATAAGAAAAGTTGTTCCAAATAATTCACTTAGCTTATACACAAAGTTTCGAAAATTTTTGAACTCGGAACCTAAAGTTTTCAATTGACTAAATGAAAGTTGAAAACGGCTGTATGGTGAACAGTGACGTGCCGCCACTGTTCACCGCCAGGCGCGGTCAGCCGGCGTCCCCAATCGCCATTCCTTCGCCGTAGCATCAAATCGCGGCAAGGACTGGTCCTCCTCCTTCCTCTTCCTCTCCTCCCTCTCTCTCCCTCACTTTTTCCCCCCCGCACGCCACTGCCATACCGGTCACAGTGCTCCGCCGTCCGGCTGCCTACCACCGTACGGGGGCCGCCGGCCATCATCATCATCTTCGCCGCGTGCGCACGGCAACCTCCTCACCCTCCCTTACTTGCTTCTCATTTGGGCATAAAACCGAGCCTCTCCTCCCTTTTTTCCTTCCTCTGGTCTTTCTTCCCTCGCTCGCTCCAGAGAACGCCGCCGCCATAGCCGCCGCCACCACCTCCACGAGGCCGGCGAGCTCCAGCCATCCCCCAGCCCCGACACTTTGCCGGCTAGACTCCTCTCCTCCTCCTGTTGCTCTCCAATCACCAAGGGCCCCGACCGTGCCACTGTTTTCTCAGAACGCCGCCGCCCTGTTTTTCGGCCGAGAACCTCACCGGCGGCCACCTTCCTCCAAAATTCGTCACCACGGTACCGTGCCCCTTCAATTCCCTTCGCAGGCTAGTTCATCTCACACTTGCGCATCGATTTGACATGGTTCCAGCCACAGATCACCGCCGACGATGAAGAAAATCCCGCGCCACCGCTTCGGCCGCCATTGACGCCGCCTCAAGCTCCACGTCGCCGACCACCTTGCACACTTCCCCGTGGGCTTGATCCTCTTCAAATCAGTGCATTCGCTCACGGTGATGCTCCACGACACTTCCATTTCCCCTCTAACCTTCTTCTCCGGCGAGAATCTCGCCGGAGCGCCACCGTGCCCTAGCTTCTGCCGCTCTGCCACTGTTCCATTGAATTCTCCAGTTTCCAGTAATTAGCCAGAAGTTGTTAAGTGTGTAGAAAATTATGGACAAATCTAAAAATTCCCAACCTAATTTTATTTGAACCGTTGAACCATGAACTAAATTTCTGTTAAAGCACCTTTTATAAAACGACTAAAAATTTGCAGAAATAATTAGAACAGTCTTCTCTGTTTTTGAATTTTGATTTAGAGTCTAGAGCATTGCCAGGGCTAATTTTTGATCTACAAGTACTTCCTGCCCATACACACCTTCAATAATTTTATTGGGATTTTAGGACCACAAAGTTCCATGCAACACTTTAACAATACCCCAAATCTGCCTAGTAAATACCATTTTCTAAAATGCATGGTAAAAGTCAGTAAAAAGATTAGACCCCAAAAACAAAGTTGTAAATTTGGTTCTCCTGAGTAACACCATAAAATATCATAATTTTATTCCAAGGTTTACATATGGTTTCTGATTTTATAAGACCTAATAACAGAAACTTTGTTGAATTTTTATAAAATCTAGGAATTCACCTAGGCCTCAACCAAAGCTTAAAATTCATATTTCAGAGAGTACCATCAATTAAAAATAATCTTGAGATATAATAAAAAGTTTCATTTTTAACCTAGATAAATGGTCGTAGTCATTAAACAATTAATACTCGAAGCAAAGTGTCGGTCTAACCCTAATTCCTAACGATGAAAGTCTAGTTAATCTTTAATAAAAGCATTGTGACTCTTTTCATTAAACAATTTACTGCATTTTCGTCATATAGGAACCGACCAGGAACTTCCGCCGGTGAACGAGAATCCAGAGGAGGCACTCGCAGGAACTAACTTCTCGTTTGAGTGCTCTGACTTTTCTGCAAACCAAGACAAGCCCCGGTGCACACCTATGTTTTATAATTGTTTACCACTATGTGTGTAGGAATTGTTTGTGCATTAAGTTTTGAGGAAATTGCCGTGAAAACATAGCTGCATGACTTGGTAGGTTTTCCTACGGATTAATTTGGTAGAGCCATCGATAGAATGCGATGCTTTAAGAACAGGAATCCGGTAGAGTCCGAGTAGTATGGAGACTACTCGTGTTTAATCAAAGAAGGAAAAGTCGATGAATATGTTTGATCTTAAATGTGATTAAAATTTGAGAATCTTATCGGGTGTGGTTGCATTGGTCAAGTTTGAGATGTGTACCGAGTGCGTACTGGTATATGGGACCAGGAAACCGATGTAGCTCACAGTGCTTTGTTGGACAATTGGCCATCCCTCTTTCTGGGTGAACGGACCAGCAAGGTGGATGAATTCGATGTTGTTTTTCTTGGGCTCGTGCTAGTGGGAAAGGCTTGGGGCCGTACAGGGATGCAGGGCATCGCCTGGAGGACCATGTCCTTGGAGGGATGGATGTTGAGCCAACACTGTCACGATGTTGCGAAAGGTAGCCACGTGTGACTTAGTTGAGTGTGCACGTGTCGTGTTATTCGGGTTTCTCCTGCAGGATGTAAATCAATTATAATTGCCACTCCTCGTGGTTAAGAGTAGCACTTGCTCCTTTCCACCGCAACGATATGTAATTGATGGATTTATGATGCAAACTGGCTGTCGCAAGCTCTGGATTGTTGTACTGAATTCTTGTTTGTTTAGAATTCTTGTTTGTTTAGAATAGTGGCACATCTAGTTTGTTAATAACGAACCCTGTTAACTTGGCTAAAAATGGAATAGACTATTAGCGCTGTGTTTCGCAATGCCCGATCAACTTCCACCAAGACTCTCTGCATTTTAGGAGTCGGTCATTAGATGGCCACGTTGACGGGTAAGTCTTGCTGAGTATTAGTTGCTCAGGCTTTGTGCCCCTGTTGTTTTGCTTGCAGGATCTTTCTTGGTCTTGAAGGATGAGCATGTCTTGGGCTGACATGCTTGTTATAGGATTGCTGATCGATGAGTGGTAACTAACGTTTCCGCAGTATCAAACCCGAGTTTTCCAAAACTACGCTTCCGCACTTAAATTATCTGAACCCACGATGTAACATTAAGAATTTATGTACCCCTTTAAATCATGTTTTGCGTGTCCTTGTTAATTATTGTACTGTATGGTCGCTGGCTTCGCCAAGTGGCACCCCGAATGATCCTGGATGAGCAACCGTACGATTTTATCGGACGGGGTTGCGACACGTTGTAAGCGTAAGGAGTGTGTAGTGATCGTTGTCATGTCAGGTGTTGTGTTCTCTTGGTAAGGGTATCGTAGTAGCAGTGTAAGGTGTCAAGATGTAATGCTGGAATGTTTGACAGACTCGGAGGTTTTCTGGACTGATGTACTGGCATGATTTGGGAATAAATAAAGTTGGTCTTTATGAGTTATTAGTCCATTGCTTTATGAAATCCTTTTCGTATGTCAAGACGGAACATGGAGTGAACTGCACTAACGGAAACTTTGTTCGCTTTTTTAGCATGGTGAATACAAGGGGTGGACGCCAGGATCCTGAAGGCTCAAACCCACCACCCCCGCCTGGTGAACCAACATTGGCCGCGGCTATGGCGGCTATGTTGCAAAGCAGTCAGCAGAACAGCGAAATGCTGAGGGTTCTGATGGAGAATGCCAACCAAAACCGTGGTCCCCAAAACCAGCACCAGGATAGCACCTGCGCCGACTTCCTAGCAACTCATCCCCCAGATTTCAAGGATGTCTGGGAGCCAATGGAGGCTGATCATTGGCTTCATAATTGAGGCCAAGTTTGGGCTGCTCCGTTGTACGGAGCACAAAAAGACGATGTTCGCTGCACAGATGCTGCAAGGGCACGCGGGTGCATAGTGGGCGAACTACCTCGCCACTTTCCTACCGAACACTCCGGTGCCTTGGGCTCAATTCAGGAAGGCATTCCGCGCTCACCACATTTCTGCCGGACTGATGCAGAGGAAGGCGAAGGAATTCATGGCTTTGACCCAAGGCAGTCGCTCAGTGCATGAATACTCCAGGGTATTTAATCAACTCTCCCTGTATGCTCCAGAACAGGTGGATACAGATGCGAAGCATAAGCATCGTTTAATGGAGGGGCTGAACATCACGCTCCAAGGCCGCCTGGCTCTAAATCAGAGAGGCTCTTTCAACGAGTTTGTTAGCAATGCTCTCATCATGGAGGAGTGCCTAGAGAAGGAACAGCGGGAGAAGAAGAGGTTCAATGGTGGCCCGTCTAATGCGCCACCCCCGAAGTACCGTCTGGTGTACACCGCACCGGATGGTAGGAAGTACAAAACTAGACCTCCGCAGGAGTCAACCTATCGCCCTGCGCAGCAATCGTACAGACCCCCGCAGAACCAGCAGCAGGGTGGGTATCATGCACCACCGCCACCGCAGCAGAGAATCCAGGGCGCTCGCCCACCTCAGCAAAGCGCCAGACCTGGACGTGGAGCCCATGTTTCACCTATGGGCTGCTGGGACACTTTGCTCGTGAATGCCCCACACACCAGCAGCAAGGAAGCAGCTGTCCATCCAATCTAGGGCAGAACCAGCAGAAGGGCCAGAAGGCCAACAGGATCGTTCGGGTGAACTACACCACGGCCGAGGAGATAGCTGAGGGAGAGCCCGTGCTGGCGGGTATGCATTCGCTAAATGGTCATTCCGCATTTGTTCTTTTCGATTCTGGTGCATCACACAATTCTATCAGTGGAAAATTTCTTAAAAACAAATCCTTCACCACCATTCAACTAGAACCCCTGTTCGTAATAAGATCCCCAGGGGAGATATTCTAACACATCATGGGGTAGACGAAACACCACTTATTCTGGGAGGTAGAGCTTATCCCGCCACCTTCATTATCATCGCGCAGGGGATAGATATTATTATCGGCATGAAGTGGATGAGGCACCATAAAGCCATACTCGATATCGCCAACCGCGTAGTCTCTTTGAACTCACCACTCGACGGGTCAGTTGCCTTGAATCTGATCCACCCGAGATCCGCCTCTGCTCAAGCCTACCACCAAACCGATAAACAGTTAGAAGATATACCAGTAGTAAGGGAATTTCTAGACATGTTTCCAGAGGACCTACCTGGTTTACCTCCGGATAGGGATGTGTGACACCCTAGGTATCACCGTTGAACGAATCGATGAATTTAAAACCCTAGAAGTCAAATCCCACAGTTAAAAGCAAAATTGACACTGAAAGTAAAAAGAAATGTTGCCTGGAATACTCCAAAGAAACACTACAAAAATTTTGACAAATAACAGAACACTATGAATAGGTTCGGAAAAATTTGTCTAGCAGTGTCGAAAACCTTCTTCATTGGGACAGCAGTTAAACCCTAATGAGTGGCCTATCAAAATTCTCATCAGACCCTAGCCATATTTTCACATAACAATTAAGTTCACTTCAAAATGGAATTTTAGGAATTTATTTAGAATATTTGGATAAGATTTAAACCTCTTTAAAATTCACACAAATTAGAATAAACTTGGAAATTCAAGACTTTTTAGAAGCCAATTTAGGACTTGAACCTTAAATAAAAAGTATTCCAAATAATTCCCTGAGCATGCACAAAAATTTTCAAAATTTTGGAATTCGGGAAGTATGACTTTTAGTTGAATTATGATCAAGGTTTGAACAAATAGCAAATTTTTTTTTAAAAAAAAGGAGGAAAGGCAACAGGGCCCGGCCGCCGCGGCGAGCGCCGGACCGAGGCTCGCCTTTTGGCGTGGCCATCAATCGCAAGATCTTGCGAAGATCTTCTCCCCTCAGCTCAGTCTTCCTCTCCCTTCCCCTCTCTCTCTCTCTCTCTCTACCGCGCGGCCACTTCTCTCTTCTCTCTGTCCGCGGCCGGCGAATCCCCGCCGAGCCATCGACCCCCCCTCTTTTCTCTCACTGCCGAGCTACTTAAGTCCTACCCGAGCCCTCCTCTGTCTCCCCCGCACTAATTCTTCTTCCTCCGACGCCCCCCACCCTTCCTCTCCTGCTCGCCGCTCGGCCGCCATCGCCGCCCGAGACCACCGCACGGTGAACGTCCATTCCCGGCCGAGTCTAGCTCCCCATTTCTTGCCAAACGGAATCCCCGTGCCCCGGCATAGCTTCCCGAGCTCACGGTGATCGGCTTCTTCATTTGAATCGTCGGGAACTCGACATCGCCACCGCCGCCGTCAACTCCCCCGGTGAGAACCCCTCTCCGGTGAAAGAACTTGACCGTTGTCGTGTTGCCAAGCCTTGCCATGGCTTGTAGATGGTGTAGGCGAAGTATCGGGCGCCGCCGTTCACCGCCGTGCGGGTCTGGGACGCGCACGTGTCGTACGATTAGGTTTCCCCCTACAGGGTATAAAACTCATGTCGAACCACTGTCGCTCCTAGTTTGTGAGTATGCTCGTGAAACGCACCACATTTTAATCATGAGATACAATGAGGATAAAGTTATGATGATTACTATTATTATATCCTACTTTTGTTATGCTTGATTAATTCAGTGCTAACTAAAGTTACATTCTAAGCACTTAACCTGAGCTAAAATTTGACCAAGAGTAGTTTAGGTTTTGCGAGTCCATTTTGCAAGTAAACCCACCCCTAGTCAGCCAGCATGTCTAGGTGTGGGCTGTAGTCAGCCAATTTGACGGGTCAAGCCTTGTTGAGCTTCTTAGAAGCTCACGCTTTTGCGATACGTGGTTTTCAGGCGCCGGCATATAGAACCACAATGAAAGTATCCATTGGGAGGAGTCTCACCCCGAGGTTGGGAACCTCCAGTGAGAACTGTGTAAATCGCCGCAATAAAACCTGAAGTGGCTAGTAGCATGACGCCACTGGGCACGGTGCATGTTTTTGCTTAAGTATGAGTGTCGGAGTCTGATTAACCGTTCAAGTCTTCCGCTATTTCTGTTCGAAAACTCTATTTGCGTACTCTGAATCATTGTAAGACCTAACTTTCAATCTATGAATTAATATTGTATTAAATTCTCTCTCCTTGTAAGTTATTGTTGTTTATCCTGCCTATGTTGTATCGTGGGTACGCTCGCTTCGCCGAGCGTTGCCCAACAGGATCCTAGCGAGACGTTCGGATCCGTCTCGGATTGAGGTTTTCCAGGGCGGGTCCGCGCCAGGATGTCTGAGTTCCAGATTGACCTTCAGCCGGGATATCTCGAATGCCTTACAAGATGGCGCCAAAAGAGTTGGCTGAGCTGAAGGTGCAGTTGAAGGAGTTGCTGGATAAAGCTTTCATACGCCCTAGCTCCTCACCTTGGGGATGTTCAGCCTTGTTTGTAAAGAAGAAAAATCAGTTCCTGAGGCTATGTGTGGATTACCCCCCCCCCCCCCCTTGAACACGGTTACCATTAAGAACAAGTATCCACTACCACGCACTGACCCCTTGTTTGATCAGCTGGCTGGAGCCAAGGTCTTCTCTAAGGTTGATATTAGATCTAGCTATCATCAGATCAAGAGTCGTCCAATAGATGTTCCGAAGACGGCTTTCTCAACAAGATACGGTCTATATGAGTACTTGGTGATGTCGCCCGCACTCACAAATGCACCAGCATATTTAATGTATCTCATGAATTCGGTCTTCATGCCGGAACTGGACAAGTTTGTGGTGGTATCCATCGATGACATCCTTGTGTATTCCAAGACCTCAGAACATCATGCCGAACACCTCCGAATAGTCTTGTAAAGGCTCAGAGATCATCAACTGTACACCAAATTCAACAAATGTGAGTTCTAGATTGAATGTGTCCAATTCTTCGGTCACGTGGTATCCGCTGAGGGCATTACTGTTGATTCGGGAAAGGTGCAAGATGTTGTCGAATGGAAGGCACCCACAACGGTCAAACAAGGTGCACAGTTTTCTAGGATTAGCCGGCTACTATCATCGGTTTATATCCAGCTTCTCAAAAATTACCAAACCCATTACCGAGCTACTCAAGAAGGATCATAAGTTCAAGTGGACCGGTGAGTGCGAAGAAGCTTTCCAAACCTTGAATAAGCACTTGACCACAGCACCGGTACTAGCCCAACCAGACTGAGCAAACCCTTTGACGTATATTGTGATGCATCAAGGATCGGGCTTGGGTGCATGTTGATGCAAGAAGGACGGGTGATTGCTTATGCTTCTCGACAACTTCGTAAGCATGAGCTAAACTGCCCAACGCATGACCTAGAGTTGGCAGCTGTAGTGTTAGCTTTGAAGGTGTGGAGACATTACTTGCTGGAAAATCTAGTACCTCTACACTGACCACAAGAGCCCGAAGTACATCTTCACTCAAAGCGAGTTAAACATGAGGCAACGCAGATGGCTTGAGCTGATCAAGGATTATGAATTGGCAATTCTACCACCCTGGCAAAGCCAATGTCGTTGTGGATGCATTGAGTAGGAATGCTCACTGCCATTATCTAGATCAAGGGGTTACAACGGAGGAACCCGAGACGAGCTTGAGAATCCTACCCCATGGGTCGCTGTACAATCTAGCCTTGGTTCCGATGCTCAAGGACGAGGTAGCAGAGGCTCAACGACTTGACAAGGGCATGGAAAATATCAGGCTTGGACTAAAAGACCAGATATGCAATGCTTCCAGGAAGATGAGGACGGAGTCTTGTGGTTCAAGAATAGATTGGTGCTGCCAAAGGATCACGAACTCTGGAAAAAAGATCATGAATGAGGCTCATTTATCCAAATATTCCATCCATCCTGGTAGCAACAAGATGTATCAAGAGTTGAGGAAAAAAGTTTTGGTGGACAAGGATGAAGAGAGATCGCTCGATACGTGGCCGAATGTGGCACCTGTCGGAGAGTTAAAACGGATCATCTGAAAAGGCAGGTTTGTTGCAACCTTTGAACGTCCCATCTTGGAAATGGAAAGACATTAGTATGGACTTTATTGTTGGTTTACCCATGACTGCTCAGAAGTTGGATTACATTTGGGTTATAGTGGATTGGTTAACAAAAACAGCCCATTTCATTCCAGTATCTACGAGATACGGCATGAAGAGGTATGCCTAGCTCTACATTGATCGGATAGTATGTCTACACGGAGTACCTAAAACCATAATTTCAGACCGAGGTATATAATTTGTTGGACAGTTTTGGAAATAGCTCCATGAGTCGCTAGGTACTAGGTTGATTCATAGCTCTGTCTATCATCCCCAGACAGATGGCCAAACAGAAAAAATAAATCAGATCCTTGAAGACATGCTACGAGCTTGTGTTTCGAACATAGAAGAAGCTGGGATAATTATTTATCATTGGCAGAATTCTCTTACAACAATAGCTACTAAGAAAGTATCCGAATATCACCTTTTGAGGCATTGTATGTACGTAGCTGCAGAACTCCATTAAATTGGTCTGAGGCAGGAGAAAGAATTATACTTGGACCTGATCTAGTGCAGCAAGCGGAAGAGAAAGTGCGGGTTGTTCAAGCTAACCTGAAAGCAGCCAAAATCCCGGCAGAAGAGCTATGCTGATAAAAGACGTAGACCACTGAGTTTTGAAGTAAGTGACTATGCCTACCTTCGAGTCTCGCCCACTAAAGGGCTTCAACGATTTGGAGTTAAAGGCAAGTTAGCAACGCGATACATTGACCATTTCTCCTCACTGCAAAGTGCGGACCGGTTGCATACCAAGTGGAGCTAGCTGAGAAGCTATCGGGGTACATAATGTTTTCCACATTTCTCAACTGAGTAAATGTTTGAAAGCGCCCATAGATCAAGTGATTCCTGATGTGGAAGAGTTGCAATCGGATCTAACGTATCTAGAACGACCAATTCGGATATTGGACGAGAGGGAACGAGTGACCAGGAAGCGAACCCTCAAGTTCTACAAGGTCCTATGGAGCAACCATTCTGAAGATGAAGCCACTTGAGAGTCCGCGGAATTCCTTCAGACGCACTACCCAGAGATACTTCCAGTCGCCATAGGTACCCACGAAAAAACCCAACCACCTCCTTAAATCTCAGGACACGATTTCTTTTAGGGGGGAGGGCTGTGACACCTCAGGTGTTACTTAAAATTCATCGACTAAATTTCACACTCAGAAAACAAATCAGTTGGATAGCCATAGTTTTATTAAAGAATTATTGACTCAAAGAAAAATTCAGGTTGACCTCAACCAAGTTTTAAATTTCCTAACTCAAAGAACATGGCCAACTAAAAATCATCTCCTGGAAAAATTTAGAAGTTTCATTTTGAACCTCATTCAGAAGGTAAAGACTTAAATAAAAGAGGACTCAAAGAATTAGGGTTAACCCTATTTCTAAACGTCGCCGATTAAAACCGTAGAATACTCTTTGATAAAAACATTATGTTATCTTTTCATTGAACTCATCATAATCATATTGCATCATGTAGACTCCGAAGCGCACGAAGTAGTTGCAGATCCCGGGTCCTCGATCTCCGCCGAAGAAGTCAACGTCAACTCTGGAGAACCAGGCAAGCCCCGGTGCACAACCAAGATTTTAAATTTTTCTTTTATAACTTGTGTCATGTTTGTGCATTAAGTTGCTAGGAGTTGATTGAAACCTTAGTTGCATTTGTTTCCATAGGAAACCCTATCGGTAGCTGGTATAGATGATCAATTAGTATGCTATGCTTAGCAAATACTTACCGGTAGAAGTCGAGCAGAATGGACGCTGCTCGCGATTGGTAGGGTTTTAATTGAAACTCTCTCACATGAAGTACATGACACCCTTTTACGGATGGTTAAGGAAAGATAAAATTTGAGGGTCAGACAGGGTACCAAGTAGGTCGGCAACTGGACTAGGTCCAGGGTGACCGTAGTCTTGTCTGATCCGTGTGGTCCAAGTCTGATCGAGCTCTGAATGTACTAATCGTATGCTGGGTATAATGGGGCCCAGTAAACCTACGTAGCCTAGTGATTGCAAAGTCGAACCTGCCCTACGGTGTCTGATTCGGAGGCGATCTGGGGCGGGCAGCGTGGGAACTCCACAGAAAGCGTCTAGGACATGTGTTCTGGTGGGATGCGGCGCTGCTGAGGCAGGCATAGGAGGGAATTGACTTTGCAGGATCTGGTGTGAACGGTTGCCACGTGCGGGTCTGGGACGCGCACGTGTCGTATGATTAAGTTTTCCCCTGCAGGGTACAAAAATCGTTTCGAACCACTGTCACTCCCAATTTGTGAGTTAGCTTGTGAAACGCACCACGTCATAATCAAGAAGTTGAGATACAATGAGGATGAAGTTATGATGACTATTATTACTGTATACTATTTTTGTTATGATTGATTAGTTTAGTGCCAACTAAAGTTACCATTCTAATCACTTAACCCGAGCTAAAATTTGACCAAGATTAGTTCAGATTTTGTTAGTCCGTTTTGCAAGGTAAACCCACCCCGAGTCAGCCAGCATGTCTAGGTGTCGGCTGTAGTCAGCCAATTTGACGGGTCAGCCTTGTTGAGCTTCTTAGAAGCTCACGCTTTTGCGATACGTGGTTTTCAGGCACCGGCGTACATAACCAGGATGAGAGCATCCAATGGGAGGAGTCTCATCCCGAGGTTGGGAACCTCCAGTGGGAGCTGTGTGAATCGCAGCAGTAATACTTGAAATGGCTAGTAGCATGATGCCGAGCATGGTTCATGCTTTTGCTTTAATATGAGAGTTGGAGTCTGTATCCGTTTAGTCTTCTGCTGTATTTGTTTAAAAACTCAATTGCGTACTCTGAATCATTGTAAGACTTAAATTTCACTCTATGAAACAATGTTGTATAAATTCTCTTGTCTTGTAAACTATTGCTGTTTATCCTGTCTGTGTTGTACCATGTGTATGCTCGCTTCGCTGAGTATTAAATTACTCAACAGGATCCTGGCGAGGTCGAGGGATCCGTCCCGAAACAAGTTTTCTGGGACGGGTCCGTGTCAGCTTGGTATCAGTGCTGTGTTGGTAAATGGTACGATGTTTAAAGGCATATTTTCAAAAATTACGTGCGAGTGAGGTACGAGCCCTATTAGGTAATAGGTTATCAGGTGGCAAGCTAACCTAGTACAGGGACTAACTAAACCCAGTTTAGACTTACATTTCTGTAACGACGCACCTACGCTCAGGTAAGCAAGGTAAGGTATGCCGCTCGACTGCGGTGAAAAGTCGAGAAAATCCCTGTTGCATCAGCAACAGTAGCATTCTGTACCGTGATGGTATGGAAGGAGGTATTATGATCGTTGTGACATGGTACACCCCCTTGCCGTTTAGGGAGAAAAGCGGACCTCTACCATACGAGGTGTGGGTTACGGACCTGTTGCGAATGCAGACCTTCGCAACAGTGGTGTCTTGTGTCATTGGCACACAAGAGATGAGTTTGTTCCTTACAACTTAGGTTTTGCGGAACACTCTCATACCTCCGCTGCCTGAGGTAAAGTGCAGTCTGTCGTCGTGCAGTGAAGGTCGGACATGTGATCCCCGTACGTGACCTACTCGGGGCGACCCATATGGCAATGATATGGTTTGTTGTCTTTACTTTTGAGATATATTCTACTACAATGCCTGTGATGCCGTTTTCTGCAGGTACACTAACCCTAGTATCGTAAGAAACATGTAGCAACGTCTAACTTGAGTACGAATCTACCACCGCCTAAGCATATATTCTTTTTACTTTTGTGAGGGCGTATAGGCCGAGGCAGGATTACATTTTGCATGATGAATTGGTTAAATTATTCAAACCTACACTAAACCATCCAGGACTAGAGATTTTACTAATAATGGCTATTACACATCAGGAATAAAAGGTCAACTTGGATACCTTCCTCCCTTAGAGATTACGTGGCACCAACCGAGTCTGGGAAGAACCCTTGTATACCATTGAGCCTTTTTTTTCAGTACTTTCCTCGATGGGAAGATTGCCTCCTTGACAGGTCAGCTTAGATGGCAAGCACCTTGGGTAGATTGGTTGTCGCTAGAATAGCAACGTTAGTATCAATCTTCGATCACCCTTTATATGCAGGGATGAGAATATTTTACGTATCGAAAGATTTAGCATGCCTTAAACTATGTGTCAACATGTGGCTTCTGATTAATAAAATATTATTCATCTCTATGATGCAGATGGCTGATAATGCGATCGAGTAGGGACCCGCGGAGTTTGGCATTGAGGACTCCACCCCTACCCGCGTCACCAAGGAATCAGGACGCAGGGGATTTGTGAGGTCCTTCATCAGACCTTGCAGTCGCTAGGTTCCACAGAGACTCCTTGTTTTCAGATCCGGGAGTTTACGCAGTATAACCTGCCGCGCTGCTCGACCATGATTACGCTACCCATGCACCCTCGACTAGCCAATGGAGAGACTTGGACCCTCACCACTTTTGGCTCAGACGAAACTGAGGCAGTCGAGTCAACCGCTCACCAGGCCCTATTGAGGCTTTGCGAGAGGCACATAGAGGACTTGGCAGACCAGCCAGCGGTGATGTTCCCGATACAGGACCAGGTTGACAGTACTTGGTGCCGCAATATCAAGAATGCCCAGGTCAGGACCCTCAAGGGGGAGAAAGACCACGTAACGCCCACGCATTTCTGAGTCGCAACGGGCACGCAGTCCATTGTTCCTGCTCTCCAAGCTCTTGATCTTCTCCTGCAGTTTGGCTATCTCCTCATGAGCCCATCCCGGAGCCTGGCGATCCATCTGAGCAGCGAGAACAATGTCCTCATGCAAGTTGGGTATTGCCAAGCTCAACGTGAACAATGGAGTTACGTGATATTTCTCCCCCTTGAGGGTCCTGACCTGGGCATTCTTGACATTGCGGCGCCAGGTACTATCGACCTGGTCCCGTATCGGGAACATCGCTGCTGGCTGGTCTACCAAGTCCTCTATGTGCCTCTCGCAAAGCCCCAGGTCTGCCAAACGGTTCCTGTGGAGTTCCCACGCTGCCCGCCCCAAGTCGCCTCCGAATCAGACACCGTAGGGCAGGTTCGACTCTGCAATCACTAGGCTACGTAGGTTTACTGGACCCCATTATACCCAGCATACGATTAGTACATTCAAAGCTCGATCAGACTTGGACCACACAGATCAGACAAGACTACGGTCACCCTGGACCCAGTCCAGTTGCCAACCTATTTGGTACCCAGTCTGACCCTCAAATTTTATCTTTCCTTACTCCATCCATCAACATGTGTCGTATGTCTCAAGTAATAGTTCCAATCGAAATCCTACCAATCGCGAGCAGCGTCCACTCTGCTCGACTTCTACCGGTAAGAACTTTGCTAAGCATAGCAAACTAAAGGGGTCATCTATACCAGCTACCGATAGGGTTTCCTATAGAAACAAATGCAACTAAGTTTTCAATCAACTCCTACCACTTAATGCACAAACATGACACACTTAGTTCTAAAAGAAAAATTTAAATCTTGGTTGTGCACCGGGGCTTGCCTGGTTCTCCGGTGTTGACGTTGACTTCTTCTCCGGAGATCGAGGACCCGGGGTTATCAGCTACAATGTTCTCTTCGATGTATACATGCAATATGAACATGGTGAGTCAATTTACACGATAACACAATGCTTTTGTCGAAGAATATTCTAGGGTTTCCATTCGCGGCATTTAGCGATTAGGGTTAACCCTAATTCTTCGACGCCATTTGTTTATTTAAGTCTTTACCTTTTGAGGTTCAACATGAAACTTCTAAATTTTTCCCAGGAGATGATTTTTAGTTGGCAATGTTCTCTGAATTAAGAATTTCAAGCTTTGGTTGAGGTTAAACTGACTTTTTCTTCGGTCAAAATTATTTTAATAAAAACTACAGCTATCACTCTAGGGTTAAAATGAAACTTTTAATTATATCATGAGTTTATTTTTAATTGATAACAATCTCTGCAATATGAATATTAAAATTTGGTTGAGGCCTAGATGAATTTTCTAGATTTTATAAAAATTCAATAAAGTCTCTTTATTAAATCTTATAAAATCAGAAATAAATACTAAACCCTAGAATAAAATTATGAAATTTTATGTAGTCACTTATGAGCACCAAAGCTAAAGTTTTGCTTTTGGGTCTAACCTTTTGGATGAATTTTATAATGTATTTTAGAAAATGGTAATTTAACTAGGCAGATTGGAGTATTTTTAATGAGATGTATACAACTTGTGGTTGTAAAATCCCAATAAACTTTCAGGAGATGTATCTCATGAAGTTGCACCTGAGGTTCCAATTTTAGCCCTAGCACTGCTCTAAAATTTAAATTAAAATTCAAAAACAGAAAAGGGTAATCTAATTATTTAAGGAATTCCATGATCGTTTTCAAAAAAAGGGCTTTAACAGAAAATTAGGTCTTTTCATGAGGGTTCTAACAAATTTTGGTTTGATATTTTTGGATGTTTCTTTGATTTGTTAGCCATTTTACAAGACAGGACAAATAATAGGAAAATGAGAATTTAAAAGAAAAAGGGCGGCAAAACAGGGGAGGAACTCCAGTGAGCTCCGGCGGGGAATTTCCGGCGTGGCGGTGCACGACGGCGCCCGATACTTCGCCTACACCATCTACAAGCCACGGCGAGGCTTGGCAACATGACAACAGTCAAGTTCTTTCACCGGAGAGGGGTTCTCACCGGGGGAGTTGACGGCGGCGACGGCGATGTCGAGTGCCTGATGATTCAAACGAAGAAGCCGATCACCGCGAGCTCAGAAAGCTATGCCGGCGCACGGGGATTCCGTTTGGCAAGAAATGGGGAGCTAGACTCAGCCGGGAATGGACGCTCACCGTGCGGTGGTCTCGGGCGGCGATGGCGGCCGAGCGGCGAGCAGGAGAGGAAGGTTGGGGGGGCGCTGGAGGAAGAAGAATTAGTGCGGGGGAGATGGAGGAGGGCTCGGGTAGGACTTAAGTAGCTCGGGAGTAGAGAAAAGAGGGGGGGTCGGTGGCTCAGCGGGGATTCCCCGGTCGCGGGTGGTGCCGTGTCTCGGGGAGAACAGAGAGAAGAAGAGAGAAGCGGCCGCGCGGTAGAGAGAGGGGAAGGGAGAGGAAGAGTGAGCCAAGGGGAGAAGATCTTTGCAAGATCTTGCGATTGATGGCCGCGCCAAAAGGCGAGCCTTGGCCCAGCGCTCGCCGCGGCGGCCAGCCGCTCGGCGGTTGGCCGTTGGGGGCGGCCGGGCACTGTTGCTTTTCCTCCTTTTTTTAAAAAAAATTTGCTATTTGTTCAAACCTTGATCATAATTCAATTGAAAGTCATACTTCCCGAGTTTCAAAAATTTTAAAAAATTTTGTGCATGCTCAGGGATTTATTTGGAATACTTTTCATTTAAGGTTCAAATCCTGAATTGGCTTCTAATTTCCAAGTTTATTCCAATTTGTGTGAATTTTAAAGAGGTTTAAATCTTATCCAAAAATTCTAAATAAATTCCCAAATTCCATTTTGAAGTGAACTTAATTGTTATGCGAAAATATGGCTAGGGTCTTATGAGAATTTTGACAGGCCACTCATTAGGGTTTAACTGCTGTCCCAATGAAGAAGGTTTTCGACACTACTAGACAAATTTTTCCGAACCTATTCATAGTGTTCTGTTATTTGTCAAAATTTTCGTAGTGTTTCTTTGGAGTATTCCAGACAACATTTTTTTTTACTTTCAGTGTCCATTTTGCTTTTTAAGTGTGGGATTTGACTTCTAGAGTTTTAAATTCGTCGATTCGTTCAACGGTGATACCTGGAGTGTCACACGCTCATTGCCGGAGTTCAGCACCACCCCCATTAGAACCTCCTTGACTTGCTGACCAAGGTCTTGGTGGCCAACGGCGCCAACTCGCCGCCGTTGAGCGCTCCCGCCGCCCTTGTTTTTAAATTTAATTGATTTTTATTATTTTCTGGCTGATTTTATAAAATGCATAATAAATCGATGGAAGTCCTAAAAATAATGAACCAAAATTCTCTAGAATCCTTGTAAAATGCTCTAAATATCTGTTGAAACATTTTTTCATGAAAGTCCATGAAACTTCCTAAATAAATAGGTAAATATATTCTATTTTTGATTTGTTGCTAGAGTTCCAGAGATCTTCTGGAGCGAAGACTGTGCCCAGAGGTGTGTCATGGCATGCATGACCTCCTAAAATTTTTCCATGATTTAATCTTAGCAAAGTTCTATGCATGCCTGCATAATTATTCTCAAAACTGTCGTTTTAATTCACTATTTTCTAAATTACATTATGCATGTCAAACAAATATCACAACCCCTTTTCAAAACTTTTAGTATTGAGGCTTGGCAAGTGCACCTATTCGGTTTCATGATTTTATCATGCAGTTTAGTGCCTTTTCTTGAATTTCTAAGTTTAATTAATAGAAACTTACATGAATTTTTATAAAATCCAGAGACTTCAGTTCAACCTCCACTCAACTCCAAAATTTATATTTCAGAGAGTACTATCAACTGAAAATAATCTCCTGGCAAAATTTGAAACTTCATTTTAGTCCATGGTCGTTAGGTTAATAATTTACTTTATTAAACTGCCGTAGTTGAAAATCGTTAAGTGTTAAATGAACTCACCCTGAAATGATGAAAACACCATATTATAAATGATGAAAACACCATATTATCATATCACTAATAGCAACATCATACTGTTTGCATCATGTAGACGTCGAAGCGAACGAAGTAGTTGCAGACCCGGAGCCCGCGTTTACCGAAGAAGCTCTCGCCACCGAAGCAGGAAATCAAGGCAAGCCCCGGTGCACAACCTTTTTATGAAGTTTCTCCTTCATCACTATGTGTCGTGTATGTGCATTAGATTTCTAGTAGTTGATTGAAACCCTATCTGCATATGTTTCCTTATGAAACCCTATCGGTACGTTGGTATAGGTAACCAGTGGTAGCATGCTATGCTTAGCTATACTTGTCGGTAGAAGTCGAGCAGAGTGGACGCTGCTTGCGACTGCTAGGAGTTGAATGAAACTACCTCCTGACACATGCAAAACATGGTTATGAATGATTAATGGAAGATAAAACTGGAGGGTCAAACATAGGGAAAAGGTAGAGCAGCAACTGGACTGGGGTCCAGGGGTGACCGTAGTCCTATCTAATCCGTATGGTCTGAGCCTGATCGAGCATTGAATGTACTGATCCTATATTGTGTAATAATGGGCCCAGTAAACCTACGTAACCTAGTGATTGCAAAGTCGAACCTACCCTACGGTGTCTGATCGGAGGCGATCTGGGATGGGCAGGTGTGAGAACTCCACAGAAATCGTCTGGGACGTGTATTCAGGTAGGATGTGGCATTATTAACGTAGCGTAGGAGGGAATTGACTTTGCAGGATCTGGTGTGAACGACTGCCACGTGCGGTCTGAGACACGTACGTGTCGTATGATTAGGTTATCCCTGCAGGTATAAATCGATTCAAATCGCTGTCACTCTCAGTTTATGAGTTTGATCGTGAAACGTACCACATTTACTTAAAGATGTTGAGTTATGATAATGATTGGATTATGATGATAATTATTTATATTTATTGTTTTTCTCTATTATTGTTCTGGCTAGTGCAAACTAAAGTTATGTTTTTACTAATCACTTAACTTGAGCTAAAACTTGACCAGAGTAGATTCAGTAGCGCAAGTCCTTTATGCAAGGTACCTACCCTGAGTCAGCCCGCATGTCTAAATGTCGACTGTAGACAGCCAACTTGACGCGTCAGTCTTGCCGAGCTTCTTAGAAGCTCACGCTTTGTGATACGTGGTTTTCAAGCGTCGACGTTTATGCTGACAATGGTCACTACCAGTGGGAAGAGCAGAGCCTAGACCTTGGGAGCATTCAGTGGGAGCGCTACGATCGTCACAGTGAATTTTAGATGGCTAGTAACATAGTGCTGATGGGCAAGGCACATGCTTTTACTTAGTCTACGAAAGTCAGAGTCTGTATCATATCTTATGCTTCCGCTAAACTCGTATTTGAAAGTTGTACGCCATACTATGTTTTAAGATTTCTATAATGAACCAAGATTATAATCATTTTCTCTCATCTTGTAATTATGCTGTTTTCTCGACCTATATTGTACCATGTGAATACTCGCTTCACTGAGTATCGTCCAGAAAGGATCCTGGATCAGACGAACCGTCCCTGGGTTCGGGGGCGGGTCGCCACACGAAAGCTACCCTCGGTGCCGATTCCGCGTTTCAGGCGAGAAGAGCTTGGAAGCCATGCAACGTGACGAAGCGCTTCTCAATCGGTGCGTTTGGGAGGCAATTAGCTTAATTCCAATGGAAGCGCTTCGTAAGAGGTACCAAACGGGGCCAATATAGTCTATCCTATGGAGGAATATTGTTCAGTACAAAGGTTATGCAGAAGTTATATTAGACAGCCATTAGGGTTGTTTTATCATGATTTGGTACCATCATGACATAACATGTCTTCACTACCCTCATGCAAAAGAACAAAAAGGAGTCTTTTGGTAGAGAAAATACTTCAATCAAACACAAGAGAAACCAACCATTATTTCTAAGAATCATGGAACTACGGCTCAATCTTTGATCAGGAAAAACACATTCAATCGCAAAAACAAGTTAGTGAGGCAAATTATAAGAATCAACAGAGATTGCAAAATTTGGAGAAACCAATTATCATGAAGAAATAGAGAACTCGAACTGAAAAGACATGACTACTGTCTGTCAAACAAATACTTCGTCACAGCAACAAATGAAGGTGCAAAACGAAGAACTATCTTAGTGCAAATAAGAAAAGTAAAAAGTAAAGGCGTATTTTCATCTACAATACTTGAAACTGTAAAAAAACTTCCTAAAATTCATCTATACATGTAGGATACCCAAATACCACTGCTATTTACTATGGACACTTCTTGCAAGGAAAAAACACGTCATCTGTATAATAGGATATGGATATGTTCGTCTATTACACTACACATACAATTCCATCAGTCCATGTTATACTGGATAGCACAAAGTGTACATACATTACGTAGGCACTTCAAAGCTATTTGAGGTAACATGCGTTGTTGAGTGCCCATATTGGAAATACGTGACAAAGACCTATTCAGCCACCTAGCTGATGCAAAATATTCCTACAGCCAGTTACTAAAATTTATTCAGCACTTACCACCGTATAATGGCCCAAATGCGAGAAATCTGTGAAACTAAGTATGTTGTTACAAATGAATCGGCAACCAACTAAGCCAAATATAGATAATTCTAGAAGTATAGAGCAATGCAATGAGAGAGTGTCTTCAGAAAACTTCATAACAGGAGGAATCTTAGTTAATACTTAATGTTAACAAATTGCAATTATCATAACAACTGGTCATCCAAAATTATAGAAATTATATGTAAGACTAAGAGCATTTGCGGATGTACAACGCTAGAGAATGCATGAGCTGAAATGACAGACATATTAAAAAAGGATGATAAGGACACTACCTGCACTCACAAGGTAGCCATGGGCAAACATGGAGACGAACTACAAGAGGCATATGTTTGATACAGGATCTCACATTGCACGTAGACAAATCTTGGTTGATGATCTTAGATTGTATAGAGAACAATAGTATACTGGCCTCCCAAAAAATACAGGTAGAAACCCCAAATCCTCAAAGTCAATCACGATGAATCCATAACCTATGAGGTTGCATCCAAGAATGATTCTGATGTTGCTTCAAGCACCATGTAAGGAATTTTCGTTCCTGACTATGTTATCCTCAAGTATATTTCCCACAGATTGTTACATTGACCTCTCATGACAATACAACATTGATATACTTGAACTATACAGAATGTGAACCTGGTTCCACAGGCCGCATGATTGGAAAAGGATGGGCTTCTGTATTGAATACATACTTATCTAGTGGAAGAGTATTGCTTTCATCAAAAAGTAAATACAAGTATTTCAATGTCTCTCCAAGGAAGAAAGTTTCCATTTTGTCTCTCTTTCGAGGAGGCAGACAAGTGACATCATCCAGCGAAGTGTAACCTCCAGAATCCACTTTTGTGTACTTCTCAAAAGACTTAAAGATCTGCCAACCCCACTCCCTATACCTATTCAGAAATAAGGCAGAAAAGGATAAGTCAACAGCAACATGTTCTTGTAAAACCAGCAACTTTAATATCAACATCGCAAAAATCTTACTTGGGGTCCTCTGTGATTCTATACAAAACAAACAGAGATTCCACAGTCTCTGGCCGTAAAAGATTGTGGCGATCAAGTGGTTTTATTATGATGTCATTGACATATTTTGAGCTTTTGTTTCCACCATCAGGTCCCTCTTCAGAATTACCCTACAGAAACCACATATCATTATTTCACAAAATATTTGTAAGAAACATAGAAGGTAACATAGATCAGAGTAAGGAGTATCATAGGATATTCCCTCAGTGGCTCACTGACATTTTACCTCGATGTGGAAATATGCAATTTCAGGAGAAAGTCCCGTAGAAGTCACAAAGTACATCTCGACACATGTTTTGGCTAAATCTTCAGCAAGCTGGAGATTTTCCACATCTTCATCAGTTAACAAACTACTTTCGAGAGCCTTTTTCTTGGTTAAACCCTTAGTTGCACCGAGGGCAAGGGTACCAGGAAGGAAACACACCTGTCAAATAAAGACATCATATAACTCGTGAACAAGTATTGAACACTAAGAGTGTTTAAATATTAAGGATGACAAACTTCTAATCCAATTCAAAAAGAATATTGGTACGATGAGCTGCATACCAGGTGATCCATTTTTGGACTAAAACCACCATTTCGCCCATAAGGAAGCTCCCCAACAAATACCAAGCCATTTGGAACAGTTTTTCGAACAAGAAGGTGCTTTACACCTCTCATTGCTTTGGTATACATTTCAAATAGATACTCCAATCTACTGCCACGATGTTCTTCTTGCTGAACCCATACTTTTAACAGATATTCATAGTAACTGTCACCACGAGATCCCAATCGAATATTTTCACCACTGAATTGACCCGAGTGGGGACTGCATATAAGAACACGGATGAGAACATAAGCATTTCCCATAACTCTTAATGTTTCTGAAGCCAAGAAAATGCAATGGAATAAGATGGCAAGTACCTGAAAACTAAAGAAGGGTCCGAACTGTACATACCTAATGTAAATAGGCACCAAGCCCTCCACTGTCGGTAGAGTTCGCATATGCTCTAAAACCTTCATTGCCTCCATGTCATACTTTGGATCCGCTGATATTTTGCTTAGGTAACTGAACTCCAGTTGCAATGTTGATGCCTCAGAGGTACTGCTTAAGCCATCAGGCGCTGCATGTGCAGTGCGATCACGAAGAACAACATCACTTAAAGGTACAGCTGTTGGGCTTGATGTAAATGCTAATAACAATCTGTCTGCTAAATCCTTTGAAATTTCCAAAAGTCGCTCAGGGTTGGCCCTTTTATGTGTTATTGGTATCCCAGAATCACCTGCCGCAGCATGATCACCACCACTCAAGTGATATGCACTAAGAAGTCCTCCCAAAACACGGATAGTAGTTTCAAACAAATTAACCTGCCCTTTCTCGCTGATTCTTTTCATTAGGTTGTCTTCAATCCACTTTGATGCTTCAGAAACAATATCATCAGCACCCATTATTATAGCAGTGTCCAAGGAATCAACAACTGTGGCACCTAGACCACCTAATCCATCTACGCCTTTGTGGCTTAATGGCATAAGCTCATCATAACCCATTGCATAATTTCGGTAACCAGACCATGCATGTTCAAATGCTTCTTTAACTTTCTTCTGCCTGGATGCCCACTCAGATGGATGAAGCCGCTGAAGTGAATTATTTTTGTAGATTTCATTTGGAGAGAGACGCGGAGGTAGCCTTGGTGGTTTTCTCCATAATGTGCGAATGTTGGGAGCTTTTCTAACTTGTTTGTTCTGTACTTCTTTGTCATTGATCTGGCCAGATACAAAACCATATGGGCTTTTCTGTACAAGTAAGTACATCAAGCCAAAAACCATCAACAGGCTCAAGAATTTGCCAACAGTAAATTTTCCACATTGATATTTGCCACTATTTGTAGCCAGAGCCTGTATAAAAATCTAAATAGTAGAAGAACCCAGAGGCAGGAATTAGTGAGACCATAACATATGGTATTTGAATAATCAACCTTAATAGGTTTAAAGGGGTATCAGACAAATTATGCAGCTCATCTCACACATGAAAAGTAGTACTGCATTTTCTAGAAGGAGATTACTGTGCAGAACATTATAACATCACATGTACAGTGGTAAGGCAACTAACTGCTCGAGTTAAAAATTCAGTGAACCAGTGTTTTTTAACTAGGAACCCAAAAGATCAAATACGTGTTTGAATAAATATTAAAAATAGGGATCATCTACTTTTCAATCCGTTGAACATTCAGTCCATTGTGCTTATAGAAGAAAAACGAGGTAGCACGTAACTACGTGCATGCAAGCATCCGCATATAAAGGCACCGACTGAAACGGATTATGGTTTCAGCCGACTGAAATTTGGGATTGCTGTTAAAAATAATGCATCAGGATGAATATTGCAAATTTTAGGAGCATTTAGTCAGACAAACAAGCTCAGTGTTGCAGATTAACAGAACAAGGCGTTATTGAAACCATAATGTGGGTACAATGATCGACAAATGTTTTGTCCATCCACAATTTCGTATCAATGTGGGCAGCTGAGATCATACAGGGCCATACTAACTTAGTGACAACTTTTGGTTCTCCAAGAAATCCAAGCCTCATGCCGAGAAAACTATTAGATCTCGTGCACGCCCTCAAGAAACTCGAAGCAACCTAAACCAGCAACGTCAAAGATCGAGACAAACCAGGATAAATTCAAGAGCCACTAAACGGCAGATTCAAAGCTACCGACTCCTCTCATCCAGACCGACTTTGTCACGGCCCATCACTCCCAAACGTTATCAAATTGTGTTCCTCCTCAGTACCGCAGGCACGGGTTCAAGATTACTGGGGTCATCGCGACAGAAAATCAAGCTACGCCTAGCCTAGAGAACGGAAAAAGAACTGTCTTTGGTAAAGCAATAGCGACTGGATCGAGAGTAGAGGCGACACCTTGAGGCGAGATCGGTGGCGGAACTTGGCGTTGTTGTAGGCGCCGGCGTCCACATCGCGCATCGAGTAGGGGAGGGGGCCCGAGCAGCCGCTCATCCGCGCGGGAGCTGGCCACTGCGGGGAAGGGATTTCTGGAAGCTTCTGGAAAGAGGGGCGCCGTTTCACTCTGTCGCGCGCGAGATCCGGCGCGGGCGAAGGAGGAGCGCGGAGGGGGAGCGACCGAGGGACGGAGAACCGGAGTCAGGCTTTTGCGGTTTGTTGCATCTTGCATGCTGCTTCCGTTTATTTGACTTATACAATTAGGGCTGATTAGACCTGCCATGCTAAGTCGCGCTCGCCAGTAAAATTATAATAAATTTAAATAAAGGTAATAAAGGTTATATAGGTATTTAAAGGAAAATAAAAAATAAAAAAGGATTAATTGCAAAAATCCACCCACAAGCTCCTCCTAGTTTGATATTCCCCTCATAAAATGATTTGTGGCAAAAACCCACCCACCCACAAGTTTTAACCAAAATCTCCCCCCCAACGCATTCATCTCACATGTATTTTTTAATAATTTATTAAATAAAATTTAAATTTTTATAGACAATTCAAAATGTTTATTTTTAAAAAATATTCAAAATATTTATTAGATTTAAATTCTTCAAGAACATTTGATTTTTATGAGGCAATTCAAAACTATTTAAATTCAAATTTGAGAATTTCCTATAAGTATTGTGATTTAACATTTCAAAATTCAAAAGTATTTCAAAATTTTCCAATAAATATTCAAATTTGAAACGTTTTATTTCCATGAACCTTTCCAATCTAAAATTTTGAATATTTTAAATTGTACCACAAAAATCATGTTACTGTATATTTGAAATCAAATAATATTTTCAATATTTTTTGAATTTTTATGAAAATTTAAATCTTACTTAATAAATTATTAGAAAATATATGTGAGACGAGTGGGTGAGGGGAGATTTTGTCTAAAACTCGTGGGTGGGTGGGTTTTTGCCACAAATCATCTTATAGAGATGAATATCAAACTAGATAGAGCTTATATATGAAATTTTGCAATTAAGCCTAAAAATAAAGACATCTTAGGCAACTAATTTTTTCAAGAAAAAACTATAAGATCAAGAGTAGAAGGTGTTAAATTTAAAAAATAGAACATATTACAAAAATTTGAGGGTATTAAAATCTCTACTCTCTACTATTAATTAATGATGTAATGATCGTCTGTGCACTTCTTATTCCACCGACCCTTCAACCACGCGTTCAGAGTTGGTCTGCAGTACGATAACAAAAAAGCTGGTAAAAGTCCGGGTCCACTACGGGCACACGCCTATATAAAAGCCCCTAGTTACAGCGAAAAGCCGTAATAGCGCATGCTCCAACACTATCGCAGACAAGAGGCGCGTTGTAGGGGGCGTCTCCTCGACAAGCTCACAGATCTGGTGCGAGCGCTGCATGCAGGAAAGAAGCAATGGTGCATGAGAGACGTCTGCGAGCCATGGTGTTGCCTCGCGGTGCAAAGCTTCAAGAGCAGCACAGGCTGAAAGCTTTAGAGAGAAGGAGATAGACATGGACGAGAGGTAGGCGACGGTCTGAGGGGAACCGAATGAATAGGCTTTGCTTTGGCCACTGGAAAAATTTTCTCACCGGGACCCACCAACACGAGCTTACTCTGTTTTTTAAGTGCAAGACCCATGTTGTAAGTATTCCTAAAATTGTTATTTCGCCCCAACTGATGTATAGTCATACTTTTCTTAAAAAAATTAATTCTATATCTCTATCTCTACCACTTAATAATTTTGTTGTGGACGTGATGTTCATGACGTGAAGTTACCTTGTGAAATTACCAGACCAAACTTCGTATAGCCCGGAAGTCGTGCGTAGTAGTCCATTTTGAGTCGAATTATGAATCGTACAAAAGTCCAGTTCGATTGAATTAAGGATCATATGTGAGACTCGAATTAAAGATCATACGTGAGACGGAAAGTCTACTTTGAATTAAGAGTTGTATGTGAGACGGAGAGTTCATTTCAAAAATATGAGCAAGAGTCAACTTTAACTTAAGGATTGTACATGAGTAAGAGTCTATTCTTTTAAAGAGAACTATGCAAATAACCAAAAAAAGTTATGGAGAAAAACCTGATGTGCAAGAAATAGAATGTTGTATCTTGACGCCAAATTTAAAGTTGTAATGCATCTTCTGAGATTTTTTGTTCTAAATAGTTCATTTTCCTCTTGGTATGTCTCATAGGTAAATTTCATAATTCACGGTGCCTAGGAGACAAATAAAATTGAGAAGAAGATAAATACGGGATTGAAGGATGTGGAGCAGAAAAATAACTCAAATAATGTTTGATTTGGAGCAAGTAAAAATATGATGAGAGTTACCAGCTGAAATCTACGAACAAATATAAGTGAAATGATATAGGATGTAACAAGATAGCGAAAGAGTGATAGAGAAAGGTTGATGCGTCGATGTTTTTCCGAGGTATCGGAGGATGGCGCCTCTCCTAGTACTCGTTAGACCACTCTCGTCGGAGTCCCGGTCCCTCCCACCGTTCCCAAAATGGTATCACCTAAGGTGCGCTCCATTCCTCGAGTGAAGACAAGAACGTCCTCCGCCATCCCGAACAGCACCTTGTTACCTGGTGATAAGCCTCCTAGCTCGGGTGCTCTCTCTTGATTGATGGGAACAGGGTCCCGATCTTCCTACAGGTTCAGATAATCAACGATTTAGGCGGAGTCGCGACACAAATCGATTTGGCTTCCAAACAGCATGTTCCGAACCCCACAATCGCAGTACCACGTCTCCTCTGGTTATCACCCGCACGAACATGGATGACCTCGCTGAGAAGGCTAGCCTTTGCCTGCGAATCGAAGAACACAACCAAGAACGAAGTAGAAAGCAACCAAATTGCAGATGAAGATTAAACCCACAAAATTGGGGTCTCACAAACAGATGAAATGGCGACGTTGTTTTTAACAAGAATAACCTAAGCAAAACCCAAACCCTAATGGTGGGACAGCTGGATATAAAGGAATTGGGGACGTGCAAATTCCTTGGACACAACCTAATGGACTCTAACTCAGTACAAGGCCAATCGTCCCAAAGTCAGTGTCGCAGCACCCTGATAGATTCTGTACTATCCAATGTTTTGATGATTCCCGTGGACTCTGAAGGAATTTGGACGTGGGATCAGTTCCGTTGGAAAGATAATTCCGTCCTATTTGCATGAAGTGGTAGATCACCTAAAACGGAGTCCATATGCGACCGAGACGTCCATTTTAGTGTAGATTGCTCCTAGACTCCAAATTAGATTGGAAGTCGATGTGGGTTGGGCCTCCAACTTGGTTTGGACGTCCGTGGCCAACTCCAAGTTGGTCTCCTGTTGTTTCTCTATCTTCTCCATGATTCCTAATTAGCATAAAATCATTAGGTAGTAATCTATCCTCGAGAATGTGTAAAGGAGTACTAAGGAACGAGCTCACCTCTATATTAAGTTGTCGGGCGCGAGCTCTAGTGATTGGACCTTCATGTGTAACAGCGGACTAACCTCGAAGTCAGGAGACAACTCAAGCTTATAGACATTATCGTTAATCTTCTCTAAAATCTTAAAAGGAACCGCAGCTTGAGGCATCAATTTAGACTTTCTCAAATCAGGAAACCTATCCTTTCTCAAGTGCAACTAAACAAGATCACCCGGTTCAAGTTTTAATTCTTTCCTACCTTTGTTACCAGCTATCCTATATTTTTTATTTATTTTTTTAATAATTTTTTTAGTTTGAGCGTGCAACTGGAAAAGAAAATCACCACGCTCTTGAGCATCATTATTCACTCTCTCGCTAGTAGGTAAAGGTAAAATATTAATAGGAGTGCGAGGGTTGAAGCCATACACTACCTGAAAAGGACTTTACCTTAGTGGTGGAGTGTTCCACGCGATTGTAAGTGAACTTCACATGGGTCAAACATTCTTCCCACATCTTCAAATTATTTTTCAGGATTGCTCGCAACATGATGGACAAGATGCGGTTCACCATCTCCATTTGGCCATCAGTTTGTGGATGACATGTTGTAGAAAATAGGAGCTTGGTACTCAACTTACTCCATAAAGTGCGCCAAAAATGACTTAGGAACTTAGCATCATGATCTGAAACAAGAGTAGATGGCACACCATGCAAACGAACTATCTCTTTGAAAAAGAGATTAGCAATATGAGTAGCATCATCGGTTTTTTGACATGATATAAAGTGTGCCATCTTAGAAAAATGATACACAACAACAAAAACGCTATCCCTCCCCCTCTTTGTCCTAGGCAGTCCTAAAACAAAATCCATTTAAATATCCATCTAAGGAATAGAATGAACAGGAAGGGGCATGTATAGACCATGTGAATTCAAACGAGACTTAGCTTTTTGACATGTAGTGCATCACGCAACAAAGCGCTCGACGTCTTGTCTCATCTTTGGCCAAAAGAAGTACGTGGCCAAAACATCCTCCGTCTTTTTAGCACCAAAGTATCCCATCAAACCACCTCCATGCGCCTCTTGTAACAATAAAAGACGAATCGATTCAACTGGAATACATAGGCGGTTAGCTCTAAACAAGAACCCATCATTCAGCACATATTTGTTCCACGAATGGCCTTTATTACAGTGCAGCAACACATCTTTAAAATCAGCATCCAAAGCATATTGTTGTTTAATGGATTCGAGGCCAAAAATGCGACAATCAAGTTGAGAAAACATGGTATAGCGTCTAGATAAATCATCAGCGATAACATTATCCTTCCCTTTCTTGTGTTTTATGATATAAGGAAAAGATTCAATAAATTCCACCCACTTAGCATGTCTACGATTCAGATTTGTTTGACTATGAATATGCTTAAGTGATCCATGATCAGAATGGATGACAAATTCTTTAGGCCATAATAATGTTGCCACGATTCTTTAGGCCATAAATAATGTTGCCACAACTCTAAAGAACGGACAAGAGCATACAATTCTTAATTATACGTAGAATAATTAAAAGGAGGACCATTTAACATCTCACTAAAATATGCAACAGGTTTTCCTTCCTGCATAAGACACCACCAATTCCAATTCCACTAGCATCACATTCGAGCTCAAAAGTCTTATCAAAATCCGGAAGTTGGAGCAATGATGCGTGTGTAAGCTTGTCCTTCAAAAGAGAAAAGGACTCCTCCTGCGATGGCCCCCAATGGAAAGCAACACCCTTCATTATCAACTCAATCAGCGACGTGGAGATGGTGCTGAATTTCTTGACAAAACGGCGATAAAATCCCGCTAGGTCAATGTTGGTATTTCTTACGTCATTACTAAGTTTTGTCCAAAGATAATCCATAGCAACGACGCCAAAAATATTTACATTGGTATTCTAATGTTTATAGAAAAATCCGCAAGCGCATGGAGTACCGCTGTAGCATTTCACCTTGGATAATCCAAGGTATCGTATTTATTTTCCCCAGGCAGGATGCTTAACAGGAATAATACATATGAAGCATGGTACTAATTCACTCATACTAAGATATCATATACTCATGCAGGGGTAAACACAAGATAAATATAGGTAGTGCGACACTAAGAAGAGGATTTACAAGTAATTATAACAGCGGAATAGAACTAATCTAAGACTAATTTAAGGACTCATTATATTCCTATACATTTATTTATACTAGTATACATATATGTTCTATGCTAGCAAGGGATCAAAGCAGGGACATATCAGGGCAACGGTTTACTCCCAATCCATAGAAAAGACTCCGGCAATTATACACCTCTAACCCTACGACCAGACGTTGGGGATTACAAAGTACGAACAATGCTATCATTTCAAGCTGCCTACCCCTAGCTCCGTGGGTCGCACGACATCCAAGGATATTTAATCTAAGCACTACGCTTACATGTCTAAATATTACTCTAGCCGCCCGACGGACCTTAGTCCTTCGACTAGAGCATACTCTAATGAGCACAGTGGAACCAATGCCAAAGCAATGATCAACTACACTAAGCATATACAATATATACATGGCTACATATACATCTATACTTAAGACTATGACTAGCATACTAGTATACTAAAAAAAACCACTACCATAAATCCTAAGTATATTCATGACAAGCATAAGGATAATAATTAACACTCAAACCATATAAAGAACAATGCATAGAAATATATTGCATTGATATATCATAAAGTCTGACGCGGACCCGCCCCAGAAACCATGGTCCGGGACGGATCGTGCCTCTTGCCAGGATCCTGTTGGACAATGGACGAAGCAAGCATACACATTGCACAACACAGGCAGGATAAACAGTAATTTTTTACAGAGAGAGAAGATTTAGTACAACAGGGTTTCATAATTTCAAATTATGTCTTACATTATCAGAGTACGAATAAAGTTGGAAACATAGATACAACGGAAGACTTAACGGGATACAGACTCCGGCTCTCATAAGTAAGCAAAAATGGGCCTTGCCCAATGGCACGATACTACTAGCCACACAATATTACTGCGGCGATTCACACGCTCCCACTGGAGGTTCTCGAACTATGGACGAGATTCTTCCCACTGGGTGCCCTCATCCTGGTTATACACGCCGGCGCCAGAAAACCACGTATTCGCAAAGCGTGAGTTTCTAAGAAGCTCAACCAGACTGATCCGTCAAATTGGCTAGCTACAGTAAACACCTAGACATGTTGGCTGACTCAGGGGTGTGTTTACCTTGCAAAAAGTTCCCGCTTTACCTGAACTAATCTTGGTCAAGTTTTAGCTCAGGTTAAGTGTTTAGGATGATAACTTTAGTTTGCACTGCTCTAGACAATCATAATAGAACAAAAGATAATAACCATCAAATGTCAGTCATCACCCTTAGGACTCTTTCTCTTAATGTATGTGACAGAGAGTTCAAGCAAACTCATAGCTGAGTGCAACAGCGATTCGAATCGATTTTTACACCTCTGCAGGATTAACCTGATCATACGACACGTGCGCGTCCCAAACCGCACGTGTGTAACTGTCACGTCCCAAAAGTTGCAAAACTTTAATTCATTTGAATTTGAGCTCACAAGATTTGAATTGATTTCGACCTTTTCCGTTTTGGCTTTTGGGTTAGGGTTTTGAATTTCGTCGTTTTCGGAAACCCTAATCGACTTTCATGGGCTCTTTTGTTTTCTTCATAAAACTACCCCAATGTTTTTACATAACAATTAACTACACATTAAAATAGAATTTTGAAGATTTTATCAAAATTTTTGGAAGAAGTTTAAACCCTTTTTAAATTCCAATAAGTTTGAACCAAGTTGACAATTCATAAACTTTTAGGTGCTGAATCAGGGGATCTTTCTAAAAGAACAGTTGTTCCAAATAATTCACTTAGCTCACACAAAAAGTTTCAAAAACTTTTGAACTCGGGAGCTAGGGTTTTCAGTTGACTCTAGTGAAGGGAGTTGGAATAATTAAAAGTTGAAACTGAAAACTACTGTACTGTGCTACAGTAGCACCGCACGACAGTAGCGCCGCCCATGTCGTTCTTTGCCACGATTGCCGCCCGAGCAGCGCCGCGCCTTCACTCCTCCGTGGCATTGAATTACGGCAATAGGTTTCCTCCCTCTTCCTCTCTCCTCCCTCCCTTTCTCTCTATCTAGGCGCCATCAACTTTCCTGTGCCGCACGTCGTCTTCAAGGCGGTAGCCGCCGCCTAGCTGCCTCCCACACCCCATTGCCGGCTCCCTGCCCAATCCGTGGTCGCCCTGTTCTCTCTCTCCCTTGTTCCTCTCCTTCGAGTATAAATCCAAGCCGCCAGCACACCTTTCCCTTCTTCCTCCCCTGCTTTCTTCTTCCTCTGCCGAGCGCCGCCACTGCCATAGCCGACCGCCGCCGCCACCTCCACGACGCCAGCACGCTCCGACAGCTTCCAGGCCGCTCCACCGTGCCCGGAAGGTCCCTCTCCACTCCCTGAAGCTCTCCAACCACCAAGAGCCCCAGCAATACTGCCATCTCTCCAGAACGCCACCGCCCCTCTTTTCGGCCGAACACCTCACCGGCGGCCACAATTCTTCGAAATTCGTCGTCGCGGTACCATGATTCTCCAATTCCTTTCACCGGCTTCTTGCTCTAGTACTTGCGCACCCAATTGATGAGGTTATGTCTGCAGTTCATCACCGTTGACGAAGAACGCCACGCGCCACCCCCTCGGCCGCCATTAACACCGCTTCGGAGCTCACGTCGACGACCACCTTGCACTCTTCCCCGTGGACTTAATCCTCTTCAAATCAGTGTATTGGCTCACGGTGATGCTCCACACCACCCCCTTCCTGCCCTAACCCTCTTCACCAGCGAGAAATCTCACCGGAGCAGCCGCCCCTGCTGTTTTCCCCTGTTCTGTGCCACTGTTCCATTAATTCCTCCAGTTTCCTTAATTAGCTAGAAGTTGTAAAATGTGTAAAAAACAGTGGAAAAATCCAAAAATGCCAAGCCTAATTTTATTTGAATCCTTGAAAAATGAAATAATTTTCTGTTAAAGAACTTTTTCAAAAATGTCCCTGGAGTTTCCTCAATAATTCATTTAAATATTTCTGTTTTTTGATTTAGTTGAAGTTCCAGAAGGTTTTTAGGCTTGATTTTTGAACCATAATTTTATCTTGGCATGTTACATCTTCTTCATTTTTACTAGAATTTTTCATGGACATTCGTGCATGTATGTCATTGTTAATATCCCCAAAACCCTAGATTATTTACCTTTGTCTAAAGTACATTAGGCAAGTCGCCCAAAAGCCCAAGACCTTTAATAAAAATTTTAGTTTAGATGTTCAGTAGTATATCTATAAAGTTTCATGATTTTTGCATAAGTTTTAGTACATGTTTCTGATTTTATAAGTTTGGAAAGCAGAACATTGTTTGATTTTTAATAAATTCTTAGAAGCTCAACTTGACCCCAACCCATAGCTAAAAGTTTTAGTTTAGAGCCTACTTTAAACCAAAAATGGTCCCATGCCTGTAAGTTAACTTTGAATTTCACCAGAAAAGTCGTTACGACCTGTACGGCACCGTTACGGTATTCCCGATGTCGTAAACGGGCAACGACCATCGGAGGGCTTGTGTTCCTGCTAACGCGAGTCAAAACCACTCAAACTTAGTCTTGTAGTAACCCAAGCCACTTAGTAAAGTCAGTACATGTGATGTGTTTTGGGATTTTTTCCTGGAGACGACATCCGTGTGCCACCCGATATCGGAACCGGGAAAACCCGTAACCGGAATCGGTAAAACTATTTTGGCCATAACTTGAGCTGTAGAACTCCGATTGACGTCGTTCTTTCTGTATTGTGTTCATAGACTCAGTAGCTACCTCTCTGCATCATGTTGCATCATTTGTGCATCATGGCATCATGACATGCATCTCATATCGACGCTTTTTTGATTTATAGAATACGATCCGCCAGAGTGACGCGGGTGCTGCTACGGGGGAAGCACCAGAGGTTGATCCAGCTGCTGAGGAAGACACCACCGTCGTTTTTGAAGGCAAGCACCTCATATTGCTACCCTAAGTAATTTACTTAATGATTAATATGAATGCTTACGTATAGGACTGCATTAAGTCGGGCATAGTGATAAAGTCGGGAACACCTATTATTGTTGCATGTACCCCTCCTTGGTATTGAATACGTCGCCTTGACAACCTGGGTAGAGTGTCTTAGTTCGATTCACGAAATGCTTAGCCATGTTTAGATAACACGGTAGAAGTCAAGTGGTAAGTCCCACTCGCATGTATAGGAACCACCTTGATTACTTATGGGCTTGTGGCGAGTTCATATGTTGGTAAGAGTTGAAATTAAAAACTGATATCGGGACGGTGGGATAGGAGTGCAGCAAGACATGGAGGTCTTGTGTGCCGTAGGCCCCGTCTGGGTTGACCTAGGAACCGGCCGTGTTATTCTTGGCCTGAGCACTTTCCGTTCATACCACATGTCCGATATAATGGTAAGACAAGCTGAGTATCTCACTGCGTACCAATGTTTGGCCGATGACTGCACGGTGTGTGGAACGAGGGATTCATGGGTGCCTGCGAGGCCGTGGTACTCGGCACCGTGTGGATTTTCCAACCGTGTGGGCACGAGTGTGAAAAAGGTTGACATGAGTACCCCCTCGTGTAACTTTAGCAGGTTGCATGAGTCGTATGGTCCTCAGTCGTGTGGGTACAGTTGGACTCCCCTGCAGGGTGTAAAATCGGTTCGAATCCGCCGCGATCTTGGTTATGATCAAGCTCAGTGTCCTTTGGCTAATATCGTAGAGTTGTCACACAACATGTTGGGAATTGGAATATGGGTATTGGTATCCATGGTTCGGATGGAACATGGATGATGGTATGTACATGGTTTATGGTTACAGGGTACTTAGGGATTGGGTTTAATAGAAGTTCATGCCCGCAAGAGTCCCTTTTACTTTATGCTTATTCACATAGGCTTAGTTCCTGCTTTAAGCAATTGAGTCCATTCCTATACCTTATACCTTGCTAAAGCCTCATTGCATTATCCTTGGAGTCGGGAACTAATTCCCACAACAGGGTAAGACTTGCGAGTACCTTCGTACTCAACATTTGTTGTTTAAGTTTTTGCAGGTGAGGATGAGTTGGTCTTTTGCTACTTTGTCTCCGCCGATGCCGGCGAGGGTGAGGCGTAGTCAAGACTTTCGAGTGACCGTGATTCGTGATGTTCGTGGGCTGGGTATTGTAATCTTTTGCTGTTTCTTTGCTGCTACCGCTGCAACTATCGTATTCCTTAGAATTGCTTCCGCTCTTTAATTTGTTAGTTTCAAGACTTCTGATGAACCTTGGTATGTAAGAATATTTTAAATTAATGTTATTAAATTTATGTGATCTATGTGATGTACCACCTGTACGTTGCCGACGTGCTTGGATCTTGGGCGTTGCTTGAGAAGCATGTCGGGGGACTGCCGGGTTTATATTCTCTTTTTATCGGGTTGAGTTCTCGCATACCATACGTGGGCCGCGAGTCAACTTGGTAAACTTGAATGTAAATTGGTCAGGTCTCTCACAGTAACGTCTCGCCTCCTCGAGGCCGGGCCCGCTTACATCAGGTAGCTTTTTATAGGACATAGGCTGGCCTCACAGACCAACACAAGTCTTTTCTGCGCATATTTATCCTCACCCGTGCGCACTCGAAATAACTTCTCGGTCGGTCACCCATCCTGAAATTGCTCCAGACCAAGCACGCTTAACCTCGGAGGTTTTCGGAACTAGACTACCGGAAAAGAAGTTGCAACTTGTTGATATGAGTATCCTATTAATCCTATTAAGCCCTGGATCGGGGTGTCACAACGTGGCAACCGTTCACACTAGATTCTGCAAAGTCAATTCCCTCCTACGCCTGCCTTAGTAGCGCCGCATCCCACCAGAATGGTTTCTGCGGAGTTCCCACGACTGCCCATCCCAGATCTCCTCCGAATCATACACCATAAGGCAGGTTCGACTTTGCATTTACTAGGCTACGTAGGTTTACTGGGCCCCATTATACCCAACATATGATCAGTACATTCAATACTTGCCCAACTGTGCCACATGGATCAGACAAGACTACGGTCACCCTGGTCCCGGACCAGTTGCCGACCTACTTGTATCCTGTCTAACCCTCAATCTTTTATCTTTTCTTAATCGTCCATAGCCATGTGTAATATGTTTCTTGTGAAAGTTTCAATCAACTCCTAGCAGTTGCGAGCAGCGTCCACTCTGCTCGACTTTTACCTGTAATTGTATCTAAGCATAGCATACTGTCTCAGGGGTACCTATACCAATACATCGATAGGGTCCCTAAGGAAAACAGATGCAATTAGGGTTTCAATCAATTCCTAAAAACCTAATGCACAATCATGACCCATACTGTTTAAAAGGAAAAACTCTTAAAACTGGGTTGTGCACCGGGGCTTGCCTGGTTCTTCAGGGTTGGCGTTGACTGTTTCTTCGGGGGTTGACGACTCCGGGTCAACAGCTACTTCGTTCGCTTCAGAGTCTACATGATGCAATGAGAATTGATAAGAGTTATGATTAAATAATGTAATATCGTGTTTTTGACGCGGACCCGCCCAGAAAACCACGTCTCGGGACGGATCCGGTCTGTTGTTAAGCCAGGATCCTGTTGGGCAACGCTCGACGAAGCGAGCGTACACACGGTACAACACAGGCAGGAATAAACAGCAATAATTTACAGGGAGAGAAGTTAATACAACATTAATTGCTGGATTGTAGCCTAAGTCTTACAAGGATTCAGAGTGCGCAATAAAGTTTTAAAAATCGAAACAGCGGAAGACTCGATTGATACAGACTCCGACACTCATATATTAAGCAAAAGCATGCACCCTGCCCAAGGGCGTCATGCTACTAGCCACTTCAAGGTTACTGCGGCGACTCGCACAGTTCCCACTGGAGGTTCCCTACCTCGGAGTGAGACTCCTCCCAGTGGAAGCTATCACCCTGGTTCTGCGTGTCGGTTCCTGAAAACCACATATCGCTAACGCGTGAGCTTCTAAGAAGCTCAACAAGACTGACTCGACAAAAGGCTGACTACAGCCGACTTCTAGACATGAAGGCTGATGGGGGGGTGGGTTTCATTAGCAAAACGGACCCGCAACCTGTACTACTCTTGATCAATTTTAGCACAGGTTAAGTAGTTAAAATATAACTTTAATTAGCACTGATCTAATCAATCATAATAACAGTGCTAAGTAAATAGTAGCCATCATAATGTCAATCTTAATGCATCTCATCTTATTGCAGAAATGTGGTGCGTTTCACGAGCATGCTCACCAACTGGGAGCGACAGCGGTTCGAAACGATTTTTGTACCCTGCAGGGGAAAACCTAATCGTACGTCACGTGCGTGTCCCAGACTCGCACGTGGCAACCGTTCACACCAGTTCCTGCAACGTCAATTCCCTCCTACGTCTGCCTTAGCAGCGCCGCATCCCACCAGACAACACGTCCCAGACGGTTTCTGTGGAGTTCCCACGCTGCCCACCCCAGATCTCCTCCTAGTCAGACACCGTAGGGCAGGTTCGACGTTGCAATCACTAGGCTACGTAGGTTTACTGGGGTCCATTACACCCAGCATACGACCAGTACGTTCAACACTCGATCAGTCTCGGACCACACGGATCAGACAGGTCTACGGTCA
Organism: Oropetium thomaeum; assembly: GCA_001182835.1. NCBI lineage: Eukaryota > Viridiplantae > Streptophyta > Magnoliopsida > Poales > Poaceae > Oropetium > Oropetium thomaeum. The sequence goes on along the minus strand of LFJQ01000020.1, from coordinate 1,181,199 downwards.
CTCTAGACCCGGTCCAGTCGCCGACCTAATTGGTATCCTGTCTGACCCTCAAACTTTTATCCTTCATTAATTATCTCATCATCAGGTGTCATAATGTATCAAGTGGTAGTTTCATCCAAGATCCTACCTTTCGCGAGCAGCGTCCACTCTGCTCGACTTCTACCGGTAATAACTTGCTAAGCATAGCAACTATTTGGTCATCTATACCAACTACCGGTAGGGTTTCCTATAGGAACAAATGCATCTAAGGTTGCAATCAACTCCTAACAACTTAATGCACAAACATGACATGACCCACTGAGTTGTAAAAAGAAAATTTAAACAGGGTTGGTGCACCAGGGCTTGCCTGGCTCGTCGGCTTCGCGGTTGATCTCTTCTGCTGGAGTGGAGGAGTCGGGCTCTGCAGCTACCTCGCGTGCCTCGGAATCTACATGATGCATCTTGATTAAGAGGAGTTCACAGAAATGATAACATAAGGCTTTTATTAAGGAGTATTTGAGAGTTTCAATCGGCGACGTTTAGAAATTAGGGTTAACCCTAATTCTTCGACGCCACTGGTTTAAAAATATTCGACTTAGGGAATGGGGTTCCAAATTATTTATTTGACTTCTCACGATGTGATTTGAAATGGGTTGGATTCCCTGATTTAGGCTAAATTCAAACTTTAGATTGAGAGTTATCGACACGTTCTTCGGAGAATAATTATTTAATTAAACTACGGTTATTAATCTTAGGGTTGAAAATGAAAATTTTAGTTGCACTAAAATTTTATTTTTACTGGATAGTGCTCTCTGAATTATGAATTTTGAAATTGGGTTGAGGCTTAGATTAATTTTCTAGATTTTATAAAAATTCAACAAAGTTTCTGATATTTAAAATGGTAAAATCAGAAACAATTATTAAACCTTGAAATAAAATTTTGAATTCCTATGTAATCACTCATGAGTATCAAAACTAAAGTTCTGTTTTTGGGTTCAACCTTTTGGAGTACTTTTATAATGTATGTTAGAAAAAGGTAAATTAGTTAGGCAGAATGGAGTATCTTGAATAGGTTACATGTAATTCTGTTGTCCTAAAATCCTGGTAAAATTCCAGAGGATGCCTACTGTCATGCCACACTTGTAGATCAAATTTGAGCCCTAGCATTGCTCTACAATTTGAATTAAAATTCAGAAACAGAAAGGATTGTTCTAAATATTCCTAAAAATACTAGGTCATTTAGGAAAAAGTATTTTAACATAAAATTAGTGCATCTCATGAGGATTCTAACAAATTTTAGTTTGGAATTTTTTGAGGTTTCTGTGATTTGTTTGGTATTTTACAAGACAGGATAATATTGGAGGAAAATAGAATTGAAACAGTGCCTAGGGCAGAACAGGGGAGCTGAGCTCCGACGAGCTACGGCGGCCGATTCGGTCAAAAGTAGTGGTCGGCTGTGCTCGATCCTTGGCCCTACACCATCTACAAGCTATGACGAAGCCCGGCACTACGACAACGGTGAGGTTCCACCATCGGAGAGGGGTGCTCACCGTGGGGGTCGGCGGCGGCTGCGGCGAGGAGGAGTTCCCGACGAGATGAGCTAAATTCCGGAGGGAGGAGAGCGCCGTGAGCTGCACAAGCACTTGACAAGTGAGTTGGGAAAGGCGAGGAGCGCGGAAAAGGGCCAGAGCAAGGGGCTCACCGTGAGCCTGCTCCGCTCGGCAATGGCGGGTGGCGGCGGTGAACGTTCCCGACGAATGGGTGGCTTGGAATGTCGCTCGATGTAACAGGAGCTGTGTTAGGACAAGAGGGAGAGGTTAGGTTCAGTGATAACGGTGGAGGATAGCCGGTAGAGTTGACTCACCGAATGACCCCCGTCGGCAATGGCGGGCGGCGGTGGCCGAGCAAGGGAAACAGCGATTTCGTGTCGAGGCAGTGAAATTGGGTGTGGGGAAGGAAGTATGGGGGCTCGGAGTATCCCTTTAAGGTGTCGGGGAGAGAAACGGAGAGGGAAACAGAGAGGGTGGCGGGATTGGGCCGTCAGGGCGGTGGCGTGCCGCAGGCGCTCTGTCGCGCGGGGAGGAGCGACGAGAGAGTGAGAGAGAGAGGGGAAGGAGGGAGGAGGAGATCGAATTGCAAGATCCTGTCGGAGGCTTGAATGCGGGACGCCGGGATGTGACCCCGGCCGGCGGGAGCGGGGCGCTGCCGCTCGGCGGATTGGCCGCGTCGGGCGGCCGCACTGTAGCTCGTCAGGCTATTTTCAAATTTCACTGAATTGCTACAAGTCCTGCTGGTTTCAATTGAAAACCCCACCTCCTCAGCTCAGAAAATTTTGAAAATTTTTGTGCATGCTCAGGGATTTATTTGGAACACTTTTTATTTAAGGTTCGAGTTCTGAATCAGCTCCCAAAATTTCTTGAATTTTTGAGTCCTCTTTAGTTTGTGTGAATTTTAAAAGGGTTTAAACCTTATCTAAAAATCTTGAGTAAATTTCCAAAATTCCATTTTGAGGTGAACTTAATTGTTATGCAAAAATATAGCTAGGGTGTTGTGGGAAATTTGGTAGGTCACTCACTAGGGTTTAATTCCTGCCCGAAGGATTAAGTTTTCGACACTGTGGGTGGAAACCTTCCGAACTTGGTAATCGTGTTCTGTGGATTATCAAAGTTTTTGTAGAGTTTCTTTGGGGTATTTTAAACAACATTGCACTTACTCCCATTGTTGGTTTTGCTTTTAGGTGTGAAATGTTGTCGATTAGGGTTTTAAGTAGCCGATTTAGGCCCTGGTGAGACCTGGGGCGTCACAGCCTCCCCCCCTAAAAGAAATCGCGTCCCGAGATTTAAGCAGAGGGTTAGGGTAGGCATAGGTACCTATGGGGCTGGGAGTAGTTCGGGGTAGTGGGATCGAAGAAACTCTGCCGACTCCCATGTGGCCTCGTCTTCCGTGTGGTTGCTCCACAGAACCTTGTAAAACTTGAGTGTCCGTCTTCTAGTAACTCGCTCTTTTTCATCTAGTATCTTAATTGGACGCTCTGGGTAAGTTAAGTCTGGTTGCAACTCTTGCGCTTCTGGAATCACTTGATCTACGGGTGCCTTCAGACACTTCTTCAATTGTGAGACATGGAAGACGTTGTGTATCCCCGATAATCCTTCTGGCAGCTTCACTTGATATGCCACTGGTCCACTTTCGGCCGTGATAGGATACGGACCTATATACTGAGGTGCTAACTTGCCTCTGATCCCGAATCGTTGAACTCCCTTCATGGGTGAGACTCGTAGGTAAACGTAGTCTCCTACCTCGAACCTTAATGGTCTGTGCCTTCGATCTGCATAGCTTTTCTGCCTCGACTTGGCGGCCTTCAAATTGGCTTGAATGACTCGTACTTTCTCTTCGGCTTGCTGCACTAGATCTGGTCCCAAAATAATTCTTTCACCTGCTTCCGACCAGTTGAGTGGCGTCCTGCAACTACGGCCGTAAAGTGCTTCAAAAGGTGACATCTTGATGCTGGCTTGATAGCTATTGTTGTACGAGAACTCTGCTAAGGACAGATAAGTGTCCCATCCTTTTCCATGTTCCAAGACGCAAGCTCGAAGCATGTCTTCAAGTATTTGGTTTACCCTTTCAGTCTGGCCATCTGTCTGGGGATGGTAAGCTGAGCTATGAATTAGCTTGGTTCCTAGTGACTCATGTAGTTGCTTCCAAAATCGACCGATAAACTGGGTACCTCGGTCGTGTGATTTTCTGCAGGTATGCTAACCCGTTGCGTAAGAACGTGTAGACACGACTGACTTGAGAGATCGATTCTGCCACCGACTTAACGTATTAGGTTTTTATTTTGTGAGGACGTATAGGTCGATAAAGGACTGCATTGCATCGTAAAAATCCAAAGATCACACGAGTTTTAAAACCTCTAAATCACAGACCTAAGCATGTTAAAATCCTTCAAACTTATACTAAAACCATCCCAGAGCAACCACTTCCATCCATAACAGTTTAACCTTCGTAACCTTGATTCCAGGGTGTAAGCCTCGCTTGCACCAGAGTTGTGAACCATTCCTTTTAACAGAAGTCGCATGCATGCTTGAATTAGGTATCGACATGTGACTTCCGTAAAATATATTCTTCTCCGCCTTTGTATCTGCAGATGTCGAGCAACTCGGTTGAGAATGGCTTGGAGGACTATGGGGTCGAGCACTCCACCCCCACTCGGGTGACTCAAAAGTCGGGACGCAGGGGATTTGTCGAGTTACTCAACCAAACCCTGCAGTCGTTAGGCTATGAAGAGGCTTCTTGGTTCCAAGTCCGGGAGTTCAAACAGCATGGCCTACCTCGCTGCTCAGCCGTATTTACACTACCTGCTCATCCTCACCGAGCCAATGGAGAAATCTGGACCACCACCACAGTTGGTTCGGATAAGACCGAGGTCATTGAAGCTGGGGCTCACCAGGCTCTATTGAGGCTATGCGAGGGACACTTAGCAGATCTAGCAGATCAGTCAGCAGCACTGTTCCCGATACGGGACCAGATTGTGGTGTCTGGCGCCGGAACGTCAAGAACTCTATTGCCAAGACTCTCAAGGGAGAGAAAGACTATGTGACTCCGCTGTTCAAGTTGAGCGTAGCGATGCTCAACTTATATGAGGACACGGTGATGACAACCCAACAGGACCGCCAGGCTCTGGGACAAGCTCGTAGAGAGCTAGCACGAACCCCCGAGGAAACTGGGAGCATGAGGAGCAGGAACAATGAACTTTGTGTTTGTTGTGATGCTCGGGCGCAACGCATTGCCGAGCTAGAGCATCTTGCGACAGCTAGGCTGGCCCTGGTGCATGCCAGGAATGATGATTGCAACGCCCTGCTAGAGCAGATCCACCAGCTGGAGATTACACGAGATGAGGCTCTGCAGGCAGTCGAGAACCTCGTTCATGACAATCACCACCTGCAGCACCATATTGCTGGGCTCTTAGAGGCACAGCAACAGCAGCTTCCGCCACCAGCCAGCGAGGACGCGCCTGAGTCAGAAGTGTCTGACCCAGATGAGACGGGCCACGAGTCCGATGAGGAGCAGGGCAGTGGAGGCGACGCCACCCCATAGGGTCGTGACTCTGTAGGCTCGCTGGTTGGCAACGTGTGTTAGTTGTATAACGGAATGGTGTCTCACTAGTAGTAGTGTGTTTCGATCGTATCCCTTAGGTGTGGTTTACCATGGTAACGCTATGTTGTAGTCCGATGTAAGTCTGGAATGCATGACAATGCGGGTTGTAATGTGGCACCGATGTATTGTCATGATTTTGGGAATGAATGTAGTTTGTTTCCCATGTGCGCACTATGTGTGTTACATATATACATTCCTTGTTGTGCCATGGTAAATGTCTAATGCGACGACCACACTAACGGAACCATCGATTTGTGAATTGCAGCATGGAGCGAAGCGAGGCGGGAAGTTCGCATGGTGGAGAGGAGCAAAATCCACCACCCCCACCAGGTGCTCCCACTCTTGCAGAAGCTATGGCAGCCATGATGCAAAACTCCATACAGCAAGGGGAGATGCTGCGGGCCCTTCTGGAGGGCCACAACCAGAACCGGGAACGCCGTGGTCCGCGAGAGAACAGCACTTATTCGGACTTCATGGCGACACACCCTCCCGAGTTCCGGGATGCTAGAGAACCTCTGGACGCAGATAATTGGCTTCGTACCATCGAGGCCAAGTTTGGGCTTATTCGGTACACCGACCATCAGAAGACTCTGTTCGCAGCCCAGATGCTGTATGGGCACGCCGGTGCATGGTGGGCCAATTACATCGCCACCCTTCCACCTGGCACTGAAGTGCTGTGGGAGCAATTCAAGGAAGCCTTCCGTGCCCATCATATTCCCGCTGGGTTAATGCAACGAAAAGCCAAGGAGTTCATGGCTTTGACTCAGGGAAACTGCTCTGTCCACGAGTACTCCAGAACATTCAATCAGCTGTCACTAGCAGGCCGACACGGACGAAAAACGTAAGAGCCGATTTATGGGAGGGCTGGACGTTACACTTCAGTCCCGCATGGCTCTGAACCAAGGCGGTACCTTTAATGAGTTCGTGAGCAGCACCCTTATCGCGGAAGAGTACCTCGAGAAGGAGCAACGCGAGAAGAAGCGAAGCGGTGGTGGCCCCTCCAACGCGCCACCCCCGAAATATCGCTTGGTCTACACTGCGCCTGACGGGAGGAGATTCGGATCGATTCCTCCGTCCGGGCCGTCCTTCCGTTCGCCGCAGCAACAGTACCGACCCCCGCGTCATCAACAATCGGGCGGAAACCGCGCACCACCACCCCCACCGCAGCAGAATCGGGACGCCCGTCCACCTCCACAGGGCAACCGACCGGGACTCGGAGCTCCATGTTTCACTTGTGGACTTCCGGGTCACTTCGCTCGCGAATGTCCTACCCGCAGGCAGGGTAACCCGGGTCGCCAGCAGGGCTCGGGGCAGGACCAGTCTAGGGGGCAGAGGGCCACCAGATCGGGTCGGGTAAACTATACCACGACCGAAGACATTGCCGAGGGTGAACCGGTGTTGGCAGGTATGTTCTCACTCTCTGGCCACTCCGCTTTCGTTCTGTTTGATTCTGGTGCCTCTCACAATTTCATTAGTCGGAGCTTTCTTGAGGGTAAATACTTCAATATCATTTCCCTAGATCCACCTTTCATTATAAAATCACCGGGGCGATGTATCTTATCACGGCATGGGTTAAAAGAAACACCACTAAATCTAGGCGGACGCACCTACCCCACTTCTTTCATAATCCTTGACGGCCAGGGTATCGACATCATTATCGGGATGATGTGGATGAAACACCACCAAGCTCTCCTCAACATCGCTAACCGAGTAGTCCACCTAACCTCACCACTCTTCGGGTCCGTATCTCTAAGGTTAGATCACCTAGCTCCACTTCCACACAAATCTGTCATACTGTCGGGAAAGGTTTGGAGGAGATACCGGTGGTGAGAGAGTTTCCGGATGTGTTTCCGGAAGACCTACCGGGGTTACCCCCAGATCGGGATGTGGAATTCAAGATTGAGCTACAGCCAGGCACGGCTCCGATTTCTCGTAGACCATATAAAATGGCGCCGAAAGAACTGGCTGAGTTGAAAGTACAGCTGAAGGAGCTTTTGGACAAGGGTTTCATACAACCCAGCTCTTCTCCTTGGGGATGTCCGGCATTATTTGTGAAAAAGAAGGACCAATCCCTACGGTTGTGTGTTGACTACCGCCCTTTGAATGCGGTCACAATCAAAAACAAATATCCACTACCCCGCATCGGCATCTTATTTGATCAGTTGGCTGGAGCTAAGGTCTTCTCCAAGATAGACCTTCGATCGGGCTATCACCAGATCAAAATTCGACCAGAGGATGTTCCGAAAACGGCATTCTCCACGAGATATGGTCTGTATGAGTACTTGGTGATGTCTTTCGGACTCACCAATGCACCAGCCCACTTTATGTACCTCATGAACTCTGTCTTCATGCCGGAGCTAGACAAATTTGTTGTCGTGTTCATCGATGACATCTTAATCTATTCCAAGACCACGGAAGACCACTCTGAACACCTCAGAACGGTCTTACAGAGGCTAAGGGATCACCAGCTATATGCTAAATTCAGCAAGTGTGAGTTCTGGATTGATCGTGTCCAATTCTTGGGCCATGTGGTCTCCTTAGAAGGCATTGCGGTTGACCCAGGGAAGGTACAGATCATTCTTGAATGGGAAGCACCAACCTCGGTCCATAAAGTACGCAGTTTCCTCGGGATGGCAGGGTATTACCGTCGGTTCATTCCAAGCTTCTCGAAGATAGCTAAACCAATAACTGAGCTGCTCAAGAAGGGCAACTAGTTCAAGTGGACCGATAGCTGCGAGAAAGCCTTCCAGACCCTGAAGAAACACCTAACAACAGCCCCAGTGCTAGCGCAACCCGATCTAAGCAAGCCATTCGATGTGTATTGTGACGCATCTGGTATTGGTCTCGGCTGTGTATTAATGCAGGAGGGTCGAGTGATCGCTTATGCTTCCAGACAACTCCGTAAGCACGAGCAGAATTATCCGACTCACGACCTGGAGCTAGCAGCAGTCGTACTAGCACTAAAGGTGTGGAGACACTACTTGTTGGGAAATCTTGTACATCTGTACACCGATCACAAGAGCCTGAAGTATATCTTCACCCAAAACGAGCTCAACATGAGGCAAAGAAGGTGGCTTGAGCTAATTAAGGACTATGAATTGAAGATTCATTATCATCCTGGCAAGGCCAATGTCGTTGCAGATGCCTTGAGCAGGCATGCTCACTGCCACTACCTAGACCAAGGAATTTCCACGGGAGAAGAAGAAGTAGCCCTGCGAGTTCTACCTCATGGATCATTGTATAATCTCGCTCTAATCCCAACCATTAAGGATGAGGTAGCGAGTGCACAACGAGAAGACAAAGGAATGGAAAACATCAGGCTCAGGTTAAAAGATAAAAAGATGCAGTGCTTCCGAGAGGATAAGGACGGGGTGTTATGGTTCAAAGACAGGTTGGTAGTTCCAAAGAGTCTTGTACTCCGAAAGAAGATTATGGACGAGGCTCATCTGTCAAAATACTCCATTCATCCCGGTAGCAATAAAATGTATCAAGACTTGAAAAAGAGATTCTGGTGGACAAGGATGAAAAGGAAAATTGCAAAATATGTGGTCGAGTGCGACACCTGCAGGCGAGTCAAGGCAGATCATTTGAAAAAGCCTGGACTCTTGCAACCCTTGAGTGTTTCCACTTGGAAATGGGAGGATCTGAGCATGGACTTCATAGTTGGGCTACCCATGAGCGCTCGACGCCATAACTCCATCTGGGTAGTCGTGGACCGTCTCACCAAGTCCGCTCATTTCATACCGGTAAACACCAATTATCGAATGAAGAAGTATGCAGAGTTGTACATCGCTCGAGTCGTCAGTCAACACGGGTACCAAAGACCATTATCTCCGACCGGGGAGCCCAGTTTGTTGCTAGGTTTTGGGAGCAACTACATGCGGCCATGGGTACCAAGCTAATAAGAAGTTCCGCGTACCACCCCTAAACTGACGAACAGACTGAGAGGGTCAATCAAATTTTAGAAGACATGTTGCGAGCCTCAGTGCTAAATCATGGCGGGAATTGGGATGAGTACTGCTTAAAACAACAGCTACCAGGGGAGTGTTCAGATGTCACCCTTCGAGGCGTTGTATGGTCGGAGTTGTAGGACTCCGTTGAACTGGTCCGAGTCAGGTGAGAGGGTAATACTTGGACCAGACCTAGTTCAACAAGCAGAAGAGAAAGTAAGGTCCATCCGATCTAACTTGAAGGCCGCCCAATCCCGACAGAAAAGTTATGCAGACAAAAGACGACGGCCCCTGAGCTTCGAGGTGGGTGATTTGGTGTATCTACGGGTCTCGCCTACCAAAGGAGTACAACGATTTGGGGTGAAGGGCAAGCTGGCTCCGAGGTACATTGGTCCGTTTCCCATCCTGGAGAAGTGTGGACCGGTAGCGTACAAGCTAGACTTGCCAACTCACTTGTCAGGGTTGCACAATGTTTTTCACGTGTCGCAACTGAAGAAGTGCTTAAAAGCCCCGTTAGACAAAACTGTACCAGAAGTGGAAGGGTTACAACCGGATCTGACTTACTCCGAGAAGCCTATCAAGGTACTCGACGAGAAAGAACGAGTCACCAGAACCCGGATCATCAAATTTTATAAGGTGCAGTGGAGCAATCACACGGAGGAAGAAGCCACGTGGGAATCCGAGGAATTCCTCCGCGCCCATTACCCCGACGTCCTTTCACCATCCCTAGGTACCACCAATTTTATCCCACTCTGTTTCTAAATCTCGGGACGAGATTCCTTTTAGGGGGGAGGGTTGAACACTCCGTTCCTTCATCGGGTTTAAAAGAGGGATTTAATCAAATTAAACAAAATTGCAAAAGAAAATTTTAAAGATTAAATAAATAACAAAAGTTTTGGGTATTTTGCTAAAAAGAATTATCTCATTTGGTCCAAGAAACTATTTAAATACTTGCAAAATGTGATCTATTAGTTTAAAACTTTAAAATTAAAATTAAAATTTCACTCAACTCTTAGAATCAAGGATTTTGGGCTATTATCAAATTTCTGTGAACTTTGGGGGTTATTCTGCAAAACTGACCACCAGGCCCATTGGTCAGTGGCCCACTGGCCAGCCACCCCCGCCTTCTCTCTGTTTTTCCTCCTCTTCCCGCGCGCGCACATTCCTCCACGCCCGACCGCGGCAGGGCGCTTGCGCCACCTGCTGCGCGGGAGCTGCGCCGCGCGCGTGCGTGGCGAGCGCGCGCGAGACCGCCCCGACGCGCGCGAGGAACGCTTCGGCCGCTCCGCTCTTTTCTTCGGCCCCCGCCCTCTCTCTGCCCTCCTCTGTTTCCGCCAAAGCCGACGCGCTGCCGCCGCTGCGCAGCGCCGCCGAGCACCGCACTCACCCCCACTCGCCGTTTTCCTCCGCAAATCGACGCGCCCGACACCACTCTCCACCCCCAAGCACGGTCGTCCCACGATTTCACCGAAGCTCGTCGGAATTTTGAAGCGCCGCCGCCGGAACTCGCCGCCAAGGAGCCGCTCCGGTGAGGACCACCTAGCGCCCTGCGGTTGAGCCATCTTTCTTGCCAATTAAGGTCCCCGGAGCATGGTGGAGCTCTCACCGCCATCCTTTTTCCAGGGCAAAGCTTCTATCGCCGGATTGAGCGCCGCCGCCGCCATTTCTCCTCGGCCGGAGGGAGTCGCCCGGTGAACTCCGAGCTCCGGTGAGAATCGACCTGTTTCCTTCTAACCCCAGCTTCACCGCGCCGTGGCGAGTCTCTCCGACATGGTGTCGCCGCCGGACGCTCATCGGAGCGACGCCGCGCCGTTGCCGGACCCGGCCGAGCGCCGCCCCTCGTCGTCGCCGCAATGCCGTGCTCGCCTGTGGCCATTAACCAGTGAAATGAATTCCCCGCGTCGAGCTCTTGCCGCTGGTGTGCTCGCCGCCGGCCGCCGTCGCCGGTAGCTCCGGCGCACGCCGCCGGTCGGGCTAGGGCAAGGCCCTAGCTAGGGCTTCAATCATTTTCATTTTTTCCAAATTCATTTAATCGGCTGAAAGTTCAATAAATCACAGAAAATTGCTTCTAGCTCCAAAAATTATCAATCCAAATGTTTTGGGACCAGGGAAAATTGTAGTTTTTAATAAAAATATAAAACCTCATTGTGTAAAATTAGTAATTTTCGAGATTTATTTAATTATCCAAAAATGACCAAAACCCTAATTAATTAAGTTGCAACTATTAAAATTTGGGAAAAATTTGTAGAACCCTAAGTTCAACCCTGGCTAATTAATTGTGTTGCGGTAGCATTGCTTAGGGTTGTTTTGGGTACCTTTTAGGTCAGTACTTTGGTTTAGGTCAAAATAGAAATCGCTCCTCGACCAAACCCTAATTACCATAATTCGCTAGCGACTCTTTCAGTCGGCAGGAAGTTTTTTTTAACTACTAATGACACCTTTGTAATTGCATCATGTAGACGCCGACGTGAACGAAGTAGCTGTCGAGGCGGACCCCGCTTTTTCTGAAGACACCATCGTCGCAGATCCAGAAGGCTATCCACAAGGCAAGCCCCGGTGCACTACTATTTTTTTAAAATTTTCTTTTTGCAACAGTATATGTGATGTCATTGTATGTGCATTTAGGTCAATAGGAGTTGAATGAAACCCTAGATGCATATGTTTCCAGTAGTACCTACATGGAATATTGGTACAGGTAGCCCGATGTAGCTGCTATGCTTAGGATTTCTCTTCGGTAGAAGTCGAGCAGATTGGACCCTGCTCGCGATATGTTAGGAGTTGATTGAAACTTCCACCTTACTAGAGAATTATTTAGCAGGTTCAGGTTTAATGAAAAGAAATCGGGGTCAGACAGAGAATGATAGGAAGGCAACAGACCGGGGTTCTGTGTGCGGTAGCTCTGTCTGATCCGTGGGGCACAGTTGGTTGAGTATTGAATGTACTGCTCACATGCTGGAACTATGGGAACCAGTAAACCTAGGTAGCCTAGAGAAGGCAAAGCTGAACCTACCTTACGGTGTCTGATTGGCGGCGGTCTGGGGTGGACAGTGTGTGAACTCCACAGGCACCGTCCGGGACGGGTGATCTGGTGGGACGCGGCACTGTTAAGGTAGCGTAAGAGGGAATTAGCTTTGCCAGATCTGGAGCGAACGGTTGCCACGTGCGGTCCGGGACGCGCACGTGTCGTGTGACCAGGTTAACCCTGCAGGTGTAAATCGTTTCGAACCGCTGACACTCTCAGTCTAGAGTCTACTCAATCTCTCTGTCGCATATGTTAAGAAGTGAAACAAGAGAAGAATGATATTCATGATGCGATGCTTATGCTAATCATTGTTTGTCAACATGATTGTTTAGTTACAGTGCCTACTAAAGTTTATTTTCTCGAACTTAATTTGAGCTAAAACTTGAAAGTAGGAGCTACTTAGTAAAGCGTGTCCTTTTGCAATTATCCTACCCAAGGTCAGCCGTGCATGTCTAGGAGTCGGCTGTAGACAGCCTGTTGGCGGGTTAGTCTTGCTGAGCTTCTTAGAAGCTCACGCTTTGCGACTTGTGGCTTTCAGGAGGGTTCGATGCGACCGGTGGTAGTGGTGGCCAGTTCTGGGAGGAGTCGTCTCCGGGCTGGGGTAGTTTCCAGTGGGAGCCGCTCGAGTAGCCGCTGCTTGCGTGTGGCTAGTAGCAGGGAGCCGTTGGGCAAGGCCCCTTGCTTTTGCTTAGAGTCAGAGTCGGAGTCTGTATCTTTATCTTCCGCTTCCGCTTGAAAACTTTAATCGTTTCCGCTGTTTATGAAAACCGTTCCTGTGGAACTAAGCTCTGTAATATCACCCATGTAACACTTTTCTTCTGTCTGTAATCCGTGTTTTTTAATGCCTGTGTTGTACCCTGTGAACGTTCGCTTCGACGAACGTCGTCCAGAATGGATCCCGGGAGGAGGATCTTCCCCGTTTTCAGGGGCGGTCCGCCACACGACGCACCTACGCTCAGGTAAGCAAGGTAAGGTACGCCGCTCGACTGCGGTGAAAGGTCGAGAAATCCCTGTTGCGTCAGCAGCAGTAGCGTTCTATACCATGGTGGTATGGAAGGAGGTATTATGTTCGCTGTAACATAGTACGCCCCCTTGCCGTTTAGGGAGAGAAGCGGCCCTCTACCGTACGAGGTGTGGGTTACGGACCTGTTGCGAATGCAGACCTTCGCAACAGTGGAGTCTTGTGTCTTTGGCACACAAGAGATGAGTTTGTTCCTCACGACTTCGGTTTTGCGGAACATTCTCATACCTCCGCTGCCTGAGGTAAAGTGCAGTCTGTCACCGCGCAGGGAAGGTCGGACACGTGATCCCCGTACGTGACCTACTCGGGGCGACCCATATGGCAATGATATGGGTTGTTGTATTTACTTTTGATATATATATCTATATTGAACTGCCTGTGATGTCAATTTCTGCAGGTACGCTAACCACGATATCGTAAGAAACGTGTAGTAACGGCTAACTTGAGTGCGATTCTGCCACCGCCTACGCGTATTCTTTTTACTTTATGAGGACGTATAGGCCGATGTAGGATTTGCATTGCAGGAATAACTGTTAAAATCCTTCAAACTTATACTAAAACCATCCAGGAGCAAAAATTCCATCAATAATGGCTGTAACACGAACAAAAAGTAAGAAGTCAACCTGGATACCTTCCTCCTTTAGGGATTGCGTGGATTCAACCGAGTTGGAGTAAAACCCTTGTACATCCTTGAGCCTTTTTCTAATACCTTCCTCCATGAGAAGATTGTCTCCTGGTCAGGCCAACTTAGATGGTAAAGCACCTTGGACAAACCGGCTGTCACTACTTAGCATCCTTAGTGACCAATTTGGATCACCTTTTTACGTAGGGATGAAAAATATTTTATGTATCGGAAGATTTAGCATGCTTTGAACTATGTGTCAACATGTGGCTTTTGATTGATAAAATATTGCTCATCTCTGTGTCGCAGATGGACGCCAACACGATCGAGCATGGGATCGCGGAGATAGGCATTGAGGACTCCACCCCTACCTACATCACCAAGAAGTCCGGACGCAGAGGATTCGTGGAGATACTTGAGCAGACCTTACAGTCACTGGGATATGCGGAGACTCCGTGGTTTCAGATCCGGGAGTATCGGCAGCATGATCTACCGCGCTGCTCGGCCACCGTTACACTACCCACGCACCCTCAGCATGCCAACGGAGAGATTTATACCACCACCACATTCGGTTCAGATAAGATGGAGGCCATCGAGTCAGCCGGTCATCAGGCTTTATTGAGGATTTGCGAGCGACACCTTGAGGACCTGGCAGACAAACCAGCGGCGATGTTTCCGATACGGGACCAGGTCGACCGCACCTGGCACCGTAATGTCAAGAATGCTCAGAAGAGGACTTTCCGGGGAGAGATGGACCATGTCACTCCCTTGTTCACATGGAGCCTAGCGCTACTCAACTTGCATGAAGATATTGTTCTCACAGCTCAGATGGAACGCCAGGCCTTGCGACAGGCTCATGTAGAGGTAGCTCAACTCAAGAAGAAGGTCCAGGACTTGGAGAGCAGAAATAATGCACTGCGTGCTCGCTGCGACGCTCGCGCTACACGTATCTCTGAGTTGGAGGCGGTCTCCGAGATTAAGACTGCCCAGATCCATGCTAGAGAGAATGATTGCAACATCATGTTGCAACACATTCATCAGTTGGAGATACTCAGGGATAACGCGGTTCAGATGGCGGAGAACCTCGCCCATGAGAACCACCATTTGCAGCATCAGTTAGCGAGGCTTTTGGAGGCACAGCAACCGCCTCCCACTAACGATGATGCGCCTGAGTCAGAAGTATCGGATCCCGAAGCTTCAGACCCAGAGCCAGATGAGGAGTAGATTGGAGGTGGTTCCGAAGTGATAGTTTAGTTAGATGCTTTGCTTAAGGAGTGCGTCGTCTTTGTCTTGGAGTTAGTGTGTGTTCTTAGAAGTTTATCTTAGTGGCGTTGTAGTCTTGTGGATGTAAGAGTGGTGGTTTGGCAGTCCAAGGAGTTGGACGATGGATGTACTGTCATCTTTTGGGGAATGAAGGAAGTTTGTTATTTAATAAGATATCCGTGCCGTGCATATTGACGTATTTTTGCTTATATTGAGAAATGGACATGGGTTGAATTGCTCTAATAAGGATCCTTTTGCTTTTTCAGCATGGTGAACACCAGAGCCGGACGTCAGGAGGCGGAAAGCTCTAACCCGCCGCCCCCGCCGGCTGAGCCAACCTTGGCGGCAGCCATGGCAGCCATGCTTCAGAGCAGCCAGCAGACACAAGAGATGCTGCGGGCTATCCTAGAAAATAGTGGCGCAAATCGAGGCGCTAGGAACCGCGACCAGGACAGCACATATGCTGAATTCCTGGCCACTCATCCCCCGGAGTTCAGAGATGCTCGGGAACCAATGGAGGCAGACCACTGGCTTCGTACAATCGAGGCCAAATTTGGGCTGCTCCGTTGCTCGGAGACCCAGAAGACACTTTTTGCAGCCCAGATGCTCCACGGACACGTCGGAGCTTGGTGGGCCAACTACTTGGCTACTCTCCCGATCGACACCCAGGTGCCATGGGCACAGTTCCGGGAGGCGTTCCGCGCTCACCACATCCTCGCGGGACTCATGCAGAGAAAGGCCAAGGAATTCATGGCCTTGACACAAGGAAACCGCATGGTGCACGAGTACTCCCGTGTGTTCAACCAACTTGCTCTGTATGCCCCGGAGCAGGTTGACACGGATGCTAAGCGGAAGCACCGCTTCATGGAAGGGCTGAACATCACACTCCAGGGTCGCTTGGCCCTGAACCAAGGCGGCTCATTCATTGAGCTCGTCAGCAACGCCCTCATCGCCGAGGAGTACCTTGAGAAGGAGCAGCGGGAGAAAAGGTGAGCCAGCGGTGGGCCATCGAATGCCCCCCGCCACCCAAGTACTGTCTGGTGTACACTGCACCCGATGGTAGGAGGTACAAGGCAACCCCGCCGCAGGCGCCGTCGTTCCGTCCGCCGCAGCAACCGTACCGGCCCCCTCAGAATCAGCAACAAGCCGGCTACCGCGCACCTTTCCCGCCGCAGAGGAACCAAGGTGTCCGCCCACCTCAACAGGGCGCCCGCCCTGGACCAGGCACGCCTTGCTTCAACTGCGGGCAGCCCGGACACTTCACTCGCGAGTGCCCCTCCAACCAGCAGTCCGGAGGCAACCGGCAAACAAACCAAGGACAGGGCCAGCAAAAGGGCCAGAAGAACGCCAGGACCGGTCGGGTGAACTACACCACGACCGAGGAAATTGCTGAGGGCAAACAAGTACTGGCGGGTACGTTCTCGCTCTCTACCCACTCAGCTTTTGTTCTTTTCGATTCCGGTGCAAGCCACAATTTTATCAGTAGGAACTTTGTCAAAGGCAAAAACCTAGCCACAGTTCTCCTAGAACCACCTTTCATAATAAAATCGCCTGGGGGCAACATATTAGCAAATCATGGCTTAAGTGAAGCTCCCCTCAATTTGGGAGGTCACATCTATCCTATTTCCTTCATCATCCTAGATGGGCAGGGTATCAATATTATCATCGGCATGAAATGGATGAAACACCATAATGCCATCCTTGATATTGCCAACCGTGTAGTCCACTTGACCTCTCCACTTCACGGTTCCATGTCCATAAACCTAGATCACCCTAAAGCCACCCTCAATCAAGTCTGCCATGCTGTCGGGAAGAGTCTAGACGAGATACCAGTGGTTAAAGAGTTTCCGGATGTATTCCCAGAAGACTTACCTGGTTTGCCACCGGATAGAGATGTGGAGTTCCAGATTGAGCTATTGCCAGGCACAGCCCCAATCTCCCGCCGACCGTACAAGATGGCACCCAAAGAGCTAGCAGAGTTGAAAAAACAGTTACAGGAGTTGTTGGACAAGGGCTTTATACGGCCCAGTACCTCGCCTTGGGGTTGTCCGGCATTGTTCGTGAAGAAGAAGGACCAGTCATTGAGGCTATGCGTGGATTACCGTCCCTTGAATGCGGTAACTATCAAGAACAAGTATCCTTTGCCACGCATAGACACTCTGTTTGATCAGTTGGCTGGAGCAAAGGTCTTCTCGAAAGTTGATCTTCGGTCTGGATATCATCAGATCAAGATCCGTCCCAGTGACGTTCCGAAGACGGCCTTCTCCACCAGATACGGGCTGTATGAGTATTTGGTGATGTCGTTTGGACTCACAAACGCACCAGCGTACTTCATGTACCTCATGAACTCAGTATTCATGCCAGAGCCGGATAAGTTTGTAGTGGTGTTCATTGACGACATCCTAATATACTCCAAGTCAACCGATGAGCATGCAGAGCACCTTCGGACAGTTCTCCAAAGACTCAGAGATCATAAGCTCTACGCCAAGTTCAGTAAGTGCGAGTTTTGGATTGAGCGTGTTCAGTTTCTGGGTCATGTTGTGTCCACGGAAGGTATTTCTGTTGATCCAGGAAAGGTGCAAGATGTTGTTAATTGAAAAGCACCCACAACAGTCCACAAGGTGCGGAGTTTCTTGGGATTAGCGGGATATTATCGTCACTTCATTCCCAACTTCTCCAAGATTGCCAGGCCTATTACAGATCTACTCAAGAAGGATCAGAAGTTCAAGTGGATAGAAAAGTGCGAAGAAGCCTTTCAGACTTTGAAGAAGCACTTGACCACAGCACCAGTACTCGCCCAACCGGATTTGAGTAAGCCCTTCGACGTGTATTGTGATGCGTCGGGCACTGGACTTGGGTGTGTGTTGATGCAAGAAGGACGGGTAATTGCTTATGCTTCCAGGCAACATAAGTATGGACTTCGTTGTTGGACTGCCCATGACAGCTCAAAAGTTGGATTCAATTTGGGTTATAGTAGACCGTTTGACCAAGACAGCCCATTTCATTCCTGTCTCAACCAGATACACCATGAAGAAGTATGCACAGCTGTCCATTGACCGGATAGTCTGTCTGCATGGAGTGCCCAAGACGATCATCTCCGACCGAGGCACCCAATTCGTCGGTCGATTTTGGAAACAACTCCACGAGTCACTAGGAACCAGGCTAATCCACAGCTTAGCCTACCACCCTCAGACTGATGGTCAGACGGAAAGAGTGAACCAAATACTTGAAGACATGCTCCGAGCTTGTGTTTTGGAGTACGGAAAAGGATGGGACACTTATCTGTCATTGGCGGAGTTCTCATACAATAACAGCTATCAAGCCAGCATCCAGATGTCCCCTTTTGAAGCACTTTATGGCCGTAGTTGCAGAACCCCACTCAATTGGTCAGAAGCAGGCTAAAGGATCATATTGGGCCCAGACCTAGTACAGCAGGCTGAAGAGAAAGTACGGGTTATACAAGCAAATCTGAAGGCCGCCAAGTCAAGACAGAAGAGCTATGCAGATAAAAGGCGTAGACCATTGACCTTTGAGGTAGGAGACTACGTCTACCTATGAGTCTCGCCAATGAAGGGAGTTCAACGGTTCGGGATCAAAGGCAAGTTAGCACCCCGGTACATAGGTCCATATCCTATCACAACTAAGTGTGGACCAGTGGCATATCAAGTGGAGCTGCCAGAGAGGTTATCAGGAGTGCATAATGTTTTCCATGTCTCCTAGTTAAAGAAGTGTCTGAAAGCACCCGTAGACCAAGTGGTTCAAGAAGTAGAAGAGTTGCAACCAGACCTAACCTATCCAGAGCGTCCAATCCAGATACTGGATGAGAAAGAACGAGTTACAAGAAGACGGACACTCAAGTTCTACAAAGTTCTGTGGAGCAACCACACGGAAGACGAAGCCACGTGGGAATCTGCAGAATTTCTTCAGTCACACTACCCCGAGCTACTCCCAAACCCCTAGGTACCTATGCCTATCCCAACCCTCTCCTTAAATCTCGGGACGCGATTTCTTTTAGGGGGGAGGGCTGTGACACCCCAGGTGTCACCATGGCAAAAGTCGACAACTGTAAACCCTAACCCACAATTTCACTCACTTTAAAGCAGATTTAATCATGGAAATAAAAAGAAATATTGTTTAAAATGCTTTCAAGGAACACTATAAAAAGTTTGACAAACAACAGAGCACTTTAGCAAAGTCCGGAGAAATCTCACGTAACAGTGTCGAAATCTCGTTAACAGGACAAAAATCCAAACCCTAACTCTTGACCGCCAAAATTTCCACAGAACCCTAGCCATATTTTTACATAACAATCAAGTACACTTATAAATAGAATTTTGGGAAATTATTCAAGATTTTTGGAAAGGATTTAGACCTCTTAAAAATTCACAAAAGCTATAATCAACCTAGAAACTCAAGAATTTTTAGAGACCAAATCATGACTTGAACCTTAAATAAAAAGTGTTCCAAATAAATTCCTGAGCTTGTACAAGAATGTTCAAAATTTTTTGAGCTCGGGAGGTGTGCTGATTCATTGAATTTCCTTCCAGCCTTAATGAAAAAGAAAAGAAAAAAAATATATAACTGTTGCCGGGCAGGCTACAGTGCGCGCCCGCCCGACAACAGGGCGCGCAGCCACCCGGCCACGCCCGGCCGACACGGCGCACGTCGCCTTCAATTGCGCCGGCTCCCTACTCCCTCCTCTCTCCCTCTAGCTCACTCTCTCTCACTCTTCTCCTGTCCCTCCTCTCTCGTTTCTCTCTGCCCGAGCCCGCGCCGCCCGAGCGCCACCGAGCCGCGCCGCCCGACCGCCCCACTGCCGCCATGCCGACCCCCCCTGTTCCCTGCCTCTCCCCTACCCCGGCCCTCCTACAAATGGCGCGCAAGCTCCTCCATCTCCCCCCCCCCTCCCTTTCTTCTCCCCCGCGCGCAAACCTTCCTCCATTGCCCCAGCCGCCGCCCACCGACCCCATTGCCGGCCGCCCGACGGTGAAATCCACCCCCCGATCAATTTCAATCAAATTCCTTCACCAAATCAGTTCCTCTCCACCCCGTGAAGCTCACAGAACCCTCCAATCCTCCGAAGTCGGGCCACCTCGCCGGAATTTCATCGATCGCCGCCGCCCCGAGGCACCACCACGGTGAGACCCCCTATCCCGGCCAAAACCTTGAAAAGTAGCATGTTGCCGAGCTTCGTCGTGTCGAATGGATCGTAGAAAGCCAAGGTTCGACGGCCGGCGACCACCCCATCGTCGGCAATTGATCGCCGGAGCTCGTCGGAGCAACCTCCCCTGTTTTTCTTTTTCTTTTTATTTTCTAGATTATTGCTCTATCTTGTAAAATCCGTAGAAATTCATAGAAAGAATCCAAAAATGACAAACCAAAATTTGTTAGAACCCTCGTCAAAAGTACTAATTTTCTGTTGAAGCACTTTTTAACAAATGACCAAACATTTGTAAAATTAATTAGAAACACTCTTTTCTGTTTATGAATTTTCAATTGCATTATAGAGCAATGCTAGGGCTAGCCTTTGATCCACAAGTACACCATGGTACTACACACACTCTGGAATTTTATGAGGATTTTAGGAACATGAAATGGCATCTAACCCTTTTAAAATACTTCAATCTGCCTAGTTTAAATACCATTTTCTAAAGTACATTGTAAAAGTCATTTATAAGGTTAGACCCAAAAACAAAGTTGTAGATCTGGTGCTCAGGAATGCTCACATAAAGTGTCATAATTTTATTCTAATGTTTACTAGTGCTTTCTGATTTTACAAGATCTTAAAACAGGAACTTTGATGAATTTTTATAAAATATAGAAAATTCATCTAGGCCCCACCCAAAGCCCAAAATACTTATTACAGAGAGTACTACCCACTAAAAATAATCTTGAGGAAGAATTAAAATCTTCATTTTAACCCTAGTTTAATAGCCGGAGTAATTAAATAATATTAACCGATGAAAAGTGTCGCATTAACTTAACTAAAGTTGAAGTTATTAAACCGTGCCAACTAAAAGTCACCTCATGAGAGTTGAATAGATTCTTTAAACATCATTCACAGATTAAGATTTGAATTTAATCGACGGCGTCGAGTAATTAGGGTTAACCCTAATTCTAGGCGTCGCCAATCTAAACCCCAGGTTATTATTGATCATAACAATAAGTTTCTATTTCATTGAACTTATCATAATCCTACTGCATCATGTAGATTCTGACGCTCACGAGGTAGCTGCCGATCCGATTTCCTCGACCCCCGCTGAAGAAGTCAACATCAACTCAGAGGGACCAGGCAAGCCCCGGTGCACAACCGAATTTTAAAGTTTTACTTTTACAACTAAGTGTGTCTTGTTTGTGCATTAAGTATTAGGAGTTGATTGAAACCATAGTTGCATTTGTTTCCATAGGAAAACCCTAACGGTAGTTGGTATAGACACCCACTTAGTCTGCTATGCTTAGTAGGTCTTGCCGGTAGAAGTCGAGTAGAGTGGACGCTGCTCGCGAAAGGATAGGTTGTTGAATGAAACTATTTCATGAGATGGACCACACGAATGTGAATCAGTAAGAAAGATAAAAGTTTGAGGGTCAGACAGGATACACAGTAGGTCGGCGACTGGACTGGGTCCAGGGTGACCGTAGACTTGTCTGATCCGTGTGGTCCGAGACTGATCGAGTGTTGAATGTACTGATCGTATGCTGGGTGTTATGGGCTCCAGTAAACCTACGTAGCCTAGTGATTGCAACGTCGAGCCTGCCCTACGGTGTCTGACTAGGAGGAGATCTAGGGTGGGCAGCATGGGAACTCCACAGAAACCGTCTGGGACGTGTTGTCTGGTGGGATGCGGCGCTGCTAAGGCAGGCATAGGAGGGAATTAACGTTGCAGGAGCTGGTGTGAACGGTTGCCATGTGCGAGTCTGGGACACGCACATGTCGTACGGTCAGGTTCCCCCCTGTAGGGTATAAAAATCGTTTCGAACTGCTGTCGCTCCCAGTTAGTGAGCATGCTCGTGAAACGCACCACATTTTAGCAAATAGGTTGAGACACAATGAGAAAGAATTATGATTACTACTAATGCTATTGTTACTTCTGTTATGCTTGCTTAGCTCAGTGCTAATTAAATTTATCTTTCTAATCACTTAACCTGTGCTAAAAATTGACAAGAGTAGTATAGGCTTGCGAGTCCTTTTGCAAGTAAACCTACCCCGTCAGCCAGCATGTCTAGGAGTCGGCTGTAGTCAGCCAATTTGACGGGTAAGCCTTGCTGAGCTTCTTAGAAGCTCACGCGTTAGCGTTTTGTGGTTTTTCAGGCGCCGTCATGCAGGAACCAGCAGGTAGCTTCCATTGGGAGGAACCGTTCCCCGAGTTCGGGAACCTCCAGTGGGAGTTGTGCGAGTCGCCGCAGTGAAATGTTGAAGTGGCTAGTAGCATGACGCCCGTGGGCACGGCGTGTGCTTTTGCTTAAGTCCGAGCGTCGGAGTTGTAATCGTTCTAGTCTTCCGCTGTTTTCGTTTTCAAAACTTTTGCGTACTCTGAAGCATTGTAAGATTCAACTTCAAATCTATGAACCAATGATGTATTAAGTTCTCTCTCCCTGTAAATTATTGCTGTTTATCCCCTGCCTGTGTTGTATCGTGTGTACGCTCGCTTCGCCGAGCGTTGCCCAACAGGATCTTGGCTTAACGACTGACCAGATCCGTCCAGAGACGAGGTTTTCTCGGCGGGTCGTGTCACCCCAGCTCACCGGATGCGCTTGACCTCCCCGCGTAGGGGTCGGAGACCGCACGCGGTTCCGCCTCGACCGACCCCAGGGCCGGACGAACCGCCTACCATACCGCTGGTAGGCGAGACGGTGGCGGTTGGGCAATAAATGCCTGCACCCCACGCCCGCGGACAGGAAAGGGTGATGATTACTCGAGCAAGTGGGTGGTAAATGCGCACGATATTCACCGTCCAAAGGACAGCCGCTCTGCTACAGCTCCTGTCAGAAGCCCACTCTTCCGCTAGGACAGGACGTCTTTGAGCAACGGCCACGACGACGGCGCTACTCCATCGGCCCCTGCCGAAAGCCGTTCGTCCATGCGGACAAAACGTTCCTGATTGACAAAGCACTCTCCACGCCACCGGATCGGGAAGGCACCGCCATGCTGATGGCGTCACCCATAGTGACGAAGGCCAACTCGGGCGCACGGCCACGACCACCGCTGCGCCATGACACCCGGGTCTCCCTTCTTACGGTATAAAAGGGGAGAGACCGGGGACCTGCGGGGGGAGGCTTTTTTGCAGAAGAGAAACCACGAACACTTCTCCACTTACCCACTTTTAATCCAGAGACTTGGGAAACTTTCCCTCTCTCGCTCGCATTGTAGCCCCCCACTACAAATTGTCGCAAGTAACACGAGCAGCTCGAAACTGGACGTAGGGCATGGTAGCCCGAACCAGTATAAATCCTTGTGTCCTCTTGCGAACCATCCGAACCCCAAAACGCGCATCCCATGATAAATCACTCGTCGGCGGTAACGAACACCGACAGTTGGCGCACCAGGAAGGGGCTGTGTGCGTTTTCAACGATCATTGTTGAGGGTCAATACCAGAGGTAATTAACCTTCATGACCCTCGACCTTAATGACGTGATCAGGACACAAGTGATCCCAGCCTAAACCCGCCTCCACATCGTACGGATGCGCCGCGGGCCGAGACGACAGGCGATCTCCGCCTCGCCCGACCCTTTCAAGGAAGGGTCGGACCCTCCACGCTCGGACGGCGCGTCCGACCCCGTCTCTATAGGGGTCGAGCGAACGCATCTCCGCCTCGCCCGACCTCAGGGTCGGACGAATTGCCTACTACTCCACGAGTAGAACGGACGGGGACGGTTGGGAAATAAATGTCTAACACTCCCACGCCCGCTGACAGGTAGAGCCGCCCGCCTACCAAGACAAAGTGGGCGTTAAATGCACACGACGTGCACCGTCCACGGAATGAGCGTCTCTCCTACAGCTCCTGTCAGAGACTCATCGTCCTGTGCAATAGGACGTCCCGGAGCGACGGCCACGCCACGGCGTCACCAAGCCGGTTCCTACAGTGGTGTTTTCTCCACACGGATGGAGCTCACCAAATGACAGCACAGGCCACTCCGTCGAACAGAAACAGTACGGTCAAACCAAGGGTGACGCCCCATCACAGCCCGGCCTAACTAGAGTACGGCTGCTGTCAGCTTCAAGGAAGCGGCCCTCCTCACATCGACCGTATAAAAGGGGAGGGAGATCGAAGACGAAGGACAAGGCCAGAGAACACTCCAAGCGCACAAGCTTCCAAGCACACAAGTCTCTCTACAACACCCATGAACACTCTTAGAGGCAGGAAGCACCCTCACTTCCTCCTCCGCCTGTAACCCCCCTTGTAATTCCTGTCGCGAGTAATACAAGCAGCACGAAAACTGGACGTAGGGCATCATTGCCTGAACCAGTATAAATCTTGTGTCCTCTTGTGATCCATCGAAGCCTCAAAACACACCCCCCACAATAAATTTACTAGTCGACGGTAACGAACATTGACAGTTGGCGCGCCAGGTAGGGGGCTGTGTGTTTTCGTCGATCATCCATTCAGGTTTCGATGGCAAGCCACGCTGACGGATGGATTCCCGGGACCGTCGTTTCCTTTGGGAGCCTCGACTTTGTCACGACCACTGAGGGCAACCTGGTGCTGGGAAGACGCCCCGGCGTCACCAGCCACCGCCCCTTTTTCCCGTTGCACGACGGTCGTCCCGACCAACGGAAAGAAGCGATGCTCGGGCAAAGGCTCGCGCTCCCGGAAGCCCTCACGCAAGGGCCCATACGCAGCCTCTTCGCCCAGCCAGGATAATCCTGGTACAGTCACGATGACCCGTACGTCATCGTGTGAAAGCCCGCGCTCCACGGACATCGAGTTTGTGGGAATGACGGGCTACACGTCGGAATCCTTTTTTGACCTCCTCGACGAGGCGAACAAAGGTTCCGATCCAGAACGCAGCGAAGGAAGCAACAATCCCTCACGCGAGTGCCTCATGGCACATTCCGAGGACTCGCTTGGCTCGGGAGATAACCTCCCTCTCACCCAGCTACCACCGGCCTCCGAAACCCCCTCCCGCGACATACTGCCTGACCAGTTAGAAGCGCGGAGGGAGGAACTTCGCGAGGCCAAACGACAACTGGAACAGGAGGAAGCGGAGATCGACCGAGAGCTCGTTCGCGCCGAGCCCGGTGGACGTGCCCGCTCCATGGCGCGCGACGTATGCCAACGGTTCATCGAGGAGGGCGATGGCCCCCCACACTTCACGCGGGCAAGTCAAAACCTTGCTGCAGCAGCAGCATTGCTTCGGGAGCTCCCCAAACCTATCACACCCGAAGCCCGACGCACTCAACGTGAAGTTGAGGTGCTGCTGCAACGAGCAGCGGCGCAACAAGCGGAGAGCTCGCGATCACGAGCACGTAAACCGCACACCCCGAACGCGTCTGTTCAGCAGACGCGCCCGGGGACCGACGAGGCCTCAAAAGCTTGCGTCCGCGGACGTCTCGGTGTAAACCGCGACGCCCGCGCCACTTTGGAGGCACGACGGCGACAGCCAGAGCGCGCCCCCGAGGAGGGTCGAGGTCGTCATCCGCGCCGAGGAGGGCGCTATGATGATGACGAAGACAGGAGTCCGAGCCCGGACGCTCCGGGTGCTCGCGTCTTCAGCTCCCACATTCGGAGCGCTCCGTTCCCACAGCGCTTTCGGCCGCCCACCAACGCGCCGAAATACGCTAGGGAGACGAATCCGAGCCTCTGGCTCGAAGACTACCGGCTCGCCTGCCGAGCCGGAGGAGCGGATGATGATCGATTCATCATCCGCAACCTGCCACTCTACCTGGCCGATTCTGCCAGAACCTGGCTCGAGCGCCTCCCCGCCGATCGGATCACGAGCTGGTCCGACTTAAGGGAGATCTTCGTAGGCAATTTCCAAGGGACCTACGCACGCCCGGGCAATCCCTGGGACCTGAAGAACTGTCGACAGAAACCAGGGGAAACTCTTCGGGAGTACATCCGACGCTTTTCCCGGCAGTGCAACGAGCTGCCGGATATCGGCGACGCCGACGTCATCGGGGGCATTCCTGTCCGGGACTACTTACCGCACCCTAGTCCACAAGCTAAGACGCAAGAGTCCTCGAACGGCCAAGGAACTCCTGGACATCGCAACCAGCCACGCTTCCGGCGAGGAAGCCGTGGGCGCGATCTTCAACCGCCCCGATACGAAGGGGAAGCAAGTGGACAACGCCGGCGAAGGCCCCTCCAACCGCTCGCGCAAGAAGAAGAAGAACCGGCAACAATCGTCTGATGGACAGATGGTTGCAGCCGCCAAGCAGAAGGGTGCCAAGGCGCCGACTGGGGAGACCTCGGACCATTTCGAGAAGAAGTGGAACGATCCATGCCCCAAGCATGAATACCCCGTGAAGCACCTATACAAGGACTGCTCGCTCTTGAAGCGGTTCTTGAACCAGGGGCCGCCGAAGGGCAAGCCGAGAGGCAAGCCTCGACAAGCCCCCGAGGGAGCTGATGGCGAAGACGACACCAGCGAAGGTAACGACAGCTTCCCCGAGCCCGACGGTTGCCTTATGATCTTCGCAGGTCCATAGGCGCAAGGAGGAAAGCGCCGTGCGAAGGTCGAGCGTCGCAAGGTGTTCGCGGTCGAGCCCGCGACGCCAGCCTTCCCCCGATGGTCGGAGGCTCAGATCACATTCGATCGGTCCGACCATCCCAGCCACGTCCCCCGACCGGGTCGATACCCACTGAGAGTTGACCCCATCATCGGCAAGAAGCGCCTCACCAAGGTCCTCGTGGACGGAGGCAGCGGCCTCAACATCCTCTATGTGGAGACGCTCGACGCCATGGGCATCGATCGGTCGCTCATCCGACCGACCGGAGCCCCGTTCCACCGCGTCGTCCCGGGGAAGCAAGCCGTCCCGCTCGGGCAGATCGACCTGCCCATCACATTCGGGACCTCGACCAACTTTCGAACGGAGACTCTCAATGTTCGAAGTAGTCGGATTCCACGGGTCGTACCACGCCATCTTGGGGAGGCCGTGCTACGCGAAGTTCATGGCTATCCCCAACTACACCTACCTGAAGCTCAAGATGCCTGGGCCGAAGGGGGTCATCACGATAGGCGCTTCCTTCCAGCGCGCCTACCAGTGCGAGACGGAGAGCGGCGAGCTCGCCTCCGCCACCATCGCGTCTACGGAGGAGCTTGCTATCATCCGACAGCAGATCATTGAAGACGCCCCCGACTCCAACCGCAGCACCGGATCCTTCGAGCCCGCCGAGGGCACCAAGGAGATCCGGCTCGACCCCGACAAAGCCCCCGAGAAGGTGGCCAAGATCGGGACATCCCTCTCCGCCAAATAGGAAAGTGTGCTCGTCGACTTCCTCCGCGCGAACATCGACATTTTCGCGTGGAAACCCTCGGACATGCCGGGCATTCCGAGGGAAGTCGCCGAGCACTCCTTGCATATCAAGCCGGACTCCTGGCCGGTGAAGCAATAACTGCGCCGTTTCGACGAGGAGAAGCGCAGAGCCATCGGAGAGGAGATAGCCAAGCTGCTGGCAGCCGGTTTCATCAAGGAAGTGTACCACCCTGAATGGTTAGCCAATCCCGTCCTTGTACGAAAAAAGAATGGGAAATGAAGAATGGGTATTGAATATACCAGTCTCAACAAAGCGTGTCCAAAGGATCCTTTTCCTTTGCCACGCATAGACCAGATAGTTGATTCCACCTCAGGGTGTGAAGCCCTGTGCTTCCTTGATGCATATTCCGAGTATCATCTGATTCGTATGAAGGAGTCCGATCAAATCGCGACATCCTTCATCACTCCGTTCGGGTCGTACTGCTACGACACGATGCCGTTCGGACTCAAGAATGCAGGCGCAACCTACCAGCGCTGCATGATCAGATGCTTCGACGAACTCATCGGAGACATCATCGAAGCATACGTTGACGACATCGTCGTCAAATCCAAGGAGACCGACCAGCTCGTCACCGACCTGGAGCGGACCTTCGCTAAACTCCGAGCGAACGACATCAAACTCAACCCCGAAAAGTGTGTCTTCGGGGTTCCGAGGGGGTTGTTACTCGGATTCATCGTCTCCGAGCGAGGCATCGAGGCCAATCCGGAAAAAATCAAGGCCATCAACCGAATGGGCCCGATTCAAAACCTGAAGGGTGTACAACGCGTAACCGGATGCTTGGCGGCGTTGAGTCGCTTCATCTCGCGTCTCGGAGAACGCGTGCACCCACTCTACCAGCTCCTGAAGAAATCCGAGCGATTTCAATGGACACCAGAGGCACAGGACGCACTCGACAGGATAAAAGTCATCCTGTCAAAGCCCCCAGTCCTGGTACCTCCGGCCCTGAAGGAGCCTCTCCTCCTCTACATCGCCGCGATGACCCAGGTCATCAGCGTCGCCCTCGTTGTAGAGCGGACGGAAGAAGGCCACGTCCTCAAAGTCCAGCGACCAGTCTACTACGTGAGTGAAGTTTTATCGGAGACAAAGACCCGGTATCTTCAGATCCTGAAGATCCTCTATGGTGTCGTCCTCGCTAAAAGGAAGCTCCGACACTACTTCGAGTCTCATCCGGTGACCGTCGTCAGCTCCTTCCCACTGCGCGAAGTCGTCGAGAACCGCGACGCGACGGGTAAAGCCACGAAGTGGGCGCTCGAGCTGATGGGCGAGGGCATCACATACGCTCCCCGAACGGCGATCAAGTCTCAATCTTTGGCTGACTTCATAGCGGAATGGACAGAAGTACAACTACCCACGGCTCCTGTCGACCAGGAATATTGGATGATGTACTTCGACGGTTCGCTGATGCGAAAGGGGGCAGGGGTCGGACTCGTCTTCGTCTCCCCTCTAGGGGTGCGCATGAAGTACGCGATCCTCCTCGCGTTCCCCGCGTCCAACAACGTAGCCGAGTACGAGGCGGTCGTCAACGGGCTTAAGATCGCCAACGAATTAGGAATCCGACGACTCGAAGTTCGGGGTGATTCCCAACTCGTCGTTGGCCAAGTCATGAAGGAGTCCAGCTGCCACAACGAGACCATGGATGCCTACTGCAAAGAGGTCCGCAAGCTGGAACATAAGTTCCACGGCCTCGAGCTCAGGCACATCCCGAGGCGACAAAACGAAGAAGCTGACTCCTTGGCGAAGATGGCGGTCGGGCACGAACAGATCCCGCCAGGGGTCTTCACCCACGACCAGAGCCGGCCAACAATCCAACCCCAAGGTACGCCAGGGGTCGGCACCGAGCCGCCCCAGGCACAAGGGGACGGACCGGCCACGACGCCTCTCGACCCCAGTGTCATGGAAATCGACGAGGCGCCCGCACCAGATACGAGCCCTCCAGACGGCTGGAGGACACCGTATCTCAACCGACTCCTCAAAGGAGAACTCCCAGCCGACAAGACGGAGGCTCGATGCATCGCGCGACGCGCCAAGTCCTTCACCGTCATCGACGGAGAACTCTACAAGAGGAGCCTCACCAGAATCTTGCAGCGTTGCATCCCCATCGAGCAAGGGAAGATGCTGCTGCGAGATATTCACGGAGGGGTCTGCGGTCACCACGCCGCACACAAAACCCTCGTCGAAAACGCATTCCGACAGGGATTCTACTGGCCAACCGCCGTCAACGATGCGGCGCACATCGTTCGTACATGTGAAGGTTGCCAGTTCTACGCCCGGCAGACCCATCTGCCGGCACAAGCGCTGCAGTCCATCCCCATCACATGGCCATTCGCGGTCTGAGGATTGGACCTGGTCGGACCACTCAAGAAGGCGCCTGGGGGCTACACCCACCTCTTGGTAGCTGTCGACAAATTCACCAAGTGGGTTGAAGCCCGGCCAATCACAAGGATCCGACCAGAAGAAGCAGCCGAGTTCTTCCTCGACATAATCCACCGCTTCGGGGTCCCAAACTCCATCATCACGGATAACGGTACGCAGTTCACAGGGAAGCGATTCCTTAAATTCTACGACGACTACCATATCCGAGTAGATTGAGCGGCCGTGGCGCACCCCCGCACGAACGGGCAGGTTGAGCGCGCGAATGGCCTGATCCTACAGGGTCTGAAGCCACGAATCTACAATCGGCTGAAGCAATTCAGCGGACGGTGGGCAGCTGAGCTCCCCGCCGTGCTATGGAGTTTGCGGACGACCCCGAGCCGGGCGACAGGGTTCACCCCCTTCTTCATGGTGTATGGCTCCGAAGCCGTACTACCAACCGACCTCGACTATGGAGCCCCGAGAATCATAGCCTACGACGAAGAAGGCAACCCGACGTCCCTCGAAGACGCCATGGATCAGCTCGACGAGGCGCGAGACGTAGCGCTCCTGCGGTCAGCGAAATACCAGCAGGCAATGCGGCGTTACCACGCCCGCTACATACGGGAAAGGGCGTTCAACGTCGGCGACCTCGTCCTTCGGCGTGTTCAGAGCAGCAAGGACCGCCACAAGCTATCGCCCCCATGGGAGGGGCCCTTAATCG
Source organism: Oropetium thomaeum (assembly GCA_001182835.1). Lineage (NCBI taxonomy): Eukaryota > Viridiplantae > Streptophyta > Magnoliopsida > Poales > Poaceae > Oropetium > Oropetium thomaeum. The sequence continues at coordinate 1,150,639 of LFJQ01000020.1, read as the reverse complement.
TCTCCAAGGTTCTCCGACCCGGCTCCTACAAGTTGCAGACGGCGGACGGACAAGAACTCACCAACGCCTGGAACATCGAACAACTACGTCGCTTCTATCCTTAGAACTCGTAGTAGTCTTATTATTCCTCGCCACCGAGATAAGCGGCGCCCGACCCCCGTCACGCGGGAGTCGGACCCCGCTTGGGGGCTACACCTGCAAGGTGCGCATCGCGCGCGCACCTTGACACTTATTAAAATTTTTGCCGTCTCGATGGCAAAAGTTTTAACGAAGGGCTTAAAACTCGTAGTAGTTTCATCCCTAGCCAACCGAGATAAGCAGCGCCCGACCCCCGTCACGCGGGAGTCGGACCCCTGTGACACCCCAGGTGTCACCAGGGCAAAAATCGACAACTGTAACCCTAATCCATAATTTCACTCACTTTAAAGCGGATTCAATCATGGAAATAAAAAGAAATATTATTTAAAATGCTTTAAAGGAACACTATGAAAAGTTTGACAAGCAACAGGACACTATAGCACAGTCCGGGAAAAATCTCAATCAACAGTGTCGAAATCTCGTTAACAGGAAGGAACCCAAAACCCTAACCCTTGACCATCAAAATTTCCACAGAACCCTAGCCATATTTTTACATAAAAATTAAGTACACTTCAAAATAGAATTTTAGGAAATTATTCAAGATTTTTGGAAAGGATTTAGACCTCTTAAAAATTCACCAAAGCAGAAATCATCTTGGAAATTCAAGAATTTTTAGAAGCCGAATCATGACTTGAACCTTAAATGAAAAGTGTTCCAACTAAATCCCAGAGCCTACACAAAAATTCTTAAAAACGTTTGAGCTCGGGAAGTGTGTCTTTTAATTGAAATACGTTCCAGCTTTAAAATAAAAACGTAAATAACAAAAATTTTTAGCTGTTGTCGGGGGGGTTACAGTGCCACAGGCCTCCCGACCGCCACCCGACACGGCTTTCCCTCCGGCCGCTCGCCGCACGTCGCCGCATTCAAGTCGGTGACGCTCCTCACTCTCTCCCCCTCCTTCCTCCTACCTCTCCCACTCACTCACTCAATCGCTCGGTCTCTCTCTCTCTATCTCCCTCTCTCTCTGCCGCTCCCCTGTTCTTCCCCGGACACACGCCGCCCGAGCGCCGCCCGGCATGGCCGACCATGCCTGCCATAACCCTAATGTCCCTCCAACCCTACGCCGAGCTCTCCATTAAAACGGTACACCCCCCCCCCCCACTTCTCCTTTTTCCTTCACCCGCGCGAGACCCTTCTTCCTCCCTGCTCAGAACGCCGCCACCATTGCCGCCGCCCTCCACCTCCACGTCGACAGGTCACTCTGGCGAGTTTCAAGCCGCACCACTGTGCCCCCTAGACTTCCCTCCACCCCCAGTTGCTCTCCGAAGACCAAGCCCGCCGGCGGTGCCCTAGCTTCGCCGGAACGCCGCCGCCTTCCTCTCGGCCGAAGTACCTCACCGCCGATCGCCCCTCCTCAAAATTCGTCATCGCGGTACAACGGTTTTTGAATTCAACTTGCCGGCTACTTCCTCTGGTTGTTGCGCACCTCTTTGACTTGAATCCGGCCATAGGTGACCGTCGTCGGAGAAGAACACCGTGTGCCACCCCGTCGGCCGCCATTGTCGCCACCTCGACCTCCACGTCGCCAGCCCTGTTCCATCCTTCACCGAAGCCTCCATCCTCCACAAACCAGTGCAGTGAGTCGAGGTGAAGCTCCACGACACCTTAGTTCTTGCCCTAGCCCTCTTCTCCGGCGAGGAGCTCGCCGGAGCACCGCCTCTGCCGTGTGCTCTGTTTTGCAATCTACTGTTCCATTGATTTTCTAATTTTCCTTTAATTAGCCAGAGATTGTTAGGCTTGTAACAAATCATGGAAAAATCCAAAAATGCCAAACCAAAATTTGTTAGAATTCTCGTGAAAAGTACTAATTTTCTGTTAAAGCACTGTTTAACAAATGGCCAAACATTTGCAGAATTAATTAGAAACACTCCTTTCTATTTTTGAATTTTAAATTGAATTATAGAGCAATGCTAGGGCTAACCTTTGATCTACAAGTACATCATGGTACTACACATCCTCTGGAATTTTATGAAGATTTTAGGAACATGAAATGGCATCTAACCCTTTTAAAATACTTCAATCTGCCTAGTTTAAATACCATTTTCTAAACTACATTGTAAAAGTCATTTATAAGGATAGACCCCAAAAGAAAAGTTTCAGATCTAGTGCTCAGAAATGCTCACATAAAATTTCACAATTTTATTCTAAGGTTTACTAGTGCTTTCTGATTTTACAAGGTCCAAAAACAGGAACTTTGATGAATTTTTATAAAATATAGCAAATTCATCTAGGCCCCACCCAAAGCCGAAAATGCTTATTCCAGAGAGTACTACCAACTAAAAATAATCTTGAGAAAGAATTAAAATCTTTATTTTAACCCTAGTTTAATAGCCGAAGGAATTAAATAATATTAACCGATGAAAATTGTCGAATTAACTTAACTAGAGTTGAAGTTGTTGAACATGCCAACTAAAAGTCACCTCATGAGAGTTTAATAGATTTCTTTAAACATCATTCCCAGATTAAGATTTGAATTTAATCGACGGCGTCGAGTAATTAGGGTTAACCCTAATTCTGGGCGTCGCCAATCTAAACCCTAGGTTTTTATTGATAATAACAGTAAGTTTCTATTTCATTGAACTTATCATAATTCTACTGCATCATGTAGATTCTGACGCTTGCGAGGTAGCTGCAGATCCGAGTTCCTCGACCCCCGCCGAAGAAGTCAACATCAACTCAGAGGAACCAGGCAAGCCCCGATGCACAACCGAATTTTAAAGTTTTACTTTTACACTAAGTGTGTCTTGTTTGTGCATTAGGTGCTAGGAGTTGATTGAAACCATAGTTGCATTTGTTTCCTATAGGAAACCCTGACGGTAGCTCGTATAGATACCCTTAGTTTGCTATGCTTAGTAGATAGTTGCCGGTAGAAGTCGAGCAGACTGGACACTGCTCGCGAGTAGTAGGATATTGAATGAAACTATTTCATGAGATGTGCCACACGATTGTCAATGAGTAAGAAAGATAAAAGATTGAGGGTCAGACTGGGTACCAGTAGGTCGGCGACTGGTCCGGGACCAGGGTGACCGTAGTCTGGTCTGATCCGTGTGGCACAGCTGGGCAAGTATTGAATGTACTAATCGTATGCTGGGTGTTATGGGCCTCGGTAAACCTACGTAGCCTAGTGATTGCAACGTCGAACCTGCCCTACGGTGTCTGACTAGGATGAGATCTGGGGTGGGCAGCGTGGGAACTCCACAGGAACCGTCTGGGACGTGTTGTCTGGTGGGACACGGCGCTGCCAAGGCAGGCGTAGTAGAGAATTGACGTTGCAAGAGCTGGTGTGAACGGTTGCCACGTGCGAGTCTGGGACGCGCACGTGTCGTACGATTAGGTTAACCCTGCAGTGGTATAAAAATCGGTTTCGAATCGCTGTCGCTCTCAGCTATGAGCTTACTTGAACTCTCTGTCACATTCTAGTAAAGTGGGTTGAAACACAATGAGAAGGAAATTATGATTATTACTAATGTTGTTGTTACTCCTGTTATGTTTGCTTAGCTCAGTGCTAATTAGATTTATTTTTCTAATTACTTAACCTGTGCTAAAATTTGATAAGAGTAGTATAGGCTTGCGAGTCCTTTTGCAAGTAAACCCACCCGAGTCGGCCAGCATGTCTAGGAGTCGGCTGTAGTCAGCCACTTTTGTCGGGTAAGTCTTGCTGAGCTTCTTAGAAGCTCACGCGTTAGCGTTTTGTGGTTTTCAGGCGCCGTCATGCAGGACCCAGCAGGTAGCTTCCATTGGGAGGAACCTCTCCCCGAGTTTGGTAACCTCCAGTGGGAGTTGTGCGAGTCGCCGCAGTGATTTGTTGAAGTGGCTAGTAGCATGACGCCCGTGGGCACGGCGTGTGCTTTTGCTTAAGTCCGAGTGTCGGAGTTGTAATCGTTCTAGTCTTCCGCTGTTATCATTTTCAAAACTTTTGCGCACTCTGAAACAATGTAATTTTCAACCCCAAATTTATGAACCAATGATGTATTAAGTTCCCTCTTCTTGTAAATTATTGCCGTTTATCCCTGCCTGTGTTGTATCGTGTGTACGCTTGCTTTGCCGAGCGTTGCCCAACAGGATCTTGGCTTAACGACTGACCGGATCCGTCCCGAGACGAGGTTTTTCTGGGCGGGTCGTGTCAACCCCGCTCGGGGGCTACACCCTCAGGGTGCACGCACCGAACGCGCACCCCGAGCACTCGTTAAAATTTCGCCGTTCTACTAAGCGGCGCCCGACCCCCGTCACGCGGGAGTCGGACCCCGCTCGGGGGCTACACCTGCAAGGTGCGCATCGCGCGCACACCTTGACACTTGCTAAAATTTTGCCATTTCACTTGTAAAATTTCGAGGAAAGGGTAAACGAAACTTTACCCTCTTCAAGGGTCTCGACCCCTCGTCCTACGATTCGAACCTCAGAAGGGAAAGTCACAGGTGGAAGAAGACGTGAAGTCTAGTTGGTCGGACTGCGCAACGCCTACGACCCCCGAAGGTTATGGCAACGGCGCTCACCAGCTAGGCGGAACGTCGGAGCCGCCCGCGGTAAGACTCCTGAGGATCGATGACACGGACCCGCCCAGAAAACCACGTCTCAGGATGAATCCGGTCTGTTGTTAAGCCAGGATCCTGTTGGGCAACGCTCGGCGAAGCGAGCGTACACACGATACAACACAGGCAGGATAAACAGCAATAATTTAAGGAGGGAGAGTTTAGTACAACATTAATTGCTGGATTGTAACTTAAGTCTTACAAGAATTTCAGAGTACGCAAAACAAGTTTTGAATAACGTAGCAGAGAAGACTCGATTGATACAGACTCCGACACTCATAAATTAAGCAAAAGCAAGCACCCTGCCCAGGGGCGTCGTGCTACTAGCCACTTCAAATTACTGCGGCGACTCGCACAGCTCCCACTGGAGGTTCCCAACCTCGGAGTGAGACTCTTCCCAGGGGATGCTATCTTCCTGATGCTGCGTGCCGGTGCCTGAAAACCACATATCGCTAGCGCGTGAGCTTCTAAGAAGCTCAACAAGACTGACCCGTCAATAGGCTGACTACAGCCGACTTCTAGACATGAAGGCTGGTGGGGGTGGGTTTTATTTGCCAACTGAACCCGCAACTTGTACTACTCTTGGTCAATTTTAGCACAAGTTAAGTAGTTAGGAATGTAACTTTAATTAGCTCTGATCTAATCAAGCATAATAAAAGAGACAAGTAAATAGCATCATCAAATGTCAATCTCATTGCATCTCATCTTATTGCAAAAATGTGGTGCGTTTCACGAGCATGCTCACCAACTGGGAGCGACAGCGGTTCGAAACGATTTTTATACCCTGCAGGGGGAAACCTAATCGTACGACACGTGCGTGTCCCAGACTCGCACGTGGCAACCGTTCACACCAGCTCCTGCAACGTCAATTCCCTCCTACGTCTGCCTTAGCAGCGCCGCATCCCACCAGACAACACGTCCCAGACGGTTTCTGTGGAGTTCCCACGCTGCCCACCCCAGATCTCCTCCTAGTCAGACACCGTAGGGCAGGTTCGACGTTGCAATCACTAGGCTACATAGGTTTACTGGGGCCCATTACACCCAGCATACGACCAGTACGTTCAACACTCGATCAGACTCGGACCACACGGATCAGACAGGTCTACGGTCACCCTGGACCCGGTCCAGTCGCCGACCTAATTGGTATCCTGTCTGACCCTCAAACTTTTATCCTTCTTTAATTATCTCATCATCAGGTGTCATAATGTATCAAGTGGTAGTTTCATCCAAGATCCTACCTTTCGCGAGCAGTGTCCACTCTGCTCGACTTCTACCGGTAATAACTTGCTAAGCATAGCAACTATTTGGTCATCTGTACCGCTACCGGTAGGGTTTCCTATGGGAACAATGCATCTAAGATTGCAATCAACTCCTAACAACTTAATGCACAAACATGACATGACCCACTGAGTTGTAAAAAGAAAATTTAAACAGAGTTGGTGCACCGGGGCTTGCCTGGTTCGTCGGCTTCGCGGTTGATCTCTTCTGCTGGAGTGGAGGAGTCGGGCTCTGCAGCTACCTCACGTGCTTCGGAGTCTACATGATGCATTATGATTAAGATTATGAGAAGTTCAAGGATTGATAACAAATAACATAAAGCTTTTGCTAAGGAGTATTTTAGGGTTTCAAAATGCGACGATTAGAATTAGGGTTAACCCTAATTCCTTGACGCCACTGGTTTAAAACATTTGACTTAAAGAATGGGGTTCCAAGTCACTTATTCAATTTCTCACCATGTGATGTGTAAAGAGGGTCATATTCTCTGAATTAGTCTAAACTCAAATTTTAGGTTGAGATCCATCGGCATCTTTCTTCGGAAAATAATTAATCAATTAAACTACGATTATCAATCTTAGGGTTGCAATGAAAATTTTAGTTGCACTAAAATTTTATTTTTACTGGGTAGTGCTCTCAGAATCATGAATTTTGAAATTTGGTTGGGGCTTAGATTAATTTTCCAGATTTTATTAAAATTCAACAAAGTTTCTGTTATTTAAAATGGTAAAATCAGAAATAATTATTAAACCTTGGAGTAAAATTATGAAATTTTATGTAACCACCCATGAGCATCAAAACTAAAGTTCTGTTTTTGGGTTCAACATTTTGGAGTACTTTCATAATGTATTTTAGAAAAATGTAATTAAGTTAGGCAGAATGGAGTATCTTGAATAGGTTACATGTAATTCTGTGGTCCTAAAATCCTGGTGAAATTCCAGAGGATGCCTACTGTCATGCCACACTTGTAGATCAAATTTGAGCCCTAGCATTGCTCTACAATTTGAATTAGAATTCAGAAACAGAACAGATTGTTTTAATTATCCTTAAAAATTCCAGGTCATTTAGGAAAAAGTGTTTTAACAGAAAATTAGTGCATCTCATGAGGGTTCTAACAAATTTTAGTTTGGAATTTTTGGAGGTTCCTGTGATTTGTTTGGCATTTCACAAGACAGGACAATATTGAAGGAAAATAGAATTGAAACAGTGATTAGGGCAGAACAGGGGAGCTGAGCTCCGATGAGCTCCGGCGACTGATTCGGTCAAAATGGTTGATCGGCTGCGCTCAATCCTTGGCCCTACACCATCTACAAGCTATGATGAAGCTCGGCAGCACGACAATGGTGGGGTTCCATCACCGGAGAGGGGTGCTCACCGTGGGGGTCGGCGGTGGCGGCGGTGAGGAAGGGTTCCCGACGAGATGAGCTAAATTCCGGAGAGAGGAGAGCGCCGTGAGCTGCACAATGACTTGAAAAGTGAGTTGAGCAAGGGGAGGAGCACTGAAATAGGCCGGAGCATGGCCGGCGGCGAGGGGTGGCGGCTCTGCCCGAAGCTCGACGAAGGAATCACCGGAGGAACGGCGGAGGAAGAAGATCAGTTGGTCCAGAAGACTCACCGTGGTGCAGTGAACCTGTTTGACGGGGTTAGGGGTCGCGGGGATGGCCGGAAGACCAAGGTCGACGGTGAGCTCAACTGGCAGCAGAAGGGGGAATTGGCGGCGGCGCAAGCGTTCTGTCGTCGCCGGTGAGTTTCTGCGGCCGAGTACTTGTCAAAACCGATCACAGGGACGAGATGGATGAGCCGGATGAAGGAATTGCATAATGAGGGTACCGTGAAGATGAATTTGATGGTTGAGGGTCGGGGCGGTGCTCCTGTTGCCGGTGAGGACGATTGCAGTGTTCCGAGCGGAGGGAGCGACGGGAGCGCAATTCGATCAACTGAAAGCTGCACCGGGGCGAGGGGAGTCGTTTAGGCAAGGTTGGATCAGTGGAGAAGGGTCGGAGGTGTGGTCTCACCGTGAGCTCCCCTTCGGCGGCAATGGCGACGGTGGCACCCGAGTGAGGGAAAACGGCAAGGCTTGCGTAGGAGCGAAATTGGGCGCGGGGAAAGTGGGAGGAGGGTTCAGCGCACTCCTTTAAGGCGTTGCGTGGAGAGTTAGGGATGGGAGCAGAGGGGGACGACGGAATTGGCCGGCGGGGCGGTGCTTGCCGCAGAGGCACTGCCGCTCGGCAATTTGGCGTGCAGCAGCGGCGACAAGACGGGGAGAGAGAGGGGAAGGAGGGAGGAGGAGAGAGCGGCAAAGGATTCGGAGGAGATCTTCCGATTGAATGCTTCTCCAAAGGAGCGCCGGTCGGCGGGGAGGGCGGCCCTGCCGCGCGGCGGTTGGCCAACGGGGGCGGGCGGCACTGTGCTTCGTCAGCCTGTTGTCGAATTCAAATGAACTGCTACAGGCTCCTTCTGGTTTAAATTGAAAACCCCACTGCCTCAGCTCAGAAAATTATGAAAATTTTTGTGCATACTCAGGGAATTATTTGGAACACTTTTTATTTAGGGTTCGAGTTCTGAATCAGCTCCAAAAATTTCTTGAATTTATGGGTCCACTTTAGTTTGTGTGAATTTTAAAAGGGTTTGAACCTTCTCTAAAAACCTTGGATAAATTTCTAAAATTCTATTTTGAAGTGAACTTAATTGTTATGCAAAAATATAGCTAGGGTGTTGTGGAAAATTTGGTGGGTCACGCATTAGGGTTTCATTCCTGCCCGAAGGATAAAATTTTCGACACTGCGGGTGGAAACTCCCCGAACTTGGTAAATGTGTTCTGTGGATTATCAAAGTTTTTTTGTAGAGTGTCTTTGGGGTATTTTAAACAACATTGCACTTACTCCCATTGTTGGTTTTGCTTTTAGGTGTGAAATGTTGTCGATTTAGGTCCTGGTGACACTTGGGGTGTCACAGCCTCCCCCCCTAAAAGAAATCGCGTCCCGAGATTTAAGCAGAGGGTTAGGGTAGGCATAGGTACCTATGGGGTTGGGAGTAGTTCGGGGTAGTGGGATCGAAGAAATTCTGCAGACTCCCATGTGGCCTCGTCTTCTGTGTGGTTGCTCCACAGAACCTTGTAAAACTTGAGTGTCCGTCTTCTAGTGACTCGCTCTTTTTCATCTAGTATCTTAATTGGACGCTCTGGGTAAGTTAAGTCTGGTTGCAACTCTTGTGCTTCTGGAATCACTTGATCTACGGGTGCCTTCAGACACTTCTTCAATTGTGAGACATGGAAGACGTTGTGTATCCCTGATAATTCTTCTGGCAGCTTCACTTGATATGCCACTGGTCCACATTCGGCCGTGATAGGATACGGACCTATATACCGAGGTGCTAACTTGCCTTTGATCCCGAACCGTTGAACTCCCTTCATGGGTGATACTCGTAGGTAAACGTAGTCTCCTATCTCGAATCTTAATGGTCTGCGCCTTCGATCTGCATAGCTCTTCTGCCTTGACTTGGCGGCCTTCAGATTGGCTTGAATGACTCGTACTTTCTCTTCGGCCTGCTGCACTAGATCTGGTCCCAAAATAATTCTTTCGCCTGCTTCTGACCAGTTGAGTGGCGTTCTGCAACTACGGCCGTAAAGTGCTTCAAAAGGTGACATCTTGATGCTGGCTTGATAGCTATTGTTGTACGAGAACTCTGCTAAGGACAGATAAGTGTCCCATCCTTTTCCATGTTCCAAGACGCAAGCTCGAAGCATGTCTTCAAGGATTTGGTTTACTCTTTCAGTCTGGCCATCTGTCTGGGGATGGTAAGCTGAGCTATGAATTAGCTTGGTTCCTAGTGAATCATGTAATTGCTTCCAAAATCGACCGATGAACTGGGTACCTCGGTCGGAGATGATTGTCTTGGACACTCCATGCAGACAGACTATCCGATCAATGTATAACTGTGCATACTTCTTCATGGTGTATCTGGTTGACACCGGGATGAAGTGGGCCGTCTTTGTCAAATGGTCTACTATAACCCAAATTGAATCTAACTGCCGAGTTGTCATGGGTAGTCCAACAATGAAATCCATGCTTATGTCTTCCCATTTCCATGACGGAATGCTCAATGGTTGCGACAACCCTGCTCCCTTCAGGTGGTCGGTCTTTACTCTTCGGCACGTGTCACATTCCGCTATGTATCGAGCGATTTCTCTCTTCATTCTGGTCCACCAAAATTTCTTCCGCAGATCTTGGTACATCTTGTTACTGCCAGGATGAATAGAGTACTTAGATAAGTGAGCTTCATTCATGATCTTTCTTCGGAGCTCGTGATTCTTGGGTACTACTAGTCGATTCTTGAACCATAGAACTCCATCTTCGTCTTCTCGGAAGCACTGCATCTTCTTTTCTCGCAGTCCTAATCTGATCATTTCCATGCCCTTGTCAATCTTTTGGGCCTTGGCTACCTCGTCTCTAAGTGTGGGCACTAAGGCTAGGTTGTAGAGGGCTCCGTGAGGTAGAATTCTTACGGTCGGCTCTAGTTCTTCGGTTGCAACTCCTTGATCTAGGTAATGGCAATGGGCGTTTCTGCTAAGTGCATCTGCAACCACGTTAACTTTGCCCGGATGATAATGGATCTCTATTTCATAATCCTTGATTAGCTCTAGCCATCGCCGTTGCCTCATGTTCAGCTCATTCTGAGTGAAGATATACTTGAGACTTTTGTGGTCGGTGTAGAGGTGCACCAGGTTTCCCAATAGATAATGCCTCCACACCTTTAGAGCCAATACCACAGCTGCCAACTCCAAGTCATGGGTGGGATAATTCAGCTCGTGCTTACGGAGTTGCCTTGAAGCATAAGCGATTACCCGCCCTTCTTGCATTAACACGCAACCAAGTCCAATGCCTGACGCATCGCAATATACGTCAAAGGGCTTGCTCAAATCTGGTTGGGCGAGTACCGGTGCTGTGGTCAAGTGCTTCTTCAAAGTCTGAAAAGCTTCTTCGCACTTTTCCGTCCATTTGAACTTCTGATCCTTCTTGAGCAGCTCTGTGATGGGTTTAGCAATCTTGGAAAAACTGGGGATAAAGCGACGGTAATACCCTGCTAATCCCAAGAAACTTCGCACTTTGTGAACTGTTGTGGGTGCCTTCCATCCCACAACATCTTGCACCTTTCCCGGATCTACAGAAATGCCTTCGGCGGACACCACATGACCCAGAAACTGAACACGCTCAATCCAGAATTCGCACTTGCTAAATTTGGCGTACAGTTGATGATCTCTGAGTCTTTGTAGAACTGTGCGAAGGTGCTGAGCATGTTCATCGGTCGTCTTAGAGTATACGAGGATGTCATCAATGAACACCACTACAAACTTATCCAGCTCTGGCATGAACACTGAGTTCATGAGGTACATGAAGTACGCTGGTGCGTTAGTGAGTCCAAACGACATCACCAAGTACTCATACAGCCCATATCTGGTGGAGAAAGCCGTCTTTGGAACGTCCACGGGACGTATCTTGATCTGATGGTATCCAGACCGGAGGTCGACTTTAGAGAATACCTTTGCTCCAGCCAGCTGATCAAACAGAGTATCTATGCGTGGTAGTGGATATTTGTTCTTGATAGTGACCGCGTTCAAGGGGCGGTAATCCACGCATAGTCTCAAGGATTGGTCCTTCTTCTTTACAAACAATGCCGGACATCCCCAAGGCAAGGAACTGGGCCGTATGAAGCCCTTGTCCAGCAACTCCTTCAACTGTGTCTTCAGCTCTGCCAGCTCCTTGGGTGCCATCTTGTACGGTCTGTGGGAGATCGGAGCTGTGCCTGGCTGTAGCTCAATCTGGAACTCCACATCTCTGTCCGGTGGTAGGCCAGGTAATTCTTCTGGGAACACATCGGGGAATTCCTTAACCACCGGTATTTCTTTCAGACTTTTTCCGACGACATGGCAGACTTGTTTGAGGGCAGATCTAGGATGGTCTAGGTTTATAGATACGAAACCGTGAAGTGGAGAGGTTAAGTGGACTACACGGTTAGCAACATCAAGGATGGCATGGTGGTGCTTCATCCATTTCATGCCAAGGATAATGTCGATACCCTGCCCATCTAGGATTATGAAGGAGGTAGGATAGATGTAGCTTCCTAATTTTAGAGGTGCCTCACTTAAGCCATAGTTGGACAATATGTTACCCCCAGGCGATTTTATGAGAAAGGGTGGCTCTAGGGGAACGGTGATTAGGCTTTTACCCTTGACAAAATTTTTACTGATAAAATTGTGGGTGGCACCGGAATCAAATAGAACGAAGGCTGAATGGGTAGAAAGCGAGAACATACCCGCCAGTACTTGCTCCCCTTCAGAGATATCTTCGGCCGTGGTGTGGTTCACCCGACCAGTTCTGGTGTTCCTTTGCCCTCTTTGCTGACCCTGCCCCGGGTTTGCCTGCTGGTTGCCCCTAGCTTGCTGGTTGGAGGGGCACTCGCGGGCGAAGTGCCCGGGTAGCCCGCAGGTGAAACAGGGTGTGCCTGGTCCAGGACGGGCGCCCTGTTGAGGTGGGCGGACACCCTGGTTCCTCTGTGGTGGCGGTGGTGCGCGGTAGCCAACCTGTTGTTGATTCTGCGGAGGCCGGTATGACTGCTGCGGTGGACGGAATGATGGAGCTTGCGGCGGGGTCGCCCTGTACTTCCTACCATCTGGTGCAGTGTACACCAGACGGTACTTTGGTGGCGGGGCGTTTGATGGCCCACTACTGGCTCGCTTCTTCTCCCGCTGCTCTTTCTCCAAGTACTCTTCGGCGATGAGGGCGTTGCTCACCAGCTCGTTGAATTAACCGCCTTGGTTCAGGGCCAAGCGACCCTGGAGCGTAAGGTTCAGCCCTTCCATGAAACGGTATTTCCGTTTCACGTCCGTGTCCACTTGCTCTGGAGCATACAGAGCAAGCTGATTGAACACCCGGGAGTAGTCGTGCACCGAGCCGTTGCCTTGTGTCAAGGCCATGAACTCTTTGGCCTTCCTTTGCATAAGCCCCGCGGGAATGTGATGAGCGCGGAATGCCTCCCGAAATTGCGTCCAGGGCACCTGGGTGTTTTCCGGGAGGGTGGCTAGGTAGTTAGCCCACCAAGCTCCGGCGTGCCCTTGGAGCATCTGGGCTGCGAACAACGTCTTCTGCGTCTCCGAGCAACGGAGTAGTCCAAACTTGGCCTCGGTGGTGCGAAGCCAATGGTCTGCCTCCATTGGTTCCCGTGCGTCGCGGAATTCTGGAGGATGAGTGGCCAGGAAATCAGCATACGTGCTGTCCTGGTTCTGGTTCCTTGCGTCACGATTCTGGCCATTATTTTGCAAAATGGTCCGCAGCATTTCTTGGGTCTGCTGGCTGCTCTGGAGCATGGCCGCCATAGCCGCGGCTAGAGTTGGCTCCGCTGGCGGGGGTGGCGGGTTGGAACTTTCCTCCTCTTGACGTCCAGCCCTGGTGTTCACCATTCTGAAAGAAAGTGAAAAGTGGTCCTCATTAGCACAGTTCACTCCATGACCATAGTTGGATATATACAAAAGGATGTCAAAATGCATGGCATGGACAACTCATAAAAACAAACTCCATTCCTTTCCAAAATAATGACAGTACAAAAGTTCCTTCAAGTTCTCTAGACTGTCAAATCACCACTCTTACATCCAAAAGATTACAACGCCACTAGGATAAACTCACGAGAACACACGCTAAACGCCATGACAGGTACAACGCACTCCTTAAGCGACTCATCTAGCTAAACTTGGCGTTGTAAAACCATCTCTGATCTACTCCTCATCTGGCTCTGGGTCTGAAGCTTCGGGATCCGACACCTCTGACTCAGGCGCATCATCATTAGCGGGAGGGGACTGCTGTGCCTCCAAAAGTCCCGCGATCTGCTGCTACAGATGATGGTTCTCGTGGGCGAGGTCCTCAGCTAGCACAATCGCATGTCCCTAAGTATCTCTAGCTGGTGAATGTGCTGCAACATAATGTTGCAGTCGTTCTCCCTAGCATGGACTTGGGCAGTCTTAATCTCAGAAACCGCCTCTAGCTCAGTGATGCGTGTAGCGCGCGCGTCGCAGCGAGCACGCAGTGCATTGTTTCTACTCTCCAAGTTCTGTACCTTCTCCTTGAGTTGGGCCATCTCCACATGGGCCTGACGCAAAGCCTGTCGATCCATCTGGGCGGTGAGAACAGTGTCCTCATGCAAGTTGAGCAGTGCTAGGCTCAATGTGAACAAGGGAGTGACGTGGTCCATCTCTCCCCTGAAAGTCCTCTTCTGTGCATTCTTAACATTACGGTGCCAGGTGCTGTTAACCTGGTCCCGTATCGGGAACATCGCCGCTGGCTTGTCCGCCAAGTCTTCTGTGTGCTTCTCGCATATCCTCAGTAGGGCCTGATGGGCAGCTGACTCAATGGCTTCGGTCTTGTCCGAACCGAAGGTGGTGGTGGTGTAAATCTCTCCGTTGGCCTGCTGAGGGTGCGTGGGGAGTGTAACCGTGGCCGAGCAGCGTGGTAGATCGTACTGCCGATACTCCCGAATCTGAAACCAAGGGGCCTCCGGATAACCCAGCGACTGCAAGGTCTGACCAAGTATCTCCACGAATCCCTTGCGTCCTGATTGCTTGGTGACGTAGGTAGGGGTGGAGCCTTCAACGCCTATCTCCGCGAGTCCATGCTCGATCGTGTTGGCGTCCATCTGCATCGCAGAGGTGAACAATATTTTATCAATCAGAAGCCACATGTTGACACAAAGTTCAAAGCATGTTAAATCTTCCGGCACATAAAATATTTTTCATCCCTGCGTAAAAGGCAATCTAAGTTGGTCACTAAGGATGCTAACTAGCAACAGTCGATCTGTCCAAGGGGCTCTACCATCTAGTTGCCCTGTCAAGGAGACAATCTTCTCATCGAGGAAAATTCTGGGAAGGCTCAAGGGTATGCAAGGAATCTGCTCTGACTCGGTTGGGGTCACGTACTCTCTAAGGAGGAAGGTAACCAGGTTGTTTTTAAATTAACTTTCGGATGTGTACTAGCCATTATTAGCAAAGTTTCTAGTTCTGGATGATTTAAGGTGGGTTTTAAGGAACTTTACCATTTGTCATGCAAATGCAAGCCTGACTCGTCCTATGCGTCCTCACAAAAATAAAAGAATACGCTTAGCGGTGACAGAATCGCACTCAAGTTAGCCGTCACTACACGTTTCTTACGATATCGTGGTTAGCGTACCTGCAGAAAATGCATCACAGGCAGTTGCAATATGATATATTCAAAAGTAAAGACGTCAACCCATATCATTGCCATATGGGTCGCCCCGAGTAGGTCACGTACGGGGATCACGTGTCCGACCTTCCCTGCGCGGCGACAGACTGCACTTTACCTCAGGCAGCGGAGGTATGAGAGTGTTCCGCAAAACCGAAGTCGTGAGGAACAAACTCATCTCTTGTGTGCCAAAGACACAAGACTCCACTGTTGCGAAGGTCTGCTTTCGCAACAGGTCCGTAACCCACACCTCGTACGGTAGAGGTCCGCTTTTCTCCCTAAACGGCAAGGGGGTGTACTATATTACAGCGAACATAGTACCTCCTTCCATACCACTGTCGCACACGCAACAGGGATTTCTCGACCTTTTACCGCAGTCGAGCGGCGTACCTTACCTTGCTTACCTTATCGTCGGTGCGTCGTTACAGAAATGTAAATCTAGACTGGGTTTAGTTAGCTCCTGCACTAGGTTAGCTTGCCACCTGATAACCTATTAACTAATAGGGCGCGTACCTCACTCGCACGTAATTTTTGAAAATATTGCCTTAAACGTTGTACCGTTTCCCAACACGGCTCTGATACCAAGCTGACATGGACCCGCCCAGAAAACCACGTCTCAGGACGAATCCGGTCTGTTGTTAAGCCAGGATCCCGTTGAGCAACGCTCGGCGAAGCGAGCGTACACACGATACAACACAGGCAGGATAAACAGCAATAATTTAAGGAGGGAGAGTTTAGTACAACATTAATTGCTGGATTGTAACTTAAGTCTTACAAGAATTTCAGAGTACGCAAAACAAGTTTTGAATAACGTAGCAGAGAAGACTCGATTGATACAGACTCCGACACTCATAAATTAAGCAAAAGCAAGCACCCTGCCCAGGGGCGTCGTGCTACTAGCCACTTCAAATTACTGCGGCGACTCGCACAGCTCCCACTGGAGGTTCCCAACCTCGGAGTGAGACTCTTCCCAGGGGATGCTATCTTCCTGATGCTGCGTGCCGGTGCCTGAAAACCACATATTGCTAGCGCGTGAGCTTCTAAGAAGCTCAACAAGACTGACCCGTCAATAGGCTGACTACAGCCGACTTCTAGACATGAAGGCTGGTGGGGGTGGGTTTTATTTGCCAACTGAACCCGCAACTTGTACTACTCTTGGTTAATTTTAGCACAAGTTAAGTAGTTAGGAATGTAACTTTAATTAGCACTGATCTAATCAAGCATAATAAAAGAGACAAGTAAATAGCATCATCAAATGTCAATCTCATTGCATCTCATCTTATTGCAGAAATGTGGTGCGTTTCACGAGCATGCTCACCAACTGGGAGCGACAGCGGTTCGAAACGATTTTTATACCCTGCAGGGGGAAACCTAATCGTACGACACGTGCGTGTCCCAGACTCGCACGTGGCAACCGTTCACACCAGCTCCTGCAACGTCAATTCCCTCCTACGTCTGCCTTAGCAGCGCCGCATCCCACCAGACAACACGTCCCAGACGGTTTCTGTGGAGTTCCCACGCTGCCCACCCCAGATCTCCTCCTAGTCAGACACCGTAGGGCAGGTTCGACGTTGCAATCACTAGGCTACATAGGTTTACTGGGGCCCATTACACCCAGCATACGACCAGTACGTTCAACACTCGATCAGACTCGGACCACACGGATCAGACAGGTCTACGGTCACCCTGGACCCGGTCCAGTCGCCGACCTAATTGGTATCCTGTCTGACCCTCAAACTTTTATCCTTCTTTAATTATCTCATCATCAGGTGTCATAATGTATCAAGTGGTAGTTTCATCCAAGATCCTACCTTTCGCGAGCAGTGTCCACTCTGCTCGACTTCTACCGGTAATAACTTGCTAAGCATAGCAACTATTTGGTCATCTGTACCGCTACCGGTAGGGTTTCCTATGGGAACAATGCATCTAAGATTGCAATCAACTCCTAACAACTTAATGCACAAACATGACATGACCCACTGAGTTGTAAAAAGAAAATTTAAACAGAGTTGGTGCACCGGGGCTTGCCTGGTTCGTCGGCTTCGCGGTTGATCTCTTCTGCTGGAGTGGAGGAGTCGGGCTCTGCAGCTACCTCACGTGCTTCGGAGTCTACATGATGCATTATGATTAAGATTATGAGAAGTTCAAGGATTGATAACAAATAACATAAAGCTTTTGCTAAGGAGTATTTTAGGGTTTCAAAATGCGACGATTAGAATTAGGGTTAACCCTAATTCCTTGACGCCACTGGTTTAAAACATTTGACTTAAAGAATGGGGTTCCAAGTCACTTATTCAATTTCTCACCATGTGATGTGTAAAGAGGGTCATATTCTCTGAATTAGTCTAAACTCAAATTTTAGGTTGAGATCCATCGGCATCTTTCTTCGGAAAATAATTAATCAATTAAACTACGATTATCAATCTTAGGGTTGCAATGAAAATTTTAGTTGCACTAAAATTTTATTTTTACTGGGTAGTGCTCTCTGAATCATGAATTTTGAAATTTGGTTGGGGCTTAGATTAATTTTTCAGATTTTATTAAAATTCAACAAAGTTTCTGTTATTTAAAATGGTAAAATCAGAAATAATTATTAAACCTTGGAATAAAATTATGAAATTTTATATAACCACCCATGAGCATCAAAACTAAAGTTCTGTTTTTGGGTTCAACATTTTGGAGTACTTTCATAATGTATTTTAGAAAAATGTAATTTAGTTAGGCAGAATGGAGTATCTTGAATAGGTTACATGTAATTCTGTGGTCCTAAAATCCTGGTAAAATTCCAGAGGATGCCTACTGTCATGCCACACTTGTAGATCAAATTTGAGCCCTAGCATTGCTCTACAATTTGAATTAGAATTAAGAAACAGAACAGATTGTTTTAATTATCCTTAAAAATTCCAGGTCCTTTAGGAAAAAGTGTTTTAACAGAAAATTAGTGCATCTCATGAGGGTTCTAACAAATTTTAGTTTGGAATTTTTGGAGGTTCCTGTGATTTGTTTGGCATTTCACAAGACAGGACAATATTGAAGGAAAATAGAATTGAAACAGTGATTAGGGCAGAACAGGGGAGCTGAGCTCCGATGAGCTCCGGCGACTGATTCGGTCAAAATGGTTGATCGGCTGCGCTCAATCCTTGGCCCTACACCATCTACAAGCTATGACGAAGCTCAGCAGCACGACAATGGTGAGGTTCCATCACCGGAGAGGGGTGCTCACCGTGGGGGTCGGCGGTGGCGGCGGTGAGGAAGGGTTCCCGACGAGATGAGCTAAATTCCGGGAGAGAGGAGAGCGCCGTGAGCTGCACAATGACTTGACAAGTGAGTTGAGCAAGGGGAGGAGCACTGAAATAGGCCGGAGCATGGCCGGCGGCGAGGGGTGGCGGCTCTGCCCGAAGCTCGATGAAGGAATCACCGGAGGAACGGCGGAGGGAGAAGATTGGTTGGTCTAGCAGACTCACCGTGGTGCAGTGAACCTGTTTGACGGGGTTAGGGGTCGCGGGGATGGCCGGAAGACCAAGGTCGACGGTGAGCTCAACTGGCAGCAGAAGGGGGAATTGGCGGCGGCGCAAGCGTTCTGTCGTCGCCGGTGAGTTTCTGCGGCCGAGTACTTGTCAAAACCGATCACAGGGACGAGATGGATGAGCCGGATGAAGGAATTGCATAATGAGGGTACCGTGAAGATGAATTTGATGGTTGAGGGTCGGGGCGGTGCTCCTGTTGCCGGTGAGGACGATTGCAGTGTTCCGGGCGGAGGGAGCGACGGGAGCGCAATTCGATCAACTGAAAGCTGCACCGGGGCGAGGGGAGTCGTTTAGGCAAGGTTGGATCAGTGGAGAAGGGTCGGAGGTGTGGTCTCACCGTGAGCTCCCCTTCGGCGGCAATGGCGACGGTGGCACCCGAGTGAGGGAAAACGGCAAGGCTTGCGTAGGAGCGAAATTGGGCGCGGGGAAAGTGGGAGGAGGGTTCAGCGCACTCCTTTAAGGCGTTGCGTGGAGAGTTAGGGATGGGAGCAGAGGGGGACGACGGAATTGGCCGGCGGGGCGGTGCTTGCCGCAGAGGCACTGCCGCTCGGCAATTTGGCGTGCAGCAGCGGCGACAAGACGGGGAGAGAGAGGGGAAGGAGGGAGGAGGAGAGAGCGGCAAAGGATTCGGAGGAGATCTTCCGATTGAATGCTTCTCCAAAGGAGCGCCGGTCGGCGGGGAGGGCGGCCCTGCCGCGCGGCGGTTGGCCAACGGGGGCGGGCGGCACTGTGCTTCGTCAGCCTGTTGTCGAATTCAAATGAACTGCTACAGGCTCCTTCTGGTTTAAATTGAAAACCCCACTGCCTCAGCTCAGAAAATTATGAAAATTTTTGTGCATACTCAGGGAATTATTTGGAACACTTTTTATTTAGGGTTCGAGTTCTGAATCAGCTCCAAAAATTTCTTGAATTTATGGGTCCACTTTAGTTTGTGTGAATTTTAAAAGGGTTTGAACCTTCTCTAAAAACCTTGGATAAATTTCTAAAATTCTATTTTGAAGTGAACTTAATTGTTATGCAAAAATATAGCTAGGGTGTTGTGGAAAATTTGGTGGGTCACGCATTAGGGTTTCATTCCTGCCCGAAGGATAAAATTTTCGACACTGCGGGTGGAAACTCCCCGAACTTGGTAAATGTGTTCTGTGGATTATCAAAGTTTTTTTGTAGAGTGTCTTTGGGGTATTTTAAACAACATTGCACTTACTCCCATTGTTGGTTTTGCTTTTAGGTGTGAAATGTTGTCGATTTAGGTCCTGGTGACACCTGGGGTGTCACAATCGAAAACAAGAAAAAAGGGGTCGAACACCCTCGCGATTCTGTGAAGGAACGCCTTCACAGAAATGCTTAGAGACACCCTTAGTAGTCAGAAGATGTTCATTCCATTCCATCTGATTTACAAAAGGGCCGGGCACTTTTGGCCTCGGCCGTCCAAAGTACAAAAATAAACCTACCCTAACTTCTATTCTGCCGGGGGGGGAGGGGGCACGTTTCCTGCCTCTTCTTCCGCCGTGCTTGCAGCCATCTCTCGCGCGAAAGGAGCCACCTCCACCTCGATGGCGTCCAGCTCAGCGTCGGCGTAACCGGAGGCAAAACCCTCGCTCAAGTAGTCGAGGACGATGTTGATATAGTGCGACCGCGCGACGGCGAACGCCCGGTGCACCCCCCGGTAGATCCCATCCTCCGCCATGGCCCGCGCCCGGGTGACGAGCCGGGGAACTTAGGGAGCAAGCAAGCTCGACCCAACCTCCTCGGCCACCCCGAGGTCAGCAAGGGCCGCGCGGACGGCGGCTCGGAGGGTCCCGTGCTCCTCGGCCTCGCCCTTCAGCTCCTCCCGGAGCGACGACAGCTCCTTCGCGCCCGCCTCCAGCTTCGCGGTCAGAACTGCAAAATGAACAGCACAACAGTTAGCCCGCAACCAAGCCCAAAGGAGGAGTGAGGTCGGAGTCAGAGCTTACCCGACGCGCCAGCGCGGAGCTCCTTGAGCCCGACGTCGCTCTGGGCCACCTCTGCGGCCAAGGAAGCAGTCACCTCCTCGGCCTCGAGCCTGGCCTTGTGTCGCAACCCCGTCCGATAAAATCGTACGGTTGCTCATCCAGGATCATTTGGGAGGGCCACTTGCCGAAACAAGTGACTTTACAGTACAATAATTAACAAGGACTCGCATAAATGACTTAAAGATACTTTAATTCTGGTTATATTACAACTGATTTCAGAAGTTTAGGAAGTGCGGAAACGTAATTTTGATAACAAACACGTGGATTTCAGCGGAAGCAAAAATCTAACACTCGGCGCCTTGATTAAACACCCCAGCCCGATGGTGTTTAATCTCCACGGTAGGGAGAAGCGGGGACCCACTCGAAGGTCCACTCCGAGGGCATCTCCTCTTCCCAACCACCCTGGCTACAGTCAGCACTATTACCTGCAAAACAACAATCAACAAACCGTGAGCGACTGACGCTCAGCAAGACTTACCCGTCAATAGCCTTCTAAGGCCGACTCCTAAAATGCTGGAATATTAGTGGCAGCTGGTAGGTATTTGCAAACGACAGCACTACTAATGGTTTTTCAGTATTTTAGCCAAGTTATCAAATAGCTAATGAAATTTTTACTAAGTGAGGCAGCAACTAAGCAAACAAGCGCAATACATCAGTTCTGAAATTTATTCTCAAATCTCCAATCACAATTCCTGCTATCACATTTTTATAGTGTCGCCACGGCAGAAAGGAGCAAGTGGTACTCAATACCGCGAGGGACGGCAATTATAATTGATTTTACATCCTGCAGGAGAAACCCGAATAACACGACACGTGCGCACTCCACGAGTCGCACGTGGCCACCTTTCACTGCATCGCGACAGTGTCGGCCCGACTGCCATCTCTCCAAGGACATGGTCCTCCAGGCAACGCCCTGCGTCCCTGTACGGCCCCAAGCCTTTCCCACTAACACATACCCAAGAAACAAAAATGCGAAATCATCCACCATACTGGTCCGTTCACCCGGAAAAAGAGATGGCTGGTCGTCCAATCACTGCGCAATGAGCTACGTCGGTTTCCTGGGTCCCATATACCAGTATGTATTCGGTACACAACTCAAACTTGACCAATGCAACCGCACCCGACACGGTGCTCAAATTTTATTCATACAATATTGGGTCCTGATTTCCTCAAACACTCCCATAAATAATCCCCTGAGTAGTCTCCATACCACTCAAATCCCTTCGTTGCCCTATTAGTAAGCATAGCACTAACGTACTGGCTCTAACAGAACAACCCGTAGGAGATCCTACAAGTCATGCAACTAAGTTTCCACACAAGCCTCGAAACTTAATGCACAACAAAATCCTACATACACAGTGAGAAAGTAAAAGTTTAAACATGGGTATGCACCGGGGCTTGCCTCGGTTCGGGGAGAAGTTAGCACAGTCGGCGGCGGGGTCGGCAGCGGGGAAGTCCTCCTCAGCCTCAGTGGCCGTCTGCAGCTCGGTTCCTATATGAAGATGCAAGGAAATCTTGTATTAACAGATGAGTGAAGTTGCATGAATTTTCTCTCTAACCAACATTAGTGTGTTGCCTCGGTAGACGGGACTAGCTAGACTGGTCGGACGGCAAGGATTACCAGAGGACTGACGGAGAAGAACGAACGACAACAGAGACCGGTCGCCGGAAAAGAGACGTTGACGCGCCGATACTTCTGCAATAACGCGGAAGAATGGGGCGATGGTTAGAGACGATAGCGACGGACGATGGAACCGTCGGCAGGGCAAGGCTTACCGAGCGCACCTGAGCACGAGAGAAGCTTGCTCTGCTTCGGGCCCTGCGGAGCTCTTCGGCGGTAAAGGCGGAAAGGAGTGGAGACGAGAGCAGAGAGACGAGCGCGCAGAAGAGCAAAGGAGCTCGCCGAGTGAAGTGTTTCGTCTCAGGGAAAATATCAGCCCCCGTTCCTTTTGTCTCTCCAGGACGACGCAAGTTGGCGCGGCGGCAGCGTACTGCAGCGCATGGGCGCCGGGCGTGCGCGTCCCATCACGAAGACTTTCGGCGCGGTGGCAGCACTGCTGTGTACGGCCAGGCGCTTTTACGGTTGGGAAGATGACCGGCAGCATTAATGGCGCGGCCGCTTCGAGCTCGGGTCCGACGAGTCTGTCCGGCCTCGGGGTCGAGCGAGGCGGAACGAAATGCGGCTTGTCCGACCTCGGGGGTCGAGCGAAACGGAGCGAAACTGCTTGTCCGACCTCGGGTCGAGCGAAGCGGAGAGTGATGACGGGTCGGGCGAGACGAAAAATAATGTCCGACCGCTGGGGGTCGGAGTCGGGCGAATCGTGAAACTCATCCGACCTCTGGGTCGGAGGTCGGGCGAAGCGTAAAAGTCATCCGACCTCTGGGTCGGAGGTCGGGCGAAACGGGAAAACCATCCGACCTCTGGGTCGGAGGTCGGGCGAATCGGATTCCCAAACGACGGGGTCGGGAAGACATGGAAAAGAACAGAGGAGCGGCACCCGGAGGAGCAGGGACTCGGGCGGCGGCTTGAAATTGGGAGAACAGAGGAGACCGGACGGCGCTCGTTCCTGCTCGGAGCGGAGCAAGGCCGGCGGTACACGGGCGAAAGCAATGAGAAGCGGAAAGACAGTAAAGATTGGATTTCAAATTAAATTTTGAATTTAAGTTCTGTTGATTAGATCCTTTGATGTCATTAACTTTGGGTTTTGAGATTTTTATAGAACACAATTAAGTCTTTATTGACAAAGGATTTAGCGAGAATTTAGTTCGGGATGTTACACCTTGGTCTCCTCCTCCAAAGCGGCCGCCACTGCCTCCAGCCGGCAGGCTTGCTGAACCGCAAGGGCCGTCAGAGCACTGTGGGTCCACCGTGCTTCCTCTCGCTCGGCGTGAAGCCGGTCCTCCATGGCCTTCTCCCTGGCGAGGGCGTCCGGCGTCGCGCGACGCGCGGCGGCGAGCTGCTCCTCGTCGACAAGTTGGCCGCGGAGGAAAGCCGCGACCGAGTCCAAAGCGGACAAGGGTCCCTCCGCGCCCCGCCGCGCACTCCCGGAGCCTGGGGCACCTCCCTCCACCGGCCCCGCAGCCGGCCGAGTCACCGGCACTGCTGCCGTTGGCACATCAGCGGCAGCCTCCTCCGCGGCGACGCCCGACGCCGCCGCCTCCTCCGCCGTGGGAGGTCCAAAAACGGGCAGCTTCCGCCCGGGCGACGGGGCCTCCACCCGCTTCTCCGTCGCCACTGCCTCCGTCGACGACGCTTCCGGAGGGGCAGCTGCCACCACCTCCTTTGTTTGCAGATTGGCAGCCGCCGCCGCTTCCGGCGAGCCCGGAGGGACGGCCGAAGGGGCCTCCGGCTCTTCCGCCGCCGCCGTCGGGGGGCACGGGGGCTCCGAAGCCCCGCCCTCGGCGCCCTTCGAAGCGCGCTCGGGCCACCGTCCCGCCAGAGCCTTCCGTGGCGCCACTAGGAGCGACCCCCCCCCCACCCCCCCCGCCGCGGGCCTGCAAAAGAACGAATACTAAGTACAAGCAGAAGGAGGAAAAGACTCACACAACGCACTTACCCTCGCGTCGAAGTGCGGCGACGCTTCGGGGTCGACCCCCCTTGCTCCGCCGTCGGCCGCTTCTCGCTGACCCCTGGGCCGGCCACCCCGACCGATACCTGCCCAGGGGCCGACGGATCCGACCCCGCCGGCTCGGGGCGGACGCGAACGTCCTTCGCCGTGGGCGTCCCCTCTTCAAGGGCCGACCGCCCCACAGGGAACGAGGACGACGGAGGCGGTGCCGCCTCTGAGCCCCGAGCCTCCGGCCCCCGAGGCTCCGGCCCCTGGCCCGGTTGGCGCGCGTGCACCAACTCCTGCCTCGGGGGAGGGGGAGGGATCTCCACGACCTCCTCCTCTTCGTCCTCCTCCTCCTCGTCCTCGTCGTCGTCGTCGTCCGACCCCTGCCTACGCCGACCCCGGGCCAGCTTGGCTCGGAGCTTGAGGGCCCGCTTGGCCTTCCGGGCGTCTTTCTTCCGCTTGTGCTCCTCGGCGGCCAAGCGGTTGGCCTCCCGGACGGCCGCATCCTCAGGCACCGGGGGGCGAGAGGGCCGGATCGTGAGCTCCCTCCTCTGTTGCTAGCCAAAAGAAAAGAGTCAGAGCCGAAAGAGGGAAGCTGAGAGGTACGACAAGGTAGGAGTCGCACTTACCAAGAGAGAGCTCCCCTCAGCGGGGCGCATCGACGGGTGGTCATCCACCGGGTCCTCGAGGTCCTCGGCGGCGAGGGACTCCCGGAGCCGCTGCTTCAACTCCAGCCCAGAGATCGGCTCAGCCGACATCACCGACCCGAAAAAATCGGAGCCGGGGGCCATCTCCCAGAGCCGGAGCCACCGCGCCATCAGCGGCAGCACGCGCCGGGCGTGGAACGCGGCGATGACCCCGGCGCCATGCACCCTTCGGGCCCGCAGCTGCCGCACGGCGTCGAGCACCTCATCCAGCCGCTTCCGCTCCTTGGCCGGCGGTCCCCACTTCCACACCTCGGGCGCCGTGTTAAA
The DNA here is from genome assembly GCA_001182835.1 of Oropetium thomaeum. Taxonomy (NCBI): domain Eukaryota; kingdom Viridiplantae; phylum Streptophyta; class Magnoliopsida; order Poales; family Poaceae; genus Oropetium; species Oropetium thomaeum. The sequence goes on along the minus strand of LFJQ01000020.1, from coordinate 1,125,403 downwards.
CGTGCGCCCGGTAAACTCAGGCAGGGGCCCGGCGGCGTCGTTCTTAAGGTAGAACCACTGCCCGTGCTAGCTCCTGTGAGAGCTCCGCAACCGCAGGGGGATGTAGGAGCCGGCGCGATCCCCGCGGAGGTGGACGCTGGCGCAGCCGATGGGGTGATGGGGCCCTTCCTTCGTCTGGAGCGAGACGGAGAAAAAGTACCGCCACAGATCAAAGTGGGGGGCGATCCCCAAATAGCCCTCGCACAACGCCACGAACGTGGCGATGTGCAGCATCCCGTTGGGATTGAGGTGCTGCAGCTCAAGGCCGTAGTAGTGAAGGAGCCCCCGCAAGAAGGAGTGCGTAGGGACTCCCAGCCCGCGCTCGTGGAAGTGGGCAAAGGACACCACATAACCTTCCGGCGGCGCGGGCACCTCCTCATTGCCCGGGAGCAACCACTCCCTCGCTTCCGTCCGGGCAACGAGGAGGCCACGGCTAACCAGGCCCTCGAGGCGCGCCCATCGGATATCGGACCTCAACCAAGAAGCCATGGGAGACTGGCACGAGGTTGGAAAGGAACGAGAAAAGATCAAGGAAGGAATGCGCAAGCGCGAAAGAACGAAAGGAGAAGGAGCAAAAGAAGACGAGATGGCACGGAAGGCAGAAGAAGACGCGAGTGACGAATGCAGCGAACAGGCATGCAAGGTGCGTATTTATACCTTTCACCCGCCTGGCATTTTTCTCACCGCAAACAGGGGCCCGCCTGGTCATCCCGCCCGGCGCGGGCGCCTCTTCGCCTTCCCAGACTCCTCTCATACCGCTGACTGAAACCGGGCCTGCGGAACCACCTCACGCAGAGCGGGAAATATCCCGCCCTCTGGAAATCACCCCCGAACCGCTGCAGGTGGGACCCTCCTGACCAGTCTGCCCCGCATGAGTGCGGCTCCGTCGCTTCGACTTCCTCTCACCTCGCTAGCTGCCAACGGGCCCTCTCTTAACCGCGCCGCGCAGCGCGGGAAGCTTCCCGCCCGCCGGGCACTTTTCCCTCCGTCACTACGAGCGGGACCCATGCCGCCGCCTCGCGCCGAACGGCATTTACTTCCGCCCGCATGGCGCCTACCGCCAGTCGCTGCAGGAGGGACCCACGCGACCGCCCGTTTAGCAGGGTCGAGCGCACGCGCGTTTGCACTCATGACCCGCAAAGACTAACATCCCTGCTGCACGTCCCGTCGCGGCAGGCGCCTCTGCTGCGCTGCTCCCACGAAATAAATCCTGGCAGGCAGGGGTTTGGGCTGAAAAATGCCCCGACGACCCAAAGAGTTCGAAGGCTAGCCCCACGAACGGGTTCAACAGCCGCTCAGGGCGCAAATAGAGTGAGGGGTGGATAGAGATGGGCCCGCTAGCAGCCAACACCCTGGCGCGCAAGCGCCGAGGGCATCTCCGTCCGCGTTCGAGTCCCGGTTCACGCCGACCCATGGGTATTTCACCGCAGAAAGGCAGCGAGCCCTCGGAGCCTAGCGAACGGCATCCGGGTACCAGATTGGGACGGCAACCAGGAATATTGAGGTCGACCACCAGCTGGTCCATCGGAGCTCCCCCCGAAGGGAGCCCGGGCTTCACTCAAACTCTCCCGTTAGCAACTCGACGAGCGTCACGCTTGGGCCTCTGTGGTAAAGCGTGGCCCGGCTCGACCTCCTCGTCTGGTGGACAGACGCGCTGGAGGAACGAAACAAGTCGAACCGTATCCAAGATCGGACCACCGCGACGAGTGGGAGTCTCGAGAACGGAATCGCAAAAAGAGATCTATTACGGGATCGCAGAACATGTAAGCTCGACGTGGCTCGACACGAGCCTACCATCACGAGTTTACCACTCCCGATGTGAGTGACTCCAGACTCCCTCTCACGAGGAGATCAGGCCTCACTCGGGGGCTACTGTTGAGGGTCAATACCAGAGGTAATTAACCTTCATGACCCTCGACCTCAATGACGTGATCAGGACACAAGTGATCCTAGCCTAAACCCGCCTCCACATCGTACGGATGCGCCGCGGGCCGAGACAACAGGCGATCTCCGCCTCGCCCGACCCTTTCAAGGAAGGGTCGGACCCTCCACGCCCGGAGGCGCGCCCGACCTCGTCTCTATAGGGGTCGAGCGAACGCATCTCCGCCTCGCCCGACCTCACGGTCGGACGAATTGCCTACTACTCCATGAGTAGAACGGACGGGGACGGTTGGGAAATAAATGTCTGACACTCCCATGCCCGCTGACAGGTAGAGCCGCCCGCCTACCAAGACAAGTGGGCGTTAAATGCACACGACGTGCACCGTCCATGGAATGGGCGTCTCTCCTACAGCTCCTGTCAGAGACTCATCGTCCTGTGCAATAGGACGTCCCGGAGCGACGGCCACGCCATAGCGTCACCAAGCCGGTTCCTACAGTGGTGTTTTCTCCACACAGATGGAGCTCACCGAATGACAGCACAGGCCACTCCGTCGAACAAAAACAGTACGGTCAAACCAAGGGTGACGCCCCATCACAGCCCGGCCTAATTAGAGTACGGCTGCTGTCAGCTTCAAGGAAGCGGCCCTCCTCACATCAATCGTATAAAAGGGGAGGGAGATCAAAGACGAAGGACAAGGCCAGAGAACACTCCAAGCGTACAAGCTTCCAAGCACACAAGTCTCTCTACAACACCACGAACACTCTTAGAGGCAGGAAGCACCCTCACTTCCTCCTCCGCCTGTAACCCCCCTTGTAATTCCTGTCGCGAGTAATACAAGCAGCACGAAAACTGGACGTAGGGCATCGTTGCCTGAACCAGTATAAATCTTGTGTCCTCTCGCGAACCATCGAAGCCTCAAAACACACCCCCCACGATAAATTTACTAGTCGACGGTAATGAACATCGACAATCATTCATTCCGGTTCAGATGGCCAGCTACACCAGCGGATGGGCTCCCGGCACGGTCGTGTGCTTTGGGAGCCTAAACTTCGCCATCACAGCGGAGGGCAGCCTGGCACTAGTCGACGTACCGATCTCGCCCATCGCGGCCCTTGACTCCCGTCGCGCGCCGTCCACATCGGCGGATGGAAAAAAGCGACGGCTCGATAGAGGTCCACGCTCTACGAAGCCCTCTCGTAGGGGCCCGCGCGCAACCCTGTCCAGTCCAGCGTTGGCAAAGGCATGACGACCCGCGCACCATCGCGTAAAGGTCTGTGCACCACAGACATCGAGTTCATGGGAATGGCAGGCTACGCGTCGAAATCTTTCTTGGACCTCCTCGACGAGGCAAACGAAGATTTAGACGTGGAAGACAGTGAGGGAAGCCACAACCCCTCTCGCGAGTGCCTCATGGCACATTTGGAAGATCTCCCTAACCCGGAGAACGACTGCCTCACCACCCCGACAGTGGCGATAACCGGGACTCCCTCCCGCGCAGTTACAAGCGCGGAGGGAGGAGCTCCGGGAGGCCAAACGCCAACTGGAGCAAGAGCAAGCGGAAATCGATCGCGAGCTCGCTCGGTGCAAGGCCGGAAGCCGCGCTCGCTCTATGGCGCATGATGTCCGCCAGCGAATCGTCGAGGAGGGTGACGGCTTACCCCGCTTCGTGCAGGCCAGCCAGAACCTCGCCGTAGCGGCGGCATTTCTCCGGGGGCTCCCTGATCCCACCATGCCTGAGGCTTGACGCACTCAACGTGAAGTCGAGGCACTGCTTGAGCGTGCGGCAGGACAACAAGCGGAGAGCTCGCGGTCACGAATTCGTGGACCATGCGCCCAGAACGTGTCCGTCCAACAGACACGTCCTGGGACAGACGGGGCCTCGAAAGCCGTCATCCGCGGATGCCTAGGGGCGAATCATGACACCACGCGCCACTTTGGAGGCGCATCGGCGCCAACCGGAGCACGGCTCCGGAACTGGCCAGGTTCGTCACACACGCCGAGGTGGGCGCCACGACGAGAACGAAGACAGGAGTCCGAGCCCAGACACCCCGGGGCCGCGAGCCTTTAGTCGTTACTACACGTTTCTTACGATATCGTGGTTAGCGTACCTGTAAAAAATTTCATCACAGACAGTGCAATATAAATATATATCAAAAGTAAAAACACACAACCCATATCATTGCCATATGGGTCGCCCCGAGTAGGTCACGTACGGGGATCACGTGTCCGACCTTCCCTGCGTGGCGACAGACTGCACTTTACCTCAGGCAGCGGAGGTATGAGAGTGTTCCGCAAAACCGAAGTCGTGAGGAACGAACTCATCTCTTGTGTGCCAAAGACACAAGACTCCACTGTTGCGAAGGTCTGCATTCGCAACAGGTCCATGACCCACACCTCGTACGGTAGAGGTCCGCTTCTCTCCCTAAACGGCAAGGGGGCGTACTATGTTACAGCGAACATAATACCTCCTTCCATACCATCATGGTATAGAACGCTACTGCTGCGGATGCAACAGGGATTTCTTGATCTTTTACCGCAGTCGAGCGGCGTACCTTACCTTGCTTATCTGAGCATAGGTGCGTCGTTACAGAAAAGTAAATCTAAACTGGGTTTTGTTAGCTCCTACACTAGGTTAGCTTGCCACCTGATAACCTATTAACTAATAGGGCTCGTACCTCACTCGCACGTAAATTTTCAAAAATATGCCTTAAACATTGTATCGTTCCCCAACACGGCTCTGATACCAAAGCTGACGCGACCCCGCCTAAAGAACCTCGTCTCGGGACGGATCCGATCAGTCGTTGAGCCAGGATCCTGTTGGGCAATGCTCGGCGAAGCGAGCGTACACACGATACATCACAGGCAGGAATAAACAGCAATGATTTACAAGGGGAGAGAACTTAATACATCATTGGTTCATAAATTTGAAGTTGAATATTACATTGCTTTAGAGTACGCAAAAGTTTTAAAAACGATAACAGCGGAAGACTTGAACGATTACAAACTCCGACACTCGGACTTAAGCAAAAGCACGCGCCGTGCCCAAGGGCGTCATGCTACTAGCCACTTCAACATTTCACTGCGGCGACTCGCACAACTCCCACTGGAGGTTCCCGATCTCGGGGAGAGGCTCCTCCCAATAGAAGCTACCTGCTGGGTCCTGCATGCCGGCACCTGAAAAACCACATATGGCTAACGCGTGAGATTCTAAGAAGCTCAGCAAGACTTACCCGTCAACGTGGCTGACTACAGCCGATTCCTAGACATGCTGGCTGACTCGGGTGGGTTGACATGCAAAAGGACTCGCAAGCCTATACTACTCTTATCAAATTTTAGCACAGGTTAAGTGATTAGAAAAAAATAAATTTAATTAGCACTGAGCTAAGCAAACATAATAGAAGTAACAATAGCATTAGTAATAACCATAATTCATCCTCATTGTGTCTCAACCTATTTACTAAAATGTGGTTCATTTCACGAGCATGCGCACTAACTAGGAGCGACAGCGGTTCGAAACGATTTTATACTGTGACACCCCAGGTGTCACCAGGAAAAAAAAATCGACAAACTATAAACCCTAAATCCCAATTTCACTCAATTTAAAGCAGTTTCAATCATGGAAATAAAAAGAAACATTGTTTAAAATGCTTTAAGGAGACACTAGGAGAAGTTTGACAAACAGCAGAGCATGTAGCAAAGTCCGGAGAGGTTTCAGCTAAAAATGTCGAAATCTCGTTAACAGAAAAAAATCCAAACCCTAACTCTTGATCATCAAAATTTCCACAGAACCCTAGCCATATTTTTACATAACAATTAAGTACACTTCAAAATAGAATTTTGAGAAATTATTCAAGATTTTTGGAAAAGATTTAGACCTCTTAAAAATTCACAGAAGCTATAATCAACTTAGAAATTCAAGAATTTTTAGAGGCCAAATCATGACTTGAACCTTAAATGAAAAGTGTTCCAAATAAATTCCTGAGCATACACAAAAATTTTCAAAAGTTTTGGAGCTCAGAAAGTGTGCGAATTCGTTGAATTTCCTTCCAACCAAAAGAATTAAAAAAAAAAAGGAAAGAAACTGTTGCCGGGCGGGCAACAGTGCCGCCCGCCCGACAACAGCGCCCAGCCGCCCGCCCGACACGGCGTTGAAGGCGCACGTCGCCTTCATTGCCGCGCCGGCCTCCCTCCTCACTCCTCACTTCACTCTCTCTCTCTCTCTATTACTCTCTCTCTCGCGCTCCTCCCCTCTCCTTTTCCTCCCTCCCTCTCTGCCGCCGCCCGAGCCGTCTCTGCTCTGCGCCACCCGAGCCGCCCGCTGCCGGACTCCACCCCCCCCCCTGTCCCCTACTCTCCTACCCCCCTTTTTCCCCCTATAAAATGGCGCAGCTCCTCCCCAATCTTCCCCCCTCCTCCAATTTCTTCTCCCCCGCGCAGGCAAGCTCCAATTCTCTCTGCCTCGGCCGCCACCCCGCCATTGCCGCCGCCTCCTCGGTGAAAACCCACCCCCACGCAATTTTGATCAAATTCCTCCACCAAATCGACTCCCCTCCACCTCGTGAAGCTCCCCGCAGCCTCCAATCCTCCGCCGGCGAGCCCCCCTCGACGGAATTTGAACTTCGCCGCCGCCCCGAAGCACCCCCACGGTGAGACCCCCTCTGCCGTGCCCAACCTTGATTAATACCATGTTGCCGGGCTTCGTCATGTCGTGAGGATCATGAAAAGCCAAGGTTCGACGGCCGGCGACCACCCCATCGTCGGGAATTGGCCGCCGGAGCTCGTCGGAGACTGTTCACCGTTTTTCTTTTTCCTATTTATTTTCCAGATTATTGCTCTGTCTTCTAAAAACCCTAGAAAATCACAGGAAGATCCAAAAATGCCAAACCAAAATTTGTTAGAACCCTCATGAAAAGTACTAATTTTCTGCTAAAACACTTTTTAACAATTAACCAAGAATTTGCAGAATTAATTAGAAACACACCTTTCTGTTTTTGAATTTTTACTTGAGTTCTAGAGCAATGCTAGGGCTAACCTTTGATCCACAAGTACACCATGGTACTACACACCCTCTGGAATTTTATGAAGATTTTAGGAACAAGAAATGGCATGTAACCATGTTAAAATACTTCAATCTGCCTAGTTTAAATACCATTTTCTAAACTATATTGTAAAAGTCATTTTCAAGGTTAGACCCCAAAGGCAAAGTTATAGATCTGGTGCTCAGGAATTCTCACATAAAGTTTTATAATTTTATTCTAATGTTTACTAGTGCTTTCTGATTTTACAAGATCTAAAAACAGGAACTTCGATGAATTTTTATAAAATATAGAAAATTCATCTAGGCCCCAACCAAAGCCCAAAATGCTTATTCCAGGGAGTACTACCAAATAAAAATAATCTTGAGGAAGAATTAAAATTTTCATTTTTAACCCTAGTTTAATAGCCGAAATAATTAAATAATAATAACCGATGAAAAATGTCGTATTAACTTAACTAAAGCTGAAGTTGATGAACATGTCAACTAAAAGTCACCTCATGGGAGTTTAATAGATTATTTAAACACCATTTCCAGATTAAGAATTTAATTTAATCAACGGCGTCGAGTAATTAGGGTTAACCCTAATTCTAGGCGTCGCTAATCTAAACCCTAGGTCACTATTGATAATGATAACCAGGCGCCCGCCCTGGACCAGGCACGCCTTGCTTCAATTGCGGGCAGCCCGGACACTTCGCCCGCGAGTGCCCCTCCAACCAGCAGTCCGGAGGCAACCGGCAGTCAAACCAAGGACAGGGCCAGCAGAAGGGCCAGAAGAACACCAGGACCGGTCGGGTAAACTACACCACGACCGAGGAAATTGCTGAGGGCGAACAAGTACTGGCGGGTACGTTCTCGCTCTCTACCCACTCAGCTTTTGTTCTTTTCGATTCCGGTGCAAGCCACAACTTTATCAGTAAAAATTTTGTCAAAGGCAAACACCTAGCCACAGTTTCCCTAGAACCACCTTTCGTAATTAAATCGCCTGGAGGCAACATATTATCAAACCATGGCTTAAGTGAAGCTCCCCTCAATCTGGGAGGTCACATGTATCCTATTTCCTTCATCATCTTAGATGGGCAGGGCATCGATATAATCATTGGCATGAAATGGATGAAACACCATAATGCCATCCTTGACATCGCTAACCGTGTAGTCCACTTAACCTCCCCACTTCATGGTTCCATGTCCATAAACCTAGATCACCCCAAAGCCACCCTTAGTCAAGTCTGCAATGTTGTCGGGAAAAGTCTGGACGAGATACCAGTGGTTAAGGAGTTTCCGGACGTATTCCCAGAAGATCTACCTGGTTTACCGCCGGACAGAGATGTGGAATTTCAGATTGAGCTATTACCAGGCACAGCCCCGATCTCCCGCAGACCGTACAAGATGGCACCCAAGGAGCTGGCAGAGTTGAAGAAACAGTTACAGGAGTTGTTGGACAAGGGCTTTATACGGCCCAGTACCTCGCCTTGGAGTTGTCCTGCATTGTTCGTGAAGAAGAAGGACCAGTCATTGAGGCTATGCGTGGATTACCGTCCCTTGAATGCGGTAACTATCAAGAATAAGTACCCTTTACCACGCATAGACACTCTATTTGACCAGTTGGCCGGAGCAAAGGTCTTCTCAAAAGTCGATCTTCGGTCTGGATATCATCAGATCAAGATCCGTCCCAGTGACATCCCAAAGACGGCCTTCTCCACCAGATACGGGCTGTATGAGTATTTGGTGATGTCGTTTGGACTCACGAACGCACCAGCTTACTTCATGTACCTCATGAACTCAGTCTTCATGCCAGAGCTGGATAAGTTTGTAGTGGTGTTCATCGACGACATCCTAATATACTCCAAGTCAACCGATGAGCATGCAGAGCACCTTAGGACAGTTCTCCAGAGGCTCAGAGATCATAAGCTCTATGCCAAGTTCAGCAAGTGCGAGTTTTGGATTGAGCGTGTGCAGTTTCTAGATCATGTTGTGTCCGCGGAAGGTATTTCTGTTGATCCGGGAAAGGTGCAAGATGTGGTTAATTGGAAAGCACCTACCACAGTCCACAAGGTGCGGAGTTTCTTAGGATTAGCGGGATACTACCGTCGCTTCATTCCCAACTTCTCCAAGATTGCCAGGCCTATCACAGATCTACTCAAGAAGGATCAGAAATTCAAATGGACAGAAAAGTGCGAAGAAGCCTTTCAGACTTTGAAGAAGCACTTGACCACAGCACCAGTACTAGCCCAACCGGATTTGAGTAAGCCTTTCGACGTGTATTGTGATGCGTCGGGCACTGGACTTGGTTGTGTGTTGATGTAAGAAGGACGGGTAATTGCTTATGCTTCCCGACAACTCCGCAAGCATGAGGTGAATTACCCCACACACGACTTGGAATTAGCAGCAGTAGTATTGGCTTTGAAGGTGTGGAGACATTACTTATTGGGCAACTTGGTACACCTCTACATCGACCATAAGAGTCTCAAGTACATCTTCACCCAGAACGAGTTGAACATGAGGCAACGAAGATGGCTAGAGTTGATCAAGGATTACGAGATAGAGATCCACTACCATCCGGGCAAGGCTAATGTGGTCGCAGACGCATTGAGCAGAAACGCCCATTGCCACTACTTGGATCAGGGGGTTACAACCGAAGAATTAGAACCAGCCGTAAGGATTCTACCCCACGGAGCACTCTACAACCTCGCCTTAGTGCCAACACTTAGGGATGAGGTAGCCAAGGCCCAGAAGCTTGATAAGGGCGTGGAAAAGATCAGATTAGGACTGCAAGAGAAGAAGATGCAGTGTTTCCGTGAGGACGAAGAAGGAGTTTTGTGGTTCAAGAACAGACTGGTAGTACCGAAGGATCACGAGCTCCGAAGGAAGATCATGGATGAAGCTCATTTATCCAAGTACTCAATTCACCCTGGCAGTAACAAGATGTATCAGGATCTGCGAAAGAAGTTTTGGTGGACAAGGATGAAGAGAGAAATCGCTCGGTATGTAGCGGAATGTGACACCTGCCGCAGAGTAAAGGCCGACCATCTAAAAGGCGCAGGGTTGTCGCAACCTTTGAGCATTCCGTCATGGAAATGGGAAGACATAAGCATGGACTTCATTGTTGGCCTGCCCATGACAGCTCAGAAGTTGGATTCAATATGGGTTATAGTAGATCGTTTAACAAAGACAGCCCACTTCATTCCTGTCTCAACCAGATACACCATGAAGAAGTATGCACAGCTGTACATTGACCGGATAGTCTGTCTGCATGGAGTACCCAAGACGATCATCTCCGACCGAGGCACCCAATTCGTCGGTCGATTTTGGAAACAACTCCACGAGTCGCTAGGAACCAGACTAATCCACAGCTCAGCCTACCACCCTCAGACTGATGGTCAGACGGAACGAGTGAACCAAATACTTGAAGACATGCTTCGAGCTTGTGTTTTAGAGTCCGGAAAAGGGTGGGACACTTATCTGTCATTGGCGGAGTTCTCATACAACAACAGCTATCAAGCCAGCATCCAGATGTCCCCTTTTGAAGCACTTTACGGCCGTAGTTGCAGAACACCACTCAACTGGTCAGAGGCAGGCGAAAGAATCATATTGGGCCCAGACCTAGTGCAGCAGGCTGAAGAGAAGGTACGGGTTATACAAGCAAATTTGAGGGCCGCCAAGTCAAGACAGAAGAGTTATGCAGATAAGAGGCGTAGACCATTGACCTTCGAGGTAGGAGACTACGTCTACCTACGAGTCTCGCCAATGAAGGGAGTTCAACGGTTCGGGATCAGAGGCAAGTTAGCACCCCGGTACATAGGTCCATATCCTATCACAGCCAAGTGCGGACCAGTAGCGTATCAAGTGGAGCTGCCAGAGAGATTATCAGGAGTGCATAGCGTATTCCATGTCTCCCAATTGAAGAAATGTCTGAAGGCACCAGTAGACCAAGTGGTTCAAGAAGTAGAAGAGTTGCAATCAGACTTGACCTACCCAGAGCGTCCAATCCGGATACTGGACGAAAAGGAACGAGTTACAAGAAGACGGACACTCAAGTTTTACAAGGTTCTGTGGAGCAACCACACAGAAGACGAGGCCACGTGGGAATCTGCGGAATTTCTTCAGTCAAACTACCCTGAGCTACTCCCAAAACCCTAGGTACCTATACCTATCCTAACCCTCTCCTTAAATCTTGGGACGCGATTTCTTTTAGGGGGGAGGGCTGTGACACCCCAGGTGTCACCAGGAAAAAAAAATCGACAAACTATAAACCCTAAATCCCAATTTCACTCAATTTAAAGCAGTTTCAATCATGGAAATAAAAAGAAACATTGTTTAAAATGCTTTAAGGAGACACTAGGAGAAGTTTGACAAACAACAGAGCATGTAGCAAAGTCCAGAGAGGTTTCAGCTAAAAATGTCGAAATCTCGTTAACAGAAAAAAATCCAAACCCTAACTCTTGATCATCAAAATTTCCACAGAACCCTAGCCATATTTTTACATAACAATTAAGTACACTTCAAACTAGAATTTTGAGAAATTATTCAAGATTTTTGGAAAAGATTTAGACCTCTTAAAAATTCACAGAAGCTATAATCAACTTAGAAATTCAAGAATTTTTAGAGGCCAAATCATGACTTGAACCTTAAATGAAAAGTGTTCCAAATGAATTCCTGAGCATACACAAAAATTTTCAAAATTTTTGGAGCTCAGGAAGTGTGCGAATTCGTTGAATTTCCTTCCAACCAAAAGAATTAAAAAAAAAGGAAAGAAACTGTTGCTGGGCGGGCAACAGTGCCGCCCGCCCGACAACGGCGCCCAGCCGCCCGCCCGACACGGCGTTGAAGGCGCATGTCGCCTTCATTGCTGCGCCGGCCTCCCTCCTCACTCCTCCTCACTTCACTCTCTCTCTCTCTCTATTACTCTCTCTCTCTCGCGCTCCTCCCCTCTCCTTTTCCTCCCTCCCTCTCTGCCGCCGCCCGAGCCGTCTCTGCTCTGCGCCACCCGAGCCGCCCGCTGCCGGACTCCACCCCCCCCCTGTCCCCTACTCTCCTACCCCCCTTTTTCCCCCTATAAAATGGCGCAGCTCCTCCCCAATCTTCCCCCCTCCTCCAATTTCTTCTCCCCCGCGCAGGCAAGCTCCAATTCTCTCTCCCTCGGCCGCCACCCCGCCATTGCCGCCGCCTCCTCGGTGAAAACCCACCCCCACGCAATTTCGATCAAATTCCTCCACCAAATCGACTCCCCTCCACCTCGTGAAGCTCCCCGCAGCCTCCAATCCTCCGCCGGCGAGCCCCCCTCGACGGAATTTGAACTTCGCCGCCGCCCCGAAGCACCCCCACGGTGAGACCCCCTCTGCCATGCTCAACCTTGATTAATACCATGTTGCCGGGCTTCGTCATGTCGTGAGGATCATGAAAAGCCAAGGTTCGATGGCCGGCGACCACCCCATCGTCGGGAATTGGCCGCCGGAGCTCGTCGGAGACTGTTCACCGTTTTTCTTTTTTCTATTTATTTTCCAGATTATTGCTCTGTCTTCTAAAAACCCTAGAAAATCACAGGAAGATCCAAAAATGCCAAACCAAAATTTGTTAGAACCCTCATGAAAAGTACTAATTTTCTGCTAAAACACTTTTTAACAATTAACCAAGAATTTGCAGAATTAATTAGAAACACACCTTTCTGTTTTTTGAATTTTTACTTGAGTTCTAGAGCAATGCTAGGGCTAACCTTTGATCCACAAGTACACCATGGTACTGCACACCCTCTGGAATTTTATGAAGATTTTAGGAACACGAAATGGCATGTAACCATGTTAAAATACTTCAATCTGCCTAGTTTAAATACCATTTTCTAAACTACATTGTAAAAGTCATTTTCAAGGTTAGACCCCAAAGGCAAAGTTATAGAGCTGGTGCTCAGGAATTCTCACATAAAGTTTCATAATTTTATTCTAATGTTTACTAGTGCTTTCTGATTTTTACAAGATCTAAAAACAGGAACTTCGATGAATTTTTATAAAATATAGAAAATTCATCTAGGCCCCAACCAAAGCCCAAAATGCTTATTCCAGGGAGTACTACCAAATAAAAATAATCTTGAGGAAGAATTAAAATTTTCATTTTTAACCCTAGTTTAATAGCCGAAATAATTAAATAATAATAACCGATGAAAAATGTCGTATTAACTTAACTAAAGCTGAAGTTGATGAACATGTCAACTAAAAGTCACCTCATGGGAGTTTAATAGATTATTTAAACACCATTTCCAAATTAAGAATTTAATTTAATCAACGGCGTCGAGTAATTAGGGTTAACCCTAATTCTAGGCGTCGCTAATCTAAACCCTAGGTCACTATTGATAATGATAACCAGTTCATTTTCATTAAACTTATCATAACCCTACTGCATCATGTAGATTCTGATGCTAACGAAGTAGCTGCGGATCCAAGTTCTTCGACCCCCGCCGAAGAAGTCGACGCCAACACCGAAGAACCAGGCAAGCCCCGGTGCACAACCAGATTTTAAAGTTTTACTTTTATAATCTAAGTGTGTCTTGTTTGTGCATTAAGTATTAGGTGTTGATTGAAACCATAGTTGTATTTGTTCCCATAGGAAAACCCTAACGGTAGTCGGTATAGACACCCCCTTAGTATGCTATGCTTAGTAGGTATTGTCGGTAGAAGTCGAGCAGAGTGGACGCTGCTCGCGAAAGGATAGGTTGATTGAAACTATTTCATGAGATGGACCACACTAATGTGAATCAGTAAGAAGATAAAAGTTGAGGGTCAGACAGGATACAAAGTAGGTCGGCGACTGGACTGGGTCCAGGGTGACCGTAGACTTGTCTGATTCGTGTGGTCCGAGACTGATCGAGTGTTGAACGTACTGGTCGTATGCTGGGTGTTATGGGCCCCAGTAAACCTACGTAGCCTAGTGATTGCAACGTCGAACCTGCCCTACGGTGTCTGACTAGGAGGAGATCTGGGGTGGGCAGCGTGGGAACTCCACAGAAACCGTCTGGGACGTGTTGTCTGGTGGGACGCGGCGCTGCTAAGGCAGGCGTAGGAGGGAATTGACGTTGCAGGAGCTGGTGTGAACGGTTGCCACGTGTGGGTCTGGGACACACACGTGTCGTACGGTCAGGTTTCCCCCTGCAGGGTATAAAATCGTTTCGAACCGCTGTCGCCCCCAGTTAGTGGGCATGCTCGTGAAACGCACCACATTTTAGTAAAATAGGTTGAATCACCATGAGAATGAACTATGAATACTCTTATTGCTATTATTGATTCTGTTATGTTTGTTTAGCTCAGTGCTAACTAAATTTATTTTTCCTAATTACTTAACTTGTGCTAAAATTTGACAAGAGTAGTATAGGTTGCGAGTCCTTTTTGGCAAGTAAACCCACCCCATCAGCCTTCATGTTTAGGAGTCGGCTGTAGTCAGCCTTTTGTCGGGTAAGTCTTGCTGAGCTTCTTAGAAGCTCACGCGTTAGCGTTTTGTGGTTTTCAGGCGCCGTCATGCAGGAAGCAGCTGGTAGCTTCCATTGGGAGGAGCCTCCCCTCGAGTTTGGGAACCTCCAGTGGGAATTGTGCGAGTCGCCGCGTTGATCTGTTGAAGTGGCTAGTAGCATGACGCCCATGGGCATGGCGCGTGCTTTTGCTTAAGTCCGAGTGTCGGAGTTGTAATAGTTCTAGTCTTTCGCTGTTTACCGTTTTTCAAAATTTCTGCGTACTCTGAGACAATGTAATATTTAACTTTAAATTTATGAACCAATGATGTATTAAGTTCCCTCTTCTTGTAAATTATTGCTGTTTATTCGCGCCTGTGTTGTATCGTGTGTACGCTCGCTTCGCCGAGCGTTGCCCAACAAGATCTTGGCTTAACGACTGACCAGATCTGTCCGGAGACAAGGTTTTCTGGGCGGGTCGTGTCATATACCCTGCAGGGGGAAACCTGATCGTACGACACGTGCGTGTCCCAGACGCGCACGTGGCAACCGTTCACACCAGCTCCTGCAACGTCAATTCCCTCCTACGCCTGCCTTAGCAGCGCCGCATCCCACCAGACAACACGTCCCAGACGGTTTCTGTGGAGTTCCCACGCTGCCCACCCCAGATCTCCTCCTAGTCAGACACCGTAGGGCAGGTTCAACGTTGCAATTACTAGGCTACATAGGTTTACTGGGGCCCATAACACCCATCATATGACCAGTACATTCAACACTCGATCAGTCTCGGACCACACGGATCAGACAAGTCTACGGTCACCTTGGATCCGGTCCAGTCGCCGACCTACTTTGTATCGTGTCTGACCCTTAAAATTTTATCTTTCCTTAATTAACTCATCATTATGCGTCATAGCGAATCAACTGACAGTTTCATCCAACAACCTATCCTTTCACAAGCAGCGTTCACTCGGCTCGACTTCTACCGGCAATACCTATTAAGCATAGCATACTAAGGGGTATCTATACCAGCTACCGATAGGGTTTCCTATGGGAAACAAATGCAACTATGGTTTCAATCAACTCCTAGCACTTAATGCACAAACAAGACACACTGAGTTGTAAAAGTAAAACTTTAAATTTCGGTTGTGCATCGGGGCTTGCCTGGTTCTTCTGAGCTGACGTTGACTTCTTCGGCGGGGGTCGAGGAACTCGGATCTGCAGCTACCTCGTGAGCGTCAGAATCTACATGATGCAGTAGGATTATGATAAGTTCAATGAAAAAGAAAGTTATTGTCATTATCAATAGTAATCTAGGGTTTAGATTGGCGACGCCTAGAATTAGGGTTAACCCTAATTACTCGACGCCGTCGATTAAATTCAATTCTTAATCTGTGAATGATGTTTAAAGAAATCTATTCAACTCTCATGAGATAACTTTTAGTTGGCATGTTCAATAACTTCAACTTTAGTTAAGTTAATCCAACAATTTTCATCGTTAAACATTATTTAATTCCTTCGGCTATTAAACTAGGGTTAAAATGAAAATTTTAATTCTTCCTCAAGATTATTTTTAGTTGGTAGTACTCCCTGGAATAAGCATTTTGGACTGTGGGTGGGGCCTAGACGAATGTTCGATATTTTATAAAAATTCATTAAAGTTCCTGTTTTTAAATTTTATAAAATCAGAAAGCACTAGTAAACCTCAGAATAAAATTATGAAATTTTATGTGGGCATTCCTGAGCACTAGATCTAAAACTTTGCTTTTGGGTTTAACCTTATAAATGACTTTTATAATGTACTTTAGAAAATGGTATTTCAACTAGGCAGATAGAAGTATTTTAAAAGGGTTAGATGCCATTTCGTGGTCCTAAATTCTTCACAGAATTCCAGAGGATGTGTGTGGCCATGGTGTATTTGTGGATCAAAGCTTAGCCCTAGCATTGCTCTAGAATGCAAATTAAAATTCAAAAACAGAAAGGAGTGTTCTAATTAATTCTGCAAATTTTTGGTCATCTCATAAAAAGTGCTTTAACAGAAAATTAGTCCCTTTCACGAGGGTTCTAACAAATTTTATTTTGGCATTTTTGGATCTTCCTGTGAATTTATTGGGATTTTACAAGATAGAACAATAATCTAGAAAATAAAATAAAAAAAGAAAAAGAAAAACAGGGGACTGTCTCCGACGAGCTCCGCAGCCGTTTCCCGGCGATGGGGTGGTCGCCGGCCGTCGAACCTTGGCTTTCTATGATCTACTAGACAGGACGAAGCTCGATAACACAATGTTTATCGAGGTTTTGGCCGGGAAGGTGGAGCTCACCGTGGGGGTGTTGGTGGCGACGGCGGTGGATGCAATTCCGACGAACGGAGCTCAAATCCGGAGGGGGGAAGTTGTGGGAAGCTTCACGGGAGTGAGAGGGTGTGATTGGTCGAGGGAATTGGAGCGGGGAATGGCCGGGAGTGAGTTTTCACCGTGGAGGTGGCCGGCAATGGTGGGCGGCGGCCGGGGCAATGGAAGGAGGGGGTTCTCTCGCGTGGGGAAGGAGAAAAGTGGAAGGGGGGGGGGAATGGAAGAGCTCGCACCGCTTTTTAAAGGGGGCCGGGGTAGGGGAGTAGGGGAGACGAGAGGGGCATGGCCGGCGCGGTGAGGCGGCGGCGCATTGCTCCCGGGCGGCGCGCGGCGTGGGGGGGGGAGTAAATGGGAGAGAGAGGGAGGGAGGAAGAGAGGGAGGAGAGTGGGAGCGAGTGGGGGAACCAGGGCAATGAAATCGACGACGTGCGCCACAGGGGGCCGTGTCGGGCGGAGCATGCCCTGCCGCCCGCCGCTCGGTCGGGCGGGTGGCGGGCACTGTAGCCCGCCCGGCACAACAAAATTATTTTTTTTTTCTTTTCTACACTTCAAGCTGGAAAGAAATTCAATGAATTAGCACACTCCCCGAGCTCAAAACGTTTTGAAAATTTTTGTACGAGTTCAGGAATTTACTTGGAGCACTTTTCATTTAAGGTTCAAGTCATGATTTGGTCTCTAGAAATTCTTGAATTTCTAAGTTGATTATAGCTTATGTGAATTTTTAAGAGGTCTAAATCCTTTCCAAAAATCTTGAATAATTTCCCAAAATTCTATTTTAGAGTGTATTTAATTGTTATGTAAAAATATGGCTAGGATTCTGTGGAAATTTTGATGGTCAAGAGTTAGGGTTTGGATTTCTTCCTGTTAGTGAGATTTCGACACTGTTAGTTGAGATTTCTCCGGATTTTGCTAAAGTGCTTTGTTGTTTGTCAAACTTTTCATAGTGTTCCTTTAAAGCATTTTAAGCAATATTTCTTTTTATTTCCAAGATTAAATCTGCTTTAAAGTGAGTGAAATTATGGATTAGGGTTTAGAGTCGTCGATTTTTGCCCTGGTGACGCCTGGGGTGTCATAGCCCTCCCCCCTAAAAGAAATCGCGTACCAAGATTTAAGGAGAGGGTTAGGATAGGTATAGGTACCTAGGGTTTTGGGAGTAGCTCGGGGTAGTGTGACTGAAGAAATTCTGCAGATTCCCATGTGGCTTCATCTTCTGTGTGGTTGCTCCACAGAACCTTGTAAAATTTGAGTGTCCGTCTTCTAGTAACTCGTTCCTTTTCATCGAGTATCCGGATTGGATGCTCGGGGTAGGTTAGGTCTGGGTCAACTCTTCTACTCCTTGAATCACTTGGTCTACGGGTGCCTTCGGACATTTCTTCAACTGGGAGACATGGAAGACGTTATGTACTCTGGATAAATTTTCTGGCAGTTCCACTTGATATGCCACTGGTCCGCACTTAGCTGTGATAGGATATGGACCTATGTACCAGAGTGCTAATTTGCCTCTGATCTCGAACCGCTGAACTCCCTTCATTGGCGAGACTCGTAGGTAGACGTAGTCTCCTACCTCGAAGGTCAATGGTCTACGCCTTTTATCTGCATAGCTCTTCTGTCTTGACTTGGCGGCCTTCAGATTGGCTTGTATAACCCGTACCTTCTCTTCAGCCTGCTGTACTAGGTCTGGGCCCAATATGATTCTTTCGCCTACTTCTGACCAGTTGAGTGGGGTTTTGCAACTACGGCCGTAAAGTGCTTCAAAAGGGGACATCTGGATGCTGGCTTGGTAGCTGTTGTTGTACGAGAATTCTGCCAATGATAGCTAAGTGTCCCATCCCTTTCCGTACTCCAAAACACAAGCTCGAAGCATGTCTTCAAGTATTTGGTTCACTCTTTCCGTCTGACCGTCAGTCTGAGGGTGGTAGGCTGAGCTGTGGATTAGCCTGGTTCCTAGTGACTTGTGGAGTTGTTTCCAAAACCGACCGACGAACTGGGTACCTCGGTTGAAGATGATCGTCTTGGGCACTCCATGCAGACAGACTATCCGGTCAATGTACAGCTGTGCATACTTCTTCATGGTGTATCTAGTTGAGACAGGAATGAAGTGGGCTGTCTTTGTCAAACGATCTACTATAACCCAAATTGAATCCAACTTTTGAGCTGTCATGGGCAGTCCAACAATGAAGTCCATACTTATGTCTTCCCACTTCCATGACGGAACGCTCAAAGGTTGCGACAACCCTGCGCCTTTCAGATTGTCGGCCTTTACTCTGCGGCAGGTGTCACATTCCACTACATACCGAGCGATTTCTCTTTTCATCCTTGTCCACCAAACTTCTTTCGCAGGTCCTGATACATCTTGTTGCTGCCAGGGTGAATCGAGTACTTGGATAAATAAGCTTCATCCATGATCTTCCTTCGGAGCTCGTGATCCTTCGGCACTACCAGTCTATTCTTGAACCACAAAACTCCTTCGTCCTCACGGAAGCACTGCATCTTCTTTTCTTGCAGTCCTAATCTGATCTTCTCCATGCCCTTATCAAGCTTCCGGGTCTTGGCTACCTCATCTCTAAGTGTTGGCACTAAGGCTAGGTTGTAGAGGGCTCCGTGGGGTAGAATCCTTACGGCTGGCTCTAGTTCTTCAGTTGCAACTCCCTTCCAAGTCGTGTGTTGGGTAATTCACCTCAAGCTTGCGGAGTTGTCTTGAAGCATAAGCAATTACTCGTCCTTCTTGCATTAACACACAACCAAGTCCAGTGCCCGACACATCACAATACACGTCGAAGGGCTGGCTCAGATCCGGTTGGGCGAGTACTGGTGCTGTGGTCAAGTGCTTCTTCAAAGTCTGAAAGGCTTCTTCGCACTTTTCTGTCCACTTGAACTTCTGATCCTTCTTGAGTAGATCTGTAATAGGCCTGGCAATCTTGGAAAAGTTGGGAATGAAGCGGCGATAATATCCCACTAATCCCAAGAAACTTCGCACCTTGTGGACTGTGGTGGGTGCTTTCCAATTAACAACATCTTGCACCTTTCCGGGATCCACGGAAATACCTTCCGCGGACACAACATGACCCAGAAACTGAACACGCTCAATCCAGAATTCGCACTTGCTGAACTTGGTATAGAGCTGATGATCTCTGAGCCTTTGGAGAACTGTCCGAAGGTGCTCTGCATGCTCATCGGTTGACTTGGAGTATATTAGGATGTCGTCTTTGAA
Source organism: Oropetium thomaeum (assembly GCA_001182835.1). Lineage (NCBI taxonomy): Eukaryota > Viridiplantae > Streptophyta > Magnoliopsida > Poales > Poaceae > Oropetium > Oropetium thomaeum. The sequence continues at coordinate 1,105,456 of LFJQ01000020.1, read as the reverse complement.
CACCACTACAAACCTATCCAGCTCTGGCATGAAGACTGAGTTCATGAGGTACATGAAGTACGCTGGTGCGTTTGTGAGTCCAAACGACATCACCAAATACTCATATAGTCCGTATCTGGTGGAGAAAGCCGTCTTCGGGACGTCACTGGGACGGATCTTGATTTGATGATATCCCGATCGAAAGTCAACTTTCGAGAAGACTTTTGCTCCAGCCAACTGATCAAATAGAGTGTCTATGCGTGGCAAGGGATACTTGTTCTTGATAGTTACCGCATTCAAGGGGCGGTAATCCACGCATAGCCTCAAGGATTGATCCTTCTTCTTTACAAACAGTGCCGGACAACCCCAAGGCGAGGTACTGGGCCGTATAAAGCCCTTGTCCAACAACTCCTGCAACTGTTTCTTCAACTCTGCTAGCTCCTTGGGTGCCATCTTGTACGGTCTGCGGGAGATCGGGGCTGTGCCTGGCAAGAGCTCAATCTGGAATTCCACATCTCTGTCCGGTGGTAAACCAGGTAAGTCTTCGGGGAATACGTCCGAAAACTCCTTAACCACTGGTATCTCATCCAGACTTTTCCCGTCAACATGGCAGACTTGATTGAGGGTGGCATTAGGGTGATCTAGGTTTATGGACATGGAACCGTGAAGTGGAGAGGTTAAGTGGACTACACAGTTAGCAATATCAAGGATGGCATTATGGTGTTTCATCCATTTCATGCCGATGATTATATCGATACCCTACCCATCTATGATTATGAAGGAGATAGGATAGATGTGACCTCCTAGATTTAGGGGAGCTTCACTTAGGCCATGGTTTGACAAAATAGTACCCCCAGGCGATTTTATGACGAAAGGTAGTTCTAGGGGAATTGTGGCTAGGCTTTTACCCTTGACAAAATTCTTACTGATAAAATTGTGGCTGGCACCGGAATCGAAAAAAACAAAAGCTGAGTGGGTAGAGAGCGAGAATGTACCCGCCAGTACTTGTTCGCCCTCCGCAATTTCTTCGGTCGTGGTGTAGTTTACCCGACCGGTCTTGGTGTTCTTCTGGCCCTTTTGTTGGCCCTGTCCTTGGTTGACTGCCGGTTATCTTCGGACTGCTGGTTGGAGGGGCACTCACGGGCGAAGAGTCCGGGCTGCCCGCAGTTGAAGCATGGCGTGCCTGGTCCAGGGCGGGCGCCCTGTTGAGGTGGGCGGACACCCTGGTTCCTCTGCGGCGGGGGAGGTGCGCGGTAGCCGGCTTGCTGTTGATTCTATGGGGGCCGGTATGGCTGCTGCGGCGGATGGAAAATTGGAGCCTGCGGCGGGGTGGCCTTGTATTTCCTACCATCGGGTGCAGTGTACACCAGATGGTACTTGGGTGGCGGGGCATTTGATGGCCCACCGCTGGCTCGCCTTTTTTCCCGCTGCTCCTTCTCGAGGTATTCTTCGGCGATGAGGGCGTTGCTGACGAGCTCATTAAATGAGCCGCCTTGATTCAGGGCCAAGTGACCCTGGAGTGTGATGTTTAACCCTTCCATGAAGCGGTGCTTCCGCTTCGCATCCGTCAACCTGCTCCGGAGCATATAGAGCAAGTTGGTTGAACACACGGAAGTACTCGTGCACCGTGCGGTTTCCTTGTGTCAAGGCCATGAACTCCTTGGCCTTCCTCTGCATGAGTCCCGCGGGAATGTGGTGAGCGCGGAACGCCTCCCGGAACTGTTCCCATGGCACCTGGGTGTTGGCCGGGAGAGTGGCCAAGTAGTTGGCCCACCAAGCTCTAGCGTGTCCGTGGAGCATCTGTGCTGTGAAGAGCGTCTTCTGAGTTGCCCAAGGTGCTTTACCATCTATGTTGACCTGTCAAGGAGACAATCTTCTCATATTAGGAAAGTACTGGGAAGGCTCAACGGTATACAAGGGTTTTACTCCAAGTCGGTTGATGTCACGTAATCTCTAAGGGAGGAAGGTATCCAGGTTAACTTCTTACTTTCTGAGGGTGCTACAGCCATTAATGATGGAATTTTTGCTCCTGGATGGTTTTAGTATAAGTTTGAAGGATTTTAACATTTCTTCATGCAATACAATCCTACATCGGCCTATACGTCCTCACAAAGTAAAAAGAAAATACGCTTAGGCGGTGGCAGAATCGCACTCAAGTTAGCCGTTACTACACGTTTCTTACGATATCGTGGTTAGCGTACCTGCAGAAAATGGCATCACAGGCAGTGCAATATAAATATATATCAAAAGTAAAAACACACAACCCATATCATTGCCATATGGGTCGCCCTGAGTAGGTCACGTACGGGGATCACGTGTCCGACCTTCCCTGCGCGGTGACAGACTGCACTTTACCTCACGCAGCGGAGGTATGAGAGTGTTCCGCAAAACCGAAGTCGTGAGGAACGAACTTATCTCTTGTGTGCCAAAGACACAAGACTCCACTGTTGTGAAGGTCTGCATTCGCAACAGGTCCGTAACCCACACCTCATACGGTAGAGGTCCGCTTCTCTCCCTAAACGGCAAGGGGGCGTACTATGTTACAGCGAACATAATACCTCCTTCCATACCATCATGGTATAGAACGCTACTGCTACGGCAACGCTCGGCGAAGCGAGCGTACACACGATACAACACAGACAGGAATAAACAGCAATGATTTACAAGGGGAGAGAACTTAATAAATCATTGGTTCATAAATTTGAAGTTGAATATTATATTGCTTCAGAGTACGCAAAAGTTTTGAAAACGATAACAGCGGAAGACTTGAACGATTACAAACTCCGACACTCAGACTTAAGCAAAAGCACGTGATGAGGACATCACACCCATGGATACACACAATAATTCTCCCGCTGCCACAAATGAAGGTCCAATCACCAGAGCTCGCGCCCGTCAACTTAATATAGAGGTCGGCTCATTCCTTAGCACTCCATTACGAATTCTTGAGGATAGATTACTACCTAATGATGTTATTATGATTAGGAATCATGGAGAGGTCAGAGGAACAATGGAAGACCAGGTTGGAGTTAGCCAAGGACGTCCAAGCCAAGTCGGAGGTCCAGCCCACGTCGACTTCGAATCCAATTCGGAGTCCAGGAGCAGTCTCCACTAAAACGGACGCCCAGGTTGCATATGGACTCTGTTTTAGGCGATCTACCACTTCACGAAAAGAGGACGAGACCATCTTTCCAACGGGACCAGTCCCATGTCCAAATTCTTTTGGAGTCAACGGAAATCGCCAAAACAGTGAGCCATCCAGAATCTGTCAGGGTGCTGCGACACCGATTTTGGGTCGGATGGCCTTGTATCGAGTTAGAGTCCATTAGGGTTTCGTCCAGAGGGACTTGCACGTCCCCAAGTCCTTTATATTCAGCCGTCACCCCCTCCATTAGGGTCGGGTTTTGCTTAGATTATTTCTGTATACACAGATTCGCCGTTTCATCGGTTTGTGAGACCCCAACTTGTGAGTTTAATCTATATCTGCAAATTTGGTTGCTTTCCACTTTGTTCTTACTTGTGTTCTTCGATTCACAGGCAAGGATTAGCCTTCTCAGTGAGGTCATCCGTGTTCGCGCGGGTGATAACCAGAGGAGACGTGGTGCTGCGATTGCAGGGTTCGGAACGTGCCGTTCGGAAGCCGGATCGATTTGTGTCGCGACTCCGCCCAAATCGTTGATTATCAGAACCTGTAGGAAGATCGGGACCCCCGTCCCCATCAAGTGGTAATCAAAGCTTCAGGTGTTCTCTCAGGTTCGCCTTTGTTTACCCTAATTCCTTGTTTCGTTTCATCCTATAGTCCATAAAAAAAAGCCAAAAACAGAATCGTAGTTTTAGGTTACATCCTGTCCAAAACCATATTTAGCCATTGCATATTTCAATTTCAGAGTCCGTAGTGTTGAGTTCGTGTCCTTAGTTACGTTTTGTTGCTGGTTTAGATCGTGTCTTGTTACGGTTTGTTTTGCTTCAGCCACCTTGTGTGAAACCCTAGCCGTCAATTTTTTTTTCCCCCACCCTGATCCCACCCTGAATTTAGTTTGTTACAACACATATGTTATTTATTTTGACCACCCACCATTAGTTTCCACCTTTTACACAGCTTCCGCCATCGAATTCCTTGTTTTTCCGCCACCCGATTCATTATCTGCCGTAATACGCATACTGATTCGGACACCCTTCCATAAAACGGCCATCACTTTTGCATACGAACTCGAAATCAGGCAAACTTGATATGCAAAACGATCGGCACAAAATTTCACATTTGATTTCACCCAGCTTTGCTGGGTTTGCCGCTTTTAGAATCCCGAAATTCACCCCGGAAGGTACACATATCGGAGGCCGAATGTTCTGCCTCAACTTTCAGGCAGCTTCGGAAATTTCCATAGACCACATATTTGATCCAGTTGATCTACAAATTTGTGTGGTTGCTATTTCTATGCTCTGCTTGCTAAAAAGAATATCAAAAAATGAAAGAAAAAAATAAAAATATTTTGGTGTCAAAAATTTCAAGTTTTTGCCAAAAATATCAAGTACTAGTAGAGAGAGTTCTATTGGTGCCAGCAAAAGCATTAGCGACAGAGCATAGAATTGGATGACATACTATATTTGGCAAGTGCTTGGGCTGAATTGAGTTTTCTTTGCCTATTGATCTTTGTTGCTGTTTTTCCTATACATCATCTTTGTCCATGTATCATAATTGTTATAGGACACATTTGACCAGCAATTAGGATCAATACTTTGGACACTTATTCAGTATTAGTATCTGTTTTTGATCTGTGTTCCACTCACATATATATTGGCCTTCCAAGCTCCACATAACCCTTCTGAACAGGCACAGATTCTTCACCCTGTAATCGCCGGATCACTTCTCCCAGGTATCTTGCTTTGTGTTCACTTAGATCTTTACAAGAACTTGGTTTGAAACTTCCTGTTGCAGTCTGAGAGTACCACAATCCTAACACAGTAGTTGGTAGGGATAACCTTTGTCTATTTCTTCTGTGTTTTGTTTTTCTTTCATCATGTCAGCAGGTGACGAATCGGCGAGCCCAACGGGCTTCAACGAGTGTGTCAGCCAAGACCAGATGAAGGGAGCAATTGATAAGGCGCTGGAGGGCATCGATGAGAAGATCACTAATGCTGTGATGAAGAACTTAGGCCCTGTTCTTGACGACCTTACCACTCAATTGGCCGCCATCGCTACGTGACTTGATGTGTTGGAGCGGCGTCCACCTGCCGGCAACCACAACGACAACGACGACGTCGATGACACTATCTATAATACCGATGGCAACATTGACGAGCGTGCAACTCAGGGCGCTCGCCTTCGACGTCGACTACGCCGTAACCGTCATGGCATGGGAGGTAACAACAACAATCAACATGCTCACCCTCATGATGATCCATTTGGTAAGGTTAAATTTTCCATACCACCATTCTCTGGTTTATATGATGCTGAAAAATATCTTGATTGGGAGATGACGGTAGAGCAGAAATTTAGTTCCCATCTAGTTCCTGAACAACATAGGGTTCGACAAGCTACTAGTGAGTTTAAGGACTTTGCTATTATTTGGTGGACTGGTTTAGCTGCTGTCGGACGTTTACCTGCCACTTGGGATGCTTTAAAAACAGCTATGCGTGATCGTTTTGTTCCTCCTTCTTTTCAGCGAGATATGCATCCCAAACTGCAGCGTTTAGAGCAAGGTAGTAATTCCGTCCAGGATTATTATACTGAGCTACAGAAAGGCATGATGCATTGTGGGGTAGTTGAGGATAATGAGGATAAAATTTGTCGTTTTTACGGGGGATTGAGGCGTGAAATTCAGGATATTGTTGATTATAAAACCTTTAACAATGTCAACGAGTTATTCCACATAGCTATGCTTGCAGAGAAGGAATTGCAGGGAAGACAGGAAGCAGCAAAGACAGGAACTAGTCGCTCCTTCATGCCTAGTACGTCTACATCTATGGGAGCCACACGGTCCTCGTCAAGCTTTCGTCCACCTCCTGTACTAGCCAGTAAGGGATCGTCCACCACAGCAACGCCTCCCTCGTCACGTCCTGCAGATTTTTCTAAATCCTCTGTGCAGGGTCCAGTGAAGAATCAACCATCCACTACATCCACTGGTCGCACGACTGACATTCAGTGTCATCGCTGCCTTGGACTTGGGCACGTGCAGCATGACTGTCCAAGCAAACGAGCCTACATTGCCACTGAATATGGAGGTTATGCGAGAACTCCGACATAGAAGATGACGATGATGATGATGATGATGTTGCTGCTGTTACGGACGGTGCTGCGGACTCCTTAGTCCTCGGCAGCGCCGACACTACCTTCCGAGCCATCGTTGTCCAGCGGGTCCTCAGTACTCAAGTAACTCAACCCGACCAGCTCCAACGCCATAACTTGTTTCAGATTGAGTTCGTGATCAAGAATAGGCGAGCACGGGTGATTATTGATGGGGGCAGTTGCAACAACTTGGTGAGCTCAGATCTGGTCAAGAAGCTTGGCTTGACAACACGACCACATCCACATGCATACCATATTCAGTGGTTGAATGACTCGGGAAAAGCTAAGGTAACACAATCTTGTCGCGTTCCTTTTTCCCTTGGTGCTTATGTTGATTCTGTAAATTGTGATGTTGTTCCTATGCAAGCATGCTCTCTTTTATTGGGTCGTCCTTGGGAACATGATAATGATGCTTTACACCATGGTCGTAGTAACAAATATACTTTTATGCATAAAGGGAAGAAAATTACTTTGTTACCTATGACACCTGCTGCAATCATTGAATCTGATAGGGAGAGGGTTGTTAATGCTAAACAACAATCTCATACTACATCTGAAATTCAGCAAGATATACCTTTGAAAGCTCCTGTAATGCTTGCTATAAAAACTGACTTTGCTGAAATTTATGATGGTACTGCTGAATGCTATACTTTAGTGTGCAAGGATGCTTTATTTTCTATTAATCATTTGCCTTGCACATTGCCACCTGCGGTTACTAACCTTTTGTAGGAGTTTCGAGATGTTTTTCCTGATGAGATACCGCCAGGACTGCCACCCATTCGTGGGATTGAGCATCAGATTGATCTGATTCCTGGTGCGAGCTTGCCAAACCGTGCGGCGTATCGAAACAACCCTGAGGAGACTAAGGAAATTCAACGACAAGTCCAAGATCTTTTGGACCGCGGGTACGTACGTGAGAGTCTTAGTCCTTGTGCTGTTCCTATTCTTTTGGTTCCTAAGAACGATGGTTCATGGCGTATGTGTGTAGATTGTAGAGCCATAAACAATATTACTATACGGTATCGTCATCCGATTCCTAGGCTAGACGACATGCTTGATGAGTTGTGTGGTGCTATAGTTTCACTAAAATTGACTTGCGTAGCGGTTACCACCAGATTAGAATGAATCTCGGTGATGAATGGAAAACTGTATTTAAAACTAAATTTGGTTTGTATGAGTGGTTAGTCATGCCTTTTGGTTTAACTAATGCACCTAGCACTTTCATGAGATTAATGCATGAAGTTTTACGTTTATTCATTGGTAAATTTGTGGTGGTTTACTTTGATGATATCTTGATTTATAGCAAGTCTATGGCTGAACATATGGATCATCTACGTGCTGTTTTCTATGCTTTACGTGATGCACGTTTGTTTGGTAACCTCGACAAGTGCACCTTTTGCACCGATCGAGTCTCTTTTTTTGGCTATGTTGTGACTTCACAGGGCATTGAGGTTGATAAGGCTAAGGTGGAGGCGATTGACAGCTGGCCTACGCCCACGACGGTTTCGCACGTACGGAGTTTTCTTGGCCTAGCGGGATTTTATCGCCGTTTTGTCAAGGAATTCAGCACCATCGCGACACCGCTGATTGAGTTGACAAAGAAGGGCGTTGTCTTCCATTGGGGGCCATCACAGGAAGAGTCCTTTTCTCTTTTGAAGGACAAGCTTACACACACACCGTTGCTCCAACTTCCAGATTTTGTTGGATCCGTTCGTCTTTTATTGTTGCAAGAGGCGCATGGAGGCGGGTTGATGGGACATTTTGGTGCTAAGAAGACGGAGGATGTTTTGGCCACACACTTCTTTTGGCCAAAGATGAGACGAGACGTCGAGAGGTTTGTTGCTCGCTGCACTACTTGTCAAAAAGCTAAGTCTCGTTTGAATTCCCATGGTTTATACATGCCTCTTCCTGTTCCTTCTATTCCTTGGGCGGATATTTCTATGGATTTTATTTTAGGACTGCCTAGGACTAAGAGGGGGAGGGACAGTGTTTTTGTTGTTGTGGATCGTTTTTCTAAGATGGCACACTTTATTCCATGTCATAAAACCGATGATGCTATTCATCTTGCTGACCTCTTTTTCAAAGAGATAGTTCGTTTGCATGGTGTTCCTTCTACTATTGTTTCAGATCGTGATGCTAAGTTCTTGAGTCACTTTTGGCGTACTTTGTGGAATAAGCTGGGTACCAAGCTTCTGTTTTCTACAACCTGTCACCCACAAACTGATGGCCAAACGGAGGTAGTGAACCGCACCTTATCCACCATGTTGCGAGCAATTCTGAAGAATAATTTGAAGATGTGGGAAGAATATTTGCCCCATGTGGAGTTTGCTTACAATCGAGCGGAACACTCCACTACAAAGGTAAGTCCTTTTCAGGTAGTATATGGTTTCAACCCTCATGCTCCTATGGATATTTTACCTTTGGCTACTAGTGAGAGAGTAAATAATGATGCTCAGGAGCGTGCCGATTTTCTTGTTAAGTTGCATGCTCAAACTAAGGAAAACATTAAAAAAATGAATGAAAAATATAGGATTGCTAGTAGCAAAGGTAGGAAAGAATTAAAACTTGAACCAGGTGATTTTGTTTGGTTGCACTTGAGAAAAGATAGGTTCCCTGATTTGAGAAAGTCTAAATTGATGCCTCGAGCTGCTGGTCCTTTTAAAATTTTAGAGAAAATTAATGATAATGCATATAAGCTTGAGTTGCCACCCGAGTTCGGGGTTAGTCCCTCTTTTAACATTTCAGATTTGACGCCATACATGGGAGAGGAGGATGATCTGGAGTTGAGGAAAACTCCGCATCAAGAGGGGGAGGATGATGAGGACATCACACCCATGGATACACACAATAATTCTCCCGCTGCTACAAATGAAGGTCCAATCACCAGAGCTCGCGCCCGTCAACTTAATATAGAGGTCAGCTCGTTCCTTAGCACTCCATTACGAATTCTTGAGGATAGATTACTACCTAATGATGTTATTATGATTAGGAATCATGGAGAGGTCAGAGGAACAATGGAAGACCAGGTTGGAGTTAGCCAAGGACGTCCAAGCCAAGTCGGAGATCCAGCCCACGTCGACTTCGAATCCAATTCGGAGTCCAGGAGCAGTCTTCACTAAAACAGACGCCCAGGTTGCATATGGACTCCGTTTTAGGCTATCTACCACTTCACGGAAAGCGGACGAGACCATCTTTCCAACGGGACTAGTCCCGTGTCCAAATTCCTTTGGAGTCGACGGAAATCGCCAAAACAGTGAGCCACCGAGAATCTGTCAGGGTGCTGCGACACCAATTTTGGGTCGGATGGCCTTGTATCGAGTTAGAGTCCATTAGGGTTTCGTCCAGGGGGACTTGCACGTCCCCAAGTCCTTTATATTCAGCCGTCACCCCCTCCATTGGGGTCGGGTTTTGCTTAGATTATTTCTGTATACACAGATTCGCCGTTTCATCGGTTTGTGAGACCCAACTTGTGAGTTTAATCTATATCTGCAAATTTGGTTGCTTTCCACTTCGTTCTTGCTTGTGTTCTTCGATTCGCAGGCAAGGATTAGCCTTCTCGGCGAGGTCATCCATGTTCACGCGGGTGATAACCAGAGGAGACGTGGTGCTGCGATTGCAGGGTTCGGAACGTGCCGTTCAGAAGCCGGATCGATTTGTGTCGCGACTCCGCCCAAATCGTTGATTATCAGAACCTGTAGGAACATCGGGACCCCCGTCCCCATCAGCACGCGCCGTGCCCAAGGGCGTCATGCTACTAGCCACTTCAACAATTCACTGCGGCGACTGGCACAACTCCCACTGGAGGTTCCCGATTTCGGGGAGAGGCTCCTCCCAATGGAAGCTACCTGCTGGGTCCTGCATGCCGGCACCTGAAAAACCACATATCGCTAATGCGTGAGCTTCTAAGAAGCTCAGCAAGACTTACCCGTCAACGTGGCTAACTACAGCCGACTCCTAGACATGCTGGCTGACTCGGGTGGGTTGACTTGCAAAAGCACTCGCAAGCCTATACTACTATTGTCAAATTTTAGCACAGGTTAAGTGATTAGAAAAAAATAAATTTAATTAGCACAGAGCTAAGCAAACATAACAGAAGTAACAATAGCATTAGTAATAATCATAATTCACCCTCATTGTGTCTCAACCTATTTACTAAAATATGGTGCGTTTCACGAGCACACTAACTGGGAGCGACAGCGGTTCGAAACAATTTTATACCCTGCAGGGGGAAACCTGACACGACCCGTCCAGAAACCTCGTCTCGGGACGAATCCGGTCAGTCGTTAAGCCAAGATCTTGTTGGGCAACGCTCGGCGAAGCGAGCGTACACACGATACAACATAGGCAGGGATAAACAGCAATAATTTACAAGTTAGAGAGAACTTAATATATCATTGGTTCATAAATTAAAGTTGAATATTACATTGATTCAGAGTACGCAGCAGTTTTGAAAACGATAACAGCGGAAGACTTAGAACGATTACAACTCCGACACTCGGACTTAAGCAAAAGCACGCGCCGTGCCCACGGGCGTCATGCTACTAGCCACTTCAACAAATCACTGCGGCGACTCGCACAACTCCCACTGGAGGTTCCCAAACTCGAGGGGAGGCTCCTCCCAATGGAAGCTACCTGCTGGTTCCTGCATGACGGTGCCTGAAAACCACAAAACGCTAACGCGTGAGCTTCTACGAAGCTCAGCAAGACTTACCCGACAAAGGTGGCTGACTACAGCCGACTCCTAGACATGCTGGCCGACTCGGGTGGGTTTACTTGCAAAAGGACTCGCAAGCCTATACTACTCTTGTCAAATTTTAGCATCAGATTAAGTGGTTAGAAAATAAATTTAGTTAGCACTGAACTAAGCAGACATAATAGAATCAACAATAGCAATATTAATATTCATAATTCATTCTCATTGTGTCTCGACCTATTCACTAGAATGCGACAGAGAGTCCAAGTAAGCTCATAGCTGAGAGCGACAGCGATTCGAACCGATTTTTATACCTCTGCAGGGTTAACCTAATCGTACGACACGTGCGTGCCCCAGACTCGCACGTGGCAACCGTTCACACCAGCTCCTGCAACGTCAATTCCCTCCTACGCCTGCCTTAGCAGCGCCGCGTCCCACCAGACAACACGTCCCAGACGGTTTCTGTGGCCACAGGAGCCCGTGTCGGGCGGGCGCAGCCGTGCCCTGCCGCGCCGCGTTGTCGGGCGGGCGGGGCACTGTAGCCCACCCGGCAACGGCGGTTTGATTTTATTTTATTTTTTTTAATTTTAGCTGGAATGTAATTCGATTTATAAGACACACTTCCCGAGCTCGAAAATTTTTGAAAATTTTTGTACAATCTTAGGAATTTATTTGGAACACTTTTCATTTAAGGTTCAAGTCATGATTTGGCCTCTAAAAATTCTTGAATTTCTAAGTTGATTATAGCTTGTGTGAATTTTTAAGAGGTCCAAATCCTTTCCAAAAACCTTGACTAATTTCCCAAAATTTTATTTTGAAGTGTACTTAATTGTTATGTAAAAATATGGCCACGATTCTGTGGAAATTTTGATGGTCAAGAGTTAGGTTTGGGTTTCTTTCTCTTAGCGACATTTCGACACTTTTAGTTGAGATTTCTCCGGACTTTGCTAAATGCTCTGTTGTTTGTCAAACTTTTCATAGTGTCTCTTTAAAGCATTTTAAGCCATATTTTCTGTTATTTCCATGATTGAATCTGCTCTAAAGTGAGTGAAATTATGGATTAGGGTTTACTGTTGTCGACTTTTTCCCTGGTGACACCTGGGGTGTCACAAAACCTGATCGTACGACACGTGCGTGTCCCAGACTCGCACGTGGCAACCGTTCACACCAGCTCCTGCAACATCAATTCCCTCCTACGCCTGCCTTAGCAGCGTCGCATCCCACCAGACAACAGGTCCCAGACGGTTTCTGTGGAGTTCCCACGCTGCCCACCCCAGATCTCCTCCTAGTCAAACACCATAGGACAGGTTCGACGTTGCAATTACTAGGCTACATAGGTTTACTGGGGCCCATAACACCCAGCATACGACCAGTACATTCAACACTCGATCAGTCTCAGACCACACGGATCAGACAAGTCTACGGTCACCCTGGACCCGGTCCAGTCGCCGACCTACTTTGTATCCTGTCTGACCCTCAAAATTTTATCTTTCCTTAATTAACTTATCATTATGCGTCATAGCGAATCAACTGACAGTTTCATCCAACAACCTATCCTTTCGCGAGCAGTGTTCACTCTGCTCGACTTCTACCGGCAATATCTACTAAGCATAGCATACTAAGGGGTATCTATACCAGCTACCGATAGGGTTTCCTATGAGAAACAAATGCAACTATGGTTTCAATCAACTTCTAGCACTTAATGCACAAATAAGACACACTGAATTGTAAAAGTAAAACTTTAAAATTCGGTTGTGCACCGGGGCTTGCCTGGTTCTTCTGAGCTGACGTTGACTTCTTCGGCGGGGGTCGAGGAACTCGGGTCTGCAGCTACCTCGTGAGCGTCAGAATCTACATGATGCAGTAGGATTATGATAAGTTCAATGAAAAAGAAACTTATTGTTATTATCCATAGTAATCTAGGGTTTAGATTGGCGACGCCTAGAATTAGGGTTAACCCTAATTACTCGACGCCGTCGATTAAATTCAATTCTTAATCTGTAAATGATGTTTAAAGAAATCTATTCAACTCTCATGAGATGACTTTTAGTTGGCATGTTCAATAACTTCAACTTTAGTTAAGTTAATTCGACATTTTTTATCGGTTAAACATTATTTAATTCCTTCGGCTATTAAACTAGGGTTAAAATAAAAATTTTAATTCTTCCTCAAGATTATTTTTAGTTGGTAGTACTCCCTGGAATAAGCATTTTGGGCTTTGGGTGGGGCCTAGAAGAATTTTCTATATTTTATAAAAATTCATCAAAATTCCTGTTTTTAAAATTTTATAAAATCGGAAAGCACTAGTAAACCTCAGAATAAAATTATGAAATTTTATGTGGGCATTTCTGAGCACCAGATCTAAAACTTTGTTTTTGGGTCTAACCTTATAAATGACTTTTACTATGTACTTTAGAAAATAGTATTTCAACTAGGCAGATAGAAGTATTTTAAAAGGGTTAGATGCCATTTCGTGGTCCTAAATTCTTCACAGAATTCCAGAGGATGTGTGCGGCCAATGTGTATTTGTGGATCAAAGCTTAGCCCTAGCATTGCTCTAGAATGCAAATTAAAATTCAAAAAATAGAAGGAGTGTTCTAATTAATTCTGCAAATTTTTTGGTCATCTCATAAAAAGTGCTTTAACAGAAAATTAGTCCCTTTCACGAGGGTTCTAACAAGTTTTAGTTTGGCATTTTTGGATCTTCCTGTGAATTTCTAGGGATTTTATAAGATAGAGCAATAATCTAGAAAATAAAATAAAAAAAGAAAAAGAAAAACATGGGACTGTCTCCGACGAGCTCCCGCGGCCGTTTCCCGGCGATGGGGTGGTCGCTGGCCGTTGAACCTTGGCTTTCTACGATCTACTAGACAGGACGAAGCTCGGCAACACAATGTTTATCGAGGTTTTGGCCGGGAAGGTGGTGCTCGCCGTGGGGGTGTTGGTGGCGGCGGCGGTGGATGCAATTCCGGCGAACGGAGCTCAAATCCGGAGAGGGAAAGTTGTGGGAAGCTTCACGGGAGTCAGAGGGTGTGATTGGTCGAGGGAATTGGAGCGGGGAATGGCCGGGAGTGAGTTTTCACCGTGGAGGCGGCAGGCAATGGTGGGCGGCGGTCGGGGCAATGGAAGGAGGGGGTTCTCGCGCGTGGGGAAGGAGAAAAGTGGAAGAGGGGGGGGGAATGGAAGAGCTCGCACCGATTTTTAAAGGGGGCCGGGGTAGGGGAGTAGGGGAGCTGAGAGGGGCATGGCCGGCGCGGTGAGGCCGCGGCGCATTGCTCCCGGGCGGCGCGCGGCGTGGGGGGGGAGTAAATGGGAGAGAGAGGGAGGGAGGAAGAGAGGGAGGAGAGTGGGAGCGAGTGGGGAACCGGGGCAATGAAATCAACGACGTGCGCCACAGGGGGCCGTGTTGGGTGGCGCATGCCCTGCCGCCCGCCGCTCGGTTGGGCGGGCGGCGGGGCACTGTAGCCCGCCCGGCACAACAAAATTATTATTATTATTATTTTGTTTTCTACAGTTCAAGCTGGAAAGAAATTCAATGAATTTGCACACTCCCCAAGCTCAAAAATTTTTGAAAATTTTTGTACGAGTTCATGTGACACCCCAGGTGTCACCAGGGCAAAGTCGACAACTATAAACCCTAATCCACAATTTCACTCACTTTAAAGCAGATTCAATCTTAGAAATAAAAAGAAATATTATTTAAAATGCTTTAAAGAGACACTATGAAAAGTTTGACAAACAACAGAACTCTATAGCAGAGTCCGGGAAAAATCTCAATCAACATTGTCGAAATCTCGTTAATAAGAAGAAATCCAAACCCTAACTCTTGACCATCAAAATTTCCATAGAACCCTAGCCATATTTTTACATAAAAATTAAGTACACTTCAAAATAGAATTTTGGGAAATTATTCAAGGTTTTTGGAAAAGATTTAGACCTCTTAAAAATTCACCCAAATAGTAATAATCTTGGAAATTCAAGAATTTTTAGATACCAAATCATGACTTGAACCTTAAATGAAAAGTGTTCCAAATAAATTCCAGAGCTTGTACAAAAATTCTCAAAAATTTTCGAGCTCAGGAAGTGTGTATTTTAATCAAATTGGATTCCAGCTAAAATAATTAAAAAAAAATATAACCGCTGTTGCCGGGCGGGCTACAGTGCCCCGCCCGCCCGACAACGCGGCGAGCAGGGGGCAGCCGCCCGGCCGACACGGCGATTCCTCATCGCACGTCGCATTCAAGTTCCCGCTCACTCCCTCCCGCGCTCCTTCCTCTCTCTAGCTCGCGCTCGCTCTCTTTCCCTCCCTCTCTCTCTTCTCTGCCCGAGCCGCGCCGCCCGACAACCGTGCGCCGCCGCCCCACTGCGCCGTCCACCCCCCCCCCACCCTGCTCCCCCACTCCCCTACTCCCCTACCCCGTTTCTCCTTTAAATGGGTGCGCCCCCTCCTCCATTTCCCCCTCCCACGCGCGAGGACCCCCCTTTTTCCCCTGCCCCAGCCGGCCGCCGGCGCCATAGCCGCCGGCAACCGCCTCCACGGCGAAAACTCACTCCCGGCCATTCCCCGCTCAAATTCCCTTAACCAATCACACCCTCTCACTCCCCTGAAGCTTCCCACAGCTTTCCCCCTCCGGATTTGAGCTCCGTTCGCCGGAATTGCATCCACCTCCGCCGCCCCAAGACCCACCACGGTGAGCACCCCTTTCCCGGCCGAAACCTTGATGAATAGTAGGTTGCCAAGTTTCGTCGTGTCGAGTGGATCGTGGAAAGCCGAGGTTCGACCGTCGGCGACCACCCCACCGTCGGCAATGGCTCGCTGGAGCTCGTCGGAGAAACCTCCCCTGTTTTTCTTTTTCTTTTTATTTTTCAGATTATTGCTCTATTTTTTAAAATCCATAGAAATTCATAGAAAACTCCAAAAATAGAAAACCAAAATTTTTTAGAAACCTCATGAAAATTACTAATTTTCTGTTAAAGCACTTTTTAACAAATGACCAAACATTTGCAGAATTAATTAGAAACACTCCTTTCTATTTTTGAATTTTGAATTGCATTATAGAGCAATTCTAGGGCTAACCTTTGATCCACAAGTACACCATGGTACTACACACCCTCTGGAATTTTATGAAGATTTTAGGAACAAGAAATGGCATCTAACCCTATTAAATCACTTCAATCTGCCTAGTTAAAATACCATTTTTTAAAGTACATTGTAAAATTCATTTATAAGGTTAGACCCAAAAGCAAAGTTTTAGTTTGGTGCTCAGGATCACCCACATAAAATTTCATAATTTTATTCTGAGGTTTACTAGTGCTTTCTGATTTTATAAAATTTGAAAACAGGAACTTTGATGAATTTTTATAAAATATAGAAAATTCATCTAGGCCCCACCCAAAGCCCAAAATGCTTATTCCAGGAAGTTCTACCAACTAAAAATAATCTTGAGGAAGAATTAAAATTTTCATTTTAACCCTAGTTTAATAGCCGACGGAATTAACTAATGTTTAACCGATGAAAAGTGTCGAATTAACTTAACTAGACTTGAAGTTGTTAAACAAGCCAACTAAAAGTCACCTCATGAGAGTTGAATAGATTTCTTTAAACATCATTCACAGATTAAGAATTGAAGTTAATCGACGGCGTCGAGTAATTAGGGTTAACCCTAATTCTAGGCGTCGCCAATCTAAACCCTAGATTACTATTAATAATAACAATAAGTTTCTTTTTCATTAAACTTATCATAATCCTACTGCATCATGTAGATTCTGACGCTCACGAGGTAGCTGCAGATCCGAGTTTCTCGACCCCGCCGAAGAAGTCAACATCAGCTCAGAGGAACCATGCAAGCCCCGATGCACAACCAAGTTTTAAAGTTTTTCCTTTTATAACTCAGTGTGTCTTGTTTGTGCATTAAGTGCTAGGAGTTGATTGAAACCATAGTTGCATTATTTCCCATAGGAAACCATGACGGTAGCTTGTATAGATACCCTTAGTATGCTATGCTTAGCAGATACTTGCCGCTAGAAGTCGAGCAGAGTGGACGCTGCTCGCGAAAGGATAGGTTGTTGAATGAAACTATTTCATGAGATGGACCACACGAATGTGAATAAGTAAGAAAGATAAAAGTTTGAGGGTCCGACAGGATACCAATTAGGTCGGCGACTGGACTGGGTCCAGGATGACCGTAGACTTGTCTGATCCGTGTGGTCCGAGTCTGATCGAGTGTTGAATGTACTGGTCGTATGCTGGGTGTTATGGGCCCCAGTAAACCTACGTAGCCTAGTGATTGCAACGTCGAACCTGCCCTACGGTGTCTGACTAGGAGGAGATCTGGGGTGGGCAGCGTGGGAACTCCACAGAAACCGTCTGGGACGTGTTGTCTGGTGGGATGCGGCGCTGCTAAGGCAGGCGTAGGAGGGAATTGACGTTGCAGGAGCTGGTGTGAACGGTTGCCACGTGCGAGCCTGGGACACACACGTGTCGTACGGTCAGGTTTCCCCCTACAGGGTATAAAATCGTTTCGAACCGCTGTCACTCCCAGTTAGTGAGCATGCTCGTGAAACGCACCACATTTTAGCAAATAGGTTGAGACACAATGAGAATGAATCATGAATATTACTAATGCTGTTGTTACTTCTGTTATGTTTGCTTAGTTCAGTGCTAATTAAATTTATTTTTTTAATCACTTAACCTGTGCTAAAATTTGACAAGAGTAGTATAGGCTTGCGAGTCCTTTGCAAGTAAACCCACCCGAGTCAGCCAGCATGTCTAGGAGTCGGCTGTAGTCAGCCACGTTGACGGGTAAGTCTTGCTGAGCTTCTTAGAAGCTCACGCGTTAGCGTTTTGTGGTTTTCATGCGCCGTCATGCAGGACCCAGCCGGTAGCTTCCATTGGGAGGAGCCTCTCCTCGAGTTTGGGAACCTCCAGTGGGAGTTGTGCGAGTCGCCGCAGTAATTTGTTGAAGTGGCTAGTAGCATGACGCCCGTGGGCACGGCGCGTGCTTTTGCTTAAGTCTGAGTGTCGGAGTGGAAATCGTTCAAGTCTTCCGCTGTTATCGTTTTCAAAACTTTTGCATACTCTGGAACAATGTAATATTCAACTTCAAATTTACAACCAATGATGTATTAAGTTCTCTCTTTTGTAAATTATTGCTGTTTATCCCTGCCTGTGTTGTATCGTGTGTACGCTCGCTTCGCAGAGCGTTGCCCAATAGGATCTTGGCTCAACGACTGAACGGATCTGTCCCGAGACGAGGTTTTCTGGGCGGGTCGTGTCAGTTCAGGAGTTTATTTGGAGCACTTTTCATTTAAGGTTCAAGTCATGATTTGGTCTCTAGAAATTCTTGAATTTCTAAGTTGATTATAGCTTGTGTGAATTTTTAAGAGGTCTAAGTCCTTTCCAAAAATCTTGAATAATTTCTCAAAATTCTATTTTGGAGTGTATTTAATTGTTATGTAAAAATATGGCTAGGGTTCTGTGGATGGTCAAGAGTTAGGGTTTGGATTTCTTCCTATTAGTGAGATTTCGACACTATTAGTTGAGATTTCTCCGGATTTTGCTAAAGTGCTCTGTTGTTTGTCAAACTTTTCATAGTGTTCCTTTAAAGCATTTTAAGCAATATTTCTTTTTATTTCCAAGATTGAATCTGCTTTAAAGTGAGTGAAATTATGGATTAGGGTTTAGAGTTGTCGATTTTTTGCCCTGGTGACACCTGGGGTGTCACATCTCCCGGCAATGCAACGAGTTGACAAACGTTGGTGACGCCGACGTCATTGGAGCGTTCTTGTCCGGGACCACTTGCCGCACCCTAGTCCACAAGCTGGGACGCAAGAGTCCGCGCACGGCCAAGGAACTCCTGGACATCACAACCAGCCACGCTTCCGGCGAGGAAGCGGTGGGCGTGATCTTCAACCACCCCCACGAGACCAAGGCAAGCGGGACGAGGACACCGGCGAATGCCCCTCTACCCGTCCCCATAAAAAGAAGAAGAGCCGACAACAGCCCCCATAGGGGGAGCGAATGGTTGCGGCTGCCCCAACCACCGGATCACTTCGAATGGGCCGTGCCCAAACCACGAGTACACCGTGAAGCACCTCTACAAGGACTGCTCGCTCATGAAGCGGTTCTTGATCCAGGAGGTCAAGAGGGGCAAGCCGAAAGGTAAGCCCCAACAAGCCCCTAAGGGCGCCGACGATGGCGGTTTCTCAGAAACCGACGGGTGCCTCATGATCTTCGCAGGGTCGGAGGCGCACGGGGGAAAGCGCCGCATGAAGATCAAGCGTCGTGAAGTCTTCGCAGCCGAACCTGCGACGCCGACGTTCCTCCGGTGGTCAGAAGCACCGGTCACATTTGATCGGTCAGACCACCCCAGCTACGTCCCACGATCGGGTTGATACCCTCTGGTAGTCGACCCCACCATCGGCAAGAAGCATCTCACCAAGGTGCTCATGGATGGAGCCAGCGGCCTCAACATCATCTACGTAGAGACGCTCGACGCCATGGGCATCGATCGGTCGATCATCTGACCCACCGGAGCGCCCTTCCACGGCATCGTCCCTGGGAAATAGGCGGTCCCCCGTCACTTTCGGGACCCCAGCTAACATCCAAACTCAGACTATCACGTTCGAAATGGTTGGCTGCCACGAGTCTTACCACGCCATCTTCAGACGGCCATGCTACGCGAAGTTCATGGCCGTGCCCAACTACACCTACCTAAAGGTCAAGATACCAGGGCCGAAGGGGGTCATCACTGTCGACGCTTCCTTCCAACACGCGTATCAGTGCGAAACTGAAAACGGCGAACTCGCCTCTGCGACCATTACGTCTGCAGAGGAACTTGCTGTCATCCGACAGCAAGTCACCGAAGAGGCGCCCGAGTCTAACCGCAGCACGGGATCTTTTGAACCTGTCGAGGGCGTCAAAGAGATCCAGCTCGACCCCGACGACGCCAAGGAAAAGGTGGCGAAGATCGGGACTTCCCTCTCCCTCAAATAGGAAAGCACGCTCGTCGAATTCCTCCAAGCGAACATCGACATATTCGCGTGGAAACCCTCGGACATGCCTGGCATTCCGAGGGAACTCATCAAGAACTCCTTGCATATCAAGCTGGCGTCCTAACCAGTGAGCAACGACTGCGCCGCTTCGACGAGGAGAAACGCAGGGCGATCGGGGAGGAGATAGCCAAACTGCTGGCGGTCGGTTTCATCAAGGAAGTGTATCATCTCGAGTGGTTAGCCAATCCTGTTCTTGTACGAAAAAAGAATGGGAAATGAAGAATATGTTGACTATACTAGTCTAAACAAAGCGTGCCAAAAGGATCCGTTTCCTTTGCCGCGTATAGACCAGATCGTCGACTCGACCTCGGGGTGCGAAACCCTCTGTTTTCTTGATGCGTATTCTGGTTATCATCAAATCCCTATGAAGGAGTCCAACCAACCCGCGACGTCCTTCATCACGCCGTTCGGCTCGTACTCCTATGTGCCGTTCGGACTGAAGAATGCCGGCGCGACGTACCGGCGATGCATGATCAGGTGCTTCGACGAGCTCATCGGAGACATCGTCAAAGCATACGTGGACGACATCGTCGTCAAGTCCAAAAAGATCGACCAGCTTGTGCCCGACCTGCACCTTCACCAAACTCCGAGCAAACGGCTTCAAGCTCAACCCCGAAAAATATGTTTTTAGGGTCCCGAGGAGGATGCTGCTCAGATTTGTTGTCTCCGAGCGTGGCATCGAAGCCAACCCGGAGAAAAGCGCTGCCATCAATCGGATGGGCCCAATCCAACACTTGAAGCGAGTGCAACGTGTGATCGGGTGCTTGGCGGCATTGAGCCGTTTCATCTCGCGCCTCGGGGAACGCGTACACCCCCTCTCCCAGCTCCTGAAGAAATCCAAGCGATTTCAATAGACGCCAGAGGCACAATACGCCCTCGACAAGATAAAGGTTATCTTGACGAAGCCTCCGATCCTGGTACCTCCGACCCCTAAAGAGCCGCTCCTCCTCTACATCGCTGCAACGACTCAGGTCGTTAGCGCCGCTTTGGTTGTAGAACGGACGGAGGAAGGTCATGCCCTCAAGGTCCAACGCCCAGTCTACTACGTGAGCGAAGTCTTGTCTGACACAAAGATCCGATATCTTCAGATACTGAAGATCCTTTATGGCATCATCATCGTCAAAAGGAAGCTCCGACACTACTTCGAGTCGCATCCAGTGACTGTGGACAGCTCCTTCCCCCCTACACGAGGTTGTGGAAAACCGCGACGCAACGGGGAAGGCCACGAAGTGGACACTCGAATTGATGGGTGAAGGGGTAACGTATGTCCCTCGAAGGGCGATCAAGTCCCAGACCTTGGCCGACTTCATGGCTGAGTGGACCGAAGTCCAGCTACCTGTACCTCCTGTCGACCAGGAATATTGGGTAGTATACTTTGACGGCTCACTGATGCGCAAGGGAGCAGGGGTCGGGCTCGTCTTCGTCTTCCCCCTGGGGGTGCGTATGAAGTACTCGGTCCACCTACTGTTCCCTGCATCCAACAACATAGCCGAGTACGAGACGGTTATCAACGGGCTCAAGATCGCCGATGAGTTGGGAATCCGACGGCTCAGAATTCAGGGCGATTCCCAGCTCGTCGTCGGCCAGGTCATGAAGGAGTCCAGCTGCCACAACGAAACTATGGACGCGTATTGCCAGGAAGTTTGTAAGCTAGAACATAAATTCCATGACCTCGAACTCAAGCATATCCCAAGACGGCTGAACAAGGAGGCCGACTCCTTGGCAAAAATGACAGCCAAACGGGTGCCAGTCCCCCCCGGGGTCTTCGCCCATGACGAGAGTCAGCCGTCGGTCCGGCCAAAAGACCCGCAAGGGCTCGACGCTGAGCCGCCCCTGGGAGGAGGGGTCGGATCGACTTCAGAATCTCCCGAGCCCAGCATCATGGAGATTGACGAAGCACCCGCGCGAGGTACTGACCCCTCGACTGATTGGAAGACGCCGTACCTTGACTGCTTCCTCAAAGGAAAACTCCCTACGGACAAAACGGAGGCTCGGCGCGTCGCCCGACGCGCCCAATCCTTCGTCACCCTCGATGGAGAGCTCTACAAGAGGAGTCTAACCAGGGTCTTGCAACGCTGCATCCCGATCGAACAGGGAAAACTGCTCCTGCAGGACATCCACGGCGGGGTCTGTGCCCACTATGCCGCACAGAAGACCCTAGTCCGAAACGCGTTTCCACAAGGATTCTACTAGCCGACAGCCATCAACGACACCGCGCAGATCATGCGTACCTGTGAGGGTTGCCAGTTTATGCCTGGCAGACCCACCTACCGGCTCAAGAGCTGCAATCCATCCCCATCACGTGGCCATTCGCGGTCTGGGGGTTGGACCTGGTTGGACCCGTCAAGAAGGCACCCAAGGCTACACCCACCTGTTGGTGGTAGTCGACAAGTTCACGAAATGGGTCGAGGCCCGACCGGTAGTGAGGATCGGACCAGAGGAAACAGTCGAATTCTTCCTCGACATCATCCACCGCTTTGGGATACCGAACTCCATCATCACGGATAATGGTACGCAGTTCACAGTGAAACGATTTCTCAAGTTTTGCGACGACTAGCACATCCGGGTCGATTGGACAGTCGTGGCGCACCCCCGCACGAACGGGTAGGTCGAGCGCACGAACGGCATGATCCTCCAAGGGCTGAAGCCTCGGATCCACAATTGACTAAAACAATTCAGTTGTCGCTGGGCAGCCGAACTCCCTGCAGTGCTCTGGAGCCTGCGGACGACGCCTAGCCGGGCGATAGGGTTCACCCCCTTCTGCATGGTGTATGGCTCCGAAGCCGTCTTACCAACGGACCTCGACACGGCGTGCTGAGGGTCAAAGCGTACGATGACGAAGGGAACCAGGTGTCCCTCGAGGACGCCATGGATCAGCTCGACGAGACGCGAGACGTAGCGCTCCTCCGATCAGCAAAGTACTAGCAGGCGTTACGACGCTACCACGACCGGAACGTGCGGGAGAGAGCGTTCGACGTCGGCGACCTCGTCCTTCGACGCATCCAGAGTAACAAGGGCCACCACAAACTGTCGCCTCCATGGGAAGGTCCCTACATCATCTCGAAGGTCCTTCGACCCGGCACCTACAAGTTGCAGACTGCGGACGGACAACAGATCGCCAATGCCTGGATATCGAACAGCTACGTCATTTCTATCCCTGAACTCGTAGTTGATTCATTGTTCGCACCCTCCGAAATAAGCGACGCCTGACCCCCTTCTCACGGGAGTCGGACCTCGCTCGGGGCTACACCTTCAGGGTATGCGCACCGCACGCGCACCCCGACACCTGCAAAGACCGAATGCTCATCCTATTTGCAACTTATCCTTTCTAAGCCTTCGCCCCCTCGTCCCATGTTTAAAACTAAGAAAGGAAAGTCGTGGGTAGAAGGAAACGTGAAATCGAGCTGGTCGGACTGCATAACACCTACCACCCCCGAAGGTTACGGTAACGACGCTCACCAGCTAGATGGAACGTCGACACTACCCATGGCCTATGATTTTTAAGTTTCGAAAACAAAGGAGAAAAGGGACGAACGCTTTCGTTAATTCGCAAAAAAGCATTTTTACATTAATAGTGAAAACACTTAATTGTGCTTTTGATTCACAAAAAGACCGGGCACCTCGGCCTCGGCCACCCTAAATACATATTTATCTAACTACTTCCTATTCTACTGGGGCGGGGGGGGGGGGTCTGTCCTCTTCCTCCTCTTCCTTCATCCTCGCAGCCAAGGCGTGCGCCAGAGGGGCCACCACCTCTTCGATGGTGTAGCCAAGAGCGAAGCCCTCACTCATCAGGTCGAGAGCGATGTTGGAGTAGTGCGACCGGGCGACGGCAAAAGCCCGGTGCACACCCCGACGCAGCGTGTCCGCCTCCATCCCGCGCGACCGCGCGACAAGGCGGGAGACTTGGGGAGCGAGGGAGCTCGACCCTACTTCGGTGGCGACCACGAGGTCGGAAAGTGCCACGCTGACGGCAACCCTGAGCGTGTCGTGCTCCTCGGCTTCTCGCTTGAAGTCGTCTTAGAGCTGCGACAGTGCCCGCGTGCTTGCCTCCAGCTTGTCGGACAGCACTGCGAAAGATGGCACAACGGTTAGTTCATGTCCGACCAAGGAAAAAGAAGAAAAGTCCAAGGACACAACTTACCCGTCATCCCTGCTTGGAGCTTCTCGATCTCGGTGCGACCGTGGATCAGCTCCCCGGCCAGGGAGGCGGTGACCCCTTCGGCGTCCTCCATGGCCTTAGCCTCCTTCTCGAGGTCCGTCCTTGCCACCTCCGCCCGCCAGGTCTGCTCCACCGCCAACACTGTGACGGCGTTGCGGACCTGTCGGGCCTCCTCCAACTCTCCCGCGCCTTGTGCATCTCCTCCAGTGTAGCACGGAGCCGGTCCTCCGCCTCAAGAAGGCGCCCCGTCATGGCCCACTCCCAGGCAAGAGCGTCCAACACCTCGCCACGGGCAGCGGCGAGCTGCTCTTCGAGCTCCCCGTGGGCGAGGTGGTCCCGTAGCAGGGCTGCGACGGAGTCCAGCGTGGAAGCCGTCGACAGGACCCCCTCCAGCTATGGACACTTCTCCAGTCGACGTGAGGCTTTTTTCCAGAAGACAAACCACGGACACTTCTCCAGTTACCCGCTTTTCATCCAGAGACGTGGGAAACTTTCCCTCTCTCGCTCGTTTTGTAGCCCCCCACTATAAACTGCCGCAAGTAACACGAGCAGCTCGAAACTAGACGTAGGGCATTGTAGCCCGAACCAATATAAATCCTTGTGTCCTCTTGCGAACCATCTAAACTTTAAAACACACATTCCACGATAAATCACTCATCAGCGGTAACGAACACCGACAATTAACTGTTTAAAAATGTAACTAAAAAATATACAAATTCTCGTTCATCTGATAAGAAGCAAATCTTTGTATAATATATTATTTTAACAATCTGTTTAACACTTGTGATACTCTGATTCAACAATCATTTGACATTTTTAATATATTATTTAACATTTAGAATATATTGTTTCAATGACGTTTAGACTTTGATCAAAAAGAAGAAAAAAAACTGCCGTTGAGAAATGAGGCTCCCGTGAGGCCGTGACTCTCCAAAGTCCAAACGCACCCACCATCTCATCCTCATGACGGACAAGATGTTTTCTTTCCTATCCGCCGGAGGAGTCTGGAGGCTTTTATTCAAATCGGAATCTTTCACTTCGCCTTTGCATTTGTACAGCCTATGCTTTCTTTCGCACGGTAGTTTTGGACCTTTTAGCTAGTTTTGGACATTTTAGTGCCTTTGTCTGTCTGGCATGGGCTTCATCATAATCAGTATGGATTGTTTAGCACGATTAAAAGATACGGCACGTTTAGTGTTGTGGGCCTACAGTAATTACTGGTGAGCCGATTGGGATGGCAGACGACACTAGTACGTTTAATAGGAGTAGAGAATAAGTAGTAGAGATATCAAGAATAGAAAATCACAGGAGTCACTCTTTGCACATGGTAAATAGTGCTAGATTTCTTTTTTTCTATTTTGTTTCATTAAATTAAGAATCAATTTGACGATAAAATTCTATGGATATACTTTGTTCATAATACACCTGATATGTTGATAAATTCTTTAAAAAAAAAACTATAACAAATGAAACACGCGGACACGTCCGTCCTCAAACTTGAAACAACTTACATATATATAATGATTTTAGCTTGTCAGCCTCGTACTGCAACAAGTGCAGCCGAACGCACCCGTTAAACAGACTCTGCAGCCCCGCGCCCTGACAGCAATCTACACGCTACTCCGTTTTTTTAACATTGACTAACAATTTTGATAATTCTTCTTATTTAAAAATTTTATTCAAATATGTAAAATTGAAAGTTACATTTTAATAACCTATAATAATTAAATTGAGTCATAACGAAACTTAATATTTCTTAATTTTTTTAGTAAGATAAATAGTTAAAATTGGTGATCAAAGTCAATGACGATAATAATTTAAATAGAGGGAGAACACGGCAAGTCGACAAGGGAGGGAGACGATGGTGCATGCAAGGTCCCTAAGAAGGAGCTGTTGTGCTAGCATTCGTGGATCGAAAATATTACTATTATCTATATCTATTATTGTGCGTTGTGATACCTAGTGCTCCTTATTTTGGAAAAAAAAAAAAGATACCTAGTGCTCTTTGGTTCGCTTGGCAAATTTTATTCCCTCGAACGTCATATCCAGCCGCACCAACCTCTGGGTGACACTAGAAAGTGTCTACCCTCTTGTGTGTATGGCCAAGGGTTTACAAAACCGGTCGAAACCAGACCGAGTTTCGTGGTTTTCGGTTAAACTAGTCTGGTCCTATTTTTTTTGGTTCAAAATTTTTACTAAAAATAAAATTTTCAAAAAAATTATAAAAAGAAAAACTATCGATAACCGGAAAAATCGAACTATTTATCGGTAAAATCGGACGGGTTTATCGATTTACTTTTGAAATAGTATTGATTTATCTTTCTAAAATTTTACAAACCAGAAAATCATTAATAACCGGAAAAACCAGACAGTTTATCAGTGAAATCAAACGATTTACCGTTTAAAACTATTAAAAATATTACTTTGATTTTTTTAATCTTATCTGGTTTCTGCCTGGCTTTTCCAATTCAATCAGTTTTGTAAGCTCTGTATGACCTTGCTCTCACTACTATAGATCTGATCATTAGTGACATTCACTTACTGACGGCTATAAAAAATCCATCACTAGACAGTAACTAGCAACGACCTTTTGAAACCTCCTTACTGCCAACTCGCTATTAGTGACA
Organism: Oropetium thomaeum; assembly: GCA_001182835.1. Classification (NCBI taxonomy): domain Eukaryota; kingdom Viridiplantae; phylum Streptophyta; class Magnoliopsida; order Poales; family Poaceae; genus Oropetium; species Oropetium thomaeum. The sequence goes on along the minus strand of LFJQ01000020.1, from coordinate 1,078,655 downwards.
TCCATTAGTATGGCTATCCCTAGCTTAAGTTACTAACGGCGGATTTGAGAAACACGTCACTATGTCTTTGGCCATTACTGACGGTGTTTTGGGTAAGAGACGGATTTTATTTGGACGTCACTCTCACCCTTGTCATGTTCTAGATGCAAGGAGCCATTTCAAAAATAACAGTTTCTAGATGTTGATAGATGTGCGGGATCGTCTAGGTGCGGATCTAGCCGGATAGTTAGTGATTTGGTGATGAATGTGATTGGATCTGGAGGTAGAGAGAGAGGAAGAGTGTTTGGAGTACTTTCGGGTGCCGGAGTCGTTGTCATGGTGACAGTGAAGACGACGGCGTTGACGATGGCGCTTCCCCCCGCTACAGCATCCCCTGTCGATCGGTCTAGGGTTAGGGTTCGGTGGGGTGTCCTGCTGGCTATGGCGAACCTCGTTAGATGTGCCCTAGCCCCACCTCCCTCTTATAGGCGCCGCGCGACGAGGGCCCACCAACCATGGTTCGGTTGGGCGCTCTATCAGGACACGAGTTTGGGTTCTAGTTTTCCTTTGGGCCAACTCATTGGAGATCAATCTGACATTCTCCCCTTTGATCTCACTTTTACATTTGAATTTGAAATATTTTCTCTTGTCTATTCTATTATAGATTAGTACATCAAGCATGCCTTGTCATAATAGTTCATTAACACCATTAGACTCAACAACTACAATACATCTTTCTATTTTGAAATAGACATTCTATTGGGTCCTTTATTGTCTACAAATCATAGGCTTTCCCGTAAAACCCATGTCGACTGTACGTTCTCTAAACGCACTGGGTGGTAAGCCTTTGGTAAGCGGATCCACAATTTCTTGTTTAGTACTTTCAGTATGATTCTGGACCTTCTCCTTTGCAACATATAATTCATTGTCAATGTGTTTGGCAACACACTTCACCCGTTGTCATAGGAGTGAACTACTTGAATGGCAAATTGCTCTTGTCTACCATTATTAATTCCAGGTATAATTTTCTTAATCGTTTTGCCTGTTCTATAGCCTCATTACATGGTATATCGCAACATTGTATCACTAATGATACAAGAATTATTTCGTTGGGCTTTTCCACAATAAAACTCCAAATTGCGAGTGTTAGAAATTTTGTGGATCTCACTAAACACCTCGCAAAAATTAACATCTGTACCCACAACCATTTGAGGGTACCTTATCTTTCTAGTATAGCATTAGGGCTACAACAATTTTGCAAGATTGCAAAACATTCTTAACTCCAATCCAATGATCTATTACTGGATTGGACTCTTGCCAAAACATCCCGGATAGATGAACTACGTCAAGTTAGGTTGTTCTTCTGCACTCATTTAGCTTTCAACAGCTCACGTATATGGAACCATATTAATTTGATCGATCACACTGAGGTTCCACATACTATTACCTTTGACTATATGAACAGGCACGGAGCTACTCGCATACATACTCTAATTCTTTAGAATCCCTTTTAAGCATGTCTTTGTGACAGCTTAATACCCCTTTATTCTATCTTGGAGAAATTCAATTCATAAAATGAATGACACTTCAACGAGATCACTTATATTGAGAACTTGAGAATAAGAAATTATTCTTCTCCTATGGTAGATAAACGTCACTACAAACAGAGCAGAATGTCATCCACACACAGGATTAGGGAAATGAATTTCCCATTATCAATTGTCCTCTTCATCCTCCATGAAACCCAAACTAGTTGTTTGTTCAACTTTGAATACTATTGCCTAGAACATTGCTCTAATCAATAAATGACTTCATCGGGTGGCATCCCATACATTCTTTTACTTTCCACAGCAAAACCATTAGGTTGTGTTATGTAAATATTCTTATATAAATCCCCATTGAGGAATGTCATATTTATACCTATTGATGTAACTCGATACCATAAGGTGTCATTTACGTAAAGCCTTTTACCATGTGCCATGCTTTATCTCTCTACACATTCCCTTTGGAGTCACATTTATGCCTCGTAGACCCATTGATAGCCTACTGTTTTGGCTCCTTTAGGAATTTCTTCTAGGTTCCAAAACTTTGTCGGTACTTCCTGACCTCATTCTATGAATGAGTATTTCTCATGGCTTCTTCAAATGAGGTGGGATTTCCCTCCATTTGAATTTCTATGTCAATATATTTTTTGCTAATATAGACTTAGCTATTGACACTTCTTTCTGCTTGAGGCTGTTGTTGCATTTCCTGATGCGCTACAACTGACTCGATAGGATCTGAAGGACAGGTTCCTTATTCATTCATTGTCATGTACGGAAGAACTAACAATAGGTGCTGTCACTTCAGTGTCTTGCACTGTTGGTGCAGCAACAACAAGTATTGAGACCTTCTGCTCTTGAATCATTGGAGTAGGCACACAGTCCCACTTCTCTTCAAGGCTAGGATTTCTACATACCATGCTCCCCCGGACTCTCCTATCTTTTGTATAGATAGTGTATTTTGGGTTTACTCACATGACGCTTTGAGCATGCTCACCCGAACTCTCCTATCTTTTGCAAAGATAGTATATTTTGGGTTTATTCACATGATGCTTAAAGCATCGTATCTTCCTTTCAAAACTACGAAAGTCCATAACTTAGTTGTTTCTCTGTATAGGGGTATAATGATAGTAATCCTTGACCTCTCCCTCACGATCACATCCATTTTTAATACATCAATTCTTGTTAATGAGGATACGCATAAATTTGTTTCTTAATTTTCACTGGAGTATGTTCTCCTCATTTCACTTCTATAAACAACCTTTTGTTCACATATAACTCTCTTGTTCTTATTTTCATAATTAGAATGATCCATTATTAATTCTTTGGAAATCATATCCATCCACATTAGTTCATTTTAATAGCAAAAGGGAATTAATCATTCTGTTCTCCCCCTAGAATTATGTCTCTAGATGATAGTGTCATAATTTCGAAGTTACAACATTAATTCTCTTTCGCTTAATAGTGTTCATGGATGAGGAGGCATTCTCATTCTCAGTGCTCATAAGTCATAACATTCTCACAAAGAGATAATGGATACAACTTGTCTTGTCAGAAGGCAAGACTCACATATTTAGCATAAAGCTGAGACTGATATTATTCTGATATTATCCACTATAAAATGCAATTAGATCTATCATCATATAAATGCAAGTATAAGATGAACACATTATTCTACGCAAAAGGTACACATATAGAATGCTCATAAGCTTAAGTATAAAGCCATCATATATCTTGAAATCAAACTCTCTAATGGCTCTAACTTGAGCTTCAAGTCCTTTTGCTATTTGATAGATTCTTCCTCCCTTTCTGGAGTTTCTCCTCTTGCACACACATTGCAATGAGCTTCTCTATGTCACATTCTGCCCCTAGGATGTAATTAACAACAACAGTTTCATACTCTTCAGGCAATGAAGCACAAAATCAATAGAACTAAGGTATCATCCTTGAGCCCTAAACCCATTGACTTAGCTTTAATGCCTCATCGCTCATGCTCAATATGTGCTCTTTGATGCGTCCATCAGTGTACTTATTTACCGGCCCCTTAATAAGGGTGTTTGCATCAATCTTTGAACTGTATCCTGAAACAAAATTAGACATACAATGTTCAACCATATTAGTTCCATATCACCGTTGGGTAAAAATAGAGTTAATTCATAACACTATTGCTATAATCAACTTTGGTCAGAAAATAGCAACGCCATAATCATAGCATCCTTCACATTAATTTCTGCATCACAGTTGGGCAGAAGTAGATCAATGTTAAATCTTATGAGTGAAAAACTCATAGCAACCTTTCCTCGAAAGATAAACCATATCATTTGAGTGTAATGAATAAAATCATAATGTTGCTATCATCAACGTTGGTCAGAAAATTAACTTAATTTAAACTGACTACTTCTCCAATTAAATTTTCCCGTTGGTTCCAATTTAATTAGAGAATATAAACGGCAGCGGAAGCACATGGAAAAGTTCTTGAAAAAAGAGAATTTTCAATAAACAACATTCTAGATTTTATAACTAAGTCTTCAAATTAAATTATCTCGTTGGTTCAAATTTTAACAGAGATATAATTGTAATTTAACTCAGCTTCTGAAAATAATAGCACAAAATATTGATTTGCATTTTGGGCCCCCGACCATTGAAAACAATAGCCCATTTTGCAGCAGTGCACCCGCCCTGTTTCACGCGCCTGCGGCCTAAAAGGTCCGGGGCGGCCTGCTAGCAGCATCAACCCAGCGGCGCGGACCCGTAGAATCGCTTGGCCCAGCAGCGCATGTGTACAGCCCGCTCTGTGCAGGGCCCAACGCTCTCGCGCGCAAGCACGGCCCAGCAAGCACCAGTCGCGAGCGCGCCTCATTCGTCTTGGCCCAGTGGCCGGCACGGTCCATAGGCACGCGTGCTCAGCGGCGCATGCACCACTCGCACAGCCCGCGCTCTGCGCGGCCCACCTGGCGCACACGAGGCCCAGCAACGGTGTGCATGGCCCGGTAAACGCCGTCGGCCCAGCAAGGCAGCCCCCGACACACACTGGCTAATCCATCTGTTCATCGAGATGGACGGCTCCTCGGCGATTTCGGCCGAACAAAAAGGGCTCAGCCACACCTTCCCTTCAACCCTAGCTCATTTCTCCCCCCCCCTTCTCTTTCATCCATGGGCGATGGCGCCGCCGTGGCTCTTCTAGGCCGCGCGCGTGCTTGCCTCCTTCTTTCCTCCCCCTTTCTCTCCTCCTCCCGAAGTCTAGGAGCAGCGCCCCGTGCTACACAGCCGGAGAAGCGGACCAGCGGCGCCGCCATCGATGGGTCTCACAACGGTGCTGCATGAGGCGCGCGCGCGGCATCAGCATGAACACCGGTCGGCGGTGATTTCTACCCACTCGGCGGTGGTGGATTCTTCCCACGTGCACGTCGAAGTGACGGCGGTGGTCGAGGCGAGGACCACGGTGAGTCCTTCCTCTTTCTCAAACTGAGGTTAGGGTTTCGTCTTTCCCGAATTGATTCGGGGTTCTTTTCCCTTTTCTATTTCCTTTCCCCGAGGCTAGATCTACACTTCTAACCTGGCTCTGATACCATTGAAAGATGTGTGGGATCGTCTAGGTGCGGAGCTAGCAGGGTGGTTAGTGATTTGGTGCTGAATGTGATTGGATCTGGAGGTAGAGAGAGAGAGAGGAAGAGTGTTTGGAGTACCTTCGGGTGTGGGAGTTGTTGTCATGGTGGCGGTGAAGACGACGACGTTGACGACGGGGTGGCGGTGAGGTCCGACACGAATAGCGGCGACGTCGGTGGCGCTTCCCACCACTATAGCGTTCCCTGTCGATCTGTCTAGGGTTAGGGTTCGGTGGGGTGTTCTGGTGGCTACGACGAACCTCATTAGATGTGCCCTGGCCCCCACCTCCCTCTTATAAGCGCTGTGTGATGGAGGCCCACCAACCATGGTTCGGTTGGGCGCCCCCGATCAGGGCGCGAGTCTGGGCCTGAGTTGGCCTTTGGAGCAACTCAGTGGAGATCAATCTAAAAGATGTAACTAAGACGTGTGATCCTGTGATCTTTTCTTTTGAAGAATATGTGCTCGAGTGTTGTAATTTGTGCTGTGATCTTCTCTAAAAATAAAAATGTAAGATGGCTATATGATCTTCTCTCTATTGCAGAAAAAAAGTAATGTGTGGAAATCTATTTTATTATCTTTATCTTTACTACTAATAAAATTACAGTTGGCGGTGTCAGGTCCGTGGCTCGTCGTCCGTTGTCATCTCTTTGCATCGACATGTGGGCCTCTCCTCCACTCCTCGTCTCTTCTGCTAGAAGTCTCCATATCTTTCGTAGAAAAAAAAGGAACAAGCTTCTTCATCTTTCTCTCACGACACCTCCTCCGATCCATATCAGCTGGAGATCTCGGCAAGGGGAGCCGTGATCATCATCCCTCTTGTAGCTAGCACCGCCCAAGGGCTATCCCAGTGAGGGGATGTCATGGAGAGAGAGATGTGGCGCGAGGTGCAGACGGCCGGGGATCCCATGATTCCCTACGACGCAACGTCCGCCGTGTCGCCAGAGAGAGAGAGAGACCGAGAGAGAGCGGGTGGTACATCGAAGACGTGCCGCATGAGGTGCCAACGGACAGGAAAGGGACAACAAAGATGGTGCGATTATGTCGTCCTGTACATCCCGAAGCTTCTTCTGTCACCATGCCCATCCACCCTACTGTCCTTGCGGACATGTGGAACCCATGGCACCCAGATCTGCAGTCCCCCGTTGGGCCACGCAACTATACCCGGATCCCACATCGATAGCCCCAGACCCAGTCGCCAGAGAGAGATGCAGATCTGCGGAAGGCGGCACGAGCCCTCGCCCCGCTCCCCTCATATGGCACTGAGAATAGCCTGCACTGCGCATGCCCGATGCATGGGGATGAGGTGAATGCTGCTCTCCATCTCAGGTTTGTATAGTCTGGTTCTGGACACGGGGAAGGGGACCCTCACGTGATGAAGGTCCTCTTTGTGGAATTTAATATTGTAGAATCTATATGCCAAAATCTGAGGGGATGTTTGTTTGTCTAGCTTCCATAATTCAGTTACTGTCATATCAAGCTCTAAATAGCAGCCCCCAACGCTCCCCGTTGAAATGGAACACCCTACCAAGAATTATCTATGCTATAGTGATCTGCAATACCCTACTACTTCAGTGGGAGCCGAAGCAGAACACGCTGGAGCCGAAACAAACTGACCCTAATATCTCCAATAAACTACACACAGGACTCCTAAAAAGACATAAAACAGGTCCTTCGCCACTATGCTCACCGTACTTATCTAAAGTGGACAACAACTCTCCTAGATCACGTAAGTGAATATTTGAAAAGAGAAGTTTGACTGCCGCCGCTTTGTCTCCACATCGCTTGAATCACCGTAGCCGCTCCTCACCTGCTTGCTCCCTCTCCCTTTCCCTTCCGGTGTGACGTCGGGAGGCCGAAGGGAGTAAGGATCCATCATTGTTTACAAGTTTTCTAGTAGATCGAGCTATATAAGGTTATGGTCTCTTCATGCCAAGTTTTTTGATACTGGGCATTTATCTCCTCCTCCTTCCCTAAGGCGTCGACGGTGAGGGTGTACGGTGGATTCGTTTTCTCCATGACAGCTGTTTAAGATGAGGACGACAACAGCGTCAATAACTCGACTCAATCTGGAGATTTAGTTTCCTGGATAGCAACATCAACACGGAGATGATGTGGTCCCCATGAAATAATTTTCTCTGACCTATTCTTGGTTTTGTTTTGGTTAGATCTGACCACAATGAAATACTAGGGAGAATATTTTTTAGATCAATCTTCCGTATTCTTTTGTGGCAGAAAGAAGAAGAAGGAAGACAGCAGAAAGAAGAAGTCTCTCAACTCCGTCTACATGAATGTTCACCGTCGTTTGTTGGGCATCTGTTCTCGGGCCTTTAGCCGATTGTTTGCCTGTGCGGTCATCCATACTGCAAATCGTCGTATAGGTTTAGTGTTGAGATATGGAGCTATTCACAACGTGAGTATAACTTAGATAACATTCAGTTTCTGGTTACTTGTGTAATCCACAGTGCTTGTCAGATGTTTATGTACCAGCTATACTATCTAATATAATTCTTCTTTCCTTGCAAATAGGAAAAAAAACTCTCCAACAGGAAGAACCAACCGCCCCCTCCCCCCCTAAGTAGAGCTGCAAAAGACACAGTCGAAGAGGAAAGAGAGGAGGAATGAAGAACAGAGCATGTGGAGGGAGTTCTTTAGAGACTAGCATTTTAGATTTATGTAAACAGAAATTCTTTTTATGAGTCGATGTGGCAGACTCGCCCCAGACAAGTCAATTCGGGACGGATCGGCCTCTCGCTAGGACCCTGTTGGGCAATGCTCGGCGAAGCGAGCATACACATGGTACAACACACGCAGGATAAACAGCAATCTTTTACAGAATAAGAGAACTTAATACATCATGGTTTCATAAATTGAAATTATGTCTTACATCATCAGAGTACGAATAATGACGCGGACCCGCCCAGAAAACCACGTCTCGGGACGGATCCGGTCTGTTGTTAAGCCAGGATCCTGTTGGGCAACGCTCGGCGAAGCGAGCGTACACACGATACAACACAGGCAGGGGTAAACAGCAATAATTTATAAGGAGGGAGAATTTAGTACAACATTAATTCCTGGATTTAAACTTAAGTCTTACAAGAATTTCAGAGTGCTCGAAACAAAGTTTTGAATAACGTAGCAGCGGAAGACTCGATTGATACAGACTCCGACACTCATTCAATAAGCAAAAGCAAACACCCTGCCCAGGGGCGTCGTGCTACTAGCCACTTCAAATTTACTGCGGCGACTCGCACAGTTCCCACTGGAGGTTCCCAACCTCGGAGTGAGACTCTTCCCAGGGAATGCTATCATCCTGATGCTGCGTGCCGGTGCCTGAAAACCACATATCGCTAACGCGTGAGCTTCTAAGAAGCTCAACAAGACTGACCCGTCAAAAGGCTGACTACAGCCGACTTCTAGACATGAAGGCTGATGGGGGTGGGTTTATTTGCCAAACGAACCCGCAACCTGCGCTACTCTTGGTTAATTTTAGCACAGGTTAAGTAGTTAGAATGTAACTTTAATTAGCACTGATCTAATCAAGCATAATAAAAGTGACAAGTAACTAGTAATCATCATAGTGTCAATCTCAATGCATACCAACATATTTAATAAAATGTGGTGCGTTTCACGAGCATGCTCACCAACCGGGAGCGACAGCGGTTCGAAACGATTTTTATACCCTGCAGGGGGAAACCTAATCGTACGACACGTGCGTGTCCCAGACTCGCACGTGGCAACCGTTCACACCAGCTCCTGCAACGTCAATTCCCTCCTACGTCTGCCTTAGCAGCGCCGCATCCCACCAGACAACACGTCCCAGACGGTTTCTGTGGAGTTCCCACGCTGCCCACCCCAGATCTCCTCCTAGTCAGACACCGTAGGGCAGGTTCGACGTTGCAATCACTAGGCTACATAGGTTTACTGGGGCCCATTACACCCAGCATACGACCAGTACGTTCAACACTCGATCAGTCTCGGACCACACGGATCAGACAGATCTACGGTCACCCTGGACCCGGTCCAGTCGCCGACCTAATTGGTATCCTGTCTGACCCTCAAGCTTTTATCCTTCTTTAATTATCTCATCATCAGGTGTCATAATGTATCAAGTGGTAGTTTCATCCAAGATCCTACCTTTCGCGAGCAGCGTCCACTCTGCTCGACTTCTACCGGTAATAACTTGCTAAGCATAGCAACTATTTGGTCATCTATACCAACTACCGGTAGGGTTTCCTATGGGAACAAATACATCTAAGGTTGCAATCAACTCCTAACAACTTAATGCACAAACATGACATGACTCACTGAGTTGTAAAAAGAAAATTTAATCAGAGTTGGTGCACCGGGGCTTGCCTGGCTTGTCGGCTTCGCGGTTGATCTCTTCTGCTGGAGTGGAGGAGTCGGGCTCTGCAGCTACCTCGCGTGCTTCAGAATCTACATGATGCATCTTGATTAAGAGGAGTTCACAGAAATGATAACATAAGGCTTTTATTAAGGAGTATTTGAGAGTTTCAATCGGCGACGTTTAGAAATTAGGGTTAACCCTAATTCTTCGACGCCACTGGTTTAAAAATATTCGACTTAAGGAATGGGGTTCCAAATTATTTATTTAACTTCTCACGATGTGATGTGAAATGGGTCAGATTCCCTGATTTAGGCTAAATTCAAACTTTAGGTTGAGAGTTATCGGCACGTTCTTCGGAGAATAATTATTTAATTAAACTACGGTTATTAATCTTAGGGTTGAAAATGAAAATTTTAGTTGCACTAAAATTTTATTTTTACTGGATAGTGCTCTCTGAATTATGAATTTTGAAATTTGGTTGAGGCTTAGATTAATTTTCTAGATTTTATCAAAATTCAACAAAGTTTCTTTTATTTAAAATGGTAAAATCAGAAATAATTATTAAACCTTGGAATAAAATTATGAAATTTTATGTAACCACCCATGAGAATCAAAACTAAAGTTCTGTTTTTGGGTTCAACATTTTGGAGTACTTTTATAATGCATTTTAGAAAAATGTAAATTAGTTAGGCAGAATGGAGTATCTTAAATAGGTTACATGAAATTCTGTGGTCCTAAAATCCTCGAAAAATTCCAGGGGACGCCTACTGCCATGCCACACTTGTGGATTAAATTTGAGCCCTAGCATTGCTCTACAATTTGAATTAAAATTCAGAAACAGAAAAGATTGTTCTAAATATCCCTAAAAATTCCTGATCATTTAGGAAAAAGTGTTTTAACAGAAAATTAGCGCATCTCATGAGGATTCTAACAAAAGACAGGACAATATTGGAGGAAAATAGAATTGAAACAGTGCCTAGGGCAGAACAGGGGAGCTGAGCTCCGACGAGCTCCGGCGGCTGATTCAGTCAAAATGGGTGATCGGCTGCGCTCGATTCTTTGCCCTACACTATCTACGAGCTATGCCGAGGTCCGGCAACACGACAACGGCAAGGTTCCATCACCGGAGAGAGGTGCTCACCGTGGGGGTCGGCGGCGGCTGCGGCGAGGAAGAGTTCCCGATAAGAGGAGCCAAATTCCGGAGAGAGGAGGGCGCCGTGAGCTGCACAAGGGCTTGACAAGTGAGTTGGGCAAGGGGAGGAGCACTGAAAAAGGCCGGAGCAGGGGGCTCACCGTGAGCCTGCTCCGCTCGGCAATGGCGGGCGGCGGCGGTGAACGTTCCCGACGAATGGGTGGCTTGGAATGTCGCTCGATGTAACAGGAGCTGTGTTAGGACAAGAGGGAGAGGTTAGGTTTAGTGATAACGGTGGAGGATAGCCGGTAGAGTTGACTCACCGAGTGACCCCCGTCGGCAATGGCGGGCGGCGGAGGCCGAGCAAAGGAAACAGCGATTTCGTGTCGAGGCAGTGAAATTGGGTGTGGGGAAGGAAGTATGGAGGCTCGGAGTATCCCTTTAAGGCGTCGGGGAGAGAGACGGAGAGGGAAACAGAGAGGGTGGCGGGATTGGGCCGTCGGGGCGGTGGCGTGCCGCAGGCGCTCTGCCGCGCGGGGAGGAGCGACGAGAGAGTGAGAGAGAGAGGGGGAGGAGGGAGGAGGAGATCGAATTGCAAGATCCTGTCGGAGGCTTGAATGCGGGACGCCGGGATGTGACCCCGGCCGGCGGGAGCGGGGCGCTGCCGCTCGGCGGATTGGCCGCGTCGGGCGGCCGCACTGTAGCTCGTCAGGCTATTTTCAAAGTTTCAACTGAATTACTACAAGTCCCTGCTACACTCGATTGAAAACCCTACCTCCCTAGCTGATAAAATTTTGAAAATTTTTGTGTATGCTCAGGGATTTATTTGAAACACTTTTTATTTAGGGTTCGAGTTCTGAATCAGCTCCCAAAATTTCTTGAATTTTTGAGTCCACTTTAGTTTGTGTGAATTTTAAAAAGGTTTAAACCTTATCTAAAAATATTGGATAAATTTCCAAAATTCTATTTTGAAGTGAACTTAATTGTTATGCAAAAATATAGCTAGGGTGTTGTGGGAAATTTGGTGGGTCACTCATTAGGGTTTAATTCCTGCCCGAAGGATTAAGTTTTCGACACTGTGGGTGGAAACCTTCCAAACTTGGTAATCGTGTTCTGTGGATTATCAAAGTTTTTGTAGAGTTTCTTTGGGGTATTTTAAACAACATTGCACTTACTCCCATTGTTGATTTTGCTTCTAGGTGTGAAATGTTGTCGATTAGGGTTTTAAGTTGTCGATTTAGACCCTGGTGACACCTGGGGTGTCACAAATAACATTTTTGAAAACACAAAATACAGCGAAAGACTTCAAACGGGGTACAGACTCCGACTCTCATAATTAAGCAAAAGTATGGGCCTTGCCCAGTGGCACCATACTACTAGCCACACAACGTTCACTGCGGCAACTCGCAACGTTCCCACTGAAGGTTCCCGAACTCCGGACGGGGTTCTTCCCAATGGTAACTATCATCCTGGGAAAACGCATCGACGCCTAAAAACCACGTATTCACAAAGTGTGAGCTTCTAAGAAGCTCAACAAGACTGACCCGTCAAATTATTTATCTACAGCCGACACCTAGACATGCTAGCTGACTCAGGATAGCTTTATATTTGCAAAAGGACTCGCATTACCTGAACTATTCTTGATCAAGTTCTAGATCAGGTTAAGTGATTAGAATAGTAACTTTAGTTTGTACTGATCTAATCAATCATAAATAGAAGCATAAGATAAAATAATCATCATAACTTAAGCAATATCCTCATAACTCATCATCTTAATGTATGCGATAGAAAGGTCAAGAAAACTCATAGAATGAGAGCGACAGTGGTTCGAAACGATTTACACCTACAGGGATAACCTAATCATACGACACGTGCGCGTCCCAGACCGCACGTGGTAACCGTTCACACCAGATTCTGCAAAGTCAATTCTCTCCTACGCCTATCTTAGCAGTGCCGCATCCCACAGAACACACGTCCCGGACAGTTTCTGTGGAGTTCCCACAACTGCCCACCCCAGATCGCCTCCGAATCAGACACCGTAGGGCAGGTTCGACTTTGCAATCACTAGGCTACAAAGATTTACTGGGCCCCATTATACTCAGCATATGATCAGTACATTCAATACTCGACTAACTGTGCCACACGGATCAGACAAGACTACGGTCACCCTAGACCCGGTCCAGTCACCGACCTACTTGTACCCTATCTGACCTTCCAGTTTTATCTTTCCTTAATCATCCATAGCCATGTGTCATATATTTCATGTGAAGGTTTCAATCCACTCCTAATAGTCGCGAGTAGCGTCCACTCTACTCGACTTCTACCGGTGACTATATCTAAGCATAGCATACTATCTCCTTGGTACCGATACCAATACATTGATAGGGTCCCTAAGGAAATAGATGCAACTAGGGTTTCAATCAACTCCTGAAAACCTAATGCACAATCACGACACATATTGATAAAAGAAAAACATTTAAAATAGGTTGTGCTCTGGGGCTTGCCTTGATCTCCGGGGTTGCTATTGACTGCTCCTTCGGGGATTGAGTACTCCGGATCAACAGCTTCGTCATTCGCTTCAGAGTCTACATGATACACATTGTGACACCCTAGTGTCACCAGGTGACCAATCGACACTAAAAACCCTGATTTACAAATTGACACCCTTAGAAGCAAAATCAACAGTGGAAGTAAAATGAAATGATGTTTAAAATGCTCTAAGGAATCACTATGAAAACTTTGGCACACAACAGAACACTATAGCTACAGTCGGAGAAATTCAACTAACATTGTTGAAATCCAGTTAACAGGAATTAAATCCAAACCCTAACTCATGGCTATCCAAATTTTCACAGAAACCTAGCCATATTTCTGCATAACAATTAAGTAAACTTCAAAATAGAATTTTAAAAATTTATTCAGAATTTTTAGATCAGATTTAGACCTCTTTAAAATTCACATGGACAATAATCATCTTGGAAAATTCAGGAATTTTTAGAAGTCGAATCATAACTTGAACCCTAAATCAAAAATTCTCCAAATAAATTCTTGAACTTGCACAAAAATTTTTAAAAATGTTTGAGCTCAGGAAGTGTGCCATTTCATTGATTTGCATTCCAACTTTAAAAAAAATAATAATAGACCGACAATAGCGACGGGCTACCGTGCCCGCCGCACGCCCGACAGAGCGGCGGGCGGCAAGACACTCCCGCCCGACCGGCACGGCCGCGGCTTGCATGCCGGTTTCAATTCTTCCCGCCACCTTTCTCTCTCCCTCCTCTCTTTTTCTCCTTCCACCCCCACGTCGCGCGCCGCCCAGGAGTAATGCGCCGCCGGCCTCACCGCGCCGGCCATGCCCCCCCCCCTGCTCCCCCTATTTTCCCTGCCCCAACTCCTTTAAATCGGTGCGCATTTCATTCCTCTCCCCCCTTGCTCCTTCCCCGCAGCTCCCACTCCCAACTAATTCTTCTTCCTCGGTGCGCCGCCGCCCCACCATTGCCACAACCGAGCTCACTTCGACGGCACGCCACGGTGAGAAACCTTCACCATTATCTTATTGCCGGTCTTCTCCATCATTCCTAGTTGCTGTAGGAGCGAGCCGAGCCCATGCCGTGCAGTGCCACGCCGCCGCGAGCCCGCCGGAGTCCTCCCGGGGGCGCCGCCCGTCGTGCGCCGTGCCTCGCTAGGTCTCGCCGGCCGTTGTGCTGTCTACATGACTCCCTATGCCGTGTAGAACAGTCCCCCTCCCTTCCCCATCATCGGCGAGGCCCCAGCCACCCAGAATTGCTCGCCGGAGTCCTCGCCGGACTCGCTCATCGCCGCCCCTATTTCTGCCGCCACTCCTTCTTTTAAATTTCATTCTTCTATTTTTTATCCTGTCTTGTAAAATGCTTAACAAATCACAGAGAAATCGAAAAATAGCAAACCAAAATTTTTTAGGATCCTCGTGAGAAGGACTAATTTTCTGCTAAAGCACTTTTTTAGAAAAAGGCCAAAAATTTGCATAATTAATTAGAACACTCTATTCTGTTTTTGAATTTTAATTTGAATTCTAGAGCAATTCTAGGGCTAATCTTTGATCCACAAGTACACCATGGTATTACACACCTGCTGGAATGTTATGAGGATTTTAGAACCACGAAGTTGCATGTAACCCTTGTAAATTACTTCAATCTGCCTAGTTAAAGTACTATTTTCTAAAGTACATTGTAAAAGTTCATACAAAAGGTTAGACCCAAAAGCAAAGTTTTAGCTTCGGTGCTCATGAATGCCCACATAAAAGTTCATAACTTTATTCTAAGATTTACTATGGTTTTCTGATTTTATAAGATTCAATAACAGGCACTTTGATGAATTTTTAGGAAATATAGAAAATTCATCTAGGCCCCAACCAAAGCTCAAAATGCTTATTTCAGGGATTTCTATCAACTAAAAATAATCTTGAGGAAGAATTCAAAGTTTTATTTTAACCCTAGGTTAATAGTCGAAGACATTAAATATTCATTAACTCATGAGAAATGTTGAATTAACCTTAACTAAGGTTGAAGTTCTAGAACATGCCAACTAAAGGTCACCTCATAAGAGCTGAATAGATTTCTTTGAACATCATTCAAATATTAAGAATTGAAAAATCTACAGCTTCAAGGAATTAGGGTTAACCCTAATCCCTAAACGTCGAAATCCTAGTTAATCATTAACAAAGGCATTATGACCCTTTTTCATTGAACTTATTATAATCATATTGCATCATGTAGATTCTGACGCGCACGAGGTAGCTACAGATCCCGGTTCTTCGATTTCCACAGAAGAGGTCAACAACAACGCCGGAGAACCAGGCTAGCCCCGGTGCACAACCGATGTTTAAAATTTTTCTTTTATAACTAAGTGTGTCTTGTTTGTGCATTAAGTGCTAGGACTTCATTGAAACCATAGTTGCATTTGTTTCCCATAGGAACCCCTATCGGTAGCTGGTATAGATATCCCTTAGTATGCTATGCTTAGCAGGTATTGCCGGTAGAAGTCGAGCAGAGTGGGCGCTGCTCGCGAAAGGTAGGTTGTTGGATGAAACTATCATTTGATACATTATGACACATGAAGATGAGTTAATTAAGGAAAGATAAAATTTTGAGGGTCAGACAGGATA
This sequence comes from Oropetium thomaeum, assembly GCA_001182835.1. Taxonomy (NCBI): domain Eukaryota; kingdom Viridiplantae; phylum Streptophyta; class Magnoliopsida; order Poales; family Poaceae; genus Oropetium; species Oropetium thomaeum. The sequence goes on along the minus strand of LFJQ01000020.1, from coordinate 1,062,909 downwards.
CCAATTAGGTCGGCGACTGGACCGAGTCCAGGGTGACCGTAGACTTGTCTGATCCGTGTGGTCCGAGACTGATCGAGTGTTGAATATACTGGTCGTATGCTGGGTGTTATGGGCCCCAGTAAACCTATGTAGTCTAGTGATTACAACGTCGAACCTGCCCTACGGTGTCTGACTAGGAGGAGATCTGGGGTGGGCAACATGGGAACTCCACAGAAACCGTCTAGGACGTGTTGTCTGGTGGGATGCGCGCTGCTAAGGCATGCGTAGGCTGGAATTGACGTTGCAGGAGCTGGTGTGAACGGTTGCCACGTGCGAGTCTTGGACACGCACGTGTCGTACGATCAGGTTTCCCCCTACAGGGTATAAAATCATTTCGAACCGCTGTCGCTCCCAGTTAGTGAGCATGCTCGTGAAACGCACCACATTCTAGTAAACAGGTTGAGATACAATGAGAATGAATTATGATTATTACTATTGCTATTGTTGCTTCTGTTATGTTTGATTAGTTCAGGGTGAACTAAATTTATATTCTAATCACTTAATCTGGTGCTAAAATTTGATCAAGAGTAGTACAGGCTTGTGAGTCCGTTTTTGCAAGCAAACCCACCCGAGTCAGCCAGCATGTCTAGGAGTCGGCTGTAGTCAGCCACGTTGACGGGTAAGTCTTGTTGAGCTTCTTCGAAGCTCACGCGCTAGCGATATGTGGTTTTCAGGCGCCGGCATGCAGGACCAAGCTGGTAGCATCCATTGAGAGGAGTCTCACCCCGTGATCGGGAACCTCTAGTGGGAGTTGTGCGAGTCGCCGCAGTGAACATTGAAGTGGCTAGTAGCATGACGCCCGTGGGCACGTTGCATGTTTTTCCTGAAGTCTGAGCGTCGGAGTCTGTAACCGATGAAGTCTTCCGCTGTTATTTCCAAAACTTTAATTGCGTACTCTGATTCACTGTAAGACTCAAGTTTCAAACTATAAACCAATGATGTATTAAGTTCTCTCTCCGTGTAAATCATTGCTGTTTATTCCTGCCTGTGTTGTATCGTGTGTACGCTCGCTTCACCGAGCGTTGCCCAACAGGATCCTGGCTCAACGACCGACCGGATCCGTGCCGAGACGAGGTTTTCTGGGCGGGTCCGCGTCACACATGAATAAGATGAGTTGTTATTAAATAAGTTAATATGATGTTTTCATCATATAATACTATGGTGTTTTCATTATTCCACTTAGGGTTTTAGGGTTAATCCTAATAATTCAACTTCGGCATTTTATTTAACCATTTAAGTTTATTGAGTGTGGACCTAAGGGAAACTTCACATTTTTACCAGGAGACTATTTTTAGTTGACAGTGCTCTCCGAAATAGGAATTTTAAAATTTGGTTAAGGTCAAACTGAACTTCCTAGATTTTATAAAAATTCATTTAAGTTTCCTGTTAATCAAATCATGGGCTACAGTGAAACTTCAGATTCTACCAGGGAGTCATTTTTACATGATAGTGGTCCCTGAAACATGAATTTTGGAGTTTGGTTGAGGTCAAGTTTAATTTTTTAGACTTTATAAAAATTCGGCAAATTTGCTGTTATTTAAAATTATATAATTAAAAATAAATACTAAACCTTAGTGTAAAATCATAAAATTTTATACAGGCACCAGTGAGCATCTAAGATAAAGTTTTGGTTAAGGGTTTAGATTTTTAGATGACTTTCATAATGTATTTTAGAAAATGACATTTTAAATTGGTAGTTTGGAGTATTTTTAATGACACGCATATAGCTTTGTGGCTGTATATCCTAAGAAAATTACAGGAGGTGCCCACTACCATGGTGTACTATTGGTTCAAGTTTCAACCCTAGCACCTCCCTGGAACTCCAACTAAACTTCAAAAACAGAAAGGACTAATCTATTTATTGAGGAAGTTCCATGAACCTTTTAGAAAAAGTGTTTCAACAGTAAATTAGTGCATTTTACAGGGATCCAACATAATTTGGTGTGGCATTTTTAGATGATTCCTCGATTTACTAAACATTTTAAAAGATGGGCTAAATAATAGAAATCAAAATTTAATTGAAAAGGGGGTAGAACAGGGGAGGCGGCGGGCGGAGCTCCGGCGAGAAATTGGCGGCGGGGGAGGCCTCGCCGGTGATGGGGAAGGGCGGAGGGAAGTGCCCCAGGCTGGTACGCGGCAAGGGGTTCCTCGGAAACACCACGATGACCGGCGGCGGCTAGCGAAGAGCCAATGGCCACTCCGACGAGCAATTGGTGGTGCGGTGGAGCACGATTTCACTTGGGGTTTGGTCCTAAAGCTTCTACACGCCCTGGAGAGGACCGGCAACACCACAACGGGGACCGAAGCTCACCGGAATATCGTCGGCGACGGTGGGCATCGTGGCGGACGGCGGCGGCTTCGCGTTCCCATCGAACGAGTGGACCGTTGATGGGCTTGATGGACTGGGAGCTGCGCGGGGTTGAGAGGAACATGTTAGACATGGTGAGAAGGGCGGAGAATGGCCGGAAAACGGAGCTCACCATGCGTCCTTCGGGTGGCAATGGCGGGCGGCGCTTGGGCAAAGGAAGAAGAAGAGAGGAGGGCGCTTGCGCTGAGGAGGAGGAAAAAGGGGTGTGGGGGAAGTGGAGGAGCTTGGGCGCGCCTTAATGTGTCGCAGAGAGAGAGAGAGAAGGGGAGGGGGAGTGAAGGCACTCGTCGGTGAATGGCACGGCGCGGGTGGTGGCGTGCCTCGGGGGAGGAAACAGAGAGAGGGAGAGAGAGCGCTGAGCGCAGGAGAGAGGAGGGAGGAGAGGGGAGGAGAGAGGAGGATCTTGCGGGATCTCATCGGCATAATGGCATGGCAAAAGGCGCACTGGCCGGCGGCTGCCGCGCTGCGCCGCTGCCGTGCGCCGGATTGGCCACCGTGGCGGCGAGCGATTTGATTTGATTTTGTTTTCCAATTAAATCAAAATTTCTGGTCTAAAATCAATTGAAATTCATACTTCCCAAGATCGAAAAATTTTGAAAATATTTTTGGGTCCTCAGTGAAATATTTGGAACAACTTTTGTATAAGGATGAAGTCCTGATTTGGTCTCTAAAAGTTTGTGAATTTCCAACTAAATTCAAGTTTATTTGAATTTTTAAGGGGTTTAAATCTTTTCCAAAAATTCTCATAAAATCTCCGAAATTCTATTTCTAAGTAAACATAATTGCCATATAAAATATTGCTAGGGTTACATAGGAGTTTTGATGGATGTTGAAACTGGTGTTTCAATTCTTTCCCGTTAAAGAAATAATTTTTGTACGGTGTGTGAAAACTCCTGATCAATTAAAAGTGCTCAGTAATTTACCAAAATTTTTGTGAAGCCTAATGAAAGTGTTTAAAACATCTTGCTTATTAACTTGAGTGTGACTTTTTGCTTCCAAGTACAAGAATTAAATCCTAGGGTTTTAAAAGTTGTCGATGAATTGTGTAGTGACACCTGGGGTGTCACAGTCGACTAAATTTTCTCAAGATTTCAGTCCATGATAATCATCACCGAAGTTTATGATGTTTGGGTCGTCAGGGGGAGCATTTGACGCCACCGAACTTAGAAAGGCCTTGGGAGGAGACAGGCTGGCCAGGCAGCGGCGGCGGAAGAGATGGCGATAGCGCCACCTCGCCACGACGATTGGGCTAGATCAAGGTGGGGGAGCGTGCATCGATGATTTAGCATGTTGGGGTGGCAGAGGCGGACCTGTGGGGACGAAGGCAGGAGAGGGTAAGGCGAGAGCGAACGTGGAAGTCATAGTGACAGATGCGTGAGGGCAGACCTTTCTGAAGGTTGAGGACAATCTAATGGCTATTGGATGCAAATTGTGTGACACATTGACAACTGAAGCAACCATGATTTTTTCAGGCGACTAATTATTAGAAATTCCTTATATAAATGGGTACAAGTAGGATACTATAAATACTATAAATGGATGGATTCCGTCTAACACTTCTTTTCCTAGTGTTGCACCAAATCTATATTGGCACAAAATTTTTCCTATGACGACTATATTGAGTCAAACGATGTAGTTATCCAGAAAATTAAGAATATGAAATTAATAAATATTCTTTCTTTGAATAGCATGTTCCTGTCACAACTGAATGTGGAACTAATAAATAGCTAATACATAAATACTCAAGAAAAGGGCCTCCAACGAATGGCATGTTTTTCCTTTCATATGTTAAGTACTAGTACAAACACAATTTATATTGGTAAATTATTTTTAAAAATTACATAGAAAATTCTTGTTAAAAGCTAATTTGTAATTACGCTTGATTCCTATAATACAATATAAATGACACCTGGCCTTCCAGCCAAAATCATCCATTTGTAGGGATGGCAATTTAACCTGCAGATCTAAAACCTGACAGGTCCCAAACTCGACGGGTGTAGATGCGGGTGTGACTTTTTCAACCGTGGATGTCATCCACAACCGACCCGCATGGCCACGGGTATGGATGCAGGTCTGATTACCCACCTGTGGGTGACCTACGGGACCCGAAGGTACCTTAGACCCCTGACAGTCCAACAACAACTGAGCCTAGCCCATGAAGGAAAAATGGGCTAAACCTAAACCTAACCCAACGTCCCATGCCAGACGCCACCACCCATTAGTCCACCCAACTCCCCAGCCGTCGCCGCCACTCCCACTCCCTCAGTCCCTCTCTGGCTCTTTCCCTCCCCCAAACCCCGACCACGCCACCGCCCATCCCTACGGGCTGTGGCTCTACCCTCTGTTCACGGGCAAGCAGGTGTAGGCGGAGGGTCTCCTTCACCATGGCGTGCAGGCACGACATCCACGTCAAGCCGAACGCGTCGGTGCTCGCCACACCCCCGGAGCTGCTGCTGGCGGAGGCAGCCGAGCACACCTTACACTACTACCCACTACAAGATAAAAGGGAATTACCGATCAGACTTTTAGTTATCATTGACTTTTGTCACTATATGATTACCTTTATTAACCAATGTCAGGGTGCACTTGGTTGCAAAAAGCTCTATCAGCACCTAGTATTTTCTCAACTAGAAGTTGGTGACTAAAGACGCAGTGGGCTATAGGTACCAAGGTCCAATACCCTTTACGCACTGGCCTTGAGTGGCATACAGCGATTATTCTAAAAATAATAATAATAAAAATAAAATAAAATAAAATCCACATCGAATGATTAGGTAAAGCGGCGGCCGGTGGCGCGGGCGACGAGCAATAGCGGCAGCAAGGCGGCGCGGGCGACGAGCCATAACGGTAGCACGAGGCGTCGAGGCGTCGGGCGCCCGTGGCAGTAGCGCGACCAAGTGCAGCGTCGCGGACGGTGTGCGGCTGCGGGCTGGAGTAGCAGCACAGGGCGACACAGCGCACGGGGACGCAGCTACACGAGAAGAGCACAAGCAGGAGCACCTCGGGCACCATCACCTATGTATCTCCTTGAACTAGCAGGTACGAACTTGACATCCTCCTCTTATTTCAATTCATGAGCATTTGAGACCTCCAGCTAATGAATTTTGTGATGAAAATAAAATAGATAGTGCTGATTTCCATTTATGAGCATTTTGATCTGACATGCTTGCTCTGTAATTTGTGACGAAAATTCGTTGGGTCTGCTATCTGTTTCCAGTAGTGATGACTGTGTAATTTAGCCACCATTTCAGAATTACAGGGCCCAATTTGGATTGAGTATGCACTAGAAATGTTTAAGATTAAAAATCTGATATGTTTACTTCAGTTTGTAGATTAATTGACTAATAATTAGTGGTGACCTACAGGAGTAAAATAGAGTATGTACATTAGCTGGATCAAGTTGTTAGATAGTTTTTCAGGAGAGTACATAGCTGGAGTAGATGCTTTTATCGAGTTTGCTTATCATAACAACGGAGCAAATGATAGGATGCTTTGCCCTTGTCCGTATTGTGCAAATATAGGTCACCAGAACACAAAATTAGTTCGAACCCATCTAATTTTGTATGGCATTCGACATTCATACACAAAGTGGATTTTCACGGGGAAGAAGTGACAACTGATGACGAATCAATGAACCACCTGAAGATGAAGAGGCAGAAGATGATTTTGAAGGGTTTGATGCAATTCAGGATCTTCTAGGAGGCATACACATTGCAAAATCATGTATTGAACAACAAGAAAACAAAGATGATGGTGGGGAAACATAAACAATTCTAATGGAGGGTTGATAAGTTGCTGAGTAATGCGCAATGTGAGTTGTATCCACGTTGCAAAAGTCACTCTGTGTTGTCATTTATTTTGAAGCTTGTTCACATGAAAGATTCAAACCGTTGGAGTAACAAGTCATTTGAAATGCTACTAAAGCTCCTGAAAGAAGCTTTTCCAACTGCTCATTCATTTGCAGCCACATAGTATGAAGCAAAGAAGATGCTGAGAGATCTAGGATTAGGTTATGAAAGTATCCATGCTTGCATAAATGATTGTGTGCTGTTCTGGAAGGATCTTGAAGACAAAAATGAATGCCCTGTATGTAAGGAATCAAGGTGGAAGGAGCAAAATGGAAAGAAGAAGCGGACAGCTTGTGGTTTTACGTTACTTTCCTTTGATACCTAGGTTACAAAGACTTTATGAACAAAGAGGTTTCTTCCGACTTACATTACCATAGTGAAAAGCGTGTTGTTGAAGAAAATGTTCTGACGCATCCAGCTAATGGCGAAGCTTGGAAACATATAGATAGAGTATATCCCTGGCTTGCCCAAGATCCTCGCCAATTGCGGTTAGGACTTGCAACTGATGGTTTTAACCCATTTGGACATATGAGTAGTTCATATAGTGTATGGCCTATGGTGGTAGTTGTCTATAACTTGCCACCAAGGAGATGCATGAAGGAGCCCTTTATATTTATGCCCTTGCTGATTCCTGGAAAGAAAGGGCCTGGGAGGGACATTGATGTGTATTTGAGGCCACTTATAGAGGAATTAAAGCTATTGTTCAGCGCTCGAACCCCTAGATATGATGCAGCTTCAGAAGAAACATTTAATCTACATGCAGTGCTTCTTTGGACCATTCATGACCTCCCAGCGTTGGTTCAGTGTTTGGATATATACCAATGGGTTACAAGGCATGTCCAGTTTGTCTTGACGAGACATATTCAGAGCCATTGAGAAGTAAGATTGGTTTCTTAGGTCACAGAAGATACTTACATATTCAACATAGATAGAGGAAAAGCAAACTTTTTAACGGTAGGAGAAAAGCATTACCTGCAAATCAGCCATCTGGAAATGAAATATTTGCTTTGCTCCAAAGGTTAGATCACTTACAAGGCTTCAAGTATGGGAAGGTTGTAGATATAATAAATAAGTCTCTTGATAAGAGTGTACCATGGAGAAATTTCAGCAAGAAAAGCATTTTATTTGAGCTGCCATACTGGAAGGAACTCAAGTTGCCACATAACCTTGATGTCATGCACATAGAAAAGAATATTGGTGAGAGCTTATTAGGAACCATGTTGAACATTGATGGTAAAACTAAGGACACACTAAATGATTGGATGGATCTGCAGGATATGAATATTCAAAAGGAACTACACTTGCAACAAAAGGGTAGCAGTGTACTAAAGCCTCTTGCATGTTACACGTTGTCCAAAGAAGAAGTGAAAGAATTTTTAAAGTTCATAGAATCACCTCGCTTTCTAGATGGATTTGCGGCAGACATATCAAGAGGTGCCAACTACAAAGATGGTAAAATAACAGGATTAAAAACCCATGACTACCACATTCTTCTCCAACGAATAATAGCAATTGGGATGAGAGGTTTTGTGAAGAAAGATATCCATGATACACTGCTGCAGTTGAGTAGCTTTTTCCGGCAGCTGTGCACCAAGACATTAAGATTTGATGTCTTGGGAAAATTGGAACAACAAATAATTATTGTATGTGCAAATTGGAAATGATTTTTCCTCCAGCCTTCTTTGATCTAATGGTACACTTAGCAATTCATTTGCCACAACAAGCAAGACTAGGAGGTCCTGTACGTTATAGATGGATGTACTTTGTAGAAAGGTACTTCATTGACTCCTAAATTTGTTTCCTTGTGCCCTTTTCAATTCTAGTGTATTAAGTCTATGTTTGCAATTCATAATTTAGGTTCCTTGGGTCTTTTAAAGCCATGGTAACCAACAAGGCACCTCCTGAGGGTTGATTGCTAAAGCCTTCAGTATGAAGGAGTGTACATCATATTGCTCTATGTATCTCCATAAAATTGAAACGAGATTTAATAAAAAGGAGCGAAACTATGATGGAGAGATCCAAGTTAACCGCTTCTCTGTTTTCTTAACTAGATTTCGTGCATTTGGCCACAAGGATGATATAGTTTTAACACAAGATTTATATGATTCTTTGTGTTGGTATGTGCTCAACAATTGTGAAGAACTACAACACTACTTAGAGTAAGTAAAAAGAACACTTTATATGATATATGCATATTGTTTGGATAGATGCATTTTATAATACTAAGGTGTCACTCTTATAGTGAGCATGAAGATACCCTTCTAACTGAAGGTTCTAGGAGTGTTTCAGATAGACAGTACAAAGAATTTGTTGTATGGTTTCGCAAAAGAGTAAGTTTATATAAATCTACATGTAATTCATAAGGCAATAATTCCATTACCTAACTAAAGTTGTGTATGCCATCTAGGTGCTAGACTTGCGCACCCAAGGGTTATCACATGTGTCATATTGCTTATATGCTTTAGCAATCGGTCCAAATAAGAAAGTGCATAAACAATCTGGATGCATTGTTGGTGGAATCAGATTTTTGACTAAGGAACGTGAAGAAGGTCGCAAAACTCAAAACAGTGGTGTATACATAATGGGCAGACAATAACATATTATGGCATCCTTACCAATGTATATGTTTTAGATTATCCAAATCAAAGGCAGGTTGCTTTATTCAAGTGTGAATGGTTTGATTTGGAGAGAAACAAACTTGTCAAGATGATAATGATTTTGTCAGCAATCAACACTAGTAAAACATGGTACACAAATGATTGTTTTGTGTTAGCAGATCAAGTTGGTCAACTATTCTATGTTCTAGACACTAAACTAAAGGGAATTGGCAAATAGTGCAAATGGTTAATCATCGTCACCTTTTTGACCCAAAAACATGGAATTCTATTTCTGAGAGAGATTTGGTGAATGATAGCCAAGATGATGCATTTCAAGATGAAGAGACTGGTGATGTGCTAGTAAATGAAACTTTTCAAGATATTATTTTGCACCGTGATCATACACCTGAAATTGTGACCAGTCCAAAAGAGATACCATCTTTAAAAGAAGGGCTAATTTGTAAGGATGTCTATGATGATATTACCGAGCATTGATATATTTCTGTTCAACTTTGTATGATAATTACTTGTTTCTTTAGGTAATTAACCTTTTTAGTATGTTCATGTGCATCTTTGAGACAAGGTTTTCTGCTGAATATTTGGATATCGTATATTATCAGCTGATTATACTGCTTTTGTATTGCAGATGGCACCAGGTAAAAAACAACGAGCCCAATACCTCAGGTCCAGCCTAGTCGAACTCAGCAAGGAGGCTCGACATCCTCCACAGCTAAGAAGAATGCGAGGGGCGTCTATAAAGCCAAGGGCCTTGACCGCTTGATCAAGAAAGCAGGCATCCATTGACATTAAAAATTTCAGATGAAAGAAGGCCAGTTGGGGAAAACAATGAGCTACTTTCAAGGGAGGTAGGATTTATTACACGTTACCATGCACCTCTTCGTCATATTGGCTGGGCATGTCTTGATGAACAAGATAAGAAAACCCTCTATGAACAGCTAAAGGTATGCAGTATTGTGTTTTTTTGTGTCTGACTAGAAATGTTATTGTTGCAAGACATTTTATCATCATTTATATTGTTCTGCAGCTTAAATTCAACCTTGATTTCACTCAAGATCAAGTTAAAACGTGTGTAGAAGTTCTGTTTTCTTCCTGCTATAAAAGTTTTCGCCACATATGCTATGAGCACTATTTGTCTTGTGGACGAGGTGACAACGCAAAGCAGAATCCATACAAACCTCTTGCTGATCGAGCTAATGATTGGATGTGGCTCTGTGATCATTTTGAGACAGATGAGTTTAAGGTATTTCTGTTGGTTTTCTTTTCTTTGTAAATTAATCAAGCTATTTAATTGCACTAAGTGATTCACATGTTTTATTTAAGTCTAAGTGGTCTTCTTTTCTTTGTAAATTTAAATGCACAGCACTATATTGTTTAGTTATTTTCATATAAAATATGATATACCTGCACTAAGTCATCTAGCTATGTATCTAAAAAAAAACTCACCCATATACATGTGCTCCTTGTATATGTGCTGCTGCAGTAACTGAAAACTTCCTCATCTGATTGGTAGTATTGATGGTAGACACCTATCTTGCTGCTTTGGCATGTGAATAGTTATGTGCTTGGTGAAAATATTTGACCAGGATGCATGATCCATTTGTTACAAATACAAACACTAGACCATATTAGATATCACACTGAATTTGTTAGAACTTAACACTGAACCTCCTGATATATCACATTATATTTTGATGTACCGAGCATTGATGAAATTGTTAGAACTTGATAATGAATTTCCTGATATCACATCAGATTTGCTACCCACATGTATGTGTCATTTCTATTATATATTTCTGTTCTAAATGCATGTGGTTCTAATATATATTATTGTAGAAACGATCAACAACAGGAAAAATGAACAAAAATCAAGACTACCCTATGTTCACAGGAAAGTAACAAAGTCTTTTGTGGCTCTGCACCATGAATTGGTTTGTCAACTTAGTGCTTGTGAATAATTATATGCAATAACTTGTACTAAGTGTAAGGGATAAACTAATGATATTGGATTAATTTTTGTTATAGGGTTGTGGAGAAATTGAACTATACAAAGAATGCTATACTAGCAGCGATGGATGGGCTTCAACAAATGCCGTGGAGAAACATGTAAGCTTCTTTTTCATTCTAAATATCACTTGAGAAATGTTGTATAATCAATAGCGAAAAGTAACATTCAGCCTTTCTTTTTTGCATAACAAAGCAAGAAATGGTGACGATACAGCAAGATATACAAGCTGCTGATTCTTATTTGAGTGAGGCACAAATCTGTGAAAGTGTCCTTGGTAAGGCATATGGGTACATTAGGGGTTGTGGTCATGGCCCAAAACCTAACAGGAGGTCCTCCTCAAGCTCTTCAAGTGCTAATCAACTAAGAATGAAAGAAGAACTGGCTGCCACTAAGAATGTTATCTCTGCTCAGCAAGCAACAATTGAGTCCCAACAGGCAACTATTGTGTCTCAACAAGCTCAGATTGATCATCAAAGCCAATGAATTGATTGGTTAAGCAATGTCATGTGTAAATTGGCTCGGGTTACTCCTACATACAACTTTGAAGTACCAGGACATGCTCTACAGAAAATTGTGCAACATCGTCATCTGGCAGACAAGGTACGTAACTGAGCATTGGTGCATGATTATGTCTGTTATTAAATAAAGAAATTTCATGGTATTTTAGTTGTACACATAGAGAGGCTTCCACATGTATTACCTTACATGGGTGTTGTTTATCAATAATGCTCAACCGTTACCTCTAGTTGGATTATGTTGATTTGCCTATTTCTATAAAGTAAAGCTTCTGTCTTGAGCATTGATGCAATATTGTATTTGTTATTAAATAAAGTTTGACCTTCTATCTTGAGAATTAGAAGCTTGAGTATGGTAATTAATCATAGCTATATGTACCAGATTGTAAAATCACTCCTAGGCAGCTGGATTACACTTTCGTCCTGTGTTTGTGGGCTGCATTTTTGCACCATTTGAGTGAACCTAGATAGCTGGTTGCATTTTTATCTGAAATGACTTAAAAAGAGTTTGAGCTTTAAATATAGTTTGAAAATACTATGGATGTTTTTCAGTTTTTTAAAATTTAGTTAGATTGGTGGCATAAAAACACTTTAAAAAAAAAGAAATTGCTTCATATTGTAGTTGTACAAATAAACATAAAGAGTTGTAACTTATGCTAATAAATTATTTATGTAGATATAGGTTCTATGGTGTCTGATGGGATCACAAAGAATTGAAGCATGAAGTACAACTCATCACCCTGTCTCTCTGTTGACCAGTACAAGGAATGCATGATGTGAAAAGAGCTGTGACACTTATTAGTTCTTCTGGACTCATTTACTATAATTATAAGGCCCCTATATATATTATTCTGAGAGATTTACTGTAATTATAAGACCCCTATATATATGATTCTGAGAGAGATATAGTTGCACAGTGTAATAGATGTGTTACATGTAAAGATGATATATGGATATCTGTTTGATCATTGGAAACTTTTATGTGATGCTTGGATATTAGTGTGTATACACCAAGTACTGATCAATGAGATATATGCTTATAACATATTCTTTGTCATTGGATATATGCGGACACAAATAGGAAATTTGTCTTTAACAGTTTGTGACCAGTGTTTACTTAGTCCTTGTGACCATTTAGTGACCAAGGTTTGCTTAGTTGGTACAGTCATTTGAGATCAATGTTTTGCTTGGTTGCTGAACTATTTTAGTCACCAATATATTCCTGGTAGCTAAAGCTATTTGCTTCTTGGTACCAAAGTGAAGATGGTTACTACTGATAGGGGTTTTAGTCACCAAGGTTTATATATGTTGGTCACTAAAAACTTACATCCACAAGGATATTGCAACTCAATGCGACCAAGGTTTTACGGTGCCGAAGTGTTGGTTGGACGACAGGTAGAAGTTTAGTTTAACAAGCAATAGAGATATCAAGAATAGAAATCACAAGAGTCACACACATGGTAAACAGTGCTAGATTACTTTTTTCTATTTTGTTTTTTTAATTAAGGATGAATTTAATGGTAAAATTCTATGGATAGACTTCATTCAAATGTACTATACATCCGATATGTTGATAAATTTTTTAAAAAAACTACAACATATGAAACACACGATAACTGACGTGTCCATCCTCTGACCTACCGCAACTTACATATATAATGATTTTAGCTTGTCAGCCTCATGCAGCAGCAAGTGTAGCCGAACGCACCCATTAAACAGACCGTACTCTCTCCGTTTTTAAATTGTTGCCGCCGTTGACTTTGAACAAGAACTTTGATTATTTGTCTTATTCTAAAATTTTGTTCAAATGTGTAAAAATAAAAGTTTCATCTTAATAACCTTTAGTAATAAATCAAATCATAAGAAAAATTTTGATATTTTTTAATTTTTTTAATAAAATAAATGGTCAAAGTTGGTGGTCAAAGTCAATGGACAACAATTTAAAAACGGAAGGAGAACACGGCAAGTCGACAAGGGAGGGAGAGGTTGGTGCATGCAAGATCACTAAGGAGGAGTTGTTTTGCTACCATTCGTGCTTTGGAAATATTACCCTTATCTATATCTAGTGTTGTGTATCGCTGTAGACTGTGATACCTAGTGCTTCTTATTTTGAAAAAAAAAGGATACCTAGTGCTCCTTGGTTCGCTTAGCAAATTTTATTCTTTCGAACGTCATATCCAGGGTAAGTGCCCGTTGGCAGCCGCACCGCAGCAGCCTCCGGGTGACACTAGAAAGTGTCTAAACCCTCTTGTGTGTATGGCCTAGGGTTTACAAAAACGACCAAAACCAGACCGTATTTTGCGGTTTTCGATAAAACTTGTCCGGTCTTTTTTTTGGCTTTTTGGTTTTGATGAAAAAGAATTTTAAATAAAAATTTTAAAACTTTGAAAAAGAAAAATCATTGATAACTAGAAAAATCGAATAGTTTATCAGTAAAACCGGACGAGTTTATCGATTTATTTTTGAAATAGTATTGATTTATTTTTCTAAAATTTTACAAATCGGGAAATCGTTACTGCCAACTCGCTATTAGTGACATCCGTTCCCTAGCTTAGGTTACTAGCGACGGGTTTGAGAAACACATCACTATTTCTTTGGCCATTAATTACTGACGGTGTTTTGGGTAAGAGACAGATTTTATTTGGACATCACTCTCACACTTGTCATGTTCCAGACGTAAGGCGCCATTTCAAAAATAACAGTTTCTAGATGTAACTAAGACGTGTGATCCTGTTATCTTTTATTTTTAAGAATATGTGCTCGCTCGTTGTAATTTGTGCTATGATCTTCTCTGAAAATAAAAAATGTAGGATGGCTATACGATCTTGTCTCTATTGCAGAAAAAAGTAATATGTGGATGCAACTTATCTATTTTATTATCTTTATCTTTATTACTAATAAAAATTGGAGCAGCCTAACGCACGGCCGTGCGTGCATTGAGCATCCTGCACGCACACTCAATTATGGAAATAAATTTCCACCCCCATTGTCTCGGCCAGTGGCATTTCTCCTTTTTGACTGCGCACTCTGGCATGACCTCTTTTACTTATTTTTGATCTGCTGCGCTGCACAGCTATTATTTTACATATCCACTAGTACTGTTTCTTCCTTCTGGCTGCCGATGCATATAGCTTTTTCATTGGCAACTTAGTGAAGGCTAGTTGTATAAAATTGCTTCCAATCCAAAGCAAGAGAGAAACCAGTCACAATAAATCATGTGCATGTACATAAGAAACATTATTTTTTCTTTGATAACATTGTTTCGGCTTAGAAGTTTGCCGATCACAAACTAGCTAGTTCCTGGCATCCAAAACACAAGTTTGTACGTGTCCTCATACATGATAGATTGTCTGATTAATACCACAGTTAAATCAACTAATATAGTAGTGGTCGTCTCCGTTTTTCAGCTTCCTCGCATGACTTCGCATGATTTCACGTTCTACTATTCCACTCACGCATCTTCAATCCCTGCAATAGTGCGTCTACCCTTTATTTGACAAGTTGCATCCAAAATAACATCACTCTAAAATATTTTGAAGGATAGACACAATCAGTAAACTATTAAAATATTTATTAGCCTGCCCTCTAAATACAAGCTTATGATAAAAAAATGGTATTATGGTAGGATAGGTCTTAGATTATTAGAGTGGGATTGTTGATCCTTTTCCTTAACATCAACCATCAAACATTACAAATTCATGACTAAAGATTATGGGGCGATCATTTAGCCAAACAAAATACGCTATGGTGCTACAAGAACTAGCTCAGTCCGTAGTATTGGTCAGGACAAGCATTACAATAATAGAGAAACAATAATCGTTGCATCATGACCTTCACTAATTATGCAAGCACGATTAGCATGGACAAATGCAAATAGTAAACCACGAATTCACCGAGAAGATTCAAAAATTCAGGCTGCAAAGTGAAAACAAACTGACCTGCAACTGCAGCGAGAATTCTTTTGGTGGCTCTCCGGACCTTAAACAAACGCCAAAATGTAATCTGCAACTGACAAAGAGAAAATAAAAAGCTCCTGGATATCACAATGATTTGCATAAGCAATGTTTGGGTCAATTGAAATTTTCTTTTCCTTTTATCAACAGCAACAACTCTGATGAAAGCATGTCGAGGGGATTTGGGATACCAAGTAAACCGATGAAATAAAACTAACAGAGGCACTAGAAACTAGGAGCTATCGAATTAACATGACTAAATGGTACAGGAAAAACAAAAGCTGCAGCGCATCTAACAATCAATACTATTCATGAGTACAAGCTGTAGAATGAGAAACAATCTGGTAACTTGTTTGCAAGTTGACCCACTAGCAGCAAAAACATCGAGTACTCACTTTCTATAGAGTCACAGTGATAAAGTTCGAAAGAATCTATGAGTGTATTTAACTAAAAACATACAATGCTTATGGTAAGTCAAATGAAATGAACCTAAAACTTTTTTATGACGCTTTATGAACATGAAGAAAGGCTTGGTTTCCGCAATTCTGCATATCACAACAACATTGAGCAGCATATTTTAGAGATAAGCTGATAATGATGGACCAATCCATGGCAAGCTTGTGCTCTCCTCGTATCACAGAACGGTAATCGAGGTGTTGTGGAACCAACAGTCAACTGCAAAAACATATCAGTTATGGAATAAAGATAGTAACAATAAGGACAAATGGTCCGTAGAGAAATGAGATAGTCCATTTCTCCTCGTTAACCATATAGTCCAGGACCTTGCAAATCCACACCAAATAACAACTCCTCGTTATATGCAATATCTAGAACAATGATCTAAGTGGCATTTTGCTAGAAATTAAAAATAGATAGAAATACTAACCTCATTTACAAATCCTCACTATTTCACCATCAAAACCAAATCTGTAACGCTTCAAAAAAAAAGAACAAATCTGTAACCACTTCACATTCTCACAATGTCACAAATGCCATAAATGATCAGATAAACTCTAAACAATAGCTTAGTGATCAAATAAACTCAAATCAGAGATGAATCAATGAATAAAACTGCTTCAAACCTACTATGATATACAACACAATGCTCCCATTGTCATCTCCTAGCCGCTTCAAAATGCAGGCTAGTTTCAAAAATCACATTCGGTTCATCATACAGTAATCAGGTTCAGAGAGACAGAGGGAGAGATAGGGAGAGGGGAGGGTGAGAGAGAGGTTGCCGCTGTGAGGAGGAGGTGCCTAGCGTGCGTCCCCCCACCGTCGCCATCGCCAACCAGCACCCCGTAGGAAGGAGGAGGCGGGTTGGTGCCATCGTCCAACATGCGCAGAGAGAGGAGGGGATTAAATCGCGCCTACACCCCTCACGCAGTAGAAACAGAAGCTCAGGAGCTCACCGAAGGTTAGAGGAGGCTTTGTCGGAAGGAGGCGGAAGCGGACACACATCATAGCCGCCGCTCGCGCCACAGGAGAAGGTGCTCTCGCCACTCGCTCCGTGGGAGAAGGTGAGCTTGTCGCTCGCGCCGCGGGAGAAGGTGAGCTCGTTGATCGTGCAGCAGGACCACTCCACGCATGTGAGGGAATACGGCCGGACTTAGGCCGCCATCTGGCACGCCGGAGGGAGATCGCCCCGGCCTTGTGCGGCAACCGCGGCATCGGACTATGGTGGTGCGTGCACTCGTGTGGAATGGGGAATTTTTTAGCGGTGAGGTGAGAACGAGATGGCATGGGAGAAGATAAGATTGTGGGAACCACACCTTGTGTTCATCAGTCAACAACAAGGTTTATTGTGACACCCCAGGTGTCTGTGTCACTATAGAATCCAATGGCAAAAATCGTAAACCCTAATAGTTAGACCATGCACGTTGAAGCAAATTGACACTAGAAGTAAAAAAGAAGTGTTGTTTGAAATACTCAAAAGAACCACTACGAAAATTTTGACAAATAACAAAACACTTTTAGTAGATTCGGGAATTTTAACTAGCAGTATCAAAAACCTCCTTTATCAGGGAAAAATTTAAACCCTACTTAGAAACCCATCAAAATTCTTATATGACCCTAGAAATATTTTTGCATAACAATTAAGTTCACTTCAAAAGGGAATTTTGGAGGTTTATTCAGAATTTTTGTAAAAGATTTAAGCCCCTCAAAAATTCACAGAAACTTGTTTTAAGTTGGGAATTCAAGAATTTCTAGAGACTGAATTAGGGCTTGAACCTTAATAAAAGTTGTTCCAAATAAATCTATGAACACACACAAAACTTTTCAAAATTTTTTGGGCTTGGGAACTGTGGGTTTCAATTGCCTTTTGTTCAAGGCTTTGAATGAATAGCAAATTAAAAAAAAAAAGAGAAAGATCCACGGTACCCGGCTGCCGGCCGGGGCTCGCCTTTTGAGCCGAGCAATTCAAGACGGCAAAGATGTGGAGATCTTTTTCCCCCCCTCTGCTCACTCTCCCTCCCTCTCTCCTCCCTCCTTTCTTTTCCCCACGCCAGACCCACTGCGGCACGACACGCCACCGCCGCCCCTTCTCCCCAATCCCCGGTGCTGACACTGCCACACTCCACCTCTTCCCGCTCCACAGAAATTTAAACCGCGTGCGAGCCTCCACTCCTTCCACTCTCTCTTTAGTCCTTCTCGGCGCATCAATTTCTCTCCCTCCTTCCTTCCTTCGCTCGGCCGCCATTGCCGCCCGAGGAGCTCGCTCGGTGAACCCCCATTTCCGGCCAGTACTCGTCCCCATTTCTGATTTTATAAGTTTAAATAATAGAAACTTTGTTGAATTTTTATAAAATCTAGAAAATTCAACTTGGCCTCAACCAAAATTCAAAATTCATATTCAAGAGAGAGCTAATAAACTCATGATATAATATAAAGTTTCATTTTGGCCCCTAGTTTAAATAACAGTAGTTTTTACTAAAATTTTTATAAATCTCGGAAATTCAGTTTAACCTCAACCAAATTTTAAAATTCCTAACTCAGAGAAACATTGCCAAATAAAAATCATCTCCTGGGAAAATAAGAACTTTCATTTTGAACCACATTCAGATGGTAAAGACCTTAATAAAACAACGAAGTCGAGGAATTAGGGTTAACCCTAACCTCTAAGTGTCGACGATGTAAACGCTATAATATTCTTTGATGAAAGCACCGTGTTATCTTTTAATTGGACTCATCGTGTTCATACTGCATCATGTAGGCATCGAAGAGAACGCCGTAGCTGACAATCCCGAGTCTTCAATCTCTGCCAAAGCAGTCGATATCAACCCCAGAGAACCAGGCAAGCCCCAATGCACAACCAAATTTTAACTTTTTCTTTTATAACTATGTGTCATGTTTGTGCATTAACGTTCTAGGAGTTGATTGAAACCCTAGTTGCATCTGTTTCCATAGGAAAGCCTATCGGTAGCTGGTATAGATGACCTTTTAGTATGCTATGCTTAGCAAGTACTTACCGGTAGAAGTCGAGCAGAGTGGATGCCGCTCGTGATTGGTAGGATATTGATTGAAAACTACCACATGAGACATACGACACATGGTGATGGATGAGTAAGGAAAGATAAAACTGGACGGTCAGACAGGGTACCAAGTAGGTCGGCAACTAGACTGGGTCTAGGGTGACCGTAGTCTTGTCTGATCCGTGTGGTCCGAGTCTGATCGAGCTTTGAATGTACTAATCATATGCTGGGTATAATGGCGCCCAGTAAACCTACATAGCCTAGTGATTGCAAAGTCGAACCTGCCCTACGGTGTCTAATTCGGAGGCGATCTGGGGTAGGTAGCGTGGGAACTCCATAGAAACCGTCTGGGACATGTGTTCTGGTGGGATGCGGCGCTGCTAAGGCAGGCATAGGAGGGAATTGACTTGGCAGGATCTGGTGTGAACGGTTGCCACGTGCAGGTCTGGAATGCGCACGTGTCGTATGATTAGGTTTTTCCCCTGCAGGGTATAAAATCGTTTCAAACCGCTGTCACTTTCAGTTTGTGAGTTCGCTAACGCACCACATTACAATTAAGAAAGTTGAGATACAATGAGGATGAAGTTATGATGATTATTATTACTGTATACTACTTCTGTTATGATTGGCTAGTTTAGTGCCAACTAAAGTTACCATTCTAATTACTTAACCTGAGCTAAAATTTGACCAACAATAGTTCAGGTTTGCGAGTCCGTTTTCCAAGGTAAACCCACCTGAGTTAGCCAGCATGTCTAGTTGTCGGCTGTAGCCAGCCAATTTGATGGGTCAGTCTTGTTGAGCTTCTAAGAAGCTCACGCTTGCGAATACGTAGTTTTCAGGCGCCGACGTGCATACACAGGATGAGAGCATCCAGTGGGAGGAATCTCGTCCAGAGGTCGGGAATCTCTAGTGGGAGCTCTGTGAATCGCCGCAGTAATCTTGAAGTGGCTAGTTGCATGATGCCACTGGGCATGGTTCATGCTTTTGCTTTACCATGAGAGTCGGAGTCTGTACTCGTTTTAGTCTTCCGCTGTAATCATGTTTTGAAAACTCTATCTCGTACTCTGATTTATTGTAAGACTTAAATTTTCAATTCATGAAACAATGTCATACTAAAATTCTCTTATCTTGTAAACGATTGCTGTTTATCCGGACTGTGTTGCACCCTGTGTATGCTCGCTTCGCCGAGCATTGCCCAACAGGATCCTGGCGAGATGTGGTATCCGTCCGGGACTGAGTTTTCTAGGGCGGGTCCGTGTCATTTATAATACCGTTTGAATCAAAAAACCGGACGCCACCGATTTCATCAAAAACCGTGAAAATCAGAAAAATCTGTCAAAATCCGGATAAGATTAAAAAAACAAATTGACACAATTTTGAACGGTTTGCAACGATAAACCATCCAGTTTCACTAGTAAACCGTCCGGTTTGTCCGGTTTATCGATGGTTTTCCAGTTTGTAAATTTTTTAAAAGATAAATCAATATCAAAAGTGAAACGATAAACCGTCTGGTTTCACTGGTAAGCCGTCCGGTTTTTTGGTTTTTCGACGGTTTTCTCTTTCTAAATTTTCCAAATTTTAAATTTTTTTAAATTTTCCAATTAAATCGGAGAACCGAGAAAACCAGACGGGGCCGGTTTAAAAAACCGCAAAAACCAATCCGGTTTTCGTCGATTTTGTAAACCTTGGTCAACTATAACATGTGTTTTGAATGATGGATTCGCATCGAACGGCCACACTCTGTGTGCGTGCCAAAGCGCGTGAGCACGCATGGCTGAAAACTAGTCTTTTACCATAAAAATTATAGTTGGTGGTGTCCGGTCCGTGGCTCGTCGTCCGTTGTCATCTATTCGCGTTGACACGTGGGCCTCTCCTCCACTCCTCGTCTCTTCTGCTGGAAGCCTCCATCTTTCATAGAAAAAAAAGGAACGAGCTTCTTCATCTTTCTCTCATGACACCTCCTCAGATCCATATCGGCCAGAGATCTCGGCAAGGGGAGCCGTGGTAGCCGTCCCACTTGCAACTAGCGCCGCCCAAGGGCTATGTCAGTGAGGGGATGTCGTGGAAAGAGAGATGCGGCACAAGGTGAAGAAGGTCGGGGATCCCACGATTCCCTACAACGCGATGTCCGCTGTGTCGCCGGCCAGAGAGGGAGAGAGAGAGAGAGGCAGGTGTACATCGAGGATGTGGTGCAAGGTGCCAACGGACAGGAAAGGGACAGCGAAGACGGTGCGCCTATGCCGTCCCGAACATCCCGAAGCTTCTTCTATCGCCATGCCAGTCCACCCTACTGCTGTCCGTGCCAACATGTGGAACTCATGGCATGCACCCACATCTACAGTCCCTCCTTGGGCCGCACAACTATACCCGCATCCTGCATCAATAGTCCCAGAACCAGCTGCCAGAGAGAGACGCGGGCTCTACGGAAGGCGTCACGAGCCCTCGCCCCGCTCCCCTCATATGGCACTAAGAATAGCCTGCACTACACGTGCCCGATAGCCATGGGGATGAGGTAAAATGCTTTTTTCCATCTCAGCTCCGTCAGAAGTTGGGGAAGATGAAAAAAATATCATGTTAAGAGATAAGGTTTGTCTAGTCTAGTTCTGGACACGGGGAAGGGGACCCTCACTTGACGAATGTTCTCTTGTTTTAGCTTTAGATTGTGAAATATAGATTATGGATTGTGGATTGTGAAAATTGATATTGTAAAATCTGTATGTCAAAATTTGAGGGAATGTTTGTTTGTCTAGATTCAATAATTCAGCTACTGTCATGTCTAAGTGGACCTCAGTGGTAGAGATGTAAATATGTGTGTTACAATCTACAAAAGATGGTCCAGACCAACTTTTAAAATTGTGGGATCTAGGAATAAATTCAGATCCTTTGTTTCAGTTTCCACTTATATAATCTGATTGTGAAATCCATGGAGGAAACAAAGAGGCCCGAAGAGTTGGGCGCACTACTATGGCAATAAAAGCAATCAACTTCATTGTTCCCGTAGGTGCCTTGAAAAAATTAGCTAGCTTATTGGTGTCCCAGGTGCAGTGTTGAGATTATGGGGTAAGATAATTACAATATATGAAAGACTCTTCTTTACCTATGTTTAATTAGAAGTAAAGTAAACCAAAAAATAAATTAGACTTCCTTCTTCTATTTAATATGTTTATGTATTATTAGGTAAAGAAAATGCACATAGCCCAATACATGCTAAGGGTGTGTTTATTTGCACTTCTGCTGCTCCAGCTCTTGTTTCTGTAGGCGGTCAGAGATGTGCAGGAGCTGGAGCGGGCAAAGCTCTAAATAGCAGCTCCCACCGCTCCCCGTTGAAATGGAACATCCTATCAAGAATTACTCTGTGTTACAGTGATCTACAGTACCATACTACGGCTCAGTGGGAGCCGGAGCAAAGCACGCTGGAGACGAAACAAACTGACCCTAATATCTCCAATAAACTACACAGGACTCCTAAAAAGACATAAAACATAAAAGAGGTCCTTGGCCTCTAAGCTCACCGTACTCATCTAAAATGGCTGCTGCCAAGCGTCGTTGACAAAAATCAGACAATAACTCTCCTGGATCAGGTAAGTGAATATTTGAAAAGAGAAGTTGGACTCGCACCGCTTGGTCTTCACATCGCTTGAATCACCATTGCCCACATCTAGCGCCGTCACTGCTCCTCACCTGCTTGCTCCCCCTCCCTTTCCCTTCCGATGTGACGTCGGGAGGCTGACGGGAGTGAGGATCCATCATTGTTTACAAGTTTTCTTGTAGATCGAGCCATCTAAGATTATGGTATCTTCATGCCAAGTTTTTTGATACTGGGCATCTATCTCCTCCTCCTTCTCTCCGGCGTCGATGGTGAGGGTCTAGGGTGGATTCGTTTTCTCCATGACGGCTATTTAAGATGAGGACGACAACGGCGTCAACAAGTTCATCGACTCAATATGGGATTTAGTTTCCCAGACAGCGACATCAAAGCGAAGGTGATGTCGTCCTCATGAAATAATTTTCTCCGACATATTCTCGGTTTTGTTGTGGCTAGATCTAACCACAATGAAAGACTAGGGAGAATAATTATTAGATTAGTCTTCCTTATTCTTTGGTGGCAGAAACAAGAAGAAGACAGCAGAAAGAAGAAGTCTCTCAACTCCGTCTACATGAATGTTCGCCGTCGGTAGTTGGGCATCTGTCTCGGGCCTTTTGCCGATTGTTTGCCTGTGCAGTCATCCATACTTCAAATCGTCGTACAGGTTTAGTGTTGAGATCTGGAGCTATTCACAGCGTGAGTATAACTTAGATAAAATTTGGTTTCTGGTTACTTGTGTAATCCACAGTGCTTCTAAGATGTTTATGTACCAGCTATACTATCTAATATAATTCTTCTTTCCTTGCAAAAAGAAAAAAAAACTCTCCAACAAGAAGAACCACCCCCCCCTCCCCCCCTAAGTAGAGCTGGTTGGAGAGGAGGAATGAAGAACATAGCATGTGGAGGGAGTTCTTTAGAGACTAGCATTTTAGATTTATGTAAATGGAAATTCTCTTTATGAGTCGACTAAAATTGCTGAAGATTTCAGTCCATGATAATCATCATCGAAATTTATGATGTTTCGGTTGTCAGGGGGAGCATTTGACACCAGCGAACTTAGAAAGGCCTTGGGACGAGATAGGCTGGCTAGGCAGCAGTGGCGGAAGAGACAGCGACAGTGCCACCTCGCCATGACGATTGGGCCAGATCGAGGTGGGGGAGCGTGCATCGGGTTGCGGAGGCGGACCTGAGGGTAAGGCGTGGGATGAAGGCAGGAGAGGGTAAGGCGATGGCGAACGTGGAAGTCATAGCAACTGAGATTTGCGTGAGGGCAGACCTTTCTGAAGGTTGAAGACAATCTAATGGCTGTTGGATGCAAATTGTGTGATTCAGATTGTCAACTGAAGCAACCATGATATTCAGGCGACTGATTATTAGAAATTCCTTATATAAATGGGCACAAGTAGGATACTATAAATACTATAAATGGATGGATTAAGTCTAACATTTCTTTTCCCAGTGGTGCACCAAATTTATATTGGCACAAAAATTTTCCTATCACGACCATATTGAGTCAAACGCTGTAGTTATCTAGAAAATTAAGAATATGGAATTAATAAATATTCTTTTTTTTGACTGAATAACATGTTCCCGTCACGATTGAATGTGGAACTAATAAATAGTTAAGACATAAATACTCAAGAAACGGGCCTCCTACGAATGACATGTTTTTCCTTTCATATGTTAAGTACTAGTACAAACAACATTTATATTGATAAAGTATTTTAAAAAATTATATAGAAAATTCTTTTAAAAACCTTATTTTTAGTTAAGCTTGATTCTTATAATACAGTACAAATGACACCCGGCCTTCCAACCAAAATCATCCATTTGTAGGGATGACAATTTAACCCGCAGATCTAAAACCTATCAGGTCCTAAACTCGATGGGTGCAAATGCGGTATGACTTTTTCATCCGTAGAGGTCATCCACACCCGACCCGCATAGCCACGGATATGGATGCAGGTCTGATTACCTACCCGTGTACGACCTACAGGGCCCGAAGGTAACTTAGACCCTGATAGCCAACAACAATTGAGCCTAACCCAGAAAGGAAAAATGACCTAAACCTAAACCTGACCCAACTTACCCCATCAGTCCTCCCCACTCCCTACCCATCGCCTCCACTCCTACTCCCTCAGTCCCTCTCTGGCTCTCTCCCTCCCCCCAGATCCCGACCGCGCCACCGCCCATCCCTGCTAGTTGTGGCTCTGCCTTCCGGTCACGCGCAAGCGGGTGTAGGCGAAGGGTCTCCTTCACCATGGCGTGCAAGCACGACGTCCTCGTCGGGCCGAACGCGTCGGTGCTCGCCACACCACCGGAGTTGCTACATTCGGAGGTAGCCGAGCACATCTCGCACTGCAACAGGTCTATGGCGGCTGGGTTCCTTTTCGTTGTCGCTCACTTGAGAGTGATGAAGGACATTTTCGTCCCCACCATGAACATGTTCTCCAGGAGCGAATTCATCGTGTACCTGCTGAGCTCGAAACCTCCGTCTTCGAAGCAGCATGTCTACGAAGTCATTCGTGCCGTCGTCGCCACTATCATCTCAGCGGTGCGGACGGGTCTCATGCTCCTAGATCCCCCCACGTGCGCAGGCTTAGACTCGTGGGACACTTGAGTCCAGCTAAAAGTCCGACAGATAAGCGTACGCTATTTTACAACCGTGGATATGGTGTAGGTTCCATTTTGTATATGCGGTGCGAGTACTGTTGTCCATTTCGACGCGAATGACCGACCCGTGCTATCCCTACCCATGTGGTGCAGTCGTTTGCTCGTTCGGACGGTTGACTGTTAGTCGTCATCTCGGAACATACCCCGGTGGGTGGACGAACCGTGCCCGCACGGAGGAGACACGTCTGCGCGGCCGCAGCCGCGCAAAAACTACTGGGCAGCGGCGCACGAACGCATGCTCCCCGCCCACCACCAGCAGCGTCCCCCTGCACGCCACCGCGCCCCCAAATCCGCCCTCGCACTGTTCACTCCCAGCGCGCTCTTCGGCTCCCCTCCCCATCCGTACCCTACGTCCCCTACCGAATGGCGTCGCCGGGCACCGCCTTCTCCGCCTCGCTCGTCGCCGAGAACTTCCCCTTGGTGCGTCGCTTGCGGCCAGTCTCAGCTGCAATTTGTCCCTTTTGGTAGAAACCCTGTGAGGCTTAGTTTTGACTGGACTTTGTTGCTTTGCAGGTGGAGAGGGAGGAGGAGATGGGGATGGCACCGGACAAGTACCGCGAGGTGTTCGAGCTCGCACAGCGCGGCGCTCGCGCCTTCAGGGAGCGTCGCTTCGATGAGGTAATCGTCTGGCTCACTCCCTTTTCGCCTCTCTGCAATGTCCGCGCTGCCAGGGTGTCAATGTATTCCCAGTTGAGCTTCGCGTCTTGCTCATGGACCATGGCAACTGCTTCAGACTGTTTGATTGGGTGTATGCTTCATTAATCAGGAGATGGGAATCGGATTTGGGTCGTCCGGGCCAAAGTCTGTGTGAGTAGAGGTCGGGTATCTTGTACATTGGCGGTCCGATATTGGGCTTGGGTCGAGGATGTAGCAACTGTCTCCTGCTTCTTATATCTCCAACAATAAATAAGATTATCTCCATTTGGCACTGATATGATATGTAGTTTTTATATTCCATGATTTTTTTAATTTTATTTTTTAATTAATTGAAAGAACATGCCCCTTTGTTGAGTTGAGTATCAGAAAAGCACCGGGTATTGTCATGGACATAACCCTTGGTTTTACCGTCCAATTCAGCAACCTTCGCATAAGGAAAGCCTAAGCACGCTAACAAGATTGGTTTACAGGCAATGCCGGTTTTGCACCCCAGTTTGTGCTCTTTACCAACTATCCACTGCACACACCATATAAGCAGAGTGTCTACTAGTATTGTTCCTGATAACTACATACGTAACACTGTTATTAGTCCTGTGTCTGTATTTTATCAGTGTGCCCTTCACTTGTTTAAACTTGTTGCTATATTGCATTGATCTTATCATGTATGTACTTCACAATATTCTATTTCAGGCAATTGCCTTATATTCTAAAGCTCAAAATTTGAGACCGGGAGATCCTATTCTTCTTGGAAATCGAAGTTTATCTTTCTGTCGGTGAGTTCTTGCCAACACCTCTGCAACACTTAATTATATTGATTTTTTTGCTCTGGATTCAGACAATGGTCCGGATACCTTTATTACAGGATAAGCCAGCTGCTGAAGGAGAGATCTGCAGCTGACTCTGAATATCAGCCCTTGAATGGCCTTGACCCTACAACTCATGCTGAGGTATGAGTAGTTACCAAACTTTAAATTTAGTAAACATACAATGATTAGGTTTTCTTTCTATGTTAAAACCTTGTTTATATTTTTTTAATGGTTACAGTTAGCTTTGAAAGATGCAGAAAAGATAGTAGCTACCAACAGTAATTCCCCAAGATCATATCTTCTCAAGGCGTATGCGCTTATTCTGGTATCAGTTTTTTTAACTTGGCTTTGCATACTAGAAGATCATGGCTCTAATATTCATTTTATGGGATAATATTCTATACATTTTTAGCATCGTTCAGATAGCTCGATTTATTGGGTTTATTTGAAGCTTCACATTACCAACTCTGGTCATTTGGCCCTTCACAATTGCATTTAAACTTTCTTTCCTCAAGCACAAGGAGAGACTACCCTAGGCATTATTAAATGAGTTTGGGGAGTACCTAATATTGGCCAGCCCAGAAGTTGGGCACATACCAGGCTCGAGTCCAACTGGATGCTCTAACCTACTGACATGCTGCTCAGTTGTCTTGTTTTAAGTTTTGAGAATATTGTTGTTTTTCTTTTTGACCCGTAAACAGCGAGGAGCCCCCCACTGTCATATTTTATTGGAAAGCCAAAAGAAAGGGTAGACTACTTACATAGTTGTAACTAAGAAAAGAAAGAAGCTGTACAACAACAGAAGAAACAGAGAAAGAGGAGCTAGAACCAGATGAAGCCATCAACGGATTCCTTTGCTTCCAGATATGCTAGGCCGCAATTATGAAGCATTTCATGAAGAATACTTGGTTAGAATCTGTTGTGGAATGACGCTGGGAAGCCCAATGGCACAAGAAAAGAGGGACCTAGTCTTCTTCTTTGCCATCCTATGCATTCACACCTACCCCCTGATAGGACATGATCAGCACAGATATAGCCATATCCAGCTTCGAAAGTGACAAACTAAAGGTGAATATGTTTTACGCTGATTTGACATTTTAGTGAAGATGGATATGGTTACATCGGTGCTGATCATGTCCTCATCAGCTGAAAACTCTTGGCTTGTTACAACACCTCGAATCCGAGATCGACAGAAAAAGTTTTGGCTCTTGTATGGATAATTGTAGAACTTTTGGCAGAGTATTGTTGTGATTTATGAGTTCCATATATAGCTCCATTTATCTTTTTCTTCATCTTCCACTTGCATGTTTTGAATAATCTGCTGCAGATCTTGATATTATAGCATTGCTTATTCTGAAAGAGATGAAATAGGTCTTGAGTGTATTCTGTGGAGAGGTCGAGAGGAAGGCTGCTACTGAAATTCTGATCTTTTTTGCATAAGAGAATAGTCTTGGAATAGTCTTGGCAGCTGTTCCTACAGAAAGTGTCCACTCCAAACATCCAGCCAAAACACAACCTTAGAACTATCCCCAACTGTGCGCGATGCAATTCCCCTAAACTTGTCACAGAGGTGGAGAAGGTCTTTCCACCAGAAGGGCCTTTTATCTCTCGTTGCATGAGTTATGGATCTGTTTGAGTAGTGAGAGTGGCAATTCATGTTGACCAAGGAATATTCTTTATTTCTTTTTGTTTAGAACATGTCCAAATGCTTGATCAAAAGAGCTTCGTTTTCTGACCATAAATTTAGCACCACAAGGCCACCTTTGTCCTTTGGTTTGGTAACTCTCCAGTGCCACCAGAGGTCTGGTTTTTAACATTAACATCAGAGCCACTCCAGATACAATGTTTCCTTGCTCTATCTATGAAGTCTAGCACTGCCACTGGAATCTTCAAACTGCACATTGTATAGTTGAGAGGAGAACACTGAGTTGATTAGTTGTAGCCTGGAGGCTTGCGTGAGGAAGGATGAGACTGAGGTTAATCTTCTTTCAGCTGTGTCCATGGGAGGGGGGATATTGTTGTTACCACTGTACTATTGCAAATTCCTGCATGTACACTAAGTGATATATTTTGCCAGTTCCGTTTTCATTTTATTTTACATGACTTGAATATTAAGACTTATGACCTGATCTGGAATCTCAGTGCCTATGGTAAAATTTGGAACTACATGTGGTGAATATTATGGCTAGTCTGCCAAAAGAAATGCATACTAGTTGATATGGCGGAATTTTAGTTGTAGTTTTATAGTAACAAAAAAAAGTGTGAAGTTTTCTTTTTACATGAAGGTAGATTAGTGGTAAGGGGTTTGCCTTGATTCTTAGAGATCATGAGTTCAATTCTCTATTTAACCTAATTTTTACACTATTTAGCAATAATTCAATGTGAAGTGTATGATCTTTAGACTAATTGGACGGTTATGGTTTGTTGATTATGCTAATCGGATGGCTGATATGTGTTGATGATGTGGCGCAATGTGGTGTAAGAGAATTGGGGTAGTGAGCGATGGTTATTATATAAAGGTAGATTCTAATAAAAATCATGAAAATTTAATTCTAGTTAGAATGTAACAATATGAACCAAAATTCCGTCTTAGGAAAATCTAAAAGTACATACTACCTTCGTTCCTATATAAGCATTTTTAGCTATCTACTACATCTCCATCCACAAATAAGTGTCATTTTGACTTTTGATAATCATGTTTGACCGTTCGTCTTATTCAACTTTTTATACAAATATCATTTATTTTTCTATGACTGGTTTCACCACTAAACATACTTTAATATGTACTTATTATTTTTAATATTTGTATAAATAATTTGAATAGGACGAGTGGTCAAACATGATGTCCCAATATCTATAATGACACTTATTTGTGGACGGAGGAGTAGGTGTGTAGCATCTCCCATGAATGTGGATTGGTGCTTGTCCAGGTCATAAGAGGTGCTATGAACCTGGACCAACAGAGACGTAGCTAGAAATGCTATATTTGACTAGTTCCATGCCCGTGCGCTGCTACGGACCAACGAATTTCTATAAGAGATGAAACTATTTAAAATATATTCATGAAACGTATAAAAATTTTTGCCTACATCTCTACTATACAACATATGAACTGTGAGGTGAGGTGGTGATGGACCATCACCATCACCAACTCACATTTTCAAGTTAGTAGAGAAACAGAGGGTGCATGTAGTAATATGAGCACATGCTTACTTTTTTTTTTTTCAAAAACGCAGGAGAACTGCGTTTCATTGTATTAGAGAGAGAGCACATGCTTACTATGGGCTAAGCAATAAAATAAAGTAAATACACAAGTATCCGATTGTCAACTCCATGACCATTTTCTGTCCCAGTTACATGGTTGAATTGGGATTGTAATTTGCCTGTGTGCATAAGGCTACATATAATGTACATCCATGAATTAGTGAAAAATATTCAGAGAGTGGATTATCCTACCTTGAACAATGTGGAGGGTCATGGTGCTTATGAGGGCACCAAATATGGTTACACAGATGGTTCTTGACCTTTTCTTGTTCCCTTTCTCGTTCATTAGTTATTTCACATGAACTCTCTACTTTGTAATGAATAATGAATATAGGTGCTTGCTTCAGCAAGAAACCTTAGACTCGTTTTATCCTTTATCAAACATAGTTGATTCATAAGAGGAACATTCATGAATTTTGATAGCATCTTAGCTCCTGTTTTGTTATGCCTGTTGGCATTCAGTACATGTTATACTGGAAATCTCTTAAGTTGCATTTTTATTTTCATCTAATTTGAGCAAATCCTTGATGTGAAGCTGGAACATTACCACGAGGCACGTGAGGCCCTTCTTGCTGCTCTTCAACTTGATCCCCTCAGGTATGATAGTTGCTGTACAAGGATGTTCATGTTTCAGTTCTAACTAGCGAATATTTTATATTTTAAGTGGATAATGATCCTGTGCATGGGACTCCTGTTTGCTATGCAGCCACGTCCTGCAAGCCTGTCTGAATGATCTGGATAGGAACACAAATATTGCTGCTGGGGCAAGGTGGGGAAGGTTAGATAGGTCTGATGATTTCGAATGCACATTATGCTTCAAGCTATTGTACGAACCTGTCACTACACCATGTGGGCATTCATTTTGCCGCTCTTGTCTGCATCAGTCAATGGATCATGGTGAGCTTATCAAATATTCACATGATTATTTGCTGCTTTTATTTCCATTTCAACTTCCCTAAGTGTTATTTTTGATAGGCAATAAGTGCCCCATGTGTCGGACAGTGCTATTTATTGGTCCAAGAACCTACCCTATAAGGTAATCTAAGCTGTTAAGAAGTTGATTTTTATTCACTTCAAAGTATTATTCCAACACCCATGCATTTTTTTTTCTTAACATTTCTGATGTCAGCTATGGTTAAATGCTTCAGTGTCACGTTGAGCAACATAATTCAGAGAAATTTCCCAGAAGAGTATGCTGAGAGGAGGTTAGAACACGAGACCATGACATATGCAGGCATTGATTTGATGCCTCTCTTTGTTATGGATGTTGTACTTCCCTGCCAAAAGATGGCATTGAACATATTTGAACCTCGCTACAGGCTGATGGTACTACTGCTGCAAAGTTTTGTTATACTTTTTTCAGATGCAGTGTTGATAGTGTTCTATTTTTCAAGAAGATACAAACATATTTGCACATGAATATATCCAGCTTGCAGATATAGCATGAGTAAGATCCTATTATTGATTCTTTTTTTGACCCGGATTGTTGAGAAATCTTGCTCAACAAGGTTCCTTTCTTAAATAATGCGTTCATACTCTAATATAAATGTTCAGGCACTTTTTAGTCAGGCCTTAATTGCTATGATGGTTTTCTTGCAAACACATAAACTTATCTAAGTTGCATAATTTGAAAAGATATACCTCATCTTTCTGCACATCCTTGCTTGCAATGAATAAAAAGAGTGAAAAAATGTCGATTTTATTACATTTTGCAGTGTAGATACAGGACAGACTGTAATTTTTTTTTGTTCTTTGAATAGCAAAAATTATTATTAATTTTCTGCATGAGTTAACGTGCACGTGTTACGCTACTATCCACCCATTTGCACCAACAAAGGGCAAAGGAAATACATACAAGGAAATACATATACCATTATGCTCAGATTGTGCTACATGCTTATTTGTCTATGTAGACATGTAGCTATGCATTATCTATTTCTCACTCTTTTTTTTCTTTTTTGAGAACATCTATATCTCGCTTAACATTGCCTTTTGTTTTGATACAGGTACGAAGGATAATGGAAGGGAACCATCGAATGGGAATGGTTAGGAACTAAAATCAACACTTCTTTTTGTTTAGTTTAAAAGAGTTCTTTCCTTTATTATTGGCTTGAATACTGCAGGTTGCTATTGATTCAGCAACAGGTACTGTAGCTGACTGTGGCTGTGAGGTGGAAATTTTGGAGTGAGTTTGACAGTCCATTAATATGCATTCAAGTTTGTAAATACTTTTTGGTTTTGTTTTCAAATCTCATTATAACGTTATAGGTGTGAACCACTTCCAGATGGACGCTTCTATTTAGAGGTAAAACATTTTGTACTATTGCCAGATTTTATAATTACATCAACTTTCACTCAGTTCATTTTCTAACGGCATTCTATATCAAACTGTGCATTGTACATTTCTGTGAGCTTACTGGCTGACCTTGGTTGTTTTACTGTGGATATACTTTTTTATTTCTTTTATAGAGTGGTCTAAACCAAACATCGTGCCTTTAGATGCAACACTATTTCGAAACCAAGTCTAAGATAGAAGATGACAATTTACAATTCTTGAAATAGTTCTTTTTTTCCCCGTACAGACCCTTCATTTTACAGTGCCAGAATGTTCCTTTGAAGTGGACAAATGAGTAGTAGAAAAAAGAATCTCTTTTCTTCTTAGCTTCAGCAAGGGAACCTCGCAATTTGCACAGCGTCACTACCCTTGTCTGCTTTGTTTTCCTTCACAACCACCATTGTTTGTAGATCCAAAGGACCTTGTGGCTTTGGGTGGTTTGGTTTGAAGGTAATGAAAATGCTAAGTCTCTTCTCCATGAGTTGTGATAGCAGAAAGATGCAATGGGGAGAGCGCTGAGTGGCAAGGGAGATATGCCCTATTGAGATCGATCTTTTGTTGCTTTATTCATGGCACTTCCTTACCTTATGTAGTGACGGCCAGCTACAGAAATCCTGATGGCAACATAACTAATCAAATCTGTTGTTCTAGCAAACCAGTCTATCTAGTGAACAAATCTCTTGACATAGCAAACCTATCTTATGGAATACTTCTTCCGTCCATAAATGTAAGCATTTGAAGCCATGTGCTAGGTTAGGTGCATAGAAGATGCTATGAATCACAAACGCCATGTTAGATACATAGAATATGCAATTAGCCTAGACACTCCAAAATACAGGTTCAAATACTTACATTCTTAGATGAAGGGAGAAAATTAAGTCTATTTAAAGATATGTTGCCATTTGTTAATGTTGAAGCAGAACAACAAACTACAACAAAGCTATTTTCAGATGAAAGAAAATAAAAGCTTTTTTCATAGGTGGAAGGTTCTCGTCGGTTCCGTATCTTGCGATCATGGGACCAAGATGGGTGAGTATCATATTCTTCAATACATAATTTGTTAGTGGGAGTTTTTACTTGGCACAAAATATCTGTTCAGCATTTTTTGTAAAAGTCTTTACTTTTGTTTCTTTTTTGGTTCTAGTTATAGAGTTGCTGAAGTTGAATGGTTACAAGATATACCTCTTCTAGAAGGATCGCAAGAGAGAAAAGATGTACGTCCTTTTACCTTTTCATGATTTTGTTTATTTTATTTGTAGAAGTGCTTGCTCTGAAAATATATATAATTTGCAAATGCAATACAAAATAAAATCAATAACAAAAACAACAACAACCAAACCTTTTAGTCTCAAGCAAGTTGGAGTAGGCTAGAGATGAAACCACAGGATCCAACACAAACAAGAGAGGAAGACAGGGAAGAAAAAGGATGAAAAAAGAGGGGGAGAACAAAAGAGCAAATAATCAAAAATAAATGTAAAAAATGTGAAATAAATGGAAATAATTAGTATCCTTATTACTTGTTTGGACACTTTGTTGAGACTTTCTATCTTTCCATGGCCCAACACATGATATTTTTTTGGCATTTCGTCATAAGCCTTCTCCAGGTCTTTTCTTTTTTATTCCCTATACTTCTCCATAAGTTGCCTTATCAAGAAAATTTCCTCCATAGTTGACCTCCTAGGCATGAAACTAAACTTGGTCAATCTTCTTAAGGGATGTTCAATGACCCTCTCCCACAGCTTCATTGTATGGCGCACTATATTGATCCCCGATAATTAGTACAACTGTGTTCTTGAAGTTTGGTACTAAAGTACTCTATCTTGATTCGTCAGACATCTTATTTGATTGGAAGATAAGGTTGAACAACCTAATGAGCCAAACTATCGCTACGTCCCTAAGACACCTCCACTCTTCAATAGGGATATCATCTGGACCTATCGCCTTGCCTCCTTTCATCCACTTTAAGGCATCTTTGACCTCAGCTTCTTGAATAGTTCATATATGTTGAGGTCATCGGTTCCAATCGAATGAACTCCCACTACATTTGTTGAAGAGTTTGCAAAAGTACTCTTACTATCTCCAGTTGTTCTGTCACATCATTAATGCATTTAACTTGAATGATGTCCCTTGTTTTCCTCTTAGCTTTTTGCTGTCTTAGAGATGTCCTTATCCCCTTCTTTTGTGTCCAACACTGATATAGGCCTTCATACATCTGACCCTGTGCTTCACTCCATGCTCGTTCTGTGGTTTCCTTACCACCTTATACTACAACATTTTATTTGCACTCCAATATGAGCGTAGATGTCGAAAGCACCTTTATTTTCTCTTTGATAGCCTTCTAAACATCCTCATTCCATCAACTCGTCTCTTTACCCTCATGCCTGCCTCCTGTAGTCACCCAGAACTCGTCTAAGATCACTTTCTTAACATGAGGTTAAAACACTTAAAATATAATTAACGTAACTCTGAATCTCTTAATCACATGTAGTACTGACATGGACCATTTTGAATCGGAAGAGGCATAGGTTTAAAACTGAACACAACTGGACGATAATTTTTTTTTATTTTTTATTTGTTACTTATTTGATTAATCTTATAACTAGACATAGTTAACAAGAAACAACATATTACAAATGAAACATCATCAAAATGCTGTCTCTGTTGCCTTTTTTCTTCATTGGGTGTATTTATTTCTTTGCAGCTAATTGAAATGGCCAGTGGAGCTTCGGAGTTGGCCAGGTCATATATTAGGCGTGCAAGAGAAACCATACGAGATGGTATGTCCATTTGTATTTACTCAACTAGTCAACTACTCAATTTATTGATTTTTTTTAATTTTGACATTGAATACAACAGCTGAAGCCCAGCCCGCACCCCCCCCCCCCCCCTCTCTCTCTTTGGGAGCATGCAGTAATTGTTTACTTTCTGCATAGTGAAAAGATATAGTTTCAGAACTGATGAAAGGAAACATATGATTGTAGATGCATAGTTTCAGTTTGACATACCACCAGCTCCATGTATTGAGTTTTGAGAAGCAGTGTGATATAAGAGTCAAGCTACGCATGAACCTAATTCCTTTGATTTAAGGGCAAGCTGCCAAAGTTATGTGGTTGTTATTTGCCATTTGATTGTTTTTTTGTTTTACCAAAAAATTGTTGAATACTAATCCATTGATAGCTTCACTTTTATGCTGAAAATTTGGAAGAAAAAAGAAGCGTAAGCAACTAATTATGTAACTACATTTGGCACATGCATGACATTGTAATGGAACCAGTCGGTAAATTCAGATTAGTTTGTGTGCATTCACCAGAATAAATGACTGTCTTGATGTTATGTTTCTAAGGTTTATTGGTGCTGCATATGACACTATTTTAACATCCATCTAATGCAGTGAGAAGAACAAGACACATGGATCTTGAGAGCATGCCAGGACCGCAGGATCCAGAAAAATTTAGTTTCTGGGTATGCCACGTTAGTTCTTTTATTGAAGTCATACATTCATCGTTTCTCGCTTTAATGTATTGTTATTACAGCTTGTCAACTTGTTAAGTTTGAGGCCTTCAGATAGATTAGATTTGTTACGTCTCCGTGATACACGAGAGGTAAGCTCTTAGTTTCTACACCACTGCAAGTATTTATAACTTTGTTCTTTCCTTTAACGTTATAATTAATAAAGTTACCGCAGCATGGGACTCCCTTGCTGAGTTCCTGTTTTCGGGTAAAAAAGAAAAGCTCTTGGGACTTGCTTCTATTTCTATGGTACAGGCCTTGTTTTAAGTTTGCACTATCGTCTCTGCAGAGAATTTCCCGCAGCCTGAGGTTGCTTAGTGATGCTGAACAAGGTTGCCGTGTACAGTAACAGATATATAACACAAGAAATATTTACAGGTCAATTTGTTCCTCTAATAGGTAGATATACTGGTCAGCTCCTATGTATATGTATATCGTTAGTCCGTTAATAGTATAGATACGACATTTTTGTTATTTAATTGATTCTGTGCTGCGCAATTATCTTTTGTAACTCCCATTGGAATAAGTATATTATTTTCCTTCACTCTTCCACCATGAATTTTAAATTCTCATAATTTTTGTACTTTTCTCATGTATAGCATGTAGTGAAATAATTGTATTATTTTTCTTGTTTCTATATTGTATTATTATTTCTTTCTCATGTTGGCATTTAATATTCAACAGACTATCTTGTGTGCCTTTTTCTGTCATTTTCGCATGTCCTTGGGTTAGCGTCAACCCTTTGGTGGAAATGGTGAGAAATAAACCAATATGAATATGAAAAACGTAGGATGTTAAAAAAAAAAAAAGATCGTAGAACACAAAGATGCCTCATCATCACATTTGAATTCCATTCGGGTTTGCCTATTAGGGTGGAACATTGCGGTACTGACTAGTGTACCGTTTCAGTCTTTAATTTCATATATAATTACTAAAAAAACACATGCATGATACATACTACTCTATCTGAAGGTCATTAGAAATTTTTATAGCATCAACAATTATGAAAATAGAGTTACTATAATACTTGTCGAAATGAGCAACTTTATAGCTATAGACTATAATGACCCTAGTAGTGTATTGAATGTAATGCTAGCACCTGCTCGTCACATGTAGAAAGAAAGAGATGCCTAATGTGGTACCGTTGCTTCAAGATATTTGGATATGCCTCGTATAAATGTCTTATCTTTAATTTTAACCGTTATGGACTGGTATCTCAGATGGCATAGACCAATATTTTGAGTGGTACAGAATTGACATCATTGTGTACCGATTAGATCACTGGACTGGAATGGATCATACGGGTACTGACATGTACTAGAATGAGACTGATAAGTAATTCTCTTGGTATAATGTCGTGTTAGAGCTGGACACGGAGATTAATAAGGATAGAAAAGATAGGTTGCACTAAAAATTAGAGAGAGAGCAATGGTGATGTACTCGTAAAATTATATTTGGTTTATTTTACTCTTAGAATTATGTCATTTGGTTTAAATTATACGTAGTATGATTTGTATTTTGTGTTCTTCATATATAACTTGAATTTCAATTTAAAACACAAGTTGAGTTTTTATAATGTATGTTTAAAACTTATATTTCAAATTTCAAGCATCTCACGAAAATTTGCAAAATCCTGTGCCGGCGATGCGGAGTTAAAAGCACACCAGTACTACTACAGCGGATGCTTTTTCCTTTGCTCTCGTTTGTATGGGCAGACGGTGATCAGGGAAGGCAGGGTGTAGAGGCATTCAGTACAGCAGCTGCACCGATGCTACTGTAGAGGCATCCATTCAATTCAATGCGGCGAAGCAGGTTTTATATGCGCACCAATGTGCAACGGTCCTTCCCTTCTCTCTTCTGACTTTCTCAAGTCTCACGCACTCATCACGGCAAAAGATTTTTTTTCTTCCTCTCGAATGATCAAATCACGGGTCGTAAAAGTTGGAATTTTTCTACTTTCGATGCCTCTTCAGTCGAAAGGATTTACTGACAAAAATATTTTTAAATCTTATTATTTCCTGTGTCCAGAAAATATTATTATAAAATTCAATTTTTATTTTACTAAAAATATCTCATTTTCTAATGCAGATTGTCTCTTTCCGTTTCCATTTTATCTGTCCTTAATTTTTGTGTCCCACTCCTAAAACATCATCCATAGTGGCCATTCTTAGGACTAACTGAATTCTTTTCCGAAAACGAAAGATAATCATTCATTCATAGTGTTTGAATAAGACTAATGGTTTATATCTTAAAAAACGAAAAGAGTAACAAAGATATCAATAAATAACCCCCTCGATTAAAGGAGTTTCTTAAGAAATCAATTCTGCTCATGCTTTGCTACTGCCCCATAAAAAGGAAACTCTAGTTAACACTAGGTACCTGTGACAAAATATACTACTCCCTTCCTCTTATCTTACTTTTTTAATCTAGCTCTAGGCACCGAAACTAAAAAAAGAATAAGAGCCCGTTTGTTAGCTTGTCTGGGAGCGATTCTTAGTAAAATGTGATTTTTGAAATAGAAGTGATTATGTAGTTCAAATGATTTTTTTGATTTTTATGATATATTTTTATAATTATTATAGATAATTACTTCATATAATTAAGAGAAATTATTTTTTTCAGCTTCTAGTCTCTTAATTAATTTCAGAGAATCACTCCATAGAATTAGTCAAGAATGCTTCTCCTGAAAATTATGTTTGATATAACTCTTCAAATTCTTTCTAAGAATCAATTCTATAGAGTTGTGACAAATGGATCTTAATATATTCATTCCATCTTAATTTACTTGTTTATCTATCTCTATACATAACTATCAAAAAAAAAAAAGAAGAATGAGATAGGTGTATAAAAACCAAAGAGAGAGATGAACAAATACTTAAAGAAATGTTAGATACTATGTGAAAAAATAAAATGGGACCGAGAGAGTATATGTGAGGTAGTCGTACGCCTTTTGACATGCATTGGTTTCATTTTAATCGTAACGCTCGCCCCGAGAGAAGTGTAAAAAGATTCTCAACAAATCCCTAGATAGCTTCAGTACATTGACGGAGATGGGCTAATATATGATGGGCTGATGGTTCTAGTTGTAGGGGTAGAACCGCAGGAGGGGCCCCTCTATAATTTGCCAGTAGCCCAGTTGTCACATGCAATCTCAAAAAAGGGAGCTAAAGAGGAGATAATCATTCCATCAGCTCGCAACTTTTATTTTTTACTGATACAATAGAAGGGACTTTATAATACAGGTTTGACTGTTGAGGGAAGGCCACATACTAATTAATTTGGAAATACTTCTGATGAAAATTGTTATAGTATCCGTGTGAGTGCATTTTTGTTTTTTGAGGTGAGATATAGATGACGAAATTTCCTCCTTTTAAACATGATTTGCTGGAAACAGTCGTGGTGGTAGAGTTGTCTCTTTAATGCAGCCTTAAATTATCCCTCCATCCCGCATTGGGAATTTGGGGAAGACGGTACAGCGAGTGCGCAGCAGGCGAAGCAGAATGGAGGAGGAAGAAGAAACTTTTAAAGCGGCAGCACGAAAGGGAGGACGACGGATAGCGAGCCGAGTACTGATACTGATACTGTACAGCACGGGGGCACAGGCACAGCCACAGCGTTCCAAGCGTAGATGCCTCTGTCTTCCTTTGCGTTGGCTTCTCTCCTGTCCCCCACCTCTGCGCCTGCCACACCCCCATTAATACGTCTTCTTTCCCCTTCCCAACACTCTTCTCCTCCCTCTCCCCCAGCTTCCTCCTTTTTGCCCCCCGTCTTTCCAACCATCAAAGAAACCACCCCCCCCCCCACACACACACACACACAACACACGCGGCCAAAAAGAAGCCAAGAAACTGCCTCAGAAGCTGGCTGCATAGTGCCACCGAATTTGGATTGGTCTGGGGCTGCTCGGCGGGCGCTTGGCCATGGAGGTGGAAGGGGATGGGATGGCGAAGAAAGACCGGAAGGTAACAGGAAGCGGCGGTGGCGCGGCTAGGAATGGCGGTGGCGCCAATGGGAGGAGGAGGAGGAGGTGGGTGGGTGATAGTGGCGGCGCCGGAAGCGGAGGCTACCGGCAGCATCCGATCGTCCACGCGTACCCGGCTCTCGTGCCGCTGCCGCTGCCGATACACGCCGCCCACGCGCGAGCCAATGACGCCGTCTCGCTCCCGCTGCCGCCGCCAATGCTGCTGTACCTGCAGCCTCCGCAGCTGCTATTTCCCAAGGCGGCGGCTATGGCGGCGTGCCACGGGAAGCCTGACGGGGCCCCGCCGCAGAGGGGGGCCACGTGGAGATCGAAGAAGCAGCCGCCGCCGCCTCACGCTGTCACCGCCGCGCTTCTGCCGCTCCCGCAGGGTAAAGCTCCCTCCTTTTTTATTTCGGTGCCCCACCTTTTGCTCGCAGCATGTTTTTTTAAATATTTTGTATTTGTATCGGTTCACACTACTAATGAACAATTAGTGTTGTTGCTTTCTTGATCAGTGTATGCTGCTAGTAGTGTCTCCTTTTCCCCCACTTATTCTGATGATAGTTGTTACTACCATCAAAGCAGTTCTCCTTGCATAATGGCCGGTCACACCAGGATTGCTGGTACTGTAATCTTAGGTGCAGTTTTGGATGTCAAAAGATTGTTCTTGGACTGAATCCATTTGTTGCTTCCAGGCTTGTGATTCATGGATTCATGCTTAGGATTACAAATGCTTTTCTGTCACCCTCCTCTTATCATGTATCTGGATTTGATAAGCATTTGTTGTGAAAAAAGGAGGGCAGTAATATTTAATATGTGAGCTGCAAACAAACATCTATTTGTGGTACTGTGGCTGACGCCTTTCTTGTTTTGACGGTTAGTCCCCTTTCCTGACCCCAACAAAGGGCATGTAGTACTCTCTTTCTGGGAGGCTTATTTTTTAACTAAGGCGCCAGTATCATGTTCCTTAGTTCCATTTTGTCTTTGGGACACTAATGTTCCATTATCTTGGTGTCAGTGCTATATGTTTTCTGCATCACCCTATTTATTTTAAAATACGATCCTTTTCATCACCAACATGTACTGTCAATTGAACCTTTTGACTTGCAAGTTTTTTTATATGGTTGTAATCACTATTGGAGTACTTTTAAATTTTAATACAATATCAATTTGCTGACAGGCTCCGAGATGCTTCACCACAGAAGGTGTTTCACTGATGAGAAAATACCTTCTAACATGAACCCAAATCATGTAAGCACCCATCAAAATTCCTCCACCACCATACAGGGAGCTACTATTGTTCTGAGGCCTGACGTGGGTGGTGTTAAGGGAACCGTGATTCCTCTATACGCGAATCATTTCGTTGTGCGTTTTGACCCCAACCAAAGGATTTTTCATTATAATGTTGACATATCCCCCCACCCGTCCAAGGAAACAGCAAGGCTGATCAAGAACAAGCTGGTTCAAGAAAATTTGAGTGCTTTATCGGGTGCAATGCCCGCCTTTGATGGCCGCAAGAATCTGTTTAGTCCCATTGAGTTTCAACCGGGCAAGCTTGAGTTCTATGTTACTCTTCCAGTTGCGTCACCACGATTTGGACCAACTGAAGGGAATGACAACATGCTTGACAAGCAGAAACATAGGATTTTCAGAGTGAACCTTCGATTAGTCTCGAAACTTAGTGGGGAGGACTTGTTCAAGTATTTTAATGATGAGAAGGGTGGTATTCCTTTTCCTCAAGAGTACCTTCATGCACTGGACATCATCCTACGAGAAGGTTCCATGGAAAGTTCTATTCCTGTAGGTCGGTCTTTGTATTCACGCTCCATGGGAGATGCGAGAAAGATCGGTGGTGGGGCTGTTGGATTATGTGGTTTCTTCCAGAGGCTGAGACCGACCAAGCAAGGTCTTTCCCTTAATGTTGACCTCTCAATCACTGCATTTCATGAAAGCATAGGCATAATTGCATACTTGCAGAAACGCTGTGAGTTCTTAAAAGGCCTTGCACAAAT
Organism: Oropetium thomaeum; assembly: GCA_001182835.1. Taxonomy (NCBI): domain Eukaryota; kingdom Viridiplantae; phylum Streptophyta; class Magnoliopsida; order Poales; family Poaceae; genus Oropetium; species Oropetium thomaeum. The sequence goes on along the minus strand of LFJQ01000020.1, from coordinate 1,021,286 downwards.
GAAAACTAGGGCTTTGACCGAAGATGAGCGAAAGGAGGTGGAGAAAGCTTTGAAAAACATTCGTGTTTTTGTCTGCCACCGTCAAACTGACCAAAGGTACGATGTGCGTGGCTTGACTGTGGAGACAACAGCTAACCTTAAGTTTCGAGATCGAAGTGGGAAGGATTTTATGGTGGTGGATTATTTCAGGGAACACTACAACCATGATATACAATTCAGGAACCTACCTTGCCTGCAGATTGGTAGGAGCAAACCATGCTATATGCCAATGGAGCTTTGTGTGGTTTGTGAGGGCCAGAAGTTTCTTGGCAAACTATCAGATGAACAAACCTCCAAGATGCTCAATATGGGGTGCCATGGACCAAGTGAGAGGAAAGGAATCATAAAGGATGTTGTGGAACGAGCATTCGCAGCAAAAGGGTACATCAATTTGTTCTTGCTATGTTTATGCTTTGCAGCAGTTCTTTATATTATTTTGTTTTCAGCTGTTTATATTGTAGTGTGGATCATGCAAAATACAAATTTAACAATAGCTAAATATTTGATTTTCAGATGTTCTTATGTTGATCAATTCAATCTTCATGTGTCAAAGGACATGACACAGCTCTCGGGTAGGGTTCTATTGCCACCAAAACTGAAGCTTGGCAACGGAGGACGCATCAAAGATATAACACCAGACAGATTTGACCGGCAATGGAATTTGCTAGACAGCCATGTTGCTGAAGGTTCCAATATCAAGAGCTGGGCCTTGATAAGCTTTGGTGGCACCACAGAACAACACTCGTCTATTACAAAATTTGTTAGCCAACTATCAAGTAGATGTGAGAAGCTTGGCATTCTGCTCAACAAGAGAACTGTAGTTAGCCCATTGTTTGAGAGGATTGAAATGCTGAACAATGGGGATATGCTGGAGAGGAAGCTGAAGAAAATTCAGGAAGCTGCCTCGGGCAACCTGCAGTTGCTAATATGCGTCATGGAGCACAAGCATCGGGGCTATGCTGATCTGAAGCGTATTGCAGAAACATCCATTGGTGTAGTGACACAGTGCTGCCTGTACTCCAACTTAAGCAAGCTATCTTTTCAGTTCCTGGCCAATTTAGCACTGAAGATAAACGCGAAGCTCGGTGGATGCAATGTTGCCCTCTACAACAGCTTGCCAAGCCAAATTCCTAGAATAGTTTCAGACGATGAGCCAGTGATGTTGATGGGTGCCGATGTGAATCACCCGCATCCACTTGATGACTCGAGTCCTTCAGTGGTGGCTGTAGTTGCAAGTATGAACTGGCCTTCCCCAAATAAATACATCTCCAGGATGAGGTCTCAGACACATCGGAAAGAAATCATTGAGCACCTTGATGTGATGACAGGCGAGCTTCTTGAGGAGTTCCTGAAAGAAGTTGGCAAGCTTCCAAGTAGAATAATTTTCTTCAGGGACGGTGTTTGCGAGACGCTATTCTGCAAGGTGCTGAAAGAGGAGCTGCACGCGATGCATGCCACATGTTCCAGATACCCAGGTTATGAGCCATTGATCACATTCATAGTGGTTCAGAAGAGGCACCACACTAGGCTCTTCCACAGGGAGAAGAATGGGGGCTCGACGCACTACTCTGACCAGAACGTGCCACCGGGAACAGTGGTGGACACTGTGATTACACACCCAAGGGAGTTTGATTTTTACCTCTGCAGTCACTGGGGTACGAAGGGGACGAGCAGGCCAACACATTACCATGTACTCTGGGATGAAAACAAGTTCCAGTCCGACGAGATGCAGCAGCTCATATACAATCTTTGCTACACTTATGCACGGTGTACCAAGCCAGTGTCTCTTGTTCCGCCGGTGTACTACGCTCATCTTGCTGCATATAGAGGCAGGCTGTACCTTGAGAGATCGGACTCAGTGGTCACCAGCCGGACAACTTTGTATAGAGCCGCTCCATTGCAGACCGCACCACTGCCTAAGGTCAGGGACGGTGTGAAGAGGCTAATGTTCTACTGCTAACCTTCTTACCGTATAATTATAGTATCTTTGCGGTATATCAGCTGCCTTCTTCTCTTGTCTAGTGTCCTGCATTTGTCTGAAATTGGAAACATTTGCAGTGTTAATTTCTAGACAAATTTGCATGATTATACTATGTTGCTGTATCTCCATGCTAGTTAGTACTACTACTATACTTGGTAGTGCCATGCAAACTCTGATAAGCCAACTGGGAGCTTGCCCATGGATGTACTGATGTTGGTAGGGACCCGTGTTGGTAAGGTGGGGCATTGCAGTTATACAGTCTTCTGGACGGTCGCATTGGTCCTGGAGTTGAGAGGAATTTGCTACAGGCTTGCAATTCTCCTTTTTGTAATAATCATTTTGTTTATAGTAGTAAGTAATGTCATGTCATTATGAAACCAGCACAACAAGAGGCTGACAGAGTAGTACGTACTATCAATTATGCAAGTGAAGTTTTATTTAGCCCTTGGCTCTTTGGGCAGACAGAATGGAATCTTAGCATTACTACAGTGCGGCGTAGTGACTACTCATACTGTAGTGAGGTTAAACCAGAGCCAAGAGGGACAGACTTTTTGTGGTGGAAAAGATGTGGTTTGATGTGCATGAGCTGTACTTTCAAAGCAGCATGCATCATGTGGGGCACTGCCCTGTTGTTTGCTCGTCCAGAGAGCTCGGATGCAGTTCACTGTCCGTGAACTTCACAACCCTTTTGTCTCCGCGTCGACTGAAATACGGAACGTGATCTCTTCACTCGAAATATGTTTTTTTTTTAATTTAAAATCGATTTGTGGATTATCATGTTGATCGTTGATTGCGTTGTTTTTCATCCCTCCACTTAACCGGCTGCTCATCAAGTAATTAATTAAACAACAGTCTTCATCATTGTAGTAGGAAAAAGCCGAGAAACCATGGAGCATAGGAGTTGTACCTTTACATTCATTTGCTACTAGCAACGTTACTCCAACTTGAAGACCATGTAAATGTAGAGTTTTTTTTAAAAAAAAAAAAAAATCACCACGCACCCAAAAGGTTACACAGAATTGCTCTTTCTATCTCAATTTAGTTGTCTTTCTAGTTCTAGGCATAAGGGGTGAACAATATTTTGTATACAGAAAATGAGAAGGTGAGAGAGAGGGGGGGATAGTGATAGAGAGACATATCTAGAAGTCATGAGTAATTTAACAAAAATATATAAAGGTTGATAAGCAAATTGAGACAAGAGGATTGTACAAAATTTGTAGATCGTGCTCTAAAATCTTAGGTCCCGTGTGGTATAGATTTGTTAGAAAACAACTTTCTAAAAACATAGAGTTTTTATAGAAAAAACAACTTCTATACAAGAATCACTTATGTTTTTGGCTTAGAGAGGTGTCTTTTGAGGTGGCGGATCGAAGCGCTTATTTTAAAACTGTTGTTTGGCTAGGCTTTTAGAGAAGGGGATGCAGTTATAGAATTAATACCAATGAGGGTTTTAATTCTGTTGAATCGGAGAGAGTAAAGCAGCTATTACTGCTTGGCTTCTTGTTTACAGGGAACTTGCCTAAATGGGGAGCTGTAAAATAATATGGATGTTGAAAAGAAAAAAATAAAGACTATAGATGGTCCTCAACACAAATCTAAACATCTATATTTTTTTTCTATTTTAAAAAAATAAGAACCAATTGAAGAAAGTGTTAAATTTGCGAAATGGAACACATTAAGAATAAATCTAGAGATCATTAACTATTCTTAAAAGAAGTTGAAAAAGATTAGAAATAAATTGACAGTTCATTTTTCTAAAAAAATAATTTTGAACAATTGACAAACTATAGGGTGTAAATAGAATTTAAATTTGTCAGACCAAAAAAAGAAACAAGAAATTATTTTTGTAAAATGGATATAAACATTGAGTATTGGATCAGATTGATAGACCTCAACCCAATTGAAGCCTGGCCATAAAGGAGTGGCGAGGAATTAACCCTAAACCACATCCAACACCGGTACAGCTGGGGTGGTGCCCGCAGTTGCCATGGAGCACGCTTTTTGGTTCGCTGCTGTGGTTCCCCTAACTCTTTTCTGACTCAACTTTTAGATATTTTACATATACATCAATATTTTAAATATTTATATTTTTACAGTTGAAACAATTGATTATCAATTATAAAACAATTAATTTTCAGCATTTGAATAATTGATGTTCGTTTCTAGAATAATTTATGAAATAAAAGAAAAAAAATGAAAACTATAAAATTTATTGGAACAATTGATTTTTCAGGACTGGGACTTTCGATTCATTATGATGGAATAATCAATTTTTTTAAAAAATTATATTTTCAAAAATGAAAATAATTTTAAAATTTTGTAAAAATGTATATCTGGGTCTCATTTTGTTGGATTAATTATAAGAATCCAATAGTTTAAACAGATTCAAAAATAGATTTCCAATGCAATAAAAAATTCAATTTGAAAATATAACAAAAGGAAACCAGGAAGAGGCCAAAGGTTGTACTACATACTGTTTGGGGCACGTCAGGTCTGGATTCACGTAAGAAATCCAATAGTTTAAATAGATTCAAAAATAGAGTTCCGATGCAGTAAAAAAGTCAATTTAAAAATATAACATAAGGACCCATCAGAGGGCCAAAGGTTGTACTACATACTGTTTGCGACACGTTCTGGATCCACGAGCAGCCACTATTTCCTTCCGAGTTCAACTCTTTACTAGTACTATAAAATCCTCTCATGACATGCATATGCAGAAGCAGTTCTACCCGGCCGTTAATAAATGTAGTGCTGGACATATTGCGGTGCAGGGCAGCTCAGGCTATGAGATGGTTTTCTTTTCGAGTGGCTATGATAACAATTGATATGGAGGGGTGTCAACTTTTTTCTGAACGGCGAAGATGGTGCGTACATATTAGCTGCCTTTTCAATTGTGCCTAAGACTAGTACACAAAACTCTATTAGAATCGGTCCAAAAGAACTTTTAGGATCAGGCATCTCGTTTCTAATAGAAGACTTTTAGGATCGGTGGGTAATGGTCCGATCTTAATAGAGATTTTAGAAAATAAAAAGAAAATACGGGGACAGAGGGTAGCGGGCCCATATCCGCCACCCAGTCCCCCGATCGACCACCGATGAGTCACCACCGCAGACATGCCGATCCGCTACCGCAGTCAGGCTCCCCGTTGTCGGACTCGCCAATGCTCCGCCTCGCATCAATCGGAGGAGTCGCCGCGCCAAGGTCATCGATGTGCTGCCTCCCTACACACACACAGAGGTAGCAAGCGAGTGAGACACTTAGACACACTGAATGGCTGAACAAATATTCTGTCTGCATTACCAACCGGCCACTGCTGATCCGAAAAAGAAAAATCACTGCTCGTTGGCAACAAGTCTGACGCGTGCTTCGTGTTTATAGTTGGGCGCGTGGAGCTTAATTTTGTAGATGCTTCTTGTTTTTTTTTGTCTTTTAAATTGAGTGAAGGATTTATATGGAACTACAAAATATTTCACTACCAGACTTGTAACTTTCCTCACATAGCTTATGTGGCAATACGCAATGGTTGTAGTAAAAGAAATTGACTTTTCCCACGGAAGATGATAAGTTTTTTTTTCAGGGAACATTGGGGATGATGAGTTTGTTGGGAATAATTTTGTTGGTAATTAGTAGTAACCTAACGCTGTAGGAAAATATACCAACTTAGAGTACCACTTCATAATAATACAGAAGAATAAAAGAAATATAGATTACTCAAGAAAAACTAAAGAGAAACATGAGAAATCTTGTACTATTAGTGTTTAGGAAGGGATTCATCCACTTGTCGTGGAATGTATAACTGCCATAATTCAGTAACACTAAGCTTAAGAAACCGGATTTGCTCCTAAGAGCAACTCCAACCACTCCTTAAATTAAATTTCTAAATTAAAATTTAGAAAGTAATTAAAAAAATAGCTATTCAACCGTTCTCTATACTAGATTCTTAAACTTAACAAGTTACTAAATAAACCCTCTCACTTCCTACATTTAGGGACCAAATTAGAGCTCCTAAAAGATCAAAACAACTTCATATATGGGCTGACCAAATAAAATTATATACGTGACAAATATTTTAAATAGATTTGACAACTTATATTAAAAGTTGTTGCAGTACATGAGTTTTTTTATTCCCAATACTTATTTACAAACTTACTAAAACAGTCTTTTAAAAGTAAAATTTTAAAGATTAGTTGGAGACGCTCTAAGCACTACTACAAAAGGGGTCATTAGTGACGGGCTTTTTAGGGCATTAATGACGGCAAATGGTTATGTTACTAATAATGCATCACTAATAACACCCGTCACTATTGCTATCAGTAACGTCTTAACATACCCGTCACTATAGATATTAGTAACGGCATAATAGTACCGTCGCTATACAGTAGGGACGGTATTTCAAACACCGTCACTAATGTAACAGCAGAAGCCCGTCACTAATAGTTAATGTACAAATAAAAAAATAAAATTGCATCAGATAATACCTTTTCCCTCATTCATAGTTTTATTTCAACAGCCATTTCAAAATTAGAAATATTATAATGTCATGTTCTATACTGATCTTCTCAACAATAATTTGCAAGAAACATATACCCATCGACATATGAATGATTGTATAATCTGTACACATCTATCCACTTCGCACGATTAACATATCAGTATTACTAGAGCTGCCAACAACTTTATTCAATATGGGAAGAACCTGTTCTATAGACTAAACAAATAACTAAGGACAAAGGATCACATGCCATTCAATAGAGCAAAGAAACTGCGCACACAGTTCTTACATGTCTGCACAATAAAGAACCAATGTCCTCAGTGCGACAGCATCAGTCTGAAATTAAAAGGAAGAAACCAGTCAGGTTCAATACACAAAACATTTCAAAAATGTTGAGCATCATAGATTATATTAAAGCAATATGATACATGTATAGAAAGGCATGTTATCTGCACCCTCTATGGCATATGATAAATGTATATTAAGCATGTTACTCTTTGATCTATTATTAATCAATAATGATCCATATAACTCGTACAACAAACGATTAATAAATCATGAAAACTAACAACTTACATTGGTTATCTAATCTATTCGTATGATTGATTCTCCAATGGTCATCCTGAAAGAGAACCAGATAGCCAATTGGTGCATGTTTTAAGTCTAAAAATAGTTGCTTTCATTAGCAAAAGGAATTTTAGAATTTAATTTAGCAGCCAGATCAGAGCATGATAATTTCAGAATTCAATTTAGGAGCCAGACCACAACATAGTTCTATTACCCATAAAAATATTGCCTGTTAGATTACTTCAGAAGAATCAGTGGGGTTTTGACAGCGAAACCAAAAGAAGGACGTTTAACTACTGACAGAAAAAAACACGCATCTACATACCTCTGCATGAGGAGACGTAAATGGGCTTCTTGAACAGAAAACGGACATAACGTGTCACTGTTCACCTGCTTCAAGCCAAATACTTTATAAATAATCAAAATATGTTTCTGATTCGAATAACGTACTACCAAAGATGCATGATTGGAAAAACATATTAAAAAACATCAGCATCCTTACGAACAAGTACGAACATTCAGAAAGAGAGAGACACCTTTGACTGAAACCTTATAAAAAAAGCTGAATCTTCTTCTAAATATCAATATAAGCAAATAGTATATGAAATAACCTGGCATAGATTAGAAATTTTTGTCAAGGGTGCAACGAAAGATCAACTGCTTCATAATTATAAATGAAAAGGCTATTCCTATACTTATAGGCATCATAGATACACCAAGTGATTATCATGCATATATTAGTGTTTCAAGTAGCTTACAAAATGAAAAAACATAGCATTTCCGCTAGACTACTCATTGACTTTCAACAATTGAATATACTATTGCATTATAGTTTTAAAAAAGAATAATGGTTAACAAGTAAGCTAGAGACAATTGCATAAGACAACCGACTACTAATGGATCTCTAACTGCTGTTGTTAGGAAGACAATAAACAATGTATATGAAATCAAAGGATAGAACTCCCAGGACCTCATTTGGCAAAGAGAAAATACATTTGGCAGTAAAAGGGCTTCTAATTGGTTCACATTCTACCACACTAAGAAACATTCCTGAAGTATACAAAGACAGAGTACTTACCTTAGTTTATAAAAAGATAGAAACAAAACTAAGAAGATTCCAGCAGAAACCGTGAAATAACAGAGGGATTCGAGTGATAAATTAGAACACCGTGCTAATTTTAACGAACATTTGACGTGCAAGCACCAAACTCTAGAGGGGATGGAAGAACTCACATCGGATTGTAGCCGCATTGCCCTACTGGATGAATTCAGCATTCGTATCTACGTCGCTCCAAGCAGACAAGGTGGAAGATGAAGAACAGGGCACCTCGGGCTGGTTATACCTGGATTTTGAGGCCTCCACTTAAGCCCCTACCAACCTCGATGTACCTACGATGGGCAGATGTACAGGTGGATCTCGCCGCCGCTGGGATGACGGCAGCTCACCTTCCTTGGTTAGGGTTTGGGGAGGGCTCAGCTACACATGGTAGGAGCGCAGGCGCGGACAAGACCAGGGTGGGGAACGGCCCCGCAGGCCACCTTCAACCCGTTCAGGGGCTCGCAGTTGCCGGCGCTGGCTTTCGTCAGGGAGCGAGCGACGGGGAGTTGCGGGAGGAGAGCTGGAGAGCGAGGCGGCAGCAAGCAGCATGTCGCGAATAGAAGGCGAGCGGTCCAAAGGTCCAGGGAAGGGCGAGGTCATCCGTTCTGGGCTGCTCGAAGTTGTAGTCATTACGTACAAGATCTGCACAAAAGCATTGCCCAATTCAGTGGTTGAGACAGTGCGGTGGAGACGTGAGGATGTTGAGTTTGATTCCTGATTTTGAAAATAATTTTTAAATATTTTACTTTTTTGATTTTTCCATAGCACACATAAGCACCTATGACAAGGGATTATGTAAGCTGCCACTATTGATCCCTTCATTTTACTGTGATGGGTTTTTGGGCTTCATGTCATTATTAATACCACTATTTAGGTAGTGAGCACGTTAGTGACACGCTTATTAGTGACGTGTGTTTACTTATGATCACTAGTGATACAATAGTGACACGTTTAAATATGATATCACTAATGTTCATGTCACTAAAATCTATTTTTGTGGTAGTGAAGGGTAGCTACCCATCTAAGGACTGATTTATTATCAACCATCGAATCATAATTAGATGATTAAAATTTAATCATGTTAATTCTTATCAAACGGTGACGTGGTTACATCTCAGTCATCGAATGATGACTTGATGACTAATAAAAGACCACGTGGGGTGGGTTGCTACCCATCCGTTGTAGGAACATGTGTGTTTGTACTGCAACTCATCCTATTCACGTGCTAATATGACTTATCTCTATATTTATTCATTCTCGTGGGGCAGTTCTTCCAAAAGGATGCCGGCATGCAAAGTGATTTAAGCCTTCTTTGGCAGAATCTCACGCGAAGCTGATTCTTAGAGAAGTGATCTCTTGTCTGATTCTATAGAGTGATTCTGTAAAATAAACTAATGGGTTGGGAGCTAAAAAAAGTAGATTCTTTTGATTCTGTGAAGTGATTCTGATTGTAAGAGTATATCATAGTGTAGAGAGACAACAATGGGGCAATGCACCGCATACACACTCAGGTGGGGGTGACCTTCATTATATAATTGAGTAGGTACACTTATATGATAATTACAGGATCCTCAATTAGAGGAGTCAATTACCTATACAAATCATCTAAATATTATGAAAAATATCTTTAACACCCACCCGCAGTCGCAGCAGGAGGAAGACAGATGCACAGACTGGACCTAAAGTCAGTAGAGTGGGAGACCGTAGTCTGACGCTTGGACGACCAGGAGACAAGGTTGTCACCAAGATAGACACAGTAGCCGGAGGTGGAGCACCAGGAGTCCGGACAACCTGCCTAGTCCGCATCCGAGTATGTGGTAAGTGAGGTCGCTGCAGAGGTGCCGATGTGGAGTCCAGCGCCTAGGGTGCCCTTCACGTACCGCAGGATGCGTTTGATCAACGCAAGATGAGGTTCTCACGAATCATGCATGAACAAACAGACCTGCGGTACGGCGTACGCCAAGTCTGGTCGTGTCAGTGTGAGGTGCTATAGAGCACCAGCGAGGCTGCACTACTCAGATGGGTTGGCGACTGGGGAACCCTCGGCGGAGGAGAGCTTGGCATGAGTGTCAACGGGTGTCGCCATGGAGTGACACTCAGCCATGCCCGCCCGCTGAAGAAATTCAACGGCGTATTGTCGTTGAGACGGGAAGAGGCCTTCGTCAGAGCGCGTAATGGAAATACCGAGGAAGAAGTGGAGCGGTTCGAGGTCCATCATGGCAAACTCAGAGTGAAGGCTTCGAGTCAGGCGCTAGAGAAGAGCCTCAGACGAAGCAGTAAGGACGATGTCGTTGTCGTAGAGGAGCATGTATGCCAGACCGTCTCCATCTTTGAGCACAAAGAGAGACGTGTCTGACGGCAAGGCGACAAAGCCCAGACGACTGATATAAGTCGCAAATCGCTGGTACCAAGCACGTGGCGCCTGCTTGAGGCCGTAGAGTGACTTCCGAAGAAGGCACACATGATCCGGGGCCGAGGGATCGACGAAGCCTAGAGGCTGCTAACAATAGACAACCTCATTAAGATTACTGTGGAGGAATGCATTCTTGACGTCCAGCTGGTGGATCGGCCACGAGCGAGAGGTGGCAAGGCTCGTGGCGAGGCTCAGGACGACACGAATAGTCGACGATTTGACAACCAGGCTAAACGTCTCATCTAAGTCAATGCCGTGCTGCTACGAGAATCCGCGGACCCCCCATCGCGCCTTGTAACGGGCAAGCGTGCCGTCGAAGTGGAATTTGTGCTTGTAAATCCACTTGCCTGTCACAACATTGGCACCGAGGGGTCATGGAACAAGCTGCCATGTGTCATTGGCAGCGAGGGCGGAGTACTCGTCAATCATCGCTGCGCACCAATTAGGATCGGCCAAGGCGCTGTGATAGTTGACAGGGAGTAGCGAGACGGTTTGTTGATGTAGAACGGATGCCTGATGTTGGACTGACAGGTTCAGCTTCTCGATGGGCTTCGCGATGCCAGCCCGTGCACGAGTGGCCATGGTGTGAGGGCCTGGTGCGGAACGGGCCTCATTTGCCAGAAGTAGAGGACGTCTGGCACGAGGGGCGCGCTCAATGCCAGCGACATATGGCGTAGGGGCAGCAGTACCACACCACGCCCTAGCGGCTGGCGCCTCCTCGGCAGGCACCCGCCCAGAGTCCACAGCACGAGCCTAGGGGGCAGGCATCGGCTCGACATCGGCAGAGGATGGAGCAGGCGCAGCCTGCTTGTGCTCGACGTCCACATGGGACGAAGACGATGCATGGCTAAGTCGTGGCTGCTCGACGTGCGTAGAGAACGGAGCTGCCACGTGAGGTCTTTGTATAGCTGCAGCAGATGTTAGTAATAGAGGCTCCTCATCCACAAGGAAATCAAGATCACTGACAGGGGGTGTAGTAGATTGTGAAGCAAAAGGAAAAGCAGTCTCGTCAAAATGACGCAAAATGATAATGCGCTTAGTGGTGAGGTCGAGACAGCGATATCCTTTATGGGAGGTGGGGTAGCCTAGAAAGACACAAGCGGCGGAGCGTGGTGCTAATTTATTTGCTGCAGTTGCTGAGAGGTTGGGATAACACAAGCAGCCAAAAACTCAAAGATGATTGTACGAGGGGTGCTTGCCATATAGCAATTCGTAAGGAATGGAATTGCGTATGGTGGAGCATGGACGGCGGTTAATGACGTGCGTGGCAGTGGATAGGGCCTCGGCCTAGAAATGCGGTGGCATGTGCGCGTGGAGCAAGAGGATGCGCACGGCATTATTAATGGTGCGTATGGAACGCTCAGCTTTGCCGTTTTGTGGCGACGTATACGGGCAGGAGAGGCGAAGGGTGATGCCATGCGCGGAAAGAAACTGACTGAGTGCATTATTGACAAACTGGGTGTCGTTGTCTACCTGCAGTGCTTTCAATGAGGCGCCGAATTGGGTGCGAATGTAGTTTATGAAGGTGGTAATGTGGAAGTAAACATCAGATTTTTTTTGTAAGAGGAAAGGTCCAAATGAAATGAGAGAAATCATCAATCGAAACAAGATAATAAGTATAACCTGAAGTACCAGCCACAAGTGATGTCCATACATCGCAATGCACTAAATCAAATGGGGCAGCTGATTGAGAGGTGTTGGTGTTAGTTACCGCCGACTAGTAAATTTATCGTCGGATGCGCGTTTTAAGGTTTCGATGGTTCGCGAGAGGACATAAGGATTTATACTGGTTCAGGCAACGATGCCCTACGTCCAGTTTAGTACTGCTCGTGTTACTCGCGACGGATTTGTAGTAGGGTTTACAAATGAGCGAGAGAGGGAGAGTTTCCCAAGTCTCTGGATGGAAGAGGAGGAATGCGCCAAGTGCTTGTGTACTCCTTTGTTAATTCGTTGGATGGATGTGTTGTGTCTTGTGGATCGTGTTACCGATCTTGGATCGTCGGGTCCCTCCTCCTGTGTCCTGGCCTCCTCCTCCTTTTATACCGTAAAGAAGTGAGGCCCGGGTTCATGTTGCAGGTCGTGGCCGTACGTCCAAGTTAGGTTACGCCACGGCCCTGTCCAAGAGAGCGCGCAGGGGGAAATCCCTGGGGCGCCCATGGAGTGTAGCAGATCCAGGGCCCCATGGGAGGCGCGCCCTATGGTGGATGCCAGGAGCCGCTGCCGCCACCGCCGGGGGGGGGGGGGGGGGGGCAGACCGAGCGGCCAGCGCTACCACCACCTCTATTCTTCCCGCGGCGATTGCGGCATCGAAATCGGGTTCGTTCGCCAGGGCGATGACCTCCTCGCTGGTGGAGCCGAGGAGCCTGCTATGGAGGGCATGGTCGGCGAGCGCCCAGGCAGGGTCTTCGGGGCGCGCAAGGGAGGACACGTCGAGATGCGGCAGCAAACCGTGCTTGCCGCATAACGCCCGGAAGAACGAGGACCAGCAGGAAAAGTTGGGAACCCGCAGCTCCAAGGTCACGCGGACATGGTTTTTGACTACCATGGAGCAGAAGGGGCTCAAGACGGTGGACACAGAGGAGGTAGAAGCCGAGGAGGAGGAAGATGAGGTGGTGGACGAGTTGGTGGAGCTGCTGGAGCTCATGGCGGCTGGGTTGGGGCGGTGACACCCTAGGGTTAGGCATCGAAAGTTGTGGGGTCCAAGAAGTAGAGAGACAACAATAGGGGCAATGCACCGCACACACACGCTCAGGTGCGGGTGGCCTTTATTATATAATTGAGTAGGTATAATATATGATAATTATAGAATCCTTAATTAAAGAAGTCAATTACCTATACAAATCATCTGAATATTATGACAAATATCTCCAACACACAGAGAACCACATCTATAAAAAGAATTATTTTTTATTCTGAATCACTTAAGACAAGCTCCGTGAAAAGAGATCTTAGTTTTTCTGCAGGAACAAAATACAGTGGGCCACATTTTTTCTTATAAAAGCCTTAGTAAATTTTTTTTTTAAGGAATACATGCACATTGCTTTTGGCTCAGTAGATAAAGAGAACACAGTGCCACAGTGGTACCACAGCAGGAGAGACCTATAGGATGGTCCGTGGCTTGTAGTGGAGGAGAGGGAGACAGAAAGGAGTTGAGGTGAGGGCAGCAGCAAGCTACAGCACACAGCAGGCGAGACGAGCTGTGGGCGCACTGCAGCAGCATTGAGTTGTCTGTCACAGCGCGGCGCCGGCCAGTGCTCATCGATGCTACTACTACTACTGTAGTACTGAGACGAGAGGATCTTCCATGTCACGCACCGTTGTGGCCATCGTGCGAGTACTTGAGTAGCCGGCACCTCCTCGTTCTCGTTCTCGTTCTCGGAAGAAACGAATTTTTTTTTAGGGAGAGAGAGATAGAGCAGCACGTGCAGAACAAACTAGCCGAACAGTGAAACACACTTACACATTACAGTATATACTAGTACTACAGTATGTAGTACATGGAGTATACGAAATATGGCTGATGCTAGTAGTAGACAGTGGGTCACCATACAACGTGCATTCTTAATTTGCTTGAATTGTAAAGGCTGGGGCTAAAGAGGCCCAGTCCTCAAGCACGGTTGGTCCTGCTATAATAAGGTCATGTACAGTGCAGCCACTTAATTGGGTGCTTAGCGAAAGTTATTGTATTTTAGTGCCGATGTGAAACTTTAGTCGGGCGCCTCTGCTGGCTGCACTGCTTGATCAAACACTCGATGCCTTTAGCTTTTTAAGTCTCAAACTGAACGGTTTAAGCACTCATAAATTTAAAAAAAAGTGGCTATTCTTCCATTGTAGGTTTTGGCTTTTAGTTTGAAGCTCTTATATAAGCATCTACTTAAGCATCCTGGGATTGTACATGGCCTAAGAAGCCGCCCATCGCAAACCACCCATTTAGTCTAAACGTTTGTTTCATGTAGGTTTGTCAAAGTAAAGCTTTGCCGTACACAAAGCCTAGCGTGGCCTACGTCGGTTGTAGGCGGCCCAATAAGTAAGAAGAGATAAGGTGAGGAGGCGATGCGCGGCCGAAGATATATGGACGTTGTAAAAGAAAAAAAAGAATATGGATCCTGTTCTCTTCCGCCTCTGTCAACGCGTGCCTACTCCACACACCCTCGCGTCCCGCGCCGTGCCGAATAGGGCCGCTGGTGGGCCGCTTCACTGTGATTGTTTTGCTCGTGCAGCCACGTGCACAACAGGCCGTTACTAGATCAAGAGCTTTACTGTTCTACAGAATATGTCATTCTCCCGATAAACAAAAAACAAAATTGCTAAACGTTGTTTAGCTAAAAATTGAATCTGTTTCAGTCAATTTTTTTTCTTTCATTTTCATGGGCCTGCTATCTTAGTGGGTTACTTTTTTTTTTTCTTTGACAGGCCTTTTCATGTTTCCTGCATTGCACTAGGTGGAAAACATGTGACATTCGGGCCCCCGTCTGCTTGATGCACAATATTCCAACTACCTCCAAGGCATGTCTACAGGGCACTTTGAATTTTCTCTTTTTTTTGCGAAGATTTTGAATTTTCTTTTTAATCTATTAATTCAAGGTAAGTGCATTATTTCTCTTCAAAGTCACTTTCAATTTGACTATTTTCTTGTTTACATATAATATTTGTTTTCAAAAATTAAAGAAACATAACAGTTATCATGACATGTTTGGTTGTTAACTTTTCTTTTGAGTGTACTTGCCACCTTTTGCTCTTACGCTATGTGGATTTCATAACCCATTCATTATAGTTGTCACCATTATGTTCCATTTCTAGTCAACTGATTCCTGTCAAGGATACTTGGAAGATCGATTTACTTAGCTTTTATCCACAATCTGACATTTAGTAAATAATAAATACTAATTGAGTTTATGTGTTTGTTGTGTTCTAATATTACTTCATGTTTGTAATAAAGATATATTATTTATTGTTATGGCCACAATAATATGTAATGCAATAATTGTTGTTAGCACTTTTCTTAAAACAAAAAAAATATGTCATTCTCATCCAACCACCCCTGTGAGCGTGAATGGGCCCAATGAGTGCATGCCGGGCGGAGTAAGCGCAGGCCGACCGCATTCCAGCATTCCATATGAGCACACGTGTTATTCTAAGATTGGTGGGGAGTACTTTCAATTTCATCCAAAACTTCAAATCAACTTTTCTTCCGAACCATAGCTATGTTTTTAAATCATTTGAACTATCATACTGTTAAAGTAATTAATGAAATAAAATGACGTCCCACATAAATATATTTTTAAAAATATTTTGAATTTATCTTTTTTTAATTACACGTATAAGCCAAATATTCTAATAGACTTTCTTATTCTAGCAATGGAAGTAATTGTTCCTATAGTTAAAGAATCACATAGCCAAAAAGTAATTATTCTAATAGTGTAAAAAAATTAGCTTGTGTCCACAAGTGCTTAAAAATGATCTCAAATAGAAGTGATGGTTCCAACAAACGTAAGAATGTTTTAAGCTATGAAGAATGTTCCAAGACACTAATAATGTTCTGCAAGCACAAGCGATTGTTTCTAGAATAGTAAACTGTTCAACGATTGCTTCAAAGCGTAAAAGATTGTTCCTACCACAAATGTTTTTGGGACAGAAGCAATTGTTCCAACAAATACTAAAAATATTTTAAGACATAAAATGGCGTTTGGCAGCGATCCTAATTATTCTCACGATTAAATCAGAAGTGATTCGCACTATCGAACACACCCTAAATGTGGAACACCACTGATGGTATCTCAAGGAATTGCTAATAATGCTGGTGTGCAGGAACCTTGTGTTGGCCAGATCAAAGTGTAATGTGATTAGTGGTACTTGTATAGTTTTGTAGTAGAACCTAGTGCTGAGCAAGTTACCGAAGTCTCAAATGTGAATAAGCAGGATTGTTATAGTGAATTCTGAGCATTATATATTTAGTGATATTTTTGGTTGTGTATTTCATTCGTATTTAACGATGCATGGTACTCCCTCCGTTTCTTTTTACTTGTCGCTGTTGTTTACCAAAAACTTTGACCGCACGTCTTATTTATAAAATTAGTTCAAATGTATAAAATTAAAATTAAGATTCAAAATCCTTTAGTAATAAATTAAATTCTAACAAAATATTTGATATATCATATGTTTTTTTAATAAGACGAATGGTCAAAATTATTGGTCAAAATTAACAGCGACAGACAAAAAAGAATGGAGGCAGTAACTAATTGCTTCAATAGATGTCAGGATAAAGAATTTTTTTTTGAAGAAATATGTTTTAGGCCATGCCAAATAATTAGGAGGGAAATACGATCCTTTTACAACATAGTACGTACAGATAGTATACATGCAGTTTCTCCAGCGCGTATGTATATTTTTTATATGTAGCAGAACGAAGACGACCTCGCTCGCTCGCTTGATACTTATAGATGAATGACGTTATTAAAAATAATTATTACATGACGGGGTAGGCGAGGTCGAGCGCGAGGCCGCACATCCCTCCGCCTCGGCGTCCGACGTCGCGTCGCATCCTGAGGTACCCGCGCTCGCCCCAGCCCGACCCCCACGAGTTCTTGACGATCCAGTACTTGAGCCCCGTGGACGCGTCGGCGCCGTAGCCCACGACGGCGACGGCGTGGTTCATCCTGGTCCCGCACTGGCCCGAGTACACGCCGCCGCTGTAGTACTGCAGGTCCCCGCCCATCTCGATGGCGGCGGCCACGGGCTGCTGCGCGACGGCGCGCTGCAGCCCGGCCTCGCCCGCGGGCACCTGCACGTAGTCCCTGATCCGGGCCGCGTAGCTCGCCGCCTTGGACCGGCTGCAGTAGTTCCGGCGGGCCTGGTACGGGTAGTTGGCGTCCGTCGTCAGCCCGCCGTTCTCGATCACCCAACGGTACCCGTTCACGAAGTAGCCCAGGTTGCAGCCGCCGTCGTACGGGTCGCAGTCGATCAGCTCTTGCTCCGAGAGGGAGACGAGGCGCCCGGTCTTGATCTTGTTCAGGCTCTCGATCGTCGCCGTCGTCACGAAAGCCCAGCAGCTCGCTGCATGTACATGCATTTATATATACACATAGATGGAGCTCAGCTGATGAATAATAATGCCAGCGCACGGACAACACGTTCTCGTGGTCAGAAAAAACAAAAGAAAAAAAAAAGGAACGATATCGAAACACGTACAGCACGATGGGCCCTGGTTCTTGATCGGCGTCACGGCGCCCTGAGCCCGCCAGTCGACGCTGGTCGGCGCGTCCACATCATCATCAGAGAACAGGGAGGCGTTGGCAGCGGCCTTCTTGGCCCCGCCGGCGTTACGCACCATCCCTTTCATGGTGTACATGTCCAGGAACTCCTCCTGGGTCAGGTCGGTGAACTGGTTCTCGCCGAGCTGGTACGTCAGGTTGCCCGCCCTGTTGCTCTCCTCGATGTGCGCCACGTTCCGACGGTACACCTCGAACCGCCTCTGCTTCTCCTCGGCGGTTGCGTAGGAGCGGTTGTAAGCCGCCTGCCACCGGAGGAACCGGTCCATCATCAGCTTGTCGCCACCGTTCTCCGTCCCCTCTGCTGCCACCGCCGGTGAGGCGCCGGCGGCCAACATGATGAAGCAGCACGAGAGCAGGACGAGGGGGGCGATGATGGCTCCCCGGAGGAAAGCCATATGGAAGCGTAAGAACGTACTATACGTGTTCGATTCCTTTAGCTACGACTAGCTAGTATTCTCTGCTTTGCTTGAATATATACTGTGCTGTAGCTTATCGAATGTGATCACGCCGTTGGATGGAGTATTTATTCAAGGCGCGAAACAGCATGTCTTTAGCTGCTGTCGAGTCAAGTGGAGGGTGTCCAGCGACGCACGCAGGGCGCGCCCGCCGGGTACGTGTAGTTTCAATAAGCATCGTAACGAGCTACATCTCCTCCTGAGCCTCTGTTGCAGTGCTAAATATGTGTGCTCTGGAACATACTGTCGTATGATCGAACGGGGGTTTGTTAGGTTTCTCTGGCTCTGGCATGCACGCTACTAAATAAGAATTGAAACCAACTATTATATACTGCTCACAATATTACATACCATCTGCTGTTTCTGTGTCCGGCCGAATCTCCACCGATCTTCAGAGTTGAGATCGTCTGTCTCCGTATTGCTTTTTACTGAAACAAGCAGCTCATGGTGCAGCGCAAACACAGGGAGCTATAGATAGATATGTATTGATGGCCAAAAGAGAGTGCCTAATTTATCGCAAAAAAAAGTTGTCTAATTAATCATATCGTAGCACTTTAAGATATTTTCAAATACATCGTGAAAAGGTGTTCGCTAATATCACAACATACTAATTCGAGATGTTGTCAAAAACATGTGATTTAGGATCTACATGTCTATTAAGATCGAAGGTTGAAACAAAAAGGATGATGTGACTTCGTGTAGATTCAAGCAGTTATTAGTGAGGACTA
Source organism: Oropetium thomaeum (assembly GCA_001182835.1). Taxonomy (NCBI): domain Eukaryota; kingdom Viridiplantae; phylum Streptophyta; class Magnoliopsida; order Poales; family Poaceae; genus Oropetium; species Oropetium thomaeum. The sequence continues at coordinate 1,002,240 of LFJQ01000020.1, read as the reverse complement.
GTGTTGGGGCACTAGACTGGACGAATGAGCAGAGGCCCATAGTACGTTTGTGAGGTGTGACGGCGAATACGGGACAACAACCGATCAGCATCAGTGGATGGAGAACAGAGATGTTGAAAAATTTTGGGCTTGGCGCCTTACAAGGAGCCTCTGGACCTCTTTGTTTCTTCATCGTACTCATGTGTACTTCTTTATTTCTCGAAATATCCAAAAACATATTGTTCTGATGTATATTAATAAGAAGGAGGTGCATCATATAAAAAAAAACGAGGCTAAACCGTACAAATCAAAAGTAAGGATCTAACTAGAACAGCATGCCCCTATAACAGCTCGATCAAACCCAAGTTGCATAGGGCAAGAACAACACCTCCATCTATGGATCGGAGCCTATTGCATGTCATCTTTGCCGAGCTTACCTAACAAGAAACTTTGACTTCAGCACAACAACCTCAGCACATACTTCAACATCATCACAGCCCAATTCCTTCCAAGAGCCCGTTCAAATGTCATTGTTGCGAAGCTCGTCGTACATCACCACGCAGACTTCGATTATTTTATCACTAGGCACCTGCCTCTTCCATTTCTCTTTGCGAGGCCGTCGCCATGGTATTTTTCATGAGACCTTCTCATCTTCCTCGACGGCCTGCCGCATCAAGCAGGGATCAGAACAAGTGTATTTGACACCTTGTTGAGGAGTTTTGTACAAATCCCCTGCTTTGCAATCACGGATTTTGAGAAGATACGATTTAGTCGTTCATGTCTGTTATATGCATTTGCATTTATTTGTTTTGTTCCTGTATCTCCACCTCTGTAAGATGTTAGCACAAATCAGATTCTACCTCTACCTCTAACATGCCTCACATTAATCTTTCATCAGCCATACCTTTTTTTTAATTTATATTTTCAATTCCTGCAGCAATGCGGGGAAGGATCTAGTTTCATTTGTAAATGAGGAATTATACTGATCCACGATCGGTTGCTCAGTTTGACCAACTTATTTTGTCATCTCCATGATTGGCGTCTGTGACTTTTATGTTGTAATTGTGATGCAATATGTGGGTTGTAATTGTGATGCAATATGTGGGTTAAATATCATAACATATTTGTATGAATAGTTTGTAAAAGGTGCAAATTTCATTTGTAATAGTTGAGCTCACAGATGACCCACAAATAATTGCAAAACTTACATCCGAAGGCACCGTTTTTCCGTTTTCACGTTGTAACGCATCTGAGCCAAAGTGCGGCCACGATTGTGATGACTGAAAATGTGGAGACCGTAGATCAATGAGACTTGCCTTCGTGGGAAGGCAACAGTGGGATTTTCACTCTCATAGTTTTACAGACTTGTACAACAACTCTGCAAAACTCATATGCTTTCTATAAAAGCATGGAAAAACCTTTATCTTAAAAAGTAGTATTATCTTGTAATGTAGTACCACCTCTACATTAAAATTGTTGTGATTGTTTTCTGACCGAAGTTAGCAGGGGAGTCCCCTACTTATTTTTTTCCATTATAGTGAAAATATATGTACATGTTACAATACCGGAAGCCCAAAGTTCAGGCCCTAAGAAAATCAAAGGACATTACAATAAAAGAATCTAGCAAAGATTTTACAACTAGTTTTGCTCGAAGAGCAGCCAATTCTAGTTCATTTTTAAGTCACAGCCTCCAGGGCTGATGTGAGCTTTGCTTCCCATCAAAGATGATGCTATTGCGATGACACCAAGTCGCCCAGCATATCCAAGGATCAGTGCCTCTGAAAATTGTTGTGATTGTTGGCTTTTAATTTCGATTTTGACCATTGATATTATTATTAGGAATATAATGATAAATAATATATACTTTATTATTAAAGGTATTTGAAGAACAATTTATGACCCTATATATTTGAAGAAACTATTTGAGTAAGAATAAGTCAATGGTGATAACAATTGACATACGGAGGGAGCAATAATGTTAAATTTTAGTTAAAAGGTATTACATAGTAATATTGTAATAACTGATATTTTTCATCATCATAACATAAATGATCAATACATGATATTCAAAGATTTACATTTTCTGAACATGTCCGGTGACATTAATCCCATGTGGAATGCATTTGATTTCGCTATGTTTTCAACATAAATATATATACTTCCTCCACGCACAAAGTTGTGGTGGTGCGCGCAAGAAATGGAGCTACAGTAGTATCACATGACCGGATACGCCATGTCGACGGCAATGCCGCACGTGCCCCCGCTCCCGACCTCACGGCGCAGCCGCACGTATCCCTTCTCTCCCCAGCCGGTGCCCCACGAGTTCTTGACGATCCAGTACTTGATCCCCGAGGACGCGTCGGCGCCGTAGCCGACGACGGTGACCCCGTGGTTCTCCGTCGCGCCGCACTGGCCCGCGAACACGCCCCCGGCGTAGAACTGCAGGTCGCCGCCCATCTGGATGCCGGCCGCCACGGGCTGCTGCGCTACGGCGCGCAGCAGCGCGGCCTCGCCGGACGGCACCCGCACGTAGTTGGAGATGGAAGCGACGAGGCTCGCGGCCCTGCAGTAGCCCCGGACGCCGCGGTACGGGTAGTTCGCCGCCGTGGCGATTCCGCCGTTCTCGATCACCCACCGGTACCCGTTGGTGAAGTGGCCGCGGTTGCAGCCGCCGTCGTACGGGTCGCAGTCGATGAGCTCCTGCTCCGAGAGGGAGAAGAGGCGACCGGTTTTGATCTTGTTCAGGCTCTCAATCGTCGCCGCCGTCACGAACGCCCAGCAACTGGCTGCATATATATGTACATATACATAAAAATAAAACCAAAATTTGATTGATCGTTTTGCTATTTGCTAGTACGATAACAAAAGTCGCAACCGAGAGCTGAGTGACGTCGAAAGAATGGAAAACATTAATTATATGTACCGCACTGGCCCTGGGTCTTGATCGGCGTCACGGCGCCTTGCGATCTCCAGTCGACGCTGGTCGGAGCGTCCACGGCGACGCCCTCGTCGTCAGAGAACAGCGAGGCGTTGGTGGCGGCCAAGTTCGCCTCCCTGTTCGTCGCCGTCATCCCTTTCATCGTGTACCTGTCAAGGAACTCCTGCTGGGTGAGGTCTGTGAACTGGTTCTCGCCGAACCGGTACGTCAGGTTGCCCGCCCGGTTGCTCTCCTCGATGTACGCCACGTTCCGGCGGTACACCTCGAACCGCCGACGCCTCTCCTCCGCGGTCGGGTAGGAGCGGTTGTACGCCGCCTGCCACAGCAGGAACCGGTCCATCATCAGCTTGTCGCCATTCTCGGTGCCTGCTGGCGGAGAGGCGCCGGCCAACATGATGAGACAGCAGCACGAGAACACGGTTAGTGCAAGCACCGGCGGCGACGGCATGGCTCCACTGGAGAGAGCCATGTTTTCTGCTTGCTGGGAGGGAACTTGCTTGTGTTTATATTCCCGTGAGATGTAGCTTGTGGAGCTCGGCCGCGTCGTTGCGTTGGAGTATTCGGCGGCGAACCAAACCAAAGCACGCCGGAGGTATGTGGCGTGGCGATGCTTTTGGGAATGGTAACGGGCTTCTTTTTCTCTCTCGCGACATTGTTGTAGTGTTCAGTACGTAGTGCACTGCTTTTTTGCACCAGAATTAGAGCTTCTTTCGTTAGCGTGTACACACTGATTATAAAATCGGTTATACTACAGTGTATTACGTTTTTTTATCGCTGATTCTTTTTAGTATAAATTTGTATTAGAAATAGTCAACAATTAAAAAGCAGAGATAGTACCTATCAAGGCATGCAAGATAGTTAGAGAATACTCCTATGTTTTTTTTAGTCGTTAAGATAAAGAAATTGAAGTACTACAAATCTTGTCTTAACCAAAAATAACTACAAGAAAAAAAATCAGTGAAGTGATTTATTGTATATGAGTTTGCAGTTTCGTTACGTGCGCTTATCCACATATCAATATGGATACATTTATATTACAATATTAAGAAAATTATAAATTTAGCGTTTAAAATTAATTCATTTGATCAGATCTAACTATTAAAAATAAAAAAGTACCTACTAAAAGGTATTTTAAGTAGTTGATTGATATCAAAATTTATGGGTTCGGTATTAATTTTTTAATACCAATAGTTGAGATTAATTCAAATCATGAGGTACCTAGGAGTATCTTCCAAACACCGTAACGAAACTCTATACTAATTCGCATATCATAAATACTGATATGTTTTATATATTACAATGTACTAGAGGTCTACGTACAAACATATCCGGCTGTGTGTCATCTATAGATACATGAATTTTTATTTTATATTTATGTTCGTGAACCTATCCGTGTATGTCATTTAAGTCCTCAAGCTGTTTTCATGCGGTTTTAGTTCTATAAACTTTCTATAAGACGTGCATATTATATATCTAATACATCTTCGTCGACACAAGGCGTGCATCAAGAGGCCTCCGATTTCTTCCGCATTATAGGTGAACGCCCTATATGGTGTGGTAGCCATTGCGGAGCGTAGAACAACCCTTGGTGATTGTTCTGCTGGTGACCTCACCTCACTTCACAAACAGAAAACGAAGAGGTGGCATTAACTTCTATTTCTCTTTCTCCAGTACATCTACGTTACCCCATTTGTTTATAGGGTATTGGATCAATACCATAGGTTCCATATCTTTCCGTCATTTTGTGCCTTGCACGCGTCCCCTGGCTGCAACAGTTCTCATTATGTCTGAGGAGTGATTTCTCTCCGCTCCTTGATGTACTCCACCACTATCAAAATAGTAATTAACAATACATAGTACTATTGTTTACTGACACGACCCGCCCAGAAAACCTCGTCTCGGGACGGATCCAGTCAGTCGTTAAGCCAGAATCCTGTTGGGCAACGCTCGGCGAAGCGAGCGTACACACGATACAACACAGACAGAAATAAACAGCAATAATTTACAAGGAGAGGAGATTTTTAATACAACATTACTCCATAAACTTAAAGTTAGGTCTTACAGTGATTTAGAGTACGCAGAAGTTTTGAAACAAAAACAGCGGAAGACTTGAACGATTACAAACTCCGACACTCGGACTTAAGCAAAAGCACGCGCCGTGTCCAAGGACGTCATGCTACTAGCCACTTCAACAATTCACTGCGGCGACTCGCACAACTCCCACTGGAGGTTCCCGAACTCGGGGAGAGGCTCCTCCCAATGGAAGCTACCTGCTTGGTCCTGCATGACGGCGCCTGAAAACCACAAAGCGCTAACGCGTGAGCTTCTAAGAAGCTCAGCAAGACTTACCCGTCAACGCGGCTGACTACAGCCGACTTCTAGACATGCTGGCTGACTCGGGTGGGTTTACTTGCAAAAGGACTCGCAAGCCTATACTACTCTTGTCAAATTTTAGCACAGGTTAAGTGATTAGAAAAAATAAATTTAATTAGCATTGAGCTAAGCAGACATAACAGAAGTAACAACAGCATTAGTAATAATCATAATTCATTCTCATTTTGTCTCAACCTATTTACTAAAATATGGTGCGTTTCACGAGCATGCTCACTAACTGGGAGCGACAGCGGTTCGAAACGATTTTATACCCTGCAGGGGGAAACCTGACCGTACGACACGTGCGTGTCCCAGACTCGCACATGACAACCGTTCACACCAGCTCCTGCAACGTTAATTCCTTCCTACGCCTGCCTTAGCAGCGCTGCATTCCACCAGACAACACGTCCCAGACGGTTTCTATGGAGTTCCCACGCTGCCCACCTCAGGTCTCCTCCTAGTCAGACACCGTAGGGCAGGTTCGACGTTGCAATCACTAGGCTACGTAGGTTTACTGGGGCCCATAACACCCAGCATATGACCAGTACATTCAACACTCGATCAGTCTCGGACCACACGGATCAGACAAGTCTACGGTCACCCTGGACCCGGTCCAGTCGCCGACCTACTTTGTATCCTGTCTGATCCTCAAACTTTTATCTTTCTTACTTATTCACATTCGTGTGGCCCATCTCATGAAATAGTTTCATTCAACAACCTATCCTTTCGCGAGCAGCGTCCACTCTGCTCGACTTCTACCGGCAATACCTACTAAGCATAGCAGACTAAGGGGTATCGATACCAGCTACCGATAGGGTTTCCTATGGGAAACAAATGCAGCTATGATTTCAATCAACTCCTAGCACTTAATGCACAAACAAGACACACTTGGTTATAAAAGAAAAATTTTAAACATCGGTTGTGCACCGGGGCTTGCCTGGTTCTTCGGAGTCGTTGCAGACTTCTTCTGCGGGGGTCGAGCCAACTGGATCTGTAGCTACTTCGCGCTCTTCAGAATCTACATGATGCAGTAGGATTATGATAAGTTCCATGAAAAAGAAACTTATTGTTATTATCAATAGTAATCTAGGGTTTAGATTGGCTACGCCTAGAATTAAGGTTAACCCTAATTACTCGACGCCGTCGATTAAATTAAATCCTTAATCTGTGAATGATGTTTAAAGAAATCTATTCAACTCTCGTGAGGTGACTCTTAGTTGGCATGTTCAATAACTTCAACTTTAGTTAAGTTAATTCGACACTTTTCATCGGTTAAACATTATTTAATTCCTTCGGCTATTAAACTAGGGTTAAAATGAAAATTTTAATTCTTCCTCAAGATTATTTTTAGTTGGTAGCACTCCCTGAAGTAAGCATTTTGGGCTTTGGGTGGGGCCTAGATGAATTTTCTATATTTTATAAAAATTCATCAAAGTTCCTATTTTTAAATCTTATAAAATCAGAAAGCACTAGTAAACCTTAGAATAAAATTATAAAATTTTATGTGGGCATTCCTGGGCATCAGATCTAAAACTGTGCTTTTGGGTCTAACCTTATAAATGACTTTACAATGTACTTTAGGAAATGGTATTTTAACTAGGCAGATTGAAGTATTTTAAAAGGGTTAGATGCCATTTCTTGGTCCTAAATTCTTCACAAAATTCCAGGAGGTGTGTATGGCCATGGTGTATTTGTAGATCGAAGATTAGCCCTAGCATTGCTCTACAATACAACTTAAAATTCAAAAAACAGAATAGAGTGTTCTAATTAATTTTGCAAATTTTTGTACAATTTCTAAAAAGTGTTTTAACAGAAAATTAGTCCTTTTAGTTAGTTTTCTAACAAATTTAGTTTTGTTAATTTTGGAGTTTTCTATGAATTTCTATAGATTTTACAAAATAGAGCAATAATCTAGAAAATAAAAAGAAAAAGAAAAAAATAGGGGAGGTTGCGCCGGCGAGCTCCGGCGAGCCATTGCCGGCGGTGGGGTGGTCGCCGACGGTCCAACCTCAGCTTTCCACGATCCACTCGACACGACGAAGCTCGGCAACATGCTATTTATCGAGGTTTTGGCCGGGAAGGTGGTGCTCACCGTGGGGGGGTCTCGGGGCGGTGGCGGTGAGCAAAATTCCGGCGATGGGGGCTTGAATCCCGAGGATGGAGGGTGCTCTGAGCTACACGGGAGGGAGAGAAAGAGGTTAGGCGAGGGAATTTGGGCGGAGAATGGCCGGGAGTGGGTTTTCACCGTGGAGGCTGCGGCTCGGCTATGGCGGGCGGCGGGCGGGGCAGAGGAGAGGGTGCTTGCGCGCGGGGGGGGGGGGGGGGGGGGGAAGAAGAAATGGTGAGGGAGGGGGAGCTGGGGAGGGGGCACACCCATTTAAAGGAAAATCGGGGTAGGGGAGTAGGGGAGCCGATAGGGGCATGGTCGGCGCGCGGCGGCGCAGTGGCCGGTCGGGCGGCGCGGCTCGGGCAGAGGAAAAAGGTGAGGGAAGGAGTGAGGGAGAGAGCGAGCTAGAGAGAGGAGGGAGAGAGGAGTAGAGAGAGAGAGAGGGAGCGGGGTGGAATGTATGCGACGTGGGGGTGGAGGCTCTGTCAGGCGGCGCGGTGCCCCGCCGCCCGTCGCTCTGTTGGGCGGGCAGCGGGCACTGGAGCCCGCCCGACAACAGCGATTTTCATTTTTTTTTAATTAAGCTGGACTGCAATTCGATTAAAAGATACACTTCCCGAGCTCAAACATTTTTGAAAAGTTTTGTGTAGGCTTAGGAATTTATTTGGAGCACTTTTCATTTAAGGTTCAAGTTATGATTTGGTCTCTAAAAATTCTTAAATTTCTTAGTTGATTATGGCTTGTGTGAATTTTTAAAAGGTCTAAATCCTTTCCAAAAATCTTGAATAATTTCCTAAAATTCTATTTCGAAGTGTACTTAATTGTTATGTAAGAATATGGCTAGGGTTCTATGGAAATTTTGATGGTCAAGAGTTAGGGTTTGGATTCCTTCTTGTTAGCGAGATTTCGACACTGTTAGTTGAGATTTCTCCGGACTTTACTAAAATGCTCTGTTGTTTGTCAAACTTTTCATAGTGTCCCTTTAAAGCATTTTAAACAATATTACTTTTTATTTCCAAGATTGAATCTGCTTTAAAGTGAGTGAAATTATGGATTAGGGTTTACAGTTGTCGATTTTGCCCTGGTGACACCTGGGGTGTCACATTTACTCTCTCTGTTTTAAAATAGAATTCGTTTTAGACAAGGTTTTGGTCAAATATTAGGAATATAAAAATCATATTAATAGATTTGTCTTGAAATGTACTTTAAGAAAAATATACATGCATTACTTTTGTATAAATATTTTCGTAGAATATAAGTACTACGTCGAGTATAAATCAAAGTTATGTTTGAAGATCGTGTCCTTGTCCTGAACGAACTCTATTTTAAAATAGAGGAAGTATTGTTTAAGGCTATAATTGATAAGCATAATGAGCAATCAGGTCCGCAATCAATTAATTGTTTTCTATTTCTTTTTCTGTCTGCTCAAAGATAACTGACTAATTTCAGTATCCGCATCAAAACATTACTCCTCTGTTTGTAATTTCTTATCGTTTTGACCGTACGATTTGAACTGTGGCCAGCACAAAATATTTGTCTGACACCACAACAAATCAGGAACTAAGGAGTATTTTTTTTAAAGATAAAGCATGTCATTTACTAATCATCATCGCTCAGTTCTAATGCTCCAACATGCAGCCGTTTGTCTCGTTACTCCATCCAGTCCAATTAGTGCCCACTATTCCAAATAAGGCCTTGTTCGGTTGTTTCATATTAATTCCAAGCCTGATTTCGTATAAGATATGGATCTAGTGAATCCATGTGGTTAAACTCATACCAGACCATCACTCATTCCACGTCATGAATCGAACCATTGCATGAACAAATGCATTCGGCAGAACTGGATTCTAAAGGGCAACAAAGACAAGGATAAATAAATAATCAGTGCTTTCTTTCTTTACAAAGGGCAACAAAACAGAGTTCAACTTCATAAAAAGTACAGACAACCCGACGGGCGCAAGGACGATGACGACCGACGCCACTCCGCCGACCCTCGCCGAAAGTCATCCCCCCATACAGATGGGACATTCCGGATTGACGGACACTCCCCATGCCGCCGGACCAGAAGGACGCCACCATGCCGATGACGACGTCCACAGCAACAACTCCGAAGCCCAGGGAGTGCCGACAAGCTTGACTTAGGGTGTACGGCCACGACCACTGCTCTACAATCTCTCTCTCTCTCTCTACCACCAGTCATCCCACGTCTCACCCCTTCCAGTATAAAAGAGAGGTTTCGCGGGGAGAGAGGAAAAAGACAAACCACAGACAACAAACAATCCACCACCACCTTCTTTCATCTGGAGACTTGGGACGCCGTCCCTCTCTCGTCCGTTTGTAATCCCCTACTACAAACAACGCAAGTAACTAGCGCAGCTCAAGACTGGACGTAGGGCACGATTGCCGGAACCAGTGTAAATCCTTGTGTCCTCTTGCGAACCATTCGATCCCTAAAACGCGCATTCCAGGACAATTACTAGCCGGCGGTAACGAACTCCGACAGTTGGCGCGTCAGGTGGGGGCTCTTGCACGTTTTCGGCGATCACCCATTCAGGTTCGGATGGTGACATGACCCGCCCAGAAAACCTCGTCTCGGGACGGATCTGGTCAGTCGTTAAGCCAGGATCCTGTTGGGCAACGCTCGACGAAGCGAGCGTACACACGATACAACACAGACAGGAATAAACAGCAATAATTTACAAGGAAAAGGGAACTTAATATATCATTGGTTCAAAAATTTGAAGTTGAATATTACATTGATTCAGAGTACGCAAAAGTTTTTGAAAACGATAACAGCGGAAGACTTGAACGATTACAACTTCGACACTCGGACTTAAGCAAAAGCACGCGCCGTGCTCACGGGCGTCATGCTACTAGCCACTTCAACAATTCACTGCGGCGACTCGCACAACTCCCACTGGAGGTTCTCGCACTCGGGGAGAGGCTCCTCCCAATGGAAGCTACCTGCTTGGTCCTGTATGACGGCTCCTGAAAACCATAAAATGCTAACGCGTGAGCTTCTAAGAAGCTCAGCAAGACTTACCCGTCAACGTGGCTGACTACAGCCGACTCCTAGACATGCTGGCTGACTCGGGTGGGTTTATTTGCAAAAAGACTCGCAAGACTATACTACTCTTGTCAAATTTTAGCACAGGTTAAGTGATTAGGAAAAATAAATTTAATTAGCACTGAGCTAAGCAAACATAACAGAAGCAACAACAGCATTAGTAATAGTCATAATTCATTCTCATTGTGTCTCAACCTATTTACTAAAATGTTGTGCGTTTCACGAGCATGCTCAATAACTGGGAGCGACAGCGGTTCGAAACGATTTTATACCCTGCAGGGGGAAACCTGACCGTACGACACGTGCGTGTCCCAGACTCGCACGTGGCAACCGTTCACACCAGCTCCTGCAACGTCAATTCCCTCCTACGCCTGCCTTAGCAGCGCCGCATCCCACCAGACAACACGTCCCAGACGGTTTCTGTGGAGTTCCCACGCTGCCCACCCCAGATCTCCTCCTAGTCAGACACCGTAGGGCAGGTTCGACGTTGCAATCACTAGGCTACGTAGGTTTACTGGGGCCCATAACACCCAGCATACGACCAGTACATTCAATACTCAATCAGTCTCGGACCACACGGATCAGACAAGTCTACGGTCACCCTTGACCCAGTACAGTCGCCGACCTACTTTGTATCCTGTCTGACCCTCAAACTTTTATCTTTCTTAATTATTCATATTTGTGTGGCCCATCTCAAGAAATAGTTTCATTCAACAACCTATCCTTTCGCGAGCAGCGTCCACTCTGCTCGACTTGTACCGGCAATACTTACTAAGCATAACAGACTAAGGGGGTATCTATACCAGCTACCGATAGGGTTTCCTATGGGAAACAAATGCAGCTATGGTTTCAATCAACTCCTAGCACTTAATGCACAAACAAGACATACATAGTTATCAAAGAAAAATTTTAAACATCGGTTGTGCACCGGGGCTTGCCTGGTTCCTCTGAGCTGATGTTGACTTCTTCGGCTGGGTCGAGGAACTCGGATCTACAGCTACCTCGTGAGCGTCGGAATCTACATGATGCAGTAGGATTATGATAAGTTCAATGAAAAAGAAACTTATTGTTATTATCAATAGTAACCTAGGGTTTAGATTGGCGACGCCCAGAATTAGGGTTAACCCTAATTACTCGACGCCGTCGATTAAATTCAATTCTTAATCTGTGAATGATGTTTAAAGAAATCTATTAAACTCTCATGAGGTGACTTTTAGTTGGCATGTTCAACAACTTCAACCCTAGTTAAGTTAATCGACACTTTTCATTGGTGAACATTATTAAATTCCTTCGGCTGTTAAACTAGGGTTAAAAATGAAGATTTTAATTTTTCCTCAAGATTATTTTTAGTTGGTAGTACTTCCTGGAAAGCATTTTGGGCTTTGGATGGGGCCTAGATGAATTTTCTATATTTTATAAAAATTCATCAAAGTTCCTATTTTTAAATCTTATAAAATCAGAAAGCACTAGTAAACCTTAGAATAAAATTATGAAATTTTATGTGAGCATTCCTGAGCACCAGATCTAAAACTTTGCTTTTGGGTCTAACCTTATAAATGACTTTTACAATGTACTTTAGAAAATGGTATTTAAACTAGGCAGATTGAAGTTATTTAATAGGGTTAGATGCCATTTCGTGTTCCTAAAATCTTCATAAAATTTCAAAGGGTGTGTGTGGCAATGGTGTATTTGTGGATCAAAGGTAAGCCCTAGAATTGCTCTAGAATGCAAATTAAAACTCAAAAACAGAATAGAGTGTTCTAACTAATTCTGCAATTTTTGGGTCATTTGTTAAAAAGTGCTTTAACAGAAAATTGGTCCTTTTCACGAGGGTTCTAACAAATTTTGGTTTGGCATTTTTGGATTTTTCTGTGATTTTTTAAGAATTTTACAAAACAGGACAGAAAATAGAAAAATAGAATTTAATGGAACAGTGGCGGCAGAGGACAGGGGCGGCTCCGGCCGTGTCCGGCGAGGACTCCGGTGAGCAATTCTGGCCGGCCGGGGCCTCGCCGGCTAGGGGGGAGTGGGGGAATCGTTCTACAAGGTGTGGGGAGTCCCGGAGATAGCACAACGGCCGGCGAGGTGCGGTGCAACCTAGGGCGCGGCGGCGAGGCCCTCGGGAGCGTGCTCCGGCGACCTCGCGGCGGCGCATTGTTGCACGGGAGAGGCTAGGGTTTGATTCTACATCAACTAGGCGGGATGGGGAAGAGCGGCCGAGAGGAGAATGGTGAAGGTTTCTCACCGTGGCATGCTGTCGACGGGAGCCCGGTTGCGGCAGTAGTGGGGCGGCGGTGCACCGAGCAAAATTACGGTGATGGAGCTCGATTCCGAGAATTGGGAAGTGCTCTGAGCTACACGGGAGCGGGAGAGTGTGATTTGTCGAGGAAATTGGAACGGAGGATGGCCGAAAGGTGGCGTTCACCGAGAGGGGCGCTCGACAATGGCGGGCGGCGGCCGGGAGCAGTGGAGGAGGAAGAGAAACTGGGCGCCGCGCGATGAAGAAAGAGCAAGGGGGAAAAGGAGGAGGAGGTGCACCGGTTTTAAAGGAGAGCAGGGGTAGGGGAGTGGGGAGGAAGTAGGGGCATGGCCCGGCGGCGCGCTGGAGCAGCTCGGGCGGCGCACATGGCGACGTGGCTCGGCAGAGGAGAAAAAGGGCAGGGGAGGGAGTGAGCTAGAGAGAGGAGTAGAGAGAGAGAGGGGGTAGAGGGTAGGGAGCCGGCGCGGCAATGAAGCGGCAACGTGCCCACAAAGGGCCGTGTCGGGCGGGGGCAGCGGTGCCCTGCCGCGCCGTTTTGTCGGGCGGGCGGGGCACTGTAGCCCGCCCGGCAAAGCGAGTTTTTATTTATTTTTATTTTTTTTAATTAAAGCCTGGCTGCAATTCAGTTAAAATGCATAATTCCCGAGCTCAAAAATTTTTGAGAATTTTTTACAATCTTAGGAATTTATTTGGAACACTTTTCATTTAAGGTTCAAGTCATGATTTGGTCTCTAAAAATTCTTGAATTTCTAAGTTCGTTATAGATTGTGTGAATTTTTAAGAGGTCTAAATCCTTTCGAAAAATCTTGAATAATTTCCCAAAATTCTATTTTGAAGTGTACTTAATTGTTATGTAAAAATGTGGCTAGGATTCTGTGGAAATTTTGATGGTCAAGAGTTAGGGTTTGGATTTTCTTTCTGTTAGTGAGATTTCGACACTGCTAGTTGGAATTTCTCCGAACTTAGGTATAATGTTCTGTTGTTGATCAAAGTTTGTGTAGTGTTCCTTTGGAGTATTATAAACATTAATTCTTTTTATTTCCAAGGTTGATTCTGTTTTTAAACGAGTGAATTACCGATTAGGGTTTTGGATTGGAGTGTGAATAGGAAATGACCATGTACCGCGGATTGAGGGTCCCTGTTTGGTGAAAGTGTTCAAAAATTAATTTACTAAATTTTTTGTATAGGTTAATGGAAGTGTTTTAGGTACATTGATCATTATCTCAAGTGCTAGTTTTATTCAAAAGCATAAAAAGTCCTTTTTAGGGTTTTCGTTTTGTCGATGACTGTTTAAGTGACACCTGGGGTGTCACAGCCCTCCCCCCTTAAAGAAATCTTGTCCCGAGATTTATGAGCAGGAAGGGGGAGGAAACTCGAGATCAAGGTATGATTTTAAAATTAGATCACAAGGAATATGTTTAGATATGTGAAAAGTTTAATACGGATAGGAAGGAATACGGTAGTCTCGATCTCGGTGGGAATCATGCGGTCTGATTTAAAATGGGTCAAAATGGCTTGGTACCATGAGGTGGAGGTGAGGTGACAAAATATGACTTCGTGCCCAGTAGACTTAGTGTCTGGCTCCTATAAGGTCTTTTTGGTGATTGTCCCCTTCTGCGCGTTGAAGTCAATGGCCTTAGTGCTGGTCATTTAAAAATTTCACGACAAAATATGGTGGGGATATGGTAGGTGGGAGGGGTTGTTCGAGTGTGGTCGCAATATGGCAGGGTCTGGTGTTAGAGCATGCCATCTTGTCTTTTGACTCCAAACTCGGGTGGCCCAGATATTGGCTTCCTAAAAGGATCAGTTGTAGGCGGGACCAAGGATACGGTTAGTGGTACAACTGAGAGAAATCAAGCACAACATGGCCAGGAATGGGCTAGAGTATTTCTGTAAGGATCTGGTTATTGGTCAAGATAAGAAATCTCCAATCACAACATTAGTCATCCCGGTTACGTACTCCGGATAATACGCCATCCGTTCAGAAGAATGTTAGGATTGGGATTTCCCCTCATGATTACAGGACAATGCCCTCATCGTATCACCATTTCGACTTTGAGAAGCACCTGGGCGAACCGGCACAATTCAGAAGCAAAATTGTGATCTTCTCAGAACAAACCTCTCGTAAGGATGAGTTAGGGGATAACGAATCATCAGAGTCTATGAAAATGTAAAAGGATGGTTTTGCGGATGATGGCTACAAGTTTATAGGGACTCTCGCTTGTTCAAAGGAGATAAGATCTCAGGTGATTGGAAGGATGTTCCGAAGTAATTGATTTTTTGGCTAAGATGTGGCCTCGGAACAAACAAAAGGAAAAAGCTTCACTTCAACAGTTTAGGGGGGGGGGGGTTTACATATGAATGTCAAATTAGTAACCACACGATTTGTCCTAGTCGACCAACGTTTATAGACATCCCTCATATTCTTCACTAAGTGTTTCCTGGTACTTAGTCACATACCAATGGCGAGTGGGTTAAGGTTTCTGATCCACCAAAGTTGTCCGATGTGGAAAGGTGAATCTGGAGCTAGGTAATGATAGTTTGGTAATTTATTAAATATTCCTTTTAAAGGTTTTTGATGCTAACCAAATGGCCATGTTTGTCCCATAGTTGGGTCCATTTCTTCATTTATGGTTACACAGATAGTCCAAGGTGCTTTACCATCTAAGTTGACCTGTCAAGGAGACAATCTTCTCATCGAGGGTAGTACTGTAAAAAGGCTCAATTTTGACAAAGAGTTCTAGTTAGGAACTTGTTTGATGGATTGGGTGCCACGCATTCTCTAGGGGAGGAAGTCTAGGAGAGTGTCTTCTATTCCTAAAAGTGCTATAGCCATTATTGATGGAATTTAGCTCCTGGATGGTTTTAGTATAAGTTTGAAGGATTTTATCGTTCTTAGGTTTTGGAAAAATCGAGATGTGTGAAGACTCAGATTTATCGAGAAGTAAGATGATGTCGGAGGATCGACCACAAATCTACCTACCTACAGATGATTGATAAAATGTATAAGAATGGCTTTAAAATACAAGAGTTTCATGCCTACAAGGAATCCTGAAAACCAAACATTTTCTCAGGCCTTAGGAGGTGTTATCGAAGAATTTAGTTTTTATCAGGATGCAACCTCATGTTGTTTGAATGAGAAAGCCAAGACTGATAACCTTCGTAGGAGGTGACAAGATTTTGCTTCCAGACACGGTTTCACAGTTTGGTCAAAGTGATTTACTTGGTAATAAGGATTGATAGGTGCAAAATATCCAAGTGGTAGAGGATTTCTCGACTCCATATTGCACTCATTCACATTCTCATGACGAGTGAGCAGAGGTCAGTCTAGAAAAAAGCACTAAGATATGAAGGAATTCCTAGGTTGAGGTGAACCTTTCCCGTTAATGTGAAATGGTTTGAAAACATTTAAGGTTGGTTTTTCTGTTGAGTCTGAAGGCTTCGGGTTTGACCCTAACATGATTATACATAAATAATACCCACAATTTTTTTGAAATGACTTCTTGACACCCTTTATTTAGTTACACATCTTATTAAACTGTTAAGTTAATTTATGTTCCATTTATCACTTAAATTCAACAAGTGAATTGTTGTAGTTAGCCTTTTTCTGTTAACCAGCAATTGTTTTCCCTTTTGTTAGGTGGTTTTATTTGGTTTACAAATTTTAGTATGCAATGCAATCCTACATCGGCCTATACGTCCTCCAAAAGTAAAAAGAAAATACGCTTAGGCGGTGGCAGAATCGCACTCAAGTTAGCCGTTACTACACGTTTCTTACGATATCGTGGTTAGCCTACCTGCAGAAAAATGGCATCACAGGCAGTGCAATATAAATATATATCCAAAGTAAAAAAACATCAACCCATATCATTGCCGTATGGGTCGCCCCGAGTAGGTCACGTACGGGGATCACGTGTCCGACCTTCCCTGCGCGGCGACAGACTGCACTTTACCTCAGGCAGCGGAGGTATGAGAGTGTTCCGCAAAACCGAAGTCGTGAGGAACAAACTCATCTCTTGTGTGCCAAAGACACAAGACTCCACTGTTGCGAAGGTCTGCATTCGCAACAGGTCCGTAACCCACACCTCGTACGGTAGAGGGCCGCTTCTCTCCCTAAACGGCAAGGGGGCGTACTATGTTACAGCGAACATAATACCTCCTTCCATACCATCATGGTATAGAACGCTACTGTTGCGGATGCAACAGGGATTTCTCGACCTTTCACCGCAGTCGAGCGGCGTACCTTACCTTGCTTACCTGAGCGTAGGTGCGTCGTTACAGAAAAGTAAATCTAAACTGGGTTTAGTTAGCCCCTACACTAGGTTAGCTTGCCACCTGATAACCTATTAACTAATAGGGCGCGTACCTCACTCGCACGTAAATTTTTGAAAATATGCCTTAAACGTTGTATCGTTTCCCAACACAGCTCTGATACCAAAGCTGACACGACCCGCTCAAAAAACCTCGTCTCGGGACGGATCTGGTCAGTCGTTAAGCCAGGATCGTGTTGGGCAACGCTCGGCGAAGCGAGCGTATACGCGACACAACACAGGCAGGAATAAACAGCAATAAATTACAAGGAAAAGGGAACTTAATACATCATTGGTTCATAAATTTGAAGTTGAATATTATATTGATTCAGAGTACGCAAAAGTTTTTGAAAACGATAACAGCGGAAGACTTGAACGATTACAACTCTGACACTCGGACTTAAGCAAAAGCACGCGTCGTGCCCACGGGCGTCATGCTTCTAGCCACTTCAACAATTCACTGCGGCGACTCGCACAACTCCCACTGGAGGTTCCCGCACTCGGGGAGAGGCTCCTCCCAATGGAAGCTACCTGCTTGGTCCTGCATGACGGCGCCTGAAAACCACAAAACGCTAATGCGTGAGCTTCTAAGAAGCTCAGCAAGACTTACCCGTTAACGTGGCTGACTACAGCCGACTCCTAGACATGCTGGCTGACTCGGGTGGGTTTACTTGCAAAAAGACTCGCAAGCCTATACTACTCTTGTCAAATTTTAGCACAGGTTAAGTGATTAGGAAAAATAAATTTAATTAGCACTGAGCTAAGCAAACATAACAGAAGCAACAACAGCATTAGTAATAGTCATAATTCATTCTCATTGTGTCTCAACCTATTTACTAAAATCTGGTGCGTTTCACGAGCATGCTCACTAACTGGGAGCGACAGCGGCTCGAAACGATTTTATACCCTGCAGGGGGAAACCTGACCGTACGACACGTGCGTGTCCCAGACTCGCACGTGGCAACCGTTCACACCAGCTCCTGCAACGTCAATTCCCTCCTACGCCTGCCTTAGCAGCGCCGCATCCCACCAGACAACACGTCCCAGACGGTTTCTGTGGAGTTCCCACGCTGCCCACCCCAGATCTCCTCCTAGTCAGACACCGTAGGGCAGGTTCGACGTTGCAATCACTAGGCTACGTAGGTTTACTAGGGCCCATAACACCCAGCATACGACCAGTACATTCAACACTCAATCAGTCTCGGACCACACGGATCAGACAAGTCTACGGTCACTCTGGACCCAGTCCAGTCGCCGACCTACTTTGTATCCTGTCTGACCCTCAAACTTTTATCTTTCTTAATTATTTACATTTGTGTGGCCCATCTCAAGAAATAGTTTCATTCAACAACGTATCCTTTCGCGAGCAGCGTCCACTCTGCTCGACTTGTACCGGCAATACCTACTAAGTATAGCAGACTAAGGGGGTATCTATACCAGCTACCGATAGGGTTTCCTATGGGAAACAAATGCAGCTATGGTTTCAATCAACTCCTAGCACTTAATGCACAAACAAGACATACATAGTTATAAAAGAAAAATTTTAAACATCGGTTGTGCACCGGGGCTTGCCTGGTTCCTCTGAGCTGATGTTGACTTCTTCGGCGGGGTCGAGGAACTCGGATCTGCAGCTACCTCGTGAACGTCAGAATCTACATGATGCAGTAGGATTATGATAAGTTCAATGAAAAAGAAACTTATTGTTATTATCAATAGTAACCTAGGGTTTAGATTGGCGACGCCCAGAATTAGGGTTAACCCTAATTACTCGACGCCGTCGATTAAATTCAATTCTTAATCTATGAATGATGTTTAAAGAAATCTATTAAACTCTCATGAGGTGACTTTTAGTTGGCATGTTCAACAACTTCAACCCTAGTTAAGTTAATCGACACTTTTCATTGGTGAACATTATTAAATTCCTTCGGCTGTTAAACTAGGGTTAAAAATGAAGATTTTAATTTTTCCTCAAGATTATTTTTAGTTGGTAGTACTTCCTGGAAAGCATTTTGGGCTTTGGGTGGGGCCTAGATGAATTTTCTATATTTTATAAAAATTCATCAAAGTTCCTGTTTTTAAATCTTATAAAATCAGAAAGCACTAGTAAACCTTAGAATAAAATTATGAAATTTTATGTGAGCATTCCTGAGCACCAGATCTAAAACTTTGCTTTTGGGTCTAACCTTATAAATGACTTTTACAATGTACTTTAGAAAATGGTATTTAAACTAGGCAGATTGAAGTTATTTAATAGGGTTAGATGCCATTTCGTGTTCCTAAAATCTTCATAAAATTTCAAAGGGTGTGTGTGGCAATGGTGTATTTGTGGATCAAAGGTAAGCCCTAGAATTGCTCTAGAATGCAAATTAAAACTCAAAAATAGAATAGAGTGTTCTAACTAATTCTGCAATTTTTGGGTCATTTGTTAAAAAGTGCTTTAACAGAAAATTGGTCCTTTTCACGAGGGTTCTAACAAATTTTGGTTTGGCATTTTTGGATTTTTCTGTGATTTTTTAAGAATTTTACAAGACAGGACAGAAAATAGAAAAATAGAATTTAATGGAACAGTGGCGGCAGAGGACAGGGGCGGCTCCGGCCGAGTCCGGCGAGGACTCCGGCGAGCAATTCCGGCCGGCCGGGGCCTCGCCGGTGAGGGGGGAGTGGGGGAATCATTCTACAAGGTGTGGGGAGTCCCGGAGATAGCACAACGGCCGGCGAGGTGCGGTGCAACCTAGGGCGCGGCGGCGAGGCCCTCGGGAGCGTGCTCCGGCGACCTCGCGGCGGCGCATCGTTGCACGGGAGAGGCTAGGGTTTGATTCTACAGCAACTAGGCGGGATGGGGAAGAGCGGCGAGAGGAGAATGGTGAAGGTTTCTCACCGTGGCGTGCTGTCGACGGGAGCCCGGTTGCGGCAGTAGTGGGGCGGCGGTGCACCGAGCAAAATTACGGTGATGGGAGCTCGATTCCGAGAATTGGGGAGTGCTCTGAGCTACACGGGAGCGGGAGAGTGTGATTTGTCGAGGAAATTGGAACGGAGGATGGCCGAAAGGTGGCGTTCACTGAGAGGGGCGCTCGGCAATGGCGGGCGGCGGCCGGGAGCAGTGGAGGAGGAAGAGAAACTGGGTGCCGCGCGATGAAGAAAGAGCAAGGGGGAAGCGGAGAAGGTGCACCGGTTTTAAAGGAGAGCCGGGGTAGGGGAGTGGGGAGGAAGTAGGGGCATGGCCCGGCGGCGCGCTGGAGCAGCTCGGGCGGCGCCCATGGCGGCGTGGCTCGGCAGAGGAGAAAAAGGGCGGGGGAGGGAGTGAGCTAGAGAGAGGAGTAGAGAGAGAGAGGGGGTAGAGGGTAGGGAGCCGGCGCGGCAATGAAGCGGTGACGTGCCCACAGGGGGCCGTGTCGGGCGGGGGCAGTGGTGCCCTGCCGTGCCATTTTGTCGGGCGGGCGGGGCACTGTAGCCCGCCCGGCAAAGCGAGTTTTTATTTTTTTATTTTTTTAATTAAAGTCTGGCTGCAATTTAGTTAAAATGTACACTTTCCGAGCTCGAAAATTTTTGAGAATTTTTGTACAAGCTCAGGAATTTATTGGAACACTTTGCATTTAAGGTGCAAGTCACGATTTGGTCTCTAAAAATTCTTGAATTTCTAAGTTCGTTATAGATTGTGTGAATTTTTAAGAGGTCTAAATCCTTTCGAAAAATCTTGAATAATTTCCCAAAATTCTATTTTGAAGTGTACTTAATTGTTATGTAAAAATATGGCTAGGGTTCTGTGGAAATTTTGATGGTCAAGGGTTAGGGTTTGGATTTTCTTTCTGTTTGTGAGATTTCGACACTGCTAGTTGGAATTTCTCCGAACTTAGGTATAATGTTCTGTTGTTGATCAAAGTTTGCGTAGTGTTCCTTTGGAGTATTGTAAACATTATTTCTTTTTATTTCCAAGGTGGATTCTGTTTTTAAACGAGTGAATTACCGATTAGGGTTTTGGATTGGAGTGTGAATAGGAAATGACCATGTACCGCGGATTGAGGGTCCTTGTTTGGTGAAAGTGTTCAAAAATTAATTTACTAAATTTTTTGTATAGGTTAATGGAAGTGTTTTAGGTACATTTATCATTATCTCAAGTGCTAGTTTTACTCAAAAGCGTAAAAAGTCCTTTTTAGGGTTTTCGTTTTGTCGATGACTGTTTAAGTGACACCTGGGGTGTCACAGATGGCCAACCACACGGACGAATGGGTTCCCGGCACGATCATGTATTTCGGGAGCCTCAGTTTCGTCGCCATAGCGGAGGGCAGCTTGGAGCCAAATTGATGCATCGGCCCTGCCAATCGCCGCCCCTGACTCCCGCTGTGCATCGACGGACGGGGCAACACGATCGCCCGGCAAGGGTTCGTGCTCCCCGGGGCCCTCCCGCAAGGGCCCACACGCAACCCTTTCGACTGGTCAGCCCAGCGCCAGCGAAGGCACGACGACCCACGTGTCGTCGCGTGAAGACCTGTGCACCGCGAGCATCGAGTTCGTGGGGATGGCAGGCTACGCGTCAGAATCCTTCTTCGACCTTCTCGACAAAAAGGCGAACGAAGACTCTGGCACAAAACAGAGCGAGGGGAGTCACAATCCCTCTCGCGAATGTGTCATGGCACATTTGGAAGACCTCCCTAACCCGGAGAATGACCGCCCCGTGAGCCCCACGGTGGCGGGAAGCGAAACTCCGTCCCGCGACGTACTGCCTGAGCAGCTACTAGCGTGGAGGGAGGAGCTCCGGGAGGCTAAACGCCAATTGGAGCAGGAGCAAGCAAGATCGACCACAAGCTCGTTCGATGCAAGGCCGGAGGACGTGCTCGCCCTATGGCACGCGACGTGCGCCAGCGGATTGCCGAGGAAGGCGACTGGTGCCCACGCTTTGCTCGGGCCAGCCAAAACCTCACCGCGGCGGCAGCATTGCTCCGGGGGCTCCCTGAGCCCGCCACACCAGAGGCTCGACGCTCGCAACACGAAGTAGAGTCATTGCTAGAGAGCGCGGCGGCACAGCAGGCGAAGAGCTCATAGTCGCGGCTTCGTGAGCCGCGTGCCCAGAACGTGTCTATCCAGCAGACACCCCCCAAGACGGACGAGGCATCGAGGGCCTTCGTCCGCAATCACCTAGGGGCAAATCGTGATGCTCGCACCACCCTAGAGGCGCGACGGCGCCAACCGGAGTGCGGCTCCGGGATGGGTTGAGCTCGCCATCCACGCCGAGGGGGGCGCCACGATGAGGACGAGGACAGGAGCCCGAGCCTGGACGCCCCGAGACCGCGGTCTTCAGTTCTCACATCCGAGGCGCGGCGTTTCCGCGGTGCTTTCGACCCCCGACGAACGTACCAAAGTACGCGGGGAAAACCGACCCGAGCCTCTAGCTCGAGGACTACTGCCTCGCCTGCCAAGCTGGGGGTGCAGACGACGATTACTTTATCATCCGCAACCTGCCCCTCTACCTGGCCGACTCAGCCAGGACATGGCTCAAACACCTCCCCGCTGATCGGATCGCAAGTTGGTCTGAGTTAAGGGAAGTCTTCGTGGGAAACCTCCAAGGGATCTACGCACCCAGGCAATCCCTGGGACCTCAAGAACTGCCGGCAAAAACCGGGGGAGACCCTCCGGGAGTACATATGACGCTTCTCCCGGCAATGCAACGAGCTGCCGGACGTAGGCGACGTCGATGTCATTGGAGCATTCCTGTCCGGGACTACTTGCTGCACCCTAGTTCACAAACTGGGGCGCAAGAGCTCTCGAACGGCCAAGAGCTCTTGGACATCGTGGCCAGCCATGCCTCCGGTGAAGAGGGGGTGGGCGCGATCTTCAATCGCCCCCAGGAGATCAAAGGCAAACGGGACGAGGCCGCCGGCGAAGGCCCCTCTAACCCTTCCAACAAGAAGAAGAAGAGCCGACAGCTCTCATCTGGCGAACGGATGGTCGCAGCTGCTGACGGTAAAGGTGCCAAGGCACCAGCAGCGGACACGCCGGACCACTTCGAAAAGAAGTGAAACGGGCCGTTCCCCAACCACGAATATCCCGTGGAGCATCTCTACAAGGACTGTTCACTCATGAAGCGGTTCCTGACCTAGGAGGACAAGAAAGTGACACGACCCGCCCAGAAAACCTCGTCTCGGGACGGATCTGGTCAGTCGTTAAGCCAGGATCCTGTTGGGCAACGCTCGGCGAAGCAAGCGTACACACGATACAACACAGGCAGGGATAAAGAGCAAAAATTTACAAGAAGAGAGAACTGAATACATCATTGGTTCATAACTTTGAAGTTGAATATTACATTGTTTCAGAGTACGCAAAAGTTTTGAAAACGATAACAGCGGAAGACTAAAACGATTACAAACTCCGACACTCGGACTTAAGCAAAAGCACGCGCCGTGCCCACGGGTGTCATGCTACTAGCCACTTCAGCATTTCACTGCGGCGACTCGCACAGCTCCCACTGGAGGTTCCCAAAGTCGAGGAGAGGCTCCTCCCAATGGAAGCTACCTGCTGGTTCCTGCATGACGGCCCCTGAAAACCACAAAACACTAACGCGTGAGCTTCTAAGAAGCTCAGCAAGACTTACCCGACAAAAGTGGCTGGCTACAGCCGACTCCTAGACATGCTGGCCGACTCGGGTGGGTTTACTTGCAAAAGGACTCGCAAGACTACACTACTCTTGTCCAATCTTAGCACCAGATTAAGTGATTAGAAAATAAATTTAGTTAGCACTGAACTAAGCAAACATAATAGAATCAACAATAGCAATATTAATATTCATAATTCGTTCTCATTGTGTCTCAACCTATTTACTAGAATGTGGTGCGTTTCACGAGCATGCTCACTAACTGGGAGCGACAGCGGTTCGAAACGATTTTTATACCCTGCAGGGGGGGAACCTGACCGTACGACACGTGCGTGTCCCAGACTTGCACGTGGCAACCGTTTGCACCAGCTCCTGCAACGTCAATTCCCTCCTACGCCTGCCTTAGCAGCGCCGCATCCCACCAGACAACACGTCCCAGACGGTTTCTGTGGAGTTCCCACGCTGCCCACCCCAGATCTCCTCCTAGTCAGACACCGTAGGGCAGGTTCGACGTTGCAATCACTAGGCTACGTAGGTTTACTGGGGCCCATAACACCCAGCATACGACCAGTACATTCAACACTCGATCAGTCTCGGACCACACGGATCAGACAAGTCTACGGTCACCCTGGACCCGGTCTAGTCGCCGACCTAATTGGTATCCTGTCTGACCCTCAAACTTTTATCTTTCTTACTTATTCACATTCGTGTGGCCCATCTCATGAAATAGTTTCATTCAACAACCTATCCTTTCGCGAGCAGCGTCCACTCTGCTCGACTTCTACCGGCAATACCTACTAAGCATAGCAGACTAAGGGGGTGTCTATACAACTACCGTTAGGGTTTTTCCTATAGAAACAAATGCAGCTATGGTTTAATCAACTCATAGTACTTAATGCACAAACAAGACACACTTAGTCATAAAAGAAAGACTTTAAACATCGGTTGTGCACCGGGGCTTGCCTGGTTCCTCTGAGTTGATGTTGACTTCGTCGGCGGGGGTCGAGGAACTCAGATCTGCAGCTACCTCATGCGCGTCAGAATTTACATGATGCAGTAGGGTTATGATAAGTTCAATGAAAAAGAAACTTATTATTATTATCGACAGTAATTTAGGGTTTAGATTGGCGACGCCTAGAATTTAGGGTTAGCCCTAATTACTCGACGCCGTCGATTAAATTAAATTCTTAATCTGTGAACGATGTTTAAAGAATCTATTCTACGCTCAAGAGGTGACTTTTAGTTGGCATGTTTTAATAACTTCAACTTTAGTTAAGTTAATGCGACACTTTTCATCGGTTAATATTATTTAATTCCTTCGGCTATTAAACTAGGGTTAAAATGAAGATTTTAATTCTTCCTCAAGATTATTTTTAGTTGGTAGTACTCCCTGGAATAAGCATTTTGGGCTTTGGGTGGGGCCTAGATGAATTTTCTATATTTTATAAAAATTCATCAAAGTTCCTGTTTATAGATCTTGTAAAATCAGAATGCACTAGTAAACTTTAGAATAAAATCATGAAATTTTATGTGGGAAATCCTGAGCACCAGATCTAAAACTTTGCTTTTGGGTCTAACCTTATACATGACTTTTACAATGTACTTTAGAAAATGGTATTTAAACTAGGCAGATTGAAGTTATTTAATAGGGTTAGATGCCATTTCGTGTTCCTAAAATCTTCATAAAATTCCAGAGGGTGTCTTGTCTTCATAAAATTTAACAAGGCAGGACAGAAAATAGAGAATTGGAATTTTAATAGAACAGTGGCGGCAGAGAACAGGAGAGGCTCGGCCGAGTCCGGCGGGTCTCCGGTGAGCAATTCCGGCCGGCCGGGGCCTCGCCGGCGAGGGGGAAGAGAGGGGAATTGTTCTACAAGGCGTGGGGAGTCCGGAGATAGAGCAACGGCCGGCGAGGTGCAAGGAACTCTAGGGCGCGGCGGTGACCCGTCGGGAGCTTGCTCTGGTGGCCTCGCGGTGGCGCGGCACGGCACGGCAGAGGCTAGGGTTTGTTTCTATAGCAACTATGCTGGATGGGGAAGAGCGGCACGAGGATGAAGACGACGACCACTCACCCCATCATGCAGTCGACGTGAGCTCGGGTCGGCGATGGCGGGGGCGGCGGTGCACCGAGCAAAATCCGGCAATTGAGGTTCAAATCCGAAGGTGGGAAATGTGGTGAGCTTCATGGGAGGGAGAGAAAGAGATTAGGCACGGCAATTTGGGTGGAGGAAGACCGGGAAGTGGTGTTCACCGAGGAGGCACCTTCGGCTATGGCGGGCGGCGGCCGGAGTAGGGAGAGGAGAAAGAATTTGGCGCTGTGTCGCGGCGAGGGAGGAAGGGGAAATTGGAGGAGGAGAAGGGGTGCATCGATTTTAAAGTAGCCGGGGGGTAGGGCAAGTAGGGGAGGCACGGGGGGGGGGTGGCGGCATGGCGGCATGGCCGGCCATGCCCCCGGGACTTGCTCGGCAGGGGGAGAGAGACGGGCGGGAGAGAGTGTGAGAGAGAGAGTGAGGGAGCTAGAGAGAGAGAGAGAGAGAGAGAGAGACGCGGCAAGGAGGGCGACGTGCGGAAGGCGGCGTCAAGTCGGCCGTGTCGGCCGGGGCGCAGTGCCTGCCGCCCGCCGCTTTGTCGGGCGGGCGGCGGGCACTGTAGCCCGCCCGACAATGGCATTTTTTCTTTTTTTTTTATTAAATCTGGAAAGAAATTTAATTAAAAGGCATACTTCCCGAGCTCAAAATTTTTTGAGAATTTTTGTACAAGCTTAGGAATTTATTTGGAACACTTTTCATCTAAGGTTCAAGTCATGATTTGGTCTCTAAAAATTCTTGAATTTCTAAGTTGATTATAGCTTGTGTGAATTTTTAAGAGGTCTAAATCTTTTCCAAAAATCTTGAATAATTTCCCAAAATTCCATTTTGATGTGTACTTAATTGTTATGTAAAAATATGGCTAGGGTTCTGTAGAAATTTTGATGGTCAAGAGTTAGGGTTTGGGTTCCTTCCTATTAACGAGGTTTCGACACTGTCAGTTGAATTTTTCCGACTTTAGCTTTAGTGTTCTGTTATGAGCCCAAGTCATTATAGTGATTCCTTAGAACATTTCAAACATCATTTTTTTTATTTTAAAAGTAAATTTTGCTTTTGCGTGTGAAATTTATCGATTAGGCTTTCGAGTTGGAGTGTGAAATGCTTACCTGGTAGAAAATGAGTATGTACCGTGGACTGAGGACCCCTATTTGGTGAAAGTGTTCAAAAATCAATTCACTGAAATTTTTGTGTAGGTTAATGGAAGTGTTTTAAGCAACATTGTTCATTAGCTCTTGTGCTAGTTTTGCTCAAAAGTGCAAGTTAGGGTTTTCGTTTTGTCGATGACTTTTTAAGTGACACCTGGGGTGTCACAGAAAGGTAAGCCGAAAGGTAAGCCGAAACAGACCCCCGAAGGCGCCGCCGATGACGACGATGTCGTCGACGGAAACGACGGTTTCTTGAAAACTGACGGGTGCCTCATGATCTTCGCCGGATCGGAGACACACGGGAGCAAGCGCCGCGCGAAGCTCAAACGCCGCGAGATGCTCGCGGCCGAGCCCGCGACTCCGACGTTCCTTCTGTGGTCGGAGGCACCGATCACGTTCAATCGATCCGACCACCCCAACCATGTCCCATGGTCGGGTTGATACCCGTTGGTGGGAGACTCCATCATAGGCAAGAAGCGCCTCACCAAGGTACTCATGGATGGAGGCAGCGGCCTCAACATCCTCTACGTGGAGACACTCGATGCCATGGGCATAACCGGTCGCTCATCCGACCCACCGGAGCGCCCTTCCATGGCGTCGTCCCTAGGAAACAAGGTGTTCCCCTCGAGCAAATCATTTGCCCGTCCCTTTCGAGACTCCAGCCAACTTTCGAACGGAGACCCTCACATTCGAGGTGGTTGGCTTCCACGGTTCCTACCATGCCATCTTGGGGCGACCGTGCTACGCGAAGTTCGTGGCTTACCCCAACTACACCTACCTGAAGCTCAAGATGCCAGGGCCAAAGGGGTGATCACCGTCGACGTCTCCTTCCAGCGCGCCTACCAGTGCAAAACAGAGAGCGGCGAACTCGCCTCCTCGACCATCGTGTCTACAGAAGAGCTTGCCTCCATCCGGCAGCAAGTTAGTAAGGAAGCGTCCGACCCCACCCGCAGCGCAAGGTGCTTTGAGCCCGCCGAGGGGGTCACGGAGATCCGGCTCGACCCCGACAACGCCAAGGAAAAGGTGGCGAAGATCGGGACCTCCCTCTCCCCCAAATAGAAAAGCGCGCTCGTCGAGTTCCTCCGCGCGAACATCGACATCTTCACATGGAAACCCTTGGACATGCCCGGCATCCCGAGGGAAGTCGCCGAGCACTCCTTGCATATCAAGCTGGGGTCCCGACCGGTGAAGCAACTACTGCGCCGCTTCGATGAAGAAAAGCATAGGGCAATTGGAGAGGAAATCGCCAAATTGCTGGCGGCCGGTTTCATCAAGGAGGTGTATCACCCCGAGTGGTTAGCCAATCCCGTTCTTGTACAAAAAAAGAACGGGAAATGGAGAATGTCTGTTGATTATACCAGTCTAAACAAAATATGCCCAAAGGATCCGTTTCCTTTGCCGCGCATAGACCAGATCGTCGACTCAACCTCGGGGTGCGAAACCCGCTGTTTTTCTTGATGCGTATTCCGGATACCATCAAATTCCCATGAAGGAGTCCGACCAACCCGCGACAGCCTTCATCACACCGTTCAGCTCGTACTGCTATGTCATGATGCTGTTCGAGCTGAAAAATGCAGGCGCAACCTATCAGCGATGCATGATCAGATGCTTCGACGAGCTCATCAGGAGACATTATTGAAGCGTATGTGGACGACATCATAGTCAAGTCCAAGAATACCGACCAGCTCGTGACCGACTTGAAACGGACCTTCACCAAGCTCCAAGCAAACAGCATCAAGCTCAACCCCGAAAAGTACGTTTTCGAGGTCCTGAGGGGGATGCTGCTCGGATTCGTCGTCTCCGAGCGTGGCATCGAAGCCAACCTGGAGAAAATCGCGGCCATCAACCGGATGGGCCGGATCTAGAACTTGAAGGGAGTAGAACGCATGACCAGGTGCTTGGCGGCATTGAGCCGTTTCATCTCGCGCCTTGGAGAGTGCGTACATCCCCTCTACCAGCTCCTGGCACAGGACGCCCTCGACAGGATAAAGGCTATCCTGACGAAGCCGCCGATCATGATGCCTCCGACCCCTAAAGAACCACTCCTCTACATCGCCGCGATGACCTAGGTCGTCAGCGCCGCCTTGGTTTGTAGAGCGGAGGAAGGAAGGTCACGCCCTCAAAGTCCAACGCCCGGTTTACTATGTGAGCGAGGTCTTGTCTGACACAAAGACCCGATATCTTCAGATATTGAAGATCCTTTATGGCGTCATCATCGCCAAAAGGAAGATCTGACACTACTTCGAGTCACATCCAGTGACTGTGGCCAGCTCCTTCCCCCTGCGTGAGGTCGTGGAAAACCGCAACGCAACGAGAAAGGCTGCAAAGTGGGCGCTCGAGGTGATGGGCGAAGGGATTACGTACCCACCCCGAACCGCGATCAGGTCCCAGGTATTGGCCGACTTCATGGCCGAATGGACTGAAGTCCAGCTACCCACGGCCCCTGTCGACCAAGAATATTTGGTGGTGTACTTCGACGGCTCGCTGATGCGCAAGGGAGCAGGGGTCGGACTGGTATTCATGTCCCCCTTGGTGGTGCGCATGAAGTACGTAGGCCTCGTGTTATTTCCTGGCTCCAACAATATGGCCGAGTACGAGGCGCTCATGAACGGGTTCAAAATCGCCGACGAACTGGGCATTCGACGATTCGAGATTTGGGGCGATTCCCAACTCATCGTTGGCCAAGTCATGAAAGAATCCAGCTATCACAACGACGTTATGGACGCATACTGCCAGGAAGTTCATAACTGGAGCACAAGTTCTATGGTCTCGAGCTCAAGCATATCCCAAAACGGCTGAATGAGGAAGCTGACTCCTTAGCGAAGATGGCGGCCAGACGGGAGCAAGTCCCGTCTGGAGTCTTCGCCCACGACCAGAGTCAACCATCGGTCTGGCTCAAAGACCCACGAGGGGTCGGCACCGAGTCGCTCCCGGGGAAGGGGGTCGGACCGACCTCGGACCCTCTAGGCCCCAACGTTATGGAGATTGAAGAGGCGTCCGCGTAAGGAACCGATCCTCCGACCGATTGGAGAACACCGTACCTTGACTACCTTCTCAAGGGAGAACTCCCCATGCACAAGACGGAGGCTCGACGCATCGCCCGCTGCGCCAAGTCCTTCGTCATCGTCGACGGAGAACTCTACAAGAAAAGTCTCACCAAGATTCTGCAGCGCTGCATCTCGATCAAACAGGAAAAACAGCTGTTGCGAGACATCCATGGTGGTGTCTGCGATCATCATGCCGCGCACAAAACCCTTGTCGGAAACACATTTCGGCAGGGATTCTGCTGGCCAAGGGCTGTCAACGATGCCGCGTAGATCGTGCGCACCTGCGAAGGCTGCAGTTCTACGCCCGGCAGACTCACCTGACAGCGCAAGCGCTACAGACCATCCTCGTCACATGGCCGTTTGCAGTCTGGGGACTGGACCTGGTCGGACCTCTCAAGAAAGCACCCGAGGGCTACACCCACCTGTTGGTGGCGGTCAACAAATTCACCAAGTGGGTCGAGGCCCAGCCGGTTGCGAGGATTCGACCAGAGGAAGCAGTCGACTTCTTCCTCGATATCATCCACCGCTTTGAGTACCGAACTCCATCATCACGGACAATGGTACGCAGTTCATAGGGAAACAGTTCCTCAAGTTCTGTGACGACTACCACATTTGAGTCGATTGGGCAGCCGTGGCGCACCCTCGCACGAACCGGCAGGTCGAACGTACAAACGGCATGATCCTGCAAGGAATGAAGCCTCGGATCCATAGTCGACTAAAACAGTTTAGCGGTTGGTGGGCAGCCGAGCTCCCCGCAGTGCTTTAGAGCCTGTGGAGGACCCCTAGCCGGGCGACAGGTTCACCCCCTTCTTCATGGTATACGACTTCGAGGCCGTCTTACCCACAGATCTCGACTACGGCGCGCCGAGGGTTAAGGCGTACGATGACGAAGGGAACTAGATGTCCCTCGAGGATGCGATGGACCAACTCGACGAGGCACAAGACGTAGCGCTTCTCCGATCGGCAAGGTACTAGCAGACGCTGCGTCGGTACCACAACAGGAACGTACGGAAAAGGAGCGTTCAACGTCGGCGACCTCGTCCTTTCGCCGCGCCAGAAGTAACAAAGATCGCCACAAGCTGACGCCACCGTGGGAAGGTCCCTACGTCGTCTCGAAGATCCTTCGACCCGACACTTACAAACTGCAGACTGCAGAAGGACAAGAGATTGGCAACGTCTGGAACATCGAACAGCTACATCGTTTCGCACCCGTAGTCGATTTATCATTCGCACCCCCTGAAACAAGCGACGCCCGACCCCTACTGACGCGGACCCGCCCCGGAAAACCTCGTTTTGGGACGGATCCTGCCGTCCTCGCCAGGATCCTGTTGGGTAACGCTCGGCGAAGCGAGCGTACACACGGTACAACACTGGTAGGATAAATAGCAATAATTTACAAGGAGAGAGAATTTAATACAACATTGATTCATAGATTGAAACTTAGGTCTTACAATGGTTCAGAGTATGCAAATAGAGTTTTCAAAACAGGAATAGCGGAAGACTTGATGTCACGACCCGTCCGATAAAATTGTACGGTTGCTCATCCAGGATCATTTGGGGTGTCACTTGTCGAAGCAAGCGACCATACAGTGCAATAATTAACAAGGACACGCAAAAGAGATTTAGAGTGTACATAAATTCTTAATATTACATCATTGGTTCAATTCATTTAAGTGCGGAAGCGTAGTTCGAAAACAAACGAAAGACAACGGAAGCTAATAATTAAAACTCGATGATACAATTAAGCATGCCAGCCCAAGGGTGCTTAA
Organism: Oropetium thomaeum; assembly: GCA_001182835.1. NCBI lineage: Eukaryota > Viridiplantae > Streptophyta > Magnoliopsida > Poales > Poaceae > Oropetium > Oropetium thomaeum. Next base: position 970,572 of record LFJQ01000020.1, on the reverse strand, counting down.
TCTTCATGGGTCGGAGAAGCAGGAACCCACTCGAAGGTCCATTCCGAGGGTGCTTCCCCTTCCCAACCAATGATGTATTTCTCTGGCTATTTCTCCTAGTCCTTGCACACCCAATTGACAAGTTTGTGGCCGTAGTTCATCACCGTGGACGAAGAACACCTCGCGCCACCACCTCGGCCGCCATTGACGCCGCCTCGAGCTCCACGTCGCTGGCCTTGTTCCCCTCTTCCCCGTGGCCTCCATCCTCCTCAAATCAGTGCATTAACTCGAGGTGAAGCTCCACGACAACTCCTTTATTGCCCTAGCTTCCATTCTCCGGAGAGAATCTCACCGGAGCACCACCCTGCCGTGCCGCCCCTTTCTGTGCCACTATTCCATTGATTTCTCTAATTTCCTTTAATCATCTAGAGATTGTTAAGCATGTAACAAATCATGGAAAAATCTAAAAATTCTGAACCTAATTTTATTTGAATCCTTGAGCACTGAACTAATTTTCTGTTAAAGCACTTTTTAGCAAATGACCAAAAATTTGCAGAATTAATTAGAACACTCCTTTTTGTTTTTGAATTTTAATTTGAATTATAGAAGAATGCTAGGGCTAATCTTTGATCCACTAATACACCATGATATTACACACCTTCTGGAATTTTAGGAGGATTTTAGGACCACGAAGTTGTATGTAACCCTATTGAATTACTTCAATCTGCCGAGTTAAAGGACTACTTTCTAAAATGCATTGTAAAAGTCATTTAAAGGGTTTAGACCCAAAAGCAAAGTTGTAGCCTTGGTGCTCATGAATGCCCACACAAAATTTCATAACTTTATTCTAAGATTCACTAAGCTTTTTGGATTTTCTAAGATTCAATAACAGGAACTTTGATGAATTTTTATAAGATATAGAAAATTCATCTAGGCTCCAACCAAAGCTCAAAATGCTTGTTTCAGAGAGTCTTGAGGAAGGATTAAAAGTTTCATTTTAACCCTAGCTTAATAGTCGAAGACATTAAATAATCATTAACTCATGAAAAATGTTGAACTAACCTTAAGTAAGGTTGAAGTTGTTGAACATGCCAACAAAAGTCACCTCATGAGAGTTGAATAGATTTTTTTAAACATTATTCACAGATTAAGAATTGAATTAAATTGACGGCGTCGAGGAATTAGGGTTAACCCTAATCCCTAAACGTCGAAATCCTTAGTTAATCTTTAACAAAGGCATTATGACCCTTTTTTGTTGAACTTATCATAATCCTACTACATCATGTAGATTCTGACGCTCACGAGGTAGCTGTAGATCCAGGTTCTTCGATTTCCACAGAAGAGGTCATCAACGTCGGAGAACCAGGCAAGCCCCGCTGCACAACCGTTATTTAAAGTTTTTCCTTTTATAACTCAGTGTGTCTTGTTTGTGCATTAAGTGCTAGGAGTTGATTGAAACCATAGTTACATTTGTTTCCCATAGGAAACCTTATCGGTAGCTGGTATAGATACCCCTTAGTATGCTATGCTTAGCAGGTATTGCCGGTAGAAGTCGAGCAGAGTGGACGCTGCTCGCGAAAGGATAGGTTGTTGGATGAAATCATTTGATACATTATGACACATGATGATGAGTTAATTAAGGAAATATAAAAGTTTGAGGGTCAGACAGGATACCAATTAGGTCGGCGACTGGACCGGGTCCAGGGTGACCGTAGGCTTGTTTGATCCGTGTGGTCCGAGACTGATTGAGTGTTGAATGTACTGGTCGTATGCTGGGTATTATAGGCCCTAGTAAACCTACGTAGCCCAGCGATTGCAACGTCGAACCTGCCCTACGGTGTTTGACTAGGAGGAGATTTGGGGTGGGCAGCGTGGGAACTCCACAGAAACCGTCTAGGACGTGTTGTCTGGTGGGATGCGGCGCTGCTAAGGCAGGCGTAAGAGGGAATTGACGTTGCAGGAGCTGGTGTGAACGGTTGCCACGTGCGAGTCTGGGACACGCACGTGTCGTACGATCAGGTTTCCCCCTGCAGGGTATAAAATCGTTTCGAACCGCTGTCGCTCCCCGTTAATGAGCATGCTCGTGAAACGCACCACATTTTAGTAAATAGGTTGAGATACAATGATAATGAATTATGATTATTACTATTGCTATTGTTGTTTCTGTTATGTTTGATTAGTTCAAGGCAAACTAAATTTATATTCTAATCACTTAATCTGGTGCTAAAATTTGACCAAGAGTAGTACAGGCTTGCGAGTCCAATTTTGCAAGTAAACCCACCCGAGTCAGCCAGCATGTCTAGGAGTTGGCTGTAGTCAGCCATGTTGACGGGTAAGTCTTGTTGAGCTTCTTAGAAGCTCACGCGTTAGCGATATGTGGTTTTCAAGCGCGGACATGCAGGACCGAGCTGGTAGCATCCATTGGGAGGAGTCTCACCCCGAGATCGGAAACCTCCAGTGGGAGTTGTGCGAGTCGTCGCAGTGAACATTGAAGTGGCTAGTAGCATGACCCCCGTGGGCACGGTGCATGCTTTTGCTTAAGTCTGAGCGTCAGAGTCTGTAATCGATGAAGTCTTCCGCTATTATTTTCAAAACTTTAATTGCGTACTCTGATCCACTGTAAGACTTAAGTTTCAAACTATGAACCAATGATGTATTAAGTTCTCTCTCCTTGTAAATCATTGTCGTTTATTCCTGCCTGTGTTGTATCGTGTGTATGCTCGCTTCGCCGAGCATTGCCCAACAGGATCCTGACTCAACGACTGATCGGATCCGCCCCGAGACGAGGTATTCTGGGCGGATCTGCGTCAGCTTTGGTATCAGAGCCGTGTTGGGAAACGGTACAGTGTTTAAGGCATATTTTCAAAAATCACGTGCGAGTGAGGTACGAGCCCTATTAGTTAATAGGTTATCAGGTGGCAAGCTAACCTAATGCAGGAGCTAAGTAAACCCAGTCTAAATTTACTTTTCTGTAACGACGCACCTACGCTAAGGTAAGCAAGGTAAGGTACGCCGCTCGACTGCGGTGAGAGGTCGAGAAATCCCTGTTGCATCCGCAACAGTAGCATTCTATACCATGATGGTACGAAAGGAGGAATTATGTTCGCTGTAACATAGTACGCCCCCTTGCCGTTTAGGGAGAAAAGCGGACCTCTACCGTACGAGGTGTGGGTTACGGACCAGTTGTGAATGCAGACCTTCGCAACAGTGGAGTCTTGTGTCTTTGGCACACAAGAGATGAGTTTGTTCCTCACGACTTCAGTTTTGCGGAATACTCTCATACCTCCGCTGTCTGAGGTGAAGTGCAGTCTGTCGCCGCGCAGGGAAGGTCGGACACGTGAGCCCCGTACGTAGACCTACTTGGGGCGACCCATATGGCAATGATATGGGTTGTTGTCTTTACTTTTGAGATATATTTATATTGAACTGCCTGTGATGCCATTTTCTGCAGGTACGCTAACCCCGATACCGTAATGGAACGTGTAGTAGCGTCTAACTTGAGTGCGATTCTGCCACCGCCTACGCGTATTCTTTTTACTTTGTGAGGACGTATAGGCCGAGTCAGGATTGCATTGCATGTTGAAATGTTAAAAATCCTTCAAACTTATACTAAAACCATCCACGAGCAAAAATTCCATCAATAATGGTAACACTATCAGAAAGTAAAGTCAACCTGGATACCTTCCTCCCTTAGAGATTGCGTGGCATCAACCGAGTCGGAGCGGAATCTTTGAGCCTTTTTCCAGTACTTTCCTCGATGGGAAGATTGTCTCCTTGACAGGTCAACTTAGATGGTAAAGCACCATGGGCAAATCGGCTGTCGCTAGATTAGCAACCTTAGTGACCAACTTGGATCACCTTTTTTTTTTACGCAGGAATGAAAAATATTTTACGTATCGGAAGATTTAGCATGCTTTGAACTATGTGTCAACATATGGCTTCTGATAGATAAAATATTGTTCATCTCTGTGTTGTAGATGGATGACAACACGGTCGAGCATGGGCTAGCGGTCACCCCTACCTACGTCACCAAGAAATCGGGACGCAGGGGATTTGTGGAGATACTCGGTCAGATCTTGCAGTCGCTGGGTTATGCAGAGACTCCTTAGTTTCAGATCCGAGAATATCGGCAGTATGACCTACCGCGCTGCTCAGCTACAGTTACACTCCTTAGTTTCAGTATGACCTACCCTAGGCATGCCAATGGAGAGATTTGGACCACCACCACATTCGGTTCAGATAAGACTGAGGCCATCGAGTTGGCTGCTCATCGGGCTCTATTGCGACTATGCGAGCGACACATTGAGGACCTGGCAGACAAACCAGCGGCAATGTTTCCGATACGGGACCAGGTCGACAGTACCTGACACCGCAATGTCAAGAATGCTCAGATCAGGACTCTCAAGGGAGAGATGGACCAGGTCACTCCCTTGTTCACGTTGAGCCTAGCGCTACTCAACTTGTATGAGGAAACTGTTCTCACGGCTCAGATGGACCGTCAGGCCTTGCGACGGGCTCATGGGGAGATAGCCCAACTCAAGGAGAAGGTCCAGGACTTGGAGAGCAGGAACAATGCACTGCGTGCTCGCTGCAACGCGCGCGCTACACGCATCTCCGAGTTGGAGGTGGTCTCCGAGATTAAGACTGCCCAGATCCATGTTAGGGAGAATGATTACAACCTCATGTTGCAACACATTCACCAGTTGGAGATACTCAGGGATAATGCAGTTCAGATGGCTGAGTACCTCGCCCATGAGAACCATCATTTGCAGCATCAGATAGCGGGACTTTTGGAGGCACAGGTAACGATGATGCGCCTGAGTCAGAGGTATCGGATCCCGATGCTTCGGACCCAGAGCCAGACGAGGGATAGATCGGAGGTGGTTTCGCAACGCTAAGTTTAGCTAGATGATTCGCTTAAGGAGTGTGTTGTTCTTGTCATGGTGTTAGTGTGTGTTCTCAGGAGTCTATCTTAGTGGCATTGTAATCTTTTGGATGTAAGAGTGATGGTTTGACAGTCTAAGGAGTTGAACGACGGATGTACTATCATATTTTGGGGAATGAATGAAGTTTGTTTTTATTGAGACATCCGTGCCGTGCATTTTGACGTACTCTTACTTATGTTGAGAAATGGACGTGGATTGAACTGCTCTAATAAAAACCCTTTTTGCTTTTTCAGCATGGTGAACACTAGAGCAGGACGTCAGGAAGCGGAAAGCTCCAACCCGCCGCCCCCGCCAGCGGAGCCAACCTTGGCCGCTGCTATGGTGGCCATGCTACAAAGCAGTCAGCACACCCAAGAGATGTTGCGGGCCATTCTGGAGAATAGTGGCACGAATCAAGGCGCTCGTAACCGCGACCAGGACAGCACATATGCTGATTTCCTGGCCGCTCATCCCCCGGAGTTCAGAGATGCCTGGGAACCCATGGAGGCAGACCACTGGCTTCGTACAATCGAGGCCAAGTTTGGGCTGCTCCGTTGTTCGGAGACCCAGAAGACACTCTTTGCAGCCCAGATGTTCCACGGACACGCTGGAGCTTGGTGGGCCAACTACTTGGCCACTCTCCCGGTCAACACCCAGGTGCTATGGGCGCAGTTCCGGGAGGCATTCCGCGCTCACCACATCCCCGCGGGACTCATGCAAAGGAAGGCAAAGGAATTTATGGCCCTGACCCAAGGAAACCGCATGGTGCACGAGTACTCCCGTGTGTTCAACCAACTTGTTCTATATGCTCCGGAGCAGGTTGACACGGATAAGAAGCGGAAGCACTGCTTCATGGAAGGGTTGAACGTCACACTCCAGGGTCGCTTGGCCTTGAATCAAGGCGGCTCATTTAATGAGTTCGTCAGCAACGCCCTCATCGCCGAAGAATACCTTGAGAAGGAGCAGCGGAAAAAGAGGCGAGCCAACGGTGGGCCATCAAATGCCCCACCACCCAAGTACCGTCTGGTGTACACTGCACCCGATGGTAGGAAGTACAAGGTCACCCCGCCGTAGGCCCCGACATTCCGTTCGCCACAGCAGCCATACCGGCCCCCACAGAATCAACAGCAGGCCGGCTACCGCGCACCTCCCCAGCCGCAGAAGAACCAGGGTGTCCGCCCACCTCAACAGGGCACCCGTCTTAGACCAGGCACGCCTTGCTTCAACTGCGGGTAGTCCGGACACTTCGCCCGCGAGTGCCCCTCCAACCAGCAGTTCGGAGGCAACCGGCAATCAAACCAGGGACAGGGCCAGCAAAAGGGCCAGAAGAACACCAGGACCGGTCGGGTGAACCACACCACGACCGAAGAAATTGCTGAGGGTGAACAAGTGCTGGCGGGTACGTTCTCGCTCTCTACGCATTCAGCTTTTGTTCTCTTCGATTCTGGTGCAAGCCACAATTTTATCAGTAAGAATTTTGTCAAGGGTAAAAGCCTAGCCACAATTTCCCTAGAACCACCTTTCGTAATAAAATCGCCTGGGCAACATATTGTCAAACCATGGCTTAAGTGAAGCTCCCCTAAATCTGGGAGGTCACATCTATCCTATCTCCTTCATCATCTTAGATGGGCAGGGTATCGATATTATCATCGGCATGAAATGGATGAAACACCATAATTCTATCCTTGATATTGCTAACCGTGTAGTCCACTTAACCTCTCCACTTCACGGTTCCATGTCCATAAACCTAAATCACCCTAAAGCTACCCTCAAACAAGTCTGCCATGTTGTCGGGAAAAGTCTGGACGAGATACCAGTGGTTAAGGAGTTTCCGGACGTATTCCCGGAAGATTTACCTGGTTTACCACCGGACAGAGATGTGGAATTCCAGATTGAGCTGTTAGCAGGCACAACCCCGATCTCCCACAGACCGTACAAGATGGCACCCAAGGACCTAGCAGAGTTGAAGCAACAGTTACAGGAATTGTTGGACAAGGGCTTTATATGGCCTAGTACCTCGCCTTGGGGTTGTCCGGCGCTATTTGTAAAGAAAAAGGACCAATCCTTGAGACTATGCGTGGATTACCGCCCCTTGAACGCGGTGACTATCAAGAACAAGTATCCCTTGCCACGCATAGATACTCTATTTGATCAGTTGGCTGGAGCAAAGGTCTTCTCGAAAGTCGATCTTCGGTCTGGTTATCATCAGATCAAGATTCGTCCAAGTGACGTTTCAAAAACGGCTTTCTCTACCAGATACGGCTGTATGAGTATTTGGTAATGTCATTTGGACTCACTAACGCACCAGCGTACTTCATGTACCTCATGAATTCAGTCTTCATGCCAGAGCTGGATAAGTTTGTAGTGGTGTTCATTGACGACATCCTAATATACTCAAGACACCCGATGAGCATGTAGAGCACCTTCGGATAGTACTACAAAGACTCAGAGATCATCAGCTCTATGCCAAATTCAGCAAGTGCGAATTCTGGATGGAGCGTGTTCAGTTTCTGAGTCATGTTGTGTCCGTGGAAGGTATTTCTGTGGATCCAGGAAAGGTGCAAGATGTTGTTGATTGTAAAGCCCCCACAACAGTCCACAAGGTGCGAAGTTTCTTGGGATTAGCGGGATATTATCGCCGCTTCATTCCCAACTTTTCTAAGATTGCTAGGCCTATTACAAATCTACTCAAGAAGGATCAGAAGTTCAAGTGGACAGAAAAGTGCGAAGAAGCCTTTCAAACTTTGAAGAAGCACTTGACCACAGCACCAGTACTCGCCCAACCGGATTTGAACAAGCCCTTCGACGTGTATTGTGATGCGTCAGGCACTGGACTTGGTTGTGTGTTAATGCAAGAAGGACGAGTAATTGCTTATGCTTCAAGAAAACTCCATAAGCATGAGGTGAATTTCCCCACACATGACTTGGAATCGGCAGCCGTAGTATTGGCTCTGAAGGTGTGGAGGCATTACTTATTGGGAAACCTGGTATACCTCTATCCTGACCACAAGAGTCTTAAGTACATCTTCACGCAGAATGAGTTGAACATGAGGCAACGAAGATGGCTAGAGTTAATCAAGAATTACGAGATAGAGATCCACTATCATCTGGGCAAGGTCAATGTGGTTGCAGACGCGTTGAGCAGAATCGCCCATTGCCACTACTTGAATCAAGGAGTTGCGACCGAAGAATGAGAGCCAACCGTAAGGATTCTACCTCACGGAACCCTCTACAACCTAGCCTTAGTGCCAACACTTAGAGATGAGGTAGCCAAGGCCCAGAAGCTTGATAAGGGCATGGAGAAGATCAGATTAGAGCTGCAAGAAAAGAAGATGCAGTGTTTCCGAGAAGACGAAGACGGAGTTCTATGGTTCAAGAACAGACTGGTAGTGCCAAAGGATCACGAGCTCTGTAAGAAGATCATGGATGAGGCTCACTTATCCAAGTACTCTATCCACCCTGGAAGCAACAAGATGTACCAAGACTTGCAAAGGAAGTTTTGGTGGACAAGGATGAAAAGAGAAATCGCTCGGTACGTATCGGAATGTGACACCTGTCGGAGGGTAAAAGCCGACCATCTGAAAGGTGCAGGGTTGTCGCAACCTTTGAGCGTCCCGTCATGGAAGTGGGAAGACATAAGTATGGACTTCATTGTTGGACTGCCCATGACAGCTCAAAAGTTGGATTCAATCTGGGTCATAGTAGATCGTTTGACAAAGACAGCCCACTTCATTCCTGTCTCAACCAGATACACCATGAAGAAGTATGCACAGCTGTACATTGACCAGATAGTCTGTCTGCATGGAGTGCCCAAGACGATCATCTCCGACTGAGGCACCCAATTCATCGGTCGATTTTGGAAACAACTCCACGAGTCACTAGGAACCAGGCTAATCCACAGCTCAGCCTACCACCCTCAGACTGACGGTCAGACGGAAAGAGTGAACCAAATACTTGAAGACATGCTCCGAGCTTGTGTTTTGGAGTACGGAAAAGGATGGGACACTTATCTATCATTGGCGGAGTTCTCATACAATAACAGCTACCAAGCCAGCATCCAGATGTCCCCTTTTGAAGCACTTTACGGCCGTAGTTGCAGAACCCCACTCAACTGGTCAGAAGCAGGCGAAAGAATTGTATTGGGACTAGACCTAGTACAGCAGGCTGAAGAGAAAGTACGGGTTATACAAGCCAATCTAAAGGCCGCCAAGTCAAGACAGAAGAGCTATGCGGATAGAAGGCGTAGACCATTAACCTTTGAGGTAGGAGACTACGTCTACCTACGAGTCTCACCAATGAAGGGAGTTCAACGGTTCGGGATCAGAGGCAAGTTAGCACCCCGATACATAGGTCCATATCCTATCACAGCCAAGTGCGGACCCGTAGCATATCAAGTGGAACGGCCAGAAAGATTATCGGGAGTGCATAACGTCTTCCATGTCTCCCAGTTGAAGAAATGTCTGAAGGCACCCGTAGACCAAGTGGTTCAAGAAGTAGAAGAATTGCAACCAGACTTAACCTACCAAAGCGCCCAATCTGGATACTGAATGAGAAAGAATGGGTTACTAGAAGACGGACACTCAAATTTTACAAGGTTCTGTGGAGCAACCACACGGTAAAACGAAGCCACATGGGAATCTGCAGAATTTCTTGAGTCACACTACCCGGAACTACTCCCAGCCCCCTAGGTACCTATGCCTATCCTAACCCTCTCCTTAAATCTCGGGACGCGATTTCTTTTAGGGGGGAGGGCTGTGACACTCCAGTGTCACCAGGTAATCAATCGACACACTAAAAATCCTAATTTGTAAATTGACACCCTTAGAAACAAAATCGACACTGGAAGCAAAAGGAAATGATGTTTAAAATGCTCTAAGGAAATCACTATGAAAACTTTGGCACACAACAGAACACTATAGCAAAGTGCAGAAAAATTCAACTAACACTACCGAAATCCTGTTAACAGGAATTAAATCCAAACCCTAACTCATGCCTATCCAAATTTCCACAGAACCCTAGCCATATTTTTACATAACAATTAAGTACACTTCAAAATAGAATTTTAGAAATTTTATTCAAAATTTTTGAACAAGATTTAGACCTCTTAAAAATTCACACAAGCTATAATAATCTTGGAAATTCAAGAATTTTTAGAGACCAAATCATGACTTGAACCCTAAACGAAAAGTGCTCCAAATAAATTTCTGAGCCCACAGAAAAATTTTCAAAAAGTTTTGAACTCGGGAAATGTGCCATTTAATTGAATTGTATTCGGGCTTTGACTAATAGCATAATAATTAAAAAAAAATAAATGAATTTGACTGTTGCCGGACGGGCTACAGTGCCCGCCGCCCGCCCGACCGAGCGGCGGGCGGCAGGACACCGCCCCCGCCGACACCGGCCTTTATGGGCGCACGTCGCCTTCAATTGCCGCGCCATCTCCATCTCCTCCTCTCTCACCCTCACTTTTCCTTCCCCCCCCCCCCCCCCCGCGGCGATTTACTCCTCACTGCGCGCCGCCCTAGCAGTCTCCCACTCCCCTTTGCCGGCCACAGCCTCCTCTGCTCCTTTCTCTCCCTTCCTCATGCTCTCCTTCGAGCATAAAGCCGAGCGCTGCCATTCCTTCTTCCCCCCCCTGTTTTTCCTCTTCGCGCGTGCTCTGCCGACACACAGCACGCCACCGCCATTGCCGCCCCACGTCGACAGATCACTCCGGCGAGTTCCAAGCCGCACCACCATGCCTCCTATGTTCCCCTCCATCCCCTGAAGCTCTCCAACCACCAAGAGCCCCATCCATACTGCTGTTTCTCTGGAACGCCGCCGCCCTGTTTTTTCGGCCGAACATCTCACCGGCGGTCACCATTCCCCAAAATTCGTTGCCACGGTAGCTCGATTCTTCAATTCCCTTCTCCGACTATTTCTCCTAGTCCTTGCGCACCCAATTGACAAGTTTGTGGCCGCAGCTCATCGCCGTGGATGAAGAACGCCTCGCGCCACCACCTCGGCCGCCATTGACGCCGCCTCGAGCTCCACATCGCCGGCCTTGTTCCCCTCTTTCCCGTGGCCTCCATCCTCCTCAAATCAGTGCATTGACTCGAGGTGAAGCTCCACGACAACTCCTTTCTTGCCCTAGCTTCCTTTCTCCGGCGAGAATCTCACCGGAGCACCACCCTGCCGTGCCGCCCCTATTCTGTGCCACTGTTCCATTGATTTCTCTAATTTCCTTTAATCATCTAGAGATTGTTTAGCATGTAACAAATCATGGAAAAATCTAAAAATTCCAATTGAATCCTTGAGCACCGAACTAATTTTCTGTTAAAGCACTTTTTAGCAAATGACCAAAAATTTGCAGAATTAATTAGAACACTCCTTTCTGTTTTTGAATTTTAATTTGAATTATAGAAGAATGCTAGGGCTAATCTTTGATCCACTAATACACCATGATATTACACACCTTCTGGAATTTTAGGAGGATTTTAGGACCACGAAGTTGTATGTAACCCTATTGAATTACTTCAATCTGCCTAGTTAAAGGACTACTTTCTAAAATGCATTGTAAAAGTCATTTAAAGGGTTTAGACCCAAAAGCAAAGTTGTATATTTGGTGCTCATGGACGCCCACATAAAATTTCATAACTTTATTCTAAGATTCACTAAGCTTTTCTGATTTTATAAAATTCAATAATAGGAACTTTGATGAATTTTTATAAAATATAGAAAATTCATCTAGTTTCCAACCAAAGCTCAAAATACTTGTTTCAGAGAGTGCTATCAACTAAAAATAGTCTTGAGGAAGGATTAAAAGTTTCATTTTAACCCTAGGTTAATAGTCGAAGACATTAAATAATCATTTACTCATGAAAAATGTTGAACTAACCTTAACTAAGGTTGAAGTTGTTGAACATGCCAACTAAAAATCACCTCATGAGAGTTGAATAGATTTCTTTGAACATCATTCACAGATTAAGAATTGAATTAAATCGACGGCGTCGAGGAATTAGGGTTAACCCTAATCCCTAAACGTTGAAATCCTTAGTTAATCTTTAACAAAGGCATTATGACCCTTTTTCATTGAACTTATCATAATCCTACTACATCATGTAGATTCTGACGCTCACGAGGTAGCTGCAGATCCGGGTTCTTCGATTTCCGTAGAAGAGGTCATCAACGTCGGAGAACCAGACAAGCCCCGATGCACAACCGTTATTTAAAGTTTTTCCTTTTATAACTCAGTGTGTCTTGTTTGTGCATTAAGTGCTAGGAGTTGATTGAAACCATAGTTGCATTTGTTTCCCATAGGAAACACTATCGGTAGCTGGTATAGATACCCCTTAGTATTGCTATGCTTAGCAGGTATTGTCGGTAGAAGTCGAGCAGAGTGGACGCTGCTCGCGGAAGGTAGGTTGTTGGATGAAACTATCATTTGATACATTATGACACATGATGATGAGTTAATTAAGGAAATATAAAAGTTTGAGGGTCAGACAGGATACCAATTAGGTAGGCGACTGGACCGGGTCCAGGGTGACCGTAGGCTTGTTTGATCCGTGTGGTCCGAGACTGATCGAGTGTTGAATGTACTGGTCGTATGCTGGGTGTTATAGGCCCCAGTAAACCTACGTAGCCCAGCGATTGTAACGTCGAACCTGCCCTACGGTGTCTGACTAGGAGTAGATTTGGGGTGGGCAGCGTGGGAACTCCACAGAAACCGTCTAGGACGTGTTGTCTGGTGGGATGCGGCGCTGCTAAGGCAGGCGTAGGAGGGAATTGACGTTGCAGGAGCTGGTGTGAACGGTTGCCACGTGCGAGTCTGGGACACGCACGTGTCGTACGATCAGGTTTCCCCCTATAGGGTATAAAATCGTTTCGAACCGCTGTCGCTCCCAGTTACTGAGCATGCTCGTGAAACGCACCACATTTTGGTAAATAGGTTGAGATACAATGAGAATGAATTATGATTATTACTATTGCTATTGTTGCTTCTGTTATGTTTGATTAGTTCAGGGCGAACTAAATTTATATTCTAATCACTTAATCTGGTGCTAAAATTTGATCAAGAGTATTACAGGCTTGCGAGTCCGATTTTGCAAGTAAACCCACCCGAGTCAGCCAGCATGTCTAGGAGTCGGCTGTAGTCAGCCACGTTCACGTGTAAGTCTTGTTGAGCTACTTAGAAGCTCACGCGTTAGCAATATGTGGTTTTCAGGCGCCGACATGCAGGACCGAGCTGGTAGCATCCATTGGGAGGAGTCTCACCCCGAGATCGGAAACCTCCAGTGGGAGTTGTGCGAGTCGCCGCAGTGAACATTGAAGTGGCTAGTAGCATGACGTCCGTGGGCACGGTGCATGCTTTTGCATAAGTCTGAGCGTCGGAGTTTGTAATCGATGAAGTCTTCCGCTGTTATTTTCAAAACTTTAATTGCGTACTCTGATCCACTGTAAGATTTAAGTTTCAAACTATGAACCAATGATGTATTAAGTTCTCTCTCGTAAATCATTGCCGTTTATTCCTGTCTGTGTTGTATCGTGTGTACGCTCGCTTTGCCGAGTGTTGCCCAACAGGATCCTGGCTCAACGAATGACCGGATTCGCCCCGTGACGAGGTATTCTGGGCGGGTCCACGTCACGAACCAAAGTTAGAAGCATCACCTGCAAAACATTAATCCACAAAGCCTGAGCAACTAATACTCAGCAAGACTTACCCGTCAACGTGGCCATCTAATGACCGACTCCTAGAATGCAGGGAGTATTGGTGGAAGTTGATCGGGTATTGCGAAAACAGCGCTAATAGTCTATTCCAGACGATGCCCTACATCCCTGTACGGTCCCAAGCCTTTCCCACTAACACGAGCCCAAGAAAACAAAAGCGAATTCATCCACCTTGCCGGTCCATTCACCCAGAAAAAGGGATGGCCAATTGTCCAACCAAGCACGGTGAGCTACGTCGGTTCCTGGTCCCATTTACCAGTATGCACTCGGTACACAACTCAAACTTGACCAATGCAACCGCACCCGATAAGGTTCTCAAATTTTAATCACATTTAAGATCAAACATATTCTCGACTTTTCCTTTTTTGATTAAACACGAGTAGTCCCCATACTACTCGTATTCTACCGGTGGTCCTATCCTTTAAGCATAGCATTCAATCGATGGCTCTACCAAAATAACCCATAGGAGAGCCTATTAAGTCATGCAACTAAGTTTCCACGGCAATTTCCTCGAGACTTAATGCACAAACAATTCCTACGCGCATAGTGATAAACATAAAATTTATAAAACATAGGTGTGCACCGGGGCTTGCCTTGTTCTGCAGAAAGGTCAGCGCACTCAAGCGAGAAGTTAGTTCCTGCGGGTGCCTCCTCTGAATTCTCGTTCGCCGTCGAAAATTCCGGGTCGGTTCCTATATGATAAAAATGCAGTAAGATTGTTTAATGAAAAGAGTCACAATGCTTCCATTAAAGATTAACTAGGGTTTTGACGTGTAGGAGTTAGGGTTAGGTCAACACTTTTCTTCGAGTGTTAACTATTTAATAACTACGACTATTAACCTAGGGTTAAAATGAAACTTTTAATTATACGTCAAAATTATTTTTAATAGATAGAAATCTATGCAATATACATTTTGAGCTTTGGTTGAGGCCTAGATGAATTTTCTAGATTTTATCAAAATTCACCAAATATCTATTATTACATCTTATAAATTCAGAAACCATAAGTAAACCTTGGAATAAAATTATGAATTTTTATGGGTTCGCTCATGAGCACCAAAGCTAAAACTTTGTTTTTGGGGTCTAATCTTTTTGATGACTTTTACAATGTAATTTTGGAAAATGGTATTTTACTAGGCAGATTGGAGTATTGTTAAAGTATTATATGCAACTTTATGGTCCTAAAATCCCACTAAAACTTCAGAAGGTGTGTATGGGCATGAAGTACTTGTAGATCAAAGATTAGCCCTAGAAATGCTCTAGAATTCAAACTAAAATTCAAAAACAGATAGGAGTATTTTAGTTATTTCTGAAAATTTTTGGTTGTTTCATAAAAAGTGATTTAACAGAAATGTAGTCCTTTTTACGAGTTTCCTAACAAATTTTGGTTTGCTATTTTTGGAGCAGTATTCTATTTGCTATGAATTTTACAAATTCTGTGAATTTTCTTGGAAATTGAATAACTGGGGGAGGAACCGGGCCCGCCCGTCAGCGACCGAAAACAGGGGAGCGGCGCTAGGGCGGCACCCGACGCTGCATCGGCGGCGGTTCTTGCCGGAAATGGCGCTGGCGGCGGCCTCCGTGGTGCGCCACGCGCTCGGCGTGTCACGAGGAGCACCCTCGACGAGGAAGAGCGGCGGGGTTCACCGGAGGTATGCCGGCAACGGTGGACCGATTACGGCGATGGCGGCGGGTGGCGTTCCGGCGGCTCGGCGGTCGGGGAGGGCCGATCGGGGGCGGTGTGAGCAACAGTGGTGACCGATGGAGCTGCCGGGCACGATAGGGGCGGGAAATTGGCCGGGAGGGTGTCGTCGACGGCGAGGTGGTGGCACGGGCGAGCTCCGGCAATGGCGCGGCGATTTCGTCGTTCCTGCTCCAAAAGGCTCGCTACGGTCAATTGGAACGAAGAAGGAACTCCGGAAGGACCTCGCCGGCGGAAGGAATCCGAGAGATACTCACTGGCGACGAGGAATTCGACGGGGCGGCAACAATGGCGGCCGGCGGTAGCTCGGGTTCGGCGCGGGAAAGAGGGAAAAAGGGGTTCAGGAGAGAGAGGAAGGGGTGGTGCGCGGCTAGATTGTTCGACTAGGGTGAGGTGCGGCGAGGCAACCGGGCGACGTGGAGAATTCGTCTGGCAGCCATGGCGGCGGTGCGGGGAGGGGAAGGAAGACAGAGAGCGGGAAGGAGGAAAAATGAGCCCGTAGTGCGAGGATAAGGGAGATGGCGTGCTCGGGAGGTTGATGTGCGCACGCACCCGCGAAGGAGGCCGGCGAGTGGTGACAGAACAGGGGTAGTTGGCTGGACGGCGAGGCAGCGGCGCGCGCGGGGAAACTTAATGGCGCACGTCGTTCGCTGCGCTGCTCCGCTCGCTTGCGTGTGCGTGGGAGAGGCGTCGTGCTACGGAGTAGTTCTGTCAAGCGCCCTTTTGCTGCAAGGACGGGTGTTGCGTCCGGCACAGTGCCCGGCCGGTCGGCGCCAAAGGAGGGAGAGAAACAGGAGGGAGGAAAGGGAGAAAAATGAAAAAGGAAGGGGGAGAAAGGAAAGAAGGAGAGAAAGAGTCTTATTTATTTTTGGCACTTGGAACAATTTATTCTCTTTAAGGCAAAGTTTAATAGATTGGAAACTCAAGTGCTTTAGGGACTTTACTAAAATAATGGAAGTGTTTGAAAAGGAGAGGCCACGATTTTGAATTTGAATTTATTACTTGCAAATTTGAATACCTTTATTAATCGCTTACCTCCTTGTCCATTATTTAAATTTTTCCGACATAATTAGGTTTTCGATTTAGGTTGCTTCGGAATTTGGACCAAGGCTTGAACAATTTTTGAATCCTTTAACCCTAGGTCCCAATACCTAATTATTTAATTCCCTCGGCGATTAGGGTTTTGATAAAGTTAGTTACGAGGGTTCGACCTTATTCGCCCACTAATTTGTTTTCGTCCGTTTTAAAGAAGGGTTTCCGTGCTCTTCTCCCACTTAATCTCAATTAATAGATTTGCAACAATTTAAAATGACAAGAAGTGTTCGTAACTCATTTTAGTTTGATGAATTAGTAGTCATTTCCTCAGTCCCCCCCTAACTTCATTAACGAAATAGAACTTTTTATCTCTTCATTTTAACACTATGAGCTTGTTTATTTATTTGATTTATCGAGTTTAATTATGAGGTGTCACAGCCCTCCCCCTTAAGAAAATCTCGTCCCGAGATTTCGAAAGGAACGATATGATGAAGGAATCGAGGATTACCTCAAGATAGATGCCATAAACTCCGGAAATCTGGATTGTAGGAATTCTTCACTCTCCCATGTGGCTTCATCTTCGGAGTGATTTGTCCACTGCACTGTGACACCCCGGGTGTCACTAGGGTTTAAGTCGACGTATTAAAACCCTAATCGACGATTCCATCGCCTAAAATAAAAATCAACACTGGAAGTAATAAGAAATGATATTTGAAATGCTCTAAAGAAAACACCCAGAAAACTTTGGCACACCACCGAACGCTATAGCTAGATCGGAAATATTTCCAACAACAGTATCGAAATCCTATTAACAGGAATTAAATCCAAACCCTAACTCATGACTATCCGAATTTTCACAAAACCCTAGCCATATTTTTACATGACAATTAAATACACATTAAAATAGAATTTTGGAAATTTTATCAGAATTTTTGGAAGAAGTTTAAACCCATTTAAAAATTCTGACAAATTTGAACCAAGTTGAAAATTCACATACTTTAGGAGCTGAATCAGGGAAGGTTCTTATAATAAAAGTTGTTCCAAATAATTCACTTAGCTTACACAAAAAGTTTCAAAAATTTTTGAACTCGGGAGCTAGATTTTTCAATTGGCTAATTAGAAATTGAAAATAGCTGTACCGTGAATAGTAGCCGTACCCGCTACAGTGGCGTCCAGTACGTTGCCGCGCTTGCCGCCGATGCAGAGCCGCGCCAGTGCTGCGCCGTAGCGTCAAATCGCGGCAGGAGCTTGTCCTCCTCCTTCCTCTCCCTCTCCTCCCTCTCTCTCCCTCGTTTCTCCTCCCCGCACGCCATTGCCATACCGGCCACAGTGCCTGTCGTCCGGTCGCCTGCCACCGTACGGGAGCCGCCGGCCATCATCGTCGTCTTCGCGCGTGCGCACGGCAAATCTCCTCACCCTCCCTTGCCTGCTTCTCCTTTGCATAAAAACCGAGCCTCTCCTCCCTTTTTCCTTCCCCTGGCTTTTCTCCCTCCGCGCGCTCCAGAGAACACCGCCGCCATAGCCGCCGCCACCGCCTCCACGACGCCGGCGAGCTCCAGCCATCCCCCAGCCCCGACGTTGTGCCGGCTAGGCTCCACTCCTCCTACCGTTGCTCTCCGAACACCGAGAACCCCGGCCGTGCCGCCGTTTACCCGGAACGCCGCCGCCCTGCTTTCCGGCCGAGCACCTCACCGGCGGCCACCATTCTCCAAAATTCGTCGTCATGGTGCGATAACTTTCCAATTCCTTCTACCGGCTACCTTCTCTGGTCCTTGCGCACCCAATTGACTAGGTTATGACCACAGATCACCGCCGACGATGAAGAAAATCCGGCGCCACCACTTCGGCCGCCATTGCCGCCGCCTCAAGCTCCACGTCGCCGACCACCGTGCGCTCTTCCCCGTGGGCTTGATCCTCTTCAAATCCATGCATTGGCTCACGATGATGCTCCACGACATCCCCATTTCCCCTCTAACCCTCTTCTCCGGCGAGAATTCCACCGGAGCGCCGCCCTGCCCTGTTTTCTGCCGCTCTGCCACTGTTCCATTGGTTTATTCATTTTCCAGTAATTAGCCAAGAGTTGTCAAGTGTGTAAAAAATCATGGAAAAATCTAAAAATGCCAAACCTAATTTTATTTGAATCCTTGAATCATAAACTAAATTTCTGTTAAAGCACTTTTTATAAAATAACCAAAAATTTTCAAGAATAATTAAAATGCTCTTTTCTATTTTTGAATTTTAATTCAAATTGTAGAGCAGTGCTAAGGCTGAAATTTGGTCTAAAAGTTCCCCATGGCAGAGCACATCCACTGAAATTTTATGGGGATTTTAGGACCACCAAATTGTATATATTACTTTCACAATACCCCAATCTGCCTATTAAAACACCATTTTCTAAAATACATTGTAGAAGTCAGTAAAATGGTTAGATCCCAAAAACAAAGTTGTAGATTTGGTTCTCCTGAGTGACACCATAAAATATCATAATTTTATTCCAAGGTTTACCTATGGTTTCTGATTTTATAACGTCCAATAACAGGAACTTCGATGAATTATTGTAAAATCTAGAAAAATCACCTAGGACTCAACCAAAGCTTAAAATTCATATCTCAGGGAGTACCATCAACTAAAAATAACCTTGGGAGATAATGAAAAATTTCATTTTTAACCTAGATAAATAGTCGTAATTAATAAACGATTAATACTCAAGGCAAAGTCGCAACCTAACCCTAAATTCTAACGATGGAACCCTAGCTAATCTTTAATAAAAGCATTGTGACCCCTTTCATTAAACAATTCATTGCATTTCGTCATATAGGGACCGACTAGGAACTTTCGCCGGTGAACGAGAATCCAGAGGAGGCGCCCGCAGGAACTAATTTCTTGTTTGAGTACTCTGACTACTCTGCAAACCAAGGCAAGCCCCGGTGCATACCTATGTTTAAAGCTTTACTTTCTCACTGCGTATGTAGGTTTTTGTTGTGCATTAAGTTTCGAGTCTTGTGTGAAAACTTAGTTGCATGACTTATAGGATCTCCTACGGGTTGTTCTGTTAGAGCCGGTACGTTAGAGCTATGCCTACTAATAGGGCAACGAAGGGATTTGAGTGGTATGGAGACTACTCAGGGGATTATTTATAGAAATATTTGAGAAAGTCAGGACCCAACATTGTGTGAATAAAATTTGAGCACGGTGTCGGGTGCGGTTGCATTGGTCAAGTTTGAGTTGTGTACCGAATACATACTGGCATATGGGACCCAGGAAACCGACGTAGCTCATTGCGCAGTGTTTGGACAATTGGCCATCTCTTTTTCCGGGTGAACGGACCAGTATGGTGGAGGAATTCGCATTTCTGTTTTCCTGGGCATGTGCTAGTGGGAAAGGCTTGGGGCCGTACAGGAACGCAGGGCGTGGCCTGGAGGACCATGTCCTTGGAGAGATGGATGTTGGACCAACTCTGTCGCGATGCAGTGAAAGGTGGCCACGTGAGACTCGTGGAGTGCGCACGTGTCGTGTTATTCGGGTTTCTCCTGCAGGATGTAAAAATCAATTATAATTACCGTCCCTCGCGGTATTGAGTACCACTTGCTCCTTTCTGCCGTGGCGACACTATAAAATGTGATAGCAGAAATTGTGATTGGAGGTTTGAGAATAAATTTCAGAACTGTTGTATTGCACTTGCTTGCTTAGTTGCTGTCACACTTAGTAAAATTACAGTAGCAAATTCTGATAACTTGGCTAAAATACTGAAAAACCATTAGTAGTGCTCTCTTTTACAAATATCCACCAGCTGCCACCAATATTCCAGCATTTTAGGAGTCGGCCTTAGAAGGCCTATTGACGGGTAAGTCTTGTTGAGTATTAGTTGCTCAGGCTTTGTGCTCTTGTTGTTTTGCTTGCAGGATCTTTCTTGGTCTTGAGGACTGAGCATGCCTTGGGCTGACATGCTCGTTATAGGGTTGCTGATCGGCGAGTGGTAACTAACGCTTCCGCAGTATCAAACCCGAGTTTTCCAAAACTACGTTTCCGCACTTAATTTATCCGAACTAATGATGTAATATAAGAATTCTTGTACCCCTTTTAATCATGTTTTGCGTGTCCTTGTTAATTATTGTACGGTATGGTCGCTTGCCTCGCCAAGTGGCACCCCGAATGATCCTGGATGAGCAACCGTACGATTTTATCGGACGGGGTTGCGACATGCACCTTGTAGAATTTTATGGTTTTGCTCCGAGTTACACGATCCTTTCGATCGAGTATTCTTATCGGCACTTCCGGATAGGTGAGATCATCCTGTATGATTTCAACCTCCGGAATAACCACTTCTTGAGGAAGCTTTAGGCACCTTCGAAGTTGAGATACATGGAACACGTCATGAATTCCAGACATATGAGGAGGTAGTTCCAGACGATAGGCCACGGGACCGCACCGCGCGACGATTTTGAAAGGTCCAATAAACCTTGGAGCTAGCTTACCCTTAGTGCCAAAACGTTGAACACCCTTCATCGGCGATACCCGGAGATAGACGTGATCACCCACCTCAAAGGTCAACGGCCGATGCCTTTTGTCGGCATAGCTCTTTTGCCGTGATTTTGCCGCACGCAAATTAGCCTGAATGAGCTGCACTTTCGCCTCAGCTTGAGTCACCAAATCTGGTCCAAAAATCACCCTTTCTCCTGCCTCGGACCAATTTAGAGGTGTACGACACGGTTGGCCATACAGTGCCTCAAACGGGGACATTTTTATGCTTTCTTGATAACTATTGTTGTAGGAAAACTCGGCAAACAGCAGACATTCTTCCCAACTTTCCCCATGGGTCAGCACGGACGCACGAAGCATGTCCTCCAGGATTTGGTTCACACGCTCAGTTTGTCCATCTGTTTGCGGATGATAAGCTGTACCGTGGATTAACTGAGTACCAAGGGCTTTATGAAATTGTTCCCAGAAGCGGTTTACAAATTCTGTACCCCGATCTGAGATGATGGTTTTTGGAACACCATGAAGACACATAATGCGGGAGATATACAGTTCCGCATACTTCTTTGCATTGTAGTGGGTGTTCACCGGAACGAAATGAGCCGATTTAGTCAGTCGGTCGACTATGACCCAAATAGAGTCATGCTTCTGAGTGGTGAGAGGAAGACTAACAATGAAATCCATACTAATGTCCTCCCATTTCCATGAGGTTACACTGAGAGGTTGCAATGGACCGGCACTTTTCAAGTGGTCAGCTTTAACTTGCTGACATGTATTGCACTCAGAGACGTACCGAGCGACTTTACGCTTCATTCGGGTCCACCAAAATTTTCTCCGTAAATCTTGGTTCATCTTGTTACTACCTGGATGTACAGAATACTTGGAGAGGTGTGCTTCATCCATGATTTTCTTTCGCAGCTCGAAGTTCTTCGGTACGACGAGACGGTCGTTGAACCAAAGAACACCTTCTTCATCAAGGCGAAAACACTTCATTTTGTCACCGCCTATTCGAGCGCGAATATTCTCCATGCCTTTATCAACCTTTTGCGCAGCCACCACTTCGTCACGGAGAGTGGGAACAAGAGCCAGATTATACAAAGTTCCGTGGGGGATGACACGGAGACTGGGCTCGTCCGGACTGCAACAGGAGGCTATGGCAAGATTTTGAAGCGTACTAGAATTACCACAGGCCTTGCGACTGATGGCGTCGGCAACAACATTTGCTTTACCCGGATGGTAATGAATTTCCAATTCATAATCCTTGATCAATTCTAACCACCTTTGCTGCCTCATATTCAGATCACTTTGAGTAAAAATATACTTCAAACTTTTGTGATCCGTGTACAGACGTACGAGATTTCCCATGAGATAATGCCTCCATATCTTCAAAGCATGAACTACCGCAGCGAGTTCTAAATCATGAGTGGGATAGTTGAGCTCGTGACGCTGCAGTTGTCATGACCCGCAGGCAATGACATGTCCATCTTGCATCAATACGCACCCTATACCAGTGCCAGAGGCATTACAATAGACATCAAATGGCTTGGTGATGTCCGGTTGAGCCAATACTGGGGCAGTGGTTAAATGCTTCTTGAGAGTTTGAAAAGCCTCATCACAAGCATCACTCCAGTAGAAGGTGACCCCTTTGTGAAGCAGTTCAGTCATAGGCTTGGAGATCTTGGAAATGTTCGGAACAAACCGTCGATAATACCCAGCAAGCCCAAGAAAACTGCGAACATCCTTAACGCACTTTGGAGGCTTCCAATCAAGCACATCCTTCACCTTGCCTGGATCAACAGAGATACCTTCGGCGGATATCACATGACCAAGGAACTGTACTTCCTTTAACCAAAAGTCACATTTGCTGAATTTGGCATACAGTTTATGTTCTCTCAGCCTCTGGAGAACAATACGAAGATGTTCCGCATGCTCTTCCTCCGACTTGGAATAAATAAGGATGTCGTCGATGAAGACCACGACGAATTTATCCAGCTCAGGCATGAAAACGGAGTTCATTAGATACATGAAGTGGGCTGGAGCATTGGTCAAACCGAAGGACATGACAAGGTATTCATAGAGACCGTACCTTGTAGAAAAGGCAGTCTTGGGAATGTCCTTAGGACGAATTTTTATTTGATGATACCCGAACGAAGATCAATTTTGGAAAAGACTTTGGCGCCCACAAGTTGATCGAATAAGATGTCTATGAGGGGCAAAGGATACTTATTTTTGATGGTGACTGCATTCAACGGTCGATAATCAACACAGAGCCTCAGGGTCTCATCCTTCTTCCTCACAAATATGGCGGGACAGCCCCAAGGAGACGAGCTAGGCCGAATAAAACCCTTGTCTAACAACTCCTTTAGTTGAATCTTTAATTCAGCCAACTCATTCGGAGCCATCCTATACGGTCTTCTGGAGATTGGAGCGGTACCGGGCTGAAGTTCAATTTTGAACTCGACGTCCCGGTCGGGTGGCAATCCCGGTAAATCCTCCGAAAAGACATTGGGGAACTCACACACCACTGGAATATCCTCCAACTTCTTACCGGAGACTTGATGAAAGCTAGATGACTTGGGAGTGGGGGGTGTAACTTGAAAAGACATGGAGCCGTGTAGAGGGGAGTTTAATTGAATCTTTCGTGGGGAAATATGCAACACGGCGTTATGGTACACCATCCAACCCATGCCTAAAATTATGGCTATGCCATGATGGTCAAGAACAATGAATTGGGGTTTAAATATTTTTCCGCCCAGATTCAGTGGTGCTTGGACTTTTAATGTGGTCGATGTTTTTCCGGCGGGTGAGGTGATAATATAGGGTGTTTTAGTGGTAGCGGTGAGAAGATCACACCTTCGGACACACGCCCTGCTAATGAAATTATGGGTGGCACCCGAATCAAATAAAACTAAGACAGGCTGTTCTCGAATAGAAAACATACCCGCAAGGACTTGTTCACCCTCTTGAACTTCCTCGGCCACGGTGTGATTAACACGACCCTGCTTCGGCGCATTTCCGGCAGGTTGAGGACATGGGTTGTTGTTGTTGCGGTGGTTGCCCTGCTGGGCATTCCCCTGCTGGCGAGGAGGCTGGCGGCAATCCTTAGCAAAGTGCCCGGGACGACCACAATTGAAACACGGCCTCGGGCCCGTGTTGTTGTACTGCTGGGGTGGACGAGGAGCTTGGGTCATCTGCCTGTGACCCCCGGAGTTGAAGCCAGGCTGCTGCCCAAACTGAGGGCCTTGGCGTGCCACGGGCTGCTGTGAGAATGGCGGGCGATAACCTTCGCCTGGTGGCATTGCAGCTTTGAACTTCTGGCTCGTAGGGGAGGTGATGGCCAAACGGTACCTCTGAGGCGGCTGGCTGCCAGAGGGACCACCGACTGCGCGCTTGCGCTTCTTTTCTTCCTGGTGAGCGCGTGTAGCATCTTCTTGGGTAATGGCAACGCTCACCAGCGTGTTGAAATTTGCGTTGTTGTGAAGGGCTAGACGATCACGCAACTTGGAGTTTAAGCCCTTCATGAAGCAGCTTCTCTTCTTGACGTCAGTGTCCACGTGATGCCCAGCATATTGCGCCAGATAGTTAAACTTGCGTGAGTACTCATGGACACTCATGTGACCTTGACGCAATTCTTCAAATTCGCGCGTCTTGCGCTGCATGAAACCATCAGGAATGTGATGTCCTCGGAAAGCTTCGTGGAACTCCGTCCATTGCACTTGATGGCCAGCAGGAAGAGAGGCAGTGTAATTAAACCACCACGCTCTCGCTGGTCCGCGGAGTTGCTGCACCGCGAAGAGAGTCTTCTGATGCTCAGTGCAGTGAAGAAGCTCAAACTTGGACTCAATGGTGTGCAGCCAATTATCAGCGTCCAATGGGTCAGCTACATCTGCGAAAGTCGGCGGATGGACGGCCGAGAAATCCCCATAGGTGCTCTCTGGCGGGGGTGCCTGGGCACGCTGACTACCACTCTGATGATTCTGCTCGATCAGGATTTGCATGAGCTGCTGTTGGGTGGCCATGAACTGTTCCCACATTCTTGGAGGTGGAGGCGGCGGTGGAGGAAGGTTAGAGCCACTAGCCTGGTCCTGCCCGCTTGACCCACGAGTACGTCCTGCCATCTGTCATAAGAAATCTCCACTCCATTAGTGGTTGCGCTTGAAGTACACACAGGCAAACAGAATGCATCCAAACAAAGCATAATCAGAGATATTTTATGATAGTGGAAATGGACAGCACATAACTTGGAACACTTCATTAACGAGGAAGTCAACGGTCGCATACACGAGATAGTACCCACATTACATCCCGAAGTGGCATAGCCACACTCTACAAAATTGCGTAGCGACATCGAGCCATAGCTACGCTGCTCACGAGATGTATGCTCACTTATAACTGTCCGACGCCGAATAAAAAATACTACGAGGTCCTAAGTTCTAGTTGCGCACACATATGTACACCACCTAGGCCACGATAAGCAACTAGGGCACAGGGCTGTCAGCGTCGGAACGCATCTCCTCATCGTAGGGCGACGGGGGACGCTCGTACTCAACGCCAGACATGCCTGACCCTTCATCAGCAGGAGCAACATGGGGTGCCTGCATCGGCTGCGGGGCCTGATGCTGGAGAGCCATCTCGAGGTCCATCACGGCGTCCTCCCACTGTGCATGAATCTGCCCAATGACCTGCTCGGCGTTGTGGAGCTGAGCGCGAACATCATGAGTCTCATTCTCTGCCTCAAGCCTCAGCTCATCCATCCATTCGGCCTCAGCCTCGAGTTCATTGACCTGCAATTTTATGTCGTCGCGCTCATCCTCCAGTTCAATGATCTTTGCTGAGCGGTCTGGGTCTTCTGTTCCTGCAGCTGCCGCTGCAACTCCTCGACTTGGGCCTTTAAGACACAGTTCTCCGCTTTGAGCTTCTCTAACTTGTAAGAAACCTCAAGCCACTCCAGAAGCACCTTCAGACGCTCCTGCTCTTCTTCGGAACGGGACTGCTCGCCCTGATCGCGAGCCTGAGCCATCTCCCCAAGATCGGCCTCGAGCTTCGCGATGCGTGCCGCGAGGGCAGCAATGCCGTCGACGTCCGAAGGGGCCATCTATTGAATCATGGAAAACAAGTAAATCCTCATTTCTGACAGGGAAACAAAAATTTATGTACCATTATTCACAACTGCCCGAACGGAGAAAAAAATGGCAAGACCCAACATCAAAAGAACCGGTAAAAGTCGAAAACTGATTTCTGCTTCCAATGTGTAGCAGAGGAAACTCCATCGCTCACGCAACTAAGGGCAGAATCATAAAAACTTTTTATTATGAAAGTCGTAGATAATTTCCACACCTTTCCAGGGTTGTGGAAAATAAATGTTGGACCAGAAAACTTTAGGCTCGGAGGCGCACCTTCCCCCTTAAGAAGAGCCTAGAGAATAAATTTAGGAGATGAAACCCTACGGATTCTATAGGATCCTGGAGTGAGGAACAGGCCGAACACAGGGGAACGAAGTTTTAAGTTCTTCTTTTCTTGATTATTCTCCTTGATTAATTCACAGGTTCTTATTAGAATTATGAAGTTGAACTTTTTAGTTAGGTGAATTTTTGTACACATGCAAAAATGAAAGAATGCCACGACCTATTCGTCCTCACCAAAAAGAAAACCCTAATACGACATCCTCGGTGGCAATATTCGTTCTCTCGAGATAAATCGTTTTCTATACGGTCTAACGATTGTTAATGTACCTGCAGAAAATCACATCACAGAACAGGTATGCAATATGACCATGATAGTCACGACTCATGGCAACCGGCGGCAACCAGTAACGCCTTGCCGTTAGCGGCCATGAAAAGCATCTCAGGCAAGATGGGTGAACCCAACGCGAACACCAAGCGACCGTGAATATTATCCCACGGCAGGACTCCGTACCTTCATTGTAGTTCATTGGTGCGTCGTTGCAAGTATGTAACACGTACATCCGTGTAGTTCGTTGGTGCGTCATTACATAAATATAAATCAACTCAAAGTAAAATGCATGAATGCAAACTTAGCATTGCCACC
Source organism: Oropetium thomaeum (assembly GCA_001182835.1). NCBI lineage: Eukaryota > Viridiplantae > Streptophyta > Magnoliopsida > Poales > Poaceae > Oropetium > Oropetium thomaeum. The sequence goes on along the minus strand of LFJQ01000020.1, from coordinate 943,698 downwards.
TTCCTATCTATAACTCCTAATATGGGCTTTTCTATATCGTGCCTCACCGTAACGCGGTTTTCAAAATAAGCCTCGTTAATTAGAGTACTAATCCCCAAAGAGCTCTGATACCACATGTCGCGACCCGTCCGAGAAAATCGTACGGTTGCTCATCCAGGATCATTTGGGGTGTCACTTATCGAAGCAAGCGACCATACAGTATAATAATTAACAAGGACACGCAAAAGAGATTTAGAGTATACATAAATTCTTAATATTACATCATTGGTTCAATTCCTTTAAGTGCGGAAGCGTAGTTCGAAAACAAACGAAAGACAACGGAAGCTAATAATTATGACTCGACGATACAATTAAGCACGCCAGCCCAAGGGTGCTTAATTTCATGGGTCGGAGAAGCAGGAACCCACTCGAAGGTCCACTCCGAGGGTGCTTCCCCTTCCCAACCAACACAACCCAACGAACCAAAGTTAGAAGCATCACCTACAAAAGATTAATCCACAAAGTCTGAGCAACTAATACACAGCAAGACTTACCCGTCAACGTGGCCATCTAATGACCGACTCCTAGAATGCAGGGAGTATTGGTGGAAGTTGATCCGGTATTACGAAAACAGCGCTAATAGTCTATTCCAATTTTTTAGCCAAATTAACGGGAGTCGCTATGAATTTACTAAGTGTGCCACTATTCTAAACATTCAAGAGTTCAACACAACCAATTAGGGTGAAAACAATCACTTTCATCATTAAACCACTAGTTGCATATCGTTGCGGCAGAAAGGAGCAAGTGTCACTCTTAACCATGAGAAACGACAATTATAATTGATTTACATCCTGCAGGAGAAACTCGAATGACACGACACGTGCACATTCGAATGAGTCGCACGTTTTTACCTTTCGCAACATCGTGATAGAGTTGGCCCAACATCCATCCCTCCAAGGACATGGTCCTCCAGGCGATGCCCTGCATCCCTGTACGGCCCCAAGCCTTTTCAACTAACACGAGCCCAAGAAAACAAAAGCGAATTCATCCACCTTGCCGGTCCATTCACCCAGAAAAAGGGATGGCCAATTGTCCAACCAAGCACGGTGAGCTACGTCGGTTTTCTGGTCCCATTTACCAATATGTACTCGGTACACAACTCAAACTTGACCAATGCAACCGCACTCGATAAGGTTCTCAAATTTTAATCACATTTAAGATCAAACATATTCCTCGGCTTTTCCTTCTTTGATTAAATACGAGTAGTCCCCATACTACTCGTATTCTACCGGTGGTCCTATCCTTTAAGCATAGCATTCAATAGATGGCTCTACCAAAATAACCCATAGGAGAGCCTATTAAGTCATGCAACTAAGTTTCCACGGCAATTTTCTCGAGACTTAATGCACAAACAATTCCTACGCACATAGTGATAAACATAAAATTTATAAAACATAGGTGTGCACCGGGGCTTGCCTTGATCTGCAGAAAGCTCAGCGCACTCAAGCGAGAAGTTAGTTCCTGCGGGTGCCTCTTCTGGATTCTTGTTCGCCGTCGAAAATTCCGGGTCGGTTCCTATATGATAAAAATGCAGTAAGATTGTTTAATGAAAGAGTCACAATACTTCCATTAAAGATTAACTAGGGTTTTGACGTGTAGGAGTTAGGGTTAGATCAACACTTTTCTTTGAGTGTTAACTATTTAATAACTACGACTATTAACCTAGGGTTAAAATAAAACTTTTAATTATACCTCAAGATTATTTTTAGTAGATAGCACTCTCTGCAATATACATTTTGAGCTTTGGTTGAGGCCTAGATGAATTTGCTAGATTTTATAAAAATTTACCAAATTTTCTATTATTACATGTTATAAATTCAGAAACCATAAGTAAACCTTGGAATAAAATTATGAATTTTTATGGGTTCACTCATGAGCACCAAAGCTAAAACTTTGTTTTCGGGGTCTAATCTTTTTGATGAATTTTACAATGTAATTTTGGAAAATGGTATTTTACTAGGCAGATTGGAGTATTGTTAAAGTATTATATGCAACTTTGTGGTCCTAAAATCCCACTAAAATTACAGAAGGTGTGTATGGGCATGAAGTACTTGTAGATCAAAGATTAGCCCTAAAAATGCTCTAGAATTCAAACTAAAGTTCAAAAATAGATAGGAGTATTTTAATTATTTCTGAAAATTTTTGGTCGTTTCATAAAAAGTGATTTAACAGAAATTTAGTCCTTTTTACGAGGTTTCTAATAAATTTTGGTTTGCTATTTTTGGAGCAGTATTCTATTTTCTATGAATTTTACAAGTTCTGTGAATTTTCCTAGAAATTGAATAACTGGGGGAGGAACCGGGCCCGCATGTCAGCGATCGAAAACAGGGGAGCGGCACTAGGGCGGCACCCCAGGAATGGCGCCGGCGGCTCTCGCTGGAAATGGCGCCGGCGGCGGCCTCCGTGGTGCCCCACGCGCTCGGCGTGTCACGAGGAGCACCCTCGACGAGGAAGAGCGGCGGGGGCTCACCGGAGGTATGCCGGCGACGGTGGACCGATTACGGCGATGGCGGCGGCGGCGTTCCGGCGGCTCGGCGGTCGGGGAGGGCCGACCGGGGGCGGTGTGAGCAACAATGGTGACCGATGGAGCTGCCGGGCACGATGAGGGGGCGGGAAATTGGCCGGGAGGGTGTCGTCGACGGCGAGGTGGTGGCACGGGCGAGCTCCGGCAATGGCGCGGCGATTTCGTCGTCCCTGCTCCACAAGGCTCGCCGCGGTCAATCGGAACGAAGAAGGAACTCCGGAAGGACCTCGCCGGCGGAAGGAATCGGAGAGATACTCACCGGCGACGAGGAATTCGACGGGGCGGCAACAATGGCGGCCGCGGCGGTGCTCCGAGAGCAATTTACCGGTGGTAGCTCGGGTTCGGCCCGGGAAAGAGGGAAAAAGGGGTTCGGGAGAGAGAGGAAGGGGTGGTGCGCGGCTAGATTGTTCGACTAGGGTGAGGTGCGGCGAGGCAACCGGGCGACGTGGAGAATTCGTCTGGCAGCCATGGCGGCGGTGCGGGGACGGGAAGGAAGACAGAGAGCGGGAAGGAGGAAAAATAAGCCCGTAGTGCGAGGATAAGGGAGATGACGTGCTCGGGAGGTTGATGTGCGCACGCACCCGCGAAGGAGGCCGGCGAGCGGTGACAGAACAGGGGTAGTTGGCCGGACGGCGAGGCAGCGGCGCGCGCGGGGAAACTTAATGGCGCACGTCGTTCGCTGCGCTGCTCCGCTCGCTTGCGTGTGCGTGGGAGAGGCGTCGTGCTACGGAGTAGTTCTGTCAAGGCGCCCTTCTGCCGCAAGGACGGGCGTTGCGTCCGGCACAGTGCCCGGCCGGTCGGCGCCAAAGGAGGGAGAGAAACAGGAGGGAGGAAAGGGAGAAAAATGAAAAAGGAAGGGGGAGAAAGGAAAGAAGGAGAGAAAGAGTCTTATTTATTTTTGGCACTTGGAACAATTTATTCTCTTCAAGGCAAAGTTTAATAGATTGGAAACTCAAGTGCTTTAGGGACATTACTAAAATAATGGAAGTGTTTGAAAAGGAGAGGCCACGATTTTGAATTTGAATTTATTACTTGCAAATTTGAATTCCTTGATTAATCGCTTGCCTCCTGGTCCATTATTTAAATTTTTCTGACATAATTAGGTTTTCGATTTGGGTTGCTTCGGAATTTGAACCAAGGCTTGAACAATTTTTGAATCCTTTAACCCTAGGTCCCAATACCTAACTATTTAATTCCCTTGGCGATTAGGGTTTTGATAAAGTTAGTTACGAGGGTTTGACCTTATTCGCCCACTAATTTGTTTTCGTCCGTTTTATAAGAAGGGTTTCTGTGCTCTTCTCCCACGTAATCTCAATTATTAGATTTGTAACAATTTAAAATAACAAGAATTGTTCGTAACTCATTTTAGTTTGACGAATTAGTAGTCATTTCCTCAGTCCCCCCCTAACTTCATTAACGAAATAGAACTTTTTATCTCTTCAGTTTAACACCATGAGCTTTTTATTTATTTGATTTATCGAGTTCAATTATGAGGTGTCACACTTGAACGGTTACAGACCGACACTCATACTTAAGCAAAAAGATGCACCATGCCCAGTGGCGTCATGCTACTAGCCACTTCAAGTATTACTGCAGCGATTTACACAGTTCCCACTGGAGGTTCCCAACCTCGGGGTGAGACTCCTCCTAATGGATGCTGCCATCCTGGTTCTGCATGTCGGCGCCTGAAAACCACATATCGCCAAAGCGTGTGCTTCTAAGAAGCTCAACAAGGCTGACCTGTCAAATGGCTGACTATAGCCGACACCTAGACATGCTGGCTGACTAGAGGTGGGTTTATTTGCGAAGTGGACTCGCAAAACCTGAACTACTCTTGGTCAAAATTTTAGCTCAGGTTAAGTGCTTAGAATGTAACTTTAGTTAGCACTAAACTAATCAATCATAACAAAAGTAGTATAAAGTAATAGTAATCATCATAACTTTATCCTCATTGCATCTCAATTTCTTGATTAAAATGTGGTGCGTTTCACGAGTATACTCACAACTGGGAGCGACAGCGGTTCGAAACGATTTTTATACCCTGCAGGAGGAAACCTAATCATACGACAAGTGTGCGTCCCAGACCCGCACGTAGCAACCGTTCACACCAGATCCTGCAAAGTCAATTCCCTCCTACGCCTGCCTTAGCAGCACCGCATCCCACCAGACAACACGTCCCAGACAGTTTCTGTGGAGTTCCCATGCTACCCGCCCCAGATCACCTCCGAATCAGACACCGTAGGGCAGGTTCGACTTTGGAATCACTGGACTATGTAGGTTTACTGGGACCGATTATTCCCAGCATATGATTAGTACATTCAAGGCTCGATCAGGCTCGGACCACACGGTTCAGACAAGTCTACGGTCACCCTGGACCCAGTCCAGTCGCCGACCTACTTGGTACCCTGTCTGACCCTCAAATTTTTATCTTTTCTTAAGCAATCCACCATCATGTGTCGTATGTCTCAAGTAATAGTTTTATTCAATATCCTACCAATCGCGAGCAGCGTCCACTCTGCTCGACTTCTACCGGTAAGACTTGCTAAGTATAGCAGACTAAAGGGGTCATCTATACCAGCTACCGGTGGGGTTTCTTATGGAAACAATGCAACTAAGGTTCCAACCAACTCCTAGCAACTTAATGCACAAACATGACACACTTAGTTATAAAAGAAAAAAAAAATTTAAATCCTGGTTGTGCACCGGGGCTTGCCTGGTTCTCCGGTGTTGACGTTGACTTCTTGGGCGGAGATCGAGGAACCGGGATCTGCAGCTACTTCGTGTGCTTCGGAATCTACATGATGCAATATGATTATGAGGAGTTTAATGAAAAGATAACATAATGTTTTTATCAAGGAGTATTCTAGGGTTTCAATCGGCGACGTTTAGAAATTAGGGTTAATCCAAATTCTTTTACGCCACCCTTTTATTTAAGCCTTTACTTTCTGAATGAGGTTCAAAAGGAAACTACTCTTTTTCCAGGAGGTGATTTTTAGTTGGCCATGTCCTCTGAATCAAGAATTTTAAACTTGGGTTGAGGTTAAACTGAATTATTCTTCGAGTCAATAATTATTTAACAAAAACTACGGCTATTCAACTAGGGTTAAAATGAAACTTTAAACTATACCATGAGTTTATTTTTAATTGATAGCACTCTCTGAAATATGAAATTTGAAATTTGGTTGAGGCCTAGATGAATTTTCTATATTTTATAAAAATTCACCAAACTTTCTGTTATTTAAATTTGTAAAATCAGAAATAAATATTAAACCCTAGAATAAAATTATGAAATTTTATGTAGTCACTCATGAGCACAAAAGCTAAAGTTTTGCTTTTGGGTTTAACTTTTTGGAGATTGGAGGATTTTTAAAGGGATGTATGCAACTTTGTGGTTGTGAAATCCCAATAAAATTCCAGAAGGTGTCTACTGTCATTCTGTACTTGTAGATAAAATCTTAGCCCCAGCATTATCCTAGAACTTAAATTAAAATTCAAAAACAGAAAAGAGTATTCTAATTATTTCAGAAAATCCCTGGTCGTTTTTGAAAAAGTGCTTTAACAGGAAATTAGTTCTTTTTACAAGCATTCTAACAACTTTTGGTTTGGTATTGTTGGATTTTTCTGTATATTGTTAGGCATTTACAAGACAGGACAATAATTAGAAAAATGGAAATTAATTCGATTTATGGCAAGAACAGGGGAGGCTAACTCCGGCGAGCTCCGGCGATGGATGCCCGGCGGAAGAGTGCTCGGCTGCGCTCGATGCTTTGCCCTACACCATCTACAAGCCACGGCGAGGCTCGGCAACATGACAATGGTCAAGTTCTCTCACTGGAGAGGGGTGCTCACCGTGGAGGTCGACGGCGGCCGCGGCGATGACGAATTCCCGACGAGAGGAGCAAGGTCCCGGGAAAGAGGTGATCACCGTGAGCTGCACAGGGACTGGACAAATGAATTGGGCAAGACGAGGGGCGGGGAAAATGGCCGGAGGGCGGTGCTCACCGGCGCGCGTGCTTCGGCAATGGCGGTGGCGGCGGCGGAGCAAGGAAGCAAAAGAAATTTGCACCGAGAGAGAAGAATTGGTGCGGGGGGGAGATAGAAGAGGGCTTGGGCAAGCTTTTAAGTTGCTCGGGAGAGAGAAAGGAGGGGAGAGACAGAGGCGACGGGATTGGCCGGCGAGGGCGGTGCCGTGCGTCGGGGTGGCGTGTTGAAGAGAAGCAACTGTCGCACGCGAGGAAGAAATAGAGAGAGAGGAGGGAAAGAGAGAAGGAGCCGGGAGTGGAAGAAGATTTTAGAGTCTTTGCTGGTTTGAATGCGCTCCAAAAGGGGTGCCGGCTGGCGGGGCAATGGTGCAGCCGCTCGTCGGTTGGTCGATGGGGCGGCCGGGCACTGTTGCCTCGTCTTCCTTCTTTTTTTTTGATTTATTATTTAATTCAAAGTTTTGAACATGATTCAATTGAATGTCATACATCCCGAGTTTCAAAAATTTTGAAATTTGGAACACTTTTCCTTTAAGGTTCTAAGTCCTGAATTGGCTTCTAAAAATTCTTGAATTTCCAAGTTTATTCTAGTTTGTGTGAATTTTAAAGAGGTTTAAATCTTTTCCAAAAATTCTGAATAAATTCCCAAATTTCCATTTTAAAGTGAACTTAATTATTATGCAAAAATATGGCTAGGGTTTTATGAGAATTTTGATAGGTCACTAGTTAGGGTTTGGATTTTTCCTTGTTATCAGAATTTTGACACTGCTAGTCGAAACTTTTCGAACCTACTAATCGTGTTTTGTTGTTTGTCAAAATTTTCGTAGTGTTCCTTTGGAGTATTTCAAACAACACTTCTTTACTTCTAGTGTCGATTTTGCTTTTAAGTGTATAGTTTGACTTCTAGGGTTTTAAGTTTGTTGATTTATGCCACGGTGATACCTGGGGTGTCACACTTACCGCACGGGAGTCAGACCTAGCTCGGGGGCTACACCTGTAGGGTGCATGCACCACGTGCGTGCCCTAATCCTTGTTTATTCGCTATTTATTCGCAAAATTTATGTGAAAGAATAAGTGGAAGGTAGGAAAAGCATGAGGTTGAGCTGGTCGGACTGCAAAACGCTCGTAGCCCTCGGAGGCTATGACCACGACGCTCACCGGTGAGATCGAGTATTGATCCTATCTGCGGCTTATCCTTGCCAAGGCTTCGACCCCCCATCCAGTGTTTAGAACTCAGAAAGAAAGAGTCATAGATGAGAGAAGCGAGAAGTTAAGCTGGTCCGACTGCGAAATACCCATGACCCCCGAGGGTTACGGTAACGATGCTCACCAGCAAGGCCGAACGCCAATCCTGTCCGTGGTTTGTGATTTTTGGGCTTCAAAAACAAAGGAGAAAGGGGACGAAAGCTTTCCTTAATCCGTGAAAAATGTTTTATGAACACGCCTTGATGGTCAAAACATTTAAACCGTTCTCTTGACTTACAAAAACCCCGGCGCTTCGGCCTCGGGCATCCTAAATACAAACTAACCTATCTAACTCTTTGTCTACTGGGGCGGGGGCCATCCTCCTCTTCAATCCTCGCGGCTAGGGCCTGCGCCAAGGGGGCCACCTGCTCTTCGATGTCATCCAGCTCGTCGTTGGAGTAGCCAGGCACGAACCCCTTGCTCATCAAGTCCAGCGCGATGTCGGAGTAATGCGACCGCGCGATGGCGAAAGCCCGGTGCACGCCGCAGCACAGCGCGTCTGCCGCCGTCCCGCACGATCGAGCGACGATGCGGGGGACCTGAGGCGCGAGGAAGCTCGACCCCACCTCCGGCACGATCCCAAGGTCGGAGAGCGCCACCCCGACAGCGAAAGGCAGCGTGTCGTGCTCCTCGGCTTCCCGCTTGAAGTTGCCTTGGAGCACCGACAACTCCTTCGCGCCCGCCGCCAGCTTGTTGGTAAGCACTACAAAAATTATGCGGCGGTTAGTCCATGACCGGCCGGCTCATCCTGCGCTGCCAAGGAAAAAGGAAGTGGACAACTGTAAACCCTAATCCATAATTTCACTCACTTTAAAGCAGATTCAATCATGGAAATAAAAAGAAATATTGTTTACAATGCTTCAAGAAGACACTATGGAAAGTTTGACAAACAACAGAGCACTTTAGCAAAATCCGGAGAAATCTCACGTAACAGTGTCGAAATCTCGTTAACTGGACGAAATCCAAACCCTAACTCTTGGCCATCAAGATTTCCACAGAACCCTAGCCATATTTTTAGATAACAATTAAGTACACATCAAAATAGAATTTTGAGAAATTATTCAAGATTTTTGGAAAAGATTTAGACCTCTTAAAAATTCACACCACCTATAATCAACTTAGAAATTCAAGACCACCCCATCGTCGGGAATTGGCCGCCGGAGCTCACCGGAGACAGCCCCTGTTTTTCCTTTTTCCTAATTATTTTCCAGATTTTAACAAATGCCAAACCAAATGCCAAACACTCCTCATGAAAATTTGTTAGAAACCTCATGAAAATTACTAACTTTCTGTTAAAGCACTTTTTAACAAATGACCAAATATTTGCAGAATTAATTAGAAACACTCCTTTCTGTTTTTGAATTTTAAATTACATTATAGAGCAATGCTAGGGCTAACCTTTGATCTACAAGTGCACCATGGTACTACACACCCTCTGGAATTTTATGAAGATTTTAGGAACACGAAATGACATCTAACCCTATTAAATAACTTCAATCCCCCTAGTTTAAATACCATTTTCTAAAGTACATTGTAAAAGTCATTTACAAGGTTAGACCCAAAAGCACAGTTTCAGATCTGGTGCTCAGGAATGCTCACATAAAGTTTGATAATTTTATTCAAATCTTTACTAGTGTTTTCTGATTTTACAAGGTTTAAAAACAGGAATTTGATGAATTTTTATAAAATATGGAAAATTCATCTAGGCCCCATCTAAAGCCCAAAATGCTTATTCCAGGGAGTACTACCAACTAAAAATAATCTTATGGAAGAATTAAAATCTTCATTTTAACCCTAGTTTAATAGCCGAAGTAATTAAATAATATTAACCGATGCAAAGTGTCGCATTAACTTAACTAAAGTTGAAGTTGATGAACATACCAACTAAAAGCCACCTCATGAGAGTTTAATAGACTTCTTTAAACACCATTCACAGATTAAAGAATTTAATTTAATCGACGGCGTCGAGTAATTAGGGTTAACCCTAATTCTAGGCGTCGCCAATCTAAACCCTAGATTACTGTCGATAATAATAATAAGTTTCTTTTTCTTTGAACTTATCATAATCCTACCGCATCATGTAGATTCTGACGCTCACGAAGTAGCTGCGGATCCAAGTTCCTCGACCCCCGCCGAAGAAGTCGACATCAACTCAGAGGAACCAGGCAAGCCCCGGTGCACAACCAAATTTTAAAGTTTTACTTTTGCACTAAGTGTGTCTTGTTTGTGCATTAGGTGCTAGGAGTTGATTGAAACCATAGTTGCATTTGTTTCCCATAGGAAACCCTGACGGTAGCTTGTTTGGATACCCCTAGTATGCTATGCTTAGCAGGTAGTTGCCGGTAGAAGTCGAGCAGAGTGGACGCTGCTCGCGAAAGGATAGGTTGTTAATTGAAACTATTTCATGAGATGGGCCACACGAATGTGAATCAGTAAGAAAGATAAAAGTTTGAGGGTCAGACAGGATATAAAGTAGGTCGGCGACTGGACTGGGTCCAGGGTGACCGTAGACTTGTCTGATCCGTGTGGTCCGAGACTGATCGAGTGTTGAATGTACTGGTCGTATGCTGGGTGTTATGGGCCCCAGTAAACCTACGTAGCCTGGTGATTGCAACGTCGAACCTGCCCTACGGTGTCTGACTAGGAGGAGATCTGGGGTGGGCAGCGTGGGAACTCCACAGAAACCGTCTGGGACGTGTTATCTGGTGGGACGCGGCGCTGCTAAGGCAGGCGTAGGAGGGAATTGACGTTGCAGGAGCTGGTGTGAACGGTTGCCACGTGCGAGTCTGGGACACGCACGTGTCGTACGGTCAGGTCCCCCTGCAGGGTATAAAATCGTTTCGAACCGCTGTCGCTCCCAGTTAGTGAGCATGCTCGTGAAACGCACCACATTCTAGTAAAATAGGTTGAAACACAATGAGAAGGAATTATGATTATTACTAATGCTGTTGTTACTTTTGTTATGTTTGCTTAGCTCAGTGCTAATTAAATTTATTTTTCCTAATCACTTAACCTGTGCTAAAATTTGACAAGAGTAGTATAGGCTTGCGAGTCCTTTTGCAAGTAAACCCTCCCGAGTCAGCCTTCGTGTCTAGGAGTCGGCTGTAGTCAGCCACTTTTGTCGGGTAAGTCTTGCTGAGCTTCTTAGAAGCTCACGCGTTAGCGTTTTGTGGTTTTCAAGCGCCGTCATGCAGGAACCAGCAGGTAGCTTCCATTGGGAGGAACCTCTCCTTGAGTTTGGGAACCTCCAGTGGGAGTTGTGCGAGTCGCCGCGGTGATTGTTGAAGTGGCTAGTAGCATGACGCCCGTGGGCACGGCGCGTGCTTTTGCTTAAGTCCGAGTGTTGGAGTTGTAATAGTTCTAGTCTTCCGCTGTTATCGTTTTCAAAACTTTTGCGTACTCTGAAGCAATGTAATATTCAACTTTAAATTTATGAACCAATGATGTATTAAGTTCTCTCTCCCTGTAAATTACTGCTGTTTATCCCTGCCTGTGTTGTATCGTGTGTACCCTCGCTTCGCCGAGCGTTGCCCAACAAGATCTTGGCTTAACGACTGACCGGATCCGTCTCAAGACGAGGTTTTCTGGACGGGTCGTGTCAGCTTTGGTATCAGAGCCAGGTTGGGAAACGATACAACGTTTAAGGCATATTTTCGAAAATTTACGTGCGAGTGAGGTACGCGGCCTATTAGTTAATAGGTTATCAGGTGGCAAGCTAACCTAGTGTAGGGGCTAACTAAACCCAGTTTAGATTTACTTTTCTGTAACGACGCACCTACGCTCAGGTAAGCAAGGTAAGGTACGCCGCTCGACTGCGGTGAAAGGTCGAGAAATCCCTGTTGCGTCCGCAACAGTAGCGTTCTATACCTTGAGGGTATGGAAGGAGGTATTATGTTCGCTGTAACATAGTACGCCCCCTTGCCGTTTAGGGAGAGAAGCGGCCCTCTACCGTACGAGGTGTGGGTTACGGACCTGTTGCGAATGCAGACCTTCGCAACAGTGGAGTCTTGTGTCTTTGGCACACAAGAGATGAGTTTGTTCCTCACGACTTCGGTTTTGCAGAACACTCTCATACCTCCGCTGCCTGAGGTAAAGTGCAGTCTGTCGCCGCGCAGGGAAGGTCGGACACGTGATCCCCGTACGTGACCTACTCGGGGCGACCCATATGGCTTGATATGGGTTGTTGTTTTTACTTTTGATATATATTTATATTGAACTGCCTGTGATGTCATTTTCTGCAGGTACGCTAACCACGATATCGTAAGAAACGTGTAGTAACGGCTAACTTGAGTGCGATTCTGCCACCGCCTACGCGTATTCTTTTTACTTTGTGAGGACGTATAGGCCGATGTAGGATTGCATTGCATGAATAACTGTTAAAATCCTTCAAATTTATACTAAAATCATCCAGGAGCAAAAATTCCATCAATAATGGTTGTAGCACAATCAGAAAAATTAAGAACTCAACTTGGATACCTTCCTCCCTTAGTGATTGCGTGGAACCAACCGAGTTGGAGTAAAACCTTGTACACCATTGAGCCTTTTACAATACCTTCCTCGATGAGAAGATTGTCTCCTTGACAGGTCAACTTAGATGGTAAAGCACCTTGGACTACCAGCTGTCGCTAGTTAGCATCCTTAGTGACCGATTTGGATCACCTTTTTACGCAGGGATGAAAAATATTTTATGTATCGGAAGATTTAGCATGCTTTGAACTATGTGTCAACATGTGGCTTCTGATTGATAAAATATTGCTCATCTCTATGTTGCAGATGGACGCCAACACGATCGAGCATGGGCTCGCGGAGATAGGTGTTGAGGACTCCATCCCTACCTACGTCACCAAGAAATCCGGACGCAGAGGATTCGTGGAGATACTCGAGCAGACCTTACAGTCATTGGGATATACAAATCCTTGGTTTCAGATCCGGGAGTATCGGCAGTACGACCTACCGCGCTGCTCGGCCACCGTTACACTACCCACGCACCCTCAGCATGCCAATGGAGAGATTTATACCACCACCACATTCGGTTCAGATAAGACGGAGGCCATCGAGTCAGCCGCTCATCAGGCTTTATTGAGGATTTGCGAGCGACACCTAGAGGACCTGGCAGACAAACCAGCAGCGATGTTTCCGATACGGGACCAGGTCGACCGTACCTGGCACCGCAATGTCCAGAATGCTCAGAAGAGGACTTTCAGGGGAGAGATGGACCATGTCACTCCCTTGTTCACGTGGAGCCTAGCGCTACTCAACTTGTATGAAGATATTGTTCTCACAGGTCAAATGGATCGCCAGGCCTTGCGACAGGCTCATGTAGAGGTAGCTCAACTCAAGAAGAAGGTCCAGGACTTGGAGAGCAGAAACAATGCACTGCGTGCTCGCTGCGACGCACGCGCTACACGTATCTCTAAGTTGGAGGCGGTCTCCGAGATTAAGACTGTCCAGATCCATGCTAGAGAGAATGATTGCAACATCATGTTGCAACACATTCATCAGCTGGAGATGCTCAGGGATAACGCGGTTCAGATGGCAGAGAACCTCGCCCATGAGAACCATCATTTGCAGCACCAGTTAGCGGGACTCTTGGAGGCACAGCAGCCGCCTCCCGTTAACGATGATGCGCCTGAGTCAGAAGTATCGGATCCCGAAGCTTCAGACCCAGAGCCAGATGAGGAGTAGATTGGAGGTGGTTCCGAAGTGATAGTTTAGTTAGATGCTTCGCTTAAGGAGTGCGTTGCCCTTGTCTTGGTGTTAGTATATGTTCTCAGGGGTCTATCTTAGTGGCGTGTAACCTTTTGGATGTAAAAATGGTGGTTTGACAGTCTAAGGAGTTGGACGATGGATGTACTGTCATCTTTTGGGGAATGAAGGAAGTTTGTTATTTAATGAGATATCTACGCCGTGCATTTTGACGTGCTTTTACTTATGTTGAGAAATGGACATGGGTTGAATTGCTCTAATAAGGATCCTTTTACTTTTTCAGCATGGTGAACACCAGAGCAGGACGTCAGGAGGCGGAAAGCTCCAACCCGCCGCCCCCGCCAGCTGAGCCAACCTTGGCCACAGCTATGGCGGCCCTGATTCAGAGCAGCCAGCAAACGCAAGAGATGCTGCGGGCCATCCTAGAAAATAGTGGCGCAAATCGAGGCGCTCGGAACCGCGACCAGGACAGCACATATGCTGAGTTTCTGGCCACTCATCCCCCGGAATTTAGAGATGCCCGGGAACCAATGGAGGCAGACCATTGGCTTCGTACAATCGAAGCCAAGTTCGGGCTACTCCGTTGTTCGGAGACTCAGAAGACGCTCTTCGCCGCCCAGATGCTCCACGGACACGCTGGAGCTTGGTGGGCCAACTACTTGGCCACTCTCCCGGCCAACACCCAGGTGCCATGGGAACAGTTCCGGGAGGCGTTCTGCGCTCACCACATCCCCGCGGGACTCATGCAAAGAAAGGCTAAGGAATTCATGGCCTTGACGCAAGGAAGTCGCTCGGTGCACGAGTATTCCCGTGTCTTCAACCAACTTGCTTTATAGCTCTGAAGCAGGTTGACACGGATGCTAAGCGGAAGCACCGCTTCATGGAAGGGCTGAACATCACACTCCAGGGTCGTTTGGCCTTGAACCAAGGCGGCTCATTCAATGAGCTCGTCAGCAACGCCCTCATCGCCGAGGAGTACCTCGAGAAGGAGCAGCGGGAGAAAAGGCGAGCCAGCGGTGGGCCATCGAATGCCCCGCCACCCAAGTACCGTCTGGTGTACACTGCGCCCGATGGTAGGAGGTACAAGCAACCCCGCCGCAGGCGCCGTCGTTCCGTCCGCCGCAGCAGCCATACCGGCCCCCACAGAATCAGCAACAAGCCGGCTACCGCGCACCGCCCCCGCCACAGAGGAACCAAGGTGTCCGCCCACCTCAACAGGGCGCCCGCCCTGGACCAGGCACGCCTTGCTTCAACTGCGGGCAGCCCGGACACTTCGCCCGTGAGTGCCCCTCCAACCAGCAGTTCGGAGGCAACCGGCAGTCAAGTCAAGGACAGGGCCAGTAGAAGGGCCAGAAGAACACCAGGACCGATCGGGTAAACTACACTACGACCGAAGAAATTGCTGAGGGCGAACAAGTACTGGCGGGTACGTTCTCGCTCTCTACGCATTCAGCTTTTGTTCTATTCGATTCCGGCGCAAGCCACAACTTTATCAGTAGGAATTTTATCAAAGGCAAAAACCTAGCCACAGTTCTCCTAGAACCACCTTTCGTAATAAAATCGCCTGGGGGCAACATATTATCGAATCATGGCTTAAGTGAAGCTCCCCTCAATCTGGGAGGTCACATCTATCCTATCTCCTTCATCATCCTAGATGGGCAGGGTATCGATTTAATCATCGACATGAAATGGATGAAACACCATAATGCCATCCTTGATATTGCTAACTGTGTAGTCCACTTAACCTCTCCACTTCACGGTTCCATGTCCATAAACCTAGATCACCCCAAAGCCACCCTCAATCAAGTCTGCCACGTTGTCGGGAAAAGTCTGGACGAGATACCAGTGGTTAAGGAGTTTCCGGACGTATTCCCCGAAGACTTACCTGGTTTACCACCGGATAGAGATGTGGAATTCCAGATTGAGCTATTGCCAGGGACAGCCCCGATCTCCCGCAGACCATACAAGATGGCACCCAAGGAGCTAGCAGAGTTGAAGAAACAGTTGCAGGAGTTGTTGGACAAGGGCTTTATACGGCCCAGTACCTCGCCTTGGGGTTGCCCTGTATTGTTCGTGAAGAAGAAGGACCAGTCCTTGAGGCTATGCGTGGATTACCGTCCCTTGAATGCAGTAACCATCAAGAACAAGTATCCCTTGCCACGCATAGACACTCTGTTTGATCAGTTGGCTGGAGCAAAGGTCTTCTCAAAAGTTGATCTTCGGTCTGGATATCATCAGATCAAGATCCGTCCCAGTGACGTTCCGAAGACGGCCTTCTCCACCAGATACGGGCTATATGAGTAATGGTGATGTCGTTTGGACTCACAAACGCACCAGCGTACTTTATGTACCTCATGAACTCAGTCTTCATCCAGAGCTGGATAAGTTTGTAGTGGTGTTCATCGACGACATCCTAGTATACTCCAAATCTACCGATGAGCATGCAGAGCACCTTCGGACAGTTCTCCAAAGACTCAGAGATCATCAGCTCTATGCCAAGTTCAGCAAGTGCGAATTCTGGATTGAGCGTGTTCAATTTCTGGGTCATGTTGTGTCCGCGGAAGGTATTTCTGTTGATCTAGGAAAGGTGCAAGATGTTGTTAATTGGAAAGCACCCACAACAGTCCACAAGGTGCGGAGTTTCTTGGGATTAGCGGGATACTACCGTCGCTTCATACCCAACTTCTCCAAGATTGCCAGGCCTATTACAGACCTACTCAAGAAGGATCAGAAGTTCAACTGGACAGAAAAGTGCGAAGAAGCCTTTCAGACTTTGAAGAAGCACTTGACCACAGCACCAGTGCTCGCCCAACCAAATTTGAGCAAGCCCTTCGACGTATATTGTGATGCGTCGGGCACTGGACTTGGGTGTGTGTTGATGCAAGAAGGACGGGTAATTGCTTATGCTTCCAGACACTCCGTAAGCATGAGTTGAATTACCCCACACACGACTTGGAATTGGCAGCCGTGGTATTGGCTCTGAAGGTGTCGAGGCATTACTTATTGGGAAATTTGGTACACCTCTACACCGACCACAAGAGTCTCAAGTACATCTTCACCCAGAATGAGTTAAACATGAGGCAATGAAGATGGCTAGAGTTGATCAAGGATTACGAGATAGAGATCCACTATCATCCGGACAAGGCTAATGTAGTTGCAGACGCATTGAGTAGAAACGCGCATTGTCACTACTTGGATCAGGGAGTTGTAACCGAAGAATTAGAGCCAGCCGTAAGGATTCTACCCCACGGAGCACTCTACAACCTCGCCCTAGTGCCCACACTTAGAGATGAGGTAGCCAAGGCCCAGAAGCTTGATAAGGGCACGGAGAAGATCAGATTGGGACTACAAGAGAAGAAGATGCAGTGCTTCCGTGAAGACGAAGGAGTTTTGTGGTTCAAGAACAGACTGGTAGTGCCAAAGGATCACGAGCTCCGAAGGAAGATCATGGATGAACCTCATTTATCCAAGTACTCGGTTCATCCTGGCAGCAACAAGATGTATCAGGACCTGCGACAGAAGTTTTGGTGGACAAGGATGAAAAGAGAAATCGCTCGGTATGTAGCGGAATGTGACACCTGCCGCAGAGTAAAGGCCGACCATCTGAAAGGCGCAGGGTTGTCGCAACCGTTGAGCATTCCGTCATGGAAGTGGGAAGACATAAGTATGGACTTCATTGTTGGACTGCCCATGACAGCTCAAAAGTTGGACTCAATTTGGGTTATAGTAGATCTTTTGACAAAGACAGCCCATTTCATTCCTGTCTCAACCAGATAGACTATGAAGAAGTATGCACAGCTGTACATTGATCGGATAGTCTGTCTACATGGAATACCCAAGACGATCATCTCCGACCGAGGCACCCAATTCGTCGGTCAATTTTGGAAACAACTCCACGAGTCACTAGGAACCAGGCTAATTCACAGCTCAGCCTACCACCCTCAGACTGATGGTCAGACGGAAAGAGTGAACCAAATACTTGAAGACATGCTCCGAGCTTGTGTTTTAGAGTACGGAAAAGGATGGGACACCTACCTATCACTGGCAGAGTTCTCATACAACAACAGTTACCAAGCCAGCATCCAGATGTCCCCTTTTGAAGCGCTTTACGGCCGTAGTTGCAGAACCCCACTCAACTGGTCAGAAGCAGGCAAAAGAATTATATTGGGCCCAGACCTAGTGCAGCAGGCTGAAGAGAAAGTACGGGTTATACAAGCCAATTTGAAGGCCGCCAAATCAAGACAGAAGAGCTATGCAGATAAAAGGCGTAGGCCATTGACCTTTGAGGTAGGAGACTACGTCTACATACGAGTCTCACCAATAAAGGGAGTTCAACGGTTTGGGATCAGAGGCAAGTTAGCACCCCGGTACATAGGTCCATATCCTATCACAGCTAAGTGCGGATCAGTGGCATATCAAGTGGAGCTACCAGAGAGGTTATCAGGAGTGCATAACGTTTTCCATGTCTCTCAGTTAAAGAAATGTCTAAAGGTACCAGTAGACCAAGTGATTCAAGAAGTAGAAGAATTGCAACCTGACTTAACCTACCCAGAGCGCCCAATCCGGATACTGGATGAGAAAGAACGGGTTACTAGAAGACGAACACTCAAGTTTTACAAGGTTCTGTGGAGCAACCACCCGGAAGACGAAGCCACGTGGGAATCTGCAGAATTTCTTCAGTCACACTACCCCGAGCTACTCCCAAACCCCTAGGTACCTATGCCTATCCTAACCCTCTCCTTAAATCTCGGGACGCGATTTCTTTTAGGGGGGAGGGCTGTGACACCCCAGGTGTCACCAGGGCAAAAAGTCGACAACTGTAAACCCTAATCCATAATTTCACTCACTTTAAAGCAGATTCAATCATGGAAATAAAAAGAAATATTGTTTACAATGCTTCAAGGAGACACTATGGAAAGTTTGACAAACAACAGAGCACTTTAGCAAAATCCGGAGAAATCTCACGTAACAGTGTCGAA
Source organism: Oropetium thomaeum (assembly GCA_001182835.1). Classification (NCBI taxonomy): domain Eukaryota; kingdom Viridiplantae; phylum Streptophyta; class Magnoliopsida; order Poales; family Poaceae; genus Oropetium; species Oropetium thomaeum. The sequence continues at coordinate 925,225 of LFJQ01000020.1, read as the reverse complement.
ATCTCGTTAACTGGACGAAATCCAAACCCTAACTCTTGGCCATCAAGATTTCCACAGAACCCTAGCCATATTTTTACATAACAATTAAGTACACATCAAAATAGAATTTCGGGAAATTATTAAAGATTTTTGGAAAAGATTTAGACCTCTTAAAACTTCACACCATCTATAATCAACTTAGAAATTCAAGAATTTTTAGAGGCCAAATCATGACTTGAACCTTAAATGAAAAGTGTTCCAAATAAATTCCTGAGCTTGTACAAAAAGTCTCAAAATTTTTAGAGCTCGGGAAGTGTGCCGATTTATTGAATTATCTTCCAGTAGTAATGAAAAAGAAAAAAAAATAAAAATATATAACTGTTGCCGGGCGGGCTACAGTGCCCGCCCACCCGACAACAGGGGCGCGCAGCCGCCCGGCCACACCCGGCCGACACGGCCGTTTCCTCAGTGCACGTCACTTTTACTCCGTGCCGGCGCCCGCTCCCTCGCTCTCTCTCTCTCTACTTCTCTCTCTAGCCCGCTCTCCTCTCCCTCCCTTCCTCCCTCTCTCTCTGCCGACCGCCGTCCTGTGCGCCGCCCGACCGCCATGGAGCGCCGGCCACTCCCCTACCCCCGGCCCCCCCCCCCCTTTAAATTGGCGCAAATCCTCCCCAATCCCCCCCCCCTCCTCCATTTCTTCTCCCCCCCGCGCGAAGACCCCTTCCATTCTCCTGCTCCCGGCCGCCACACTCCATTGCCGCCGCCCCCCAAGGTGAAATCCGCCCCCGACTCAATTTCAATCAAATTCCCTCACCAAATCAGCTCCTCTCCACCTCGTGAAGCTCACAGCACCTTCCAATCCTCCGAAGTCGAGCCATCTCGCCGGAATTTCGTCGATTGCCGCCGCCCCGAGGTACCCCCACGGTGAGACCCCCTATCCCGGCCAAAACCTTGAAAAGTAGCATGTTGCCGAGCTTCATCATGTCGAGTGGATCGTAGAAAGCCAAGGTTCGACGGCCGACGACCACCCCATCATGGGGAATTGGCCGCCGGAGCTCACCGGAGACAGCCCCTGTTTTTCCTTTTTCCTAATTATTTTCCAGATTATTGCTCTATCTTCTAAAAACCCTAGAAAATCACAGGAAGATCCAAAAATGCCAAACCAAAACTTTTTAGAAACCTCATGAAAAGTACTAATTTTCTGTTAAAGCACTTTTTAACAAATGACCAAATATTTGCAGAATTAATTAGAAACACTCCTTTCTGTTTTTGAATTTTAAATTACATTATAGAGCAATGCTAGGGCTAACCTTTGATCTACAAGTGCACCATGGTACTACACACCCTCTGGAATTTTATGAAGATTTTAGGAACATGAAATGACATCTAACCCTATTAAATAACTTCAATCTGCCTAGTTTAAATACCATTTTCTAAAGTACATTGTAAAAGTCATTTACAAGGTTAGACCCAAAAGCACAGTTTCATATCTGGTGCTCAGGAATGCTCACATAAAGTTTGATAATTTTATTCAAATGTTTACTAGTGTTTTCTGATTTTACAAGGTTTAAAAATAGGAATTTGATGAATTTTTATAAAATATGGAAAATTTATCTAGGCCCCACCCAAAGCCCAAAATGCTTATTCCAGGGAGTACTACCAACTAAAAATAATCTTATGGAAGAATTAAAATCTTTATTTTAACCCTAGTTTAATAGCCGAAGTAATTAAATAATATTAACCGATGCAAAGTGTCGCATTAACTTAACTAAAGTTGAAGTTGATGAACATACCAACTAAAAGCCACCTCATGGGAGTTTAATAGACTTCTTTAAATACCATTCACAGATTAAAGAATTTAATTTAATCGACGGCGTCGAGTAATTAGGGTTAACCCTAATTCTAGGCGTCGCCAATCTAAACCCTAGATTACTGTCGATAATAATAATAAGTTTCTTTTTCTTTGAACTTATCATAATCCTACTGCATCATGTAGATTCTGACGCTCACGAAGTAGCTGCGGATCCAAGTTCCTCGACCCCCGCCGAAGAAGTTGACATCAACTCAGAGGAACCAGGCAAGCCCCGGTGCACAACCGAATTTTAAAGTTTTACTTTTGCACTAAGTGTGTCTTGTTTGTGCATTAGGTGCTAGGAGTTGATTGAAACCATAGTTGCATTTGTTTCTTATAGGAAACCCTGACGGTAGCTTGTTTGGATACCCCTAGTATGCTATGCTTAGCAGGTAGTTGCCGGTAGAAGTCGAGCAGAGTGGACGCTGCTCGCGAAAGGATAGGTTGTTAATTGAAACTATTTCATGAGATGGGCCACACGAATGTGAATCAGTAAGAAAGATAAAAGTTTGAGGGTCAGATTGGATACAAAGTAGTTTGGCGACTGGACTGGGTCCAGGGTGACCGTAGACTTGTCTGATCCGTGTGGTCCGAGACTGATCGAGTGTTGAATGTACTGGTCGTATGCTGGGTGTTATGGGCCCCAGTAAACCTACGTAGCCTGGTGATTGCAACGTCGAACCTGCCCTACGGTGTCTGACTAGGAGGAGATCTGGGGTGGGCAGCGTGGGAATTCCATAGAAACCGTCTGGGACGTGTTATCTGGTGGGACACGGTGCTGCTAAGACAGGCGTAGGAGGGAATTGACGTTGCAGGAGCTGGTGTGAACGGTTGCCACGTGCGATCTGGGACACGCACGTGTCGTACGGTCAGGTTTCCCCCTGCAGGGTATAAAATCGTTTCGAACCGCTGTCGCTCCCAGTTAGTGAGCATGCTCGTGAAACGCACCACATTCTAGTAAAATAGGTTGAAACACAATGAGAAGGAATTATGATTATTACTAATGCTGTTGTTACTTTTGTTATGTTTGCTTAGCTCAGTGCTAATTAAATTTATTTTTCCTAATCACTTAACTTGTGCTAAAATTTGACAAGAGTAGTATAGGCTTGCGAGTCCTTTTGCAAGTAAACCCTCCCGAGTCAGCCTTCATGTCTAGGAGTCGGCTGTAGTCAGCCACTTTTGTCGGGTAAGTCTTGCTGAGCTTCTTAGAAGCTCACGCATTAGCGTTTTGTGGTTTTCAGGCGCCGTCATGCAGGAACCAGCAGGTAGCTTCCATTGGGAGGAACCTCTCCTTGAGTTTGGGAACCTCCAGTGGGAGTTGTGCGAGTCGCCGCGGTGATTGTTGAAGTGGCTACTAGCATGACGCCCGTGGGCACAGCGCGTGCTTTTGCTTAAGTCCGAGTGTCGAGTTGTAATAGTTCTAGTCTTCCGCTGTTATCGTTTTCAAAACTTTTGCGTACTCTGAAGTAATGTAATATTCAACTTTAAATTTATGAACCAATGATGTATTAAGTTCTCTCTCCCTGTAAATTACTGCTGTTTATCCCTGCCTGTGTTGTATCGTGTGTACGCTCGCTTCGCCGAGCGTTGCCCAACAAGATCTTGGCTTAACGACTGACCGGATCCGTCTCGAGACTAGGTTTTCTGGATGGGTCGCGTCAACCTGTCGCCTCCTCCTGGAGCTTCTCGACCGTGGCACAGCTGCGGGTCAGCTCCGCCGCCAGGTCGGCGGTCACCCCCTCGACGTCCTCCCTGGCCTACGCCTCCTTCTAGAGAGCCAACCTAAGGTGGCTGAGGGTCATCCTCGCCGCCTCCACCTGCCTGGTCCGCTCCACCGCCAGTGCCGTGACGGCGTTGTGGACGTGACGCGCCGCCTCGAGCTCCTCCCTCACCCGACGCGACCCCTCAAGTGCGGCGAGGAGCCGACCCTCTGCTTCTTCCAGGCGGCCACGGGCATGGGCATCCGCCGCCGCTCCACGGGCAGCGGTGAGCTGCTCCTTAAGCCACCCGTGCACCCGATAGCCCGCTGCGAGGCGGTCCCGCAGCGAGGCCATGGCGGAGTCCAAGGCGGACACCGCCGATAGCACCTCCTCCTAGACCCGCTCCGTGCCCTCCGGCTCCGGGGCGCTCTCGGGCGCCAACCCCTCACCCAGGAGGGCCGTTGGTGTCGCCACGCCCCCCGGTTCGCCGCCAGTCCCAACTCCCGCTGTCGCGGCGATCGCCGCCGAATCCTCCTCCATCAGAGGTCCAAAAACAGTCGACCACGGCATGGCCACTGGAGCCTCCTCCACCGCCTCCGCCGACACCTCCGGCAGGACGGCCGTTGCCGCGCCCGCCTGTGCTGGAGGCCCGACCAGGACGGTCTCCGGCTCCACTAGCACCACCTTCGGCTCCCCCGCCGTCGTCGCCTCCGGCGTCGCCGCCCGCTCCTAGGGCTACCCCGCTATCGACCGGGAGTCCGCCCCCGACGGGCGCAGGGGCTCTGACGCACCCCTGTCGCCCGCTTCGACGCGCCCTCAGTCCTCCAGTGTGCCAGGGCCTTCCTCGGCGCCGTCTGCAGCGCCGTCACCTGCCCCCCGACTGTGCGTAGAAACCAACGGTGAGCAAAACTAGGGAAGGGGAAAGAGAAGGGACGCCACGCGCTTACCCTCTAAGAGTGGGACGGCGTCGCTTCAGAGTCGGCCCTGTCTGCTCCTCCGCGGGGCGCGGCCACTTCTCATCGACCCTTGAGGCCGCGGTCTCGCCCAGAGGAGGCCTCGGACGCTTCCACGCGGCTCGGGGGCTCGGCGGTCAACGGTCCCGACCCTGACGGCCCAAGGTGGGCAGAAGCATGCACCCTCAGCGGCGCCTGCAGCTCCGCCTTCGGGGTCGGTAGCGTGACAGGTTCAATCGGGGCAGGGCCCGACACCGTCTCCGACCTCTGAGGCTCCAGCCTCGGCTAAGCGTGTGCGGGCGCGCCCCGCTCGACCCCTGCCCTTCTTGGCCGGGGCAGGGGATCTCTACCACCTCGTTCTCCTCCTCCTTCTTCTCCGCCTCCTCATCGTCCTCCTCCTCCTCATCAGACCCCTGACGGCGTCGACTCCGGTGCAGCCGCTCTCGGAGCCTCTTCGCCTTCTTCGTCGCTAGGGCGTCCTTCTTCGTCTTTTGCTCCTCGGCCGCGAGGCGGTTCGCCGTCCTGACGGCCGCGTCGTCCGGGACGGAGGCGAAGGAAGGGCGGAGGAGGAGATTCAGCTGCCAAATCCAAAAAAGTAATTCGAGTCAGCGGCGAGGCCGGAAAAGAAAACATCACAGGAGAGAGATGCGACAAACTTACCAGTTGGATGCTCCCGGCTCCGGGACGCATCACAGGGTGCCCTTCGAGCGGGGCATCGGCATCCTCAGGCGCGAGGGTGTCCCTCAAGCGCTGCTTCAACTCTGAGTCGGAGAGAGGCTCGAGGGACATCACCGACCCGGAAAGATCCGAGCCGAGCCCCACCTGGTACAGCCGGAGCGGGCGCACCATGAGTGGCAGCACCCGCCGGGTGTGGTACGCCGCGACGACTCCAGCTCCACGCACTCCTGAACCCTCAGGGTTTCAATTGCGCCAGGAGGTCGGCCAGCCTCCTCCTCTCCTTCTCCACGAGCCCCCACTTCCAGACCTTGGGCGTCGTTTCGAAGACACGCCCCATAAACACGAGGGCTGGCGGCGTCATTCTTCAGGTAGAATCATGCCCGTGCCAGCCCCTGTTGGAGGTCTTTAGCCGCAGCGGGATGTACGCCTGGGCGCGCTCACCGCGGAGGTGGATGCTGGCGCACCCGATGGAGGCCGGGCCTCGTCGTTCGTCTAGAGAGAGACGACGAAGAAGAACTTCCAGAGCTCAAAGTGGGGGTCGATCCCCAGGAATCCTTCGCACAACACCACAAAAACGGCGATGTGCTGGATCCCGTTAGGGTTGAGGTGTTGGAGCTCCAAGCCGTAGTAGTGGAGCAGCCCCCGCAGGAAGCGATGCGCGGGGACGCCAATTCCACGCTCATGGAAGTGCGCGAAGGAGACGATGTAGCCGTCCGCTGGCGCCGGAGCCATCTCCCCACTGGAGAGCAGCCACTCCCCCGCCTCCGTACACGCATGGAGAAGACCGTGCTTCACCAGGCCGTCCAGGCGGATGCCCCACACATCAGACCTCCACCAGCTCGCCATTTCAGGGAATGGGGAAAACGCGATTACGAGGACCCGCGGAGGTGGAGGGCAAGCAAAGGAGGACTTGGGGGTGGAAAAGCACCAGGAGCACGAGGGAGAAGGCGAAACGGCGCGAGAAGGTGAAGCGACAAACTAATGGGTGAAGGCGAACGAGCATGTGAGGTACGAATATATATCCTCTCACCAGCAGGGCGCCTTCCCCACAACCGATGCGAACGAAGCCCGCACAACCGCCTCGATCGGCGCAAGCGGACGCGCCCACACCCACACGGCCCGAAGGCCAACACTGCTGCATGTCCCGTCACAGCAGGCGCCTCTACCCTGAATTAATACAAGTAGGTAAGGATATGGGCTGAAATACGCCTCGACGGCCCAAAGAGTTCCAAGGCTGGCCCAGCGAACGGGTTCGACAGCCGCTCAGGGCGAAAACAGAGAGAGGGGTGGAAAGTGATGAGCCCGCTAGCGGCCAGTACCCCGGCCCTCGAGCGCCAAGGGCATCATGATCCGCGTTCAAGTCTCGGTTCGCACCAACCATGGGTATTTGAACGCAGAAAGGCAACGAGCCCTCGGAGCCTATTGAACGGCTTCTGGGTACCAAATGGGACGGCAACCGAGAAGATTGGAGTCGACCACCAGCTGGTCCATCGGGGCCTCCCCGAAGGGGCCCCGGGGCTTCACTTAAACTCACCCGCTATCAGCTCGATGAGCGTCACGCTTCGGCCCCCGGGGTAAAGCGTGGTACGGCTCGACCTCCTTGTCCGGCGAACGGACGCGCAGGATGGACGACACAAGTCAAACCATGCCTTCGGACGGACCACCGCAACGAGCGGATGTCTCGGGAGACAGAATCACAAAAAGAGGACCAATACGGGATCGCAGGACACGCCGGTTCAATGAGGTAGAAAGCGAGCCTATGCTCGCGAAATAAAACTTCCCCTCCCGATTTGAGCGACGCCTGACCCCCTTTGCGCAGGGGTCAGACCTCACTCGGGGGCTACTGTCGAGGGTCGATACCAGAGGCGATCAGCATTAACGACCCGCGGCCTTAACAGCTCGAAGGAGGCAAACAATCTCCACCCGGCCCGACCCCTGTGCCGTAGAGACACTCGACGGCTCAGGTCCACGGACGATCTCCGCCTTGCCCGACCTCCCCCGAATAGGGGTCGGATTTTCCACAATTCGACCGCTGCACTCGCCCTCACCGCGACGGGGTCGGGAGACCGCATGAGGCTCCGCCTCGCCCGACCCCAGGGTCGGACGAACCGCCTACCATGCCACGGATGGGCAGGGCGGTGGTGGTTGGGCAATAAATACCTATGACTCCCACGTCCATGGATAGGTGAGGATAACGACTACTCAAGCAAGTGGGGGAGTAAATGCGCACAACGCACACCGGCCAAAGGACTGTTACTATTCCGACGACACACGGCCAAGCTCACTCCCCTATTGGGATGGGACATTCGTGAGTAACAACCCGACGGGCGCAAGGACAATGACGACCGGCGCCACTTCGCTGACCCCCGTCGAAAGTCATCCCCCATACGGATGGGACATTCCGAATTGACGGACACTCCCCACGCCGCCAGATCAGAAGGACACCGTCATGCCGATGACGACGGCCACAGCAACAACTCCGAAGCCCAGGGAGCGCTGGCAAGCTTGACTTAGGGCGTACGGCCACGACCACTGCTCTATAATCTCTCTCTCTCTCTCTCTCTACCACCACTCATCCCATGTCTCACCCTTTGCAGTATAAAAGGGGAAAACTGGGTTTCGCGGGGAGAGAGGAAAAAGACGAACCACAGACAACCAACACTCCACCACGCACCTTCTTTCATCTGGAGACTTGGGACGTCGTCCCTCTCTTGCCTGTTTGTAATCCCCTACTACAAACAATGCAAGTAACACGAGCAGCTCGAGACTGGACATAGGGCACGATTGCCTGAACCAGTGTAAATCCTTGTATCCTCTTGTGAACCATCTGATCCCTAAAACGCGCATCCCATGATAATTACTAGCTGGTGGTAACGAACGCCGACAGCGGGCAGCTGAAAACCCTTGCTCATAGCTGATCTCAACACTCTAGAATCAGTGGCAGAGCCCTCCCATCCAGTGGAGATGAATGTAATGTTCAAGTCAAAATCACAAGCGACCATAACCTTGATGCTAAGTGTACCTTTCCTATTCTAAAAGAAGAAGCTTTTGCAGAAGAGATGGTTATAGGGATATTGGTCCCATCAATGGCACCAAGGCAGTTTTTGAAAAATGGATAAAATCTAGGATTTTCTTGGATTGTCGGGTGCACTAGATTAGGATTTGGAGGCCGAATAAAACGACAAGATAGAATGGGGATGACTTTCTTAAAGAAGTGGTTGATGTGATGGTGGAATGTGTCATTGCTATGCCCAAATTGTACTTGGAGATCCTGATATGAGGAATTATGACTAAGCATATATAAGAAAACCCTAACTTCTCCTCAACCTTGATCCTGGTATCTGGTACGATCCTTGTCCTTCTACGGTAGTTGGCCAACCACTTGAAGATTCGGGGTTCCATCCTGAATGTTGTTCGACAATTTTTTATGTGTCCATTGAATAGTTGTTGAAATTTCATCATCCCTGTTACTTTTGATGTATGACGTCGCACCTTTTCCCCACCTTTACTAGTATCCATCAAACATAGGGTAGGGAGAATAAACAACATCATATCATCATCTTCTTCCTCCCTCCTCTTTCTAATATGATTTCTTAATGAGATACTCATTGCAAAACTATACATGCAAATATAACACTTGAATCAGTCTACAACAGCAAACTGCAGCTAATATAATAACTTCACTTGAATAAATGTTCTATTAACCAAAGACACAAGCAACAAGATGCAGCTAACACTAGTTATCATATGCAGAAAATAGGCAGTAGACCGAGAAATGAACAAAAGCACGTTCAATTGCAGTTAAAAGCATGTGCACTTGGAGTTGGTACTGCAGTTAAAAGCATGTCCCGAGAAATGTGCAGAAACTTATTAAAAGCTCAAAAAGAGGGGAAAAAAATACCTCTTTGGAGTTGGTACCGGGTCCCAAGAAGGTGGAGGCTCGTCTTCTCCGACTCTACTGGGTGGCAGGACTATTTATAATTGCAAGCAGTAGCATAATATATTAAAAAATCAAAACTAAAAACTAATATTGCAATTTTGACAAATGAATACAAATTGTATTGTATAAATAAGCCATTTGTATTGTATATGACATAAGTCATTTGTATTGTATCCATCTCACAGATGCATTTGTATTGTATATTGAGTGATTATAGCTGGGACATGGAACATGAAAAGTCTTAATTGAGGATAACGAATGCAAAGATGGATGAAGAAAATTGCATACAGAGTGCAAATCAGAGCAATGAAAAACCTCATCTTTGCACGAGCCACATGGAGATGCAATAATAATCAAAGAAACCTCATCATTTCCTAGGCCTGATACTGCTCAGTCTTAGCAACTAATTACTTCCTCCTAACATAGATGAAGATCTACTTAAATCACAGAAAGCATCATTGCACAAATTGTTCTTGAACCCATCACAGAATGCACTATGATGGTCACATACTGGAAACCAAGAACCAACAAAAGAAAAGAGGGAGGGAGAGGATGGGTCGCCGTATGGGGGAGAAACTCGCAGTCGCTGCGTCGCCTTTGTGACGCCGAGGGCGAGGCCGAGGCTGGGCCACCGTCACTGCATCAGAGGGCGAGTCACCGTTGCTGCAACGAGATCAGTCACTGTCGCTGAGTCCCCATCGCCGCGCTGAGGACGAGTTGAGGTTAAGTGGTCATCACTATGTGGAGGTCTAAGTCGTTGTTGCCACGGGACTCCCACTGCCACGACGCCTCCCAATCGCGCACCGGTGTCACGAGCTCCCTAGCCGCGCGCCGCAGTCACGAACCCTCCAGCTGCCACCTAGCCGAGCGCCGCTGCCACAAGGCTCCAGCCGCGCGCCGCCGCTCCCAGCCAAGCGCCGCCGCCACAAGGCCCCAGCCATGTGCCGCCGCCACAAGGTCCAGCCACGCCGCTCGCGTCCCTGGTGTGGTTACAGGGGTGTGGAGGCTAGGTTTTGTTCCAGGCCAATGATGGGTGGGAAAGGCTCGGATCAGGCTGATTTTATTTCGGGCCAGTAATAACCGAACGGTAATTCCAAACTAAACCGGATTTGAAACCGGGCCAAATCATTCCATCTGGAACGGACCTCGTTCCGGGCCGTTCCAGGCCCAAACGAACGAGGCCTAAAGGGAGACGAAGGCGCGACATCATCCATCAAGACCTATATATATCTCTCCCCCCACACAAATGCTTTCCCCTTCTTAAGCGTATGTTGAGTCATTCTGTAAGGGGTGAGTCATTAGTAACTAAGTGTCGGTGTTCGTTACCGCCGACTAGTAATTTTATCGTGGGATACGCATTTTGGGTTCCGATGGTTCGCAAGAGGCCACAAGGAATTATACTGGTTCGGGCAACGAGGCCCTACGTCCAGTTTCGAGCTGCTCGTGTTACTCATAACTTGTTCGTAGTAGAGGGTTACAAACGGGTGAGAGAGAGAAGGTTTCCCAAGTCTCTGGATAAAGACGTGAATGTGGAGAAGTGTTCGTGATCTGTTCTTCTCTACAAGGGTTGCTCGTATTCTAAATTCAGATCTCAAATGCCCTTCATGCTCCGGTTCTTCCTGCTTTTATATCGTGAAAAAGGGAGTCCCGAGTTCACGTCGTGCCGGTGGTCATGATCGTGCACCCAAATTGGACTTCATCGCTGTAGGTGAAGCCATCAGCATGGTGGTGCCCTTCCGGTTTGGTAGCATGGTGAGTGTTGTCAATCGTGACCGTCCCGTCCGTATGGAGGAACGGCTCTCGTTGGGCGTCGAAGGAGTGGTGCCGTCGTAGTGGCCGTCGCTCGAAGACGTCCTGTCATAGTGGAGAGGGGGCTTCTGATAGGGGCTGTAGCAGCAGCGCCCGTCCTTTGGCCGGTGCACGTCGTGTGCATTTATCACCCACTTGCTCGGGTACTCGATGGCTCCTTCTGTCAGCGGGCTGGGAGTGGCAGGCATTTATTGCCCAACCGCTACCGCCCTGCCTACTCGCGGGGCGGTAGGCGGTTCGCCCGACCCTGGGGTCGGGCGAGGCGGAGGTGCGGTCTCCCGACCCCAACGTGGACAGGGTTGAGCGTGCCGGCTGCGCTGCGGAGGATCCGACCCCTCCCTTAATTGGTTTCCTCTCCCCTATTTCAGGCTATTTGGATTTTCACAGGAATTTCATACGAATGAGTTCAATTTCCAAAGAAGCATTTCCTATTATTCTTTATATTGTTATTTATGTTCTTTACTGACATGTTTTCATTTCTTTCATTTATATAGCATGTATCTGAAAGTATGTTTTAGAGTCCCGCAGCAACGTCCAAAAAATACATCTAATATAGTACTATGTTTTTATTTTACATTATAACTTCTCCTTTCATTAACCATAAGATCGGTTACATTCATCCTGAAGGACACAGAGCAGTAGAGGATTAGCAACCCACTCATACCTACCTCGATACACCAAAATCAAATGAGGAGAAGGATAAACTAATCTGATGAATGCCATCTAGAATCGACATAAACATCGATCGTGGTTCATCCCGAAACCGTCAAAGTTGCACTGAGTTGTTGGGAATCCATTTCCACAACAACCGTCGATGATGTTTTCTAAAAAAGCACAGCGACTTCAAATCAAACAGCTTCCATCTCCGCTGAAAGGTCACAAAAATAGAAACCAAGGAATCGTACATGAATTTGACAGAAATCAATTTTTATTTCATCAAAAAACATAGGAAAAGGAAAAACATTCCTGTGGTTATTTTCCTCGATCTGGATCCTCTGATGCAGCAAGGTCATTGATCTGTGGGGTCCACGCCCATTTGGCGGTACTACCTCGGTGTATCCCGACGCATTTTTCCATTCCCGTCGAGACAGTGATTCCCTGTCGATCCGGCCCGTCGGATGTCCGCATGACATGAGGGTCGGTAGAGGCAGAGATTGTTCCTGCACTAATCGTATTGCTAAGGCCGCGAGTCATTAAGGTTAATTACCTTTGGTAGTGACCCTCGACAGTAGCCCCCGAGTGAGGCCTGACCTCCACGCGAAAGGGAGTCTCGGGTCACTCAAATCGGGAGAAGAAGGCTTACGAACGTAGGCTCGCTTTCTGCCCTATCGAGTCCACGTGTTCTGCGATCCCGTATCGGATCTCCTTTTGCGATTCCGTTCCCCGAGACCTCCGCTCGTCGCGGTGGTCCGTTCGCGGACGCGGTTCGACTTGTATCGTTCCTCCAGCGCGTCCGTTCGCTGGACGAGGAGGTTGAGCCAGACCACGTTTTTCCGTGGGGGTCGAAGCGTGGCGCTCATCGAGCTGCTAACGGGAGAGTTCAAGTGAAGCCCCGGGGTCCCTTCGGAGGGACCTCGATGGACCAGCTGGTGGCTGACTTCAATCTTCCCGGTTGCCGTCCCAATCTAGTATTCGGATACCGTTCGATAGGCTCCAAGGGCTCGTTGCCTTTCTGCGGTGAAATACCCATGGGCCGGTTCGAACCAGGACTCGAACGTGGATCGTGATGCCCTTGGCGCTCAAGCGCCAGGGTATTGGCCGCTAGCGGGCCCATCTCTTTCCACCCCTCGCTCTACTTCCGCCCTGAGCGGCTGTAGAACCCGTTCGCTGGGCCAGCCTTCGAACTCTCTGGGCTGTCAGGGCATATTCCAGCCCAAGTTGCCGCCTTGTCAGTATTTATTTGCACCAGAGGTGCGGCAGAGGCGCCAGCCGTGATGGGACGCGCGACAGCGTTAGCCTTCGGGCCTCATGAGCGCACGCGTGCCCGCCTACGCTGAGCGAGGTAGTTGCGTGGGACCCGCTCACAGCGATTGGGAGGAAAACGCCAAGCGAGCGGGGGGTACAGCCGCGCTGAGCAAGGCGGCCACATGGGCCCCGCTTGCAGCGAGTGGGAGGAAGGCGCCAAGCGGGCGGGAGATATAACCGCGCTGAGCGAGGCAGCCGCGTGAGCCCCACTTGCAGGGAGTGGGAGGAAGACGCCAAGCGGGCGGGAGATATAACCGCACTGAGCGAGGCGGCCGCGTGGGCCTCACTGGCAGCGAGTGGGAGGAAGATGCCAAGCGGGCGGGAGATATAACCGTGCTGAGCGAGGCGGCCACATGGGCCCTGCTTGCAGTGAGTGGGAGGAAGACGCCAAGCGGACGGGGGATATAAATACGAACCTTGCGCGCCCGTTCACCATCACCTGTCATTTGCGTCCCTTCGTCTCCCCGCGCCGCTTAGCCTTCTTGCCCTTGCTCCTCGCGATCACTTGCCCCTCAGTTCTTCCCCGTTCGCCCAACTCTCCCGCATCCTCACACCTTCCTTAATGGCGAACTGGTGGAGTCCGACGTGCGGGGGGTGCGCCTTGACGGCTTAGTGAAGCACGGCCTCCTTGTCGCGCGGATGGAGGCGAGGGAGTGGATGCTCCCTGGCGAGGAGACTGTGCCGGTGCTGGCGGACGAATACATTGTATCTTTCGCCCACTTCCATGAGCGCGGGCTAGGAGTCCCCGCGCATCCTTTCCTGCGGGGGCTCCTCCACTACTACGGCCTCAAGCTCCAGCACCTCAACCCCAACGACATCCAGCACATCGCCGTCTTCGTGGCGTTGTGCGAGGGATTCCTGGGGATCGGCCCCACTTCGACCTATGGCGCTACTTCTTTGCCATTTCCCTCCAAACGAAGGAGGGGGCCCCACTGCCCGTCGGCTGCAACAGTATCCACCTCCGCGGGAAGCGCGCCCACGCCTACATCCCGCTCCAGGTGAGGAGCTCCAACAGGGGCTGGCACGAGCAGTGGTTCTACCTGAAGAACAACATCGCCAACCCCCTTCCGGAGTTCACGGGACGGACCTTCGACGCAGCGCCGGAGATGTCGAAGTGGGGGCCGGCGGCCAAGGAGAAGAAGCAGCTGGACGACCTCCTGGGTGCGGTCCGGCTTCTGAGGGCCCGGAGGGTGCGCGGCACCGGCATGATTGCCGCGTACCACGCCTGGCGGGTGCTACCGCTCATGGCGCGCCCGCTCCGGATGTGGGAGATGGGGCCTGACTCAGATCTTTCCGGGTCGGTGATGTCGTCCGAGCCTCTCTCCGAGTCGGAGCTGAGGCAGCAGCTGAGGGACACCCTCGCGACGGAAGACGCCGAGGCCCCGCTTGATGGGCATCCTCCGATGCGCCCCGCCGAGGGGAGCATCGCATTGGTAAGTCACCGTGCCCCTCTTCGCGGTTTCTTCCTTTTCTCGGTTCTTCCGATCCTGACTCCTTCTTTCCTCCCTCTTTTGGATGGTAGCAGACGGGCCTCCTCGTCCGACCCTCCCGCGCCCCCGTCCCCAAGGACACGGCCGTCAGGGAGGCAAATCGCCTTGCGGCCGAGGAGCAGAAGCGGAAGAAGGACGCCCTGGCGGCGAAAAAGACGAAGAGGCTCCGGGCCCAGCTGGATTGGGGTCGGCATCGCCAGGGCTCCGATGAGGAGGAGGACGAGGACGAGGAGGACGAGGACGAGGAGGTCGTCAAGATCCCTCATCCTGCCCCAAAGGGGGAGGTGGTGCGCCCACGCGCGCAGGAGCCAAGGCCGGAGCCTCGGAGGTCGGAGGTGGTGCCGGCCTCCATCCCCTCTAGCTCTGCAGCGCGGCCGGCCCCCACGGAAAGGCCACCGGCGTCGCTGAGGACTTCCACGCACCCCGAGCCAGTGGGGTCGGGGCCGTCGACCTCCGAGCCCCCAAGCCACAAGGAGGTGCCGCGGCCTACCCTGGGCGAGTCCGCGGCCTCAAGGGTCAGCAGGAAGCGGCCCGTGGAGGAGCAGGGGGGCAGACTCCGCCGTGCACACTCCGCCTTTGGCCCTGTTTGTTTATGCTTTTCCGGACCTTCGCTTACCGTATTTTTTGTGCAGGGTCGGAATACAGGCAACGGAGCTCCGAACAACGCCGAGAAAGGCCATGGCGGGCCAAAGGCCCACGGGCGCGTCAAGGCCCTGCGAGGGCGGGGCTTCGGAGCCCCCGCGTCCGTCGGCGGCGGAGTCCCGGCCGGTCGCGGGGCTGCCCCAAGAACGGGAGGCGACGCCAGAGAGGCCGGTGATGGCAGAGGAGCCGGAGGCCCTCTCGGCTGGTCCCTCAGTGCCGGTCGACCGAAGGACTGATGGAAGAAGGTGCCTCGGGACCCGGGAGCGCACGGCAGGCCCTGGAGGGGGTCTTGTCGGTGGCGTCCATACTGGACTCCGTCGCAGCCCTCCTGCGGGGCCACCCCGCGCACGGGGAGCTCGAGGAGCAGCTTGCCGCCGCCCGTGGCACGGCTTCGGACGCGCTGGCCCGGGAGTGGACCATGGCAGGGCGCCTTCTTGAGGCGAAGAACCGACTCCGCGCCACACTGGAGAAAGTGCAGTGGGCACGGGCAGAGTCGGAGGAGGTGCGCCAGGCCTACGATGCCGTCACCATGCTGGTGGTGGAGCAGACTTGGCGGGTGGAGGTGACGAGGGCGGACCTGAAGGAAGAGGTCAGCGCCAGGGAGGACGCCGAGGGGGTGACCGCCTCCTTGGCTGTGGAGTTGGCCCGTGGACGCGTCGAGCTTGAGAAGCTCCAAGTGGGAGCAACGGGTAAGTTGTGTCCTCGGCCCCTTTCCTCTTTTGACTTGGTAGGTCGCGAACTAACCATTACACCGCTTTTTTGCAGTGCTGTCCGACAAGTTGACGGCAAGCACAGAAGAGTTGTCGCGGCTTCACGAGGACTTCAAGGTGAAGCCGAGGAGCACGACGCACTCCGGGTTGCCGTCAGTGTGGCCCTCTCCAACCTTGGGGTCGCCGCCGAAGTTGGGTCAAGCTCTCTTGGTCCCCAAGTCCCCCGCCTTGTCTCCCGGTCGCGTGCCATGGAGGCGGACTGTCGCAACCTTGTCCGATAAAATCGTACGGTTACTCATTCAGGATCATTTGGGGTGTCACTTGACGAAGCAAGCGACCATACAGTACAATAATTAACAAGGACACGCAAAATATGATTTAAAGGGGTACATAATTTCTTAATATTACATCTTTGGTTTTAATCATTTAAGTGCGGAAGCGTAGTTTCGAAAACTCGGATTTGATACTACGGAAGCGTTAGTTACAACTCGACGATCAGCAATTCTATAACAAGCATGTCAGCCCTAGACATGCTCATTCTTCAAGACCAAGAAAGATCCTGCAAGCAAAACAACAAGGGCACAAAGCCTAAGCAACTAATACTCAGCAAGATTTACCCGTCAACGTGGCCATCTAATGACCGACTCCTAGAATGCAGAGAGTATTGGTGGAAGTTGATCGGGTATTGCGAAAACAGCGCTAATAGTCTATTCCAATTTTAGCCAAGTTAACAGGAGTCGCTATAAATTTACTAAGTGTGCCACTATTCTAAACAATCAAGAGTTCAACACAACCAATCAGGGTGAAAAGAACCACCTTCATCATTAACCCACTAGTTGCATATCATTGCGACAGAAAGGAGCAAGTGGTACTCTTAACCATGAGAAACGACAATTATAATTGATTTACATCCTGCAGGAGAAACCCGAATAACATGACACGGGCACACTCGAATGAGTCACACGTGGCTACCTTTCGCAACATCGCGACAGAGTTGGCCCAACATCCATCTCTCCAAGGACATGGTCCTCCAGACGATGCCCTGCATCCCTGTACGGCCCCAAGCCTTTCCCACTAGCACGAGCCCAAGAAAATAAAATGCGAATTCATCCATCCTGACGGTCCATTCACCCGGAAAGAGAGATGGCCAATTGTCCAACAAAACACAATGAGCTACGTCAGTTTCCTGGTCCCATTTACTAGTATGCACTTGGTACACGACTCAAACTTGACCAATGCAACCGCACCCGATAAGGTTCCAGATTTTTATTCACATTATGATCAAACATATTCCTTAAATTTTTCCTTCTTTGATTAAACACGAGTAGTCTCCATACTACTCGTATTCTACCGGTTTCCTATCCTTAAAGCATAGCATTCTATCGCTAGCTCTACCAAAATAACCCATAGGAAATCCTATTAGGTCATGCAACTAAGTTTTCACGGCAATTTCCTCGAGACTTAATGCACAAACAATTCCTACACCCATAGCGATAAAAGTAAAACTTGTAAAACATAGGTGTGCACTGGGGCTTGCCTTGATCTGCAGAAAAGTCAGTGTACTCAAGCGACAAGTTAGTTCCTGCGGTTGCCTCCTCCGGATTCCCGTTCGCCGTCGAAAATTCCGGGTCGGTTCCTATATGATGAAAATGCCGTAAGATTGTGATAATTTTAAAGAAAAGGGTCACAATAATTCTATTAAAGATTAATAGGGTTTTGACGTTAGGAATTAGGGTTAGATCGACACTTTTCTTCGAGTATTAATTATTTAATAACTACGACTATTAACTTAGGGTTAGAAATGAAACTTCTAATTATACCTCAAGATAATTTTTAATTGATAGTACTCTCTGAAATATGCATTTTGAACATTGGCTGAGGTCTAGATGAATTCTATAAATTTTATAAAAATTCATCAAAGTTTCTGTTATTAAATATTTTAAAATCAGGAACCATTAGTAAACCTTAGAATAAAATTCTGAAATTTTATGGGGTCACTCGTGAGAACCAAAGCTAAAACTTTGCTTTTGGGTCTAACCCTTTTTGATGACTTTTCCAATATATTTTAGAAAATGGTATTTTACTAGGCAGATTGGAGTATTGTTAAAGTGTTATATGCAACTTTGTGGTCCTAAAATCTTCATAAAATTCCAGACGGTATTTTTGGTCATGGTGTTTTTGTGGATCAAAGCTTAGCCCTAGAATTGCTCTAGAATTCAAACAGTGGAGCAATCGATGGAACAATGGCAGAGCAGGGCGGAAAACAGGGCACAACGGCTCTCTAGTGAGATTCTCGCCGGAGAAGAGGGTTGGGGCGAGAATGGAAGTGTCATGGAGCATCATCTTAACTCAAAGCACTGATTTGACGAGGATGAAGGTCACGGGGAAGAGGGGAACAAGGCCGGCGACGGTGAGCTCGAGGCGGCGTCAATGGTGGCCGAGGTGGTGGCGCGAGGCGTTCTTCGTCAACGGCGATGGACTGCGGACAAAATCTTGTCAATTGGGTGCCCAAGTACTAGATCAAGTAGCCGGTGAAAGGAATTGAAAAAACATCGTATCACGACGACGAATTTCGGAGAAGGGTGGCCGCCGATGAGGTCCCCGGCCGAAAAACAGGGGGGCGGCGTTCCGGGCAAACGGCAGTACGGCCGGGGTTCTTGGTGGTTGGAGAGCAATAGGAGGAGGAGAGGAGTCTATCCGGCAAGGTGGCGGGGCTGGGGAATGGCTGGAGCTCGCCAGCATCGTGGAGGTGGCCGGCGGCAGCTATGGCGGTGGCGTTCTCTGGAGCGCGCGGAGGGGAAAGACCAGGGGAAGGGAAAAAAAAGAGAGGAGAGGTGACACGACCCGTCCAGAAAACCTCGTCTCGGGGCGGATCCGGTCAGTCGTTAAGCAAGGATCCTGTTGGGCAACGCTCGGCGAAGCGAGCGTACACACGATACAACACAGGCAGGGATAAACAGCAATAATTTACAATAAGAGAGAACTTAGTACATCTTGGGTTCATAAATTCGAAGTTGAATATTACATTGTTTCAGAGTACGCAAAAAGTTTTGAAAACAGCGGAAGACTTGAACGATTACAACTCCGACACTCGGACTTAAGCAAAAGCACGCGTCGTGCCCACGGGCGTCATGCTACTAGCCACTTCAACAATCACTACGGCGACTCGCACAACTCCCACTAGATGTTCCCGAACTCGAGGAGCGGTTCCTCCCAATGGAAGCTACCTGCTGGTTCCTGCATGACGGCGCCTGAAAACCACAAATCTCTAACGCGTGAGCTTCTAAGAAGCTCAGCAAGACTTACCCGACAAAAGTGGCTGACTACAGCCGACTCCTAGACATGCTGGCTGACTCGGGTGGGTTTACTTGCAAAAGGACTCGCAAGCCTATACTACTCTTGTCAAATTTTAGCACCAATTAAGTGATTAGAAGATAAATTTAGTTAGCACTGAGCTAAGCAAACATAACAGAAGTAACAATAGCAATAATATTCATCAATATTCCTTCTCATTGTGTATCAACCTAATTACTACAATGTAACAGAGAGTCCAAGTAAGCTCATAGCTGAGAGCGACAGCGATTCGAACCGATTTTTATACCTCTGCAGGGTTAACCTAATCGTACGACACGTGCGTGTCCCAGACCCGCACGTGGCAACCCTTCACACCAGCTCCTGCAACGTCAATTCCCTCCTACGCCTGCCTTAGCAGCGCCGCGTCCCACCAGACAACACGTCCCAGACGGTTTCCGTGGAGTTCCCACGCTGCCCACCCCAGATCTCCTCCTAGTCAGACACCGTAGGGCAGGTTCGACGTTGCAATCACTAGGCTACGTAGGTTTACCGGGGCCCATAACACCCAGCATACGATTAGTACATTCAATACTTGCCCAGCTGTGCCACACGGATCAGACCAGACTACGGTCACCCTGGTCCCGGACCAGTCGCCGACCTACTTGTACCCAGTCTGACCCTCAATCTTTTATCTTTCTTACTCATTCATAATCGTGTGGCACATCTCATGAAAGAGTTTCATTCAATATCCTACTACTCGCGAGCAGCGTCCACTCTGCTCGACTTCTACCGGGAACTATCTGCTAAGCATAGCATACTAAGGGTATCTATACAAGCTACCGTCAGGGTTTCCTATGAGAAACAAATGCAACTATGGTTTCAATCAACTCCTAGCACTTAATGCACAAACAAGACACACAGAATTGTAAAAGTAAAACTTTAAAATTCGGTTATGCACCGGGGCTTGCCTAATTCCTCGGAGCTGACGTTGACTTCTTCGACGGTGGTCGAGGAACTCGAATCTGCAGCTACCTCGCAAGCGTCAGAATCTACATGATGCAGTAGGATTATGATAAGTTCAATGAAAGAGAAACTTATTGTTATTATCAATAATAACCTAGGGTTTAGATTGGCGACGCCCAGAATTAGGGTTAACCCTAATTACTCGACGCCGTCGATTAAATTCAATTCTTAATCTGTGAATGATGTTTAAAGAAATCTATTAAACTCTCATGAGGTGACTTTTAGTTGGCATGTTCAACAATTTCAACTTTAGTTAAGTTAAATTGACATTTTCCATCGGTTAAACATTATTTATTTCCTTTGGCTATTAAACTAGGGTTAAAATGAAGATTTTTATTTTTCCTCAAGATTATTTCTAGTTGGTAGTACTCCCTGGAATAAGCATTTTGGGCTTTGGGTGGGCCCTAGATGAATTTTTCTATATTTTATAAAAATTCATCAAAGTTCCTATTTTTAGATCTTGTAAAATCAGAAAGCACTAGTAAACCTTAGAATAAAGTTATGACATTTTATGTGAGCATTCCTGAGCACCAGATCTGAAACTTTGCTTTTGGGGTCTATCCTTATAAATGACTTTTACAATGTACTTTAGAAAATGGTATTTAAACTAGGCAAATTGAAGTATTTTAAAATGGTTAGATGCCATTTCATGTTCCTAAAATCTTCATAAAATTTCAGAGGGTGTGTAGTACCATGGTGTACTTGTAGATCAAAGGTTAGCCCTAGCATTGCTCTATAATGCAATTTAAAATTCAAAAACAGAAAGGAGTGTTTCTAATTAATTCTGCAAATGTTTGGTCATTTGTTAAAAACTGCTTTAACAGAAAATTAGTACTTTTAACGAGGGTTCTAACAAATTTTGGTTTGGCATTTTTGGATTTTTCCATGATTTGTTACATGTCTAACAATCTCTGGCTAATTAAAGGAAAATTAGAAAATCAATGGAACAGTGCCACAGAACAGGGGATACGGCAGAGGCGGCTGCTCCGGTGAGCTCCTCGCCGGAGAAGGGGGCTAAGGCAAGAATCAAGGTGTCGTGGAGCTTCACCTCGACTCACTGCACTAGTTTGTGGAGGATGGAGGCTACGGTGAAGAGTGTAACAGGGTTGGCGACGTGGAGGTCGAGGTGGCGACAATGGCGACCGACGGGGTGGCACACGGCGTTCTTCTCCGACGACGGTCACCTGTGGCCGGATTCAAGTCAGAGGGGTGCGCAATAGCCAGAGGAAGTAGCCGGCAAGTTGAATTGAAAAACCGTTGTACCGCGATGACGAATTTTGAGGAGGGGCGATCGGCGGTGAGGTACTTCGACCGAGAGGAAGGCGGCAGCGTTCCGGCGAAGCTAGGGCACCGCCGGTGGGCTTGGTCTTCGGAGAGCAACTGGGGGTGGCGGGGAGTCTAGGGGGCACGGTGGTGCGGCTTGAAACTCGCCGGAGTGACCTGTCGACGTGGAGGTGGAGGGCGGCGGCAATGGTGGCGGCGTCCTGAGCAGGGAGGAGGAACGGCCTCGCGCGGGTGAAGGAAAGAGGAGAAGTGGGGGGGGGGGGTGCACCATTTTAATGGAGAGCTCGGCGTAGGGTTGGAGGGACATTAGGGTTATGGCCGGCATGGTCGGCCATGCCGGGCGGCGCACGGGCGGCGTGTGCCGGGGGAAGAATAGGGGAGCGGCAGAGAGAGAGAGGGAGATAGAGAGAGAGAGACCGAGCGATTGAGTGAGTGAGTGGGAGAGGTAGGAGGAAGGAGCGGGAGAGAGTGAGGAGCGTCGCCGACTTGAATGCGGCGACGTGCGGCGAGCGGCTGGAGGGAAAGCCGTGTCGGGCGGCGGTCAGGCGGGCTGCGGCACTGTAGCCCGCCCGACAACAGCTAAAATTTTTTGTTATTTACGTTTTTATTTTAAAGCTGGAACGTATTTCAATTAAAAGACATACTTCCCAAGCTGAAACATTTTTGAGAATTTTTGTGTAGGCTCAAGGCCTTATTTGGAACACTTTTCATTTAAGGTTCAAGTCATGATTCGGGTTCTAAAAATTTTTGAATTTCCAAGATGATTTCTGCTTTGCTGAATTTTTAAGAGGTCTAAATCCTTTCCAAAAATCTTAAATAATTTCCTAAAATTCTATTTTGAAGTGTACTTAATTGTTATGTAAAAATATGGCTAGGGTTCTGTGAAAATTTTGATGGTCAAGGGTTAGGGTTTGGGTTCCTTCCTGTTAACGAGATTTCGACACTGTTGATTGAAATTTTTCCCGGACTGTGCTATAGTGTCCTGTTGCTTGTCAAACTTTTCATAGTGTTCTTTTAAAGCATTTTAAACAATATTTCTTTTTATTTCCATGATTGAATCCGTTTTAAAGTGAATGAAATTATGGATTAGGGTTTACAGTTGTCGATTTTTGCCCTGGTGGCACCTGGGGTGTCACAGCCCTCCCCCCTAAAAGAAATCGCGTCCCGAGATTTAAGGAGAGGGTTAGGGTAGGCATAGGTATCTAGGGGTTTGGGAGTAGCTCGGGGTAGTGTGACTGAAGAAATTCTGCAGATTCCCACGTGTCTTTGTCTTCCGTGTGGTTGCTCCACGGAACCTTGTAAAACTTGAGTGTCCGTCTTCTAGTAACCCGTTCTTTCTCATCCAGTATCCGGATTGGACGCTCTGGGTAGGTCAGGTCTGGTTGCAACTCTTCTGCTTCTTGAACCACTTGGTCTACTGGTGTCTTCAGACATTTCTTCAATTGGGAGACATGGAATATGTTATGCATTCCCGATAATCTTTCTGGCAGTTCCACTTGATACGCCACTGGTCCGCACTTGGCTGTGATAGGGTATGGACCTATGTATCGGGGTGCTAACTTTCCTTTGATCTCGAACCGTTGAACTCCCTTCATTGGCGAGACTCATAGGTAGACGTAGTCTCCTACCTCAAAGGTCAATGGTCTACGCCTCTTATCTACATAGCTCTTCTGTCTTGACTTGGCGGCCTTCAAATTAGCTTGTATAACCTGTACTTTCTCTTCAGCCTGCTGCACTAGGTCTGGGCCCAATATGATCCTTTCGCCCGCTTCTGACCAGTTGAGTGGGGTTCTGCAACTACGGCCGTAAAGTGCTTCGAAGGGGGACATCTGGATGCTGGCTTGGTAGCTGTTGTTGTATGAGAACTCCGCCAATGACAGATAAGTGTCCCATCCTTTTCCGTACTCCAAAACACAAGCTCGGAGCATGTCTTCAAGTATTTGGTTCACTCTTTCCGTCTGACCGTCAGTCTGAGGGTGGTAGGCTGAGCTGTGGATGAGCCTGGTTCCTAGTGACTCGTGGAGTTGCTTCCAAAATCGACCGACGAATTGGGTGCCTCGGTCGAAGATGATCGTCTTGGGCACTCCATGTAGACAGACTATCCGATCAATGTACATCTGTGCATACTTCTTCATGGTGTATCTGGTTGAGACAGGAATGATGTGGGCTGTCTTGGTTAAACGATCCACTATGACCCAAATTGAATCCAACCTTTGAGCTGTCATGGGCAGTCCAACAATGAAGTCCATACTTATGTCTTCCCACTTCCATGACGGAACGCTTAACGGTTGCGATAACCCTGCGCCCTTCAGATGGTCGGCCTTTACTCTGCGGCAAGTGTCACATTCCGCTACATACCGAGCGATTTCTCTTTTCATCCTTGTCCACCAAAACTTCTTTCGCAGGTCCTGATACATCTTGTTACTGCCAGGGTGAATTGAGTACTTGGATAAATGAGCTTCATCCATGATCTTCCTTCGGAGCTCGTGATCCTTCGGCACTACCAGTCTGTTCTTGAACCACAAAACTCCTTCTTCGTCTTCACGGAAGCACTGCATCTTCTTTTCTTGCAGTCCTAATCTGATCTTCTCCATGCCCTTATCAAGCTTCTGGGCCTTGGCTACCTTATCTCTAAGTGTTGGCACTAAGGCTAGGTTGTAGAGTGCTCCGTGGGGTAGAATCCTTACGGCTGGCTCTAGTTCTTCGGTTGCAACTCCCTGATCCAAGTAGTGGCAATGGGCGTTTCTGCTCAACGCGTCTGCAACCACATTAGCCTTGCCCGGATGGTAGTGAATCTCTATCTCGTAGTCCTTGATTAATTCTAGCCATCTTCGTTGCCTCATGTTCAACTCGTTCTGGGTGAAGATGTACTTGAGACTCTTGTGGTCGGTGTAGAGGTGTACTAGGTTTCCCAATAAGTAATGCCTCCACACCTTCAGAGCTAATACCACGGCTGCAAATTCCAAGTCGTGTGTGGGGTAATTCAACTCATGCTTACGGAGTTGTCTGGAAGCATAAGCAATTACCCGTCCTTCTTGCATTAACACACAACCAAGTCCAGTGCCCGACGCATCACAATACACGTCGAAAGGCTTGCTCAAATCTGGTTGGGCGAGTACTGGTGTTGTGGTCAAGTGCTTCTTCAAAGTCTGAAAGGCTTCTTCGCACTTTTCTGTCCACTTGAACTTCTGATCCTTCTTGAGTAGGTCTGTAATAGGCCTGGCAATCTTGGAGAAGTTGGGAATGAAGCGACGGTAGTATCCCGCTAATCCCAAGAAACTTCGCACCTTGTGGACTGTTGTGGGTGCTTTCCAATTAACAACATCTTGCACCTTTTCCGGATCAACAGAAATGCCTTCCGCGGACACAACATGACCCAGAAACTGAACACGCTCAATCCGGAATTCGCACTTGCTGAATTTGGCATAGAGCTGATGATCTCTGAGTCTTTGGAGAACTGTCCGAAGGTGTTCTGCATGCTCATTGGTTGACTTGGAGTATATTAGGATGTCGTCGATGAACACCACTACAAACTTATCCAGCTCTGGCATGAAGACTGAGTTCATGAGGTACATGAAATACGCTGGTGCGTTTGTGAGTCCAAACGACATCACCAAATACTCATATAGTCTGTATCTGGTGGAGAAAGCCGTCTTCGGAACGTCACTGGGACGGATCTTGATCTGATGATAACCAGACCGGAGGTCGACTTTTGAGAAGACCTTTGCTCCTGCCAACTGATCAAATAGAGTGTCTATGCGTGGCAAAGGATACTTGTTCTTGATAGTTACCGCATTCAAGGGACGGTAATCCACGCATAATCTCAAGCATTGGTCCTTCTTCTTCACGAACAATGCCGGACAACCCCAAGGCGAGGTACTGGGCCGTATAAAGCCCTTGTCCAACAACTCCTGCAGCTGTTTCTTCAACTCTGCTAGCTCCTTGGGCGCCATCTTGTATGGTCTGCGGGAGATCGGGGCTGTGCCTGGCAACAGCTCAATCTGAAACTCCACATCTCTGTCCGGCGGTAAACCAGGTAAGTCCTCTGGGAATACGTCCGGAAACTCCTTAACCACTGGTATCTCGTCCAGACTTTTCCCGACAACATGGCAGACTTGATTGAGGGTGGCTTTAGGGTGATCTAGATTTACGGACATGGAACCGTGAAGTGGAGAGGTCAAGTGGACTACACGGTTAGCAATATCAAGGATGGCATTATGGTGTTTCATCCATTTCATGCCGATGATAATATCGATACCCTGCCCATCTAGGATGATGAAGGAAATAGGGTAGATGTGACCTCCCAGATTGAGGGGAGCTTCACTTAAGCCATGATTTGATAATATGTTGCCCCCAGGCGATTTTATTACGAAAGGTGGTTCTAGGGGAACTGTGGCTAGGTTTTTGCCTTTGACAAAATTCCTACTGATAAAATTGTAGCTTGCACCGGAATCGAAAAGAACAAAAGCTGAGTGGGTAAAGAGCCAAAACGTACCCGCCAGTACTTGTTCCCCCTCAGCAATTTCTTCGGTCGTGGTGTAGTTTACCCGACCGGTCCTGGTGTTCTTCTGGCCCTTTTGCTGGCCCTGTCCTTGATTTGACTGCCGGTTGCCTCCGGACTGCTGGTTGGAGGGGCACTCACGGACGAAGTGTCCGGGCTGCCCGCAGTTGAAGCAAGGCGTGCCTGGTCCAGGGCAGGCACCCTGTTGAGGTGGGCGGACACCTTGGTTCCTCTGCGGCGGGGGAGGTGCGCGGTAGCTGACTTGCTGTTGATTCTGTGGGGGCCGGTATGGCTGCTGCGGCGGACCGAACGATGGCGCCTGCAACGGGGTGGCCTTGTACCTCCTACCATCGGGTGCAGTGTACACCAGACGGTACTTGGGTGGCGGGGCATTTGATGGCCCACCGCTGGCTCGCCTCTTTTCCCGCTGCTCCTTCTCGAGGTACTGCTCGGCGATGAGGGCGTTGCTGACGAGCTCATTGAATGAGCTGCCTTGGTTCAGGGCCAAGCGACCCTGGAGTGTGATGTTCAGCCCTTTCATGAAGCGGTGCTTCCGCTTAGCATCCGTGTCAACCTGCTCCGGGCATACAGAGCAAGTTGGTTGAAGACACGGGAATACTCGTGCACCGAGCGGTTCCCTTGTGTTAAGGCCATGAACTCCTTGGCCTTCCTCTGCATGAGTCCTGTGGGGATGTGGTGAGCGCGGAACGCCTCCTGGAACTGTGCCCATGGCACCTGGGTGTCGGCCTGGAGAGTGGCCAAGTAGTTGGCCCACCAGGCTCCAGCGTGTCCGTGGAGCATCTGTGCTGCGAAGAGCGTCTTCTGAGTCTCCGAACAACGGAGTAGCCCAAACTTGGCCTTGATTGTACGAAGCCAGTGGTCTGCCTCCATCGGTTCCTGGGCATCTCTGAACTCCGGGGGATGAGTGGCCAGGAACTCAGCATACGTGCTGTCCTGGTCGCGGTTCCGAGCGCCTCGATTTGCGCCGCTATTCTCCAGGATAGCCCGCAACATCTCTTGTGTCTGTTGGCTGCTTTGAAGCATGGCTGCCATAGCTGCAGCCAAGGTTGGCTCAGCTGGCGGGGGCGGCGGGTTGGAGCTTTCTGCCTCCTGACGTCCTGCTCTAGTGTTCACCATGCTGAAAAGCAAAAAGGATCCTTATTAGAGCAATTCAACCCATGTCCATTTCTCAACATAAGTAGAAGTACGTCAATATGCACGGCACAGATATCTCAATAAAAACAAACTTCCTTCATTCCCCAAAAGATGACAGTACATTCATCGTCCAACTCCTTAGACTGTCAAACCACCACTTTTACATCCAAAAGATTACACGCCACTAAGACAGACTCTCGAGAACACATACTGACATCCTGACAAAGACAACACACTCCTAAGCGAACCATCTAACTAAACTATCACTTCGGAACCACCTCCGGTCTACTCCTCGTCTGGCTCTGGGTCTGAAGCTTCGGGATCCGATACTTCCAACTCAGGCGCATCATCGTTAGCGGGAGGCGGCTGCTGTGCCTCTAAAAGTCCCGCTAACTGATGCTGCAAATGATGGTTCTCATGGGCGAGGTTCTCCGCCATCTGAACGGCGTTATCCCTGAGTATCTCCAGCTGATGAATGTGTTGCAACATGATGTTGCAATCATTCTCTCTAGCATGAATCTAGGCAGTCTTAATCTCGGAGACCGCCTCCAACTCAGAGATGCGTGTAGCACGCGCGTTGCAGCGAGCACGCAGTGCATTATTCCTGCTCTCCAAGTCCTGGATCTTCTCCTTGAGTTGAGCTATCTCCACATGAGCCTGTCGCAAGGCCTGACGGTCCATCTGAGCTGTGAGAACAGTGTCTTCATGCAAGTTGAGTAGCGCTAGGCTCCACGTGAACAAGGGAGTGACATGGTCCATTTCTCCCCTGAAAGTCCTCTTCTGAGCATTCTTGACATTACGGTGCCAGGTACGGTCGACCTGGTCCCGTATCGGAAACATCGCCGCTGGTTTGTCTGCCAGCTCCTCAGTGTGTCGCTCGCAAATCCTCAATAGAGCCTGATGAGCGGCTGACTCGATGGCTTCCGTCTTATCTGAACCGAATGTGGTGGTGGTATAAATCTCTCCGTTGGCATGCTGAGGGTGCGTGGGTAGTGTAACTGTGGCTGAGCAGCGCGGTAGGTCATACTGCCGATACTCCCGGATCGGAAACCAAGGAGTCTCTGCATATCCCAGTGACTGCAAGGTCCGTTCGAGAATCTCCACAAAGCCTCTGCGTCCTGATTTCTTGGTGACGTAGGTAGGGGTGGAATCCTCAACACCTATCTCCGTGAGCCCATGCTCGATCGTGTTGGCGCCCATCTGCAACACAGAGATGAGCAATATTTTATTAATCAGAAGCCACATGTTGACACATAGTTCAAAGCATGCTAAATCTTCCGATACATAAAATATTTTCATCCCTGCGTAAAAAGGTGATCCAAATCGGTCACTAAGGATGCTAACTAGCGACAGCCGGTTTGTCCAAGGTGCTTTCCCATCTAAGTTAACCTGTCAAAGAGACAATCTTCTCATCGAGGAAGGTATTGGAAAAAGGCTCAATGGTGTACAAGGGTTTCACTCCAACTCGGTTGATTCCACGCAATCCCTAAGGGAGGAAGGTATCCAGGTTGACTTCTTAACTTTTCTGATGGTGTTACAGCCATTATTGATGGAATTTTTGCTCCTGGATGGTTTTAGTATAAGTTTGAAGGATTTTAACATTTCTTCATGCAATGCAATCCTACCTCGGCCTATACGTCCTCACAAAGTAAAAAAAAAAAGAAAATACGCTTAGGCGGTGGCAGAATCGCACTCAAGTTAGCCGTTACTACACGTTTTTTACGATATCGTGGTTAGCATACCTGCAGAAAGTGGCATCACAGGCAGTTCAATATAAATATATATCAAAAGTAAATACAACAACCCATATCATTGTCATATGGGTCGCCCCGAGTAGGTCACGTACGGGGATCACGTGTCCGACCTTCCCTGCGCGGCGAGAGACTGCACTTTACCTCAGGCAACGGAGGTATGAGAGTGTTCCGCAAAACCGAAGTCGTGAGGAACAAACTCATCTCTTGTGTGCCAAAGACACAAGACTCCACTGTTGCGAAGGTCTGCATTCGCAACAGGTCCGTAACCCACACCTCGTACGGTAGAGGGCCGCTTCTCTCCCTAAACGGCAAGGGGGCGTACTATGTTACAGCGAACATAATACCTCCTTCCATACCCTCATGGTATAGAATGCTACTGTTGCGGACGCAACAGGGATTTCTCGACCTTTCACCGCAGTCGAGCGGCGTACCTTACCTTGCTTACCTGAGCGTAAGTGCGTCGTTACAGAAAAGTAAATCTAAACTGGGTTTAGTTAGCCCCTACGCTAGGTTAGCTTGCCACCTGATAACCTATTAACTAATAGGGCGCGTACCTCACTCGCACGTAAATTTTTGAAAATATGCCTTAAACGTTGTATCGTTTCCCAACACGGCTCTGATACCAAGCTGACACGACCCGCCCAGAAAACCTCATCTCGGGGCAGATCCGGTCAGTCGTTAAGCCAGGATCCTGTTGGGTAACGCTCGGCGAAGCGAGCGTACACACGATACAACACAGACAGGGATAAACAGCAATAATTTACAATAAGAGAGCACTTAGTACATATTGGGTTCATAAATTCGAAGTTGAATATTACATTATTTCAGAGTACGCAAAAGTTTTGAAAACAGCGGAAGACTTGAACAATTACAACTCCGACACTCGGACTTAAGCAAAAGCACGCGCCGTGCCCACGGGCGTCATGCTACTAGCCACTTCAACAATCACTACGGCGACTCGCATAACTCCCACTGGAGGTTCCCGAACTCGGGGAGCGGTTCCTTCCAATGGAAGCTACCTGCTGGTTCCTGCATGACGGGGCCTGAAAACCACAAATCTCTAACGCGTGAGCTTCTAAGAAGCTCAGCAAGACTTACCCGACAAAAGTGGCTGACTACAGCCGACTCCTAGACATGCTGGCTGACTCGGGTGGGTTTACTTGCAAAAGGACTCGCAAGCCTATACTACTCTTGTCAAATTTTAGCACCAATTAAGTGATTAGAAGATAAATTTAGTTAGCACTGAGCTAAGCAAACATAACAGAAGTAACAATAACGATAATATTCATCAATATTCCTTCTCCTTGTGTCTCAACCTAATTACTACAATGTGATAGAGAGTCCAAGTAAGCTCATAGCTGAGAGCGACAGCGATTCGAACCGATTTTTATACCTCTGCAGGGTTAACCTAATCGTACGACACGTGCGTGTCCCAGACCCGCACGTGGCAACCCTTCACACCAGCTCCTGCAACGTCAATTCCCTCCTACGCCTGCCTTAGCAGCGCCGCGTCCCACCAGACAACACGTCCCAGACGGTTTCCGTGGAGTTCCCACGCTGCCCACCCCAGATCTCCTCCTAGTCAGACACCGTAGGGCAGGTTCGACGTTGCAATCACTAGGCTACGTAGGTTTACCGGGGCCCATAACACCCAGCATACGATTAGTACATTCAATACTTGCCCAGCTGTGCCACACGGATTAGACCAGACTACGGTCACCCTGGTCCCGGACCAGTCGCCGACCTACTTGTACCCAGTCTGACCCTCAATCTTTTATCTTTCTTACTCATTCATAATCGTGTGGCACATCTCATGAAAGAGTTTCATTCAATATCCTACTACTCGCGAGCAGCGTCCACTCTGCTCGACTTCTACCGGGAACTATCTGCTAAGCATAGCATACTAAGGGTATCTATACAAGCTACCGTCAGGGTTTCCTATGAGAAACAAATGCAACTATGGTTTCAATCAACTCCTAGCACTTAATGCACAAACAAGACACAATGTATTGTAAAAGTAAAACTTTAAAATTCGGTTGTGCACCGGGGCTTGCCTGGTTCCTCGGAGCTGACGTTGACTTCTTCGACGGGGGTCGAGGAACTCGGATCTGCAGCTACCTCGCAAGGGTCAGAATCTATATGATGCAGTAGGATTATGATAAGTTCAATGAAATAGAAACTTATTGTTATTATCAATAATAACCTAGGGTTTAGATTGGCGACGCCCAGAATTAGGGTTAACCCTAATTACTCGACGCCGTCGATTAAATTCAATTCTTAATCTGTGAATTATGTTTAAAGAAATCTATTAAACTCTCATGAGGTGACTTTTAGTTGGCATGTTCAACAATTTCAACTTTAGTTAAGTTAAATTGACATTTTCCATCGGTTAAACATTATTTATTTCCTTCGGCTATTAAACTAGGGTTAAAATGAAGATTTTAATTTTTCCTCAAGATTATTTCTAGTTGGTAGTACTCCCTGGAATAAGCATTTTGGGCTTTGGGTGGGGCCTAGATGAATTTCTCTATATTTCATAAAAATTCATCAAAGTTCCTGTTTTTAGATCTTGTAAAATCAGAAAGCACTAGTAAACCTTAGAATAAAATTATGAAATTTTATGTGAGCATTCCTAAGCACAAGATCTGAAACTTTGCTTTTGGGGTCTATCCTTATAAATGAATTTTACAATGTACTTTAGAAAATGGTATTTAAACTAGGCAGATTGAAGTATTTTAAAAGGGTTAGATGCCATTTCGTGTTCCTAAAATCTTCATAAAATCCAGAGGGTGTGTAGTACCATGGTGTACTTGTAGATCAAAGGTTAGCCCTAGCATTGCTCTATAATGCAATTTAAAATTCAAAAATAGAAAGGAGTGTTTCTAATTAATTCTGCAAACGTTTGGTCATTTATTAAAAAGTGCTTTAACAGAAAATTAGTACTTTTAACGAGGGTTCTAACAAATTTTTGTTTGGCATTTTTGGATTTTTCCATGATTTGTTACATGTCTAACAATCTCTGGCTAATTAAAAGAAAATTAGAAAATCAATGGAACAGTGCCACAGAACAGGGGATACGGCAGAGGCGGCTGCTCCGGTGAGCGCCTCGCTAGAGAAGGGGGCTAGGGCAAGAACCAAGGTGTCATGGAGCTTCACCTCAACTCACTGCACTGGTTTGTGGAGGATGGAGGCTACGGTGAAGAGTGTAACAGGGTTGGCGACGTGGAGGTCGAGGTGGCGACAATGGCGGTAGACGGGGTGGCACACGGCGTTCTTCTCCGACGACGGTCACCTGTGGCCGGATTCAAGTCAGAGGGGTGCGCAATAGCCAGAGGAAGTAACCGGCAAGTTGAATTGAAAAACTGTTGTACCGCGATGACGAATTTTGAGGAGGGGCGATCGGCGGTGAGGTACTTCGGCCGAGAGGAAGGCGGCGGCGTTCCGGCGAAGCTAGGGCACCGCCGGCGGGCTTGGTCTTCGGAGAGCAACTGGGGGTGGAGGGGAGTCTAGGGGGCACGGTGGTGCGGGTTGAAACTCGCCGGAGTGACCTGTCGACGTGGAGGTGGAGGGCGGCGGCAATGGTGGCGCCGTCCCGAGCAGGGAGGAGGAAGGGCCTCGCGCAGGTAAAGGAAAGAGGAGGTTGACGTGCGCACGAGGCGAAGATGGTGATGGCCGGTGGTTCCCGTACGGTGGTAGGCAGCCGGACGACAAGGCAGCGGCGCGCGCGGGAAAAATTTAAGGCGCACGTCGCTAGGGCGGCACGCCGTGGAGGTACAGAGGGAGGGAGAGAGAGCACAGGAGGAGAGGGGGAGGGAGAGAAGGGCATGGCAAAGACTTGAATGCGGCAACGTGCAAAATCTGGCCGGCGGTCGGCCGCGCCTGGCGGTGAACAGTGGCGGCGCGTCACTGTTCACCGTACAGCAGTTTTCAATTTCTATTTTTTTTTCCAACTCCCTTCACTTGAGTCAATTGAAAACCCTATATCCCTAGTTCAAAAATTTTTGAAACTTTTTGTGTGAGCTAAGTGAGTTATTTGGAACAACTTTTCTTATAGGAATATTCCCTGATTCAGCTCCTAAAAGTCTGTGAATTTTCAATTTGGCTCAAAATTGTTGGAATTTTAAAAGGGTTTAAACTTCTTCCAAAAATTTTGATTAAATTTCTAAACTTCTATTTTAATGTGTAGTTAATTTTAATGCAAAAATATGGCTAGGGTTTTGTAGAATTTTGGATAGCCATGAGTTAGGATTTGGATTTAATTCCTGTTAACAGGATTTCGACACCGTTAGTTGAATTTTTTCTGAACTTAGCTATAGTGTTCTGTTGTGTGCCAAAGTTTTCATAGTGATCCTTTAGAGCATTTCAAACATCATTTCTTTTTGCTTCCAGTGTTGATTTTTACTTTTAGGTGAGTAAATTGCCGAATAGAGTTTTAGTGTGTCGATTTAAACCCTGGTGACACCTGGGGTGTCACACGGACGCGTTGCGCCGGGGTGTGCATCGGGCGTTCGCCGTCACCCGATCACACTATCTAGCATTGCCCTCGACTTGATGAGCGAGGGCTTTGCCCCCGGCTATACCGACGCCGAGCTGGATGCCATCAAAGAGGAGGTGGCTCCCCTGGCGCACGCCTTAGCTGCGAGGATGGAGGAAGAGGAGGAAGAGGACGACCCCCCTTACGCCCCCATAGAGTAGGAAGTAGTTAGGTTAGTATGTACATAGGACGGTCAAGGCCAAAATGCCCAGTCCTTTTGTAAATCAAAAGAATAATTCGGATATCTTTTGATTACTAAAGTGTGTTCATTCACGAAGACTTTCCTTCATGAATTCACGAAAGCGTTCGTCTCCTTCTTCCTTGTTTTCGAAACTTAGAAATCGTAGGCCATGGGTAGCGTCGACGTTCGATCTAGTTGGTGAGCGTCGTTGGCGTAACCTTCGGGGGTCGTAGGCGTTACGCAGTCCGACCAACTCGACTTCACATCTACTTCTACCCACGACTTTCCTTTGTAAGTTTTAAACGCGGGACGAGGGGTCAAAGCTTGCAGAAAGGATAAGTTGTAAATAGGATAAGTACTCGGTTTTGCCGGTGAGTGTTGTAGCTGTAGCCTTCGAAGGCCGTAAGCGCTTCGCATTCCGACCGGTCCGACCTCGAATTTTTTCTTATCCTCTACTTACCCTTTCTCGAAGTTTTTGCAAGCAAGCGACAAAATAAACAGGTGTCAGGGGGCGCGTGCGATGCGCATACCCTACCGATGTAGCCCCTGAGTAGGGTCCGACTCCCGTGCGGTGGGAGTCGAGCGCCGCTTGTTTCGGCGGATGGGAACAATGAACCGACTACGAGTTTTAGGGATGGAAGCAACGTAGCTGTTCGATGTTCCAGGCGTTGTCAATCTCTTGTTCTTCCGGCGGTCTGCAGTTGTAGCTGCCGGGGCGGAGGACTTTGGAGACGATGTAGGGACCTTCCCATGGAGGTGACAGCTTGTGGCGGTCCTTGTTACTCTAGATGCGTCAAAAGACGAGGTCACCGAGTTGAATGCTCTCTCCCGCACGTTCCGGGCGTGGTAGCGTCGTAACGCCTGCTGATACTTCGCCGATCGGAGAAGCGCCACGTCCCGTGCCTCGTCGAGCTGATCCATGGCGTCCTCGAGGGCCGTCTGGTTCCCTTTGTCGTCGTACGCTTTGACCCTCGACGCGCCATAGTCGAGGTCGATTGGTAAGACGGCTTCGGAGCCGTATACCATGAAGAATGGGGTGAACCGCGTCGCCCTGCTAGGGGTCGTCCGCAAAATCCAAGGTACGACGGGAAGCTCGACCGCCCACCGGCCGCTAAACTGTTTCAGCCGATTGTGGATTCGAGGCTTCAGGCCCTGTAGGATCATACCGTTCGTGCGCTCGACCTGCCCGTTCGTACGGGGGTGCGCCACGGCTGCCCAATCGACTCGGATATGGTAGTCGTCACAGAACTTAAGGAATCGCTTCCTCGTGAACTGCGTACAATTATCCGTGATGATAGACTTTGGGACCCAGAAGCAGTGGACGATGTCGAGGAAGAATTCGACCGCTTCCTCTGGTCGGATCCTCATGACTGGTCGGGCCTCGACCCATTTGATGAACTTGTCGACCGCCACTAAGAGGTGGGTGTAGCCCCTAGGTGCTTTCTTTAGAGGCTGACCAAGTCTAACCCCCAGACCGCGAACGGCCACGTGACGAGGATGGACTGCAGCGGCTTTGCCGGCAGGTGAGTCTACCGAGCGTAGAACTGGCAGCCCTCACACATGCGCACGATCTGTGCAGTGTCCTTGATGGCCGTTGGAACGTATTTCCGACAAGGGTCTTACACGCGGCATGGTGGCCGCAGACCCCACCGTGAATGTCTTACAGCAGCATCTTTCCTTGTTCAATCGGGATGCAGCGCTGCAAGATCTTGGTAAGACTCCTCTTGTAGAGCTCTCCATCGATGATGACGAAGGATTTGGCACGTCGTGCGACGCACCGAGCCTCCGTCTTGTCCGCGGGGAGCTTTCCTTTGAGGAGACAGTCGAGGTACGGCGTCCTCCAATCGGTCAGAGGACCAGTACCAGGCGCGGACGCCTCGTCAATCTCCATGACGATGGGGTCGGGAGATTTTGTGGTCGGTCCAACCCCTTCTCCTCGGGGGGGCTCAGTGCCGACCTCCGGTGCGACTTTGGGTCGGACCGACGGTTGGCTCTGGTCGTGGGTGAAGACTCCCGGCGGGATTTGTTCGCGTCCAGCTGCCATCTTCGCCAAGGAGTCAGCCTCTTCGTTCTGCCGCCTCGGGATATGCCTGAGATCGAGACCGTTGAACTTGTGCTCCAATTTACGAACTTCCTGGCAATACGCGTCCATGGTCTCGCTGTGGCAGCTGGACTCCTTCATGATCTGGCCAACGATGAGCTGAGAATTGTCTCGAATTTTGAGTTGTTGAATTCCCAACTCGTTGGTGATCTTGAGCCCGTTGACGACCGCCTCGTACTCGGCCACGTTATTGGAAGCAAGGAACAGAAGGCGAATTGTGTACTTCATACGCACCCCCAGGGGGGAGGCGAAGACGAGTCCGACCCCTGCTCTCTTGCGCATCAGTGATCCATCGAAGTACATTACCCAGTACTCCTGGTCGACAGGAGATGCGGGTAGTTGTACCTCGATCCATTCGGCTACGAAGTCGGCCAAGGTCTGGGACTTGACCGCCGTTCGAGGAACGTATGTGATCCCCTCGCCCATCAACTCGAGCGCCCACTTTGCAGTCTTCCCCGTGGCGTCACGGTTTTCCACGACCTCGCGTAGGGGGAAGGAGTTGACCACGGTCACTGGGTGTGACTAGAAGTAGTGTCGGAGCTTTCTTTTGACGAGGACGATGTCGTAAAGGATCTTCAGTATCTGAAGATATCGGGTCTTTGCGTCCGACAAGACTTCGCTCACGTAGTAGACCGGGCGTTGGACCTTGAAAGCGTGGCCTTCCTCAGTTCGCTCTACAACCAAGGCGGCACTGATGACCTGAGTCGTCACGGCAATATAGAGGAGGAGCGGCTCTTTTTAGGGGTCGGAGGCACCAGGATCGGAGGCCTCGTCAGGATAAGTTTTATCCTGTCGAGGGCGTCCGGTGCCTCGGGCGTCCATTGAAATCGCTCGGATTTCTTCAGGAGCTGGTAGAGGGGGTGCATGCGTTCTCCGAGGCATGAGATGAAGCGGCTTAGCGCCGCCAAGCACCCGGTCACATGTTGTACTCCCTTCAAGTTTTGGATCGGGCCCATCCGATTGATGGCCTCGATCTTCTCCGGGTTGGCTTTGATGCCATGTTCGGAGACGATGAAGCTGAGTAGCATCCCACTCAGGACCCCGAAAATCTATTTATCGGGGTTGAGCTTGATGTCGTTCACTCGGAGCTTGGCGAAGGTCCGCTCTAGGTCGGCTACAAGCTGGTCGGTCATCTTGGATTTGACGATGATATCGTCCACGTATGCTTCGACGATATCTCCGATGAGCTCGTCGAAACACCTGATCATGCAATGCTGGTACGTTGCGCCTGCAGTCTTTAATCCGAACGGCATCGTGAAGTAGCAGTATGATCCGAATGGCGCGATGAAGGATGTCGCGGGTTGGTCGGACTCCTTCATAGGGATCTAATGGTATCCGGAATACGCATCAAGGAAATAGAGGGCTTCGCACCCCGAGGTCGAGTCGACAGTCTAGTCTATACACGACAAAGGAAACGGATCCTTTGGACATACTTTGTTTAGACTAGTGTAGTCAACACACATCCTCCATTTTCCATTCTTTTTTCTACAAGAACGGGATTGGCTAACCATTTGGGGTGATACACCTCCTTGATGAAACCGGCTGCCAGCAACTTGGCTATCTCCTCCCCGATTGCCCTGCGCTTCTCCTCATCGAAGCGGCGCAGTCGTTGCTTCACCGGTCGGGATCCCGGCTCGATGTGCAAGGAGTGCTCGGCGACTTCCCTCGGGATGCTGGGCATGTCCGAGGGTTTCCACGCGAAGATGTCGATGTTTGCGCGGAGAAAATCGACGAGCGCGTTTTTTTATTTGGGGGAGAGAGAAGTCCCGATCTTTGCCACCTTCTCAGGGGCATTGTCGGGGTCAAGCTGGATCTCTTTGGCGCCCTCGGCGGACTCAAAAGATCATGCGCTTCAGTTGGAGTCGGGCCCGTCTTCGGTGACTTGCTGTCGGATGGCAGCAACCTCCTCCGTAGACGTGATGGTTACGGAGGCGAGTTCGCCGCTCTCCGTCTCGCACTGATAGGCACGCCGGAAGGAGGCGCCAACAGTGATGACCCCTTCGGCCCTGGCATTTTGGGCTTCAGGTAGGTGTAGTTGGGCACGGCCATGAACTTCACGTAGCATGGCCGCCCCAAAATGGCGTGGTAAGACCTGTGGAAGCCGACCACCTCGAACGTGAGGGTTTTGGTTTAGAAGTTGGTTGGGGTCCCGAAGGTGACGGGCAGGTCGATCTACCTGAGCGGGACGGCTTGCTTCCCGGGGACGACGCCATGGAAGGGTGCTCCGGTCGGTCGGATGAGCGACCGATCGATGCCCATGGCGTCGAGTGACTCCACGTAGAGGATGTTGAGGCTGCTGCCTCCATCCATAAGCACCTTGGAGAGGCGCTTCTTGCTGACGATGGGGTCGACTACCAGAGGGTATCGACCCGGTCGCGAGACGTGGCTGGGGTGGTCGGACCGATCGAACGTGATCGGTGCTTTTGACCACCGGACGAACGTCAGCGTCGTAGGTTCAACCGCGAAGACCTCGCGACGCTCAACCTTCGCACGGCTCTTTCCTCCATGCGCCTCCGGGCCTGCGAAGATCATGAGGCACCCGTCGGTTTTCGGGAAACCGCTGTTGCCGTTGCTGGCGCCGTCGTCGCTGTTGGCACCCCCAGGGGCTTGTCGGGGTTTGCCTCTCAGCTTGCCCGTCGTAGACTCCTGGGTCAAGAATCGCTTCATAAGCGAGCAGTCCTTGTAGAGGTGCTTCACGGGGTATTCATGGTTGGGGCACGGCCTGTTCCACTTCTTCTCGAAGTGGTCCAATGTGTCCGCTGCTGGTGCCTTGGCGCCCTTGCGGTCGGCGGCAGCAACCATTCGCCCCACGGACAGAGGCTGCCGGCTCTTTTTCTTCTTGTGGGAGCGGTCGGAAGGGTCTTCACCAGCGCCCTCGTCTCTCTTACCCTTCGTCTCGTGGGGGCGGTTGAAGATCGCGCGTACCGCTTCCTCACCGGAAGCGTGGCTGGTCGCGATATCCAGCAGATCCTTGGCTGTTCGCGGACTCTTGCGACCCAGCTTATGGACCAGGGTGCGACAAGTAGTCCCGGACAAGAATGCCCTGATGACATCGACGTCTCCGACATCCGACAACTCGTTGCATTGCCGGGAAAAACACCGGACGTACTCCCGCAGGGTCTCCTGCGGTTTTTGTCGGCAGTTCTTGAGGTCCCAAGGGTTGTCTGGGTGCGCGTAGGTTCCTTGGAAGTTTCCTACGAAGACCTCCTTCAGATCGGACCAACTCGCGATCCGATTGGCGGGGAGGTGCTCGAGCCAAGTCCTGGCCGAATCGGCCAGGTAGAGAGGCAGGTTGCGGATGATGAAATGATCATCGTCCGCGCACCTAGCTCGGCAAGCGAGGCGGTAGTCCTCGAGCCAGAGGCTCGGGTTCGTTTTCTCCCGCATACTTCGGCACGTTAGTCGGGGATCGAAAACGCTGGGGAAACGAAGCACCCCGGATGTGGGAACTGAAGGCCCACGGTCCCGGAGCATCCAGGCTCAGACTCCTGTCCTCGTTTTCGTCGTGACGCCCACCTCGGCATGGGTGACGAGCCTGGCCCGTTCCGCAGACGTGCTCCGGTTGGTGTCGGCACGCCTCCAAGGTGGCGCGGGCGTCGCGATTCGCCCCTAGGCGTCCGCGGACGAAGGCTTTTGAGGCCCCATCTGTCCCAGGACGTGTCTGTTGGACGGACACGTCCTGGGTATGTGGTCTACGAATTCGTGATTGCAAGCTCTCCGCTTGTTGCGCTGCCGCTCGTTCCCCAGCAGCGCCTCAACTTCACGTTGAGTGCGTCGAGCCTCAGGCGTGGCGGGCTCAGGGAGCCACCGAACTAATGCCGCTGCCGTGGCGAGGTTCTGGCTTACCCGCACGAAACGCGGGTGTCCGTTACCTTCCTCGACAATTCGTCGGCGCACATCACGTGCCATGGAGCGAGCACGTCCACAGGCCCCGCAACAACCGAGTTCACGGTCAACTTCCGCTTGCTCCTTCTCCAACTGGCGCTTGGCCTCACGGAGCTCCTCCCTCCGTGCTTGTAACTGCTCAGGCAGTACGTCGTGGGAGGGAGTCCCTGTCATCGCCACCGACGGGGTGGCGGAACGGTCGTTCTCCGGATCAGGGAGATCTTTCGAATGTGCCATGAGGCACTCGCGAGAGGGGTTGTAACTTCCCTCGCTGTGTTCTGTGCCGGAATCTCCATTTGCCTCGTCGAGGAGGTCGAAGAAGGACTCCGATGCATACCCTATCATTCCCACGAACTCGATGTCCGTGGTGCAAAGGCTTTCGTGCGACAACACATGGGTCATTGCAGTGTTGCCGGCGCTGGCCCGGCCGGGTGAAATGGTTGCGCATGGACCCTTGCGGGAGGGCTTCGAAGAGCGCGAACCCTTGCCCGATCGTTGCACCTTTCCGTTAGCTGATGCGGACGGCACGCAACGGAAATCAGAGGTGGCGATTGGTGAAGCTGGCATGCTAACCAGCGCCAGGTTGCCCTCCGGGGTGGCAAAGAAGTTAAGACTCCGGAAGCACATAATCGTGCCCGGAGTCCATCCGTGGACGTAGTTGGCCATCGGAACTCGAGAGGTGGTCGGCGAAAACGCGCAAAGCCCCTTCCTGGCGTGCCAACTATCGGTGTTCGTTACCGCCGACTAGTAATTTTATCGTGGGATACGCGTTTTGGGGTTCCGATGGTTCGCGAGAGGACACAAGGAATTATACTCGTTCGGACAACGAGGCCCTACGTCTAGTTTTGAGCTGCTCGTGTTACTAAACGACTTGTTTGTAGTAGGGGGTTACAAACGGGCGAGAGAGGGAAGGTTTCCCAAGTCTCTAGATGAAGACGTGAATGTGGAGAAGTGTTCGTGATCTGTTCTTCTCTACAACGGTTGCTCGTATTCTGAATTCAGATCTCAGATGCCCTTCATGCTCCGGTTCTTCCTCCTTTTATACCGTGAAAAGGGAGTCTCGAGTTCACGTCGTGCCGGTGGTCATGACCGTGCACTCAAATTGGACTTCGTCGCTGTAGGTGACACCATCAGCATGGCGGTGCCCTTCTGGTTTGGTAGCATGGTGAGTGTTGTCAATCGTGACCGTCCCGTCCGCATGGAGGAACGACTCTCGTTGGGCGTCGACGGAGTGGTGCCGTTGTCGTGGCCGTCGTTCGGAGACGTCCTGTCATAGTGGAGAGGGGAGCTTCTGACAGGGGCTGTAGCAGCAGCGCCTATCCTTTGGTCGGTGCACGTCGTGTGTATTTATTGCCCACTTGCTCGGGTAATCGATGGCTCCTTCTGTCAACGGGCGTGGGAGTGGCAGGCATTTATTGCCCAACCGCTACCGCCCTACCTACTTGCGACGCGGTAGGCGGTTCGCCCGACCCTGGGGTCGGGCGAGGCGGAGGTGCGGTCTCACGACCCCAACATGGACAGGGTCGAGCGTGCCGGCTGCGCTGCGGAGGATCCGACCCCTCCCTGGGGGGTCGGGCGAGGCGGTGATTTCTTGTCGATCCGGCCCATCGGATGTCCGCATGACATGAGGGTCAGTCGAGGCGGAGATTGTTCCTACCCTAATCGTATTGCTAAGACCGCGGGTCATTAAGGTTAACTACCCCTGGTACTGACCCTGGACAGTAAGGATAAGTACCACTTGATCAAATATTGTTTTTTTATATTAGTCTATGAAATCACTTTATATAGCCTATGTAAATTTATAGACTTAGTCATTTGCAGATAGGACAGAGTAAAAAAAAAATGAATTTCACCCTTAATTGGTTTCCTCTCCCCTATTTCAGGCTATTTGGATTTTCACAGGAATTTCATAAGAATGTTTGTTTAATTTCCAAAGAAGCATTTCCTATTATTCTTTATATTGTTATTTATGTGCTTTACTGACATGTTTTCATTTCTTTCATTTATATAGCATGTATTTGAAAGTACGTTTTAGAGTCGCGCAGCAACGTCCAAAAAATACATCTAGTATAGTACTGTGTTTTTATTTTACATTATAACTTCTCCTTTCATTAACCATAAGATCGGTTACATTCATCCAGAAGGACACAGAGCAGTAGAGTATTAGCATCCCACTCACACCTACCTCGATACACCAAAATCAAATGAGGAAAAGGATATACTAATCTGATGAATGCCATCTAGAATCGACATAAACATCGATTATGGTTTATCCCGAAACCGTCAAAGTTGCACTGAGTTGTTGGGAATCCATTTCCACAGCAACCGTCGATGATGTTTTTTAAAGAAACAAAGCGACTTCAAATAGAAACCAAGGAATCCTACATGAATTTCACAGAAATCAATTTTTATTTCATCGGAAAAACATAGGAAAAAGAAAAAAAATTCCTGTGGTTATTTTCCTCGATCTGGATCCTCTGATGCAGCAAGGTCACTGATCTGTGGGGTCCACGCCCATTTGGCGGTACTACCTCGGTGTATCCCGGCGCATTTTTCCATTCCCGGCCGTTGGTCATCCCCGGTCGGATCACAGAACCTCAGGAGCGCCGCAAGCACCGGCAGAGCGAGGCAGGTAGCAGGCAGTTGGCGAGAACGGGGCACAAGCCTGCCGCTTCTTCCCCTCTCCTCCTCCAGGTGATAGATGGCTTCTCCTCCCAATCCTTTAATCCTCTTCCTTCCTTTCGTAGTTGACAATTAGGGTTGATGTAGATGGGATGGGTCGATCCCTGGGCGGGGGACGTGGCTATGTGGGTATTCAGGAGTTCTGTCCCCAATCGGGGATGGAATGATTTGCCCAGTTCTTTTTTGAACGGTTCAATTGGCAGGCAGCGACGGCACTGATGCGGGGTAGCCCCGGAGACCTGAGGGCTGGAGCTCACGGTGGAGAGGGGAGGAGGGGGCCTCTCCGCCGATGTTTGATAGGGCAGCCGCTCTATCTTGGACCTGTTTGTTTTTGCTTATAAACGGCTTACGGGCCGAAATAAGCGAGAATCAGAACCCAAACGCACTGCTTATAAGCGGCGGCCAGCGTACCGCGTGCGACCCGCGAACGTACCGCGCGGTAGTTCGGCCGCGTTTCCCTTCCGCGGGCCGACGAGGGCGTTTCGCGTGCGAGACTCGCGTTTCGGCTGCATATCCGCGCGACAGAGCACCAACCGACCCACCCCGACGCCGCCCCCGCCTGCATATCCGCGCGACAGAGCACCAACCGACCCACCCCGACGCCGCCCCCGCCCCGGCCCACCCCCCCCCCCCCCCCCCCCCCCGACGAGGAGTTCGGCGCGAGCCCGGCACCCCCCCGCCCCACCCCCAAAGAACGCCCGACGAGGCGGTCGGCTGCACCGAGGCTGAGGCCCGCCGACCGCCGGATCTGGATCCACGACCTCCCCGGGGAGGAAAAACTTCTACAGCCTCGAGAGTCCATGAATTAGTTCCTCAAGATCTTCCAAAGGTATAATAGTACATGTTCCTGTGTGTATTGCAGCCATGGTAACAAATGCTTAAGATGGTATCTGTAAGAGGAAGTGATCCCCTGAAAATGGGAATTCTGCAACCTTTTTTTTTTTGAGACCAAATTTTGCAACCGTTAATCTGCTACTAGTAATACTAGTACATGTATTCCAAAAATGGGAATAAACTGGAGAACAAGATAACAGTGGTCAACACTCTTATTGACGACCATTACAGATTGTTCGGTTTTCAGGATATATATGCTTTATAGGATAACCGCTTAGAAATAAAAAGGAGCAGCTTCTCAGATGAAAGCTTCTTCATTGAGCTAAAGTTCCTGTGGCTACCTTTTCTGCCGCTGACCCAGCCACCTAGGTGAATGCCTGCGGGACTTGCTGCTTGTTCTTTTAGATTGATGCATCGTCGTGGTGCTTAATTTGACCACAAATGCAGTGGCAATCCACTATGAGCCACTGAACAAACTTGCTGGAACCTACAAAATTGAGCGTCCAAAATCATCACCCTAACTTCATATGATGCAAATTCCATTTATTTTTTTTCATGAAATGCAAATTCTATTTATATAGGAGATATAAATACCTTTGCATTATGTGGCATGATCTTTATGTCATGAGGTGGATGAAGCCATGATTCAGGGGGGTATAACAAGAAGTTTTCAAGCTTGCTGGTGTAAATATCAGCGTACTGATGAATGTGATAGGAAAATGATGATTCCCTTCCAGTGTCTGTAAGAAATGTAATTTGAGGACCATCATGTATTCCCCCGCTGTATTTCCTTCAAAAACATAATAACAACTTCCACTGCTTTAGTTTTTCAAATAGATTCATAAGGCCTCAGAAGTTCCAAATAACAATGAAGCTCGTAATTTTACTAATTTTAAACCATTAAAAAACTGCTGGTTTTAGTCTAAGGTCAGTTGTGCTGCTTTGTTCTTTATCCTGCTTTGTTCTTTAGCTGGTTTTCCTACAAATATTTACCAGTTCATGACTGATCTGTAATGGCTGCAAAATAGATGTAGCAAAAAGGAAATGCTTTCAAGAGCAACTGCAAAGACATATGGTTTCATGAACTATTTGTATTCTAATCACTATTGTATTAGATTATA
This sequence comes from Oropetium thomaeum, assembly GCA_001182835.1. Classification (NCBI taxonomy): domain Eukaryota; kingdom Viridiplantae; phylum Streptophyta; class Magnoliopsida; order Poales; family Poaceae; genus Oropetium; species Oropetium thomaeum. Next base: position 881,158 of record LFJQ01000020.1, on the reverse strand, counting down.
AAATTAGGACATTTGAGTTAACTATGTTCTTCATTACTATTATAAGATTATTTTTATTTATCAAACTCGAATATTATTGGGATCGTTGTATTCGTCTTCAATTCGTAAATAAAATGAGGTATTATAGTCGAGTTGATAAGCGAAACCAAATAAGCGTATCCAAACGTCCTGCTTATTTTGGCCCATAAACCGCTTTTAAGCGTATCCAAACGTCCTGCTTATTCAGATTCTCGCTTATCTAAAAAGCAATATAATCGATTATATGGCTTTTCAAATAAGCGAAGTTCCAGAAAAGCGGATCCAAACAGGGCCCTTGCCCTATCGCTCGGTCCGCCTGTACCAACTGTAGTGCATGTCTCAACAATTGCAGTCTTCATGCTCGTTTCATTATGAAAGACCTTTTCTCATTTCAAATTGTACCAGTTGTCATTTGGATGCAACGAAATCTAGAAGCAACATTTTTTGGTTGATTTGTTAGAGATAAGATAGGCATATTGGCTAGGATAGTGCTTATCGGATTAGAAGGGCTGGTTCTATATAAGGGGACCTGATGCATCAGTTGTAATCAAACAACAAGAAACCAAAAAAAGCAGCCAGAGCCTCTAAGGGAGGGTGACTTGTCGGTTTCCTGTTGCTAACCCCTTGTACCCAATCTCAGCAATAACATAAGAAGATAATCCATTAGTCCGAGTAACTCAACTAATCTGGTCCAAAAGTTCTCAGAAATCATGAATTCCTGTCCCTTCAACTACCAATTACTCTGGATCCAAACATCAAAACACCCTAACTAATTTTATTTAAGGGCAAAACAGAATTTTAGTTCATTTTTAGCTATCAATTAGTTCGGACTCCAAACAGGACCAAGAGTAAACTAAACATTAGCCAGCTAATTTTAGTCCAACTAATTTTTAGTCAGAACAAATATATCCTTCACGAGACCCCTACTTTTTAGTCCTGTCTCTAATGATCGTTCAATGAAGGAAAGGCTTGTTTTTCACTATGTTTTTTTTTAAGTGAAGTTTTTCACTATGTTACCGTCAGAATTTATGCTTTATTACATTTCTATAGCACTGATCATCTAGGTTCATTTGAACTGTATTAAGTGGAAATCACAACAGCTAAAATGTATTCTTGTAATTTCTCCTGGTCCTCAGCAACAAATTGGTTTCATACTTAATAACCTGAGTTGTAGTCACCATCATACTAGCTATCTCCTGTGGTGTCACTTCATCAGATCCTTCTGTTGCATCTTCGGTGCTCCCTTGAGGCCTTGCAATGCATCCATAAACTGTGATTTCTTGTGGAACGTATGATAAGCATGCTACTTGAACAGGGTTTTACATGTACGATTATATTTTTGTGGTCCCATATTCCTGGATGGAATACAAGGTATAGTGTGATCTTGGCACTGGGCCTCAGTGACCTGGTATACAGTTGATGACTGCCAGTAGTAGAGAGGAGAGGATAAAGTGATGCATACAAAGAGACAATGAAAAAGAAGGGCAATGTTTGTGACACCATGTGGCTTGATTTAGTCAGTAAGCATCTCTATGTCAAGGGTGTGGCACTGTGGCCCTAAGCCCCTAACACAAAACCTTTGGAAACATCAACCTGGTAACTAACCATCTTTAGATAAAGCTGTCAGTCACAGATAGCTGGATTGTGCTGCATAAGCCCAAGGTGCTGTGGCTGCTTTTGTTGGCATGTGAGCCTTGGCCCACACCTTCATAGGTAGGAGTAAGGACACGATAGGTTAGCTATTTATTGGATTGAGAAATTCGTACTAAAGATTTCAAGCATATAGGAGTAAGCACACGATAGATAGTTTAGTTATTGATTGGACTGAGAATTTCGTACTAAGGATTTCAAGCATCCCATTAACTAATTGTACATTTCATGATGTTTCAAGTTTCTCAAAAAAATCCTGTATTTTCTGATAAATAAACAAACCTTATGAATGCTAATTCTAGTGTGGTGTCATCTCTTGGCAAGAGGCAAACTTATGTATGTTAATAGTGTCTATACTTACAGTAGGTGTATCTGTTAGCAAGGCATTTCTCATGACAATGAATGATGTGAAAACCACTTCCACTTGCATACTGGGATTTCTTTCTGTTTACCTTTTTTTATTTTGGGATTTTGCAGGAAACATTTGCAACATAGAGGCTGCAGCATGGCAGCAAGACGCAATGTTCGGTACTCACGCCTTTCGGCAGAGGATGGGGATGACAACGATCTAAATGAACGCGATGTTGACCTTCGGTTCAGTTACACACCGAAATCCTTGAGGAGGATTCCATGGAAGTCAATTGCTCTAGCAATGTTTCTCCTCCTCCTAGGGACTTCACTTCTTTTCCTTTCATACTTCATATTCACAGGTCACATGGAGGGTGATAATTCTCAGGCATATGGTCTCTTATTCCTGGGGTTCCTTGCATTTCTTCCTGGTAAGTTATGTAAATGCTTTCATTTGTTCATCTTATTTAGATTTTGGTACTTATTATAGTGTAGTTTATTTAGCAGTTTTATCCCATACCTTAGAGAGCAATTAACCGCTTTGATTAGAAAAGCTCAGAAAATTTTACTTGGCATGAGGTGCTATGCACTGTTATTATTTATTATTTAGGGTAATAGACAATTGTGTTTACAAGTAGCTCTGATGATATTTACTGATCACACTCTGGCCTCTCAATTTGCATCAGTTAAAACATTCTTGCCTTGCTATGTGATGCGTAGACACCTCAAGAACTAAGTTCCAAATTTCCTGAAACATTTACATGGTCTAATATACATTTCAGGTTTTTATGAGACTCGAGTCGCTTACTATTCATGGAGAGGAGCACCAGGATACACCTTTGCATCGATACCTGATTATTAGATTTTCAAGTTTCCTAAGCCATGGACAGTAAAGATAATTAACTGCAACGTAGCTCCTGAACGCTTCAATGGAGGAGTGATTTGCATATTTAGGTCTCACTTATCAGGCTTTGACAATTTGACACGGGGACCACATGTCATTCACTCAGATGGTGCCATATGTCATTCACACATGGGAAAACATAATCACGAAGCCAACGAAAGGAGTATTGTGTAATACATTGTAAAACTCTTGTGCTTCATTTTTTTTTGTTCTGCATGCTGATAAAGAAGTGTTTTTTGGTTTTAAGAAATGTGGGTGTGATAAAAAAAAAATGAAAGACAACTCATTAATGGAAAAATGGAAAATGCAGGCATGCACAAATTAAGGAACGCCGGCCAGAGAAGAAAAGGTGCTATATCCGGGCAATGCTAATTAACAGGCGGTGTAGTTGCTCTTTGCTTCCAGGGCGACTATTATGATCTTCCGTCGATGAGACCACCGTCCTCTTTTTTCATGCAAGCACCACTTTCAGCCCCCTACCTCCCCCCCTACGCCTCAGCCGGCCAGCGGTTGGACGTCGACCGTGCGAAAGGGAGAGAGAGGCACGGGGCCTTCATTCTTTGGTTGCCATTATTACTCCAAGATTTGACAGGTTCTCTTCATTCTCAAACTTACTATCCATTGAACATTTGTTGTTTCTCGGTTTACAGGGGAGCAGATTAGGCGTTTTTGTTCGGAATGTCACATTTTCAAAACAAATAAAATAAGCGTGTAAAACTAAGGAATCCATCATTGAATCTGAGACATTTAATGTTTACATGAATAAAATATTTACACATTTTAAATTTATATCACATGGAGCAACTTAAATACATGTTTTGAACATTATTCTTTAACCTGAAACAAATGTTAATTGAAGACTGAACATTTTTGTTTTTCAACACAACAATTTTTAATAAAAAAGATATTTGAAATTTTTTATCATTCGGTCTACTACATCTAATGGCTGAAAATCTTAATGACCTGAAAAAAAAACCCTCTTTTAAAAAACTAAAACTGGAGAGATTTGTAAACAAGGTCTTCGTAATAAGTACTCTGTTTTGTTGTACAACAATTCAAAAACAGAATAGTGTTTACCCACCGGTACTTATCCAGCATAATCTCCCCCTCACCCCCTCCCTCCGCCCATGTGTTCAGCGTTGGGCCCACTGTACTGACTTTTTTTTGAAGACTACTAGAATAATATGTGTTCATGTCCAGATATAACTACAATAATAAGATGCAGATCTGTGTTCTTCAAGCATAATAGCAAGTTCGTATATTGTCTTCATTCCAACAGATCAAAACATTCCATTTGTAGTATATTTTGTTCTCAAAACCCATGATACGGCAGTCCGGCTGTCTAATTGTTTTTAACTTTTCACCACGTAACTATTACCTGGAGTAGAAGAGTAATTCTACATTAAACAAAGAAGGAATATGTTGTACTCTCTGACAGAAGGGAAATTATTTTTTATTCATGAATTGTTGAAATATTCCTCCATCCAATATTCCCTCATTTATGTTGCCCAACCCATAACAATTGTTAAGCTATCAACGATTCTTTCCAGCTCATTGCAAGTTGTCCTACTGATTCAAGGAGATTTGCTTCTCTTTTGACCTTCAAAATCGATCAACAAATGCCGATACCCCTGACGGCATTCATCTCCACAGCATCTCCCTACCAACATTACAAGATAATTTGCTTAACCGTAATTTTGTTCGATTGGAATATCTTCCTGCATTATGCAAACCGAACATGAACCTTCTCTGAAGTTCCAAGTGTAAGATATATAATGGCTATAATGCTGAATGCCAACCTACTACCAGCGAGCACATGCTCTGAAAACTAATCTATCAATCATGAATCTACACCATTATATAGCAGAGCAGCTGCAATCCTGCAAACCACTGCTGGTAGTCTTTCATGGTCTCTTGATACCTTTGGCATTCCTTTCATGCATTCTGGTAGCTCCCCATTCTGCTGATTCAATTTCTTTGTAGTGTAAATGCTCCCCTGATTACTTGAATTCTTTGACTTTAGCCAATCATAGCGCCTGCAAATGCTCGTATTTTTTGGTGCCACAGACAAAAATCACTCAAGATCTTCTGAGAGCTTGCTGTAAACGTACATAACTCTGTGATCTTATTCTTCCAGACGAAATAAAGTATAGACTCTCTGGAGGTAACTTCCCTCTAAACATATCTTCCACACCAGAAGCAAGGATCCATCGCCCATGGGTTCGTGTGCTTCTAAGTCCGCCCTTGACCATAGGCGGCCAGCGAGGTATTACACCAGAGGACGAAGGGGCCGAACCCGTGCACGGTACGTCATGCCAGAGGCACCGAGTTCGCCGTCGAGCGATTCTAGAGGTCGCATGACTGGCTTCTCTATGAGTGAAATCGTCCATGTCGAGACGGCGAACCGTGGCAAGTCCGAGCATTCCAAAACATTCCATCTTACACAGATGCAGTGGCATCACAGTCAGAGGGACATGAAAGGTAAAATTTAGTTTCAGCTGATAAGTAAGAGGCAATGGATCAACCATATTTTCTCATACCGTTGTAGGTTGCAGCAACGAAGATGCCTGGTTTGACTCCGTCAGTATCCTTGAAGATGACTCTGATGATGAATTCAAAAGTGTCAGTGGAGGTGAGACTATCAGGCAGGCACTTCCATCTCTGAACAGGAATGATGCTGAAAATTTGACAATTTTGCTGCAGACAGTACGCCATCCGTGGACGAAGATGAGAACGAAAGTAAACAATATGATAGTGTTTCTCGTTTTGCCGACGCACTGACTCGCATTGGCGACATATGCCGTGGAGTACCCATGACATTATCAATCGAACAGCACCTGAAAAGAGATAATGGTATGGACGGCTACGCTTCCAAGAAGTAACAATTACAAAAATTCAACACCTACATTTTTGGCTCACATTGTTGTACTGAAAGGTAATGACCCTGGACATAGAAGCCAAAGCATGTCCTTGTGCGCCAGCAAGTGCCTACCCTCATCCTTTAGCTCCAAGGGCTTGAAGGATAAAAATGATACAGATGATAATGACAAGGAGAGCACCACTCCATCCCGCTTACGCAAGCTTCTGCACTCGCTTAGCTTCAATGACAAGATGCAGCAGTTGACAGGTGCCAGCCCAGTAAAAAAGAAATCAACAGTCATCCATCTCTCATACAAAAGAACATCATGTGATGGCTACGAAGATAGCAATGAATTAAGTAAGTGTAATGTCTGTTTCGTATTGATATCCCTCTCAATCTACTAATATTAAAAGTCACTTTGTAGGTAAATCAAAGAAATATGTTGTACGTCCAAAGGTAGGGCAAACAATCCCATGTGGTGGAGAGAAGCCCACAACAGGGTGTTGGTCAAGGATAGATCCATCCCTCTTCAAGTTGAGGAGTGAAACCTTCCTCAAGTACGATGAAAAACTCGGGAATAATATATAGTCTTATATTAGACAGATTTAAATGTAAGCATGTGGGCTGTATGAATCAAACCTCTGATTTCAATCTTTGCAGAGACAAGAAGAAATGTGCGGCTCCAAACTATGCTGCTTATTATCCGATAGGCGTCGACCTGTTTGCCTGCCCCAAAAAGGTTCATCACATTGCTCAGCACATTGATCTTCCACAAGTCAAAACACACCACAAACTCCCGTCAATTTTGATTGTCAACATCCAGGTATTTCCCTGCAAAAATGACATTAAATAAGGTATAACTTGCTGATTATGTATTGTTCTCATGCACAAGCTTTCCTTTGATCTCAATCGCAGATGCCTACCTATCCTGCTGCTATGTTCCTTGGCGACAGTGATGGCGAAGGTTTGAGTCTTGTCTTGTACTTCAGGATATCTGAATACTTTGACAAGGAGGTTTCAGAACATTTCAAAGAATCCATCCTGGTCAGTCTTTTTAATTCACCATCCTTCTGTACTCCAGAAACAGATATGTTTTGCATGAGCTAACAGGATCATCTCACTGCAGAGATTTACTGAGAATGAATCAGAGAAGGTAAAAGGGTTTGCATCAGAATCTACCGTTGCTTATAGAGATCGGTTGAAAATTACGGCCGGATTGGTCAACCCAGATGACCTCAAGTTGAGTTCCACGGAGAGGAAACTTGTGCAAGCATACAACGAGAAGCCAGTTCTCTCACGACCCCAACATAATTTCTATGAGGTACAAAGTGATGTTCCTAGTTCGAATTAGAAAGTAACACACTAAACGTCATAGGTACTATCAGATTTTGTAAAGGTGTGGTATATTATCAGTCCATAACATAGAGATACTGATAGACATGTATTGCTTGCATAAGAGCATTTTGGAACCTAAAGTATCAACTTATATCTAGCAATCTTGTTTCCTTAACTAAAGCAGAAGGAACATTTTTCTTCAAAAGAAAAATTAAAACGAATTTTCCCTAAAGCCTGGAAGAGTGTTTCAATGCTTTCACAATTCACAACACGTAATAACCTTTAATACTACCGGTTAATGTTTCATTATATACCTCATCAGGGAGAAAACCACTTTGAGGTTGACCTTGATATACACCGGTTCAGCTACATAGCAAGGAAGGGGCTGGAATCATTTAGGGAACGACTAAAGCATGGCATCCTTGATTTGGGTCTCACAATTCAGGTAAATTTCCCAATAGATTCTCTAGAAAGATGAAACTATCACAATCTACTTCAGCTTCTGCTATTTATTTGCAAATTATTTATTTTATTATGTCACTCTTTGTTAATATCTTTGCATGTTTGAAAATTTTGAAACCCATCAAAGACTGACAATCATATAGCTGGTCATTTTTCTCCCATCAGCAAAACTTTCCATCAGAAACTACATCACATACGTTAACTACAATGCAGTTAACTGGTGGTAATCTTTAAATACCTCATATCAAAAGTTCAAAACATCTAAGTTAATTCATGATTATTTTCTTGCAGGCCCAGAAGCAAGAAGAACTGCCTGAGCAGGTTCTCTGTTGTGTAAGGCTGAACAAGATTGATTTCATTAACCAAGGACAGGTTCCAACAATAGTCACAGTTGATGACAAGTGACATGTTTGATCGTAGCGATTGCACATGCCAGCTGTTGGAAGGCTAGTCTTATTGAACTCATGAGGAAAGGATCAAAGAAGAAAAACAAGCTACTTAGACTGACGACCCATATCTTAGTTTCTGCTAAAATTCTTCTGTTCTGCCAGCTCTTAGGCATGAAATTCACATGTAATTACAATAATGAATATATAAGCCGAAACGACCCCTCGGGAGTTGGTCATGATTCTAACCTTTTTCCATCCTGTGTCCGGGTTGCAACATATCATTTTTCTGTTCAGAAAATAGTAGACAAGATTGAAGGGTAAATGAACTGTCATGAAAATGTTATAATAAGATGCTGGCAGAAATCAGGAGTAGACAAACCTTGTTGCCAATATATTGCAAGAATGAAAACAGAAACGGAGGCCCCAACTGTTTGCTGTATATATTAAATAAAAAAGAGAAACACACCAACTGTACAAGCAAGCATTTATATACAAGTGGTCTGGTCATGCAAGTGTGACCGAGAAGAGAATCAAGGGAGATGATCTACCAATTAAGAAAAGCAATTCATTGCCAATAATCAGAATGTTGCAGGCCCACGGGGCCTAGCTCGTGCCCCCAATTATTGAAAATGTAATAATTTTACATGTCGCGACTTTTAAAAAATGACATAAAATCCATGTCAAGTAACATGTATAAGGGTTATGAAAACCTGCAAAAGATCACAAGTATTCCATGCCCAATATGTTTTTACAAGCAAACGGTCCGCAAGCTATCACTATTCTTGTTCCTATATCATATCCATTAGCCTTGTATTATACAACAACTCCATACCGAAGTGCAGGCACTGCCCAAAGCTGCAAACTGTGAGTCCAAGGCAGTAGTACGAGCCATAATGTGTAGGGGATAATACCTACATATACATAACCATGTTAACAAATAAGTAACGTATTCTCTGAAGGAAAATATAATAACTAATGTAATTGTGTAGAAGAGTCAAATAATCAGATATCTAGCCTTAATAGTAAGAAGGGACCATGAACAGGACAGTGCTAAGTTAGATTCATTTTTCATTCATTCAATTTGAAGCCAAGCACATCTCTTTAGCGGTTTTCTTTGCCACCTTGATTGCTCCATATTAACCACACTCCTATCCAAGTGCGTAGACGTCAGAAGCATTCTTTCTTCTCTGTAATGGCCTTTTGAACATTATCATTCCACCACCACGTTTCTTTACCTTCATGTCTACCTCCTCTAGTCACCCCAAACTCCTCTAAGGCCACTTTCTTAATGAAAGCAGTCATCTTGATCCACATGTTGTTAGCGTCATCTTATTCTTCCCAAGGGCCCTCCTTGATGATCCTCTGCTTGAAACTGTCTGCGGACTCTTCTTTAAGCCTCCACCACTTCGTCCTCACTAGTGCTTACTCCATTTAATGTGTACCTAAAGGCGAAAGTCAGCTACCAAAAGCTTATATTGAGTGTAACACAATCTCTCCCGGCATCACCTTAGAATCTAAGCAAGCACTCCTATCCACCCGCCTCGCTAGGATAAAAAATCGATTTGTCCACAGCGTTGGCCACTGCTAAATGTTACTAAGTGTGAATCTCTCTTTCTAAAGAGGGTGTTCGCACAAATCATAGGCCAAGGCAAAGTTCGCGACACCTCCCCTTCTTGGTTCCGGCTACCGTACCCGAAACCTCCATGCACCCCCTCAAAACCTAGGTTAGAAGAACCTACATGACCATTGAGATCTCCTCCTATAAAGAACTTCTCGCCAATGGAGACAGTACTAACTAGTGCATCTAGATCCTTGTTGACAGTTGTTAAGTACCAAAAATACCATCAACATATCTTATAAAACGAATAAGGACTTGTATTTCATACATGCATGTTAGTTTAAAAATAACACAGTTTCACATGTAATTTTGTGCATGCATTCAATTATCATAGGAATGAGGCTTAATCCGGCCACATGGCGAAGAAACACAACTCCGACCAATTACAGAACGCCACATGGACAACACATGGATTCATAGACCCACCAGACATGCCAAAACACCAAGAAAAGCAACAGGAACCCCGCACCCATGCTGAAGGCCCACAAGCAGACGGCCTGCCAAAGTGGGACTCAAGTGGGGCCAAGCTGCTAATGGGGTCACTGGGGTCCCATTTTGATGTGGCGCGAGTTACCGCCTTTCCAAATCTGTTTTGAAGGCGGTGGCGTGAATGAGTGGTGGGAAATGGTCCAGAGAAAAGGAGGAAGGAGAACCACTCATTTCAAGTCTTCTGCACCTATAAATAGACCCCTCTCCCTCACTTCCAAAACACACAAGGAGTTCCACCTGCAACCACACTCTTAGTTCAGTACTAGTGGAGTTAAGAATTAGTCTAAAGCTCTTCTAGCTCTCTAGTAGTCTCTCCATAGGAATATGTATGAGTCTAGTAGTCTCTCTTATTCCTTTTGTAAGACTTTGTGCTATTTCAATAGAATATAGTTCTATGCAACATACCTTGTATGGCTTGAGTGCTCTTGTTTATTATTATGATTCCCATGTGTTTATACTTAGATTATATACTAGTTTACTAGTAGTCATAGGTATAAGTATATATATAGTCATGCTTATATGCCTCATGCTTAGTATAGTTGATCATTGCTTTGACATTGGTTCATTGTGCTTATTTGAGTATGCTCTTGTCGAAGGACTAAGGTTCGTCGGGCAACTTGGAGTAATATTTAGGAATGTAAGTGTGGTGCTTAGATTGCTAGATATCCATGAATGTCGTGCGACTCATGAGTTAGGTAAATCTTAAGATTATCCATGTTCAATATACTCAATCATACAAATGGAGAAAGAATGGACACATCTCGGAGTTAGTTGGGGATTTCTTGAACTTATTAGCCTCATGGCTTATGGGCTCTTGTAAGGATCGAGTGACCGAGAGGGGGATGAACCAGACCCTACACTAAAAACTCTTTCTACCAAAATGACCTCTATTGATCATCAAGCCAATACAACTCCTAGCATGCTAGTGATATGATGAACAAGCTAAAAACAAGAACGCAGGCTATATAGAGCGGTAGCAAGAGCTAGGCTAATCAACATGAGGGATCAACCAGCAAGACAAGCACCTATGTATGCTAGTGAAGGTGTAAAATGGTAAACAAGCAAGCATACTAGTAAGATAGGTAAGTAGAGCACATCAGACGAGCAAGCAACAAGGGGCAAACCTACATATGCTAGTTTATATATAACAAGAACAAGCTCAAGCACAACTAGTGCGGGAACCACAAGCAATCTTATCAATACTACTTGCATGGTATGTAAACGCGGAAGCTCAAGTGCAAGTAAGTAAAGAGAGAGAGAGAGAGAGAAAGAATTCTCATGGATTTTTACTCGAGGTCTCAGAAGGTTGGTGCCTTCCCCTACTCCTCGTTGGACCACTCCCATCAGAGTCTAGGTCCCTCCTACCGTTTCTGAAACGGTGTCCTCAACTGTTCGCTACACTCCTCTGAGTACATGATGTCCTTCTAAAGCACGATCCACTCTTCGAGTGTCCCTGATTGAAGTCACGAGTGATCCCCGCTGCCCCGGGCAACACCGTCTCCGAGAACAAGCCTCCAATGCTCAAGCAGTCCACTTGTAATGCCCTAATGAATGGAGGGCTCAAACCATTACAAACATGGTGAAGCCTTCCACAAACTCCGCAGAAGCTAAACACCGATGCCTAGCCGTCTAGGCACACCCAAATGACAAGAGTAACAAGGTTGAGACCCTCACTTGCTCCGGTTCTGAGCTAACCACCTCACAAGATGCACACCTGGCTCAATCTTGCGACAATCCACTCCTTGATATTCATCTAATAGGCATGATAGTGATCTTGTGTGGCTTAAAGCTCTAAGTATGTGTATGACACTTCCCTTGAGTTCCAGCAAGCTCAAATGATCTGTGGAGAGGTTATATATAGCCCCATCACCCAGCTAGAGCTGTTGGAAAGCGAAACTAGCCATTACAACTTTCCTAGCAATGGAATGGTGAGGTCATCGTACCGGACGGTGACCCTCCTGGCAGTCTTCGGTATTTTGGTAATAACGATTCGCTCCAGACTCTGATTGAGGCGTCTACCTATGGATGAAAATCTGATTCCCCCACAACGTTTCTGTTCTGGACAAGCTCTGATTCGGCCATCTTGATGTCATTATGGTCACCGTACCGTACGGTGACTGTTCTGGTCTATACGGTGACTTTGCTGGCAGTCTTCAGTTTTTTGGTTAGACCTTTCAGCTCCAAGCTACGATTTGGGCGATCCACATATGGATGGAAAGATGTTGAAATTCCCTACAACTTTCTGTTATAAGGAAGTCCAATTCATTTCTCTGTTTGCCTCGGCTTTGGTCATTCAACAACTTTGGTCTTCCATTTGTCTTCTAGAGCCAACCAAGCCTTGTGTGCAACATAACATGATGACCAACCCAAAGACACTGGATCAAGCTACTAATCTCAAGCCCCTCTTAATAGTATGTCTTTTCCTATGGACTCAAGACCTATATTATCTACACTAAGTGTTCTTCAACACTCAGTTCTAGCAAGCCTCCGTCTTGATCCACTCATAGCCGATGCTCCACAAAAGCCACTTGATTCCATCATTATGCTCAACTCATTCTGACCTTGATAGACAAGAATACCATTCCTACATCCACAGATGTTAGCTATAATGACCTAGTTGTCACAAAGGACAACTCGATCCAACCATCATATATAATGTGCATAAGATAGAAACTAAAGCTAGCACATATATATCATCATCGCATATAAGGCAAGATCATCATAGTAACAGATATAAGGCAAGACAACATGATGATCAAGAGCATGCCAAGGTATAAGCTACATAGAGAAATACTAGAAATACTTACCTCTTACACTTACCATGATGTAGCTCACTACATCCATGAGACTATGCAGCTTATATACTAGCAAGCTTTGCTAATCTCATCAACCATGTTCACATCAATCACAAAAACTTATGAACGCTACTCTAGGATCACTGATCTAACAGCTCTACATGAGTTAGGTTCAGCTTCAGAATCAAACTCCCGTTATTAGACAATAGCATGATATAATCCTGAACAATAAAAGAAAAAGACTCGATCAGGGGGAGAGAAAGAAGTTGGTGCTATGACTCGAACCTGTGTGACTGTGTTGGATGGGAGTTCGAGCTCCAATAGCACATCACTCTAATGACTACCTGCATAAGATGAGTTCCATCAAAAGGGCCCTAAAGAGAAGCTTCAAGTTTTTTTTAGAGAAATATTGATTTGACAATAAGGAAAGTAAATTTTGATATCATCCAACCTTCTGAATAATATAATTCAAGATTACATGCTTCTGACAATTTGATTGTGGAATGAGGAATATTGGGGCAATGGATGAGTTTGCTTTTGATTTGATATATTTTTTTGGGCGCTTGCAAGCTAAGGTTTAGCTTTGTTTTTTTTTCTCTGGGTCGAATCTTTTTTCTTTGTGCAGTTTCAGTTCATCATTTTGTATGGTTTTGACCGCTTTTACCATCGTCCTAGCTTCAAGGATCCTAATGAGGTTTTTCTTCCCTATAACTCAAAGACGAACTCAAAGATGTACAACTTTTCTATCGCGTTTAGGTAAATAAACACTTGTATTTGAATTAGATCACACATATTTACGACAGACTTTAGTTTCTATGGAATCTAGCAAATTTTCTGTAAATAACTTTTAGCTAATTCAACTGCTGTCAATAAGGTTGTCTTACATTGAATTCGCTCTAAGTTATATTTTCTCTTTTTTCTAACTTATTTTCGTCAGATATCTTTTAGGGTTTCTGTAATCGTGGGCAATTACGATTTAGGCCCTCTTCGACCTGCAGTATAAAGGGGAGGCCGACTTATAGCAAAAATAAACACAATTCACAAGAAAAACAATTACTCTCTTTCGGCGCATCGCCACTCCTCTTGACGGGGATCTCGTATTCGCATGGACTGAAACAACATTTCAAACCCTATGAGAGGTACGGATCCCCCCGCCCCCTTGCAATCTGGAGCGTGTTTGCGATCGGTACTTTCTCGAACAGTTTGATATTTTGATTGTTCTTACGTTATCTAGGTTGCTAGTTATCTGGTGCCGTCAATATTGGTTACTCGAGTTATTGTCAGAATTGTAAGAAGCGAACTGTCCCGTCCTGACGTGTCGATTTTCTTTTCTTTTTTTTGTTTGATATGAGGTTCTGGTGTTTGGATCCTGGTACGAACCTTCGTTTTGTGCGGTTGCGCGGGATGCGTACGAGGATCACCGATCGAGAAAATACCGATTGCAAACACGCTCCAGATTGCAAGGAGGTGGGGATCCGTACCTTTCATGGGGGTCAAAATGCTGATGTAGCCCACGCGAAGATGGGATCTCCTCTAAAAGAAGTGGCGATGCGTCGAAAGAGAGTAGTTGTTTTTCTTGTGAATTGTGTTGTTTTTGCTACAGGTCTGGCTTACCCTTTATATTACGGATTAGAGAGGGTCTTAACCGTAATTGTTTAAGGTTATAGAAATCCTAAAAGATATTTGACAAAAATAAGATAGAAAAAAAAAGAAAAAATAATTTAGCGGGCTGGACTCTCGCGGGACCATCCTCCTTCGCATCAATATGATTCTTCGCTCCACGTTTTCGTCGGACTTACCATGTAGCGGGTTCGTCTTTGCTTCTTGAGTCCAATCGCTCCCGAGCCAACACGGCTGACTCGTGGGTCAGACATCAATTGGTTTGTGGGTTCAGTTAAAATCAAATTTCAACAATTGAAAATGAAAAAAGTTATTAAGAAATGTGTTAAGTATTTTAGCAAAATTGAGAAGTACAAATATTCCCTCCATCTTAATTTACTTGTTCATTTTAACTCAGAAAAAATAGAAAAATAAGAATAAAGTAGGTAAATAGAAAAATTGAAAATGAGAAGAAGAGGGATCAACATAAAGATTTAAGAAAAAATAAAAATATATTAAAAAACGAAATAAATAAATAAAATGAGAAAATTATAAGATCTAGTTGATAATCAGCTGCTGGAGCTACTACTAGCTGTACAGAGAGTCCGCGCCTCGAAGCTCGGAGCCGGAGCATAGCGGACGACGGGACCATTGTAGAGCGACACAAGCGCAGCCGGCCGCGGCCATAAATAATCACCCACCCCACGTGCCTGCTAGCGGCGGCAAAAGGCTGCTCGCGCCGTGATTTTCCTTTTTACCCTTCCTCCTCCTCCCTGCCCTGGCTGACCCTGACGGAGGCGGGGCCGGCGGCGAGTCAACGTTGCGTTCCCACCTACTTTTCACCGCCGATAGCCGCGCACACGCTCTCCTCGGCAGTCCGGACAGGTAAAGAGAAGAAGCCTTCCCATGGCGGCCCGCCAGGCCTCCGCCGCTGGCGAGGACGCGCGCCGCCCGCTGCGGCCCGCGCTGAAGGTGCCCCCGCGCCCTGCCGTCGACCTCTTCGCCGCTGGTCCCGCGTCCGCGGCGGCAGCCGGCGCCGAGACCAGCCCGGGGCCGCTCGGCCTCGCCGCCGCGCTCTTCCCCGACGCGCCGTCTCCGGCCTTCCACGGCTCCTTCACCCAGCTCCTCGCTGGCGCCATAGGCTCCCCGGCCGCCGTTGCCACAGCGGGCGAGGGGCCCTCGCCGCCGGCGCCGTTTTCCGTGCCGTCGGGGTTCAGCCCCACCGCGCTCCTCGGCTCCACCGGGCTCTTCTCTCCCACGGTAATTCCCCGACTCCTGGCCTGAATTCCCAAGTACCTCCAACCTTGCTCCCTCGTGCTGCTGCGACTGGCGATGCGTAGGGTTCCTGATACCTAGTTTCTTCAATTCCTTGGGCTATCTTTATTCGAACTGGTTCCTGGTAGTGTTACGGATTCGTGAGTTTAGTATGTACACCACTGCTTGGGACCCCCAAAGGAGATTTGTCTGCGGCCAGGAACTGTCTAGCACGCTGTTAACGTTTCCTGACACGGAGTGTACCTGTGATGCTGTACACTACTGTTGTCGGGGTTCACACTGGACTTTTAACAGTTTGATCTGCCAGGAGTTGTTTCGACTGTATAGTCAAATGGGGCCTTTGGGCTAGCTAATTAGACTAGACGTGCAATTTACTGACCGTTATTGCTACAGAGTTCGTTTTTATTTGGATTAAGCTGAGGTGGATCAGTTGCAGTGCTGCTTACATGTTTAAAGCGTGAGCAAATGCCTGTTTGCCCCTTGCAACATGAGTTGTTAATTCTCTATGACAATTGTCTCCTGTATAATTTTGATCTTTGTTAAGACTCATTCTTTCTTTATTCATACTGCCTGATCTCCCATGTACAAAACATTCATAATCTATGTGAAAGATTGCTTATTCAGAATCAGACTATAGCATGTAACATTATTTATAGTGAAAAGTCAACCAAGCGGTGTGGTTTCTTTAAATAAGACATACTGACATAGAAACTAATTATAAAAAAGTTATATGGATAATCTCTGAATTGACTCTTGTGGTTCTTATTATTCAATCAATATTCAAGAGCTTAGTGAACATTCACCTTCACCTCCTACATCAGCTAAAAGAATGTGGTATCTAGGAGGCTTTTAAGAGGACCATCCTTTTTTTTTGGCATCGTTTAAAGAATGAAGTTCCATTTGTTGATGGAACTCTAAATTCCAGACATTTAAGTAAAAACATATGCTTGAATTCATGCGATTGGTGTGCACAGTAAGATAAAGGGTTGCACTTGTTTGGAATCCATGTTTTTGTGGCATTGTGGCGTCTCGTGGCATATGAGCCCCCTCACAACGCCTAAGGGTGTGTGGTGGATGCCTAGGCGACTCCATAAATGAAGGTGCCATGAGGAACAGGGAGGGCACATACCAGAGAGTGAAGGAAAGGTAGATCAGGTGGTACATAGCAATGCAATTTGGGTGGAGAAACTCTCATGGAGTGAACGAAAGGTATACCAGGTGGTACATAGCAATGCAATTTGGGTGGAGAAACTCTCATGGACCAAGCAGGTCTAGCACATAACAGATCAGGGCACATAGCAGAGAGTGAAGGAAAGGTAGATCAGGTGGTACATATCAATGCAATTTGGGTGGAGGAACTCTCATGGACCAAGCAGGTCTAGCACATAACAGATCAGGAGGCCACGAGTGGTCAACACTCAACGCTCAGCAGTAGAGAAGCAGAGGAATAGGAGGTGGGGATTCCGCTGGTAAGGGGACGCGGGGCTTGCGCTGCGAGCGACGATGAGCTGGGAAAGATACCGATGGAGAGAGGACCAAGGCAGGATCTGACGCTACCGAGGAGCTCCAGGTCTGCCATGCTCTGCCCTGGCGGTGAAGAGGAGGCGGAGGCTGGGGTGTTGCCGCTGCTCTGACGAAAAAGAGGCGGCACAGGCCTGCACTGTCCTGGTCCAGCAGGAGGGCAACAGCGGCTCCAATCCACCACCGGCTACCCACTCCACTTTCCCTCTTTCACTTCCTTCTTTTCCTCCTTTAAAATGGTAAAATGTCATGCTGCGCACCTAGTCTGTGTGGGTCATGCGTGCAATGCTCGCCCATGTGAAACTCCTGCCCAATCTTCCGATTTCCCGCTGGCCCTGCCTGAAGCTCCTGCAGTTGGATATGATAATATGTGTATTGCATCATATAATAGTTCCTGATGGGGACTGTATATAGAGTACATGAGGGAAACCCTAGACTATTACAATACTTATACCCTTAACACCCCCCCCCCTCCCCCCTCACAATAAACATGACTTCATGACACTAGACCTATTACATCCAAAATAACAATCCTTTAAAATCATCATGACTTGGTGCCTTCATCAATATGCCGAAGAGGTATGATATAAAACACTACCGCAATGGCAAGTAGTGGAATGATATAATGAGAAATAGGAGGGTAGTTGAGATAAATGAACCCAACTAACCAACAATGCCTGCTATCACAAATGGCGAATAGCAGAAATAATATGATAAATAGGAGGATATGGAGTGAAATGAACTCAACTAATCAACAATGACCGCTATTGCAAATGGCAAATAGCAAAAAATGATAATGATGAGATAGGAGGATAGTTGAAATCAAACGGACTCAACTAACCAACAATGTAACTTGGCTTGATTGACAACAGACTCATAACAGATCAAGATAAAAGATATGGTATTTGGATCTAGAGTCATGGCAGATGGAAAGAAACAATGGATGAACATGACATAGATGCAAACGGGAATTAAATGAGATCTAAGATACTAAAACCAATACTAGTATTACGAAAGACAATACTGGTATTACCGAAGACAATTATGGAATATGACTCAAGATGCAGCAAGCATTAGCTAATGTTGAAAGAAACCAATAGATCCAACCAAATTTATGTCCAAGATGCATCAGTGAATTGAGGACTCAAACTACTAGCTGCAAGCATGACAAGCAAATAGTGATGAAAGCATGATGGGACTCGCAGGCGGGAGCAATTCAGACGAGATACGATTCCATCTAAAGAAAACTCATCGAAGATGGGCACAAGATTGGCTGACAGACAAACCACTCACGGCGACTTCCACGACTTGACGAAGAGCGCTGGACAGGAGGCGCACGGCGCGGCGTGACACAGATCCCGACGGCTCGGCGTCGCCCCAACGCGGCAGATCCCGCGGCAGACTGAGGGGACCGCGATGGAGGTGGCGGCGACTTGAGGGACCATGATGACAGTCTGCGGTGGCAAAGATAGTGGCGGCCGCAGTGGCCCGGAACGGAAGAGAGCCGGGTCGACGACGACGGTTGAGATCTGGGGCAGTGACGGCTCGACGCCAAAAAAATTCGGAATGTAACCTAGCTCGATACCATGTTGGATATGATAATATGAATGTATTGCATCATAATAATAGTTCCTGAGGGGTACTATGTATAGAGTACATGAGGGAAACCCTAGACTATTACAATGACACTTATACCCTTAACACCTGCCTCCCTGTCCACTTCCTGCAATGGAGTGTACCTCAAGCCACCACAGCTTCCTGGGCATTCATCTTAAACCTAATTGACGTCATAGAGGATATGATGGACGCCATACCATCTTCGGTGTGGTGATCCTGCACCCAGCACCGGCAGAGTGCCTTGTTGCCTAGTCGATGCCACAAAAACCGTTGCCTGGAATATCAGGGTGAACAATGGTTCAAATATTATTTGCACAGCATACCTGCTTATTGAGCCACCTACTTTTTGTTTAGTTTATAAAGATGTCACATTTATTCATTCTTTGTTAAAGATAAAAATGTTTCAAAGGTGCAAGTTTCTTATCTGACCTGTAGCAATAAAGAGTGTCCAATCTTAGCATTACTTCGGTTTGCTATTGCAGTAAATGAGGATTTGCTCTGGTTACTATGCTAAAATCTGTGACATCTGAAAGATGATTAATGTGACTCCTAATGTGCCTAGACTTACTCCCAAGGATTGTTATAGCTGTTAGATGGAAAACTTGCAGTTTCTGATGTCCTGTACTGCTGTACATGCGAATTACTGTGTCTCCTTATTTACATGCATTCCTTCACACCTCAACAATTTATCCACATCGATCTCTTTTGAGTTTTATGAACTATATTTTTGTTTGCTAATCTCAATCATGGAAACATACATATGTAGTGTATATCATCATTCATTATTGTTTAATATCAAAGAAATACTCAGTTTATAGTTATAGAGGTCAGTCCCAACTCCCAATCACTGACTGCCAGCATTTGATAAGAGCAAAGTTCCATTCTTGCATGTTGCTTGTCTAATCTGTGTTACTGTACCCCTTTTCCCTGCAGGGAAGTTTTGAGATGTCACATCAACAAGCCTTGGCACAAGTTACAGCACAAGCAGTTCACTCTCCATACAATATGGTCAATCAAACAGATTACTCACTCCCTTTTTCATCAACAACAACACCAGCTTTGATCTCACAGAATGTCAACTCTTCAGCTAATCTGACATCAACAGCAACAAAGGTTGTATCAACACACCCATCACGTAAAGGTAATAGAAATATTCAATCAAATGAGATATCACAAGTCCAGACATCTGCACTCAATGCGGATAAACCTGCTGACGATGGCTATAATTGGCGGAAGTATGGCCAAAAGGCAGTTAAGGGTGGGGAGTACCCCAGGAGTTACTACAAATGTACCCAGTTAAGCTGTCCGGTAAAGAAAAAAGTGGAGCGCTCCGCAGATGGGCAGGTTACTCAAATAATTTACAGAGGCCAGCACAACCACCATCGTCCACCGAAAAGGAGGCCTAAAGATGGTGGTGAGTTGCAAGTTGAAGGAGATGATTTTCATGAAAACGAAGATGCTCCAACAAGATCAGAACCAAGCTCTCATGATCACTCTGGGAAAGTTGAGGCATCAAATGATGGTCCTGCAGGGCCTTCAGTGTCTGGCTCCAGTGATAGCGAGGATAACGGTGATGATGCATCAAGGGCTGAAAATGGAGATGCTGGTCCTGCAAATGCAAACAGAAGGTGATTGCTTATTGAATAATTTATATAGTTGAAATTTTAAAGCTGTAATGTCTATGCTAATTATATTATTGGGCAGACGTATACCAACTCCAGCTCAAAGGATCATTGTGCAAACCACTAGCGATGTTGATCTTCTGGATGATGGCTACCGGTGGCGTAAGTATGGACAAAAGGTAGTAAAAGGGAATCCACATCCAAGGTAATATTGTCATTGTGTTGCACCATTTCTATACCTTTGTCACTTGCTTTGAAAGTGACCCATTTATATGGCATAATCTGAATAATTCTGTTTATCTTTGACCTTTTCGTACCATGTAAGTCACTGTTCTGTTGTTCCTTGATTAAATATAAACATGGCAGATGAATACTAATGTGGTATAGGATGGACCACATTGTTGTATGATAACTATGTATGTTTGTGTCCAACTGTTCTTTGCAAAATTAGAACATAGGGGAAATGAAAATGCTAAAAAGAGAATAAACTCATTTTTCTTGTCACACAACACTAATGTATCTGCTCTTGTTGCATCAAGATCAATCTCAACCATATCCCCCGTCCTTGCCTAAAATCCTTAATCAACTTCCTCACTTGCTACATTCCTATCTCATCTGAACAATAACATGGGCTGCTGTTGAAACTGGCCTCATGCACCTCGTGCGATTCAACATGTGGAGAGAAGTAGAAGTGGCTGATCGTACTGCAGGGTCGCACAACATAGAATATAATGGACTTGAAATATGCTGCTGCCAAGTACCTGGGGCTCACTGTTCTGATTTAAGAGAAGAGATAACACGATGATAGCCCATGTGGAGCTCATGTGCACCAATTTAAGAGAAGCAAGCATGTCTACGGCTGAGTGACATTCAAGTAGCCAACCCTGCCAAACCTTTGAAGTACTAAATGTTGGATATTGCAGTGTTCTTCGTTTGCCCTCTAGAAAAAAGTTTCTGATCTGATTTGGGAGTTTATTCTAACTAAATGGGTTTAACTTAGATTAATAACTCCAATTCATCCATGAGACATGAAATTCATCTTCTTATTAATACAGTGCTGAGATGTATAGCCTTTGATGTTGTTGATCAGTACTCCATATCACTGATCGAAAAAAGGTACTCCATATTACTGTAGCAGATGAGACCGAACTCTTTGGTGTTGAGTTCGGTGGTGTCACGAAATAATTGTGGGATGTTTAATATACCTTAGCTAGAAGGCAAGCTCTGTTCTTACTTATTTACATATACATATGTTTCTGAAAATATAATCTTTCTATTTAACTACTGAACACCAAAATATGTAGCTTTTGAACAAGTTTTCTGCTTTCAAGTGTTCTTCGATGCAAGTCAAACTATTAGATTATCAAGCATTCAAGCGTTTCTTATCCTTTATATTGAGCTTGTATGAAGAATCCATTTGAACTCAAGGCCTGCTTGAACATATCTACTTTGTTGCACTGTGTAGGAGTTACTACAAGTGCACATATCAAGGATGCGATGTGAAGAAGCATATTGAAAGATCATCTCAAGACCCAAAGGCTGTCATAACTACATATGAGGGGAAGCACAGCCATGACGTGCCAGCTGCCAGAAACAGCAGCCATGCTGCTGCGAATGCTAATGCATCATCTTCCAGCAGTGTACCTCACAGAGGGCCGAATTCGGCGTCCAGTAGTCGTAGAGCAGACTTACAGAATGCATCATCAGCTTCTTCCATGCTACTAAAAGAAGAAAACGAAATAACATAATTTTTTTTGTGTGTCTAGCTGCACTATTCTTTTATCATCCAATTCCTGAGTCCGCATGTCACGCTCCACAACAGAGTAGATTGGCATTGTAAGTTATGCATTGGTTTCAATCAAGAGCGAAGTTACTGTGCCTCTTTCCAAGAACTTACACACCCTGTTTTTCTGCACTATCTGTTATGATGTACTACCACTGGTTGTAAATGTCATTAATCTTACGAACTATAGACGACAATTTTCTTCTGATCAAGTGTATATGCTCATTTTGGAACTTCTTTTTAACCGCTAGCTGATTTATAGATACATTGGCTCCTTGTATGTGTTCTTGGACAAGACACGAAACTACAATGATCAATTTCATGTGGTCGCCCTTCAATGTCGCTTGCTAGATTCTTTGTGTATTCTATACTTTGGTTCGTATTGAAAGTTTTGATACTCTGTATGTGTTGGGTGGTGATTACTTGTACAAATGTGGATGCCTTTCAAATTAGCCGTTTTGCTAGGTTTCATGTAACACTACAGACCACTACTGCATCATTTAAATTCTGGATATTATGGGAACTTTACTGTTTACAATTTTGTTGGTCCCTATTTGAAAATGGAAAAGGTAATTTTTTTTTTTTTTTTTGCAACACGGTATAGATATAGATACTCATTACACGCTTACCCTTATGAATGCGAACATAGACACCATACCAAGCGCTGCCACGTGACCTCATCAAGCGCGCCTTCTCCACCCGCTGACATGTGACCTTATTGGGCTCCCCTCCTCTGCATTCTGCTGCCTGGTCATTGTGACAACGCTTTGTCCCACCCACCGTCATGCCGCCGCACCTTGCTTGCTGATGCTGTTGTTGTTTCATCAACCTGATATTAGATCCTACAGTAGGAACTAGGGTGTAGCTACCCCGGGCTAGGAAATCCACACTCATAAAACATTATAAGAATCAAGAAGGTTTTCCATGCTTACAAGAATATCCCAACATATGTTGCAAAAAATTTATGCACTTGCATCTGGCAAAGAAAGTGATTTATTAAACTCAAGGGTCAATTTCCTACGTGTCACTGCAAAGTCGTATAATATAGTATCTGCCATCGTAAAAAATAAAATATAGTATACGCCAGTGGTTTTTGCAAACCTTAATATTTTGCGTAATTATTGTGAACCGATCGTTAGCCATGACAATAGACCCTCAGAGTGGAATTAGTGTTCAGATTTTATAATATTATGTATCCCACGTGCATAAAAATATTTTTTATATTTTTTTACATCTGAAAAAACATTATCCTTAACATGTGCACATATTACAGATATCATATATTTAATTATATATAAAAAAAAACATGAAAATGTTTATATACATAAGTGACGTACATAATATTCTAATGTTTGAGTACCAATTCGACTGTAGTGGCCCTTCCATATGACTGTCACGTCTGTGTAATGTCAACATCTCGGCAATGACACAAAATATTAAATTTTACAAAAATAATGACATACGTATTATTTTATATTTTGTGACAACAGATACCATATTAGGTGAATTTGTAATGACATACACAAAATTATCCCTAAACTCAAATAGAACATCTTACTAGTTCATATAGTAAGTGATATTAAACTTAACTAGAACATCTTACTAATTCATATAAATCCAAAATTGTTTAATCAATAACTACTATTCTACTGAACAAAGTAGTTTCTCGTTGAACACTCATATGTGGATCAAATAATATGGGCTCTCACTGATGAATTGTTAACAGGCAAAGTCAGCAGGCAAAAAAATTTGCAAAAGTGCTTTGTTTCCAAAGACTCGAAAATTCTCAGTCTGATTTGAGTGGTGCGAGAAACGGCACCAACATTCCAGTCGCATCAGGAAACCACCACAACCAACCGTATCATGAAACAACACTAGTACTATTCAATTTTCACCGTTTCTATTTTCCCCTAAGCATTAAATTGTTACCAGCTAGCTAACAGTTGGTTGAGGGTATGTTTGGAGGCCGGATTTAATATAGTTGCAACCAAAAGTATAAAGGAAATATATCTTTGTTTGGAGGACAAAAAGAAAGAGAACTGTTTTCTAGAGTTTAACCGTGAAGAAATTGCAGCCACCTTGTTGCTTTGGGCGATGTGGCCACCTTTCGGACAAGTCGTCACATGTTTTTTTTTAAAAAAAAGAAGTGAATATGTTCCAATTTTTTTCTCAAATTCTGTTTTTAAAATTAAACACCTCCTCTAGCCTCTTAGCAATTCTTTTTAAAATGTTTGATGTGTAAAGGTTATGTTGAGCCCCTTTATTTTTGAATATTTAAATATTCATATATTTTGTTTTCAAACAGCTAGCGCACCACTATGCTAGTATCTCTGTAGGGAAAAGAACACATAAAAATATAATATATTAAGAGTTTTGTTACGGTGCTTGGAAGGTACCAAGATACCCTCTTTTTGAATGAATCATAATGATATTGAAAGGTTAGTACTGGACCATAAGTTTTGGTACCAGTCCATAATTTTAAAGTATTTTTTTAGGTAGCTTTATATTCTTAACCGTTAGATCTGATCAAATAGATGATTATTATTAATTTCAAACATCATAGCAAACCTCATCTATTAATCCTACCGTCCAATCTATCTGTCTTTTATAAACACAACCCACTAACTCTAATTCTCTCGGTCCTCATGAAGCCACGTCACCTCAATTGTTTGGTCCGTTAGATGAAACAAGGTGTCTTCATTTAGACCGTTGGATGTTGTCTCTACTCATCCCACTATCATTTACTTTTATAATGCCTCAATAAATTTTGTGAAGGTAACGAATACCTTAAAGGAAATGAATACCGTAGCAGGCACTCTGAACAGATAGATACACACCGTTACTTTCAACATCTCATCTTTCTCCTCCATTGATTCAATATTGCGAAAACTGTCCTTATTACTCATAAACCAAGTTTTTGTGGCGTTGTGCCATCATGGCGTTCTTGACCCCTTCACAGCGGCTAGGCGTTTATAGCGGGCCCTAGGCGACGCCATAAGCGCATCTGAAGCGCTGTGAGGCGCTAAGATGGCTGAAGTTGAAGAAGCAATAGCGTAAAAATACATACGTAGGGCAGTGTCGGAGCAAGGCATGCACAGAGGATGATGTAGAGGCAGCGCAGAGAAGTCAAGGAGATAGAGTTGGTGAGGAAGCTATCAGCGCTGTAGGTATAACAAGGAAGAGGATGCGTGACAAAAAAAAGTGGTCATGCTCTCCTCTTATCTCTAATGGTAGTCTCTCTCCTCCCAACGCATCTCCTCTCTAATGGCAATGAAGGAGAGGAGGAGATTCAATTAGGCCGTCTGATCTGCTATGACTACGAAACAAGAAGAGAATGGAGGTTCGGAGACGAGCTAGATATCAGCCGTCGGCCCTCGACATTGGGAACCAATCTTTAAGAACCGATCTCGAGGACAGTGCAGTAGCGTTCTTGATGGTGAGGCCGTCCACGTCTTACGGAGCTGGCGTGCTCGAAGGGAAAGGCGGCCACGTCAGCCGGAATTCGGAGGCGAGGCAGAGTAGGCTTGATATAACCTTGTATCTACTAGTGCTGTTTCTTAAGCTCAGATATTTTTAGTGCTGTTATGTGAGCACACATCAGGATAGGAAAGAGATTTGTCTTTTTTATCATCCACACAGCTCGCGGATGACATTTTAACCCCTGAACCTGCGCGTGCGCTGAGCTTCCCGACGACAGCACTCACTCTGCTAGTCTGCTGGGAGGAGGACGGACACACAAGAAGCATCCGTACATTATCCATCCCCCAGCCCCGCCTCCCCCTCTTCCGGCTTCGGGGCTTCCTTCCGCCGTACCGCTGCCGGAGCGAGAAATACGGCAGGCTCTGCTCTGGTCCTCAACTCAGCATATTACGGTGACTTGCGGTCTTTCTTGGAAAGGTTTTAGGCGGTGCACTGCTTGCCAGTTTAATTTGCCATCAGGACCAGCGGGCGGGCAGGCGCCATATGGAGCTCTGCTGCTCGGGCGTCCTAAGCGGCGGCGCCGGCGCCGCCACCGCTCGAGTGGGGCCACCGAGGACCCCAAAGGCCGGGAACAAGAGGGTCCCGTCCGCTGGAGGGCTCCTGGTGGCCCCGCCGAAGCGGCGACATGGCGGCCGTGCTCGCTGCCGCCAGCCAGATCCGCCCTGCGAGGAGCGCCGGCGGGAGGCGGGCACGGAGAGCGTCGTCCACATGCTCCGGTCGGCGGCCGGACCTGCCGAGGCGTTGGAGCTCTTCACGGCAGCGGCGCGGCAGCCCAGGCTCGTGCACACCACGGAGTCGTGCAACTACGTTCTCGAGCTGATGCGCGCCCACGGCCGGGTCGCGGACATGGCGCAGGTGTTCGACCTAATGCAGAGGCAGATCGTCAAGGCCAATGTAGGCACCTTCGCTACCGTCTTCAGCGGCGTCGGCGTCGAGGGTGGACTTCGGAGCGCGCCGGTAGCCCTCCCGTTGATGAGGGAGGCCGGGTTTTCCTTGAACGCCTACACATACAACGGTTTGATTTATTTCCTCATAAAGTCCGGCTTCGACATGGAGGCCATGGATGTCTATAAGTCCATGACGGAGGACGGTATCGTACCTAGCGTGAGGACCTATTCTGTTCTGATGGTGGCATTTGGGAAGAGGAGGGATGTCGACACGGTTCTCTGGTTGCTGAGCGAGATGGAGTCCCGCCGCGTGAAGCCAAACGTGTATAGTTATACCATCTGCATTCGGGTGCTTGGGCAGGCCGGAAGGTTTGAGGAGGTTTATCATATTCTTGGGAAAATGGAAGAGGCAGGGTGCAAACCAGATGTTGTTACGCACACTGTGCTCATACAAATTCTCTGTGATGCCTGCCAGCTTAGTGATGCCAAGGATGTTTTCTGGAAGATGAAAGCGAGTGAGCAGAAACCTGATCGAGTGACTTACATTAGTCTCTTAGACAAGTGTGGTGACAGTGGTGATCTGCGGTCCGTGATGGAAATATGGAATGCGATGGAAGCTGATGGGTATAATGACAACATCGTTGCTTATACTGCAGTTGTGGACGCTTTGTGCCAAGTTGGCAGTGTTGATAAGGCATCAGATGTTTTTGATGAGATGAAGCGAAAGGGTATATTGCCCGAGCTGTATTCATATAACTCCCTGATATCTGGATTTCTGAAAGCTAACAGGTTTGACCGTGCTCTGGAACTCTTCAACCATATGAATGTTCACGGACCTAGGCCAAATGGTTACACACATGTCCTTTTCATCAATTACTATGGAAAATCTGGTGAATCTATGAAAGCGTTCCAAAGATACGAGACTATGAAGAGCAACGGGAT
Organism: Oropetium thomaeum; assembly: GCA_001182835.1. NCBI lineage: Eukaryota > Viridiplantae > Streptophyta > Magnoliopsida > Poales > Poaceae > Oropetium > Oropetium thomaeum. Next base: position 853,564 of record LFJQ01000020.1, on the reverse strand, counting down.
TGTTCCAGATGTTGTTGCTGGTAATGCTGTTCTGTACAGTCTTGCTAAATCTGGTAAACTCGGAATGGCAAAAAGGGTCTTCTACGAATTGAAAGCTATGGGAGTTTCTCCAGACAATATCACCTACACTATGATGATCAAATGCTGCAGCAAGGCATCTAAAGCTGATGAAGCTCTGAAAATTTTCTCTGAGATGATAGAAAACGAATGTGTTCCAGATGTTCTTGCAGTGAATTCTTTGATTGATACACTCTACAAGGGAGGCAACGGAAACGAAGCATGGAAAATTTTCCATCAACTAAAAGAAATGAATATTAAGCCCACTGATTGTACTTACAACACACTTTTGGCAGGATTAGGAAGGGAGGGAAAAGTCAAGGAGGTAATGAATCTGCTTGAAGAAATGGCCTCTAGTAGCTATCCACCTAATTTAATAACATACAATACAGTTCTAGATTGCCTCTGCAAAAATGGAGAGGTGAACTGTGCAGTAGACATGCTGCACACTATGACTATGAAAGGTTTCATACCTGACCTTTCATCTTACAACACTGTCATATATGGCCTTGTTACGCAGGACAGATTTAAGGAGGCATTCATGATGTTCTGTTACATGAAGAAGGTTCTTACTCCAGATTATGCAACATTGTGTACTATCCTCCCTAGTTTTGTGAGAGAGGGCATGATGAAGGAAGCTCTGCATACAGTTCAGGAGTACATTCTTCAGTCTAATTCTAATATGGATAGGTCTTCATTCCATTCACTGATGGAAGGGATAATTAAGAAGGCTGGTGTGGAGAAGTCAATTGAGTTTGCTGGAAATATTGCGTCAAGTGGAATTCTCCTTAGCGATTTATTTCTGTGCCCATTAATCCGGCATCTCTGCAAGCAAAAGAAAGCTCTTGCAGCACATGAACTTGTCCAGAAATTTAGGAGCTTTGGAGTCTCAATAAAAACTGGGACATATAATTCTCTTCTTCGTGGCCTTGTTGATGAAAACATTATAGATGTTGCTGAAAGTTTATTCTCTGAAATGAAGAGACTCGGATGTCATCCTGATGAGTTCACTTATAATTTGATTCTTGATGCCATGGGAAAATCTATGCGGATTGATGAAATGTTAAAAATCCAAGAAGAGATGCATCGCATGGGATTTGAATCAACTTATGTCACTTATAACACAATCATTTCTGGTCTCGTGAAATCAAAAAGGTTGGACCAGGCTATAGACTTGTACCACAATCTGATCAGTGAAGGTTTCTCTCCTACACCATGCACCTATGGTCCTCTTCTCGATGGTTTGCTGAAATCTGGAAAGATAGAAGATGCTGAAAACCTTCTGAATGAGATGCTAGAGTATGGATGCAAACTTAATTGCACCATCTACAATATTCTACTGAATGGGCATCGGATAGCTGGTAACACAGAAAACGTTTGTCAGCTTTTTCAGAAGATGGTCGATGAGAGAATAAACCCAGACATAAAGTCCTATACAATTCTTATCGACAGCCTCTGCTCAGCTGGACGACTAAATGATGGGATGTCTTATTTTAGGCAACTTATGGAGTTTGGGCTTGAGCCTGATCTTATCACCTATAATTTGCTCATCGATGGCCTTGGAAAATCTGGAAGAACTGAGGAAGCAGTCTCTCTCTTCAATGAGATGGAGAAGAAAGGAATTCTCCCGAATTTGTATACATACAATTCATTAATTCTCCACTTAGGAAAAGCAGGGAAGGGTACTGAAGCTGGAAAAATGTATGAAGAACTACTCACAAAAGGATGGAAGCCTAATGTTTTCACTTATAATGCCCTTATTAGGGGATATAGTGTTTCTGGGAGTACTGATAATGCGTATGCTACATATGGTCAGATGATTGTTGGGGGATGCCGACCTAATTCAGGCACCTACATGCAACTTCCAAATCAATTGTGACTGAAAAGTAGTTATAGCTTGTAGTTGTTTCTGTATAGTTTTGTCTCTCTGTATAGTTTTGATACTACAAAGATTAACCGTAGATATTGTGGGTGCTTCTAGACATATTAATACTCCATTCTTTCTGACAGAAATTATGTAAGATTCCAGGTGTTCACATCATTGACACATTGAAGTTATAGAAATCTGCTGCTCTGCTAATTCTTCTTTTGGCAAGAATAGTTTATTGTACTTATAATACACTTTCGGCAAGATCAGTCAGTATTTCCTTAGATTTTTATCCTCATTTTTCCTGCACTTATGGGGTACACGGATCAGTTGATTATGCAGTTTTTAACATGATCTGATTTGGGGTCCTGTCATGACTCCCTCGTACTGTTCACTGTGGTCGTTACATAAGTTGTTCAAGAAAGTTGTTGACAAATTATATTAGCCGTGTCTTAAACTCTGCCGTGTAGTATTAACAATCCTGGGATGTAGCTCAGATGGTAGAGCGCTCGGTTAGCATGCGAGAGGTACAGGGATCAATACACCGCATTTCCATTCAAACATTTTATTATTATTTTTTGGCTCTAGTTATCTACTCCATTCTGGCTTTTTTTTATATATATAAATTTTATCTCTAGTTACGCGGTGGCTCTGAGTTTTTTCTCATGCCATGACAAGCATCCTTTTCTTTACCTTCTATGCTCTTGCAATTTTTGATAGATCGGTACGTATTTGTCATTATAAATGTGTTATCCCGTAGGCGTCAAGGCATTGTAATTTTGTGCTTGTTTTTGCCATTAACATCATGATACATCAATTGCTTCTTACATGTGGGACCAGGCAGGTGGAGACCAAACTACCCTCTCACTTCCTTGTTTGTTAGTGGCGAGCAGCAAAAGCCAGCGGCGTCTAGCAGCCAGGCAGCATTACGGCCCTGCTCCATTGGTGAGCCTGAACCGTCATCACTCTCTTATAAAGCATGGCCCTGCTTCATTGGTCAGCCCAAATCGTCATCACTCTCTTCTAAATCATCGGGAAAAACGTCCATCATCGATATCTTCCTCCCCATGCCTACGTCGTCGCTGTCAATGACGTGCCAAGACTATAATTGTGTCGCTCCGTCTTCCCTTTTCGTTTCTTGATCCTTAGAGTGTATTTGGAACAAAGAAATTTCAAAAGAATTCTAAAGAAACTATTCCTAAAGAATTTTTGCTACACTTGGTATCTGGAATGGAGTAATGAGGCTTTTATTAGGAAAGAAAATCCTTTGTTCACAAAATGGAGAAATCAAAAAATGAGATTTGAGCTAAGGAAAAATTTTCTTTTGTTTTTGTGTAGCAAGTTGATGCATGTGAAATGACATAAGCACCTAATTAGTGTATTAAATATATTACTCTCTTCTAAAGCATGGAGAAAACATCCATCCTCGATATCTTCCTCCCCATGCCTACGTCGTCGTCGTTGATGGCGTGCCAAGGCTATAATTGTGTCGCTCCGCCTTCCCTTTTCATTTCTTGATCCTTGGAGTGCATTTGGAACAAAAATTCAAAATAATTTTAAAGAAAACTATTCCTAAAGAATTTTTGCTACACTTGGTATCTGGAATGGAGTAATGAGGCTTTTATTAGGAAAGAAAATCCTTTGTTTACAAAATGGAGGAATCAAAAATGAGGTTTGAGCTAAGGAAAATTTTTCTTTTGTTTGTGTGTAGCATGTTGATGCATGTGAAATGACATAAGCACCTAATTAGTGTAATAAATATTAAATTAGCTTGGACAATAAAAAAGAAACTATATTAAATGAAAATAAACAGTTTATAAAGGGTTAAAATATCACTTATTTATTTTAAGTGCCTTAAATAATGATTACAATTGATTAATGAAGTGAAGATTTAAAAAGGTATAAGGTGGGACCAATATGTATGAGAGTAATTTACTAACCAATTACATTCTAATTAAATAATGATAGTGTATAACTACTCAATTAAGATATTATATAATAATATAACTACTATATATTTTATTTGCAAAATTAATAGTTATATTTATGTATTCTATTCCTTCAATCCAAACACCATAAAGTTTTTCATTCCTCTGTTTTGGATTCGTGCAGTTTTTTTGCTTTTTGATTTCTTATATTTTCTTTATTTTTATATTTTTTATATTTCTGTGTTTTTCATTCTCAAACAGAAATCTTAATGGTTTTAATAGAATATTCACTTGGCTAAGCCAAGTATCCGTCCATGTCCATTACCGGCCATTAACGCCGTCGAGGTTGAGCATTTCCATTTCCACCAACCAAGCTCGAATGAACTGGCGTCGGAGGAGGATCAAACACATGGTAGAGGACGCGGGTGCGCACTGTAAGAGACAACGACGGTAGAGAGTAGGGGCGCTGTGATTAAAGTTTACAAAACCGTGTGAACTGCGAAAATCGCTCAGAAGCGAGCTTTTACGAAAACCACGGAAACTATGAAAAACTATTCTAAAAACCATTTAAACGACGAAATATGAATTGGCGCAAAGTTGAAATGAAAAACCGCTCTAGTTAAAGGTTTTCGTTATTCCATTCATATTTTGCGATTTACAAACGGTTTGAACAGTTCATCGAGCGGCTTTTATAGTTTACCGAACGATTTCTATGGTTTACCGATAGTTTTAACAGTTTTTGCGCTGTTCTGCACTAGTTTTTATAACGATAATCAATAGTCCATGAGTTCTACACTGGTTTTTTGCTAAAACCATAAAAACCAGTGCGATTTGAAACGGTTTTGTGAACCATGGCCGTGACAGGCTCTCTTTTTCTTGTGGCTGAGGCGCTCGTACGACGGCTGAGGCCAATGTTGTGGGGCGCGAATCAGTCCAGGATCCGCTGACTTTACTACACCCGTATAGTGATCATTGATACATGATCCATGTGAATCCGCTGACTTTACTGCACCCGTGCGGTAGTCACTGACACATGATCCCACGCGGATCGGCTGACTTACCCCGGTTTACTGCATGCCGTGCAGTACCCTCCGTCCACCGGCCGCTACTGCTGCCTCCTGCTGTCATACGTGGACTTCTACAAACTCAAATATCATCGGTCTGCTGGCCAAGTAAACACAGCCTATCGCAGGACAAACTGAACAGAGCAAACTGAAATGTTCTCTCATACTCTAAGCTCTAGTTCAGAGATTTTAAAGAAACGAATGCTCTCACAAACATAGGATGTTAAAATAACATTCAACACTCAATTAAGTGAGTTCTTTGCATAGAGTATAAGAGAAAGATAAACATCCAGTTAACACCATTCAAAAGACATGATCAATTATCAATAGAATACTGCTCTTCAAAAACATTCAGGTCAGACTATTCGCTACAACGGCAGTTCTTCAGCATTAAGATCAGTACTTGACACAGGTCATTGGTAGTATTAGTACTGGTATTCTATTCTTCAATTTGCACTTTATTCCTCATGATGGAAAATTCAGCTTCAAACTTCTTATCCTCATGTTACAAAATTAACATGGTTCAGGATTAATTTGATGAAGGAATTCAAGATCATAACGAATACTACTAAAAATAGTCTACTAGCAACATCATAACAAAGCTAGTACTTCATCCACAATAGATTAAAACAAAGAACAAAAACCCACAAACTAAAGAAAATGTACTTCAGATCCCGCTATGCAGATGAGTGTGGTGTGGAGGAAGTAGTTGATGAAGATGACGTAGTGGAATTAGTCGATCGGTGTTGATGTAGACGAATAGTCGTGCGGTAGCACTTCCTAGAAACCTGATTCTCAGATCATCGGCGTTGGTTCAGAGACATTGTTCTCCCTCAATCCACTGCACGGCGGATGAAGGGACGAAAAGACTTAGATGGCAGCGAGTGCGTATGAGAATTTGGTAAGTCTCTTCTCTGTCTCACTCAGTTATGGACGTCTCCATATATACACCAAGGAAGAGAAATTACAAACCACAATTGATATGCTATAATTTTAGTAACCGCCCACTAAAAATCCTCAACGTTAATCCTATGAATAATGGCCTGTAAATTGCATTTACTTGCTGATTTGATCCTCCAATGTGTGAATGATTCAACCAAGTAAATTTGCAACATTTCATACGCGTTAATTAGAGGAAAACCGACTATATTACTCATAGGATTAATTCGGCAATCAAGGTGTTGATGACTTTAATTCTACCGTGTGACAAAAATAAGCTGTAAATAATCACAACGCGATCACGCATCGTGGAAAGTCACAAGTCACACGTTAACCACACGGATCACGACGCGCGTGCATGTGTGTGATTATCAGGAAACTATTATTTATCATGCACATGTTTATAAACAAACTAGAGTTGTCTTATAAGTAGAGTAAAATTTATCTAGACTAGCACGATGGTATAGAACTCATATGCCATCTCTACACACCATCCTTGACTTTCCATCGAATTTGGACCAAAATCTGGGCCAACACCTCATACTCAAACATGCGAGCACTGAAGTCAGGTAAATTACTTGAGTCATTGGATAATGTTTGATAGCATTTTGCATGATATGAAATGTACACAAATCCTGCCATGCTTTGGAGAGTACTTCGTCCACAGCTTTTCCCATAGCGAAATTTTGATCTTTAAAGATTGTTTTAGGTTTCTTTCATTATGTGCTTGAATAAAGATCCGAAATAGCCACTTGAAGAACTCTTGTGTGTCTCACAATACAAAAGAGCAGCACCAAAAAATCACAGTTTCTCTAAAATGATTACGCAATTTTGCCTCCTGTTTGTTCCAAAAGTAGTGTTAAAAGTGACAACGTCATCAAAATATGCATAATCAACGAGCATTTTAGCATCATACCAAAACATGTTTGCAATCTCATCTTCACAATCCATTAGCAATGCATATTTAAATGAAGGATTCTCATCAATTTTATCTTGAAAATACTTCAACATACCTCCTACTTCTCCATATACCTTCTCACGCCCACACTTAGTACATAAATAGTTTTTTTGTGATCAAGACAAGTATAGCTTAGATTAAATGATCCACCAACTTGGCGGCTAGCTAACTCATATGCGGCTCTTGGCCCAATCCTGAATCATCAACTATCTCAATTCCAAAAGCCTATATTTCTGAAATTTTTCTTTGTGAAACCAGTGAGTGTGAGGTAATTCCTGGCAACTGAAGGAGATGATTGTGTTCTAGAACAAACTCAGACACTACATAGCTCTCTCCGTCCAACTTAAGACATATATGGACTTCACAGTCAATTCTAGTTTCAGCTCTAGGTCATTTTACCAAACGATCTTCTGCTCAATGACCTTCATTTGAGCAAATATATCGACATGATGTAACTTTGTCATCACTTTTTCGTTTATTTTTGTACCTTATTCGGACTGAAAATCCCACATCACCTCCATTGTCTATCTAAAATATCCATTGAGGAGACAATATCGACTCATGTGAACCATTAGGCCCACAAAAGCAATGAAGAGAAAGCATGCTTGTACCATGCGAAGAATGCTACTATATATAAAAATAAACAACATGATTTTGATAGACCTGGATTTTTACCCACATTAAGGATTAGTATATTCAGCCATAGGCAGATATCTATTTGTATAATAATAGACACAATCCACTAAGATTCATTAATATTAACTATTTCTCTGACTCATATTGAGCCATATCATCTCAAACAATAACTGTACTTGTTAGATAAAAATTGGATGTTACAGATTACACTCATTAATGAGCCTTTTCAGTTGCTACAACCGAACACTCTTCTGATAATATAGCACTCTTCTATAATGCCTATACCACATCAACTCTTCAAGTTTGTTATTAATAAAGAAAGAAAAATCAGTTGTTTTTCCCATTACACCCCATTGATCCACCAAAGTAGCAGCGTTACAACACAGGGTTCTCTTCAGTTGCTATATGGATGTAATGTTTTGAGAGCCCAAAGGTTGTCAAGGACCATTTGACTACTAATGTATATACGACCTCCCAGAGGAGGCCTTCCAACCAAAGAGTAGTGCAAATAGAGAAGCCTCTCTCTCTCTCTGATGTTTTTTTTTGTCCAATTTTTTGCAGGATATTTCCATCTTCCTCCTCGCTAAATCATGGGAGATCTGATTCATGTGTAGAACTTAATTGGAGAGAGTGAGAGAGTTTTTCGACGTGATATATAATTCTTTATTCTTTGTGGTTTTCTCAGAGATATTCTACATGATTTCAAGAGCATGATATTCCAATAAAAGACTCAGAGGTAATACTACCATGCTTTCTTTCGTATTAGTTTTTTCCTTTTCTGCAATTTGCAGTGCTCATAACATCGTTGATTCATATTTAATGCTTTCATGATTCAAGTTTGATCTAATGTCCTTTAATTTTCATTTCCAGTAGCACTTTTTCTTTCCGCTACAATTTTGTTTTGCAGATTTCGACTGTGGAGTATAAAGCTAACAGATGTATAATTGCATATATGTACTTTATGTTATCTTATTTGTTCCCTGACACAAATTCTGTATTGAAGATTTTTCAATGTGAGCTAGTCATTTATGTTAACACAAGGGGTGTATCTAATCAATCATGCGAAGGGAAGTGTATGAAAATTGTTCTATGTAATAAAAAGGTCACCTGATGTAGCTAGATTCTATTTTGATTTTGGGTGTAGGTTACATAGATGTTCACCCAAGCAGTCTGTCTTCATTGAAAAGGAGTGGAAGGCGTAGTTGTTTAACATATTAAATGAGGTATTAAGATTTTATATTCACCATGCTAAATGGATTCCATTTAGGTCTAATGTTTATCTTCTTCATTTGCACAGAATAATGGTACGATGAGTATATGAACCATTTCTTCAATGTGAATTTCTTCACTTGCCTTCACTATATTATATAAGAAATATACCTTGAGCATTTTCAAACCAAATTATGTCTCAACAATTCTCCTCCTCCTGTTTACGGTCACATTATTAACTTTTTTTCTACACAATACATCTTGCAGTGTATCACCCATGGGATACAATATTCATAAATTATATCGAATGTATTCAAAATTACACTTTGGATTGACTGCTCAAATTTCATGTGTGTCTTCCTTCTTGGGAAGGCATGCTCTGCACCATTCGATTTTCCATCCAGTTGCAATCTACTCCTTTCTTTCTCATATGTGGGTCCCAGCTGCATGAATCATGATGTAAAATCTATGGTAAGAGCCTTCCCAGGAAGGTACCTTTGGGTTTAAATATCCCCTTTCGGATCTCTGCAGCAACGTATGGGGAATTCATCTACTAGTATTTTATATGTCAATGGTGAAGCTGAGTAAATTTGCATTTGCGGTAGGTTGTGACATATCAGAATTTAGCCATATTTGAGATTTTGCCCCTAAAAGCATAAACATAATTAGTAGTGTCTGATATCCGATCTATCTTGGTGAAATATATTCAGCGCTTGCACCTATGTCTAAGGCCAAGTATAAAGGTGAGACCTCAAGTGTCTTTTCGCACATATTTTTAATATATAAAACTCTACTTATACGATGCGGTATTTCTTCATACTATGTCTTAATAATACTGTTGAGAGCATAACATAACTTCTCATACAATATAGTTTTTGGAAGAAGTCTCTTCACGTTGGAACATATGTAACAGACATTTCGTGAAGTGACGGCTCACCCATCTCTTCCCTACATGCAACTACACATCAACTTTTTCTTGCCACCTAAGATCTAAGAGACAGAATATTAAATAATGTCTCTATACATTCCCTAACTATCTCTCGCAGTGGATAACATACTCATCAATAGCGTGTGCTTCGACTGACAGTGAGCACTTGCATTTAGGGCTGGTTACTTTTTTTTGAGTGCTAGGAGTTATGCTCATTAACAAAGATATTAATAGTGATTATGTCAATTTCAAGACCTATCGAATCAATACACCTCTAGGCATTCATAGTGAAAGCTTACCATTTCACAAATTTTTACATAAATTTCTCATTAGCCTTTTTGCGATGACATCTCTTAGACTTAGAACATTAATGGTATACAAACAATCAAATTTCTAAAAAACACTTTTCACCAAAAATTGTGTGGTCTCGAACCACCTGTGCTAAACCTCATCCACAAAGGTGCCTAAGACCAAATGTGATGAAAATAGTTCCAATGGAAGGAGTTTAGCAATAAATTGTCTTTTTTAAATTATTTATTAAATTCTAGGGTTTTGAAAATCCATGATTCATGAACCATTCATTGGTGTGCTTGTAATAAAAACCAATTAAATGTATTCATCAATGTACAGTCTAAAGTATTAGTTCATACTCCAGTTTTTTTAAGACAAAAAAATTACAAACCGGGTCAATGGCAGCACAAGGTCCCGAATTCCGATAGTAACGCGACTCCCTTCCATTTTGAATGTTGATAGTTTTTTTAGCAGTGAACTACACGACTGAAAAAAGGGTATATTTGTAACAATTTTGGGCTTCCAGCCTCACGAGTCAGAAGAAGGTCGGGCTGGATCGGCCCAAGATCTGGCTGAGACCCGCGGTAGGCTGACTCAGAACCTCCGCAGACCGTACCGCAGTTCTCGACTCCGAGTTGGACTCGCCCGCGGTGAAGCTCCCCCTTCCACTCGAAGAAGAACTGCAGCCGACAGGAGCCGGTGGTTCCCCGGAGGAACGCCGGCCGGCCGGTCGCACTTCCCTTGTCGACGCGTCAGCTGAATTGTATTCGTGATCCACCTCAATTTCGTGTTGTTTCTTCCGTCGGTAAGTAACCCTAACTTTGCTTGGATGCGATTTTTTTCTGGGAGATAGATCTCTTACCTGCGTTCCTGAGCTACCAAATCCTACTTCTCTAAGAGGGGAAGAAGGATTGGGTGTTCAGCTGAGCTCCCATGCTCAACGCGAAGTCCGCCACCTCTAAAAACAGCTCCTTTTCTTGTTTTTTGTTAGGGTTCAGTGTAAGGAGGGAAGTCGGAGATGTTCTATTCGCAGTTTATCTTGGCCAAGAAGGGGCCTCTCGGGACCATATGGATTGCGGCGCACTTGGAGCGAAAGCTGCGTAAGAACCAGGTCGCAGACACGGACATCGGCGTCTCTGTAGGTGGGTGGACTTCGCTGTTCATTTCCCTCTCTTTCCTTCTTTTTTTTTCTTGATCTAGGGTTTGCACTCTGCAATTATATTTGCAGACACCAAGACCTAACTTGCTGTATGACTGTGAAGTGTGGTTTGCTAATGCTTGTTAATCCTGTAGCCGTGCAAAACAAAAAAATGATGCTAACTTTAGCACACGTATCATTGCGGTATTTTTCCCCTTAACTAAAAGTTGTGGTCTAGAAACCTTTCATCATTTTTTATCTAGGGCTAACTAGCTTCTAGGTGCTGCTGTCGAAGTGAGTTTTAAATATGTTATATTTCAAGTCATCAATGAGCTGTCTGTTATAATTCCTGCTTCTTTTTTGTCTGTCATGGTGTAAAAAATTGCTTTTTAGAGTTGGCAAGGTATTTATGTCACTACATATGGAAATGTCATGATTTATCGTACGTTATGGTTTAAAAAGGCACCAATTTTTTTTTTTTGCTCAATTATGTATGGCCCCTGCCCCTCACTGGGATATTAAGAAAAGTAAAAGGCACCGATTTTTTTTTTTTGTTTTGATCAATTATGTATGGCTCCTGCCTCTCATTAGGATATATAGTGAACTTGGACACCTTTTGCAATGTATAACTATACTATCATGACGGAAGTAGGGTGAAAATTTTGTTCAAAAGCCGCCTTATTGTGCAAAATCTCTTCCATTTCTGACTGGAGTAATTTCCATGTAAAATTTACTGCAAATATGAAATATGCATTTGTTAGTGTCTGTGACTAATGTTAACTGGGATTTAAATTTATTTTTTTTCCAATGCTAGTGTGCGTCGGAAATGCGTCTCAGATCTAGTTGTTCTGATGACTTGTCTTGGATCTTGGGTTTGCACTCAGCAATTAAGTTTGTGCATGGCATGCCCCTGCTGTAAGGTTGAAGTGTTGTTTTGGTGATGCTTCTTCCGATCTGTACAAGAAAACACCAAAAGCTAATTTTAGATATTATTGTTTTGTGGTATTCTTCCCCTTACAGCTTTGGAATTGGTTTGTGTTATCGTTTTTATTGGATAACTAGTGTCTAGTTGCTGCTGTCAGAATGAGTCGTAAATATATAATTTTTTTGTTTTCAATGAACTATCTGTTTTAATTGTGCGGGTTCGTCAACATCATGGTAGCAAAATCAGTGCTTTATAGATTGGGCAAGTTATTTAGCTGCATCCCTTTCATGTTTTTTTTTTTGAGCAAGTCACTACTGTTTTTTTTTGGTCTGCTAACTAGGACACTAACAGAGTTACAGAACTAGAAATATATCTGGTTTATTAATGCTATTAATTTACTAGATTCTTGTATAGTACATTCCAATTTAAGTAGGCAAATATTGAAGTTTGAAGGCTGACTCTATGTTGAGTACCATCCATTTGTGAATGATGGGGGAAGTTTATAAGTAAAACTTATTATAATGCTAAAATATTAGCATTCGCTGTGTCTGACCTATGGGCTATAGCTGATTCTAGCTAGACTACCACATGTCTTTCTTTCTTTTTTCTTATTTCTGATCTGATTGTATGTCGATGCTGTTTAATTGTTTTGTGATTTCATGCATTTCTGATTGCATGCCAGGAAAACTTGTTTTGGTTATTTTTCCGACTATCTCTTTAGAGCTTGAGAGCATAAGCCCTAGGAATATGCATTATGCCACATAAGAAACATTTATAGCTCAGATACGATTAAACATTGGGTGCATCACCCTTGCACCATCCCAAGGTTAGTCTGATTAGTACTACTCCCTCTGTCCTGATATAAATGACGTTTTAGCTTTGGGCATGGAGATTAAGGAGAGAAGAATAAGGTAGGTGCCCAGGAAACGGAAAACAAAGAGATAGAGATAGATGTGTATTGGGACAACCTGTGGATGCTAGAATAGTCTAGAGTTAAATGTAAAGGAAATGGCTTCACCTGGTTAATCTGCATATCGTGGCCGGTCTCCCATCCAGCCACGTCAATTTTTGTTGTCATGGCCACACTTCCTTTGCGCCACACCCTTCTTTTAAGCTTAACGGCCTCTTACAACCGACCAAAAAGACAAGTCCAAATTATGCCACGTCAACAAACCACACCGTACCAAAAAAGACCTCTTGATATTCGATTTTTAAATTATTTTCCCTAATAACCGTAACTCTGTTTTCGAATCCGTTTAAACTATCATGTTCCTTACAATTAATCTAATAAAATGAAATCCCACAAGATATAATTTTTAAATTTTTGAAATTAATCTATTTTAGCTTTCAAATTTAAAATTTTGAATTCCTGAATATTCCATCATAATGATTCGAATGGTCCAGTCGTGAACATCAATTTCCAGTAACGTCTATAGTTTTGAAAAAGAAAATTGTTCTAAATTTTATTTAGACTATCTACTCAAGTTAAATTGGTTCAAAAATCATCATTTTTTAAAATTGCACTATCAATTTTATTTCAATCTGCTTCAATTTTTTTCTGAAAAAAAATTAATGTACCCTATATTTGTTTACTATGTTTCATTTCTCAAATTTAACACCTCATTCTCTTTGCTGTTATAGTTTTTTTTTTACATAGATGTATAGATTCGTGTTGGGGTCCCTTTATTTTTAAAATTTTGGATTTTTCTTTTCTTTTTTAAATTTATTTATAGTGTTACGGGCGCAGTGAAGTGTGCCATTTAGGCTAGTGGCATTTAAAAGGGGACGAAGGGAGCACTATTTTCTTTTAGACGTGCCAGTTAGGGTAGTCTGGTCACATTCATTTTAATATGTGGCATATTGTGTTCTTTCCCTTATCCATGCATAAATTTATGTTATTACCACTTATCAACATCATTCATGCTTTTGAGGCATGCGACCATGTAATTGCACAAATCATTACCGCAACAATTGAAATCAAATACACCTGCAGGGAAATTATTAGACCTTCCTGTTGCTGCTGTCTCGTTTCTTAAATGATTGTATGTTGATGCTTTTTTTTTTTTTTTGGTAATTTCATACATTTGTGTTGAACATAGTAGAAGCATCATATGAACCATGGGTCATGTGGTACATGAAGGCAGCCAATAAGATTTGATTCCAGTTTGGCTAATTGCGAGGCAGCCAATAAGATTTGATTCCAGTTTGGCTAATTGCGAGGCAGCCAATAAGATTTGATTGATCAATGTATAAACATTGTCACCCATACTTGGCTGGTGAGCATGCCACCATGTAACTACTGAAAGCAAAATCACACAAAGTTTACATCAAATTTTTTTTTGACAGAATTTTGCATACACGAGCTTACTGCAATTAGGTAAATATATCCAGCTATTTGTGTGACTTTCAAGATTATGAATTATGTTTTTCAAGGAAAAATCCCTTGCAGGCCAGTTCTTTATTTTCTGTTCCCCAATCAATCTGGAGTGCCCGTTTTCTTTTTCCTATGTGAAAATTGCTGCTGTATGGTTTTCCCAGTCTCCTCTTGCTGCTAACGAATGAAATTTCATAAAGTGTACCAGATTTCCAGTTAACATCATATTGAAGCAATTTTGTAGGCATTAGCTTATTGCATTTCAGGAAGCGTGACTGTTTCCCAGTTCCCATCTTACGGAAACAATTATTGTTGGCATTAGCTTGTTCCATTATGTCATATATAGGAATTTTATTTTTCTGTATATCATGATCTCAAAATTTATAGCTCTTATTACCTGTTCCTTTGCTTACTTTGTTCAAGGAATCAATAGAGAACACAGCTATTGGACAAGCCTTGATGTTTAAACCTGCCGCCCATGAAATGAAACAGTCATCATTGTGACGGTTCAAAGAATTTCATAAAATTGGTGTTTGACCTTGTTAGAATATATTTAGGCCTTACAGGATTCTATTAGTTTGGGCTGCACCGGGCCTTCCTGTCCTGTGTGCCTTGCACACCTGGGGCAGTGCCACCGCCCTATGTGTGTTTACCACGTGACCGTCGGATCCCTCCCTACATATTGTTCTATTAATCAATGGTGTGTGGGATCCTGACTCGGTCTTTATATGTGTATCAATCAATGCATAACAATTATTGGCATGGCAATCTGTCTAACAGACCTAACAATCCTTTCTATTGTTATGGGTTTGATCATTTATGGTATCTATTCTTGCAGATTCAATTATATTCCCCGATGTTCCAATTGCACTTCGGTTATCAAGCCATCTTATGCTAGGTGTGGTCAGAATCTATTCTAGGAAGGTCAACTACCTATTCCATGACTGCAGTGAAGCTTTACTGAAGATAAAGCAAGCCTTCAGGTCCACTGCTGTTGACCTACCCCCTGAGGAGTCAACTGCTCCTTATCACTCTATAACACTTCCTGAGACATTCCATCTTGATGATTTCGAGCTGCCCGAAGATGCATTTCAAGGGTAAAACCACAACCTCTATTTTCATAAGTTAATTATTTACGAATGGCTCCTATTTTCTGAACGCTTCCCACTATGATCCAGTGATATTGATCATCATGTAAGTACAAAAGAACAAATCACCTTGCAAGACAACCCAGAGAGAACTGGATATTCAACATCCCAGTTTGGCCTAGACGGTTGGTCCTCTCTCTGCATCTTGTGTCATTCTTATTTTGCGTAACATTTTAATCATATATATTTTTGTTTAAATATACAGAAAGATTTGGTGATGGCGGCTCTTCACATATTGGATTGGATTTGGAGGAGGTAATGTTAACTTTGTTTCATACACCCCCACCCCCCAGCACGCGCGGCACCCCCACACACCTACACAACAAAAAAAAAACCCTCATCAGTTTAAGGATCACTTTATTTTTGTTATGTCAATTCATCCCTTTTGTTCTTTCTATGCACATAATCAACTCCATTAATCTGTATGATATAAATTAGGAAATTGAACCTTGGAAAACTCCCCTAGATTTGCAGAAAAAAAATTCAACAGTAAACTTAGCAACTTATTGAACATGACCGGTTCATGATTTTTGAATGTTGCTGGGACCACATCTTTCTTGCTATATCTTTTAGACCTGATAAAAGAGCAGTCTGATTTCATATTGCAAAAATCAAAACTTCTAATTCTCTCGGAGCTGATTTTATTTACCTGTGGCCAGGAATTAATGCTGAACAAGGATCATTCTATTAACCTAGAGTCTGATGATGGGTAAGATATTTCCTGTCTTATGAATACTCTTTATTGTGCTCTCTGATATTTTTATGTACATATTCTCTTGTCTCCATTTCGCAATTTGTATCCTTGTTCTCTTCACCTTTGTGGTTCTACTGGAATGATTATTAGTTCATCATGCTGCAAAATTTGTATTTCAGTTACATTTCATAGATCTTACTTTCTTTTCCCTATCCAGCATTATCATTCAAGGCCGTCCGTCAGTTCCTTCAACTGATATGGACATTGATGATAACCAAAGTAAAAATGAAGTGGCTGAAGGATATGGCAATATGGAAGATGGCCCTTCTAGTCAGGAAAAGCGCAGTCCACTGAATGCAAATAATCTTGGAGGGAACAATTTTCGTAACTGGAATGGATACAATGTACAGACACCAGATTTGAACGATATGCTATTGCATAATAACAGTATTCCAGGGCCTTCAGCTTCATATTATCAACCTAGCCCCTTCCCTTGTGATGAACCTGCATCACCGGAGTTTTTTAGTGCTCAGGCCCCAGCTACACCTGGTTTAATGGAAGAGACAGTGCCTTCCAGAGTCCATGGAAGTCCTGTTTTGAGTCCACAGAGAAAAGCTTCGCCATCAAGCAATGATGAAACTGCAAAGGGTGATGCTTCTGCTGCTCCAAGTACCAGTGATATGGGTGCAGAGATGACTGAGCATGCACTAGCAAAGGCTGTGCAAGTTGAGTCTTCTGCTGTTGTGCAGGACATTGATTCACTGAGGGACCAATGCACAAGTGAGAAGCTGGAAGCTGCTGTTGATAAGATGGCTATCAGTACTGATGGTATAGCTGCATCTGGGGAAACAATAATTGGGAAAACCACAGAAGATTTAAAATTGGCTGAAAATGGTCCAGAGCCATCTGTGATGGAGAGTCCAGCACAGATTAATGAGCTGCCAGTTGATACGCAAGGTAATCAGTTGCTTCCTTGTCTCACTCTCACCCGCCACCACCCCACCCCCACCCCCACATCATATTTGCTGACAAAGTTGAAGATTATCTAACCTTTCAGCTATTTTTGATGCAGTGGATAATATGCATGCACCTGATGTAGTTGTACTAAGTACAGATTTCCAACTGCAAAACCAGGCAATGCAACAAGAAGAGACATCTAATGGCAGACCAAAAGAACAAGTGGCCTCAGAATTTACTGAGCCTGAGAAAATGATGTCAGCTCCAGATGCTGAATTCAACCAGGCAAATGACTTTGGGCAAGTAACTGCAGAAAAAGGAGTAACTGAATCTGATGGAAGTAACAAAATTGGTAGTCTTACTAGCAAAAGACACCTGGAAGATAGCTTACCAGCATTAGAAAGCGAGACTACTGACAGGTTGTCCAGCCGACCACGTGGTAAAAGGACTGCCGACTTTGTTCCTGATGATGATGATCTACTGGCATCTATTTTAGGTAAAAATAACTGATTCACCATGTTTCTGCTGATTAAATTTTACTGCATTACCTAATCACTTGACCTTGTATTAGTTGGTCGAAGGACAGCTGGATTAACGCTTGGTTCAACACCACTGCCTCCTAGGGCATCATCATTGAAACGCCCACGATTGGGATCGAAGGTAGCTACACTCAAGAGAAAAGTGCAACTGGACGATGCCATGGTTCTGCATGCTGAGTGAGTATATGCTCTATAGCCTTCAAAGAGATTGTTACTATGAAAAAAATGACTGGTTATTTTCGAAATGCATCTCTGTGCTATCAAATATTATTGCCACCTTTCTTATTGATGTGTACTTCTCCTTTTCAAGTCCCTTGTCTTGGTTCTTGACTTCTTGTTATATACGGTGGTAATGCCAGTTTAAAACATTGTTAGAGAATTAAACTATTCTGTAATCTATTTTGGTGTAGAATTAACTTGTCTCTTGATGTTATTACTGTAAAATTAACATTACTGCGTTATTATGTATTTACTTTTACCTTTTGGTACCATCCCGATAACCTTGTCTATAGAAGGTCATACTCATGCTGAGATGAATATGCTGCAATTTGCTTACATTTTAGTTTGGGTATGTCAGTTCTACATTTTGCTGTTTGTTTACATTTTCAAGATTGACCTGCTTAATGTATCTCTAGGAACAAAGTTATAGACTATCTCCAAATAACATGAGCTGACTTTTTGACATTAACTTCCATTCTCCAGCACTATACGTCAGCAGTTGATCAATACTGAGGATATACGTCGCATTCGTAAAAAGGCTCCCTGTACTCGTTCTGAAATATGGATGATAGAGAAAGGTTCACTGGAAGATGACATATTCTGCGAGCCCATCTTTTCCTGTAAGTTGTCTGTTACACTGCCTTCTATTTTATTTTATTTTTCTTTTTGGTACACATACTCGTTCTGAAATTGGAAGCATCATGATATTTGATTTATTCTAAACCTGATGATGAATCATGGTTATCCTGAGCCCTAAAATCTAGTGATGTATGTTTTTGTATTCCAACTAGGCCTGTCTGAGGAGCTAAACAAACTAGACAACCAGACATATGAGACCGTGGAATTACAAGTGCAACCAAATTTGTCTGAACCTAATGTAGAAGTTAGCAACACTGTTGGGACATCTGGTGCCAAGGATATTGCTGCTAGTGATGACCTGCTTCACATACCAGATGGAACACACTCAGATGTGGTCCAGCTAGAAACAAACGATGCTGTTGATGCTACTGCTGCTTTTGGTTTAGGTACTGACAAGCAGGTTAATGGTGTATCCAATGATTTTGTTGCTGATACTGTGTATCAAGGAGTTCCTGAACCAGTAACCGATACTGAAAAAGAAGTGGTACTAGCTGACAGAACACATGCCCACGTTGATACAATGGAGAATGATCATCTTCAAGATGTTCCATCTGATATGCATCAGATTGCAGATGCAAAAGTGTCAAGTTCAGATATGGTTTGCTCTGTCCAAGATTGTGAACAAGCAGCAGCCATGTCAGGGGATTTAAACCATTTTGTTCATAATGATGTTAATGTGGTGGAGAACAATGAGATTCCTACTTCTGAGATTACTGGGGTGGAATGCAATCAAGATTTTACTGGTATTGTTCAACCGACACAGGATGAGAACACTCTTTCTGCTATGGGAGACAATTCTGGCTTGCATGAAAACATGGAATCTCTAATGGATATGGATATGATGCATGATGTTGTTCTTAAGGAATGCAACGTAAGCCCAAATAGATATTTTGTCTTTAGCAAAAATATTTGTGAAGTGTTTCATGCCTCTGTTAATCACTTACTGCACTATGGATTTTCAGGCACTTTGGGCCTGTTTGGACCACTAGGGATAACGGTTGGCTGCTAAAATTATCCCTAGTGGTTCCAAACACCCCAACTAATAGAGTTAATTATTATCCCACCACCTGGATAACAATTACCCCATTATTTCATAGCTCTACCTAGCTAAAAGGAGATAAGTATTATCTCTAATGGTTTCAAATGGCACTATATGATAGTTATCTAGCTATTAGCCATTATCTGTTAGCTGGATAACTGTTAATCCTAATGGTTCCAAACAGGCCCTTTAAATATCTTGCTGTGAAGTATCTGCACTGTTTTGTTCAGTTACATTATTAAGGATATATATAATAATGTTACCATTTGTTTTGTTTTCAGGACTTTGGAAGTGCAATTCATGGTGTTGATACAGGTAATTTTTCTCTGAAAAATCATTCTGTGCTGTAATGTAGTGTATATGCTATGTGGATGTATGGAGATTTCATCTGGAGCGCCTAGTGTTTTTTTGTCTGTTTTTGATTGTCATAGTACGCACAAATTTTGTGCACGACACTTCCACGAGCCATGCTTCTGGCTGATTAGAATACAGGAAGTCTTATGTTGTGACAGACCTAGTGAGCTTTTGTCATAGTTTGGCCTTCTGCTTTTTTTTCAGATTTTCTGAACTATGATGATGACGGGGACTATGGTGATGCAAATAATGAAGAGCCAAATCATGATGAATTTCAGTCTCTTGACAACAGTGGCTGGTCTTCTCGCACTCGGTACAGTTGAGAGAAGTTTTATTTTCTTTGAATTGAGTGCTCAACAGTAACATTTGTTGATACACATTTCTCTGCAGGGGTGTTGCAAAATATCTCAAGACTTTGTTTGATGAAGAATCTGGTCTAGGAAGAAAGAGAGTGGCAATCGATCAACTGTTAAATGGAAAGACTCGGAAGGAAGCATCAAGAATGTTCTTTGAGACTTTGGTATGGCATCTAATCATCTATTTAGCAGCTATGACATCAGCCTTCACTGTCGTTTTGACCTTGTCACCTCCCTTCTACCCTTCAGTGTTTTGAGCTTTGTTTTGATTGTCAGGTTCTGACGACGAAGGACTTCATTAACGTGGAGCAACCAAACCCATTCGATTTTGTCAGCATAAAGCCTGGACCAAAGCTATTGAAATCAGATTTCTAGATTACTGTCGGCCAGCCTGGCGTGATACATACAGCTTACCATATCTGTTTTCACATTACCAACAAATGCAGATGCCACCTTCCATGTAACTTCCATCTTTACCTGTTGTTATCCACTCTGTAGCATCTACCGCGCTGATGTCTGTTTGCTAGGTTGAGTAGGGCCGTGTTGTACCTTGGCTATTCATCATTGTACATATATCTAGCTCCTGTAAAGTCTTGTGTAATCTTGATAGTATCAGCTCTAAGTTATCAATATTGTCGTATGGTTCAGTAAGCATTAGAAATTGTGTACCTGTGATGTACTCATTGATTTGATAAGTCAGTCAATTATCCCAAGTGACGATTTTTCTAGAGCCCATCCTTGTGCCAGATTTGTATACCTGTGATGTACTTTGGATATTGTATAAAGGTACACCAGGCTCTTCCGGCACCTAGCGGGCTCTGGTGCTACCTCATGTTAGCAACGCCATTGTTGAAATTGGCAGTTTTTATGCAACAAAACCACACGCCACAATGGGCCGCTGAAAGATACTGTACAGAATTGGAAACAGGTTTAGATGTACTGTGCTTGTATGGATAACCACAGGTATGCAATGTGTACAATTACAACATTTACAAAGAATTGAGACAAGCCGGGTACAAACGTAATCAATCCCTACACCCCCCCCACCCCAAAAAAAAGAAAAAAATTACTGTGCCCCAATATCTTCAACTCCCAGCGTTTCAGGTAGTCATATCAGTAACGCCATCCGAGTCACCAATCTCTGATTCAGCAGCAGTCCGCTTCCTCGATTGCTGAGACCTCACAAATTCTTGAATCTGTGCCTTGAGCTCCGTATTTGGTATCAACATGTCTTGAGTAAGGTGAGAGCGGTTAAACGGATCCGTCTGCAAAACAAACGTCAAGCTAGCGATACGGCACAGCACTGAAAATATGCATAAACTCTGAAGAGGCAAATGAAATAGAGATTAGAGCTTACAGAATCACTTAGCAAATGCCTGATAATAACGGGCCGGTCTATTGTGACCCTAGATGATGGAAGTATTACAGGATCTTTCATCAAAGTGTACTGCAAAACAAAATCAGAGGTTACTTAGCAGAATTAACAAATACTAATTTAAATTAAAAGAATATAAAATATCTATTGACAGAAATATCTTAAACTCCGAGTGGGCAAGATGCTCATATTTAGATTGGTCCAGATAAAAAATGGTATGGATAAGAGTAAGAGTAGGTGCTAAATGAGTTATAGTGGAAGTGATATAACAGAAAATATTCAATGGAAACCACCTCGGTGAAATCCATGAAAACCTCTCTAGAAACATACTTATAAGTTTTGAAAAAAAATATGAAATTTGACATGTATATGTCACATCCCAAAATTTCCATTTTGGAATGTGAATCATTTTCCAATCAAACCTCAAAATTCTTATGTAATTTGAGTACTTTTAATTTAAAAAACAAACTTTGGTATAGCTCCATTTATTTCAACATTTGTTAATTTTTTAGCAAAAAGTCCACTTTACTCCCCTGATGATATACTGAAGTCTACTTTACCCCCCATAGTATCCTTTGGTTCGTTCCACACACAATTCACTATGGTTCATTTAACCCCCTTAACCTGGTTAATGATCCTGTAATGCTAATGTGGCACAATTTAACCGGGATTAGGACCTCTTGTTTGACCCGTTGGATAGCTGACTTGCACCTTCGACCCTATGTTCTCCACTGCTCCTTCCGTGCGTCCAGCCATGAAGCGGCGGCGAGGGCAGGCTCCAGCCCTCAAGTCGCGGCTGCGACGGCATATAGATGGCAATGGGTAGAATTCCCGCGGATAACTGCCAGGTGTGCCCGTCAGTGTGGATAAAATATTGTGCCCGTACCCGTGCCCATTGCCCGCCACGGGCAGCAAACTCTACCCGTACCCGCGGGCAACACATGCCCGTCTGCCCGCCGGAGGCGGCGACGCAACACGCAAGCCGCAAGGCAGCGGTGGCACGCGAGGGCGGCTAGTAGTGACACCGGTGCCGTGCGAAGGCAGCCAAGTAGCAACGCCGGAGCGCGAGCAAGGACGGACAAGCAGGGTCGAGTGCGCGAGCTTGGCTCCATGGTGTTGTGGAGGGAGACCAACCTCTGCTTACCCTCCTATGAGATCTGGAAAGATTGGGAGGGATTTGGAATTTTGGGTTGAAGAAGAGGATGGGAGTTGAGGAGGCGTTCTCGTTGAGGAGAAAGAGAGATGGAGAGATGAGGATTGAAGACCGGGTTGGAACTTGGAATGGACGATGGCTGCTGCACAAGATAGATATTTTTACTTTGGGGTTCACATGTCAGCCATGGTTTGCGGGTACGCGGGCAAATTGGTATGGGTTATTAGTTTTTTTACCCACTTTGCTCCTGCCTACGGATCTCATTTCGTGCTCGTGCGAGAGATCCAAATCCGTGCCCATCGGATCAGATATCCGCAGGAACGCGGTTAATCGATACCCATTGCCATCCGTACGACGGTGGGATTAGCTCTCACACACGGCAGCAGGCTCCAGCCCTCAGGGATTGGAAAGACGTCGGACTCTAGACCTCAGGCACGGTGGTGACGGGCTCGAAGGGCCCCATGGCGATGGCGGGCTCCAGCACTCAGGCGCCAGCCGCTCATGCGCCTGGCCACGTGCGCACGCCCGCGCTGGCTCGACAGATAGGGCAAGAGGCGACGAGGCCATGGATGAGAAGCACGCACAGGCAGAGGCCACGTTGAAGGTTTGCGTGCATGCGAGTTGAGGATGGCAGATCGGTGTTCGAGCCCCAAGATTTGATGGAGGTAGTCTGTGGTCCATCCCAATCAGAGAGCAATTGTCCATTGTAGAAATTGCTTTTCAATCTGAGTACAACGTACAAGAAATTTATTTGGTGAAATACACTTTGAAATTTGTAGATGGTGATTAACTAGTTACTCATTTGTTAGTGATGGTTGGGAAGCTTTTTGTTTTACAGATAAAAGTTAGTACTCAATAAAGCAAAAGGAGTTGATTTCACATTGAGATGGCCCTCTCTGAAGTACTCCCTGATGCACCACCGCCAGCATTATTAGCATCAAAGGGAACGAGCAGAGAGGGCGGCAGAAAACAGAGAGAGACGCATGGCAGCGGATCAGAGAAAAGAAACATTTGCATGGACAAGGCATCGGGATTACATATGAGATAATAATCCTTGTATATTTCTCTCCTGCCACTTGTAGAAGGTTGTAGAAAGTGGGCAGGAGGTAGTAGTAACTAGTAGTAGCTAGTAGTAGTATCTAGAATCTTCCCACTTGCTTCAGCAGCAAGTAATGGGAGATATTTGAATGTTGTCCAACAGCAGTAACATGTAGGGTGCTCTAGAGTCCTCTATTTTACTCTATATATATGTGTACATGTGCAGCCTAGAAGGTGAATGAAAGGAAGTTCCCATCAGCCACATACTCTCCACTTTTCCTCTCAAGTTCAGCTAACACCTGAACAGCATTTGATCCATTTTAGGGCCAACAATTTGGTATCAAAGCAAAGCTCCATAGGCAGTGATGTCACTTGGTGAAGACAACACCTTCCAGCACCACTACCATCAACGATCTCCATCCACGATGTGCCATGGCAAGTGTAGAGACACCCGTGAGGTGGTGGTCACACACATGGTCAAGGAGGTCAGCGGTGTGCCGTTCTCGCTGCTAATGAAAGGCAACTATGAGGAATGGAGTTTGCTGATGAAAGTGAAGCTCGAGGCTCGTGGTCTTTGGGAGGCGATTGGGTTCAGCGATGTCAACCATCAAGAGGACCATATGGCGCTTGAAGCCCTGCTTAGTGCCGTACCACCAGAGAAGATTCGGACCCTAGCGGTGAAGAAGACAGCGAAGGAAGCTTGGGAGGTCATCTGCTTGCTCCACGTTAGTGATGATCGTGTCCATAGGTCGATGCTGTAGCGGTTGCATCAGGAATGGAAGCTACTCAGATTCAAGGAGGGTGAGACGGTGGATGACTTCACCTTGCGGCTCTCCGGGTTGATGAGCTCCCTCAGCATTCTACGACGACCCTGTGGACGAGCAGCGAGCCGTGGAGAAGCTTCTGCGCATTGTCCCACCCAAGTACTCATAGATTGCGTTGTCAATCGAGACATTTCTTGACACGACAACGCTCTCGCTTGAGGTCACGGGTCGGCTTAAGGCGGTTGATGATCGCATCGGGCTCGCACCCAAGCCGAAACAACCGCTGCAGGTTGGAGGTATATGCCCACCAACCACCTGGTTTCGTCGTCGCGGGACAAGAACACAAGGTTCTGCTGCTGCGCTAAGCACTCATGGTCTAAACCAAGCACCGCGGGCGTGGAATGAGAAGCTGGACCAAACATTAAAGAGGCTTGGATTCCACCAGAGCAAGCATGAGCATGCCATCTATCATCAGGGCGATAGTAAATCTGTTCTGCTCGTCGGCGTATACATGGATGATCTCATAATCACTAGGGCTTCACCAGCAGGTATTGAGGCATTCGAGGCTGAGATGAAGTCCATGTTCAAGATGAGTGACCTTGGGCTCCTGTCACTCTATTTGGGCATCAAGGTGCATCAAGATAGCGATGCCATCACACTCTGCCAAGCTCGGTATGCTAGAAGCAACCTTGAGATGGTTGGAATGGCAGACTGCAATTCAGTCCATACACCAATGGAGAGGCTCAAGCTCAGCCGCAATAGCACAGCTCCAGAGGTGGATGTGACGCACTATCGACGACTTGTTGGCAGCCTTTGCTACCTCATTCATACTCGACCAGACCTAGCCTTTGCGGTTGGGTATGTTAGTCGCTTCATGGAGCATCCAACGGAGGAGCACTTGCAAACTGTAAAGAGGATTCTCCGCTACGTCGCCGGCACCATTGACTATTGTCTGCGCTACGAGAGACGGCAAAGCAGGGGACAGGAGCAGCACGGCTTGTCTGATACTGTGATAGCAACTTAGCCGGTGATATCGACACCAGGAAGAGCACTAGCGACACTCTTCTTCCTCGATAAGTGCTTGATTAGTTGGCAATCAGTGGTGGCACTCTCATCATGTAAGGCAAAGTATGTTGCTGCCACCACACAGCCGCAACAAGCAATTTGGTTGGCTCGGCTGCTGAGTGAACTCACAGGAGAAGATGCACAAGCAGTCGAATTAAAGGTGGACAGCAAGTCTGCCTAGGCGCTTGCTAAAAATCCAGTGTTCCATGAGCGCAGCAAACACATTGATCTGCGCTATCACTTCATAAGAGGCTGCTTGGAAGAAGGAAGAACCAGCGCCACTTACATCCCCACTTCGGACCAGCTCACCGACATCCTCACAAAGGCTCCTGGAAGAGTCGAGTTCTCAGAAATAAAAGAGGATTGGAATGGTCCAGGTAAACTAGAAATACAAGGATTAGGGGAAGAATTACGAGATAATAATCCTTGTATATTTCTGTCCTGCCACTTGTCGAAGGTTGTAGAAGCTTGTAGAAAGTGGGCAGGAGGTAGTAGTACCTAGTAGTAGTATCTAGAATCTTCCCACTTGCTTCAGCAAGTAATAGGAGATATTTGAATGCTGTCCAGCAGCAGTAACAGATAGGGTGTTCTAGAGTCTTCTATTGTACTCTATATATATGTGGACATGTGCAGTCTAGAAGGTGAATGAAAGGAAGTTCCCATCAGCCACATGCACTCCACTTTTCCTCTCAAGTTCAGCTAACACCTGAACAGCCTTTGATCCATTTTAAGGCCAACATTACGTGTCAAGTCAGTTGTCCAATGTGTCAAGAGAGATCCTGATCTCGACTAAAATTATACACATCAGCGCCGCGGGATCATTAGCCAGGTTAAGGGGGTTAAGTGGACCGAAATAATGAATTTTGGATGAAAAATGAACCAAAGGATAGTACGAGAGGTAAAGTGCACTTATGTAAAACCTCAAGGGAGTAAAGTGAACTTTTTCCATTATTTTAAGACATTATGAAATATGTTTTGTATTAAAAATCAAATTGTTTTTAAAATCAATTTCAAATAAATTGTAAATTTCTTTGCATATATTTTTCCAACCAAATTTGAGTTGATTTATAAAATACCACTTTCCACTTGGTTCGGTCTTGACCTATTTCTCTCATAACCCACACAATCTAATTTGTTCCCACACAACCCGACACTACCGCGTCTTTCAGTTTGACAATCCGCAATTACTGCAAAAAAAAAAAAAAGAAAAAAAAAAGAACTTATGCTCCGAAGTGAAGTTGTCGTCCTAGACCTGTTGACGATAGCAACAAGGACCCAACCTCATTTAGCACATCCATGATGAGTCTCCATGATGCAAGCCCTTCCGCGATGATGACAACGGCATCCTCTTTGGCTTGAAAACTCCTATCCACACGTGTCACCCTACTTCTCTCTAAACCGTCCATATATTGCTTCGTTGATATCCATCATCGTTAACCCATCGAGACTCGGTGTTTTCATGCTTCACTCCACATATTTCACATTTACCTCGATCAAATGTCAGTCGTATCCATCCCACCACCCACGTAGGTGCAAAAGGAAAGAATACGAAGATTAAACCTTCCTTTATCAAATTTTTCCTTCCAAAATACGTCTGCCTTTCCTTCCCACACCATTCCCACCTCCCCTATGAATACCAGGGGTCTGGGCACGTCCACCCCCACCCCTCAAACCCTAACCACGCCGCCAGGCTGCCACCGTCGCGCCATGCCCTCGCATCCAGACCCGCAGCTGCAGAACGGCATGTCCATTTCCGGCGACCCATGCACCCAAATTCCGCGAAATTTTACCAGAAGATGCAGCATGAAGTCCTCTAGAACATATCCAAAATTCGCTGCGATCGAAGCATCCATGCCTTTGGGATCTTAATCTTGGTGGCAGCTGTTTAGGGTTTCAGGCAGATCCTGCGCGGATGTTGGTAACTCCATCTTGTTTTCTCGCAATTGCGATGTCCTCTTGATGTGCTCTGATCCACGGTGTTTTCCAGAAAGTTTCCTTTAGCTCCACCAAAGGGCGTACTCAGATCATCAAGTATGACTCCAGGAACGAACACGTACATCTTTATTGTAATGTCTTTGCAAGATAGAAACCGTACCTTATATGTTTGTCGTTGTTTTTCGTTACATCCGCGAACATCCGAACAGACCACCCATGTCTCTAATAATACATTTGCATCCCCTATGCAGTGTTCACCTTGTTTCATCAACGAATTTTGATGTTCCAAACATTGGGCGTCGTCATCATCCTGTCTCTATCGTCTGCCAAGTATTCCTTACTCTTTGAAAAACCATCTGGTGAGCCCTCCTTATCCAACATCGTGCATCATTCTTAGTCGCTCTTGTTGTGTGTCACGTTGTATCTTAGATTCCTTGGTTAATTGTTTGTCGGTAGCATACATGATATGAACACAAGATTTGGAACGATGGACTTCAAGAAGAACAATTATGATCACTAAACAGAACCAACTATTGAGGCAAGTGTTCTTGATCGTCTGCACCTATTCTTTCTCATTCTATAAAATTGATTGAATGCTTAAGTCATTATGCGAGAACTCCTATGATAGGGTTTACTAGATTTGTTTGACTATCCTTGTCGCCTGAACCTAGTCATAGGATGGGTAGATCTTGCTTAGATGGTTGTGTTAATTGGGATAGGCGGTATACTTATGATAATTGATATCGGTGCATATATGATTGGATGGTGGTTATGGATGAGACGGATTGAATGGTGATGATGTTAGTAGATAGGATCTGAGCAAGCGGGAACGATGGTGGGTGCCGTTGGCACGGATTGGGTTTGACAGAATGCTTGCTTGGGCCCTAATAGGATCAGGGAGCGTCACCCAGGACAATAGTGCCACCACAAGGTTGAAAGTGGAATAGGATTGACTGATTAATTAGATGTTCTTCCAGTCGTGCAAGTCAATGGAGGAGAGGGGAATAGAAGCTAATGAGCTATCTTTGGATCCGAATAGCGCAAGAGGGGGCCCTCGGTAAAGAACAGGTACCGGAGGATCGTTCTATGGACAGGTACCCAACGGTCACTCGTTAGCTAGCAGGCACTGGGAGGTCGTCCTAAAACAAGCGCCCGATGGTAATTCTCATCCAATAAAACCTTAGCAGGCGTGTGCGTGCTGGAAGACCCTTCGAAAAGGCCTTGTAGTGAAACCCTGACACACCTATGGAAGTGTGAATATGAGTCGCGATCACGGCATACAAGAGTGATCACGACTTGTGGGTAAAGTGGTGCCACCTCTGCAGAGTGTACAACTATCACGACAGCGTGCTCACGGTTATGAGCGGCCTGGATCCTTACCTGAATAGCTGGATGGTTTGGAAGGTTGGTTTGAAGATGGAAACAAAACACCTATGATTGGTTGGGATTGGGTTGGTCTCTCACTTAGTT
The DNA here is from genome assembly GCA_001182835.1 of Oropetium thomaeum. Lineage (NCBI taxonomy): Eukaryota > Viridiplantae > Streptophyta > Magnoliopsida > Poales > Poaceae > Oropetium > Oropetium thomaeum. The sequence goes on along the minus strand of LFJQ01000020.1, from coordinate 824,505 downwards.
AAATAGAATGCTAATCTAAATCTAAACCACTACTTGCTGCAAACCGCTTAATGAGCTTTCCTTGTTCTGGTCTCATATCATTTTTTCCTACACTTGCGGAGTACGACAAGCACTCACACTTGCTATCCACAAACATATGTTGCTCAGTGAACGAAGATGATTAGCTGAAAAAGATGAAGTTAAGGAGAACTAGGCATGGTCTTCCGATCGACTTCCTGTAGAGATGTAGAGATGAAGGGCGCCTACACATAATCAAAGCTTCGCTACTTTGATATATCTTTTATCTTTGGTTATTTTTGTAATTACTTTCAATTACATAGATATTGTTTCTTTTATCACATGTATTGTCCTGTGTGCGTGAAAAGTTGATCTGGGCACGCATATAGATGAGCTTGATTTTGATCCATTCGATCTGGGCAGGCATACAGATGAGCTCGGTTTCGATCCTTAAAACTGGTTGTGACAATATAGATGATATGGTGTGAAAAATGCACATAAAATTCCAACTCCATACTCAACTTCATTAAAAAGATACAAAAATAATAAATTAGGTAGGTAGAGGACAAAAATACAGCTCCTGCACTATTTTGTACTTTACTTGATATTTGTTATTTTTATGTCTTTTTAATGAAGTTGAGTTTAGGGCTGAAATTTTGTATGCATGCTTCTCATCATATCATCTACACGTATATCAAGTACCATAATTTTCCAAAACTTGGAACTATGGTTTTTGAGAAGGTTTTCATGATTCCACCGAATATTTAGCCGTGATATAAAGCTAGGTTGGAGTTTGAATGCCAATGAGTTAAATAAGTGTCAAGATAATAGAAATGAAAGGGGCAGAGTAATCGGCATGTTGAATGAAAATCAGGTTTAATAAGGAAAAGAAGAAATCATCAGCCCCTTACCAATCAAATGAATCGCCACCATCCAATTTTTCAACTTAGAAAAAATAAGTCTCTAAATGGCAGTGAAAAGAAGGTTGGCAATTTTTTCATTGTAGCATTACCTGAATTGGATCAAGAAATTCATCTGGTATATCTCCGAGGATAGCCTCAGCATCCAACGCCTCAGCAGCGGCAGCTTTAACCTTACCAGCAAGCTGCACAAACTCCTGTATGATTTGAGGATCGCCACCGATCTTCCATAGAATACTAGCTGCGCTGGTGAACAACTGCAGTAAAAAGATAATTGTCAGACTACAAGCACATAAGCAAATTCCAACAAGAAAGGAGTTACCTGGTCATTGTAAGATCTGCCATCTTTGGAGATCGCAACTGGGAAGATACCATCCTTATCACCTCTTGAGATATGGACATAGATCGTGGCAATCTACAACAGAAAGAAAGTAAGATCCAGAGGAACAGAAATAGAACAGATAGAGACAAAAAAAACACTAATGATAGGTTAAATCTTCACGAGACCTGCTTCAATAGCTGCTTTGGCTTGAACTCGTACTTCTCAGGATCCTTCACAGTGAGTGATTTCCTCTGGGGACCAGCAAGTTGTAAAAGGAAGTAATTAAGCATGCTTGCCACTCTTTCCACCTGAATAAAAAAAGGTGGTTATCAACTATTGAACAAAAGACACATTCTAATAATATGAAACCCTTTAGGATATTACAAGGAAATTAATATTCTAGCAGGGCAGAAATAAGAGTCAGTATCACTAACTGATAATTTTGTACAGATAATCACTTCAGCAACGCATAAAACAAAGTTAATCGTAACATATTGATGCAAACATGGATTGAGTTCATGAAAATACCATTTCAGGAATAAGGAAAGGTGCTGGGATTTGTTCTGAAGTAAATGCAAGCATCCCAACATCCTCATTGGCCAGCTTCATGTCAAATCGGACCACCTGGAATGTTAAAATATATCATAGATCAGATACTAAGGAAGCTGAAAAAGGAATTGCAAACACTAGTCAACAATACTAACATTCTCCCACTGATGGAATACACGTAGCCTCTCCTCTCTTTCTTGAGGGGGTCTGCGCTCCCACTCAACGGGGTTGGCCATCTCTGCCTCTATTTCCTTTAGTTCAAGAATTTTGTTCAAGCTCTCATCAAGAAGATAGATGCTATCATTGATAAGGAAGTTCAGAAAATTTAAGTATACACCCTTCTCCTCCTCTTTAGCTATCTGCCACCGTAAAATTTGTGAAAACTCAGTAACAAATTAGTCACGAAAGTAAGATGAAAATATTTATGCTGGAATAATTACTCACTTGTCGCCATGCATTCCGATGACTAGGAACATCCCACAAATATTCCAGAAGCTCAGCAATGTTGTGTCTGATGTTAAACTTGTCAAAGAACTGCAGCAATTGACAATGTAATTAAACTTGAAGTGCGAGATGATTTGAAGTTATTAACAATACAACAGGAACCAACAACAACAACCAAGCCTTTTAGTCCCAAACAAGTTGGGGTAGGCTAAAGTTATTAGCAATACGACGGATTAAATTACAGAAACTTATCAAGTAACTCACCTGAGTATGAGAGCCAGTGAATTCAATATCCACATAAAGCTTTAGAAGATTTCTCACAAGGTAATCAAGACATAATTGGTGTCCCTCGAATAGTGAGGCCGTATAATTCATACCACTATACGAATGATGTTGTAAGAGCTTTCAGTATGCAAACTTACAGTCACAGATGATATATTATTGGGTATAAAAAAATATATGTACCTTCTTTTTGGTGTCCAGCAATTCAAAACTTCAACCATTTTTGCTCTTAGGTAAGGATTTTTTATGTAAGAGCTTGACATGAACATAATGATGAAATTGAGAAAGTCGTCCTGTCACAGAAAACAAGAGAATTGGGACAAAAGTCAGAGGCAGCCATATAACTAAGATCTCGCAATCAGTATAGCATTGCAAAATGGCTACTCACCAATGCAAAGCTTTCCAGAGCTTTGGGAATTCTAGAGGTTAGGACAAGCAAATCCATTGCGTCATCAAGAAAATGCTCGGGAATGCATGCAAACTTCTTGGGGCATTGTGATGGCAAAGGCATCTTAAATCCACCAACTAGGTTAACTGACCACAGTATCATCAATCTGTAGAAAGATAATGCACGTTGAAGAAATGGACCATCCTGATAACATTAAAAGGTAAACTGTTAGTATACGCTGAATAATTTTAAATGAAGTAAAAGTCCTTAGATATACAGGAGCATATTGCAGTGTTAGAGAAATAATCAATATGAAAATAACCAATAAATGTATGATGGGAAAAATAATCAATAAACATATTCCACAGAGAATGTATACATGTGGAATAGCATGGAATCAGCAGTTTGGCCACAAAAGCCCCAGCCAACATAACACACTTTAAGCACTAAAAACAATGGACAAGAAATAAAACAAACACAATTGTATCTGTGTCAATAGCTGTAAAATAAAAAAGGGTAGAGCAGAATTACAATAGTGACTGAGCTTTATCCAAAGAGGTTAGCAAATAAAATATATCTTTTTACTTGAATGAATCCTTTGAGTGCTCAACGTCGTTCTAGGAAATAACAGGAAGTACTAAAGCAGACTCCAGCAGCCCGAAATTTTAGTCTATGAACATTCAACTGTCTTCGGCAAAATAAATAATAAACATGCAGTAAAAGGATCAGTTTTTTTTCCTCAAAAACGCAGCAGAGCTGTGCTTCATTATATTAAGAAAAACAACGGGACAGGAACCTGGTTACAACACAACTCGCAGAGACACAAAGGATCTGGATTTGCAAGCATACCCGCAGTATTTGAGCTTCATAACAGAGTTTTTCCTGTGATAAAATTTCAACCACCTTCTCCAAACGGTTTATATCTTGCTCAAGCTGTGGTGACCCCCCACCTTGATCTCTCATTGCTCTGTTTGATTCCAAGTCATCTTCATACCTTGCGTGTTGCTAAATTTGGATCAATTAAATGATGTGTTCATTAGGTAAGAATTCAAGTCTGATTCTAGTGCAAAGGTTGCATTATGTATGCACCCTAAAAGGATCTAGGTATACTGAAGGGAGATTAGCCATTTTTTATGGCATCAACAATATAGTCCTTTATTGCCAAAGAATAAGTAATATTTTATCTAACTCATTGACCATGGAGACATTCAAAATGACTAGGCTACTGCTCACTATTATCCTCACTACATGCATGAAAGTGAGCAATACAAAGCAAACATGGACAGGCCTATTAAAAAAATATGAGCCTATATTTTCTGGATGCACAAGAGTGCAAGAAGATGATGTTTAACTTAGAGATACAATTGTGAATAAGAATTAAAAAAGAAACAGACGTGAAAAAAATGGTATATCCAAACCTGAGCAATGTGTTTAAAGTCTGCTAGGGCTTTCATCAGTCCCAGATTAAGTACTCTTGCAGTCATGAAGAAACATTCACAAATAAACGAGAAATTCTCCTTTGAGCACCTAGCAAGAGCCCCACCATTAGAAAGAAGAGAAATTGTGCCAGAGCTTGTGGCTTCCTGTGATTTCACAAAGCGATCCACTCTGCTAGAGTTATTTTGAGCATGCTCCTTGTTTCTGCTCTCTATCCAGGATGAGACTTCTTCGGAAGAAGCATTTATTGCTGTCAAATCCCTAAAGTTGCAATGTAATAGTTAGAGAAACAATACACAACATGCATTATACTCAGCATTGAGCATCAAATATTTCTGGTGACTTGCTGTAAAGAAACTCACTTGAAATCAATTCTATGGTTGCAGAATAAGTAATTGACATCAATCTTGTCCTTCTTTGACTCCATGTTATCCAGAAAAGGTTCACATAGACGGAGCATCACAGCACTGAGATTCACAAACATACCTGAACTCGCACATTTATAAGGGTCTACCTGTTGCACAACACAGACGCTTAAATATCAACAAGAATTATTACTAGGGCTTTCTAAACTTTCATTATTATTGCAAATTTAGAGATCCAAAACATATACAGGTATAAGTTGTCCTTGTTGGGTGTGACAACAATATCAGGCAATGTAGATGTATGGTATACTAATACCAGTACAGGAATGGAAATTTCTTTCAAGCTATCTTAGGTTCTATCAGGCATTAAGGTGACATCTGAAATGCATTATATTAATTAAATTTAGTACAAGCTAGTTGAAAGCACCTTTTGAGAGCCATATCAGATGATTCTTCACCAAAGTATAGATTGTGCACTGCTAGACTAGGCAGCACTAAAGAGTAAGTTGATACTACGGTAAACTCACTCAAATGATGGACTGTGACTTATATTAAAAGATGGTACAAAATTGGAATCTTGATCAAGCAACACCACTTATCGTGGTGCCTAGTGAGGCAGTTATATAAAATCAATTACCTGCATGCCTGATCTGGCAGAATTTTTATTTATCAGTTCTGCAATATACTCAAGGACCTTTTCGCGAGTATCCAAATTTTTAAGAAGGATTAAAAAGACATCCTTGAGGCCATCATAGAGGCCATTCATAACACTCTTGATTGTAGTGAAAGACGACAACAAATCAACCGGTCGGCGTGAGGATGCCTCTGAGAAGCACTGTTGCCTAACCAAAACATGAAAGAAACATAAGGCCACATGATTATCTTCATAAACAAAAATGGATAGTATAGACTTCATTGAAACACCTAGTATGGAAGTAGTCAAGATACCTAAAATCATAGTAATTTAAAGTTGAACCATGAATATCAAACTTAGGAAATACCATAGAGAAGAAAGAATAAAGATCTTCTATTCATGAAACGTGTTAGGACTACAGCTGTCACTAAAACTTGTCGCTCGTAAGCTTGCTCGACTCGTAGCAAGCTTGGCTCTGGCTTGACTCGACTCGTTTCAATTTCGAGCAAGCTGAGCATGCTGCTCGTTAAGATATCAAGCCAACTCGAGCTGACTCGTGAGCTTAACGGGTCAAGTATTTATTAGATTTAATGCTTTTATTCTCATATTTGAGTTACCTCGATGAATAATAGACAAGAATAAGTAATTATAAAATATGTTTTTCTCTTATATATTTGGTTCTATAATGTGTGATATTTTTGGAGAGTTTTTGAATGATATGGTATTATTTTTTTAAAAAAAATAATTACAAATAATAAATTTTTTACTTCAAAAGCTCTATAATGAGCTCGCTCGTGAGCATAGTGAGTCGAGCCGAGCTACAAATTTTGCTCGTTAGCATAACGAGTCGAGCTGAGCTCGCTCATTAACTTAACGAGCCGAGCTGGCTCGATAGCCAGCCCTAGTTAGGACCAAGTCATGAGCCATGAACAAGGAACAATATTCACACAAACCAGAACAGTAGATGGTGATGGTGACATTTGATCAATCACAAAATTTAGGAAAAAAAATAGAAAATGGCGAAAGTTAATGAAGCAAGAAAACTACTGGATGATGTGAATTCCCAAAATGGGTGTTTAGAAGTTGGAGAATATATTGAAATTATTAACTCAATCCAACAATAACATAGAAAGCTCAACATTCTAGGCCCAGTCTTTTAACCTATTTGGGTTCTTTTTCTGCCAATCCTAGACCAGTATGTGTGCATCAACTCTGCAAATCTGTTCACAACTTACAGAGGCATCAAACTCGAAGAAGGACAAGACGTTTGGAGCTAATCATGCTTCAAAATTCAGAATTGAATATATCTACATTGGCCACTAACCATAATTTTTAACTTTCGAGTGAAACTGGTAGTAAGGCAGCTCAACTTGGTGGATGTTGACTTACAAAATATTTCCGCCAGTCCCCAAGCAACATTATATATCAAAATGGCATCATCAGACTTGTAAAGAAACAGTAGACAGTAATTGAAAGGAACAACCAACAGAAAAAGCAAGGACACTCACCCGACATCAGGCTTGCTTGCAAACTCGCGATCACGGATGGCACTGACGTGGAAGAAGGCCCCAAGCACGCTGGAGAGCTCCATGACCCTCCCTTCCCCGATTAGCATGATCTGATCCTTGGGTATCCACTTGGGGTGGTTCACCAGAGCCTTGGCGCAGTTGGGCATCGCAACCAGTCGCCTCAATACCCGCAGGGGCCGCTGGAAGTCCCCAAGCGCCGACACCTTGTCGACGCTCTGCCTTAGGCGCTCGTACAGCTCCACCATCGCCGCCTCGATGGTCTCGTAATCCGAGCCGCCCAACAACTCGTCGATGAAGCCCGGCGGGGACGGCGCGCCGGGGGCCGGGGTGGGATCGAGCGGGTCGGCAGCGTCGGCGAGCAGGAAGACGAGGAGCTCAGCGGCGGGATGGGGCGCGTTGGGGGGCGAGGGGAAGGTGTCGGGGTTCCCCACGACGATGCGCGCATAGGAGAGGATTAGCCCCCGGACGTGCGCGATGGAGGCCGCGAGGCGCGCCCGCAGCGCGGCGTCTCGGATGGTGGAGATCTTGTGTGCCTCGTCGGCGGCGCGGCGGAAGGCGGCGGCGAGGAAGGCGAAGGGCGAGGGCGACCCCGGCGGCGGGTCAGGGAGGGAGAGGCGGTCGATGAGGAGCCGCTCGGCGGCGTCGCGCAGCGCGAGGAGCGGGCGCGACTCGGAGAGGAGCTCGGCAGCGGTGAGCTCGAGGTAGGCGATGGCGGGGCTGGGGTTGGACGGGGGCGTGAGGGCGACGAGGAGGATCTTGCGGAGGATGATGTCCTCCACCTCGTCGGGCGTGCGTTGCGGCCGCGCCGGCGACGGGGAGGCCATCGGCGGCGGCTGCTGCTTCTACTTCGACTTCGCCGACCTCGCCTTGAGGACTCGGGGAATCGCGTGTCGCGGTGGGCCGGGTCGGGGCGATGAAGGAAGGGCTTTGCTGAGGCTTCCTGTACTAGCACTAGTACTGCCGTTCGGTTTTTACCCTTTTCCTAACACAATCAACAATGTGATACGCGAAAATGAAAATTGCTGAGCCTTTTTTTTAAGAGGAAAATACATTTGAGGTCCTTAAACTATTTGAATTGTGTTATTTAGGTTCATAAATTTTTAAGTAATTATCTGAGTTTTTAAATTATTTTTGATGTATCAAGTTAGATCCAAATATTATATGAATACCAAAAAATATGACGTGGACATTCTGGTCTAAATTATCACACTTGTGTTGCATATGCGCTAAAAAATATGATCGGGATTTTTATAAACAAATTAAATCCATCAATTTTTTGCAAGGTTCAGTGAACGGTTTAGTTTGGTTATTAAAATCGAACTTATGTACTATAATAAAATTAGTTTTTTGTTTTTTTACTGATTTTAATTTTTTCGATAAAAATAAAAAGGTGAATCCTGATTTCACATTGTTGGATTTAGGTTTTCTTCGGAACTTAGGGGCAAGGGAGATTGAGTAGTAGAAGTTTTTGTAATAATCGGAATTGAGTCTCCATTACAATACCTTGGGGGGGCTATTTATAGCCCAAGGCCATTACATCTTTATTAATCCTATTACGGTAATACCTCCTTTTTCTACTTTTGCGTAGGGCATTCGGTAATTTGATTCTCTCTGGTACAGGCACAGCTGTACCTCCGTGCTTTATACGTCACGGGCCTTATTCTTCCGTCGTGGGCTTCTCCTTTGGTACGGAAGGGTGACATGACCGAAGGATCCTTCAGATCGGAAGGATCCTCCGGACATGAAGGGTCTCTTGATCATTAGCCTTCGCGAGCTTATCGCAGGCTTTCGTGGGCTTCGCGCCATCTTTCGAAAAGGGGGCCGTGGGTGGGCCTTGGCCCCCCAACAGCAGCCCCTTATGGGTGAGATCCGCCTTCGGAAGGACCGAAACTATGATCCGAAGGCCAAGCCCATCGGTCCTCCCCCCTTTTCGGTTCTTCAGAAGGCCTGCGAAAGAGATTATATGCCAATAAATAAATGTTATCGGAAGTGTCCGAATACGAAGCGGCAACCGCACGGTTGGACGAAACGGGCACGGTGTCCGATGAAACGCGTTTCGCAAGCGCGAAGCGGCAACAGCGCAGTTGAAACGGAACGGGGACGGTGTCTGATGAAACGCGTTTCGCAAGCGCGAAGCGGCAACAGCGCAGTGGAAACGGAACGAGGCACGTTTCCCGTAAAACGCGTTTTGCGAGCAAGAGGCGGCAACGGCGTAGTAGGACCGGAGCAGGGCACGTTCTTCGATGAAATGCGTTTCGCTACGCGTGACGGCGGAGTGACGACGACCGCGCCTATAAAAGCGAGGCCGGGGCGGAGGGGCACGATCCATTCGCACCCTCGCGCGCTCAGTTGAAGAAGCTCTGACGGCCTTCTCGCGACTTTGCTTTGCCGAAGCCCGAACTTTGACTCGAAACCTCCTTCCTTCTCGCGGCCGCTTCGCCAAAGCCTGAGCTGTGAGCTCGAAACCTCCTTCCGAAATCCCACAATCTAAAGCAGTGATCATGCCGAAAGCTGGAGGCGCATCGAGCTCGAAGGGTCGGTGTCGCGTCTCTGACTCCCTGCGCACCAGCCCTCTGCTGGGGCTTAGCACCGTGACCGTAAGTCAGCTGGACGAGCTGGCTGAGCATGGGTGGCTGGAGAGGCACTTGGCGTCCGTGCCTCCGAAGGGCGCAACGCAGCCAGAAGTGCGGCCTGACCGCGCCGTACTATTCCTTCGGTTCTTCGACGGGGGGCTTCGGATCTCGTGCTCGTCCTTCGTCGGTAAGGTGCTGTAACGTTACGAGCTAGAGATCCAGCAGATCACCGTCAACGCAATTGTGCGGCTAAGTATCATGGAATGGGCATTCCGCATGGAGAGGGTGATGCCGGACGCCGACGTTTTTGCCGTGATGCATCGGACGGCGTACCGGAAGCACGACAGCCCGATGGAGGAAGGATACATGATGCCGTATGCCACCATCAGCTTCATGCCCATCGACGAAAGCAAGCTTCCGACGAAGGCGTACCGCGAGCACTAGGGCCAAGGATGGACTTCGGGATGGTTTTACTACCAAGTAGGAGAAGGAAGCCCTCTTCGGTCCAGTTGCTCCGAGATCCTGCACTTTTCGTGCCCGGCCGTCGACCTGAGCGACAAGTCGAAGGAATGGATGAAGGTGCTGGAGGAGGTGTCCCGCAGATTAACCATGCGGGACCTTTGCGAAGAATTCGTGACTGCCGGGATCAGTCCTCTGCTCAAGGGCTGGTCTCGAGAGTTCCTAGTTGGGCTGCCTAGCGGCCGAAGAAGGCTGGTACTGCAGCCGGAGAAGTTTCCCGGTGAGTGTTCCGCACTAAACCATACTCCCCGGCCTTTCGGTACTTTAAGTCTTGTGTCGCGGACTCATGTGACTCATGTGCAGATCTCAGCTTGGAGGAGATCGAAGCGCAGGCCGAGCGCTTTCTCGGAAAGTTCTAGGAAATGAAGGCACGCCGCCGAGAGCGTGCTCGGTGCGGGCGGCTCAATCGGGTCCTGCTGCTAAAGGACCCGCACGCGCAGCTTCCGGAGCGGAAGGTGGCCGACAAAGAGGAGGAGAAGGGGAAGGGGAAGGGGAAGGCAGTGGTCGGTGAAGCTTCGAGTTCGAAGAAGCGGAAGGCAGGCGGCAAGGCGGCCTTGCCCCTTGAGGGCGCTCGGGCCGCGAAGAGGGCCATCACGGCGCTGCAAGGCCGAAGCTCTCCGAGTGCTTCGGGCTCGCTGCACACGGAGCCGGAGGTCGAGGAGGACTCTGTCGAAGGGGTGAGCCCGGCCTACTCGACTGCCGCGGAGGGGGCTTCGAGAGGAGGGGCCGTACCCGAAGCCCCCGGTGACTACATAGTCGGGGATGTAGATTTTTGTTTCGGAGAAGGTACGTGCTTTGGACTTGTTATGTACAGATAGTGATGCACCTAAGTTTATCATTGCGTCTTCTGCAGAGCCTGAGGCCTCCCGTGCGAAGCCAGTGGGGTCCGATGACAACGAGGGCGCCGCCGAAGGCGGTAGCTCCAAGAGCCCGCCCATCCATGGCCGCGGAAAGGGCTTTTATAGCTTCCTGCCTCCGGGGTCGACGCCCGCCGATATAGCCGCTGAGCTTCGGAAAGAAGATTTTCGGCCGCGCGAAGGTGCGCGGCACGCTCTGGGTTTGGCTGGACTGCTTGATAATGCCGCAGTTGACGAGCTGCTCGATGAGCTGAGCCCGGATGAAGCGTCGGAGTCCCTCTCCGGGATGGCTATACAGGTATCTCGTGTACATGTAAGAGCTTCGTATTGCTAACTTGTTTGGATGCTGACAATTGTCTTTGCGTATTTGCCAGAGTGCAATGCTGGCGCGGCATGTAGCGTCGCAGGCTCAAAAGAGCCGGGAAGGGCTGCAGAACCGGCTTCGGGCAGCGGAGGCCGAAGCGAAAAAGTCTTCGGAGTTGCGGCGTAACGCCGAGCTCCGCATTTTGGAATTGGAACAGGCACTTGGGGCCGTGCAAAAGGAACGAGACGACTTCCACGAAGCTCTCACAGCCGCCGAAGGTCAGCTTACGACCATGGAGCAGCTCGCCGAAGGGGTCGGGCAGCTGATGGAAGAAGTGGACGGTCTCCTCAGCACGCTCGGGGTGAACGTCGCGGCGGCGAAGCCGGACGCGTCGGAGGATCCCTTGGCAGGCATATCTCGGATCCGACGCGGGATTGAAGCTGCCCATAAGGCCCTCCGGACCTTCAGAAATCACTGCTCCCAAGTCTCCTGGACCAGCGCCTTCGCCGGCGTTCGTGCGAGCGGTATTGTGGACTTCGCCCCCATCAAGAGAGCTATCAACGGGGTGCAAGAGGCTTGTGCCGAAGGCTTTGAAGCATATGCAGATCTCCGGGAGTCTCTTCGCGACGTGTCGAAGGCCTTCGCCCAAGGGTTCTGGCTCTAAGGCGGCGCCGAGCTAAGTCGCGAATCTGCGCTCCGCTCGGTGGGAGGCGGAAGACCGGCTACTGCGACAAGACCGGGCCCCTCGACGCAGGAAGCCCGAGGAACCAGCACCACTCGGGCACGCGAAGGTGAACACGAAGGCGCGGCGGCGGAGGGCGGCGCATCGGAGGGGGCGGCCGAAGGACAGCCCTAGGTGTGAGCAGTTAGCCTTGCTGTAGATTGTACCTAGGTTTTTTGAGAGCTTCGGAACCAGTGTTCTACGAAAGCTTTGTAATATAATTTTTGGCTCGGAATGTGACTTAAGTTCCTCTTGTTCAGGATGGATTAATTCTTGACACGATGTCTGTGTCGTACGTCCCCTCGGGAAGCACCACCGTTAGCCGTATCGACTTCACGAGTAAACACCAGTGGAGCAAATGGTTCCGGAAGAACCCCTCCGGAACCCTAGAAGAGTTCCGGGAGTTCATGAGAAAACATAGCGCCGCTATAAAAGATTCGTGTAACAAAGTAAGCTCGGAAGAGAGGCTGAGGCGACGTGTGAAGCGCGACCAATGGAGGGCTCTTCGGGACCATCAGAGTCCGGCCCTCCTGCTGGGTGCGCCAAAGGTAGAGCCGGAAGTGGAGACCATTGAGATATCGAGTGGGACTTCGTCACCCGAAGAACCAGTTCCAGACTTGATGGAGTAGTTGGCCCATGCGCTTACAGCCGCGGAGGGATAGTGATCTATTTAGCGCTACTTTGACGCGAAATGGGCGAGATGGAGGAACAGCTCCCCAGCCTAAGGCGCTTCAGTCGGCGAGCACCGTGACTCGGTTGTTGTAGTGGTATGTAAATGACGAGGGAGTGCTTCTTGCGTTGCGCATACGAATAGAGTTGATGTTGTTGTAACGAAGGAATATATGCGACGTTGCACTTAACGAAGAGATGTATATGACATTAATGTGCCGAAGAGGGTTATTTTGAAGTTGTTGTAACCGAAGAAATGTGTTTAATATTTACTCTTCCCTTGTTTGTGACCCGGGATGAAAGGTGTGCTTTGGTTTGCGTAACTTTCACCTTCGGGAGTAAGGGCCAACGTGGCTGGTTAACTTACAAAAAACCGCTACATAGTTGACGAGAAGCCTTCGGATCGCTGGAAACGTTGCGTTACTTTCGGTCACGAAACGGCTTTTACGCGCACGAAGGGGTGAAGGGCCTCAAGGAGGATGGCGGCGTTTCGATGCATCAAAGGCACGAGGAATCACATGAGGCACCGAAGAATCACATGAGGCACAGGCTCACCTTCGGACATAAGCCGGCATCTCGATGCATCGAAGGCACGAGGGATCACATGAGGCACAGCCTGTCCTTCGGACATAAGCCGGCGTCTCGATGCATCAAAGGCACGAGGGATCACATGAGGCACAGCCTCTCCTTCGGACATAAGCCGGTATCTCGATGCATCGAAGGCACGAGGGATCACATGAGGCACAGCCTCTTCTTCAAACATAAGTCGGCATCTCGATGCATCGGAGGCACGAGGAATCACATAAGGCACCGAAGAATTACATGAGGCACAGCCTCTTCTTCGGACATAAGCCGGCATCTCGATGCATCGAATGCATGAGGGATCATATGAGGCACAGCCTCTTCTCCGGACATAAGCCGACATCTCGATGCATCGAAGGCACGAGGATCACATGAGGCACAGCCTCTCCTTCGGACGTAAGCCGGCATCTCGATGCATCGAAGGCACGAAGGATCACATGAGGCACAGCCTCTCCTTCGGACGTAAACCGGCATCTCGATGCATCGAAGGCACGAGGGATCACATGAGGCACAACCTTTCCTTCGGACATAAGCCGGCATCTCGATGCATCGAAGGCACGAGGGATCACATGAGGCACAACCTCTTCTTTGGACATAAGCCGGCATCTCGATGCATCGAAGGCATGAGGAATCACACGATGCGCAGGGCATGCACAGGACGTTTGCGGGGGCGCCTTTCGGATGTCATTCGGTTTACATTGTCGTGAGACGTAGCTCAGATTCGGTTTATATTGTCGTGAGACGCAGCTCAGCTTAGCAAATCAGCAACTAGAAGGTTCGAAAAACCTAGCTCGAGGCGCAGCTCGGCTCATAGGTGAAGAGGAAACAAAACGACTTGCAGGATTCGCACGAGACGCAGCTCGGCACAAAAAGAAGAAACCCACAAGGCTCCACAGAAGTTGTAGCTCGGCCAATAGAGAGAAGAAAACAAAATGATTCATGAGGCTGCGTGCGAGACATGAGTCGGCATGGTCATAGATGACATCTTAAGCATAGAAGCGCTTGAGCACATCCGCATTCCAAGTATGGGTGATAGATGATCCATCCAGCTGCAGCAGGTGATAAGCTCCAGGTCTGACCGAACGGTGGACGATGAATGGACCAGTCCATTTGCTTTGAAGCTTCCCTACGGAGGTAGGATTGGGGTTGAGCTTGAGAACGAGATCACCCGGCTCGAAGGACCGAGGATGGACCTTCTTGTTATAGGTGCTCTCCATTGACTTAATGTAGCGACTGAGGTTTGAAACAGCCTTCAAACGCACCTCTTCGATGGTGTCTTTGGTAAGGTCTTCGGCATTGAGGGGTGGAAGATTGGTTCGAAGGGAACCATGTTTGATCTCTTCAGGAGTCATAGCTTCACTACCATACATAAGCTTGAATGGGGTGAACCCTGTTGCTCTTGTCTTCGTGGTACGTAGAGACCATAGAACATGAGGTAAGACTCCACCCACTTTCCTTTCGGCAAACCCACTAGTGCTCGGGAGACAGCATGGAAAATATTGCCATTTACGCGTTCACAAGCCCCATTGGCTCTGAGATTGTCTACGGAGATGTTACACTTCTTAACACCAATGCTAGTGCAGTACTCTCGAAATAGCTCAGCTTCGAATTGTTTGCCATTGTCCACCGTGAGTTCGAAGGGTACGCCAAACCGGCATATGACATTCTTCCAGAAGAATTTTCTTATGGCGAGCGCTGTGATTTTGACCAGTGGTTCGGCCTCGACCCATTTTGTGAAGTAATCAACGGCAACGACCATGAAGTGAAAGCCACCAGGAGCGGTTGGAAGTGGCCAAACGATGTCGATGCCCCACCTAGCCAATGGCCAGACTGGAGGAATTGGTTGTAAGAGGGTGGCTGGTCGATGCGACTGCCGACCCATCCACTGGCACCCGGAACATGTGCGGACCAGAGACTCCGCGTCAGCGAGAGCTGTAGGCCAGTAGAAGCCTTCGCGGAAAGCCTTAGAAACCAGAGCACGAGGGGCGAGATGTGACAAGCATAGCCCCTGGTGTATGTCTGAGAGAAGGCTACGGCCCTCGTTACGAGACAGGCACCGAAGCAATGGCGCAGACACCAGCTTTGTACAGGATCTGTTCAACTAAGACGTAGCCCCTTGCACGGTGACGGAGACGTTGCTCCTCTATATGATCATCAGGAGAAAGGCGCCCTTCAATATAAGCTCTAATAGGGGGCCAATCTTCTGCCATAGAGGGGCTCACAGCAACTACAAGCTTGATGTGTGCGGAAGATGGGGATTTGATGACTTCGTGAAAGACGTCAGCTGGTTTGTCTTTCTGGTAAGCTGCGGCCTTAGCCAACATGTCCGCTTCTTCATTCTCATTGCGCCAAATGACCCGAACCTCAAACCCAAGAAATTGTTTCTCCATGTCCCGAATGAGCTGGATGTAACGGGCAAGCTCCGGCTCTTTAGTTTGGAAATCTTTGGTGATCTGCCCAGAAGCCAGTTGAGACTCACTCAGTACAACTAGCCGCTTCGCACCCAGATCAGGGCCTTTCGAAGGCCTAGCAGGATGCCTTCGTACTCAGCCCCATTGTTGGTTGTTTGAAACTGAAGAGACGCTGAGTACTGAAGCTTCTGCCCACTAGGCGACGTGATAACCGCATCGCAACCAGCACCAGAAGCTACACAAGCCCCATCGGTGAAGACAAGCCAGGAGGGGTCTGCCGGAGGGATATCAGAATGCTCAGAAGTAGCCCATTCTGCCAGAAACTCTGCTATGACCCCAGACTTGATGCTTTCCGAGCGACGAAAGATATGTTGTATTATACTAGCTCTGCTGCCCATTTGATGACTCGACTTGGAGCGTTCTTGTTTTCGAGAATGTCACGAATGGGGTACGCTGAAGGGACTTAGTATTGGGTGCTCATCGAAATAGCGCCGGAGCTTTCTGGCCGTCATTAGAACTGCAAATGCCAGTTTCTCTCCCAGAAGGTAGTTGCACTTAGCTCTAGATAGCACCTCCGAGACGTAGTAGATTGGCTGTTGCACGAGTTTTTCATCCAGCTTGAGCTCATGCACCAGAACGGCGCTAACTGCGCATTGAGCAACGGCAATGTAAAGTAGCAGAGGGACCTTCGGAGGTAGGGGATGCAGAGTGGTTATCTGGATGAGGTAGGCCTTGAGCTCCTCAAATGCTTCCTGATGTTGAGGAGTCCACATGAAGGGCCGGGACCCTCTGAGGATCTCGTAGAAGGGCAGGCTCCTTTCAGCTGACTTGGCGATGAATCGATTTAGAGCTGCAAGCCGCCCGGTGAACTTCTGCAAGTCTCTTATGGTCTTAGGAGGCTTCATATCAAGTATTGCCTGTACCTTGGTGGGATTCGGGTCGATGCCATTTTTCGAGATCATGTAGTCCAGAAGCTTACCGGAGCGTACTCCAAAGACACACTTAGAAGGATTCAACTTCATTCCGACCCTTCGGAGGCTCCCAAATGTCTCAGTGAGATCCGAGATGTGAGTAGCTTGCATTGTGCTCTTGACCATGATGTCATCGATGTAAGCAGCTACATTGCACCCGAGCTGTTGCTTCAGCATCTCTCTGACCACCCAAGAGAAAGTAGCCCCGGCGTTCTTGAGGCCGAAAGGCATTCTATTGTAGCAGAAGGTTCCTTCTGGAGTTTGGAATGCTGTGAATGATTGGTCTGATGGAGCCAGCCACACTTGGTGAAAACCGGAATAGCCATCCAGAAAGCTCAGTAGCTCGCAGCCCGCTGTGTCGTCCACCAACTGGTCTATGCGAGCTAGTGGGAAATCATCCTTCAGACAAGCCTTGTTGGGGGAAGTGAAGTCAATGCACATTCTCCATTGGCCATTCTTCTTCTTGACGAGAACAGGGTTGGCAAGACAAGTTGTACGGTCTATGGGTCGAATGACTCCAGTGTCAAGTAGCTTCTGCACTTCCTGCTTGAGTGAGGCAGCTTTCTCGGCTATCCATTGTCTTATCTTTTGCTTCACTGGAGGGTAGTGCGGACTGATGTCTAGCCGATGCTCCATTATGTCCCGACGAATGCCCGGAAGATCTTTAGGTGACCAAGCAAAGATGTCAGCATTGGATCGCAAGAAGGTCAAGAGCTCCTCTTCTTGCTCTGGGGACAGCTCCGTGCCTATGCGGACGAGCTGATCTGGAGCAGTCTGCTTGCGGTGAACTTCCTTGAAAGCAACTTCAGCTTTTGCCTGAACTGGAGGCTTGGACAGTGCTGTGACATAAGTCTCGTTAAGTGTCAGACTCTTCGGCCCCGAGGCGAGCGCATGAACCTGCTTCTGACCCGGAGCAATACCCAATTCAAGACGAAGTGCTTCTGCCTGATCACTGTACACCGCGATAACTCCGTTCGGTGCTGGCATCTTCATGCATAAATAGCCGTGGTGTACTGCGGCACTGAACGCATTGATTGCCCCCCTGCCGAAGATGGCATTGTAAGGGTACGGGAAGTCCATGACATCAAAGACTACCTCTTCAGTACAATGGCCTCCTGTGCCAGAGAATGACACTTTGAGCTTGATGCTACAGATTGCATACACCGGCTGCCCCCCCCCCCCCCCGAACCCTTGCAAAGGTACTGGGGAGGCTCTAAGGTCTTTCCGGGAAATACCCATCTGCAGGAGAGCGCTAAGGAAGATGACGTCAGCAGCACTGCCTCCATCAATAAGGACCCTACGAACCTCATCCCCGTTGATGTCCACAGCTGCAACGAAGGCATCTTTGTGTGGATAGTCCATCGGCTTGAGGTCTTCCTGAGTGAAGCTTATGGGCACATGAGACCAGCGGCATTGAACGAGAGGTGGGTGAGCTGCGACATGATTGACTCGCCTGATATACTCTCGGTATTGACGTTTTGAAGGAAAATCCTGACCGGAGCCTCCAGTAATAGCAAAGATGACCTTGCGCGCTTGGGTTTGCTGGGCGGAAGGAGGGGCCTGCTCAAACTTCTGCTGCGGTAGAGGAGGCGGCGGTGGCAAGTATTCTTGATGCGTGTTATGCGCAGGAGGAGCCCAAGCAAGAGCAGGACATGGTGGTGGTGAAGGCAACGTAAGCTGCTGAGTTGGTTGATATGACGACGAAGCCCCTTCGTGTTGCCTGAAAGTGTGCAAAACTTGCTTGGCCGCTTTCAGTGCTTCCGCACGAAGCTTGGCTTCTCGAAGGGCTAGGAGGTCAGGACAGTAGTTTGAGGTACCCCTGTCCAACCCCATGGTAGAGACAATAGAGTTTACTGGGGTCTCTTGGTGAGCGATGCTGAGGGCCAGAGAAGCGCCCCCCCCCTAGTCTTTACTTGTCCGATGCCTGTCCTGCCGCCGCGACTCCGGTTGATGATTGCGCGGCGGGGATCGGGCTCGGGATGGTTCAGGATCTTTCTGAATAGGCAGCACTTTGCGGCAAGGTGGCTCATATGGCTTGCTGTAGTGGCGATGTAGGGAAGATCGGCGCCTTTCGGGGTGAGCCCCCCTTTGTGACACATGGTGCTCTTTCTCCTGCCTGATGTCATCCTTGACTCGGACCTGAGCTTCCAGGATGCTCAGCATATGATCCAGAGTCTTTGGTTGTACCTTGCGCAGTTCGGACCTGGCTTGCCCAAGCCGAAGCCCCTTCGTGACGGAGTCAATAATGGTTGCATCATTGATATCTTCGGCCTGGCACTTGAGGTGGATGAACCGCCGAACAATATGCAGCTAGGCTTTCGCCGTCGCGCTGAATGCAGGCGTGAAGATCTCCTGAGCTGACAGGACGTGCGTGATTTCCCTGGAAGTGCACAGATACCTCATGCCTCGGCTGCCCCCAAGTGAAGATACTCAGCGGGTGCAATCTGGTGTACCACGTTCGGGCAATTCCCTCGACCGCCAGCACAAAGGCCTTTGCTTTGACGGCTTCTCCTCCGCCAATAGACTCGATAGCTGCTTCGTAGCTCATGAAGAGTTCCCTGGGATCAGAGACGCCTGCATACGTTGGAAGCTTGACCGCGGCAAAGCGCGACGGCCAGGGTGCCTGTTGAAGCTCTGGAGCCAACGGCGAGGTCTTGTCATAAGGTGCTGCTGGCGACAAGGATGACGGGGAGGCTTCGTCGAAGGAGGCATAGCCTGGGGCTTCGGCTTCCGGAATGCCCACCCTCTTCACAGCCTCTATTTGCTTCTGAAGTAGCTCCTGCTGTCGGCGAGTGGCTTCGGCCCGGAGCTTGTACCCTGACTCTTCCTTGGACATGCTCTCCAGAGCCCGCCTCCGAAGCTGCTCCTCCTCTGCCGCTGCCTTAGCTCTTTCAAACTCCACCATGAGCTCCGCAGCTCTTCGCTCTTCCACCGCGGCTGCATTTCTTTCCTGCTGAAGGCGCACCATGGTCTTGACTTGTGAAGGTGGAAGCTCTTGGCCGTCGGCTTCGGTAGGGCCTTCGGCGATTAACCTTTCTGCTGAGAGCGCCGGAGCTGAGGTCCTCGTTGTTGCCTCTGCAACCACAGTGACCGCCGGTGCTTGAATGGAAGCTTCGGTTTCGTCCTCCAGGTGAGAACTTTCGCCATCGCGAGATGGTTTCTTCGCCTTCCCTTTAGCTCCGGCCATCCTAACAGACTTTTTGTCCGAACAACACGGACGGCACCAGCTGTTGGATTTAGGTTTTCTTCGGAGCTTAGGGGCAAGGGAGATTGAGTAGTAGAAGTTTTTGTAATAATCGGAATTGAGTCCCCATTATAATACCCTAGGGGGGCTATTTATAGCCCAAGGCCATTACACCTTTATTAATCCTATTACAGTAATACCCTCCTCTTTCTACTTTTGCGTAGGGCATTCGGTAATTTGATTCTCTCCGGTACAGGCACAGCTATACCTCCGTGCTTTATACGTCACGGGCCTTATCCTTCCGTCGTGGGCTTCTCCTTTGGTACGGAAGGGTGATATGACAAAGGATGCTTCGGACCGGAAGGATCCTCCGAACATGAAGGGTCTCTTGATCATTAGCCTTCGCGGGCTTATCGCAGGCCTTCGTGGGCTTCGCGCCATCTTTCGAAAAGGAGGCCGTGAGTGGGCCTTGGCCCCCCAACGCACATGTAAGATATATAAGTAATAATTCACGTTGGAACGCTTCGTTATAATTTTTAGCCTTCAAATAAGCATTTGGACCTAGCTTGACAAAGAAAAAATAGACTAGAGACCTAAATGGTCATTTCTGAAAGTTTATGGACGGAAGTGACATAATGCAAATAGTTTAGCGACAGAGAAGTTCATTTTAAGAGTTTATAGACCTATATGA
The DNA here is from genome assembly GCA_001182835.1 of Oropetium thomaeum. Taxonomy (NCBI): domain Eukaryota; kingdom Viridiplantae; phylum Streptophyta; class Magnoliopsida; order Poales; family Poaceae; genus Oropetium; species Oropetium thomaeum. Next base: position 804,156 of record LFJQ01000020.1, on the reverse strand, counting down.
CACAACGCAAATAGTTTAGTAACCTCTAATGCGCTGTGACACCCAGGTGTCACCAGGGCAAAGTCGACAACTGTAAACCCTAATCCATAATTTCACTCATTTTAAAGCAGATTCAGTCTTAGAAATAAAAAGGAACATTGTTTAAAATGCTTTAAAGAGACACTATGAAAAGTTTGACAAACAACAGAACACTATAGCAGAGTCCGGGGAAAATCTCAATCAACAGTGTCGAAATCTCGTTAACAGGGAGAAACTCAAACCCTAACTCTTGACCATCAAAATTTCCACAGAACCCTAGCCATATTTTTACATAACAATTAAGTACACTTCAAGATAGAATTTTGGAAAATTATTCAAGATTTTTGGAAAGACTTTAACCTTCTTAAAAATTCACACAAGCTATAATCAACCTAGAAATTCAAGAATTTTTAGAGGCCAAATCATGACTTGAACCTTAAATGAAAAGTGTTCCAAATAAATTCCTGAGCTTGTACAGAAATTCTCAAAAAGTTTTGAGCTCGGGAAGTGTGCTTTTTAATTGAATTGCGGCCAGGCTTTAAAAAAAAATTACTGTGCCGGGCGGGCTACAGTCCCCGCCCGCCCGACAACGCGGCAAGCAGGGAGCAGCCGCGCCGCCCGACATCAGCATCCACCCCACGTCGCTTTTACTCGGCGGCATTCTCACCCCCGCTCTCTTCCTCTCTCTAGCTCGCGCTCGCTCTCTCTCCCTCCCTCTCTCTCTTCACTTGCGCCGCCCGCTGCGCCACCCATGCCGCCGTGCTCCTCCCCTTTCTCCCCCCCAAACCAGGCTATAAGTGGCGCATTTTCCTCCCCAACTCTCCCCCTCCTCCATTCTTCTTCCTCCCCCGCGCAAGCCCCCGTCCCCTGCCCCGGCCGCCGCCCACCGACGCCATTGCCGCCGCTCCACGGTGAAATCCACCCCCGGCCAAGTCCCCAATCCAATTTTCTCACCAAATCACTTCCTCTCCACCCCGTGAAGCTCACAGAACCCCCCAATCCTCCAATTTCGAGCTCGGCTGTCGGAATTTTTGACTTCGCCGCCGCCACCGCCGCCCCCCACGGTGAGACCCCCTCTACCGTGCCAAAGCTTGATAACTACCATGTTGCCGAGCTTCATCGTGTCTAGTAGATTGTAGAAAGCCAAGGTTCGACGGCCGGCGACCACCCCATCATCGGGAATTGGTCGCCAGAGCTCGCCGGAGACAGTCCCCTGTTTTTCTTTTTCTTTATATTTTCTAGATTATTTCTTTGTTTTTGTAAAATGTGTAGAAATTCACAGAAAAATCCAAAAATTTCAAACCCAAATTTTTTAGAACCCTCGTGAAAAGTACTAATTTTCTGTTAAAGCACTTTTTAGCAAATGACCAAAAGTTTGCAGAATTAATTAGAAACACTCCTTTCTATTTTTGAATTTTAAATTGCATCATAGAGCAATTCTAGGGCTAACCTTTGATCCACAAGTATACCATGGTACTACACACCCTCTGGAAGTTTATGAAGATTTTAGGAACACATAATGGCATCTAACCCTATTAAATCACTTCAATCTACCTAGTTTAAATACCATTTTCTAAAGTGCATTGTAAGAGTCATTTACAAGGTTAGACCCAAAAGCAAAGTTTTAGATCTGGTGCTCAGGAATGCCCACATAAAATTTCATAATTTTATTCTGAGGTTTACTAGTGCTTTCTGATTTTATAAGATTGAAAAACAAGAACTTTGATGAATTTTTATAAAATATAAAAAATTCATCTAGGCCCCACCCAAAGCCCAAAATGCTTATTCCAGGGATTACTACCAACTAAAAATGATCTTAAGAAAGAATTAAAATCTTCATTTTGACCCTAGTTTAATAGCCGACGAAATTAACCAATGTTTAACCGATGAAAAGTGTCGAATTAACTTAACTAGAGTTGAAGTTGTTGAACATGCTAACTAAAAGTCACCTCATGAGAGTTGAATAGATTTATTTAAACATCATGCACAGATTAAGAATTGAATTTAATCGACGGCGTCGAGTAATTAGGGTTAACCCTAATTCGAGGCGTCGCCAATCTAAACCCTAGACTTACTATTGATAATAATAATAAGTTTCTTTTCATTGAACTTATCATAATCCTACTGCATCATGTAGATTCTGACGCTCACGAGGTAGCTGCCGATCCGAGTTCCTCGACCCCCGCCGAAGAAGTCAACGTCAACTCAGAGGAACCAGGCAAGCCCCGGTGCACAACCATTGTCTAAAGTTTTCCTTTTATAACTAAGTGTGTCTTGTTTGTGCATTAAGTGCTAGGAGTTGGTTGAAACCATAGGTGCATTTGTTTCCCATAGGAAACCCTATCGGTAGCTGGTATAGATACTCCCTTAGTCTGCTATGCTTAGTAGGTATTGCCGGTAGAAGTCGAGCAGAATGGACGTTGCTCACGAAAGGATAGGTTGTTGAATGAAACTATTCCATGAGATGGGCCACACGAATGTGAATAAGTAAGAAAGATAAAAGTTTGAGGGTCAGACAGGATACAAAGTAGGTCGGCAACTGGACCGGGTCTAGGGTGACCATAGATTTGTCTGATCCGTGTGGTTCGAGACTGATCGAGTGTTGAATGTACTGGTCGTATGCTGGGTGTTATGGGCCCCAGTAAACCTACGTAGCCTAGTGATTGCAACGTCGAACCTGCACTACGGTGTCTGACTAGGAGGAGATCTGGGGTGGGCAGCGTGGGAACTCCACAGAAACCGTCTGGGACGTGTTGTCTGGTGGGATGCGGCGCTGCTAAGGCAGGCGTAGGAGGAAATTGACGTTGCAGGAGCTGGTGTGAACGGTTGCCACGTGCGAGTCTGGGACACGCACGTGTCGTACGGTCAAGTTTCCCCCTGCAGGGTATAAAATCGTTTCGAACCGCTGTCGCTCCCAGTTAGTGAGCATGCTCGTGAAACGCACCACATTTTAGTAAATAGATTGAGACACAATGAGAATGAATTATGATTATTGCTAATGCTATTGATTAATTCTGTTATGTTTGCTTAGCTCAGTGCTAATTAAATTTATTTTTCTAAGCACTTAATCTGATGCTAAAATTTGATCAAGAGTAGTATAGGCTTGCGAGTCCTTTTGCAAGTAAACCTACCCGCATCAGCCTTCATGTCTAGGAGTCGGCTGTAGCCAGCCACTTTTATCGGGTAAGTCTTGCTGAGCTTCTTAGAAGCTCACGCGTTAGCGTTTTGTGGTTTTTCAGGCGCCGTCATGCAGGAACCAGCAGGTAGCTTCCATTGGGAGGAACCGCTCCCCGAGTTCGGGAACCTCCAGTGGGAGTTATGCGAGTCGCCGCAGTGAAATGTTGAAGTGGCTAGTAGCATGACGCCCGTGGGCACGGCGCGTGCTTTTGCTTAAGTCCGAGTGTCGGAGTTGTAATCGTTCAAGTCTTCTGCTGTTATCGTTTTCAAATCTTTTGCGTACTCCGAAACAATGTAATATTCAACTTCAAATTTATGAACCAGTGATGTATTAAGTTCTCTCTTCTTGTAAATTATTGCTGTTTATCCCTGCCTATGTTGTATCGTGTGTACGCTCGCTTCGCCGAGCGTTGCCCAACAGGATCTTGGCTCAACGACTGTACGGATCCGTCCCGAGACGAGGTTTTCTAGGTGGGTCGTGTCATGCACTTTTTACTCTTTCTTTAAACTAATAGTCTTGTTCGTGCTAACATCACGGATGGAAACAAAAATAATATAATAATCTAACATTTAGTTATACGGATATAATGTCCATACTAATGTAATAATATGAAAAATAAATAATATAATAACTTAATATTATAAAATTCTATGTAAAACGGGATAATAATTGTCAAGGCTCCAAAGACTGGAATAGATTGTACACTAAGCATTAACAGAATGGATTAGCAGCAAGTGAAATCACATCTAGCCTATTACTATATATAAAAAACTTTATGGCTTATCACATAAAATTGAGTAACAAAGGTTTTGATGCCTTATGGCCCAAAGACATTACAGTTTTTTTATATGTAGTAATAGTCCATCTTTATTAAAAATGAGATCAACCATTAAGTCTTTTTAATTAGTTTTGAAACACACACACAAAAAAAGCTATGGTCAGCAACAACTATGCAACAATAACCAAATCAAACCTATCTTGACTCAAAGAGCCCACTCAGCAGACAATTCGACTCAATATAGTATTTAGTACCTGACAATTGAAATGAAGTCACGATTCTTCTTAGTACTCCAGAGCTTTTTGTAACATTTAGATTGAGTCAGAAAATTATTTTTTAAATGTAAGAGGACATGCTTATTAAACTTTCCTGTATGTAAGAACAGTTCACATGTGTGACACCCCAGGTGTCACCAGGGCCTAAATCGACAACTTTAAACCCTAATCGGCAAATTACACACTTAAAAGCAAATCGACACTGGAAGTAAAAGAAATGTTGTTTGAAATACCCCAAAAGAACACTACGCAAACTTTGACAAAACAACAGAACATGACTAGTAGGTTCGGAAAATTTTCCTTAAAACCCTAGCCATATTTTTACATAAAAATTAAGTTCACTTCAAAATAGGATTTTGGGAATTTATTCAAAATTTTTGGATAAGATTTAAACCTCTTTAAAATTCACATAAAACTAGAATAAAAATGGAAATTCAAGAATTTTTAGAGGCTGAATCAGGACTTGAACCCTAAATGAAAAATGTTCCAAATAAATCACTTAGCACACACAAAAATGTTCAAAATTTTTCAAGCTCGGGAAGTAGGGTTTTCACTTACATGCAGATTGGGCTTTTAAATAAAATCAAAAGAATATGGAAAGGAACGGTGCCAGTTGATTTGAAGCCCGCCGCGCCGCCCGACCAATGGCAGCATGTGACACCTCAAAATTTAAACTTGATCAATCCGATAAATAAGCAAGTCTATGGTGTTAAAATAAAGAATTAAACCGTTCCGTGTCAATTAAGAAGGTAGAGGGAAATTAAATAAAAGGGATTACTAATTCGTAACAAAAATAAGTTATAATCATTTTTGCCATTTTTTACTCTTGCTAATTTGTTAAATTGAGTTGAAGTGAGAAAAGAGCACGGCAACATTCATGCAAAACGGGTGGAAAGTGATTAAGGCGCAAATAGGGTCGAGCTCCCGTGACTACTCTTATCAAAACCCTAACGCATGGTGATCCCAATTTCCCACAAAACCCTATCCACATTTATACATAACAATTAACTACACATTAAAATAGAATTTTGAAAATTTTATCAGTATTTTTGGAAGGAGTTTAAACCCTTTTAAAATTCCGACAAGTTTGAACCAAGTTGAAAATTCACAGGTCATTAGGGACTGAATCAGGGAAAGTTCTTATAAGAAACGTTGTTCCAAATAATTCACTCATCCTACACAAAAAGTTTCAAAAATTTTTGAACTCGGGAGCCAGATCTTTCATTTTGTCAAACGCAAGTGACAACTGCTGTACGGTGAACAGTGACGCGACGCCACTGTTCACCGCCAGAAACGGCGCTGTCGGGCAGCGCTGCACGCGCCGCCCGCCCGCCCTCGCCGCCGTACTCCTTCCCTCCCTTTTCTATGCTCGCTTTCCTTCCTCCGTACCTCCTCGGCGTGCCCTAGCGGCGAGCGTCTTCAATTCTCCCCGCGCGCGCCGCTGCCCCGCCGTCCGGCTGCCTACCGCAGTACGGGAGTCCGCCGGCCATTACCGTCTTCACCGCGCCCGCATGCCAACTCCTTCCTCGCTCTCTTCTTTACCTCGCCTTCAAGCGTAAAGCCGAGCACCGACGCCCCTCTTCCTTCTCTCCCTGCCCTCCTCCGCGCGCAAGCTCGATTCCTCTGTTCTGCCGCCGCCATAGCCGCCGCCCACCACCTCCACGACGCCGGCGAGTTCCAGCCATTCCCCAGCTCCACCACCTTGCCGGCTAGGCTCCACTCCTCCTACTATTGCTCTCCGAACACCAAGAGCCTCGACCACGCCGCCGTTTGCCCGGAACGCCGCCGCCCTGCTTTTCGGCCGAGGACCCCACCGGCGGCCACCATTCTCCAAAATTCATCGTCGTGGTACGCTGTTTTTTCAATTCTTCTACCGGCTGCTTCCTCTAGCCCTAGTGCCTCCATTTGACACGGTTGTGGCTGCAGTTCATCGCCATTGACGAAGAACACCTCACGCCACTACCCCGGCCACCATTGACAGCCGCCCGAGCTCACCGTCGTCGACCCTGCTCCCTTCTTCCCCGTGGACATAATCCTCGTCAAATCAGCGTGCTAGCTCACGGTGATGCTCCACGACACTCTCATTTCCCCTCTAACCCCCTTCTCCGGCGAGAATCCCACCGGAGCGCCGCCCTGCCCTGGTTTCTGCCGCTCTGCCACTGTTCCATTGGTTTATTCATTTTCCAGTAATTAGCCAGGAGTTGTCAAGTGTGTAGAAAATCATGGAAAAATCTAAAAATGCCAAACTAATTTTATTTGAATCCTTGAACCATAAACTAAATTTCTGTTAAATCACTTTTTATAAAATGACCAAAAATTTTCAGGAATAATTAAAATACTCTTTTCTGTTTTTGAATTTTAATTCAAATTTTAGAGCAGTGCTAAGGCTAAAATTTGAGCTACAAGCTCCACATGGCAGAACCCACCTACTGAAATTTTATGAGGATTTTACGACCACCAAATTGTATACAATACTTTCACAATACCCCAATCTGCCTATTAAAATGCCATTTTCTAGAATACATTGGGGAAGTCAGTAAAAAGATTAGACCCCAAAAACAAAGTTGTAGATTTGGTTCTCCTGAGTAACACCATAAAATATCATAATTTTATTCCAAGGTTTACATATGGTTTCTGATTTTATAAAGTCCAATAACAGGAACTTTGATGAATTATTGTAAAATTTAGAAAATTCACCTAGGCCTCAACCAAAGCTTAAAATTCATATTTCAGAGGGTATCATCAATTAAAAATAATCTTGAGATATGATTAAAAGTTTCATTTTTAACCCTAGGTTAATGGTCGCAAGTGTGAAATAGTTAATACTCGAAGAAAAGTGTCGACCTAACCCTAATTTCTAACAATGGAACCCTAGCTAATCTTTAATAAAAGCATTGTGACCCCTTTCATTAAACAATTCATTGCATTTCATCATATAGGGACCGACCAGGAACTTCCGCCGGTGAACGAGAATCCAGAAGAGGCACCCGCAGGAACTAACTCCTTGTTTGAGTACCCTGACTATTCTGCAAACCAAGGCAAGCCCCGGTGCACACCTATGTTTTACAAATTTTCTGTTTACCACTATGTGTGTAGGAATTGTTTGTGCATTAAGTTTCGAGGAAATTGCCGTGAAAACCTAGATGCATGACTTGATAGGTTTCCTGTGGATTATTTTGGTAGAGCCCTCGATAGTATGCAATGCTTAAAAGATAGGGATCCGGTAGCATCCGAGTAGTATGGAGACTACTCGTGTTTATTCAAAAGAGGAAAAGTCGACAATATGTTGATCTTAACTGTTATTAAAATTTGGGAACCCTATCAGGTGCGGTTGCATTGGTCAAATTTGAGGTGTGTACCGAGTGCATACTGGTATATGGGACCAGAAAACCGATGTAGCTCACCGTGCTTTGTTGGACAATTGGCCATCCCTTTTTCTGGGTGAACGGACCAGCAAGGTGGATGAATTTGCTTTCGTTTTCTTGGGCTTGTGCTAGTGGGAAAGGCTTGGGGCCGTACAGGGATGCAGGACATCGTCTGGAGGACCATGTCCTTGGAGGGATGGATGTTGAGCCAACACTGTTACGATGTTGCAAAAGGTAGCCACGTGTGACTCAAGTTGAGTGTGCACGTGTCGTGTCATTCGGGTTTCTCCTGCAGGATGTAAATCAATTATAATTGCCACTCCTCGTGGTTAAGAGTAGCACTTGCTCCTTTCCACCGCAACGATGTGAAAATAGAGGATCATGTTGAAAGTGGCTAATTTCACTCTGCTTGTTGTAATGAATTCATGATTGTTTAGAATAGCGGCACATTTAGTAACGTCACAGTGACTACTGTTAAATTGGCTAAAATTGGAATAGAATATTAGCGCCGTTTCCGCAATACCCGATCAACCTCCACCAATACCCTTGCATTCTAGGAGTCGGTCATTAGATGGCCACGTTGACGGGTAAGTCTTGCTGAGTATTAGTTGCTCAGGCTTTGTGGATTAATATTTTTGCAGGTGATTCTTCTAACCTTGCTTCGTGTGGTGATGGTGGTTGGGGAGGGGAGGCACCCTCGGAGTGGACCTTCGAGTGGGTTCCCGCTTCTCCGACCTATGAAGATTAAGCACCCGTGGGCTGGCGTGCTTAATTGTATCGTCGAGTTGTAATTAGTAGCTTCCGCTGATTTTTGCTTGTTTTCGAACTACGTTTCCGCACTTAAACTATCTGAACCAATGTTGTAATATTAAGAATTCATGTACCCTTTAAATCATGTTTTGCGTGTCCTTGTTAATTATTGTACTGTATGGTCGCTTTCTTCGCCAAGTGGCACCCCGAATGATCCTGGATGAGCAACCGTACGATTTTATCGGACGGGGTTGCGACACAGCACGGCAGGGACGTTGTCTCCGCTGGACGGCATGGCTTTTGGTGCCGCGCCTTCAAGTCGAAGATCGGCAAAATCTTCCCTCGGCATCCTCTCGCTCTCCCTCCTCCTCTCTCCCTCTCTCTGACCTTCTCCCCACGACAAGCCACCGCCCGCGCCACCCAATGCCGTGCTCTGCCATTGCCGCCTCGAGTGCGATGGCGTGGGCGACACCCCACCGGCAGGGCCGAGGCGCAAAGGGTTGCCATTTAAACTTCTTCTCATCCCCTCAACCTCCACCACGACCTCTCTCTCTCCCATTCACCCCTTCACAGAGAACACGCTATTCTCCTTCCCCCGGCCGAGTGCCCCTCCGCCGCGTTCCACCGTCAAATTCACGTCGGTATGGTTATTCTTCGATTCCTCTCGCCGGTCGCATTCCTTCGGTCTTCCACACCGTTTTGACAAAAATTCTTCCCCAGCAACGCACCGGTGACGACGAACTCGTCGTGCCACCGGCAGACCACCGTGCGCGACCACACAACTCGCCGTCGACGACCCCTGCCCAGCCATCCCCGCAACCTTCATCCCCGACAGATCAATTCCCCACGCCACGGTGAGCCTTCTAGACCGACTAACCTCCACCCTCCGACGCTCCTCCGGTGAATCCTCGTCGGACTTTGGGCGCCGCCGCCGCTCCTCGCCGCCGGCCATGCTCCGGTCGTCCCCAGAGAGCAAGCTCAGCACCGTTGGATAGAGGATGACGAGTTAACCGTGAAATTGTTGCCTCCTGGCCGAGCCACCCTGCCGCCGGCTCGCCGGAGGCCGCCGGAGCACCTCCCCTGTTTCGGCCGCCCTGTAGCTTTTAAATTTCAATTTACCTATTAATTGGTCAAACTTGCAAAGCGTCTAACAAATCACATAAAATCCAAAAATTCCAAACTAAAATTTGTTAGAATCCTCGTGAAAATGAATAATTTTCTGTTAAAACACTTTTTCAAAAACAACCAGGGATTTTCAGAAATAATTAGAACACTCTTTTCTTTTTTTGAATTTTAATTTAAATTCTAGAGCAGTGCTAGGGCTAAACTTTTATATATAAGTACAGCATGACAGTAGACATATGCAGGAATTTTATTGGGATTTTACAACCACAAAGTAGCATACAACCCTTTAAAAACACTCCAATCTGCCTAGCTAATTTACATTTTCTAAAATACATTATAAAGTCCTCCAAAAAGTTGAACCCAGAAACAGAACTTTAGCTTTGATGCTCATGAGTGACTACATAAAATTTCATAATTTTATTCTAGGGTTTGGTAATTATTTCTGATTTTACAAATTTAAATAACAGAAAATTTGTTGAATTTTTATACACTCTAGAAAATTCTTCTAGACCTCAACCAAATTTCAAAATTCATATTTCAGAGAGTGCTATCCATTAAAAATAAACATGTGGTATAATTTCAAAGTTTTATTTTAACCATAGTTTGAAGAACGGCAAATTTAAAAAAATTTTATGAAATTCAGGAAAGTCTGTATGACCTCAATTAAATTTTAGAACTCTCACTTCAGAAAAGGCTCAGTTGACAAGCATGGTTCTTGGTGGGAAGAAAAGTTCACTTAAACCCCCAATCGTTAAGGATGAAGCCTCTTAATAAAAACGACGAAGTCGAAGAATTAGGGTTAACCCTAATTCCTAAACATCGTCGATTGAAACCCTAGAATAATCTTTAATAAAAGCACTATGTTATCTTTTCATTGAACTCCTCATAATCATATTGCACCATGTAGATTCTAAAGCGCACGGAGTAGCTGCAGACCCCGGTTCCTCGATCTCCGCCGGAGAAGTCAACAATAGCTCCGAAGAACCAGGCAAGCCTCGGTGCACCATCGAGTTTTAAATTTTCATTTCTTTATCTAAGTGTTTCTTGTTTGTGCATTAAGTGCTAGGAGTTGATCGAAACCGTAGTTGCATTTGTTTCCATAGGAACCCTAACGGTAGTTGGTATAGATACCCCCTAGTATGCTATGCTTAGCAGATATTTGTCGGTAGAGGTCGAGCAGAGTGGACGCTGCTCGCGATTGGTAGGTTATTGGTTGAAACAATCCCTTGAGACCTACAACACATGCTTATGGGTTGAGTAAGGAAAAGATAAAAGTTTGAGGGTCAGACAGGGTACCAAGTAGGTCGGCAACTGGACTGGGTCCAGGGTGACCATAGTCCTGTCTGATCCGTGTGGTCAGAGTCTGATCGAACCTTGAATGTACTAGTCGTATGCTGGGTATAATGGGGCCCAGTAAACCTACGTAGCCTAGTAAATGCAACGTCGAACCTACCCTATGGTGTCTGAATCGGAGGCGATCTGGGGCGGGCAGCGTGGGAACTCCACAGAAACCGTCTGGGACGTGTTGTCTGGTGGGATGCGGCGCTGCTAAGGCAGGCGTAGGACGGAATTGACGTTGCAGGAGCTGGTGCGAACGGTTGCCACGTGCGAGTCTGGGACACGCACGTGTCGTACGATTTGTTTTCCCCCTGTAGGGTATAAAAATTGTTTCGAACCGCTGTCGCTCCCAGTTTGTGAGTATGCTCGTGAAACACACCACATTTTAGTAAATAAGTTGAGATACAATGAGGATGATTCTATGATGATTACTATTATTTTCGTTACTCTTATTATACTTGATTAGTTCAGTGCTAATTAAAGTTACATTTTAATCACTTAACCTGTGCTAAAATTTGACCAAGAGTAGTACAGGCTTACGAGTCCGTTTTTGTAAGTAAACCCACCCTGGTCAGCCTTCGTGTTAGGAGTCGGCTGTAGTCAGCCATGTTGACGCGTAAGCCTTGTTGAGCTTCTTAGAAGCTCACGCGTTAGCGATATGTAGTTTTCAGGCGCCGACATGCAGAACCAGGATGATAGCATCCACTGGGAGGAGTCTCACCCCGAGGTTGGGAACCTTCAGTGGGAACTGTGCGAGTCGCCGCAGTAACATTGAAGTGGCCACTAGCATGACGCCCCTGGCCACGGTGCATGCTTTTGCTTAAAATTATGAGTGTCGGAGTCTGTAAACGATCTGAGTCTTCTGCTGTTATGTTTTCAAAACTTTATTTGCGCACTCCAAATCATTTGTAAGACTTAAGTTAAAATTTATGATCTAATGTTGTATTAAGATCTTCTCTCCTTGTAAATTACTGCTGTTTATTCCTGCCTGTGTTGTATCGTGTGTACGCTCGCTTCGCCGAGTGTTGCCCAATAGGATCCTGGCTGAAGGACACAGGACTCCGTCCTGAAACGGGGCGGGTCCGTGTCAACATGGTGGTTAGACCTAATCAATTTTGTTAAATAAAATTAGTCACAATTGAAATAAAATAAGAAAAAAAGAATCGTGCAAGTAATTTCTGTAATAATGAAAGTTTTTATTTTTGGCTAATGACGTACACATGACGTTACTTAGCTAAGCTCTAAACCAATGGATTATGTACCTAAACCATTTAATAAAACATAACATCAATCAATCATCACTTTAAGCATTAGAATTAAGTCCAGACTGTTGAAAAGAACATAGGCAAGATGAGAATTCGAGATCTCACTATTAGGATAATACACACTAAAACTACTCATCTGAATTGAGTACTGAGCTCCACATAGATGCATAAGAAGAATGTCAACCAAATTGACATATAAATATATAATTGTAATTCAAAACAGAAACATCAAATAATTGTTCCAAATTGGCTGCCTAAAATAGTATTGTTTGCTGCAGTCATTGGACAATCTCTAAATTAGCCAATAAATTAGAGAAAAGGCAGTTTAAGAAGGACCTCTGATTTAGGGTGATGGAGTCGACGAGGAATCTCCTTGCCGTGTGGGGGAGCTTGGGCCAGCCAGCCCGTGTGAGGTGATTTTCTCCTGGAGGCGCACAGCAGCGAGCGAGCATGTTGTTTCAGATCTTGGCTGTGTGGAGCTGATGGTTTTAGGTCTTGGTCGTGTGGAGGTGATGGACGAGCACAGGCTCCTGAGGGTCGTGCGCCATAAGTCGAATCTGCTCCTCCGCCTGTCGTCGCGCGTTGTTATCTACGAGCGGAGGATGGGATGGGCGATGACGGTCTCACAGCCTCGCGTCGACGGGTAAAGAACACGGCGGGCGGCGGTGGGCGGATGACGGGGTAGTGGCCTCACAACGGCGACTGGCGGAGGACGAGTCAGGCGGTAGTGACCTCGTGGTTGTGGAGGAGGGGGCGGCGACGATCTCGTGGTTGCGGAGGACGGAGCGGCGACGGGTGGAGGAAGGCGGTGAGATTTATGGTTGTGGAGGACGACGTTAGGTTTATAAATCACAATAATAACAGATTAGATCATGAGTCGTGAGAGCTAATAACACATCAGATTGGATTGACGATTGACTCAATATTGTCGCATGGATACGTGGTATAAGGGATTTACAAAATAATATGATGAAAGATTCAGAAATTAGCAGCCATTAAATTTGAGCAAATATAACTTTATTAATAGAGGGAACATATGTGAGTTGTTGGATTTGAGTTAAAGTAACATTATTATCGTAATTGTGAGGATATTATTAGGATGGTGGAACTCTTTTCAGGGATGGGTGAAAAATGGCAAAGTTGGTGCATTATAGGAGTAGAGATTAAGAGTACAATAACTTGTAACAAAGACGCAAACAGATCACTCATCTTATTAAATGCTCGTATAGATCACACATTGTGTTTAAATGATACGAATAAGATAAAAGTTGAACTTTGTGGTGGAATATAGTGATATGATATATACGTTACTTTCTACGTAGATGAGTATTTATATATTTACACATATAATTTGTCCTCTCTTTTACGTCGATGCACTATATCATTTTACTTGTTTACGAAATATTATTATGTGATTAAATCCTATTATTCTACTTGTACATATACAACTGCTTCAGATCTAAGGTTGCTTAAACGGGGATGAACTACCATCGCTGCTAATAGAATGATTATCAAAGTCATTTATGTATTGTTATAATGAGGGATCACAACAATAAATAATGTATTTAAAAAAGTGAAAGTTTATAAAAATCCAATAATATTGTTTTATCAAAGGAGGAGTTATTTTGGGCCATTGGAGATGACATGTCACATAGGTTATTTTGACCTTGTACGCACCATTTAAACATAATGTGTGCTTATATGAACATTTTATGAGATGAGTGACTTATTTGACCTTGTATGTGTTAGTTATTTACTCTTAAATTAAATTAAGACTCAGTTGCATAAACCCTATATAAACTCATTCGAGTTTGATATTCCCTTCATAAAATGATTTGTGATAAAAATTCATCCCCATCCCACATGACACAAATCTTATTTTCTAATAATTCAGTAGATTTTAATTTTTTATGATACAATTCAAAATATTTATTAAAAATATTAAAAATATTTATTAGATTACAAATCTAAGAGAATTGATTTTTATGAGGCAATTAGAAAATATTCAATTTTGAATTTGATTTTTTCTAATAAGTATTCTAATTTTAAATTTGAAATTCCAGAATTCAAAATTATTTTGAAGCAATTCAGTAAATATTCAAATTTGAAACATTTGATTTCATGCAACATTTCTAAATTTGATTTTTTTAATGTTTTGAATTATCCCATAAAAAATCATGTTTTAGTAGATTTCAAATCCAATAAATATTTTGAATATTTTTTGAACAAATATTTTAAATTGTACCTTAAAAACTTAAATTTATGAAATTATTAAGAAACATGATTTGTGCCATATAGAATACGTGGTGGGAGAAGATTTTGACTAAAAGTTATGGGTGGACGGATTTTTGCCACAAATTATTTTATAGAGAAATATGAAACTAGTGTGAGCTTAAGAATAAGTTTATAAATTAAGCTTTACATTATATTAAAAGATCAGTCCAATTAACTTTTATATAGTTATTTTTCCCTAAATTTATAATTTTTAACATAAAAATAATATAAAACTAAAAGAGCAATGATTTGTGCCGTGCCCCTCATAGGCTTCGGCCCCTATTCCCGCCGGGCGTACGCAACGTCCCGAATATACTGAGGCAGACCTAATCCTGTATAGCCTCTCCCACTGTAATTTTCATATAGTTTTTTGGTGCAACACAAGCAATAACCAGATGTACTAGATCTGTAAAGGATTGGCCATAAAGCCATTTGTCCGACAAAAATAGTATATTACTTCTTTTGCCAACATGTGTACTTATTGAGATATTAACGAAAGTATATACATTTTGATAGATTGGAAGATCAAGCCCTTTCTAGGGACGATCTTCTTATGTATTACTGAACCATAGCCATTGGATCTGAGGCGCCCAACCCATCATTTTAAGATTAAGAATAGATTAGGAATTTCAAGGGCTCCATCAAGATCAAATGGTCGCTGGATCTTTTTCCAAGCTACAAGGCAGCAGCCACCAATCACTTATCTTCTACCCTTCCAAAGGAAAGCCCTTTAAGTTTTGTTTATTGCCTTCATGACCCACGTAGGTACTCATGTCAATTAGCAAGTCATCATGTTCCAAGAGGGTAGTCAATTAGCTATCTTTTCAATCCAATCTAATAAATTTGATGGTCTTTATCATCTTATTGGAAACTGGAAGCCTCAAGTATGTGCAAGGAAAGTCAACTTTTGGATAGTGAAGAGTATTGTCAACCACTTCCAAGACCGTTTCATTACACTAGATAGAAATGGCACAACTTTTAGATAAATTCGATTGCAACCCCGAGTCTTACCAAAACAGCCTAGAATGTCTTTAGTAATAGAAATCTCCTCCATTAAATTGAAATACACATGACGCATTGCACAAAACCTAGCACAAGGGCCTCAGAATCGTTAGAACGAACTTAAGCACTGTGATAATGTTATAAACATCAGAAGATGAACTAACCTGACACAAAGCCTTCCATCATGTAGGTGCAGAACCCATCACGGAGCAGATGTCACAATGGAAAAAAATAAAACAGATTCATCAGTTCATCAGTACCAAAAAACAAATGGGGAAAAACAAACAATGAAGAATAAAAAGAATGGAAACTGATTCAAGCAGGCAAATATCAGTGGCAATAAAAATACATTGTTTGTAATTCACACACGCCTAAAAGAGCAGACAATAGCATGGATGTTTTACTATTCTCAGTTACAAAAATAGCTGCATTTTTGTACGCATGATTTGTGTATAGCTAAAATTGAACAATAAACTCTGGTGAAACAGAGTTAATTTCTACAATATAATGCCACGCCAATGACTGAAATATCCTAATCAGCACAAAAATTGTTTCAATCAGATCCACGAAGAGGATGTAATAGAAGGAGGTGAAGTTTATGGTCAACACAGAAAAATAAAAACAAGTATGCTTTGATAGATAGCCGTATAGCAGTATTGACTGACATTAAAGTGCAGGAAAATAGACAAAGCATCAATAGAAAAGAATAGGAAAAAAAAGAAAATGTTGCACTATAGTAGCATACCTTGGTTGTTCAGGACCTATTTGCACAATTGACAAGCAAGAGACCTTTACTATATCTCTGATTCCACTTTGTATGCCTATATGCAGTGCTGTCCTTCCCTCCTATATGTAGGGAAATATTGTATAACAAAATCACATGTCCCTGAAAAATGGTTAAGACAAGATATATAGTCATTAATTTAACTCACATTGTCAACAACATTGACATCAACCTTGTACTTGATCCGTAATTGTCAGTTTGCACGGGCACCAGATATATGGAACAACAAGTTGTAGAGGAATGGCTCCCATCATGCACAAGGGCAGACTTAAGAATTTGATCGCTAGCTTAAGGGGGAATCTCAATGGAATTGACAATTGCATTGAAGTATTTGTGGGATCGAGGCAAGGTTATTGTCCATTCTTTTGTACTGTTTTCACAACTTACAAAGCTC
This sequence comes from Oropetium thomaeum, assembly GCA_001182835.1. Lineage (NCBI taxonomy): Eukaryota > Viridiplantae > Streptophyta > Magnoliopsida > Poales > Poaceae > Oropetium > Oropetium thomaeum. Next base: position 787,610 of record LFJQ01000020.1, on the reverse strand, counting down.
AGTTTACTATGAATAATTTTTACTTGCCCATGAGCCTAATTTTTGTGGAATTGAAACGGACTTTTATCATTGAATATATACCTAACAGCGTACACTTGGTGTGCGTGTAATTGGCTTGAACTGCTAAGATTTCAAATGAAAGGAATAAAAAAGCTTGTCACTTGTCTAGTGTGCAGGTTCTTCATTGAACATAAAACTTCCCCTAAAATTGTACCAAACTATAGTGTCGTGCATGTTCAACTCAAGATGTCATCTATTACCCTTACCGTGATCATCCTCGTCTGCAAGTCTCTCAACTATTGTCCCCCTGGACAACCTCTTCACTTGCACCGATCCCATTTTTCTTTGACTTGGTCCACCCACACCATGTGGATCAGTTCTGTGGTTTTGAGGTTTAACTGTTATACATTGTGTTTCTTGCTCCCTCCGCGTGTAGAGTGTTCATCATCCTTGATTTCACCTGGACTCAATCATCCAGCCCCCAACCACCAAGTTGGCTCTATTTATCTATTGCTACTAAGCACATTGCACCTACACAAATTTTGTTGCAGTAGGTTGTGTTATTGCCATAATTTCTATAAAGTTTTGCGATATTGCCACAAATATATTTTGTTGCGATAGTCTTCAATATGGTTATAAGACACATGTGTTATCGCCATCATTTATAAAATAGTTACGATTATTTGATAATATTGTCATGGATATATTTGCTTTTGCAATAAAATTTAGTTTCGTTGTAATAAATCAACTATATTGCAACAATTAATAAATTAGTGGTAATAGGGTGAACATATTGCCATAAAAGAATAATGGTTGTACTAACTAAAACATTACTGCTATTGCTACCATTAACATGTCGTTGCAATAGATATTTTCCTTTGCAACAAAATTAGGTTCTTGTATTTCTTGGAAATTTGGTTGCAATAGGAAAAGGTAGTGCCACGATTTTTAGCTATTGCCACCATTTGTACACTTCATGAGATGGGATAAACATATATTATTTCCTTTAAAAAACTAACACTATTGTGGTGGTAAAGTGTCTTCTTGCTTAAGTTGAGGTTCTAGGTTCGAGTCCAATACGAATAAATTAGTATATGATATTTTTTATTTTACTTTTGCTATGATCATTGCAACTACTATGTAAGGCAACAACTAATTATGTTGCGATGCGAATAAGTGCAACAAAACAGGTGCTTACAACTATTGTTTACTGCAATACGTGATCATGTTGCAACACATAAAAAGTTACAAAGACCTTTCGCCACTCGATTTTTTGCAACACCTCGCAATGGAAGGCATATTGTTGCAAATGGTACACGTTGCAAATTTGCAATGATTTTCACTTGTTGCGACAGGGGAATTTTCAAGTAATGGGTCTACGCATCGTGAGACAAAAAACACATTTTCTTCTCATCCAACATATCAATATGTTCATCAAATCCCATTAGTGATAAAGAATAATCATGCATAGCATTATAAACATCCTAAAAATCTACAGATGGTTGCTAATTTAAAAGTAAAGCTATGAGTGTTGAAGTATAAGTGGATTGTCCTCCTATCTTATCAGCTTATGCTTTTGGGTGAAATGATTAAGTGTATGAAACTCAATACGGTATCCGAGCCATTCGTCTCGAGTTCAAATTTTGATAGAAATGATTTCTGTATCTTAAGTCCTCCACTCCAAAATTCTAAATTTATGCCTTGGGGAAGGCTGGACGTTAGGAGGGATGTTGAAGTATAAGTAGATTTCTCTCCTTTCTTCATTACCTTATGTTTTTTTATGAACTGGTTAGATGCATGAGACTCAATACATGACTTTTAAAGAAAAAAATTCTGTCAGTGCGGTTATCAAATTAAGGGCCTTCCAACGCTAAATGTTAGCTTCTCTATGATCATAGACTAGTGTGACAGCACTTATGTTCTAGATTTATTTAGTAGCCTAGTGTCTTGAGTACTCTAGCTGCTATCCAACAAGAATGTACAGCGATGACAATTCTAATATGACAATAAAAGCCCTGAAAAACACACCATATTGCCAACAGTAAAGGACAAGTAATCAGGACAGTAATACATTCAACAAAATTAAAGTAATTTAAAGCCTACAATATGATTAATGCTGCCATACTTTGCCTCATTTTATGTACCTTCAGCTATAATGAGATAAATAGTTAATATAGTTAAAAATTGAAGAATGACCTGAAACAAACATTAGTTCATTATTAACTAGTGCATCAATGTTCTAAAAAGTGAAAGATGCTGGTCAGTTTTTTTTTTTTTGGGAAACGAGATATATAACAATGACATCCCTACCTGCTGACTTCTAAGTTAGATTCTTCCATAAATATTAAGATATGGTACGAGTTAAAAAATAGTCATGTAGTTACACCACCCTAAATTCCTAAAACTCCATAGCCAGTGCCTATTATGCAACTAACTGAGCTATTTTTGAAACCAAATTCAAAACCTTAAACAAACTATATGGAGTATATTACGAGGAAATATATGATACATATTAGATGAATAAGCACAAAATCAGTTTTAAATTATGAGGATTTGAAGGGATTTTGGGAAAGGAATTAAAACTGGGTTCGGAGATTTCAGAAATGTTGGTCCTTGGGACATTGCACTAGGATGTTAGAGGTGCACGGCAGAATTGGCGATATCGCCGATAGGTGAGTCCGATCGAAGTGTTGATATCCTACAAAGTGGGCAGAGTAGGCAAAGTGCGAACAGGAGCTGGAGTGGGGCGCGAGATACCCATCTTCTTAAACTAACTAGTTATATTTGATATTTGTTATCTTCTAATGCATAAGATTAGATACAAATTTGTCTTCATTTAATACATTAAGATCCATTTGTTATGTGCAATTTTGTTTTGTCAAATATTTGTACATTAATAACTGGACAGTTTTTTGCTACCTACGAACACAAAACTTATGGTCTATGTAGTTTTTTTTTGTTTATAAAAAATAAGAAAAAAAAACTTATGTGAAAGATGTCGTTAACAATATAACACTTATGATTTTGTTAAGGTTAAACTCACTATATAATCTGACTCTTTAAGTATGTGGTTTGCATATAATCTGACTCTTTAAGTATGTGGTTTGCATCTAATCTGATTGCAAACAAGCTAAAGAATTACCTTGTATATATAACAACCCCTACAGATGGATTAATACACTAATTAAGGAACCCCAAGTCCTTACTATGTTTAGTCAACTCCAAATAGTAATAAAATGGCCGTATTCGCTGAGCTTTCTTCCAGGAACTACTTGTAGGATGAGGGCGGGCAAGATGTACGGAGATTTTTCATTTCGACAGTCACGCTCATGCGTAACTCATTTTTGGTACACAACATAGGACACATGTTTTGAATCCGTCGAGTATATGCGATTTACTCAACACTGCTAGTGGCGCAGCACGCATTCAGATTTTTAATTTTTGGCTTGTAGTGGATGAATGAATCTTTTCTCATATATATAGATATATCTGCCCAACGGTCTAAATGGCATGGACGAGGGATACGGTTACGGTGTAAAATGACAAGGATACATGCAGCTCCCGATCGAAGATTAGCTGTCGTGTAGGAATAAAATATTGCGCCATACCAGAGTGGATCAAATTAGCGCGGCTCTCACAGAACAGAGATATGGGCTCGTTGCTGGTAGTCTATAGTTGAATTGTAAAAGAATTAGCCGTACCTCCATAATTCACGCCTCGTGGATGTCCTCTTCTCAAGAGACGTCATTTTTACATATCGTGATCACGCTGACAAAATGTTTCACTTTAGAAATAAAACACTTCCTCCTCTACGCTCTTGGCCCTTCTATAAAATACTACACATAATGGTTTGTGCTAAGACCTTCCATTTGATTACTTTTGAAGATTCATATTTTACTTTTACTTGAAAACACCTATATAAGTTTTATATTAAATTTACCTATGGTTAGACGTTTGCGGTATATGGTGAAGCATCTTAGTCTTCACCAACCAATTTTTACTGAACAAAAAATAAAAATTATTGAATCAAAAACCCGTGAATCACTGATTTTTCTTATAATGATGACTGATAGGTATTATAGTCTCGGTAATCATCGTCAGTGTTTCTTATTTAGTAAAAATCCATGTCAACCTTTCAAAATTTTTAAAATAATCTTGCCTTCAAAAATTAAAATTAAAACTAGTAACATGCCCGTGCGTTGCTACGGACGTAACTAATTAAACTATATTTTATTTATACAAATAATATAACTAATACAAACATCTCTTACATATAAGAGTACCCTCATAATAAAGTCTGTTACATAAAAAAATCAAACTTTCTTTTGAATATTTAGGATGGACTTCCTTGGTTGTACTACTCAGGTAGCAAGTGTCTCACACGGGGCCCACCATAAAGTACACTAAAAGATCACACACAAATTTTCATCGTAGTGCTTGACCATCGTATACATCATGTGTTATTAACATTTTTGGTTATTTCTAACTACATGTTTGTAACATTGTAAATTATACTTAATCTAATATACTCGAAAACTAAAATAGCCCACCATACTGGGCATCACACGACGATCCATGCCGTTCCACATATCCATAAATTTTGAATCTCTGTCATTGCATGAATCGTTTTCAAATAGTTTAATCTCCATAAATCATTGTAGTGTGATTCTTTATTTGGTTTTCTTCATCCATTCGTTCATTGAGTTTTCGTCTCCCAAAAGTGCTAGTAACCTAAATTCCATTTGAACAGTTCTTTTGCAATTCGAACAATTTATGTATTATTAACAGTCCATCATCTACGTTCGAATATGATTGGCATGAGCCGTTTATCAATTTTCCATCCGTTTGAATGAATGAGACGGTTTGAACCCTGCCATACTGCAACCGCGTTTTCAGCGTCATCGTGGGCGGGCAGCGAGCCAACGACTCGAACTCGAGGCAGCGCAAGTTCGACCCGACCCGGCCGCTGGTGGCGCACGCCGTCGTCGTCCCGCCGGCACACGTGCACATTACCGTGCTGGTAGCCCGTATAGATCCTCTCGTCACCGCCCACCACGATGGCCTTCACCAGGACGCTCGCTAACTGGAACCCACCCAGCATCCCCCGGTCCCGGCTCATACGCGCACGTTCTGGGAGTCCATGCCCATGTAGCTAGAGCAGATTCTTGGCCACAGCAAGCGAGTACACACGTGGCTGTCCTTCTTGACGAGCTCTGTCGTTGTCCTGTGCTGCTGATCCATGTCGGCGGCGGCGCTGCTCCTCGTTGGATGGCGGGCTCCTCGGCGAACGGTGCGACTCCTAGGCAGCGGCACGCCGTTCCACGGCCGAGGCTCGTCGGTGGTGGCGCTTCTCCTCGGCAGCGTAGCCGTACGGCACGTTTGTTAGGCGGCTGCGCAGGTCCTCCACGGCGGCGGCGGGGGTCCTCGGCAGACGGCGACGATACGGGACTTGGCGACGGCGCTGGTACTCGGTGGACGGCGCGGCTCATCGGCGGCAACACGGGTCATCCGCGGACGGCGCTTCGCCATGTTGGCGGCGTGGGTCCTCGACCGAGATTCGGTCCCCCGGTAGTGGCGGCTCGCGACGGACGGCGGGCAGCCAAGTGGCTCCCGCAGATGGACTGCGGCCAGCCGAGGAGCTCGGCGGACAGTGGCGAGTCGTGGAAGCTTGTCGTCCGGATTCTCAGGCGGATTCTCGCAATGGGGCGGCGTATCGAAGATGAGTAGACCCGTGCGGGGACACGGACTGCACGCACTGGGGTGTCAGGCAGGGACCACGTGTCATTCTCATCTGTTTCTAAAGAAAGAAGACTCACCCGATACGTAATGCAGGCAGGACCACGCGCGGACGTGAAGAGCGGATTAATTTTGCACGTACATAGGTACGAAATTATTCGCTCTCTCCCTAGTCGATAAAGACAAAGGTTCTGTTTGGATCCGTTTTTCTGGAACTTCGCTTATTTAAAAAGTCGTATAATCGATTATATTGCTTTTTAGATAAGCGAGAGTCTGAATAAGTAGGACGTTTGAATACGTTTAAAAGCGGCTTATGGGCCAAATTAAACAGGACGTTTGGACGCGCTTATTTGGTTTCGTTTATCAACTCGACTGTAATACCTCATTTTATTTATGAATTGAAGACGAATACAACGATCCCAATTATATTCGAGTTTGATAAATAAAAATAATCTTATAATAGTAATGAAGAACATAGTTAATGGCTAAATCCTAATTTTATAATCTAATACAATAGTGATTAGAATATAAATAGTTCATGAAACCATTGCGGTAGCAATAGCTTCTCGTAGAGCTCCCATATCCATGTCATCTTCTGAAATATCATCATTCACAGGTTGCGACGGCTGAGATGCATTGCCTTCAACGTCCGCTTCGAAATGTGCGTCATTCAAAGCATGCTCCCTAACAAAATTGTGAAGGGCCATACAAGCATATATAATTTTAGATTGCTTATTTTCTGGGTAGCTAGGCAAGCTTAAGAGAATGCGCCATTTCATCTTTAGTATTCCAAATGCACGCTCAATATGATTTCTAAGTGATGAATGCGCTTGATTAAATACTTCTATGTATCCAACTGGACCATGCTGCCATTCGGTGACATGATACCTTTGACCCTTATAGGGTGCGAGAAACCCTTTTCTGTTAGGATATCCAGAGTCCACAAGGTAGTACTTACCTGCATATAAAATTTATAAATTAAGAATATTCGGATAATTGAATCAAAAGAAATTATGTCAACACTTGTTGTTACCTTCAGGAGGTTTTGGAAAGTGATCCTTGTATGTCAACAACGTATCCAACAACACTCGAGTGTTATGAACAGACCCAGGCCAACCAGTGACAGCAAAAATGAACCTCATATCAAAGTCACAAACTGCCATAACATTTTGTGAAGCATATCCATGACGACCAATGTACTTTGGTTGTTCACTTAAAGGAACAGTTACTGCGATATGTGTTCCACCTATAGCACCTATGCAATCTTTGAAATAAGGTCAGAACCTATCTTCTTGAAGTTTAGGATGAACCATGTTGAACTGTAGGTCTTTGGGCTTCACAATTTCAGCAGCCAAGCTAATAACAGCATCTAGAACCTCTTCAAATTTCCTACTAATAGTTTCTAGGGAGTGATGAAATTTGTTCTTACATTGCCTGAACGACTGAGGTGCACCACAAGCCCATAGAAATATCCCTAATGCTTCTTTGCTACTAAACCTCCTACTTGATCTTAATCCATGGTTCGATATCAATGTGTCATGAAGTTGCAAGAAAACTGACCTTCTCATTCTAAACATGTTAAAGCACTCCACCGGATCATTTAGAGTTATTTCAACCCACTGGAATCCAGTCATAATTGGAATTGCGTGAACATAAACACCTTCTTCATCATCAGTAGAGGAATCATCTTTCGCAGATGATGGCATACAGTCAAGAGCAATCATTGCAACCATAACAGCATCGTCACCAGATGAATCAATGTCCATGTTATGCACAGCCCCATCATCAGATTGACTACAAGCACTAGATGTAGTACTCATGAAAAAAATATATCCTGTCAACAAAGAGCAAACAATCTTTTTATTCATACAATACAACTTAACAAATCATGTCTGAAAATTTGGAATGCAAACTTAACAGATGATGTCTGAAATAAATTATACAAATAATGTTTGCGAAGGAGAAACTCAGCAAATCCAACCGAATCAAACAACAAAGGATACAAATGATGCTACATCAGACTCTAGTGCTTTTTCCTGGCCTCCCAAGCCCTCTTCAGCCAATTCAACCGACCAGATGCTGTCTTGAATGTGATGAAAATGTCACGGTTCTCTTTCTTTTGAAGTAGTTGGGTGGCATAGAAGTGTTCATCACTCTCTTCGTCGGCCCCATCCTTGATGACTTGATCCATCATACTTCCAATTTCATCTCTAACATGATCTACCACTTGTGAAGTAGCAGAAAAATTACTACTTTGAGCTCTTATCTCATATGCATCAACCAGACGCTTCATGCATTGGTCTCTAAAAGTCTTTTTCCTTTTTCCCTTCGGGGAAAGGGGAATAGCAGGTCTTTTTTCAGCTCTCCTATCTGCACTTAGTGGAACAGTGTTGTCCAAATCAACATCTACATTTGCATCACCTTCCCTTTGAGATGAGCTCCCACCAGTTGATGGAACATAGGAAGTTTCATTAGTGACAACAACAGCATCAAACATTATCCTCATTTGTTCCTCATGTTCAAGTGGGGCAGTTTTAAAACATATACATCCCGGCATAGCCTATACAAAACAGTATATAATAATAGTTAGACCTCTAAAACATTAAAGTATGTAACAAAAAGTGACGTCAATCTAATATGAAACGTGGACTCACCTTGTTCTGCTCAACCCACCACTCATCATCAGCGACGATGCAGCCCGTAAGAGGATCTCTACCCAACCCTGTGGCTCTCAAATTCAGAGTTTTCCACTGACCATACTTTTTCTTCAACAAATCCCACCGGTTCTTCATTTGGCTCTCGGTGTATGGCCTCTTGGTGCGCTCAAAGAATTTTCTCACAAGATTTGCATATCCCACACTATTCAAACATTGTTGTGGGCGATTATGGGCATGCACTTCTTCCACACAAATGTCGTTAAAAATTTTTGCAGCAAAGGAATCCCATCTTGCTGCGACCTTTGCTTGCTTCTCCATCTAAATGATCCAACAAAATAAAATATGACGTACCTAGAACACAACAACAGGCAGTGTATGAAGTAGGAACAAGACCTCCTACCTTCGGATGTGTAGGCCGCTGGGTGAGTGAGGACTGGTTGCTGGATGTCTGAAATGCTCCTATTGTCGGGGGCGATGGGGGTGCGGGCGTCGGCGCACGGGATGGGGGTGGATCTGTCGCTGTATTATTATTTAAAAGTACTGTTATATAAATCCTTGTTGTAAAGGGAATTATGAGGAAAAATATACCGTGCTATGTTACTTAACTCACAACATCCTCCTAACTGTATGTCTAGTGAGCTGTTATCGAAAAGCAGGGCATATGCTTACCGGGACTAGGTGCAATATGTTAATGTTCGTTGTCTCTGTGTATAAACAAACAAAAAAAAAGGTTAGACAAATGGATCTTCTACTGTTATTGAGATGGGACTCCGTACTCACGTAGGAAGAAGGACCGTCGCCTTGCCTGTGCTGCTGCCTCAGCGTAGGGCGCCTCACGCAGTCGTCGTCGGGGGGGGGGGGGGGGAGGATCTCCTCTGCCTTGCTCCTTCTGCTGTTGCCCCGATCCGCCGGCACCTCTTAGGCTCGGACGCCCGGGGGGGGGGGGGGGCTCGCTCCTTCTGCTTGGGGCACCGGTTTATCGGATCCGCCGGTCGAACGTCGGCCCGGGCTCGCGCGGCGTCGTCCGGCGGGGCGGGGGGGGGGGGGGCTGCTCTCCCGGGGGGGGGGGGGCGCTCTCCCCAGGGGGGGGGCGCTCTTGCCGCGTCGGTCGGGTGGGGCTAGCTCGGGGGCGGAGCTCGCACCGCGTCGGTCCCCCGGGGAGGGCGGGGCCTGCTCTCGACGGCGGGGGGGGGGGGGGGGGGCTCTCGCCGCGTCGGTCGGGTGGGGCTAGCTCGGGGGCGGAGGACGGGGGCTCGCGCCGTGCGGCGTCGCTCGGGGGAGAGGGGGGAGCGGGGGCCGGGGGTGTTTCTCCTCTGTCGCGCGGATAGGAGCCGAAACGCGAGCGTCGCACGCGAAACGCGCCCGTCGGGCCGCGTAACGAAAACGCAGGCTTTGTACTACGCCTAGCGTTCGCGGGCCGCAGGCGGTGGGCTGCCGCCGCTTATAATCGGTCCATTTGGTTCCGATTCTCGCGTTTTTCGGCCCATAAGCCGCTTATAAGCGGAAACAAACAGGCCCAAAATATCATTAGAAGCTCGAGAGTCGAAGCCATACGCTACCTGAAAATTACTTACCTTAATGATGGAGTGTTTCGCGCGATTGTAAGCGAACTTCATATGGGATAAATTTTTTTCTCACATCTTCAAATTATTCTTCAGGATTGCTCGCAACATAGCGGACAAGGTACGGTTCACTGCTCCGTTTGACCATCAGTCTGTGGATGACATGTTGTTAAAAATAGTAGCTTGGTATCCAACTTATTCCATAAAATGCATCAAAAATGACTCAAGAACTTAACATCACAATCTACAACAATAATAGAAGACACACTATACAAACGAACTATCTCTTTAAAAAAGAGATCAGCAATATGAGTAGCATCATCAGTTTTATGACATGGTATAAAGTGTGTCATCTTAGAAAAACGATCCACAACAACAAAAACGCTATCCCTCCCCCTTTTTATCCTAGGCAGTTCTAAAACAAAATCCGTAGAAATATCCGCCCAAGGAATATAAGGAACAGGAAGAGACATGTATAAAACATGTGGATTCAAACGAGACTTAGCTTTTTTACATGTAGTGTAGCGAGCAACAAAGTGCTCGACGTCTTGTCTCATCTTTGGCCAAAAGAAGTGCGTGGCCAAAATATCCTCCGGCTTGTTAGCAACAAAGTGTCCCGTTAAACTACCTTCATGTGCCTCCTATAACAACGGATCCAACTGGAATATATAGGCAGTTAGCTCTAAACAAGAACCCATCATTCAGCACATATTTATTTCATAAATGACCCTCGTTACAATGCAGCAACACATCTTTAAAATCAGCATCCAAAGAATATTGTTGTTTAATAGATTCGAGGCCAAAAATGCGATAATCAAGTTGAGACAGCATGGTATGGCGTCTGGATAAAGCATTAGAGATAACACTTTTCTTCCCTTTCTTGTGTTTGATGACATAAGGAAAAAATTTAATAAATTCTACCTACTTAGCATGTCTACGATTCAGATTTATTTGAATACGAATATGCTTAAGTGATTCATGATCAGAATAGATGACAAATTCTTTAGGTCATAAATAATATTACCACAACTTCAAAAAACGGACAAGAACATACAATTCTTTATCATACGTGGAATAATTAAGAGTAGAACCATTTAACTTCTCACTAAAATATGCAATAAGTTTTCCTTCCTACATCAAGACACCACCAATTCCAATTCCACTAGCATCACATTCGAGCTCAAAAGTCTTAACAAATTCCAGAAGTTAGAGTAATGGTGCGTATGTAGGCCTGTCCTTCAAAAGAGAAAATGACTCCTCCTATGATGGCCCCCAACGAAAAGAAACGTCCTTCTTTATCAACTCAATCAGCGGTGTGGCGATGGTGCTGAATTCCTTAACAAAACGGCAATAAAATCTTGAGAGGCCAAGAAAACTCCTCACGTGCGAAACCGTTGTGGACGTAGGCCAACTATCAATCGCCTCTACCTTAGCCTTATCACCCTCAATACCCTGTGGAGTCATAACATAGCCAACAAAAGAGACTCGATCGGTGCAAAAGGTGCACTTGTCGAGGTTACCAAACAAACGTGATGTTCAGCACAGACTTACTATAAATCCGGATATCATCAAAGTAAACCACCATAAATTTATCAATGAATGAACGTAAAACTTCATGCATTATTCTCATGAAAGTGCTGGGTGCATTATTAGTTAAACCAAAAGACATGACTAACCACTCATACAACCCAACTTAGTTTTAAATACAGTTTTTCATTCATCACCGAGCTTCATTCTAATCTGGTGGTAACTACTATACAAGTCAATATTAGTGAAAACTATAGCACCACACAACTCATCAAGCATGTCGACTAGCCTAGGAATACTATATAATAATATTGTTTATGGCTCTACAATCTAAATACATGCGTCACGAATCATCTTTCTTAGGAATCAAAAGAACAGGAACAACTCATAGACTAAGGCTCTCACGTACGTACCCACGGTTCAAAAAATCTTGGACTTGGCGCTGAATTTTCTTAGTCTCCTCAGGGTTGATTCTGTGCGCCGCACGGTTCGGCAAACTCGCACCAGGAATCAAGTCAATCTAGTGCTCAATCCCACGAATGGGTGGCAGTCTAACAGTATCTCATCAGGAAAAACATCTCAAAACTCCTGCAAAAGATTAGTAACCGCAGGTGGCAATGTGCAAAACATATTATCAATAGAAAATAAAGCATCCTTGCACACTAAAGCATAGCATATAGCAGTACCATCATAAATTTTAGTAAGGTCAGATTTTGTAGCAAGCATGACAGGAGCTTTCAAAGTTATATCTTGCTGAATTTCAGGTTTAGCATGAGATTGTTGTTTAGAATTAGCAGCCCTCTCACTATCAGATTCAATGATTGCATAAGGTGTCATAGGTAACAAAGTAATTTTCTTTCCGTTATGCATAAAAGTGTATTTGTTACTACAACCATGGTGTAAAGCATTGTTATCATGTTCTCAAGGACGACCCAGTAAAAGAGAGCATGCTTGCATAGGTGTAAGGATCGGGTGACCAAGAAGGAAGGGGGAGGGGGCGATGGTTTGAATCGGGCACCAACTAATTCAAACTCTTCTACTTTTCTACCACATAGTGCAAGCAATCAACTCCTCGCATGTGGTAGATATGTCAAGTAAAGTAACAAGCGTTAGAAGAGCTAACATAACTACTAAGGAGAGATGAAGCTAGAAGTGATGAAAGAGGTACTAAGACTACTAGCTACAACAGAACCAATACATGGCAACCCTATGCAAGTCTAGTGGCTAAGAACCCTATCATACTAGTAATGCAAGAACAACAAGCAAGGCAAATACACTAGCACAATAACCATCAAAAGAGAAGGAAAACAACAAGCAACCTATGTAATTCTACTAGCTCAAGGGAAATGTACAAAAACAACAAGCTGGAGAAAGAGTGATAGAGAAAGGTTGACGCGTCAATGTTTTCCCGAGGTATCGGAGGATGGCGCCTCCCCTAGTCCTTGTTGGACCACTCCCACCAGAGTCTCGGTTCCTCCGGCTGTTTCCAGAATGGTATCACCCAAGGTGCGCTCCACTCCTCGAGTGAAGACACGGACTTCATCCGCCGCTCCGGGCAGCACCTTGTTACCCGGTGATAGGCCTCCTAGCTCAGGTGCTCTCTCTTGATGCCCCTTTGAACGGAGGGCTCCAAACCATGTACAAACTTATGAAGTCTTCCACAAACTCCATGAAAGCTCAATCACCAACTCCTAACCGGTCTAGGCCCTGGCATAAGACCAAGAGTAACAAGCCAAGATGCCCTCTACATCCCACTTGCCTAGAGGTGGATGAACACTTCTTGTTACTCTCCCATAAGCACTCAAAGATCTTCTCTTTTTTGCCCAAGTGTTTCTCTCCTTGACTTCTTGGCCCTCCAAGGGTTCATCTGCTATTCCAATGGCCAAAAGTCTTTCAAACAACCGAGAGGGACTGCTATTTATAGGGCCAACCACGCCCACTAGCCGTTACACTCAAGTCCCTATGTGCAGTCAATCGTAGTACCATCATGGTACGATGATACCGTCATACGGTAGGGCAACTATAACTCCTGAACTCAACTCTAAAACAGGTCTTCTGGAGAATGGTATGATGATACCGTCATACAGTACGACGACTATATCTCTACAGTCATCTCCAGCTCAGCTCCAACAGTTCCAATGGTATGACTACCCCGTCGTATGGTACGACAACTCTTCTCCTCAGTGGCGGACCTAGGATTTTACCTTAGGGTATACCACGAAAGAAATTTCAAACGATTGGATGACATCATTTGACAATTTAATACAATTGACAACATAAATTTGATATATATGCATAAATAGCATTATAAAATAGCACTTTGTATATTAATTGCAAAATGTATGAACATGAAAGTTAATAAGGGACTTACAATACTACTTTGCTGATTTTTTAACTCACCGGTGTCGAAGATTCATGGATGTCTTGATTATGTCATCTTCATTCACTTCAAAGAAAATATCCCGCTCAATGAATGTGACTAGACAATCATCCAAAATAATGTCACCCATCTTATTTCCTAGCTTTGTTTTTACTAATGTCATTGCTGAATACCCTTTCAACACTTGTCGTTACCACCGGTAAAAGCAATACCAATTGGGGAAGCAAATAAACCATATCATACACTTTATGCCTCTATGTTTTAACAAGCATAACTGAGAGATCAACAATATTGTCTAGACATTTGAAGCTATCATCTTGTCTCTGAAGGACCGAACAAGGCGACCAGAGGGGGGGTGAATGGGAGCCAAATAAAATTCTCAACGAGAACTTGGCCTATGTCCCGATTACTACCCAACGTGCCTCAACAGCAATCACAAAGAGCAAACACACCAACTTGTGATGTGCTACCCTAAAAATGATTCGGAAAGGTCTCACACAAAGTGGAAGCAAGCTAGAACCAAAAAGGAACGGTCGGAAGCGAAAACAACAACCAACCGAGTCAGAAAACACCGGACCCTCCGACCTGGGACCGGACCCTCCGATGGGGTACTCTCTGGAGCCCAAAAATCAGTTACGGACACTCCGGTCACGCACCGTACACTCCGGCACCGGACGGTCCGACCCGGGACCGGACACTCCGACCCGGCACTCTCTGGAACACGAAATATAGCCAGGTTACCGGACCCTCCGGTTCGGAACCGGACGGTCCGACACTGCTGCACAGCACCTCGGTAAAAGTGACGAAAACCCAATCAAACGAACTCGGAATTCGATGAAATTTGGACAGCAGCTTCCTTACAACGTTGAGAATCTTCTCCAACAAGAAGCACTCAAAAAGCTCTTGAATTGACGGAGATATGGAGTTTTTACTAAAACCCTAGCAAAAGGTGGCTGCTTGGACGAAATTCATGATTTCGTGATGCTCGTGAGGAGATTTGCAACGAGACCACTTGGGAAAGTTTCCTCATCGTCCTAGCATCGAATCCATCCAAGAAATCCACCCAAAAACCCAAGCAAAAAGGAAATCACGAATTTTGCAAGAAAGACATGGGGAAAAGAAAAAAAAAAGGGAAAGGGATGAACTTCACAAAGATTCAACTAGAAATCATTCCATTGATCAAAGCATACGAATTACAGTTGAATCTTGGCTAGGAAACCGCCCTCATCCTCCCACTCTTTGGAAGAACAAAGATTGTCTCTCACACAATCTCTCCTCTCCTCTCTCACATGAAGCACACCCTAGCCTAAGGCAAAATGAGAAAATAAATAACTTGGGTGGAGAGAGACCCCTTCTCCACCAGCCAACACCCTCTATTTATAGCCTAGGTCCTCCGACCGAAAGACCACAACGCCCTTGGTTACATAACACACTCCCACTTAGCACGGGGGCAAAATGGTCCAACTCTTCCTTCGTCGCCCGAACGCCATCGAGCCCTTCACGACTTCGCTTCGCATCGAAGCAAGCTTCGTGATGGTGCCACGTGCACCACCATCCTCCGCCGCCGGTTTTGAGGCCAAACCGGGAAACCGTCCGTGCTTCTTGCCTTCTTCATGTGTACGGTGTGGATCACCCTTGACCTCACCCGGCCTCCCGATCGTCCGGCCCCAAGTCCCCAACTTGTGCCCGATCCTCTCGCCATTGACCGCCAAGTTGACTCCATTGACCTACACATCATAAGACAGGCAAACACATTTCCTTCTCCTCCAAACTTCTCCAACTTCTTCTCCAACTCCGGTTAGTGATAAACATAATCGTTCAAATGAAAATGCAACCCTTAAAATCCCGCATTTCAACTCAAACTTTAAATCACCAATGTCAATTACTCATCATCTTATAAATTGAACCATGGCTCATCTCAACATGGTTCTCAATCTCCCCCTTGATGAGTACATTGACAACACCAAATTGCACAAGAAAATGAGTTTGAAATGCAAAACCAAGTAAGATCATCTAAATGGCTCAAAAACCATGAAAAGATAGAAAATGACCATCTAGCATAAGAATGATCACAAAACCACGAGTTGGTAAGAAAAGCGCTGAAAACCGCAAAAACTCAAAGAACTCAAAACAAAGTTCAAAAAGTAAGATATGCTCCCCCTCAAATTGTTATCGTCTCATGAAATGCAAATGAGGTCAATTTTTAGTTATTCACTTATCTTGTGCATAACCTCCCAAAAATTTCTCCCCCTTTGACAATGAACTCATCAAGCACAAGAGAGCCAAAAAATGCAATGCATGAGGATTAGAACCTACAAAGCTTCAACAATTATGCGACCAAGCATTTAAATTTGCTAGAATGAACAAGGTACCATGAAGTGTAAAGGTAAGAGCTTACAATCTCACAAATGCCGTAATAGATGACATGGCACAACAACAAAGAGCTAACAAGGCTAAGCATGAAGATTAGTTGGCTCATATACCGAGCATGATCAAAAATGTCACTACAAGCATAATAATACTTATCCAAGGCAAAACAAGTATTAAGGAAACTAGCTAGCCTCAATCTTAACAGGGCAACAAAGATTCGAGAACATGTGCTTTTTAACAAACGCTCACATATGAAACAAAGACTCAGTTTGATCAGGTGATTAAGCAGCCAAAGAGGATACAAGATTTTCTTCAAAAATTTATAACTTATCCTCAAGTGACCTCTTATCCGTGCGGAGGGTCGCGCGACTGGTTACGGCAAACACCCCGAGGCATCAAGGCACTATTTTTGGACTTATTTTCATTTTGAGCACAGACTGAGTTTTATAACATGCACATCATAAGCATTTAAGCACAAGACAAAAAGAGCATGCCTTTGCGGCAAAAGGAACACTTGTCCCCTCAATGGTTCATCATGAGCTCCATTTGTAAAGTCCATTACTCAAAACTAAGGTGCCAAGTCAAGACATCATCTAAGCTAGCCTTAAAGCAGGTTTTGATAAGGATATGAGCAATTATACATATGGTGAGCAAGATAAGCATGCTTAGGTCATCAGTTTCACAAGTTGCCAAATTTCACCTTAAGGATTAGCAAGTTGCTCAATAAGAAATTATGACAAGCCATCTAGAAGAGCCTAAGTTTGAGAGTTTGCTACTCACAGTCACACAGTATGGTGCTAGTTCAATAATAGCAAAGGTAAATGCATGGAAGCATAATAGGTGAAGCTCATCTAAAAAGCATATATTACATGATGAGATGTAATGCAGAAAAACAAGATACATATATACACAAAAACATCAACTCCCCCTCAAACAATGCCATAGGGGTGGCAAACACCAAGTTCCCCTCGAAGAAAAGCAAGTCTCGCAGCATCCAGGGGCTTGGTGAAGATGTCGGCCAGCTGGTTATGGGTATCTATGAATTTCAGCTCAATGTTACCTCTCTCAACATGGTCTCTCAAGAAGTGGATCCTCACCTCTATGTGTTTCATTTTGGTATGAAGAATTGGGTTTTTGGCGAAGCATATGGCACTGGAGTTATCACACATGAGTGGCACTCTTTTATAGTTTAACCCATAGTCTCTCATTGTGGAGGTCATCCATAGGATTTGAGAGCAGCAGCTAGCAGCAGCTACATACTCAGCTTCAGTGGTGGATTGGGCTACAGTGGATTGCTTGCGAGCTGCCCAAGAAACAAGAGAAGTACCCAAGAAATGACAAGTACCAGAAGTGCTTTTCCTATTGACTCTACACCCAGCAAAGTCCGCATCCGCATACCCATAAAGATCAAGAGTGGAAGATGTAGAGTACCAAAGACCGAACTCAGGGGTATGCTTGAGATACCTGAAAATGCGCTTCACCGCTTGGCGATGAGATGCTCTTGGTGAAGACTGGAAACGAGCACAAAGACACACTGCGAACTGTATATCGGGTCTTGTCGCCGTCAAGTACAAGAGGGAGCCAATCATGCTCCGGTACTCTCTTTGGTCCACCGGCTCACCATCTTCATCCGGATCAAGAGCCCCGGTAGTAGCCATCGGTGTCGACACTGGCTTTGCATCAGCCATGTCGAACTTCTTCATGAGATCCTTTGTGTACTTGGCTTGATGGATGAAGGTTCCTTGCTTGGATTGCTTGATTTGAAGCCCAAGGAAGAACGTGAGCTCTCCCATCATGGACATCTGAAATTCTCCTTCCATGAGTTCCTGAAACCTGGACACAAGAGCATGAGAGGAACCACCAAAGATGATATCATCCACGTATATCTGTACCATTAGAAAGTCATTGCCATGCCTGAGAGTAAACAAGGTTTTGTCCGCACAACCCATGACATACCCATGCTCTAGCAAGAAGGTCTTAAGCCTAGCATACCAAGCCCTAGGTGCTTGCTTTAGCCCGTACAAAGCCTTCTGAAGCTTGTACACTCTATGTGGATACTTGGGATTTTCAAAGCCAGGGGGTTGTTTGACAAAGACTTCTTCCTCTATGAAACCATTTAGGAAGGCACTCTTGACATCCATCTGGTAGAGCTTAAAGCCCTTGGACGCCGCAAAAGCGAGCAGGATTCTAATGGCTTCTAAGCGAGCAACTGGTGCAAAGGTCTCTCCAAAGTCTAAACCCTCCACTTGGCTAAAACCCTGCGCAACAAGCCGAGCTTTGTTTCTCACAACCTCACCATCTTCACCTTGTTTGTTTTTGAACACCCACTTGGTTCCTATGACATTGACACCATGAGGAGGCTCTACAAGGGTCCAAACTTGGTTTCTCTCAAAGTTTTCCAACTCTTCATGCATGGCATTGACCCAATGAGAATCAGAAAGAGCGTGTCCAACATCTCGGGGTTCAAAAGTGGCAACAAATGCAGAATTGGTAAAGCAAGCAAGATGTGCAGACCTTGACCTTGTAGTCCTCTCATTTAGATTACCAATCATTTGTTGAGGTGGATGATTACGCTGGATGTGGAGAGGCGCTTGTCTCTCGGAGTGTGTCTCCCCCTCAACCACAGCAGGGGTAGGATCAGCAGGAGTCGAAGAAGATGTAGCAGGACCTTCTGGATCATCATCATCATCATCACTATGAGCAAGTGAGTCTTCCACAAAGATGCTCTCCTTCACTTCCTGGTTACCTGCATGCTCAACAACATTGCTTGCACAAACATCTGACTCATCAAAGGTTACATCGCAGGACTCCACGATGGTGTTAGTTTCCAAATTCAAAACCCGATATGAATGCCCATGTGGAGTGTAACCCAGAAATATGCCATCGGAAGATCTTGACTCAAACTTGTCAAGATTGCCACGTTTGAGGATAAAGCACTTGCAACCAAAAGCACGCAAATGTGATACAGATGGCTTCCTCCCAAAACGTAGCTCATAGGAAGTCACATTAAGAATTGAGCGCAAGAAAATCCGATTTGAGACATAGCAAGCAGTGTTGATGGCTTCAGCCCAAAAACGCCTCGGAGTCCTATGCTCATCAAGCATCGTCCGGGCCATCTCAACCAAGGTTCTGTTCTTTCTTTCCACAATCCCGTTTTGTTGAGGAACACGAGGCGAGGAGTATTGATGCTCAAGACCATGCTCAAGACAGAAAGCATGAAAAGAAGAGTTCTTGAACTCGGTGCCATTGTCACTACGAATGGCTCGTAACGCACCAGGAAGTTCCTTGAACAACCTCAAAGCTAAGCTCCGAAAGTGTTGAAACACTTCATCCTTGCTCTCCAGAAAGTAAACCCAAGAATAGCGAGAGAAGTCGTCAACAATCACAAGTACATACCACTTGCCACCCGCCGAACGAACCCGGGAAGGACCAACAGTGTCCATATGAAGCAATTCCCCTGGGCGTTCAGTCATCACCAAATTGATTGGTGGGTGAGAAGCAGCAACCATTTTTCCATGACGACAAGGCACGCAAACCAGATTTTTCTCAAACTTGAGCTTAGGCAATCCTCGGATCAAACCTAGGCCACTCAAGCGACAAAGCAAATCAAAGCTCATGTGACCTAGTCTCCTATGCCATTTCCAGAGCTCAGAAGCAGGTTGGGCAATCAAACACTTGTGAGAACCAAAAGACTTGGCAAAATCAACACGAAACACTTTGCCAACAGGAGAAATGCAACAGACCAAAGAACCAGACGAATCAAAGACTCTGGAAGCATTTTTCTTGAAGCGCACTTCCAAGCCATCATCAAGCATTTGCGAAACAGAAAGCAAATTGTACTTGAGATTGTCAACCAAAGCAACATCCTTGAGTGTGAAGATGTCATTTACCTTGATCACACCCTTTGCCTTTACCCTACCTTTCTTGTCATCCCCAAATGTGATGTATTCATGTCGCTTCACTGGGGTGAGGCTGGAGAACCATTCTTCATCTCCGGTCATGTGACGTGAACATCCGGAGTCAATCAACCACGTGTTCTCCAGGCCTCCATCTGCCACCTACATGACACAGCCATGAAGAGTCGAGGGCTTAGTGCTGGGGTTAGTGAGCAAAATCTTAGGAATCCAGCACTCACCACACGACCAGAGGAGGTGAAAACAGTCTTGTACACATCATCATCCGAACGCATGGGACGAGTACCACGATGGGGAAAACGTGGATCGTCAAAGCGTTGGTTCTCAAATCTTGTGTCACGTGGATGAAAACCACGTGTAGGGTGAACACAACGACGGAAAAAGCGTGGGTTGTCAAAACCCCTGTTTCGTGAACCAAAACCATATGAGCAATGGTTAGGTCCACGATAGGCACAAATAGAACGAGAAGGCTCAAAATCAACATAGTCACTATGCATAGCATTCCTAGTGAACTCAATTTGCCTCCTCTGAATTCTCTGTCGCCTAAAGCAAAAATCATCCAAATGACCCTTTCTACCACAAAACATGCAAATGTAGTCTCTCTTGGGCTCAGGATGCCTTTGTGGTTCAGGTTTTGGCTTCTCAGCATGGTTGGGTTTGAAGGCAGGCTTTGGGTTAGGTGGGTAGTATGTGTCTTCAGATTTGAGGGTTTCACTCTCATCTTGGTAGGTGGAGCTTGGTACAAATTTACCCTTATTCTCACTCTCCTTGTCACACCTCTCATAACCCAAACCCAGTTTGTATGTGGAAGTGGAAGCACTCTCCTTGATTCTGAACAAGTCACTCTCAATTTTCTCCTCACTCACCAAGGTTCTTTTGAGGCGGGCTGTAAGGTATTCATTTTCCTTGGTGAGGTTTTTGTTTTCCTCTCGAGTGATGAACAACTTGTCCTTAAAGGATACACACATGTTACAAGGTGTGGAAAGCACTTTTGAGCGAGTCTCAGTTTGCAACTTGGACTTAAGCTCTTTGACCTTTTGGGATCGAGCATCCAACTCAATGGTGAGCTTATTGCAATTCTTGCAAGCACCCAAAAGAGTTGGCCTAGCTTTGCTTTCCTCAAGCTCTTTCATGGCACTCTCAAGCTGACTTGCAACTTGAGCTTGCACATTTTCACTTTGAGCGAGTTTCTCTAAAGCAATTTGACAAGATTTGCACTCAACAATGTCATCGGTAAGCTGTGATCTAAGAGAAGCTATTTCAACATGAGCATTATCAAGTTTTGACTTAAACTCCTCTCTCTCACGAGCAGCACGACGAAATTTCTTGTCTTGCTCAAGCACTACAAACTGAAGACCCTCTAACTCAGTAGTGAGTTGGTCAAGAGTGGGGGGTACCTCACTGGAGTCACTGTCGGAGTCGGAATCACTGTGGGCCATGAAGCAGAGGCCGGTGAAGTCCTTCTCCTTCTTCCTTCGAGGCTTCTCGGTCTCATCCTCTGAGCTTGTGGCGTCATCACTTGAAGAGAAGTCGACGTCGCTGATTGCAGCAACACAAGCCCGTGCTACAGCCTTGGCAAGCTTCTTGGAAGCCTTGCCCTTCTTGGAGTAGAAGATCTTCTTCTTCTTGGCTTCATCATGGTTGTAGTCGTGGGAGTCGTACTTCTTCTTCTTCTTGGGGCAATCGGCGATGAAGTGATGAGGATCACCGCACTCGAAGCAGCCTCGGGAACCACCACCTCGTCTCTCCCTGCGGTTGTTGTAGAACCTCTTGAACTTCCTTGTCAGGAGTGACAGTTCTTCTTCAGGAATGCTTTCCATCTGCTCATCTGAGGCTGAAATCAAAGAGGACAAGGCAAAATCCAGGAAACACTTGTGATGTGAGGGGTTAGTTCCAAGCAAGGTATCATTAGTAGCTTTAGAACTTGAGAGCAAAGCCATGCTAGAAGAGGACTGATCATGATTGGGTCTCGATTTTCTCGCAAGCTCATGTGATTTCAACTTGCTAAACAGACTCTCACAATCAAGAGTATCAAAGTCAGCAGTTTCCTCCAAAGCAGAAATCTTGACACCCCAAACACTCTCATCAAGTGAGTAAAGCAATTGTTTTGCTCTCTCGTTATCAGAGTAGGCAAGAACACCACATGCACGAAGATTGCAAATGATAGCCTCAAAGCGAGCAAAAGTGTCATCCAGAGACTCTCCAGGCTTTTGTGCAAAGGTCTGATACTGCCTATTGTAAGAGTCCTTGCGCATAGACTTGATCTGGTTGGTACCCTCATGATAGGTACACAACTTGACCCACATAGCATGAGCAGTGGTCAAGTGACTGATGCGATCGAACTCTTTTCTACTAAGTGCAGCAAATAGAATGTTGATAGCTTTGGAGTTGTTTTCATATTTGGTTTTCTCACCCGGCGACCCATTGTCAGGGTTGGGCGGAATCACATACTCCTGCTCAACAATCTCCCAGATTGCAACACTTCGGCTCATGAGATAAGCCTTGGTACGAGCCTTCCAATAGGGAAAGTCCTCCCCATTGAAGACCACAAGCTTTGTATCACCTTTCTCCATGTCGCCTTCGGATCACAAAGCCGGTTAAGGTCAACACGTGATCACACCGGCTCTGATACCAATTGAAGGACCGAACAAGGCGACCAGAGGGGGGGTGAATGGGAGCCAAATAAAATTCTCAACGAGAACTTGGCCTATGTCCCGATTACTACCCAACGTGCCTCAACAGCAATCACAAAGAGCAAACACACCAACTTGTGATGTGCTACCCTAAAAATGATTCGGAAAGGTCTCACACAAAGTGGAAGCAAGCTAGAACCAAAAAGGAACGGTCGGAAGCGAAAACAACAACCAACCGAGTCAGAAAACACCGGACCCTCCGACCTGGGACCGGACCCTCCGATGGGGTACTCTCTGGAGCCCAAAAATCAGTTACGGACACTCCGGTCACGCACCGTACACTCCGGCACCGGACGGTCCGACCCGGGACCGGACGCTCCGACCCGGCACTCTCTGGAACACGAAATATAGCCAGGTTACCGGACCCTCCGGTTCGGAACCGGACGGTCCGACACTGCTGCACAGCACCTCGGTAAAAGTGACGAAAACCCAATCAAACGAACTCGGAATTCGATGAAATTTGGACAGCAGCTTCCTTACAACGTTGAGAATCTTCTCCAACAAGAAGCACTCAAAAAGCTCTTGAATTGACGGAGATATGGAGTTTTTACTAAAACCCTAGCAAAAGGTGGCTGCTTGGACGAAATTCATGATTTCGTGATGCTCGTGAGGAGATTTGCAACGAGACCACTTGGGAAAGTTTCCTCATCGTCCTAGCATCGAATCCATCCAAGAAATCCACCCAAAAACCCAAGCAAAAAGGAAATCACGAATTTTGCAAGAAAGACATGGGGAAAAGAAAAAAAAAAGGGAAAGGGATGAACTTCACAAAGATTCAACTAGAAATCATTCCATTGATCAAAGCATACGAATTACAGTTGAATCTTGGCTAGGAAACCGCCCTCATCCTCCCACTCTTTGGAAGAACAAAGATTGTCTCTCACACAATCTCTCCTCTCCTCTCTCACATGAAGCACACCCTAGCCTAAGGCAAAATGAGAAAATAAATAACTTGGGTGGAGAGAGACCCCTTCTCCACCAGCCAACACCCTCTATTTATAGCCTAGGTCCTCCGACCGAAAGACCACAACGCCCTTGGTTACATAACACACTCCCACTTAGCACGGGGGCAAAATGGTCCAACTCTTCCTTCGTCGCCCGAACGCCATCGAGCCCTTCACGACTTCGCTTCGCATCGAAGCAAGCTTCGTGATGGTGCCACGTGCACCACCATCCTCCGCCGCCGGTTTTGAGGCCAAACCGGGAAACCGTCCGTGCTTCTTGCCTTCTTCATGTGTACGGTGTGGATCACCCTTGACCTCACCCGGCCTCCCGATCGTCCGGCCCCAAGTCCCCAACTTGTGCCCGATCCTCTCGCCGTTGACCGCCAAGTTGACTCCATTGACCTACACATCATAAGACAGGCAAACACATTTCCTTCTCCTCCAAACTTCTCCAACTTCTTCTCCAACTCCGGTTAGTGATAAACATAATCGTTCAAATGAAAATGCAACCCTTAAAATCCCGCATTTCAACTCAAACTTTAAATCACCAATGTCAATTACTCATCATCTTATAAATTGAACCATGGCTCATCTCAACATGGTTCTCAATCTCCCCCTTGATGAGTACATTGACAACACCAAATTGCACAAGAAAATGAGTTTGAAATGCAAAACCAAGTAAGATCATCTAAATGGCTCAAAAACCATGAAAAGATAGAAAATGACCATCTAGCATAAGAATGATCACAAAACCACGAGTTGGTAAGAAAAGCGCTGAAAACCGCAAAAACTCAAAGAACTCAAAACAAAGTTCAAAAAGTAAGATATGCTCCCCCTCAAATTGTTATCGTCTCATGAAATGCAAATGAGGTCAATTTTTAGTTATTCACTTATCTTGTGCATAACCTCCCAAAAATTTCTCCCCCTTTGACAATGAACTCATCAAGCACAAGAGAGCCAAAAAATGCAATGCATGAGGATTAGAACCTACAAAGCTTCAACAATTATGCGACCAAGCATTTAAATTTGCTAGAATGAACAAGGTACCATGAAGTGTAAAGGTAAGAGCTTACAATCTCACAAATGCCGTAATAGATGACATGGCACAACAACAAAGAGCTAACAAGGCTAAGCATGAAGATTAGTTGGCTCATATACCGAGCATGATCAAAAATGTCACTACAAGCATAATAATACTTATCCAAGGCAAAACAAGTATTAAGGAAACTAGCTAGCCTCAATCTTAACAGGGCAACAAAGATTCGAGAACATGTGCTTTTTAACAAACGCTCACATATGAAACAAAGACTCAGTTTGATCAGGTGATTAAGCAGCCAAAGAGGATACAAGATTTTCTTCAAAAATTTATAACTTATCCTCAAGTGACCTCTTATCCGTGCGGAGGGTCGCGCGACTGGTTACGGCAAACACCCCGAGGCATCAAGGCACTATTTTTGGACTTATTTTCATTTTGAGCACAGACTGAGTTTTATAACATGCACATCATAAGCATTTAAGCACAAGACAAAAAGAGCATGCCTTTGCGGCAAAAGGAACACTTGTCCCCTCAATGGTTCATCATGAGCTCCATTTGTAAAGTCCATTACTCAAAACTAAGGTGCCAAGTCAAGACATCATCTAAGCTAGCCTTAAAGCAGGTTTTGATAAGGATATGAGCAATTATACATATGGTGAGCAAGATAAGCATGCTTAGGTCATCAGTTTCACAAGTTGCCAAATTTCACCTTAAGGATTAGCAAGTTGCTCAATAAGAAATTATGACAAGCCATCTAGAAGAGCCTAAGTTTGAGAGTTTGCTACTCACAGTCACACAGTATGGTGCTAGTTCAATAATAGCAAAGGTAAATGCATGGAAGCATAATAGGTGAAGCTCATCTAAAAAGCATATATTACATGATGAGATGTAATGCAGAAAAACAAGATACATATATACACAAAAACATCAACTCCCCCTCAAACAATGCCATAGGGGTGGCAAACACCAAGTTCCCCTCGAAGAAAAGCAAGTCTCGCAGCATCCAGGGGCTTGGTGAAGATGTCGGCCAGCTGGTTATGGGTATCTATGAATTTCAGCTCAATGTTACCTCTCTCAACATGGTCTCTCAAGAAGTGGATCCTCACCTCTATGTGTTTCATTTTGGTATGAAGAATTGGGTTTTTGGCGAAGCATATGGCACTGGAGTTATCACACATGAGTGGCACTCTTTTATAGTTTAACCCATAGTCTCTCATTGTGGAGGTCATCCATAGGATTTGAGAGCAGCAGCTAGCAGCAGCTACATACTCAGCTTCAGTGGTGGATTGGGCTACAGTGGATTGCTTGCGAGCTGCCCAAGAAACAAGAGAAGTACCCAAGAAATGACAAGTACCAGAAGTGCTTTTCCTATTGACTCTACACCCAGCAAAGTCCGCATCCGCATACCCATAAAGATCAAGAGTGGAAGATGTAGAGTACCAAAGACCGAACTCAGGGGTATGCTTGAGATACCTGAAAATGCGCTTCACCGCTTGGCGATGAGATGCTCTTGGTGAAGACTGGAAACGAGCACAAAGACACACTGCGAACTGTATATCGGGTCTTGTCGCCGTCAAGTACAAGAGGGAGCCAATCATGCTCCGGTACTCTCTTTGGTCCACCGGCTCACCATCTTCATCCGGATCAAGAGCCGCGGTAGTAGCCATCGGTGTCGACACTGGCTTTGCATCAGCCATGTCGAACTTCTTCATGAGATCCTTTGTGTACTTGGCTTGATGGATGAAGGTTCCTTGCTTGGATTGCTTGATTTGAAGCCCAAGGAAGAACGTGAGCTCTCCCATCATGGACATCTGAAATTCTCCTTCCATGAGTTCCTGAAACCTGGACACAAGAGCATGAGAGGAACCACCAAAGATGATATCATCCACGTATATCTGTACCATTAGAAAGTCATTGCCATGCCTGAGAGTAAACAAGGTTTTGTCCGCACAACCCATGACATACCCATGCTCTAGCAAGAAGGTCTTAAGCCTAGCATACCAAGCCCTAGGTGCTTGCTTTAGCCCGTACAAAGCCTTCTGAAGCTTGTACACTCTATGTGGATACTTGGGATTTTCAAAGCCAGGGGGTTGTTTGACAAAGACTTCTTCCTCTATGAAACCATTTAGGAAGGCACTCTTGACATCCATCTGGTAGAGCTTAAAGCCCTTGGACGCCGCAAAAGCGAGCAGGATTCTAATGGCTTCTAAGCGAGCAACTGGTGCAAAGGTCTCTCCAAAGTCTAAACCCTCCACTTGGCTAAAACCCTGCGCAACAAGCCGAGCTTTGTCTCTCACAACCTCACCATCTTCACCTTGTTTGTTTTTGAACACCACTTGGTTCCTATGACATTGACACCATGAGGAGGCTCTACAAGGGTCCAAACTTGGTTTCTCTCAAAGTTTTCCAACTCTTCATGCATGGCATTGACCCAATGAGAATCAGAAAGAGCGTGTCCAACATCTCGGGGTTCAAAAGTGGCAACAAATGCAGAATTGGTAAAGCAAGCAAGATGTGCAGACCTTGACCTTGTAGTCCTCTCATTTAGATTACCAATCATTTGTTGAGGTGGATGATTACGCTGGATGTGGAGAGGCGCTTGTCTCTCGGAGTGTGTCTCCCCCTCAACCACAGCAGGGGTAGGATCAGCAGGAGTCGAAGAAGATGTAGCAGGACCTTCTGGATCATCATCATCATCATCACTATGAGCAAGTGAGTCTTCCACAAAGATGCTCTCCTTCACTTCCTGGTTACCTGCATGCTCAACAACATTGCTTGCACAAACATCTGACTCATCAAAGGTTACATCGCAGGACTCCACGATGGTGTTAGTTTCCAAATTCAAAACCCGATATGAATGCCCATGTGGAGTGTAACCCAGAAATATGCCATCGGAAGATCTTGACTCAAACTTGTCAAGATTGCCACGTTTGAGGATAAAGCACTTGCAACCAAAAGCACGCAAATGTGATACAGATGGCTTCCTCCCAAAACGTAGCTCATAGGAAGTCACATTAAGAATTGAGCGCAAGAAAATCCGATTTGAGACATAGCAAGCAGTGTTGATGGCTTCAGCCCAAAAACGCCTCGGAGTCCTATGCTCATCAAGCATCGTCCGGGCCATCTCAACCAAGGTTCTGTTCTTTCTTTCCACAATCCCGTTTTGTTGAGGAACACGAGGCGAGGAGTATTGATGCTCAAGACCATGCTCAAGACAGAAAGCATGAAAAGAAGAGTTCTTGAACTCGGTGCCATTGTCACTACGAATGGCTCGTAACGCACCAGGAAGTTCCTTGAACAACCTCAAAGCTAAGCTCCGAAAGTGTTGAAACACTTCATCCTTGCTCTCCAGAAAGTAAACCCAAGAATAGCGAGAGAAGTCGTCAACAATCACAAGTACATACCACTTGCCACCCGCCGAACGAACCCGGGAAGGACCAACAGTGTCCATATGAAGCAATTCCCCTGGGCGTTCAGTCATCACCAAATTGATTGGTGGGTGAGAAGCAGCAACCATTTTTCCATGACGACAAGGCACGCAAACCAGATTTTTCTCAAACTTGAGCTTAGGCAATCCTCGGATCAAACCTAGGCCACTCAAGCGACAAAGCAAATCAAAGCTCATGTGACCTAGTCTCCTATGCCATTTCCAGAGCTCAGAAGCAGGTTGGGCAATCAAACACTTGTGAGAACCAAAAGACTTGGCAAAATCAACACGAAACACTTTGCCAACAGGAGAAATGCAACAGACCAAAGAACCAGACGAATCAAAGACTCTGGAAGCATTTTTCTTGAAGCGCACTTCCAAGCCATCATCAAGCATTTGCGAAACAGAAAGCAAATTGTACTTGAGATTGTCAACCAAAGCAACATCCTTGAGTGTGAAGATGTCATTTACCTTGATCACACCCTTTGCCTTTACCCTACCTTTCTTGTCATCCCCAAATGTGATGTATTCATGTCGCTTCACTGGGGTGAGGCTGGAGAACCATTCTTCATCTCCGGTCATGTGACGTGAACATCCGGAGTCAATCAACCACGTGTTCTCCAGGCCTCCATCTGCCACCTACATGACACAGCCATGAAGAGTCGAGGGCTTAGTGCTGGGGTTAGTGAGCAAAATCTTAGGAATCCAGCACTCACCACACGACCAGAGGAGGTGAAAACAGTCTTGTACACATCATCATCCGAACGCATGGGACGAGTACCACGATGGGGAAAACGTGGATCGTCAAAGCGTTGGTTCTCAAATCTTGTGTCACGTGGATGAAAACCACGTGTAGGGTGAACACAACGACGGAAAAAGCGTGGGTTGTCAAAACCCCTGTTTCGTGAACCAAAACCATATGAGCAATGGTTAGGTCCACGATAGGCACAAATAGAACGAGAAGGCTCAAAATCAACATAGTCACTATGCATAGCATTCCTAGTGAACTCAATTTGCCTCCTCTGAATTCTCTGTCGCCTAAAGCAAAAATCATCCAAATGACCCTTTCTACCACAAAACATGCAAATGTAGTCTCTCTTGGGCTCAGGATGCCTTTGTGGTTCAGGTTTTGGCTTCTCAGCATGGTTGGGTTTGAAGGCAGGCTTTGGGTTAGGTGGGTAGTATGTGTCTTCAGATTTGAGGGTTTCACTCTCATCTTGGTAGGTGGAGCTTGGTACAAATTTACCCTTATTCTCACTCTCCTTGTCACACCTCTCATAACCCAAACCCAGTTTGTATGTGGAAGTGGAAGCACTCTCCTTGATTCTGAACAAGTCACTCTCAATTTTCTCCTCACTCACCAAGGTTCTTTTGAGGCGGGCTGTAAGGTATTCATTTTCCTTGGTGAGGTTTTTGTTTTCCTCTCGAGTGATGAACAACTTGTCCTTAAAGGATACACACATGTTACAAGGTGTGGAAAGCACTTTTGAGCGAGTCTCAGTTTGCAACTTGGACTTAAGCTCTTTGACCTTTTGGGATCGAGCATCCAACTCAATGGTGAGCTTATTGCAATTCTTGCAAGCACCCAAAAGAGTTGGCCTAGCTTTGCTTTCCTCAAGCTCTTTCATGGCACTCTCAAGCTGACTTGCAACTTGAGCTTGCACATTTTCACTTTGAGCGAGTTTCTCTAAAGCAATTTGACAAGATTTGCACTCAACAATGTCATCGGTAAGCTGTGATCTAAGAGAAGCTATTTCAACATGAGCATTATCAAGTTTTGACTTAAACTCCTCTCTCTCACGAGCAGCACGACGAAATTTCTTGTCTTGCTCAAGCACTACAAACTGAAGACCCTCTAACTCAGTAGTGAGTTGGTCAAGAGTGGGGGGTACCTCACTGGAGTCACTGTCGGAGTCGGAATCACTGTGGGCCATGAAGCAGAGGCCGGTGAAGTCCTTCTCCTTCTTCCTTCGAGGCTTCTCGGTCTCATCCTCTGAGCTTGTGGCGTCATCACTTGAAGAGAAGTCGACGTCGCTGATTGCAGCAACACAAGCCCGTGCTACAGCCTTGGCAAGCTTCTTGGAAGCCTTGCCCTTCTTGGAGTAGAAGATCTTCTTCTTCTTGGCTTCATCATGGTTGTAGTCGTGGGAGTCGTACTTCTTCTTCTTCTTGGGGCAATCGGCGATGAAGTGATGAGGATCACCGCACTCGAAGCAGCCTCGGGAACCACCACCTCGTCTCTCCCTGCGGTTGTTGTAGAACCTCTTGAACTTCCTTGTCAGGAGTGACAGTTCTTCTTCAGGAATGCTTTCCATCTGCTCATCTGAGGCTGAAATCAAAGAGGACAAGGCAAAATCCAGGGAACACTTGTGATGTGAGGGGTTAGTTCCAAGCAAGGTATCATTAGTAGCTTTAGAACTTGAGAGCAAAGCCATGCTAGAAGAGGACTGATCATGATTGGGTCTCGATTTTCTCGCAAGCTCATGTGATTTCAACTTGCTAAACAGACTCTCACAATCAAGAGTATCAAAGTCAGCAGTTTCCTCCAAAGCAGAAATCTTGACACCCCAAACACTCTCATCAAGTGAGTAAAGCAATTGTTTTGCTCTCTCGTTATCAGAGTAGGCAAGAACACCACATGCACGAAGATTGCAAATGATAGCCTCAAAGCGAGCAAAAGTGTCATCCAGAGACTCTCCAGGCTTTTGTGCAAAGGTCTGATACTGCCTATTGTAAGAGTCCTTGCGCATAGACTTGATCTGGTTGGTACCCTCATGATAGGTACACAACTTGACCCACATAGCATGAGCAGTGGTCAAGTGACTGATGCGATCGAACTCTTTTCTACTAAGTGCAGCAAATAGAATGTTGATAGCTTTGGAGTTGTTTTCATATTTGGTTTTCTCACCCGGCGACCCATTGTCAGGGTTGGGCGGAATCACATACTCCTGCTCAACAATCTCCCAGATTGCAACACTTCGGCTCATGAGATAAGCCTTGGTACGAGCCTTCCAATAGGGAAAGTCCTCCCCATTGAAGACCACAAGCTTTGTATCACCTTTCTCCATGTCGCCTTCGGATCACAAAGCCGGTTAAGGTCAACACGTGATCACACCGGCTCTGATACCAATTGAAGGACCGAACAAGGCGACCAGAGGGGGGGTGAATGGGAGCCAAATAAAATTCTCAACGAGAACTTGGCCTATGTCCCGATTACTACCCAACGTGCCTCAACAGCAATCACAAAGAGCAAACACACCAACTTGTGATGTGCTACCCTAAAAATGATTCGGAAAGGTCTCACACAAAGTGGAAGCAAGCTAGAACCAAAAAGGAACGGTCGGAAGCGAAAACAACAACCAACCGAGTCAGAAAACACCGGACCCTCCGACCTGGGACCGGACCCTCCGATGGGGTACTCTCTGGAGCCCAAAAATCAGTTACGGACACTCCGGTCACGCACCGTACACTCCGGCACCGGACGGTCCGACCCGGGACCGGACACTCCGACCCGGCACTCTCTGGAACACGAAATATAGCCAGGTTACCGGACCCTCCGGTTCGGAACCGGACGGTCCGACACTGCTGCACAGCACCTCGGTAAAAGTGACGAAAACCCAATCAAACGAACTCGGAATTCGATGAAATTTGGACAGCAGCTTCCTTACAACGTTGAGAATCTTCTCCAACAAGAAGCACTCAAAAAGCTCTTGAATTGACGGAGATATGGAGTTTTTACTAAAACCCTAGCAAAAGGTGGCTGCTTGGACGAAATTCATGATTTCGTGATGCTCGTGAGGAGATTTGCAACGAGACCACTTGGGAAAGTTTCCTCATCGTCCTAGCATCGAATCCATCCAAGAAATCCACCCAAAAACCCAAGCAAAAAGGAAATCACGAATTTTGCAAGAAAGACATGGGGAAAAGAAAAAAAAAAGGGAAAGGGATGAACTTCACAAAGATTCAACTAGAAATCATTCCATTGATCAAAGCATACGAATTACAGTTGAATCTTGGCTAGGAAACCGCCCTCATCCTCCCACTCTTTGGAAGAACAAAGATTGTCTCTCACACAATCTCTCCTCTCCTCTCTCACATGAAGCACACCCTAGCCTAAGGCAAAATGAGAAAATAAATAACTTGGGTGGAGAGAGACCCCTTCTCCACCAGCCAACACCCTCTATTTATAGCCTAGGTCCTCCGACCGAAAGACCACAACGCCCTTGGTTACATAACACACTCCCACTTAGCACGGGGGCAAAATGGTCCAACTCTTCCTTCGTCGCCCGAACGCCATCGAGCCCTTCACGACTTCGCTTCGCATCGAAGCAAGCTTCGTGATGGTGCCACGTGCACCACCATCCTCCGCCGCCGGTTTTGAGGCCAAACCGGGAAACCGTCCGTGCTTCTTGCCTTCTTCATGTGTACGGTGTGGATCACCCTTGACCTCACCCGGCCTCCCGATCGTCCGGCCCCAAGTCCCCAACTTGTGCCCGATCCTCTCGCCGTTGACCGCCAAGTTGACTCCATTGACCTACACATCATAAGACAGGCAAACACATTTCCTTCTCCTCCAAACTTCTCCAACTTCTTCTCCAACTCCGGTTAGTGATAAACATAATCGTTCAAATGAAAATGCAACCCTTAAAATCCCGCATTTCAACTCAAACTTTAAATCACCAATGTCAATTACTCATCATCTTATAAATTGAACCATGGCTCATCTCAACATGGTTCTCAGTCTCATGTCATCAATATAATTGTCAAGTTGCAATTCTAGTATTAGCAAATAAATTATTTGAGGACTCCTTTGGATAAAACTCAGCCAGTCTATGTAGCAAATGAGTTGGAAGGATTGAAGGCTGACATACAGGAAAGAAGCTCCATATTAATCTCATCAAAACGATTGTCAAGCTCTTGACTGATTCGATCAATTACACTAATATATACTTCTCTTCTGTAGTGGCCATCATTTGTTTGCTTCCGTGCACGAGCATACCTTCCTGATTTTCCATATGGCATGTAAGCACCATCCATAACAAGAACTTCAACATCGTATTTTTCACAAAATAAAGTAACCCGCTGCAGAAATTCATCCCAACCATGAGACCTCAATTGTTGCATTCTATTCTTTGCCAGATTAACAAGTGAGATTGCATTAAGAATATCTTGCTCCCTTCTTTGCAAAACTTAGACAATTCATTTGTGTATCCAAGAATAAGATACATTAAGTGTGCAAAGAAAACAAACTCAAAATTCTCAAATGCTCCAAGCACAAAATGCATTCTGGTCCAATCATCCTTCTGTGAAGGATCACCACCAAGATCAACGAGTACCTCATGAATTGCTTGATACATAGTAATGATGTTGCATATAGTTCTGTAATGTGAGCCCCATCGAGTATCACCAAGCCTAGGCAAACCAATTTCTTGATTTAATCCACTTCCAGATTCAAGCTCTCCACAATCTAGTGCTTTCTTGATATTCTCCAATCTAGCATCTCGCAGCATGCCATGACGCTTACATGAAATTCCAACAATATTCAAAAGGTTGACACTTGATCAAAAAATGTCTTACAATCGGCATTTCCCTTGGCAACAACAATAAGAACTATTTGGAGTTGATGTGCAAAACAATGTATATAATAAGCAGATGGTGATTCTTGCATGACCAGTGTTTTGAGAACTTTTATCCCCTTTCATGTTGTTAGCCCCATCATATCCTTGACCACGAATTTGAGTCATAGTCACACCATTACTGATAAGTAATTCTTGAATTGCATTCTTCAGTGATAAAGAGGTAATGTGATCTACACGAACAACTCTAATAAAATGCTCATTTGGCCTCCCAATTTATCAACATAGCGCAAGCACAAAGCTAGTTGTTTTTTATGTGATATATCACTAGACTCATCTGCTAAAATTGCAAAGGGTTCATCACCAAGTTCTTCAATTATTTTCTTTCTAGTTTCTAAGGCACAACAATGAATAATCTACTTTTGTATTTTTGAGCTGGTTAAGGTACAATTACTTGGAGCATTGTCCAAAACATACTTGTTCACTTCCTCACTATTTCCTGCAAAAAACTTCATAAGTTCGATGAAGTTCCCTTTAATTGCTAGATTCTTTACTTTCATCATGTCCACGAAATGCTAATCCTTGCTGCAAAAGGAACTTGATGCACCTAAGTGAATAAGTCAACCTTTTCTTGTAGAGGCGAAGATTCTCATCTAACCACTTCTCAATGTTGTAATCAATTGCTACCTTTGGATTATTAAAGCAAATATATCTCTCTTGAGCAGCTCTATGTGCCTCAGAACCTAGATGTTTGGGAAGTGCTTTCTCCTATGTTCCATTCCTCCACCCATCAATAGTAAATGTATCCGACCCAGTACCCTTCTTGAACAAGTAGCATATAAAACAAAACACGGAATCCTTCTTGATACTATATTCAATCCAATCATGATTATACATCCATACAAGATTGAAGTGACAATCTCTACCTGAAACCTTTCTCACCGGAAAATCATGTGCATAAGGTTTGGATGGACCATTAATAGTATATGCTCTTCGAATTGCATCTTGATCATTAACTGGATAATTTTTAAATGGCTGCCTTTCACCTGGATCTTGT
The DNA here is from genome assembly GCA_001182835.1 of Oropetium thomaeum. Classification (NCBI taxonomy): domain Eukaryota; kingdom Viridiplantae; phylum Streptophyta; class Magnoliopsida; order Poales; family Poaceae; genus Oropetium; species Oropetium thomaeum. The sequence continues at coordinate 752,731 of LFJQ01000020.1, read as the reverse complement.
GGAAGTCTATTAATGTCATAAACTGGTGGTTGGTCTCACTCAATATTTCCTTCAATTACTCTTTCCTGAGGGTGAGGCTGCTCTTCCTCAACAATTTCTTCCATCACTCTACTCTGAGGCTGCTCTTCCTCAACGCTTTCAACAGGATCAGGGCAGGATTTTCTAGCAGCAGCTGCAGCTGCCGCTGCCGCCTTCTTCGCTACATGTTTCTGAAAAAGATCGACAATGTCTCCATTTCTCTTCAATGATTATCTGTACATAATTTTTTAAGATACAAAGCCAAATAATTAAAAAAATTACACGTGCACTGATGTCGGACGGATGAATCCCAAATAGACCAATCTAATTTACATGTGATTACACAAACTAACAAACACTCACATGATTTGTTTTCACAACGGCAGAACGTAGGCACGCAACAGTCAGTAGTTGCCGCAGATCGATGAGACGCCGACGGCCGCGTATTGCCGATCGCAGACGGCCGCTGCAGCCTCGACGCCACCGTCCGCGCGCGTATTGTTGATCGCCAGACGCCGGCGGCCGCAGGAGCTCGTAGCCTGGAAGCTGAACTGAACCGGCGCGTAGTGACATCCGGCCATTGGTTAATGTACTTGTTTATTTTTCAACAAAGTTTAATACATATATGTGTAACGTAGGCATACCCTGTAAGTCCGTCAATGCTTCTCCTCCTGGCTTGGTCCAACTTTCGGACCTTCTGGAAAATGATATGATGATACCGTTGTACGGTACGATGACTCTTTTCTCCTGGCCAGCCCTCATTACCAATTCTTCTAGAAAATAGTACGATGATACCGTCATACAGTACGACGACTTTGCTAAAATGAAATTTGATGTCTTTACTGCATCCTTACTTCCAAGCTTCACAAATCGTCTTCCTCGACTTCCTAGCTGCTCTTCAAGTGCTGTGAGACCTTCGCACACGTTATCCACCACCTCTACACTAGTGAGACATAGCTAGACATCCTAACCTGATGAGGACATCACACCCATGGATACACATAATCCTTCTCCTGCTGTTACACATGAAGGTCCAATCACTAGAGCTCGCGCCCAACAACTTAATCTAGAAATGAGCTCATTTCTTAACACTCCATTTCTCGAGGATAGGTTACTATCTAATGCTTTTATTCTAATTAGGAATCATGAAGATGACAGAGAAACGACAGGAGACCAGATAGGAGTCGTCCAAGGACGTCCAAACCAAATTCGAGTCCCAGCCTATGTCGACTTTGAATCCAATTCGGAGTCCAGGAGTGACGCAGACCCGCCCTAGAAAACCCAGTCCGGGACAGATCTCGCATTTCGCCAGGACCCTGTCGGGCAATGCTCGACGAAGTGAGCATACACATGGTACAACACAGGCAGGATAAATAGCAATCTTTTACAGGATGAGAGAATTTAATATAATAGGGTTCCATAATTTTAAATTAAGTTTTACACCATCAGAGTACGAATAGAGTTTTTGAAATCATGAAATATAGCGGAAGACTTTAAATGGAGCACAGACTCCGACTCTCATAATTAAGCAAAAGTATGGCCTTGTCCAGTGGCACCATACTACTAGCCACACAATGTTTATTGCAGCGATTCGCAACGCTCCCACTGGAGGTTCCTGAACTCTGGACGAGGTTCTTCCCAATGGCTATCATCCTGGGTATACACGTCGGCGCCTGAAAACCACGTAGTCACAAAGCGTGAGCTTCTAAAAAGCTCAATAAGACTGACCCGTCAAATTGGCTATCTACAGCTGACACCTAGACATGCTGGCTGACTCAGGGTAAGGTTACCTTTACAAAAGGACTTGCATTACCTGAACTATTCTTGATCAAGTTTTAGCTCAGGTTAAGTGTTTATAATCATAACTTTAGTTTGCACTGAACCAGTCAATTATAATAGAATAATAGATAATAATCCTCATATCTCAGTCATTATTCTTACAGCTCATCAACTTAATTATAACACAAATTCCGGCTAACCCAAAGTGAAAACTGCTGGACAAGCTATGGAGTGGAGGAAGGAGTCCCAGGCGCACCGATTTATACAGGATTTGGCGAGGGATTTGAAAATTGGAGCGGTGCTCTGCTGTCCTTCGCTCAGCGGGAAGAAGAACAGGGGAATGGCCGCTGCGGCAGTGAGGAGTAAGGAGGAAGAAAAGAGAGAGGGCGGCGGCTGGTCCTGCTGCTGCTGCTGCCACCTTTATCGCGTGCGTGGGAGTGAGAGAAGAGGGGGAGTGCTGCGGCTATTGGCGCTCATGGACGGTCAGGAGCAGAGGAGCGGCGACGGAGATTGGGGGCGCGGGGCGGCAGTGACGTGCGTGAAGATAGAAGGGCGCGGAAGAGAGAGGAAAAAGAGAGAGAGAGTGTGAGAGTAACTCAGGCGTCGATTGGGCGGTGCAGGCAGCCCGGGGTGACGCTGCCGCGCCGTGGTTGGCCGGCGGCGCGGCGCGCGCAGGCCCCTGTCCAAGATTTTGACTTTTTTGCATTTAATTCAAAATCCTGTTCAACATTCGATTGAAATTCATACTTCCCTGTTTTGGAAAATTTTGAAAATTTATGTGGTAGCTCTGGAAATTATTTGAAACAACTTTCACTTAAGGTTCAATCCCTACTTCAGTCTCTAAAAGTTCTTGAATTTCCAACTTGAAACTAGTTTGTGTGAATTTTTGAGGGGCTTAAATCTTTTACAAAAATTCTGAATAAATCTCCAAGATTCCATTTTGAAGTGAACTCAATTGTTATGCAAAAATATTGCTAGGGTTATATAAGGTTTTTGATGGGTTTCGAATTGGGATGTCAATTCTTACCCGGTAAGAAATGATTTTTGTACCGGGGACTGAAAGCCTGTTTTGGTGAAAGTGTTCAAAAATTCACCAAAATTTTTGTGTAGGCTAATGGAAGTGTTTTAAGCAACATTGCTCATTAGCTCAAGTGCTATTTTCGCTGCAAAGTGCAAAAAGTTTTTTTTAGGGTTTACGTTTCGTCGATGACTTCTCAAGTGACACCTAGGATGTCACATTTCATGCATTAAGCTCATGAAAGTGCTAGGTGTAGTTAAACAAAAAGGCATGACTAACCATTCATACAACCCAAATTTAGTTTTAAATGTAGTTTTTCATTCATCACTGAGTTTTATTCTAATCTGGTGGTAACCACTACGCAAGCCAATTTTAGTGAAAACTATAGCACCACATAACTCATCAAGCATGTCGTCTAGCCTAGGAATAGGATGACAAGACTGTATAGTAGTGTTGTTATGGCTCTACATTCTACATACATGCACCATGAACCATCTTTTTTCGGAACCAAAAAAACAGGAACAGCACAAGGACTAAGACTCTCACGTACGCCCCGCGGTCCAAAAGGTCCTGGACTTGACGCTGAATTTTCATAGTCTCCTCAGGGTTCGTTCGGTACACCGCCCGATTCGAGAAACTTATACCAGGAATCAGGTTAATCTGGTGCTCGATCCCTCGAATGGGTGGCAGCCTTGGAGGGATCTCGTTAGGGAAAACATCGCGAAATTGCTGTAAAAGGTTAGCAACTGCAGGTGGCAATGTACAAGGCAAATTATCCATTGAAAATAAGGCATCCTTGCACAATAGAACATAGCATGGAGAAGTACCATCAGGAATTTCAGCAAGGTCAGATTTTGTAGCAAGCATGACAGGGGATTTCAAAGTGATATCTTGCTGAATTTTAGGTTTAGCATGAGGTGGTTGTTTAACATTAGCAGCCCTCTTCCTATCAGATTCAATAATTTGAGCAGGTGTCATGGGTAACAAAGTAATTTCCTTCCCTTTATGCATGAATGTGTACTTATTACTACGATCATGGTGCAAAGTATCATTATCATATTTCCAAAGACGACCCAACAAAAGAGAGCATGCTTGTATAGGAACGATACCACAATCCACAGAATCACTATAAGTACCAAGAGAAAAAGAAATGCGACACGATTGTGTTACCTTAGCTTTTTCGAAGTCATTCAACCACTGAATATGGTATGGATGTGGATGTGGTCGCGTGGCCAAGCCAAGCTTCTTGACCAAATCAGAAATCACCGAGTTGTTGCAGTTGCCCCCATCCATGATCACACGTGCTCGCCAATTCTTAATCACGAACTTAATCTGAAACAAGTTATGGCATTGGATCTGATCCGGTTTGCTTACCTGCGCATTGAGGACGCGCTGAACAACGATGGAGTGGTACATGGAGGCGGCGTGGTTGCCGAGAACAACGCTGTCCGGAGATTGCGGAGCGTCGTCCTCCGCATCTTCAATGTCGGATGTACTCTCATAACCTCCGTCATCAGTGCCGATGCAAGCACGCTTGCTTGGGCAGTCACGCTGCACGTGCCTAAGTCCAAGACAGCGATGGCACTGGATGCTAGAGGTGCACCCCGTGGATGTAGTGGAAGGTGAAGTCTTCGCTGGTCCCTGCACAGAAGATTTAGAAGACTCCACAGGATGTGTCGAGGGAGGTGGTGCCGCAGTGGAAGGTCGCTTGCTTGCCGGTGAAGGGGGTGGACAAAAACTAGAAGAAGGACGTGGTGCTCCGGTTCTTGACGTTCTGCAGCTTCCTAGCGTCCCCGCAATTCCTTTTCTGCAAGCATAGCAAGGTGGAACAACTGGTTGACAGTGTTAAATGTCTTATAATCAACAAGGTCCTGAATTTCATGCCTCAATCCCCCATAGAAACGACAGATCTTATCCTCATTATCTTGAACTACACCATAACGCATCGTGCCCTTTTGTAGCTCAGCATAATAATCCTGGACCGAATTGCTACCTTGCTCTAAGTGCTATAGTTTGAGACGCATGTCTCGCTGAAAAGAAGGAGGCACAAAGCAATCGCGCATAGCAGTTTTCAACTCATCCCAAGTAGCAGGCAACTGTCGTACAGCAGCTAACAGTCCACCAAATAATAGCGAAGTCCTTAAATTCGCTAGAAGCTTGCCTAACTCTATGTTGTTCAGAGACTTGCTGAGCCTCAAATTTTTGTTGAACCGTCATCTCCCAATCTAGATATATCTCAGCATTATATGAACCAGAAAAGAAGGGTACGTAAAATTTCACCTTAGCAAAGGGATTGTCCAGAGGTCGATGCTGGTTGTTACCTCCCATACCTTGGCAGTTCTGTGTAGGCGATGTCGAAGGCGTGGGTCCCAGTCGTCGTCATCGTAAACGGTGTCCTCGTCATCGTCGTTATTGCCTAGAGGTGGACGCCTTTCCAAATTGTCAAGCCGCGTTGAAATTGCCGCCAGCTGAGTGGTGATGCCTTGGAGAGTTGTTCCTATGTGCAGGTCGTTGAGGGTCATCGTCACGGTCTCAGTGATCTTGTCATCAATGCCTTCAAGCGTCTTGGTAATTGCTCCCTACAATTGATCATGGCTGACGCACTTGTTGAAGTCCGTCGGAGTCCCAGATTCCTCGGTACCTGACATGATGAAAGAAACAAGGAACATAGAGAAAAGCGGTAAAGGTTATCCCTATCAACTACTGTGAGAACGGTGGCACTCCTGGACAGCAAAAGGAAGCTTCAAACCAAGTTCTTGCAAGGATCTAGACGAACACAAAGCAAAGATACCTTGGAGAAGTGATTCGACGATTACAGGGTTAAGAATCGTGCCTGTTCAGAAGGTTTAAGAGGAGCTAGGAAGGCTCATATATAAGTAAGTGGAACACAAATCAAAACCAGATAGTAATATTGAATAAATGTCCAAAGTATTGGTCCTAGTTGCTGGCCTAAACAGCCATATGATACGTGGTCAAAGAACATGTGTAGGGAAACAGCAACAAAGATCAATAGTCAAGAAAAATTAAATTCAGGACAAGCATAAAACAGCAACGAGTGTTCCAACAAAAGTTTATCAATTTGTTTCTTTTTTTTTCTTTTTCTTTTTTTTAACACTAGAAGTAATCACAATACTTCTATCTCTTTTTTTGTATTATTTCTTTTTCTCAACTCAAAGCATGTGAAAGCTAACCACACAAATTTTCTGATCGAAACGATATAATGGCAGAACTGAACTCTATGTCAGGCGTTTTTCTTTTCTGTCGTTGAAACAAACTAGGGTAGCGGAAAAAGGAAAGGTGGAACTTTGCAGCGGAAGCTCTGGATAAGGTGAAATTAGTGATGGATGATCAATCCGTGTGAATCTAGCGAATAACAGATAAGACACAACAACGAAGGGGTGGGATCTGGGTGGGGAAAAAAATTGACGGCTAGGGTTCGACACAAGGCGGCGGAAGCAAAACAAACTGTAACGAGACGTGACCTAAACCAGCAACAAGACTCGATTAAGGACACAAACTCAATACTTCGAACTCTGAAATTGAAATATGCAAAGGCTAAACACGGTTTTGGACAGGATGTAACTTAAAACTACAATTCTATTTTTGGCTTTTTATGGACTATAGGACGAAACAAAAACAAGGAACTAGCATAAACAATGACGAACCTGAGGAACACCTGAAGCTCTGATTACCACTTGATGGGAACAGGGTCCCGATCTTCCTACAGGTTCTGATAATCAACGATTTGGGTGGAGTCGCGACATAAATCGATCCGGCTTTCGAACGGCACGTTCCGAACCCCGCAATCGCAGCACCACGTCTCCTCTGGTTATCACCTGCGTTAACATGGATGACCTCACCGAGAAGGCTAGTCTTTGTCTGCGAATCAAAGAACACAAGCAAGAACGAAGTAGAAAGCAACAAAATTGCAGAGGAAGATTAAACTCACAAAAATTAGGGTCTCACAAACCGTTGAAACGGCAACACTGTTTTTAACAGAAATAATCTAAGAAAAATCCGAACCCTAATGGTGGGGTGACAGCTGGATATAAAGGAATTGGGAACGTGGAAGCCCCCTGGACACAACCCTAACAGACTCTAACTCGGTACAAGGCCAACCGGCCCAAAGTCAGTGTCGTAGCACCCTAACAGATTCTGTACTGTCCAATGTTTTGATGATTTTCATGGACTCTGGAGGAATTTGGACGTGGAACTTCTTCCAGTGGAATGATAATCTCGTCCTCTTTTCATGAAGTGGTAGATCGCCTAAAACGGAGTCCGTATGCGACCTGGGCACCCATTTTCGTGCGGACTGCTCCTGGACTCCAAGTTGGATTCGAAGCCGACGTGAGTTGGATCTCCTACTTGTGTTGGACGTCCTTGTCCGACTTGTAGCTGTTCTCTAGGGCCTTCCTTGATCTGTCCATGATTCCTCTAGATTCAATTGTCATGCCCGAGCTCTAATGATTGGTCCTTCATTTGTTGTAGCGGGAGAAGGATCGTGTGTAAATATGGATGTGATGTCCTCATCAACGTGGTATCCGTTGAGGGCATTGCTATTGATCCTGGAAAGGTGCAAGACATTGTCGAGTGGAAGACACCCACGTTGGTCCACAAGGTGCGCAGTTTTCTAGAACTAGCCGGGTACTACCGTCGGTTCGTACCCAGCTGCTCCAAAATTGCTAAACTTATCACCGAGCTACTCAAGAAGGATCATAAGTTTAAATGGACCGATAAGTGCGAAGAAGCTTTCCAAACCTTGAGAAGCACTTGACCACAGCACCGGTACTAGCCCAACCAGACTTGAGCAAACCTTTCGACGTATATTGTGATGCGTCGGGAATCGGGCTTGGGTGCGTGTTGATGCAAGAAGGACGGGTGATTGCTTATGCTTCCCGACAACTACGTAAGCATGAGCTAAACTACCCAACACATGACTTGGAGCTGGCCGCTGTGGTGTTAGCCTTGAAGGCGTGAAGACATTACTTGCTGGGAAATCTAGTAGACCTCTAGACTGACCACAAGAGTCTGAAATACATTTTCACTCAAAGTGAGCTAAACATGAGACAACGCAGATGGCTTGAGCTGATCAAGGATTATGAATTGGAAATACACTACCACTCTAGCAAAGCCAATGTCGTTGCGGATGCATTGAGTAGGAATGCTCACTGCCATTATCTGGATCAAGGAGCTAAGACTGAGGAACCCGAGGCGAGCTTGAGAATCCTACCCCATGGGTCGCTGTACAACCTAGCCTTGGTTCCGACACTCAAGGACAAGGTAGTAAAAGCCCAACGACTTGACAGGGGCATGGAAAATATCAGGCTTGGACTAAAGAAAATGAAGATGCAGTTCTTCCGAGAAGATGAGGACGGAATCTTGTGGTTCAAGCACAGATTGGTGGTGCCAAAGGATCACGAGCTGCAGAAAAAGATCATGGATGAGGCTCACTTATCCAAATATTCCATCCATCCTGGCAGCAACAAGATGTACCAGGATTTAAGGAAGAAATTTTGGTGGACAAGAATGAAGAGAGAGATCACTCGATATGTGGCCAAATGCGACACCTGTAGGAGAGTCAAAGCGGATCATTTAAAAAGGGCAGGTTTGTTGGAACCTTTGAACATTCCATCTTGGAAATGGGAAGACATCAGTATGGATTTTATTGTTGGGTTACCCATGACTGCTCAAGGGTTGGATTCATTTGGGTCATAGTAGATCGGTTAACCAAAACAGTCCATTTCATTTCAGTATCTACAAGATACGGCATGAAAAGGTATGCTCAACTCTACCTTGATCGGATAGAATGTCTACATGAAGTACCTAAAACCATAATTTCAGACCGAGGTACACAATTTGTAGGACGGTTTTGAAAACAGCTCCATGAGTCACTAGGCACTAAGTTGATTCATAGTTCTAACTATCATTCACTGACAGATGGCCAAACAGAGAGAATAAATCAGATCCTTGAAGATATGCTACGATCTTGTGTTTTGGAGCATGTAAGAGGCTCAGATAGTTATTTATCATTGGCCGATCCTACAACAACAGCTACCAAGAAAGTATCCGGATGTGACCTTTTGAGGCATTGTATGGTCGTAGCTGTAGACCTCCACTCAATTGGTCCGAGGCAGGAGAAAGGACTATACTTGGACCTGACCTAGTGCAGCAAGCAGAAGAGAAGGTACGGATTGTTCAAGCTAACCTGAAAGCACATAAATCCCGGCAGAAGAGCTATGCTGATAAAAGACATGTACCACTGAGTTTTGAAGTAGGTGACTATGTCTACCTTCGAGTCTCGCCTACTAAAGCGGTTCAACAATTTGGGGTTAAAGGCAAGTTAGCACCACGATACATTGGCCCATTTCTCATCACTGCAAAGTGCGGACCAGTTGCATACCAAGTGGAGCTACCTGAGAAGTTGTCGGGAGTACATAATGTTTTCCACGTTTCCCAGCTAAGGAAATGCTTGAAGGCACCCATAGATCAAGTACATCCTAGTGTTGAAGAGTTGCAATTCGGATATTGGACCAGAAGGAACAAGTAACCAGGAAGCGGACCCTCAAATTCTACAAGGTCCTATGGAGCAACCATTCGGAAGATGAAGCCACTTGGGAGTCCGCGGAATTCCTTCGGGCACACTACCAAGATATACTTCCAGCCGCCATAGGTATCCACGACTAACCCAAGCACCTCCTTAAATCTTGCGGCACGATTTCTTTTAGGGGGAAGGGTTGTGACACCCTGGTGTCACTTAAAATTTATTAAATGAATTTCATACTCAGAAAACAAATCTCTAAATGAACCAATGGAATTATTATTTCAAAAATATCACTTAACTTCCACAAAAATTTTGGTAAAATTTTGAGCATTTTTGAAACATCAGGAGTTTTGGATTCTAGTACCAATAATTGTTGGCATGCGGGTACAAATTTCACCTCACTTTTATAAAACCATCAAATTTGTAATATAACCTTACTGATATTTTTATATGGCAATTAAGTTCACCTCAAAACAATATATTTCAGATTTTATCAGAATTTTTGGAAAAGGTTTAACCTCCTTAAAAATTGAAACAAAGTTGATTTGAATTGAAAATCCCCAAAACTTTACAAGTCGAATCAGTACTTCTTCCACAAACAAAAGTGTTTGCAAATCATGTCCTGAGTGCTCACAAAATTTTTTGTAATTTTCGGAGCCCAGGAAGTGTAGGTTTCAATTGAATTTAGAAGAGAGATTTTGAAATTTTGAAAAAAAAAAATCCAAACCGGCGTTGCGCGCTTGCCACACCGCCGCGGCAGACGCCGGAGCACCCTCCTTCCCATCCCATCTCATCTCATTGGCACGGGAATCCCGCTCCTCCCTCTTCCTTTTCCCTCTCTCGCTCTCACTTCTCTCTGCGCACGCAGCGCCGCCCGCCACCCCCAATCCGCGACGCACTGCCATTGCCGCCCCGGTCACCCTCGTGTGGACAGCACGCCATAGACGACGCCCGGCTGCAACGCCTTGCCATTTAGCCTTCCCTCACCCTCCTTCAGCTCTCAGAGCAACGACGCCCCCTCTGGTTCACTTACTCGTCGGGAACGGGATCGTCTTCCACCTCCCGCCGAGCGCACCACGCCGCCGCACCATCTTCGAATTCGTCCTCTCGGTACCCTTTTAGTTCGATTCCTTCCGTCAGCTAGCTCCTCTCATCCGTGCGCATCCTTGTGACAACGTTTTGCCCGTAGGGAGTCGCCGGTGAAGAAGACTCGCCACGGCGTCTCCGCCCGCCATAATCGCCGCCACGAGCTGCTCGTCGCCGACCGGTCTCCGGCCACCCCCGTGGTCTTTATCGTCGACCAATCGACTCCACACGACACGGTCATGCTCTCAGACCTCTCAATCGTACCCTAAACCTCCTCCTCCGCCGTGCGCGTCGTCGGCGTTGAGCTCCATCCACCACCGCTCGTCGTTGATGGCCTTTCGGTCATCGCCGGAGTTCGGCACCACCCCCAATAGAACCCACGTGACTTGCTGAGCAAGTTCATGGTGGCCAACAGCGCCAACTCGTCACCGTTGAGCTCGCCGCCGGCGAGATCCCACCGCCCCTATTTTTGAATTAATTTGATTTTGTTATTTTTGGGCTGATTTTGTAAAATGCATAGTAAATTGATGGAAGCTCTAAAAATGATGGACCAAAATTCTCTAGAAGCCTTGCAAGATTCTCTAATTATCTTCTGAAACACTTTTTTATGAAAGTCCATGGAACTTCCTAAATAAATTGGTTAATATTTTCTATTTTTGATTTATTGCCAGAGTTCCATAGCTTTTCTGGAGCTGAAACTTGCGCCAGTGGTGTGTCATGGCATGCATAACACCCTGTAATTTTTCCTAATTTAATCTTAATAAAGTTCTATGCATGCCTATAATCATTCTCAAAACTCATTTTAATTTATTGTTTTCTAAATTGCATTATGCATGTCAACCAAAAATCATAACCCCTATTCAAAACTTCAGTATAGATGCTTGCAAGTGCATTTTATCCAGTTTCATGATTTTTACCATGCAGTTAAGTACTTATTCTTGAATTTCTAAGTTAGATTAACAGGAACTGAAGTTCATAGAGTTCAGAGAGTACTATCAATTAAAAATAATCTCCAGGAAGGATCTGAAGTTTCATATTAGTCCATGGTCATTAGGTCAAAATTTATTTTACTAAAAGCCGAAGTCAAAAATCGGAAGTGTTAAGTTGAACTCATCTTGACTTGAGCAAACTCTTTGGATGTAATGATGAAAACACCGTATTACCTTAACTAATAATAACGCAGATTATTTATTTGCATCATGTAGATGTCGAAGTGAACGAGGTAGTTGGGGATCCGTAGCCCGCATTCACTGAAGAAGCTCTCGCCACAGAAATAGGAGATCAAGGCTAGCCGTGGTGCACAACCTTTTTATAAGTTTTCCCTTTATCACTATGTGTAGTGAGTGTGCATTAGATTTCCAGGAGTTGATTGAAACCCTAGCTGCATATGTCTCCTTAGGGAACCTTATCGGTATACTGGTATAGGTAGCCCGTGGTAGCATGCTATGCTTAGCTATACTTATTGGTAGAAGTCAAGCAGAGTGGACGCTGCTCGCGACTGCTAGAAGTTGAATAAAACTACCTCTTGAAACATGCGAAACATGGCTATGTATGATTAAGGGAAGATAAAAACAGGAGGGTCAGACAGGGGAAAGGTAGGTCGGTAACTGGATCGGGTCTAGGGTGATCGTAGTCTTGTCTGATCCGTGTGGTCCGAGCCTGATCGAGCATTGGATGTACTTACCATATGCTGGGAATGATGGGGCCCAGTAAACCTACGTAACCTAGTGATTCCAAAGTCGAACCTACCCTACGGTGTCTGATCGGAGGCGATCTAGGGTGGGCGGGTGTGACGACTCCATAGAAACCGTCTGGGACGTGTGTTCTGGTGGGATGCGGCACTGCTAAGGTAGCGTAGGAGGGAATTGACTTTGCAGGATCTGGTGTGAACGGTTGCCACGTGCGGTCTGGGACGCGCACGTGTCATATGATTAGGTTATCCCTGCAGGTGTAAATCGATTCGAATCGCTGTCGCTGTCAGTTTATGAGTTTGCTTGTGAAACGCACCACATTTAATTAAAATGTTGAGCTGTGAGGTTGACTGGATTATAATGAGGATTATTGTATCTATTCTTTCTCTCTATGATTTGATCAGACTACCGCAAACTAAAGTTATGTTTCTAATCACTTAACTTGAGTTAAACTTGACCAGAGTAGCTTCAAGTAGCGCGAGTCCTTTATGCAAGTTGCCCTCCCCTGAGTCAGCCTGCATGTCTAGGTGTTGGCTGTAGACAGCCAAATTTGACGGGTCAGTCTTGCTGAACTTCTTAGAAGCTCACACTTTGTGATACATGGTTTTCAGGCGCCGACGCTTGTTCCTGCGATGGCCATTACCAGTGGAAAGAGTAGCACCCGGAGCTTGGGAGCATCCAGTGGGAGCGGTGTGACTCGCCGCAGTGAACTTTGGGTGGCTAGTAGCATAGTGCTAGTGGGCAAGGCACATGCTTTTGCTTAGTCTATGAGAGTCGGAGTCTATAGCTGAACTCGAATTTGAAAGTTGTAGTCGTACTCTGATTTAAGATCTCTGTAATGAACCAAGATTGTAATCACTTAATTTCTCTTATCGTAAATTATGTTGTTTTCTCGGTCTATGTTGTACCATGTGAATGCTCGCTTCGCCGAGTATCGTCCAGAAAGGATCCCAGATGAGACGGACCGTCCCCGGATTCGGGGCAGGCTGCTACAAAGGGCACACGAGGCCTCTGAAGGTTGGCCCGAAGGGTGCCTCCGGACGTACGAAGGGCACCTGAGCCCACCGGTGGTCCACCCGAAGGGTTTCTCCGAACGTATGAGCGAAAGAGGAGCCCTTTAGAAGTCAATCCAAAGGGTGCCTTCGGAGGTACGATGGGCACAACATTTTTTTTTTGGTTATCATCTTGATGCATTGAGGACATGAGAAAATTATAAAAGTACATGAGCCTTACGAAGGTCAGCCCGAAGGGCCACCAGACATACGAAGGGCACCTACCCATCTTCGACTACCATCGAAGGTCCTCCGGATGTACGAAGGGCACAACCCCATCTTTGGCTTTTTCTTTTTGTCATCTCGATATATCGAAGGCACGAGAAAATTATGAAGGCACAACCTCTTCGTACTTCTGCCGACATCTCGGGTCATTGAAGGCACGAGGAAATTACAAAGGCACATGAGCCTTCCGACGGTCAGCGCAAAAGGTACCTCCGGATGGAAGAAGGGCACACGAGCCCTCTGGAGGTCAGCCCGAAGCAGCCTCCGGACGTACGAAGGGCATAGCCCCATCTTCGACTCCCACTGAAGGTCCTCCGAAGGTTAGCCCGAAGGTCCTCCAAATGTACGAAGGGCACAACCCCAACTTCAACTTTTTTATTCTCATCTTGATGCATCGAAGGCACGAGGAATTTATAAAGGCACAGCCTCTTTGGATTCTGCCGGGATCTCGATGCATCGAAGGTGTGACACCCCAGGTGTCACTTAATGAAATCATCGACAAAATTGAAACCCTAAGAATTAAATCATGTACTTGGAAGCAAAATTCACCCTTAAGTTAATAAGCAACATTGTTTGAAACACTTCCATGAACCACTACAAAAATTTTGATAAACTACAGAACACTTTTACTAAATCAGGAGATTTAGTCCACAGTATAAAAATCATTTCTTAATAGGAAAGGATTCAAACACCACTTTCAAAATCCATCACAATCCCCTGTAACCCCAGCAATATTGTTACATGGAAATTAAGTGCACTTAAAAGTAGAATTTTGGAGATTTTATCAGAATTTTTGGAGAAGATTTAAACCCCTTAAAAATTCAAACAAACTTGAATTAAAATTCACAAATTTTTAGAGGAAGAACCAGGACTCCATCCTTTAACAAAAGTTGCTCCAAATAATCCACTGAGTGCCCTTAAATTTTTTCAAAATTTTCCGAGCTTGGGAAGTATGAATTTGACTTGAATTTATATCCTAATTTTGAATTAATTGTAAAAATCAAATAAAATCCGGCCACTGCCCTGGCGGCCAACCGCCGCAGCGGCTGGCAGCCGTGGAAAGCGCCGGCCGGCACAGCTTTTCTCGTCGCACCTTCACTCCAACGAGAGCAAATCCCGGACTGAATCTCCTCTTCTCCCTTCCCCTATCCCTTCCTCCCTCTCTCTGCCTCGTGCTTTGTTTTCTCCCGAGCGCACGCCACCGCCGCTGCGCCCCAATCCTCATCGCGGCACGTGCTGCCACCTCCCTTTCTCTATCTCCCGGAGCGTGATAAGGACGCACCCGAGCCTTCTTCACTCCTCCCCACACTCCATTCTTCTGCTCCCGCAGCATCGCACCTTCTCCTCTCCTCCTCCATTCGGATGTCGTCCGCCATTGTCGCCCGACGAAGGTCACACGGTGAGCGCTCCTTTCTGGGTGATTTCCCCCACTTCTCACCATGTCTAACAGCTCCTCTCATCCTTACGCATCCTTGTGACAAGGTTCTACCTGTTGGGGGGCCGAGGCCCATCTACGGCCCCTTTTTGAAGGATGGCGCAAAGCCCACGAAGGCCTGCGGTAAGCCCACGAAGACTTGCGGCCGAGAGAGCCTTCGGGACCGAAGGGTCCTTCGGACTTTTCATCCTTCGGGACCGAAGGGGGGCTTACAACGAGAGGACAAGGCTCGTGACGTATAGAGTACGGAGGTGCAGCTGTGCATGTACTGGAAAGAATTAAATTACCAAATGCCCTACAATAAAGCAGAAAGATGAGGGTATTCCTATAATAAGGCTAGTAAAAGTGTAATGGCTCTCGCCTATAAATAGCCCCCCTAAGGCCACTGTAACGGGGGGAGAAATATTGATTCCTTAATACTCCCAACCACTTACCTTCCCTTGCCCTCAAGCTCTGAAGAAAACCTAAATCCAACAGCTGGCGCCGTCCGTGTTGTTCGGACAAAAAGTCTGCTAGGATGGCCGGAGCTAAAGGGAAGGCGAAGAAACCACCTCGCGACGGCGAGAGTTCTCACCCGAAGGACGAAACCGAAGCCTCTATTGAGGAGCCAGCGGTCACCGCGGCTGCGGAGGCGCCAACGAAGACCTCAGCCCCGGTGCTCCCAGCAGAAAGGCTGGCTGCCGAAGGCTCAACTGAAGTCGGCAACCAGGAGCTTCTACTCCACAAGTCGAGGCCTTGGTGCGCCTCGAACAGGAGAAAGACGCGGCCGCGGTGGAAGAGCAAAGAGCTGCAGAGCTTATGGTGGAGCTCGAAAGAGCTAAGGCGGCGGCAGAAGAAGAGCAGCTCTGGCGGCGGGCTCTGGAAAGCATGTCCAAGGAAGAGTCGGGGTACAAGCTCCGGGCAGAAGCCGCCCGGTGGCAGCAAGAGTTACTTCGGAAGCAGATAGAGGCTTTAAAGAGGGTGGGTATTCTGGAAGCCGAAGCTCCGAGCTACACCTCCTTCGACGAAGCCTCTCCTCCATCCTTGTCGCCAGTAGCACCTTACGACAAGACTTCACCCCTGGCTCCAGAACTTCAGCAGGCACCCTAGCAGTCGCGCTTTGCAGCGGTGAAGCTCCCAACATATGCAGGCGTCTCTGATCCCAGGGAATTCTTTATGAGCTATGAAGCAGCCATTGAGTCCATTGGCGGAGGAGATGCTGTCAAGGTTCTGTCTGTCGGCACCTGAAAACCACATATCGCTAACGCGTGAGCTTCCAAGAAGCTCAACAAGGCTTACCCGTCAACATGGCTGACTACAGCCGACTCCTAAACATGAAGGCTGACTAGGGTGGGTTTACTTGCAAAAACGGACTCGCAAGCCTGCACTACTCTTGGTCAAATTTTAGCACAGGTTAAGTGATTAAAATGTAACTTTAATTAGCACTGAACTAATCAGGTGTAAAAGAAGTAACAAAGTAATAGTAATCATCATAGCAACATCCTCATTGTATCTCAACTTATTTACTAAAATGTGACAGAGAGTTCAAGTAAACTCATAGCTGAGAGCGACAGCGATTCGAACCGATTTTTATACCTCTGCAGGGTTAACCTAAATACGACACGTGCGCGTCCCAGACCGCACGTGGCAACCGTTTCACACCAGCTCCTGCAAAGTCAATTCCCTCCTACGCTTGCCTTAGCAGCGCCGCATCCCACCAGACAACACGTCCCAGACGGTTTCTGTGGAGTTCCCATGCTGCCCACCCCAGATCTCCTCCTAGTCCGACACCGAGGACAGGTTCGACTTTGCAATCACTAGGCTACGTAGGTTTACTGGGCCCCATTATTCCCAGCATATGATTAGTACATTCAATACTTGCCCAACTGTGCCACACGGATCAGACCAAACTACGGTCACCCTGGTCCCGGACCAGTCGCCGACCTACATGTACCCGATCTGACCCTCAATCTTTTATCTTTCCTTACTTATTCACAACCATGTGTCATGTCTCATGTAATAGTTTCATTCAACATCCTACCAATCGCGAGCAGCGTCCACTCTGCGCGACTTCTACCGGCACTACCTGCTAAGCATAGCGTACTAAGGGATATCTATACCAACTACCGTTAGGATTTCCTATGGGAACAAATGCAACTATGGTTTCAATCAACTCCTAAAGGAAAATTAAAACTTTAGTTGTGCACCGGGGCTTGCCTGATTTTCCGGAGTTGACGTTCACTTCTTCGGCGAAGATCGAGGACCCAGGGTTGTCAGCTACAACGTTCTCTTTGATGTCTACATGATGCAATATGAACATGAGTTGTTATTTTAAATAAGGAAATATGGTGGTTCTGTTAAAGAGTAATCAAGAGGTTACTTTTGACAAGGTGGTTTCAACTAACATTTATTATTTTGACTTCGGCTGTTAGATAAGTTGATTATTTGCTTAATATGGCCTATTATGAAATCTTCCAGATTTTGTTAGGAGGTGATCTTCATCGGATGGTCCTATCGGAAAGATGATTCTTGGGGTTGGGTTGTTTGTTTGAACTGAAGTCCCTACGTTTTATAGCAATTCTAACGATCTTTTGTTGGCGACATTTAGCGATTAGGGTTAACCCTAATTCTTCAACGTCATTTGTTTATTTAAGTCCTTACCTTCTAAGGTTCAACATGAAACTTCTAAATTTTTTCGGGGAGATGATTTTTAGTTGGACGTGTTCTTCGAGTTACGAAATTTAAAATTTAGATGGGATCAAACCGAACTTTTCTTCGGGTTGATAATTGTGTAATAAAGACTGGCTATTCAAATAGGGTTAAAATGAAACTTTAAATTATACCATGAGTTTATTTTTAATCGATAGCACTCTCTGAAATATGAGTTTTGAATTTTGGTTGAGGCCAAGATGAATTTTCTAGATTTTGTAAAAATTCAGCAAACTTTCTATTATTTAAATTTCTAAAATCAGAAATAAATAATCAACCCTAGAATAAAATTATGAAATTTTATGTAGACAACTATTAGCACAAAATATAAAGTTTTTTTTTGGGTCTAACCTTTTGGATGACTTTTATAATGTATTTTAGAAAATGGTAATTTAACTAGGCAGATTGGAGTATTTTTAATGAGATGCATCCAGCTTTTTGGTTGTAAAATCCCAACAAAATTTCAGGAGATGTATCTCATCAAGTTGCACTTGTGGTTCAAATTTTTGCCCTAGCACTACTCTAGAATTTAAATTAAGATTCAAAAACAGAAAATGGTAATCTAATTAATTCAGGAAATTTCATGATCGTTTTTGAAAGAGTGCTTTAATCAGAAACTTAGTTCTTTTCATGAGGGTTCCAACAAATTTTAGTTTGGTAGTTTTGGATTTTTCTGTGATTTGTTTGGCATTTTACAAGACAGCCCAGGAATGATGAAATTGAAATTTTTATTAAGTTAGGGTCACTATCATGGGAATACACTTTAGGGAACTAGTATTACTTAGATTACTTATATTATTTAGAGATAATTAATGCTGGTCAAGGGTCTAGCTTAAGTTTATTTGTTAGTTCAATTAATTACTTATGAATTAATCTTTTGGATTCTAGCCTTAGTTAGAATGATATAATTTTAACTACGAGGTTAATATAAGTATATACTTAATATCTAATTACTTCAGCAACTTTTTAAATCAAGCGTTCAACTAACATGTCACCCATTTTTAACTTTAGGATTATGAATTAAGCCAGGAACCTAGTTATGACTATCGCATATAAATTTTACTTTTTATTTAGCAACTACACTATTTAATCATTAAGTAATAGTGGTACTAAATATAAGGACTAGTTATAAATTACTTGATCGGCCCGACAATTTCTTATGCACTTACTCCTATATTAGGGTTACGGTTTTGTGTAGGTATATTTTATTATGACTCATTTATAATGTTCCATAAATTTTATTGTTTTTCTTGAATTTTTCATGGGATTAGAAATACTTGATTTAGTTTTTTTAGCAAGTCATGATTTTCAATGTAAATGGCTAGTTACTTATGAACTTCACTACTTACTAGCGTGTAACCAATTCGACTTTAGGGTTTTAAATGGGGCGAGGGAAAATTTATTTAAAACATTTCACACTCACCCATGAGTTTTATTAACCTAGGACTTTATTATATAATTACCCAGTAATTTAGCACTTGTGTTAGTGTTGAAGATTATCTGTTATAAACAATTATGCTCAATGATTTTACTGCCAACATAGATTAGCAAAAAGCCATAGCAATTGGACTCAACCCCTTTTCCTGATCATCCTACAATGTTGTATGAATTCTTGAGTTTTTAGCCATTTAGATAAAGCCCAAAATAATTATTTTTCAAAGATGTGTGTTTTATATTTTCCTGAAAAGTAAATTTTTCACTGAGTTCAGAACCTTTGGAATCATATTTTTCTGAGCTATTTATGATTTTCTACGGATTATTGAAGTTCCTGTTGAATTTTTACACAAAAGGAAACTTTCCACTGAAGAACCCTACTAGGGCACCCGCCCTAGCTTTGCCGGAGCAGGGCAGAGCACGGCGGTGTGCGCCCTGGCCGGTGGTAGGGTGACTTGGGAATGGCACCACGGCTCGAACGCGATAGGGGGAATCTCAGGAGCACGGCAAAAGATCGGTGGCGGCCATAGAAACGGCGGCGCGGCAAGGAGCGACACAGCGCGAGCTCCGGCGATCGCGGGGTGGTGCAGCACGGCTTGCAAAAAGGTATTAACTTGCACTACGGATTCTACGCAGTACGAAGAAGCTCGGCAACACCATCACGAGAAGAAATTCCGCACCGAAGCGTGTGACGGCGTGCGGCGGCGTTGCCCGAGGTTCGGCGAGGTCGCGGGGACGACGGAGTCGACGAGGAACTTGGATTTGATGTCTAGGAGCTGCCCCGGGTTCCCTGGTTCTCGGCATCGACGAAGAAGGCGACAAGGGGGCCTCCCATCGGCTTGGCGAAGGCGGCCCGAACAGGGGAGCACGACGTGGCGGCGACAAGCTCGCGTTCACTGCAACACCGGAATTAGCGAGCTCGGAGAGCTGTACCAGGGCACGGCGAATGCGATTGACAAGGTCCCCATGCTCAATTCAAATCGAAGAAGTCTCTCACCGTGCGCCTGGGCGGTTGCCGCACGAACCGACGGTGAGGGCGAAGAAATTCGCACAAATCCCGGCCAACCCGAAGTGAAACCTGCTCGACAAGCTATGGAGTGGAGGAAGGAGTCCCACACGCACCGATTTGAGTCGAGTTTGCTGCAAATTGCAGGGGGTCGAGCCAGCTCTTCTTGGTACGGTGCTCTGTAGCGAAGAACAGAGGAAAAACAGGGGGAATCGTTGAAATTCCCAGCAAAATCCGTCGATGGCTGGCCGCACGAATTTGGGAAATCATGGACGAGTTTGCGGTGAATTTCTTGGCTCGAATTGTGTGGATTTTAGAGAGATTGCTGAACGAGCTGCGCTCAACTCAATGCTCGGTGGTGAAGAACAGAAAGAACGAGAGAACAGGGGAGATGGACTCTGCTGCTGTGACTGCTTGGCCTGCGTGCTCGGCAGGGAAGACGAAACAGGGTAGGAAGCCAGCTGCCGCTGCTGCTTGTCTGGTGTGCTCGGCAGGGAAGAAGAAACAGGGAGGAGGCCAGCTGCCGCTGCTGTTTTATTTCTGCACAGAAGTGAGCAAGAGGGAGAGTGCTGCGGTGATTGGCGCTCATGGACGATCTGGAGCAGGGGAGCGGCGACGGTGATCGGGGGCGCGGGGCGGCAGTGTCGTGCGCGAGGAGAGAAGGGCGCGGGAGAGAGAGAGAATAGAGAGAGAGAGCTGAGCATCGATTACTCGGCCGACGGGACAGGGCAGGGGCGGGGAAAGGCGCCTGCTGCGCTGCACTGCCGCGGCGCGCGGGTTTGCCACCGCGGCGGTGCGGCAGGTCTGCCTTCAAAAATTTTGACCTTATTTGTTGTATTTTCTTTTTCATGCAATCATCTTCCTCCTTCAATTCAGATAGAAATCGTGCTTCCTGGATTTGGAAAATTTTGAATATTTTTGTGGGTGCTAAATGAGATATTTGGAGCAACTTTCCTTTTTGGAGCAAGTCCTAATTCGGCTTATAACAATCCATGAATTTCCAATTAATCTCAGGGTCGTTTGAATTTTTAAGGTGCTTAAATCCTTTACAAAAATTCTGAATAAATCTCCAAAATTCTATTTTTAGGTGAATTTAATTCCCATGTAAAAACTTCAATAAGGTTACATAGGGTTTGTGATGGATTTTGAAAATGGCGATTCAATTCTTACCCGGTAAGAAATGATTTTCGTACCGGGGACTGAAAGCTCCTGGTTCTTGTGAAAGTGTTCAAATGTTCACCGAAATTTTTGTGTAGGCTAATGGAAGTGTTTCAAGCAAAATTGTTCATTAGCTCAAGTGCTAGTTTTGCTCAAAAGTGCAAAAAGTCCTTTTTAGGGTTTTTGTTTTGTCGATGACTCTTTAAGTGACACCTAGGGTGTCACAAATACCATGTGTCACTGAAAGGGGGTCATCCCGAAAGGCACCGATCTTCCCTTCATAGCCACTATAGCAAGCCTTACGAGCCGCCTCGCCGGGAAGTGCTGCCCATTCAGAAAGACCCTGAGCCACCCCGAGCCAGGTCCCCGCCGCGCAATCATCAACCGGAGTCGCGGCGGCAGGATAGGCATCGGATGAATAAGGACCAGGGGGCACTCTGCCAGCCCTCAGCATCGCCCACTAAGGGACCCCAGTAAACTCTATTGCCTTTACCATGGGGTTGGGCAGGGGCATACTTCGAACTACTGCCCTGACCTCCTAGCCCTCCGAGAAGCCAAGCTTCAAGCGGAAGCATTGGAAGCAGCCAAGCAAGTTTCTCAAACTTTCAGGCGACATGAAGGGGCTTTGTCGTCATATCAACCAACTCAGCAACTTGCATTGCCTTCATCACCACCATGTCCTGCTCTCGTTTGGGCTCCTCCTGTGCAAAACGCGCATCAAGAATACTTGCCACCGCCGCCCTCTCTACCGCAGCAGACGTTCGAGCAACCCCCTCCCTCCGCGTAGCAAACCCAAGCGCGTAAGGTCATCTTCGCTACTACAGGGGGCTCCGATCAGGACTTTCCCTCCAAACATCAATGCCGAGAATATATCAGACGGGTCAATCATGTGGCAGCTCACCCCCCTCTCGTACAATGCCACTGGTCTCCCGTGCCCATAAGTTTCACTCAAGAAGACCTCAAGCCGATGGACTACCCGCACAAGGATGCCTTTGTTACAGCAGTGGATATCAACGGGGACGAGGTCTGTAGGGTCCTTATTGACGGAGGCAGTGCCGCTGACGTTATTTTTCTCAGTGCCCTCTGACAGATGGGTATTTCCCGAGAAGACCTCAGAGCTTCCCCTGTACCTCTGCAGGGGTTCGGGGGGCAGCTTGTGTATGCACTTGGCAGCATCAAGCTCAAAGTGTCATTCTCTAGCACAGGAGGCCATCGTACTGAAGAGGTAGTCTTTGATGTAATGGACTTCCCCTACCCTTATAATGCTATCTTCGGTAGGGGGGCGATCAACGCGTTCAGTGCTGTAGTACACCACGGATATCTATGTATGAAGATGCCAGCACCAAATGGAGTTATCGTGGTATACGGTGATCAGGTAGAAGCACGCTGTCTCGAATTGGGTATTGCTCAGGCCAGAAGCAGGTTCACGCGCTCGCCTCGGGGCCGAAAGACCAGGCACTGAACGAAACTTATGTCACAGCATTGCCCAAGCCTCCAGTCCAAGCGAAAGCTGAAGTTGCTTCCAAAGAAGTCCTCCTCAACCAGACTGCTTCAGATCAGCTCGTCCGCATAGGCACGGAACTGTCCCCGGAGTAAGAACAGGAGCTCTTGACCTTCTTGCGATCTAATGCAGACATCTATGTGTCGCAATCCCGTCCGATAAAATCGTACGGTTGCTCATCCAGGATCATTTGGGGTGTCACTTGACGAAGCAAATGACCATACAGTACAAGAATTAACGAGGACATGCAAACATGATTAAAGTGTACATTAAGTCTAAGGGTTACATCATTTATTCAAAGATTTAAAGTGCGGAAACGTAGTTTTGAAAACAAGCGTGAGACAGCGGAAGCTAACAATTTACAACTCGACGATGCAATTAAGCACGCCAGCCCTAGGGTGCTTAATCTTCATGGGCCGGAGAAGCGGGAACCCACTCGAAGGTCCACTCCGAGGGTACTTCCCCTTCCCAACCACCAAAGCCATACGAACCAAAGTTGGGGGAATCACCTGCAACACAATTAATCCACAAACCCTGAGCAACTAATACTCAGCAAGACTTATCCGTCAACATGGCCATCTAATGACCAACTCATAGAATGCAGGGAGTATTGGTGGAAGTTTACCTCGTATTGCAAAAACAGCGCTAATTGTCTTTTCCATTTTTAGCCCGTTAACAGGGTTCACTATTAACATACTAAATGTGCCACCATGCTAAACAATCAAGAATTTATCACGACAATTCAGGGTTGAAACAACCATGTTCATGATTAATCCACTCTTTACATATTGTTGCGGCAGAAAGGAGCAAGTGGTACTCTTAACCATGAGAACGGCAATTATAATAGATTTACATCCTGCAGGAGAAACCCGAATGACACGCCACGTGCACACTCGAATAAGTCACACGTGGCCACCTTTCGCAACATCGTGACAGAGTTGGCCCAACATCCATCTCTCCAAGGACATGGTCCTCCAGGCGATGCCCTGCACCCCTATACGATCCCAAGCCTTTCCCACTAGCACGAGCCCAAGAAAAATAAAATGCGAATTCATCCACCTTTACGGTCCATTCACCCGAAAAGTGAGATGGCCAATTATCCAACAAAACACAATGAGCTACGTCGGTTTCCTGATCCCATTTACTAGTATGCACTCGGTACACAACTCAAACTTGACCAATGCAATCGCACCCGATAAAGTTTCAAGTTTTATTCAATCGTTAACTCCCATTCCTCGAAATTGTTTTTTTGAGCAAACATGAGTAGTCTCCCTACTACTCATATTCTACCGCTTCCTACCCTTAAGCTTAGCATTCTATCGCGATGGCACTAATAAGGATACCCTATAGAAAAAAACCTACCAAGTCATGTAACTAGGTTTCACGGTAATTTCCTCGAAACTTAATGCACAAGCAATTCCTACACACATAGTGTTAAACATAAAATTTATAAAACATAGGTGTGCACCGGGGCTTGCCTTGGTCTGCAAAGAAGTCAGCACACTCAGGAGAGAAGTTAGTTCCTGCTGGTGCTTCCTCCGAAATTACGTTCTCCGTCGGGAATTCCGGATCGATCCCTATATGATGCAATTGTAATTGTGAGATGGTGATGTCCACGACTTAGCAAAACAAAAGGTGGTTACTTCATTATCATGATGTGGTAGAAAAGAGTGCTCAAGCTAATATTAATACTGTTAACCCTATTAGGTTAATTGAAGTACTTTCTTTCTAAGTATAATTAGTGGTGTTGTAATTATTTTTATAGTGAGTGCAAGTGAAAATGATTATTTCCTTGACTTCCTGATGTTTGTGTGCAATTAAATTTTTATGCAAGTGAAATGATGAGCTCAGGAATATTTGTACCAAAGTTGATGATTTTTCCTGAAAAAATTAAAAAGATATTAAATAATGAATTCATGTATAGATTTTGAGCCATATCTGAGGAAACATAGAGTTAGACATGTCAAATTAAGTTGTAACTTTTTGTGGTGCCATGTTGTGCCAAAAGAGGTCTTGTAACAAAAATCAAGATTTTTAGATGGCTAAAGTAATTATAAAAATTCCATGACAGTTTAACTTCTAATAATTATTGTGCCCAAAAAATGATTAACATAAAGTTTTGAATATTCCAGGTGATAGATCTGATCAAGAGGAATCCAAAAAATTTTGGTTTGCAATTTTCTGAGCAGTATTCTATTTTTGGTGAATTTTACAAGTTCTAGTGAACTTTCTAGAAATTAATAAACTGAATTCGAGCTGGGCCCGCAGGTCAGTGGCACAAAGCAGAGTGGCGGCATACAGGGGGCATTTCGGCGGTTCCTGACGGCGGTTCTCGCCAGAGAGACGCTGGCGGCAACTGTCGTGGTGCCCGGCGTGCTCAGCACGGCACGGGGAACACACTCGACCAAGAAGAGGTGGCGGGGCTCACCGAAGCTATGCTGGCGGCGCTTGACCGGTGAAGGCGACGGTGGCGGCGGCGTTCTAGGAGCTCGGTGGTCGGGGAGGGATGACAAAGGACGGTGCGAGCAACGGGGAGGTGCGACGGAGTCGCCGGGCAAGGAGGGTGGCCAGGAAAATGGCCGGAGTTGGGTCGGCGACGGGGGAGGTGGTGGCGCGGCGAGCTCCGGCAATGGCGTGACCGATTCGTCGTCCCTGCTCCACGATACTCAACGCGGTCAATTGAAACAAAGAGAAGCCCTCGGGAGGACCTCGCCGGCGGGAGGAATTGGAGGGAGACTCACCGGCGACGACGAATTGAGGGGGGCGGCGACGGCGGACCGTGGCGGCAGTTCGGGGAGGAAGAAGAAAGGAAGAGGCGGGGAGGAAGAAGAGAATCCGGCTGAGGAGAAATTGGTAGCACACAGAGGCGGCTTTTTAGCGTGCGTGCGCTCTCGCTATGATGGCCGGCGTGAAAACGCCCGTACGGCGGTAGGCGGCCGGACGAGGGCTGCAGCGGCGCGCGCGGGAGGAAATTAAGGCGCACGTTGATTGCTTGCGGCCGCTCGCTGGCGTGCACGGTGGAGAGGCGGCATGCCGCGGAGAGGAGCGCCAGTGCGAGCACGACGCGTCGGCCAGGCGCAAGGACGGCGCGACATGCGTGAACAGTGGTCGGCCGGCGCCAGCAGAGAGAGAAGGGAAGGAAGGGAGAAAGGGAGGGAAAGAGAAAATAGGAAAAGGAGAAGGGAGAAAAAAATATATTAGTTTAGGAATTTGGAATTTATTTCCCCCAAGGCAAGGTGAATAAACTTGAATTTCAGTTGGTTTAGAGACTTCCCTAAAATGATGGAATTGTGTGAATTGAAAAGAAGGTTAACTTTGAATTTGAATTGTTACTTGCAAAATTTGAGTTCTTTTATTAAACACTAGACTCATTATAAGTTAACCCCTTCAACAATTAGGTTTTCGATTAGGTAAATTATGGAACTTAAACTTTAAACCACTATTAATGTTCTTCCATCCGGTTACGAGAAAGATTAGCTCATGATTTTTTATTAACTCCCAATAAAACTAATTAATCAAAGGAAAAAGAAACTTTTCTAATTAATTTTAATCGGTGAATTGGATGTCAATATCGTGTTTCCCCTCGCTCAAATGGATACACGGGACTTCCGAACCCTTTATTGAGCATCGTAAATCGTTGTTACCGTAGTTGATTAACTAGGGTTATTGCAGGTGTCACACTTTGCTTGGTCGCCCAAAGATCTCCCCGGCATCCGTCGGGACATAATGGAGCATCGACTAGACATAAGCCCACACTACCCCCCAGTGAAGCAAAAGATACGACAGTGGACAGCCGAGAAAGCTGTTGCCCTCAAGCAAGAGGTTCAGAAGTTGCTAGACACTAGAGTCATCCGACCAATAGATCGTACAACTTGGCTGGCCAATCCTATTCTCGTCAAGAAGCAGAATGGCCAATGGAGGATGCGCATTGACTTCACTTCCTTGAACAAGGCCTATCCGAAAGATGATTTTCCTCTAGCCCGTATCGATCAACTGGTGGATGACACAGCAGGCTGCGAGCTACTGAGTTTTCTGGATGGTATTCTGGCTTTCATCAAGCCTGGCTGGCCCCGTCGGATCAGCCATTCACAGCATTCCAAACTCCGGAAGGAACCTTCTGCTACAACAGAATGCCTTTTGGTCTCAAGAACGCCGGGGCTACCTTCTCTCGGGTGGTCAGAGAAATGTTGAAACAACAGCTTGGGCGTAACGTAGCCGCTTACATCGACGACATTGTGGTCAAGAGCACAGTGCAAGCTACTCACATCTCGGATCTCACTGAGACATTTGAGAGCCTCCGCAAAGTTGGTATGAAGCTGAATCCTTCAAAATGTGTCTTTGGAGTACGCTCCGGTAAGCTTCTAGGCTACATGATCTCGAAGAATGGTATCAATCCGAACCCCACCAAGATACAGGTGATACTCGATATGAATCCTCCCAAGACAATAAGAGAATTGCAGAAGTTCACCGGGCGGTTGGCAGCTCTAAATCGATTCATCGCTAAGTCAGCTGAAAGGAGCCTGCCCTTCTATGAAATTCTTAGAGGTTCCCGACCCTTCATGTGGACTCCACAACACCAGCAAGCATTTGAGGACCTCAAAGCTTATCTCATTCAGATAACCACCCTGCATCCACCACCTCCGAAAGTTCCCCTGATACTTTACATTGTTGTGGCTCAATGCGCGGTCAGTGCAGTTCTGGTGCACGAGCTCAAATTGGATGAAAAACTCGTCCAACAGCCAATCTACTACGTCTCGAAAGTATTATCAGGAGCTAAGTGCAATTACCTTCTGGGAGAGAAACTGGCATTTGTAGTTCTCATGACGGCCAGGAAGCTCCGACGCTATTTCGACGAGCACCCAATACTAGTCCCTTCGGCTTACCCCATTCGGGACATTCTTGAAAACAAGAACGACCCGAGTCGGGTCATCAAATGGGCGGCCGAGCTAGCGCAGTACAACATATCCTTCGTTGCTCAGAAAGCCATCAAGTCCGGGGTCATAGCAGAATTTCTGGCAGAATGGACTACCTCCGAGCATTCTGATACCCCTCCAATAGATCCCTCTTGGCTTACATTCACACATGGAGCATGGGGAGCTTCTGGCGCCGGTTGCGCTACAGTGATCACGTCACCTAGTGGGCCGAAGCTCCGGTACTCCGCGTCTCTTCAGTTTCAGACGACCAACAACGGGTGCAAAGCGACTGGTTGTGTTGGCCTCCGGGCAAATCACCAAAGACTTCCAAACTAAAGAATCGGAGCTTGCCCACTACATTCAACTCATTCGTGACATGGAGAAGCAATTTCTAGGGTTTGAGGTTTGAGTCATTCGGCGCAATGAGAATGAAGAAGCAGATATGTTGGCCAAAGCCGCAGCTTATCAGAAGGACAAACCAGCTGATGTCTTTCATGAGGTCCTCCGATTCCCATCCACCGCACAGATTAAGCTTGTGGCTGCCGTAAGCCCTATTGTGGCAGAAGATTGGCGCGCTCCCATCAGAGCTTATATCGAAGGACGCCTCTCCCCTGATGATCATATGGAGGAGCAACGTCTCGGCCATCGCGCGAGGGGCTATGTCTTAGTCGAAGGGATCCTTTACAAAGCTGGTGTTTGCGCGCCATTGCTTCGGTGCCTATCTCGTGGTAAGGGCTGTAGCCTTCTCTCTGACATACACTAGGGGCTATGCTCATCACATCTCGCGCCTCGTGCTCTAGTTTGTAAGGCCTTCCGAGAAGGTTTCTACTGGCCCACCCAGCTCTGGCCGACGCGGAATCTCTGGTCCGCACATGCTCTGGGTGTCAATGGATGGGTTGGTAGTCGCACCGACCAGCCACCCCTTTACAACCAATTCCTCCAATCTGGCCCCTGGCTAGGTGGGGCATCGACATCGTTGGGCCACTTCCAACCGCTCCCGGTGGTTTTCGCTTCACGGTGGTCGCCATTGACTAGTTCACAAAATGGGTTGAGGCCGAACCACTAGCCAAGATCACAGCGCTTGCAATCCGAAAGTTCTTCTGGAAGAATGTAATATGCCGGTTCGGAGTACCTCTCGAGCTCACGGTTGACAATGGGAAACAGTTCGAAGCTGAGCTATTCCGAGAATACTGCGTTAGCATTGGTGTTAAGAAGTGCAATATCTCCATGGACAATCCCAGAGCCAATGGGGCTTGTGAACGCGCAAATGGCAATATTTTCCATGCCGTCTCTCGAGCTTTGGTGGGCTTGCCGAAAGGAAAGTGGGTAGAAATATTGCCTCATGTTTAATGGTCTCTTCACACCACTAAGACCAGAGCAACAGGGTTCACCCCATTCAAGCTCATGTATGGAAGTCAAGCTATGACCCCTGAAGAGATCAAATATGGTCCCCTACGGGTTAAGCGCCCATCCCTCGATGCAGAAGACCTCACCAAAGACACCACTGAGGAAGTACGTTTAAAAGCCGTTTCGAACTTGAGTCGCTACATCAAGTCAATGAGAACACCTACAACAAGAGGGTGCACCCCTGATCCTTTAAGCCAGGTGACCTCGTTCTCAAGCTTAACCCCAATCCTACTTCCGTATGGAACCTTCAAAGCAAATGGACAGGTCCATTCATTGTACACCGTTCAGTCAGACCCGGGGCTTATCACCTGCTGCAGTTGGATGGATCGCCTATCACGCATATTTGGAATGCGGATGTGCTCAAGCGCTTCTATGCTTAAACTGTCGTCAGTGCTCGTGCCGACTCATGTCACGCGCGCAGTCTTGTGAGTCATTTTGTCTTTTTCTCCCCTTCTAAGCTGAACTACGTCTCGTGCGGAGCCTTGTGGGTTTCTTCCTTTTTTGCCGAGCTGTGTCTCATGCGAAGTCCCGCAAGTCATTTTGTTTTCTTTTCATTTATGTGCCGAGCTGCGCCTCGAGCTAGGTCCTTCGAACCATCTAGCTATTTTGCCAAGCTGAGCTGCGTCTCATGACAGTGTAAACCAAATGGCGTTCGAAAGACGCCCCCGCAAACGTCCTATGCATGCCCTATGCCTCATCTGATTCCTCGTGCCTTCGATGCATCGAGATGTCGACTTGTGTCCGAAGGCGAAACTGTGCCTCATGTGATTCCTCGTGCCTTCGATGCATCGAGATGCCGGCTTCTGTCCGAAGGCGAGGCTGTGCCTCATGTGATTCCTCGTGCCTTCGATGCATCGAGATGCCGGCTTGTGTCCGAAGGCAAGGCTGTGCCTCATGTGTGTCACATCCCAAAATTTTTAATCTTTTATCCTTTTGATAATGAGCTCACTGATTTGAATTCGCTTTTGACTATTTTCTGCTTTGCATTTTTGGGTCAGGGTTTCAGGGTTTTATCGTTTTCGAAAACCCTAGTTGTGCTATCAAGAGGTCTTTTGTTTTATTAATACAACTACCCCACTGCTCTTACATAACAATTAACTACACATTAAAATATAATTTTGGAGATTTTATCAAAATTTTTGATAAAGGTTTAAACCCTTTCAAAATTCCAACAAATGTGAACTAAGTGGAAAATTCACAGATCCTTAGAGGCTGAATCAGGGCATCTTCCTATAAGAAAAGTTGTTCCAAATAATTCCTTGAGTACACACAAAAAGTTTCAAAAATTCTTGAGCTCGGGAGATAGGGTTTTCTATTGAATCAAGAAGGAGCTTTTGAAATAATTCGAAAATCAAATTGAAATTAGGGCGATGGTGAACAGTGGCACCGCCCTCGGTGGCCAACCGCCGAGGACAGCGCCGGCCATCTTCTCCACTCCCGTCTTTACTTCGCCAGATCAAATGTTGCCCCAAAGATTTTCTCCATTGCTCCACTACTCTGCTTCTCCCCTCTCTCCTCCCTCTCTTTTTCTCCACTGGCACACGGCAAGCCGCCCCGCGCTCTTCCTGCCGAGCACCACCTCCCGCGCAATCGCCGCCCGCCGTTCCTCTGCCCAATCCACAGCATGCCCCCTCTTCTTCTTCTTCTGTCCCTTCCCTTTGGCTCATCTGCCTTGAGTACTTAAAGCCTCAAGCACCGCCCCTAGGTTCTCCTTCTTCTTTCTCTGTTCCACTGCCGCCATTGCCATTACCGACCTTCACTCGCACGTCAATGTGACACCCCAGGTGTCACCAAGGCAAAATCGACAACTGTAAACCCTAATCCATAATTTCACTCGCTTAAAAGCAGATTCAACCTTGAAAATGAAAAGAAATATTGTTTAAAATGCTTTAAAGGAATACTATGAAAAGTTTGACAAACAACAGAATACTATAGTAAAGTCTGAGAAAATCTCAACTAATAGTGTCAAAATCTCATTAACAGGAAGAAATCCAAACCCTAGCTCTTGACTACCAAAATTTCCATAGAACCCTAGCCATATTTTTGCATAACAGTTAATTACACTTCAAAATAGAATTTTGGGAATTTATTCAGAATTTTTGGATAAGGTTTAAACCTCTCAAAAATTCACACAAACTATAATCAACTTAGAAATTCAAGAATTTTTAGAGGCCAAAATCATGACTTGAACCCTAAATGAAATGTGCTCCACATAAATTCCGGAGCTTGTACAAAAATTCTCAAAAATAGTCGAGCTCGAGAAGTGTGCCATTCTATTGAATTGCATTCGGGCCTTACCTAATAGTAAATTAATTAAAAAAATAAATTTGACTGTGCCGGGCGGGCTACAGTGCCCGCCGCCCGCCCAACCGAGCAGCAGGCGGCAGGACACCGCCCCGGCCGGCACGGCCTTTATTGGCGCATCGCCTCACTGCCCCGCGCCCTCTACCCTCTCTCCCTCCCCTCCGGTGCTCTCTCTCTCTCGCTTTAATTCTCCCGCCGCCTTCCACTGCAGCCATGCCGAGCGCCGCCAGATGCGCCGCCCGGCCATGCCCCTTGTCGGCCGCAGCCTCCTCCGCTCCTTTTCTCTCCTTCCTCACGCTCTCCTTCAAGCATAAAGCCGAGCGCTGCCATTCCTTCTTCTCCCCCCCCCCCCCCCCCCGTTTTTCCTCTTCGCGCGAGCTCTGCCGACACACAGCACGCCGCCGCCGTTGCCGCCCCACGTCGACAGGTCATTCCGACGAGTTCCAAGCCGCACCACCGTGCCTCCTAGGTTCCCCTCCATCCCCTGAAGCTCTCCGACCACCAAGCCCACCGGCGGTGCCCTGGTTTCGTCGGAACGCTGCCGCCTTCCCCCTCGGCCGAAGACACCGCCGCCGGCCACCAATTCCCAAAATTCGCCACCACGGTATAATGTTTCTTCAATTCCTTTCACAGGATAGCTCATCTCACTCTTGCGCATCGATTTGACATGGTTCCAACCACAGCACTCCGTCATCAACGAAGAACGCCGTGCGCCACCCCGTCGGCCGCCATTGTCGCCACTTCGAGCTCCACGTCGCCGGCCTTGTTCCCCTCTTCCCCGTGGCCTCCATCCTCCACAAATCAGTGCATAGACTCAAGGTGAAGCTCCACGGCTGCTCCATCCCTGCCCTAACCCTCTTCTCCGGCGAGAATTTCACCGGAGCTCCACCCTGCCGTGCCGCCCCCGTTCTGTGCCACTATTCCATTGATCTCTCTAATTTCCTTTAATTAGCCAGAGGTTGTTAAGCATGTAACACATCATGAAAAAAATCTAAAAATGCCAAACCTAATTTTATTTGAATCCTTGAACAATGAACAAATTTTCTGTTAAAGCACTTTTTAGCAAATGACCAAAAATTTGCAGAATTAATTAGAACACTCTATTCGTTTTTCGAATTTTAATTTGCATTCTAAAGCATTTCTAGGGCTGATCTTTGATCGACAAACAACATGGCCACGCACGTCTTCTGGAATTTTATGGAGATTTTAGGACCAAGAAGATGTATGTAACCCTATTGAATCACTTCAATCTGCCTAGTTAAAATACTATTTTCTAAAGTACATTGTAAAAGTCATTCAAAAGGTTAGACCCAAAAGCAAAGTTTTAGCTTTGGTGCTCATGAATTCCCATATAAAATTTCATAAATTTATTCTAAGGTTTACTATGGCTTTCTGATTTTATAATATTTAAAAATAGGAACTTTGATGAATTTTT
Source organism: Oropetium thomaeum (assembly GCA_001182835.1). NCBI lineage: Eukaryota > Viridiplantae > Streptophyta > Magnoliopsida > Poales > Poaceae > Oropetium > Oropetium thomaeum. The sequence goes on along the minus strand of LFJQ01000020.1, from coordinate 720,040 downwards.
ATAAAATCTAGAAAATTCATCTAGGTCCCACCCAAATCTCAAAATGCTTATTTCAGAAAGTGCTGTCAACTAAAATTAATATTTAGGTGGAATTAAAATTTTCATTTTTAACCCTAGGTTAATAGTCGAAGTTGTTAAATAATTATTAACTCATGTAAAATGTCGAGTTAACCTTAACGAAGGTTGAAGTTGTGGAACATGCCAACTTAAAGTCACCTCATGAGAGTTGAATAGATTTCCTTGAACCTCATTCAACAGTTAAGAATTGAATTTAATCGACGGCGTCGAGTAATTAGGGTTAACCCTAATTCTAGGCGTCGGCGATCGAAACCCTAGGTTGCTATTGGTAAAAGAAATAAGTTCTTTGCAATTGAACTTATCTTAATCATACTGCATCATGTAGATTCTGAAATGCACGAAGTAGCTGCAGATCCAGTTGCCTCGACCTCCGCAGAAGAAGTCTTCAACAGCTTCGGCGAACCAGGCAAGCCCCGGTGCACAACCGTTGTTTAAAGTTTTTCCTTTTATAACTCAGTGTGTCTTGTTTGTGCATTAAGTGCTAGGAGTTGATTGAAACCATAATTGCATTTGTTTCTCATAGGAAACCCTATCGGTAGCTGGTATAGATACCCCTTAGTATGCTATGCTTAGCAGGTATCGTCGGTAGAAGTCGAGCAGAGTGGACGCTGCTCGCGAAAGGTAGGTTGTTGGATGAAACTATCATTTGATACATTATGACACCTGATGATGAGTTAATTAAGGAAAGATAAAAGTTTGAGGGTCAGACAGGATACCAATTAGGTCGGTGACTAGACCGGGTCCAGGGTGACCGTAGACTTGTCTGATCCGTGTGGTCCGAGACTGATCGAGTATTGAATGTACTGGTCGTATGCTAGGTGTTATGGGCCCCAGTAAACCTATGTAGCCTAGTGATTGCAACGTCAAACCTGCCCTACGGTGTCTGACTAGGAGGAGATCTAGGGTGGGCAACGTGGGAACTCCACAGAAACCATCTGGGACGTGTTGTCTGGTGGAATGCGGCGTTGCTAAGGCATGCGTAGGCTGGACTTGACGTTGCAGGAGCTGGTGTGAACGGCTGCCGCGTGCGAGTCTGGGACACGCACGTGTCGTACGATTGGGTTTCCCCCTGCAGGGTATAAAATCGTTTCGAACCGCTGTCGCTCCCAGTTAGTGAGCATGCTCGTGAAACACACCACATTCTAGTAAATAGGTTGAGACACAATGAGAATAAACTTTGATGACTACTATTTTTATTGTTGCTTCTATTATGCTTGATTAGTCTAGTGCTAATTAAAGTTACATTCTAATCACTTAACCTGTGCTAAAATTTGACCAAGACTAGTACAGGCTAGCGAGTCCTTTGCAAGTAAACCCACCCCCATCAGCCCTCATGTCTAGAGATGTCGGCTGTAGTCAGCCATTCTGTCGGGTCAGTCTTGCTGAGCTTCTTAGAAGGTCACGCGTTAGCGTTATGTGGTTTTTCAGGCGCCGTCATGCAGGACCAAGCAGGTAGCTTCCCTTGGGAGGAGCCTCTCCCCGAGATCGGGAACCTCCAGTGAGAGTTGTGCGAGTCACCGCAGTGAACATTGAAGTGGCTAGTAGCATGACGCCCGTGGGCACGATGCATGCTTTTGCTTAAGTCTGAGCGTCAGAGTCTGTAAACGTTCAAGTCTTCCGCTGTTGTATTTTCAAAAACTTTCGCGTACTCTAAATCAATGTAAGACCTAACTTCAAATCTATGAATTAATGTGGTATTAAATTCTCTCTCCTTGTAAAATTATTGCTGTTTATTCCTGCCTGTATTGTATCGTGTGTACGCTCGCTTCACTGAGCGTTGCCCAACAGGATCCTGGCTCAACGACTGACCGGGTCCGTCCCGAGACGAGGTTTTCTGGGTGGGTCCGCGTCAGTCAACAGCTCACCTCAGCACTCCCCGAGCCCCGCCACCTTACCGGCTAAGTTCCTCTCCACCTCCATCGTCTCACAGACCACCAAGGGCCCCGGCCGTGCCCTAATTTCGCTGGAACACCACTATCGTCTCCTTGGCCGAAGAGCATCGCTGCCGTCGCCATTTTCCAAAATTTGTCGCCGCGGAGACCGTCGGTGAGGAAAAACACCTCGTGCCACCTCTTCGGCCGCCATTAACGCCGTCACATAGCCCACGTCGCCGACCACCGTGCTGCTTTCCCCGTGGCCATCTTCGTCAACAAACCAGTTCCTTGCATCGAGGTGAAGCTCCACGACACTTCAATTCCTGCCCTAGCCCTCTCCTCCAGTGAGAAACTCACCGGAGCAACCGCCGTGCCCTAGTCCTCTATTCTGTCGTCCTGCTCCATCAATTTTTTTCCATTTTCCATTTATTAGCCAGTGATTATAAAACATGTAATAAATCAGGGAAAAATCTAAAAATTCTAAACCTAATCTTTTTTGAACCCTTGAAGAATAAACTAATTTTCTATTAAAGAACATTTTCAAAAATGTCCATGGAATTTCCTCAATTATTCAATGAATCTTTCCTGTTTTTAAATTTTATTTGAAGCTCCAGAAGGTTTATAGGGTTGATTTTTGAACCATGATTGTATCTTAGCATGATGCATCTCCTTCATTTGTTCCAGGATTTTAGGACAACATTTGTGCATGCATGTCATTGGAAACATTCCTAATTGGCTAGTTAATTTGTCTTTTTCTAAAATGCATTAGGAAAGTCTTCCAAAAACCCAAACCCTTAACCAAAAATTTAACTTAGATGCTCACTGGTACTTTCACAAAGTTTCATGATTTTTCCATAGGTTTTAGTACATGTTTTTGATTTTATAAGTTTGAAAAACAGAAACTGTTTGATTTTTAGTAAATTCTTGGAAGCTCAACTTGACCCCAAACCAGTGCCAAAAGTCTTATTTTGGAAGCTACTTTGAACTAAAAATGGTCCCATTCCTGTAACTTAACTTTGATTTTCCTCGGAAAAGTCGTTACGACTTTTACGGTATCGTTACGGTTTTCCCCGATGTCATAAACGGGCAACGACAGTCGGAGAGCTCGGGTTCCTGCTAACGCGAGTTGAAACCATTCAACTTAGTATCGTAGTAACCCGAAGCCACTTAGTAAAGCCAGTACATGAGACGTGTTTTGGGATTTTTCCCGGAAACGACGTCCGTGTGTCACCCGATATAGGAACCGGAAACCCGGGAACCAGGAACCCGTAACCAGAATCGGTAAAACTGTTTTTAGTATAACTTGAGCTGTAGAACTCCAATTGATGTAATTCTTTTTGCATTGTCTTCGTAGACTCAGTAGCTACCTTTCTGCACCATATCGCATCTTTTCTGCATCATGGCATCATAGCATACATCTCATACCGACGCGTTTTTACTTTATAGCTTACGATCCATCGGAGAGTGACGTGGGTGCTGCTGTGGGAGAAGCACCAGAGGTTGATCAAGCTGCTGAAGAGGACACCACCGCTGCTGTTGAAGGCAAGCACCTCATATTGCTACCCTAAGTAACAACTTAATGTTAATAATTATGTTTACGTTTAGGGTTTGCATTAAGTCGGGCTTAGTGGTAATATCGGGAACACCTATTATCGTTGCATGTACCCCTCCTTGCTATTGATTACGTCACCTTGTCACTTGGGTAGAGTGTCTTTGTTCGAGTCATGAAATGCTTAGCCCTGCTTAGATTAACGTTAGAAGTCGAGTGGTAAGTCCCACTCGCACGTATAGGATTTACCCTGGTTACTTATGAGCTTGTGGCAAGTTCATATATTGGTAAAAGTTGGAAAGTGTTGAAAACTGAAATCTAGACGGTGGAATAGGAGCAGCAAGACATGGAGGTCTTGTGTGCCGTAGGCCCCGTCTGGATTGACCTAGGACCCGGCCGTGTTATTCTTGGCCTGAGCACTTTCCGTTCATACCACATGTCGAATATAATGGTAAGACAAGCTGAGTATCTCACTGCGTACCAACGTTTGGCCGATGACTCCACGCTGTGTGGAATGAGGGATTCATGGGTGCCTGCGAGGCCGTGATACTCGACGAGGGACTCACGTGTGCCTGTGAGGCACCGTGTGGATTTTCCAACCGTGTGGGCACGAGGATGAAAAAGGTTGACATGAGTACCCCCTTGTGTAACTTTAGCGGGTTGCACGAGCCGTAGGGTCCTCAGTCGTGTGCGTACAGTTGGACTCCCCTGCAGGGTGTATAATCGGTTCGAATCCGCCGCGGTCACGGTTATGATCAAGCTCAGTGTCCTTTGGATAATATCGTAGAGTTGACACATAACATGTTGGGAATTGGAATATGGTTATTGGAATCCATGGTTTAGATGGAACATGGATGATGGTATATACATGGTTTATGGTTACATCGTACTTAGGGATTGGGTTTAATAGATGTTCATGCCCGCAGAGTCTTTTACTTTATGCTTATTCAACATATGCTTAGTATCATCTTTAAGCAATTGAGTCCATTCCTATACCTTATTTACCTTGTCTGCCTTGCTACAGCCTCATTGCATTATCCTTGGAGTCAGGAACTAATTCCCACAACAGGTAAGTCTTGCGAGTACCTTCGTACTTAATGTTTGTTGCTTAATTTTTTGCAGGTGACGATGAGTTGGTCTTCGGCTACTTTGTCCCCGCCGATGCCGGCGAGGGTGAGGCGTTGTCAAGACATTCGAGTGACCGTGATTTGCCATGTTCGTGGGTTGGGCATCGCAATCCTTGGCTGTTTTCTCATTGCAACTGCTGCGACCGTTATCTTTCTTAGACTCGCTTCCGCACTTTAATTTGTTAGTTTCAAGACTTATGTTGAACTTTGGTTTGTAAGAAGATTTAAAATTAATGTGACCTTTGTGATGTATCACTGTTGTTACCAACGTGCTTGGATCTTGGGCATTGTTTGAGAAGCATGTCGGGGGACTGCAGGGTTTACATTCCCTTTTATCGGGTTGAGTTCTCGCATACCATACGTGGGCTGCGAGTCAACTTGGTAAACTTGAATGTAAATTGGACGGGTCTCTAACAATGTGATTCCTTGTGCCTTCGATGCACCGAGATGCCAACTTATGTTCGAAGGCGAGGCTGTGCCTCATGTGATTCCTCGTGCCTTCGATATATCGAGATGCCACCTTATGTCTGAAGGCGAGGCTGTGCCTCATGCGATTCCTCATGCCTTCGATGCATAGAGATGCCGTCTTGTGTCCAAAGGCGAGGCTGTGCCTCATGTGATTCCTCGTGCCTTCGATGCATCGATATGCCGGCTTATGTCCGAAGGCGAGGCTATGCCTCATGTGATTCCTCGTACCTTCGATGCATCGAGATGCCGGCTCATGTCCGAAGGCGAGGCTGTGCCTCATGTGATTCTTCGTGCCTTCGATGTATCGAGATGCCGGCTTGTGTCCGAAGGCCGTGCCTCAAACGATTTGTAAGCTTATGTCCGAAGCAAGGGCTGCGCCTCAGACGATTCCTAGTGCTTTCGACGCATCGAGACGTCGGTTTGTGACTTAACGCAAGGCCGTGCCTCACGCGGTCTGTCATTCCCTCGATGCATGTAGAAGCCAATTGGTGGCCGAAAGAACAGTAGCACCCCTAACGATACGACCGTCTTTCGTCCAACGCATACCGGTTTTTCGTAAAAGCTGGTCACTCGACTTTGACACGCTACACACGCCGAGCAGATCTCGCATACTTTTCACATGGTGCGGCTGCGAGCATCGAATACGAAGTATAACTACGGAAGCCGAAGGACATCTTCCATTCGTAATGTCGGACAAGGAGAAACGGGACAGCGGTTAGCTCATTACAATGACAAGTACATTTCTTCGCTACAACAATGTCAAATACATTTCTTCACTACAACGATGTCATATACGTCTCTTCGTTATTACAACGTCACATACATTCCTTCATTACAATAACATCAGATCTATCCGTTTAAACAGTGGGCGAAGCATTTCTTCGTCACATACATAATGTTACAACAAGTGCGTCACGGTGCTTGCCGACCGAAGCGCCTTATGCTAGGGAGCTGTTCCTCCATCTCGTTTATTTTGCGCCGGAGTCGCGCTATGTAGCTCATCACTCCTTCGGGACCGCTCACTGCACGGACTAACTCCTCCATCAAGTCCGAAATAGGCTCTTCGGGAGACGACGACCCACTGGGTATCTCGATGGTCTCTACTTCCGGCTCAACTTTTGGTCCGCACAGCACCAGGGCCGGGTTATTGTTCTCTCGTAAGGCCCTTCGATGCTCGCGTTTGACACGCCGTTCTAACCGTTCATCGAAGCTCACCCTATTACATGACTCCTTGATGGCCTCGTTGTGCTTTTCTATGTACGCCCGGAACTCATCGATGGTTCCAGAGGGGTTTTACCAGAACCACATACGCCACTGATGTTCGCTTGCGAAGTTAACTTGGCTAATCGTGGTGCTTCCCGAAGGGGCATATGACACGGGCATCGCGTCAAGAATCAATCCGGCCTGAACAGGAGGAATCTAGGTCACTTTTCAATTCAATAGTAATATTACAATGCTCTCGCAGAACATTGTTCCGAAGCTCTCAAAAACCTAGATACAAGCTACGGCTAAAACTAAGCAGCAGCTCACACCTGGCGGTGGGTGCCTCTCGAAGCTTCGCTCGGCTGTCCGCCTCTTCCGGCCTGGCCTTCGGAGTCATCATCTCCGGCTTGAAGGCTGCTTGGTTCGCCAGCTTCCGGTGCCGAAGGTCCGGTCCGCGCCGCCCCAGCTGGCCTTCCGCCTCCCGCCGAGCGAAGCGCCGACTCACGGCTAAGCTCGCTGCCACCCTGGAGCCAGAACCCTTGGGCGAAGGCCTTGCCGACATCGCGGATCGACTCCCGAAGCCCGGCATATGCCTCGAAGCTGGTTGCACAGGCCTCCTGCACCCCGCTGATGGCTTTCTTGATGGGTACAAAGTCGATGACGCCGCTTGCGTGGACAGCAGCAAAAGCGCCGGTCCAGGCCACCTGAGCACAGTAGTTCCCGAACGTACGGAGCACTTTGCGGGGCGCTTCGATCGCTTGTCGGGTCCGGGAGATACAGGCCATGGGGTCTTCGGACGCATCCTGTGGCGCTGCGACCACGTTCACCCCAAGTTGATTCACGAGGTCGTCCACATCTCCCATTAGCTGCCCTACCCCCTCGGTGAGGTGCTCCACGACGGTGAGTTGACCTTCGGCGGCCTTTAAAGCTTCCCGGAACGTGTCACGTTCCTAGGCTACCTCGGTCAGCTCCTGCGCCAGGCCATTCCTTTCGTCTTGAAGTGAGGTAAGCGCTTGCTCCAGCTGCAAGGTCCGGAGCTTAGCCTGGCGCCGCAGCTCCGAAGACTTCTTCACTTCGGCCTCCACAACTCGGAGCCGGCCTTGTAACCCCCTCTCGCTCTCCTGAGCTGAAGACGCTACGTGCCGCGCGAGCATCGCACTCTGCAAAATACGTGAGCACCTTGTCAGCCCTTCTAAATGAGTCGCAACTTTGAGCTCGTATATGTACAACAAATACCTGTAGAGCCATCCTGGAAAGCGACTCTGACGCTTCGACTGGGCTAAGCTCACTCAGCAGCTCGTCGACCCCGGCCATGTCCATGAGCCGTCCAGCTAAGCCTAGAGCGTGGCGTGCACCTTCGCAGAGCAAGAAGTCCCCTTTATGGAGCCCGGCAGCTATGTCTCCAGGCGACGATCCCAGAGGCAGATAGCTGTACAAGCCCTTCCCACAGCCGTAAGTGCATGGGCTTTCGGTCCCGGCGGCACCCTCCGCGCCCTCAGAACCCGCACCCTGACCCAGTTCTTCTTTCGAAGGCTGGGCCTCCGTGGAAGTCTCTCTCCTTCCTACGGGCTACGCAGAAAGTCACATAAGGGAATCAACGCATGTTACTAACCTACGTAACAAATTAAGAGTACGTACCCTCTTCAAAGCCAAAATCTACATCCCCGACTATGAAGTCCTCGGGGGCTTCGGACAAGGCCCCTCCTCCTGAGGTCCCCTCCGGTGCTATTGAGCAGCCCGGACTCGCCCTTTCAGCGGAGTCCGCCTCGGCCTCCGGCTCAGTATGCAACGAGCTCGAGGCACTTGGAGAGCACCGGCCCTGCAGTGCCGTTATGGCCTTCGCAGTAACCCTTTTAGCTGCTCGAGCATCCTTGAGGGGTGAGGCTGCCTCGCTGTCAGCCTTCCGCTTCTTCAAACCCGAAGCGTCTCCCGCGGCCACCTTACCCTTCCCCTTCTCGCCCTCCTCCTTGTCGGCCAGCTTACGTTCTGAAAGCTGCACGTGCGGGTCCTTCAGGAGCAATACTCGGTTGAGTCGTGGCCCGCACTGAGCACGCTCTCGGTGGCGAGCCTCCATCTCCCGGAACTTCCCGAGGTAATGTTCGGTCTGCGCTCGATCTCCTCCAAGCTGAGATCTGCACATTAGTTACATGAGTCCGCGGCACAAAAACTTAAGTGCCGAAGAGCTGGAGAGCATGGGATCATGCAGAACACTCACCGGGAAATTTCTCGGTTGCAGTACCAGCCTCCTTTGGCCACCGGGCAGCCCAACAAGAAACTCTCGGGACCAGTCCTTGAGCAGAGGACTGATCCCGACAGTCACAAATTCTTCACAAAGGTCCCGCATAGTTAGTCTGTGGGACACCTCCTCCAACGCCCTCATCCGCTGCTTCGACTTGTCGCTCAGTTCGATGGCCGGGCGAGGCCAGTGAAGGATCTCTGAGCAACTGGACCGAAGAGGGCTTCCCTCTCCCACATGGTAGTAGAACCATCCGGAAGCCCACCCTCGGCCCCAGTGCTCGCGATAAGCCTTCGCCGGGAGCTTGCTCTCGTTAATAGGCACGAAGTTAACGGTGGCATAGGGCATCATATACCCTTCCCCCATCGGGCTGTCGTGCTTTCGGTACGCCGTCTGATCATTGCAGTAAAAACATCAGCGTCCGGCATAATCCCCTCTATGCGGAATGCCCATTCCATGATACTTAGCCGCACTATTGTGTTGACGGTTATCTGTTGGATCTCCAGCTCATAACGTTGTAACACCTTGCCAACGAAGGATGAGCATGGCATCCGAAGCCCTCCGTCGAAGAACCGAAGAAATAGCACAGCGCGGTCGGCTCTCACTTCTGGCTGCGTTGCGCCCTTCGGAGGCACGGAGGCCAAGTGCCTCTCCAGCCATCCGCGCTCAGCTAGTTCGTCCAACTAACTCTCTATCACCGAGCTTAGCCCTAGCAAGGGACTGGTGCGCAAAGCGTCCGACGCACGGCACCGACCCTTCGAGCTTGATGCTCCGCCAGCTTTCGGCATGATCACTCCGCTAACTTGAGGTCTCCGAAACTGGGCTTCGGCTTCGGTAAGGCAGACAGCCGCTCAAAAAGCTAAGTGATGCAAAGCCCTTCTATAGCGCGAGAGCGTTGCAGCGTGACAAAAGCGAATGAATCACGCCGCCTCGCCCTGCCCCCTGCTTTTATAGGCGCACCCGCCGTCGCCTTGCCGTCGCCGTAGAGTCCTCAGCGGGTGCGACGTGTGTCCCTTGAGAAGCTGAGCAACGACGCGCTTCATTGAGAGTCGAGCCCGTTCCGTCCAACCACGCGGTTGCCGCCTCAATCACGCAACGCGCTTCATCGGGAGTCGAGCCCGTTCCGTCCAACCACGCGGTTGCCGCCTCAATCACGCAATGCGCTTCATCGGGAGTCGAGCCCGTTCCGTCCAACCACGCGGTTGTCGCTTTGTACTCAAGCAGTGCATGACTAACACTTATCCATTGGCATATACTCTCTTTCGCAGGCCTTCCGAAGAACCGAAAAGGGGGGAGCGCCGATGGGCTTGGCCTTTCGGTCATGGTTTCGGTCCTTACGAAGGCGGATCTCACCCATGAGGAGTTGCTATTGGGGGGCCAAGGCCCATCTACGGCCCCTTTTCGAAGGATGGCGCAAAGCCCACGAAGGCCTGCGGTAAGCCCACGAAGACTTGCGGCCGAGAGAGCCTTCGGGACCGAAAGGTCCTTCGGACTTGTCATCCTTCGGGACCGAAGGGGGGCTTACAACGAGAGGACAAGGCTCGTGACGTATAGAGTACGGAGGTGCAGCTGTGCATGTACTGGAAAGAATTAAATTACCAAATGCCCTACGGTAAAGCAGAAAGATGAGGGTATTCCTGTAATAAGGCTAGTAAAAGTGTAATGGCTCTAGCCTATAAATAGCCCCCCTAAGGCACTGTAACGGGGGAAGAAATATTGATTCCTTAATACTCCCTACCACTTACCTTCCCTTTCCCTCAAGCTCTGAAGAAAACCTAAATCCAACACTACCCGCAGAAGGTCTCCGGTAAGGACGAACTCGTCGCACCGTCTCCACCACCATTGTGGCCAATCAACTCCACGCATCACGGTGATGCTCCCAGACATCTCATTCGAACCCTAAACTCCCTTCGCCGCACGCAATCACCGGCGATGAAGTCCCGCCGCCCCTGTTCTGGGATTTTAGAGGATTTAGTTATCTTCTGGTCGATTTGGTAAAATGCATAATAAATCAATGCAAGCTCTAACAATGATAAACTAAAATTTTCTAGAATGCTTGTAAAATGCTCTAAATATCTGCTGAAGCACTTTTCCTTGGAACTGCCTAAATGGATAGGTAGAAACCTTCTGTTTTTGCTTCACATCTGGAGTTCCAGAACTCATCTGGAGTTGAAACTTCTATCAGATGTATGTCATGGCACACAGAACTCAAACCTTCTATTTTTGCCTCACATCTAGAGTTCCAGAACTCTTCTGGAACTAGAACTTTTGGCAGATCTGTGTCGTGGCAAGTGAAAGTTAAATGTTCTGTTTTTGCTTTACATCTGGAGTTTCAGAACTCATCTGGAGTTGAAACTTCTGTCAGATGTATGTCAGGGCACACAGAACTCAAATGTTCTGTTTTTTGCTTTACATCTAAAGTTCTAGAACTCATCTGGAGTTGGAACCTCTGTTGGAAGTGTGTCACGGCAAGCTGAAACCCTCTATAAATTTTTCCAGAACTTGACCTTAATAAGATTCCATGCATACCTCGAAATAACCTCATAACAGAAACTCATTAGAATTGTTATAAAATTTGAGGACTTCAGTTCAACCTCAACCCAACCCCAAAAATCATCTCCTGACACAATCTGGACATTTCATAATAGACCATGGTTGTTAAGCAAATAATCAATGTAATTAAAAGGCTGAAAACAAAAATCGTAAGTGATAGCTGAACCCACCTTGTCAGGAGTAAACTCTTGGTTATCTCTAATAAACACACCATATTTCCTTATTTAATAATAGTAACTCATCACATTCTTGTTGCATCATGTAGACATTGAGGCGAACGAAGTAGTTGCAGATCCGGAGCCCTCGATCCCCGAAGAAGTTCTTGTCACCAACACAGGAGATTAAGGCAAGCCCCAGAGCACAACCTGTTTTAAAGTTTTTCCTTTTATCACTAAGTGTCATGATTGTGCATTAGGTTTCTAGGAGTTGCTTGAAACCCTGGTTGCATCTGTTTTTCATAGGAAACCCTATCGGTACTTGGTTTAGGCAACCATTGTAGTATGCTATGCTTAGAATATATTTACCGGTAGAGGTCGAGCAGAGTGGACACTGCTCGCGACTGCTACGGTTTGATTGAAAACTTTCACATGAAACATATGACACATGGCTATGGATGATTAAGGAAAGATAAAAACTAGAGGGTCAGACAGGGTACAAAGTAGGTCAGCAGCTGGACCGGGTCCAGGGTGACCGTAGTCTTGTTTGATCCGTGTGGTCCGAGTCTGATCGAGCATTGAATGTACTAATCATATGTTGGGTATAACGGGGCCCAGTAAACCTAGCCTAGTAATTGCAAAGTCGAACCTGCCCTACGGTGCCTGATTCAGAGGCGATCTGGGGTAGGCAGTTGTGGGAACTCCATAGAAACCGTCCGGGACGTGTGTTCTAGTGGGATGTGGCACTGCTAAGGCAGGCGTAGGAGGGAATTGACTTTGCAGAATCTAGTGTGAACGGTTGCCACGTGCGGTCTGGGACGCGCACGCGTCGTATGATTAGTTTATCCCTGCAGGTGTAAATCGGTTCGAATCGCTATGGCTCCCAGCTTGTGAGTTTGCTTGTGAAACGCACCACATTATAACTAAGTTGATGAGTTATAAGGATGATGACTGAGACATGATGATTATTATCTGTTGTTTTATTATGATTGCCTAGATCAGTGCAAACTAAAGTTATGATTCTAAACACTTAACCTGAGCTAAAACTTGACCAAGAATAGTTCAGGTAATGCGAGTCCTTTTGCAAAGGTAAACATATCCTGAGTCAGTCAGCATATCTAGGTGTCGGCTGTAGATAGCCAATTTAATGGGTCAGTTTTGTTGAGCTTCTTAGAAGCTCACGCTTTGCGAATATGTGGTTTTCGGACGCCGAAGCATATACCCATGATGATAGTTACCAGTGGGAAGATCCTCGTCCGGAGTTCGGGAACCTTCAGTGGGAACGTTGCGATTCACCGCAGTGAACGTTGTGTGGCTAGTAGTATGGTGCCACTGGGCAAGGCCCATACTTTTGCTTATTTATAAGAGTCGGAGTCTGTACCCCATTTAATGTCTTTCGCTGTACTTCATGATTTTTAAAACTCTTTTCGCACTCGGATGATGTAAGACTTAATTATAATTTATGGAACAATATTGTACTAAATTCTCTTATCTTATAAAAGATTTTTGTTTATCCTGCCTGTGTTGTACCATGTGTATGTTCGCTTTGCCGAGCATTTCCCAACAGGGTCCTGGCGAGAGGTGGATCCGTCCCAGAATCGGATTTCTGGGGCGGGTTTGCATCAAAAGGCACGAGACAATTAAAAAGGCATATGAGCCCTCTGCTGGTCGGCCCAAAGGGTACCTTCAGACAAAGTAAGGGCACAAGAGCCCTCTGGAGGTCAGCCCGAAGCTGCCTCCGGAGGTACGAAGGGCACAGCCCCATTTTTGGCTCCCACCGAAGGTCTTCCGGAGGTTAGACCGAAGGTCTCCGAATGTACGAAGGGCACAGGAGCCCTCTAAAGGTCAGCCCGAAGGGTGCCTTTGGGCATACGAAGGGCACAGCCCCATCTTCGGCTCCCACCAAAGGTCCTCCGAATGTACGAAGGGCACAACCCCATCTTCTACTTTTTTGTTCTTATCTCGATGCATCGAAGGCACGAGGAATTTATAAAGGCACGGCTTATTCGGACTTCTGTCGGCATCCCTATGCATCGAAGGCACGAGGAAATTACCAAGGGAAATGAGCCTTCCGGAGGTCGGGCCAAAGGGTACCTTAGGACATACTAAGGGCACAAGAGCCCTCTGGAGGTTAGCTCAGAGCTGCCTCCGGACGTACGAAGGGCACAGCCCCATCTTCGGCTCCCACGGAAGGTCTTCCGGAGGTTAGCCCGAAGGTCCTCCAGATGTACGAAGGGCACAGGAGCCCTCTGAAGATCAGCCGAAGGGTGCCTCTGGACGTACGAAGGGCACAACCCCATCTTCAACTTTTTTGTTCTTATCTCGATGTATCGAAGACACGGGGAATTTATAAAGGCACGGCCTCTTCAGACTTCTATCGGCATCCCGATGCATCGAAGGCACGAGGAAATTACGAAGGCACAGCCTCTTTGGACTTCTGTCGGCATCCCGATGCATCGGATGCACGAGGAAATTACGAAGGCACAGCCTCTTCGGACTTCTGCCGGCATCCCGATGCATGGAAGGCACGGGGAAATTACAAAGGCACAGCCTCTTTGGACTTCTGCTGGCATCTCGATACATCAAAGGCACGAGGAAATTACGAAGGCACAGCCTCTTCGGACTTATGTCGGCATCCTGATGCATGGAAGGCACAGGGAAATTACGAAGGCACAGCATCTTTGGATTTCTGCCAGCATCCCGATGCATCGAAGGCACGAGAAAATTACAAAGGCATATGAGCCTTCCGGAGGTCGGCCCAAATGGTACCTCCAGACATACGAAGGGCACATGGGTGTTGGAATTAAATAATGTTTATGTAGTACAGAAATATCGTGACAAGCTTTCAAAGCTATACTCGTAGAAATGTCGCCATCTGCGTAACTCCTGAAGGCACAACGTAGAGACAACACAAATAAGAGTCCAAAATATAAGACAGCCCCTAGGGCTCGGCAAAGGAAGTCTTCGAGACATAGTTCAAAGATAAGCTACTGCTAGAAGGCCCACTGGATCGCACAAATGAAAATAACCATAGGGGTACTTCAAAAGAGACTTGAAACGTATCTGGAAAGAAAGGTATTGTTGGGTCCAATGACCTTAGGAAAGAAGAGGGGAAGAAAAGTAATGATATAGAAGAACTCACAAGAACCATGCAAAAATTAATAATAATAAAAAATATGAAAGGGCCAACATAAGATATTGGATACTTTTATCTCAACTTAGCCAAAGACATGAAGGGAAGCATCATTGGAAGTCATACCTTTGTAGTGAGCTTCGAAGGACAAGCGGCACCTCACTGAAGGGTCAACCGCTCCCCCGCGTGAAGCCCCCAAGGCTCGTGTCGCCTTTCCTCTGTAGAGCACTGAAGGCTCCGTAGCTCCTCCGAGTCGAAGCCCTGAAGGCCCTCCAAGTTGAGTCTCAAAGACCCCCACAGTCTCTCCTCCTAGCCGAGCATCGAAGGCTCAGAGGCTCCTCCACATTGATCCCGAAAGCTCGCGTATCTCTCCTCTATATAAAGGACCGAAGGCTCCATCTCTCCTCCGAGCCAAAGCCCCGAAGGCCCTCTTCACTGAGTTTTAAAGATCCATAGTCTCTTGTCCAAGTCATGCATTGAAGGCTCTATCGTTCCTCCGAGCCGAAGCCCCGAAGGCCCTTGTCCTCTTTCCTCCGTGCTAAGCACCGAAGGCTCTATTGCTCCTCCGTGTCGAGGCCCCAAAGACTCTCGCGCTCCTTGGGGCTTGCCTGGAAGGCTCTCCCCCTAGTCTCCCAATTGAACCCATTGCCTCATTCACAATTTTTGATAGCTTCAACCCATCCACGGTGCCCCCCCTTCCGGCCCCCCTTTGTAGCTTTTGTACGAAACCCATGGTCGGCGCCAGCTGTTGGAGGTACGAGTCCAAACAAACATATAAGATGTGACACCCCAAGTGTCACTTAAAAAGTCATCGACAAAACGAAAACCCTAAAAAGGACTTTTTGCACTTTGGAGAAAAACTAGCACTTGAGCTAATGAGCAATGTTGCTTAAAACACTTCCATTAACCTACACAAAAATTTTGATGAATTTTTGAACACTTTCACCAAACAGGGGCCCTCAGTCCACGGTACATAGTCATTTCCTAGCGGGTAAGAATTCACACTCCAATTCGAAACCCTAATCGGTAAATTTCACACCTAAAAGCAAAATCGACACTGGAAGTAAAAAGAAATGTTGTTGAAATGCTCTAAAGGAACACTACGAGAATTTTAGCAAACAACAGAACACTATGAATAGGATCGAAAAATTTCAACTAGCAGTGTCGAAATTCCCGTTAACAGGAAGAAAATCCAAACCCTAACTCATGACTATCAAAATTTTCATAAAACCCTAGCCATATTTTCCATAATAATTAAGTTCACTTCAAAATAGAATTTTGGGAATTTATTCAGAATTTTTGGAAAAGATTTAGACCTCTTCAAAATTCACACAAACAAGAATCATCTTGGAAATTCAAGAATTTTTAGAAGTCAAATCAGGACTTGAACCTTAAATGAAAGTGCTCCAAATAAATCTCTGAGCCCACACAAAACTTTTCAAAAATTTTGGAACTCGGAAACCATGACTTTCACTAGAATTAAGGTTCAAGACTTGAATTAATAGCAAAAATTAAAAAAAAAAGGGGGGGGGGGGGGGCAGAGGCGCCACAGTGCCCCGCCACCCACCACAGCCGAACGGCGAGCGGCAGGGCAGCCATGCCGCCTGGCCAACATGGCTTTCTTTGGCGCACGTTGCCTTCAATTCCTTCTCTCTCTCCCTCTCTCTTCTCCTCCCTCCTCCTCCTCTCTCTCCCTCATTTCTCCCCCCCCCCTACGCCACGCGCGTCGCTCGAGCACGGTGCCGCCCGATGCCGCCATACCGCCATGCCGTGATGTTCCCCCCCTGCTCCAACTCCTTTAAAATGGCGCGCAAGCTTCTCCTTTCTCCCCTTTCCTCTTTCCTCCACAACGCCCGTGCGAATGTCCCCCTTCTTCTCCTTGCTCCGCCGCCGCCGCCATTGCCAAGGGGTGGCTCTCGGTGAGCTTCGTGCTCCGGCCCTCCTCCACCCCATTTTCCTTGCCTAACTCCTTCTTCCCTTCCCCGTTCAGCTCACAGCGCTCCCCGTTCTCTGGAACTTGGCCCCAATCGCCGGAATTTCCACCTCGCCGCCGCCACCGTCGCCCTCCCCGGTGAGAACCCCTTCCCCATGTAGGAACTTGAGCGTTATCGTGTTGCCGAGACTCGCCGTGATGCGTAGAAGGAGTAGGACCAAGGTTCGAGCGCCGGCGAGCACCCTTTTGCCGGGAATCAGCCGCCAGAGCTCGCCGGAAAACGCCCCTGTTGCTGCCGCTATTTTTCTTTTAAAAATTTATTTTTCCTATTTGCTATCCTATCTTGTAAAATCCCTAACAATTCACAAAAGAATCCAAAAATAGCAAACAAAAACTTGTTAGAATCCTCATGGAAAGGACTAATGTTCTGTTAATGCACTTTTTCAAAAACGACCCAGAATTTTCAGAAATAATTAGAATACTCTTTTCTGTTATTGAATTTTAATTTACATTCTATAGCAGTGATAGGGCTAAGATTTGACCTACAAATACATCATGACAGTAGACACCTTCTGGAATTGTATGGGGATTTTATGACCACAAAGTTACATATAACCCTTTAAAAATACTCCAATCCGCCTAGTTAAATTATCATTTTCTAAAATACATTGTAAAATTCATCCAAAAGATTAGACCCAAAAGCAAAGTTTTAGCTTTGATGCTCATGAGTGACTACATAAAATTTCATAATTTTATCCTAGGGTTTACTATTTGTTTCTGATTTTATAATATTTATTAACAGGAATTTGATGATTTTTTATAAAATCTAGAAAATTCATCTAGGCCTCAACCAAAGTTTAAAATTCATATTTCAGAAATTCCTATCAATTAAAAATAATCTTGTGGTATAATTAAAAGCTTCATTCTATACCCTAAGTTAATAGTCGTAGTTTATTAAATAATTGTTACCCGAAGAAAAGTGTCGATCAATCCTCAACCCAAGTTTGAATTGCTTGATTCAGAGAATATGGCCAATTACAAATCACCTCATGGGAAATTGAGTATATTTCTTGGAACCACAATCATAAAATCAAAAATTAATAAAAACGACGTCGAGGAATTAGGGTTAACCCTAATTTCTAAACATTGAAACCCTAGATTAATCTTTAATAAAGGCATGATGATTCTTTTCATTGAACTTATCTTAATCATATTGCATCATGTAGATTTTGAGGCACACGAAGTAGTTGCAGATCCAGTTTTCTCGGTCTCCGCGGAAGAAGTCTTCAACAGCTCCGGTGAACCAGGCAAGCCCCGGTGCACAACCAAGATTTTAACTTTTCTTTTATAATTAAGTGTCATGTTTGTGCATTAAGTGCTAGGAGTTGATTGAAACCTTAGTTGCATTTGTTCTATAGAAACCCTAACGGTAGCTGGTATAGATACCCCTTAGTATGCTATGCTTAGCCAGTACTTACCGGTAGAAGTCGGGCAGAGAGGACGCTGCTCGCGATTGGTAGGGTATTGTTTGAAACTACCACACGAAACATGACAAATGACTGTGAATGATTAAGGAAAGATAAAAGATTGAGGGTCAGACAGGGTACAAGTAGGTCGGTGACTGGTCCGGGACCAGGGTGACCGTAGTCTTGTCTCATCCGTGTGACACAGTTGGGCAAGTATTGAATGTACTGATCATATGCTGGAAATAATGGGGCCTAATAAACCTACATAGCCCAGTGATTGCAAAGTCAAACCTGCCCTACGGTGTCTGATTCAGAGGCGATCTGGGGTGGGCAGCGTGGGAACTCCACAGAAACCGTCTGGGACGTGTTGTCTGGTGGAATGCGGCGCTGCTAAGGCAGGCGTAGGAGGGAATTAAATTTGCAGGACCTAGTGTAAACGGTTGCCACGTGCGGTCTGGGACGCGCACATGGCGTATGATTAGGTTAACCCTGCAGAGGTGTCGCTCTCAGCTATGAGTTTACTTGAACTCTCTGTCACATTACAATTAAGAAAACTGAGATTCCATAATGAGGATGATTATTATTGTATATTTCATTGCTCTAGTTATGATTGCTTAGATCAGTGCTAACTAAAGTTACCATTCTAATCACTTAACCTGAGCTAAAATTGGACCAATATTAGTTCAGCATCTGCGAGTCCATTTGGCAAGGTAAACCCACCCCGAGTCAGCCAGCATGTCTAGGTGTCGGCTGTAGTCAGCCAATTTGACGGGTCAGCCATGTTGAGCTTCTTAGAAGCTCACGCTTTTGCGATACGTGGTTTTCAGGCGCCGACATGCAGAACCAGGATGGTAGCATCCATTGGGAGGAGTCTCACCCGAGGTTGGGAACCTCCAGTGGGAGTTGTGTGAATCGCTGCAGTAACATTGAAGTGGCCAGTAGCATGACGCCCCTGGACACGGTGCATGCTTTTGCTTAAGTATGAGTGTCGGAGTCTGTAACCGATCAAATCTTCCGCTGTTTCTGTTTCAAAAACTCTTTTTACGTATTCTGAACTATTGTAAGACCTAAATTTAAATTATGAATTAATGTTGTATTAAATTCTCTCCTTGTAAATTATTGTTGTTTATCCTGTCTGTGTTGTACCGTGAACGCTCGCTTCGCCGAGCGTTGCCCAACAGGCTCCTGGCTGAATGACGGCAGGATCCGTCCCGAAATGAGGCTTTCCGGGGCGGGTCCGCGTCAGCTTGGTCCTCTAGAGGTCATGAAGGGTGCCTCCTCATGGGTGTATGTAGAAGGAATATTCGTTAGGATGACCGAAGGAGTGCTCCAGAAAGTAAGTCTTACGGAGGTCCTACCGGAGCTCCGTGCAGGGGCAAGGAGAATGCCCCCTCAACTGAGGGGAGGTAGGGGCTATTTATAGCTTCATAGCCATTTACCCCAGCCTAACTAGTTACAAGTTTACCCCTCCTCTTCATATAGATTGGTATGGGCATCTTAGTAATAAACTTAGAGGGTTGGAATCTTGATGGGCCTTCGTACGGAAGCTTAGTCAGCAGGCTTTAGTGGGCCGTAAATGGGGGGTGATGGGCCTGCCCCCAACACTTGGCAAACTTCCGGAAGGTATCCATAGTTTGTGACTTGCTCTACAAAATGAAGGTCCAAGTGTACCGAGAGAAGTCATCAACTATCACAAGGCAATAGAGATTTCCACCTAGACTCTTGTATGAAGTTGGACCGAACAAGTCCATGTGAAGAAGCTCAAGTGGTCTAGTGGTAGACATGAAGGTTTTGCACGGATGAAGGGTAGCAACTGTTTTCCGGCTTGGCAAGCACTACAAAGCTTGGTCTTCTCAAAAGTGATGTCCTTGAGTCCCACAACATGACCTTTTTTTGGTGACTTTGCTCAAGTGACTCATACCAATGTCTGCAAGCCTCCTATGTCATAACCATCCTTGTGACACCTTGGTGAAGAGACAAGTCTTTGGTTCAACCTCATTTGATGAGAAATCCACTATGTAGAGGTTGCCATGTCGAAAACCCTAGAAGTTGAGATTGAGTGACTTGTTGATCAGTTCGGCACCCTTGTCATCAAAGAAGCAAGTGAATCCCAAATCACAGAGTTGTCCCACCGGTAGCAAGTTGAAGCTCAAGGATTCCACCAATAGCATATTTGAGATCGAGATATCATTGGTGATAGCCACTTTTCAAGACCCCGAATTCTTCCCTTTGAGTTGTCAACGAATGTGAACTTGGTCTTTTCATGATCTTCATTGATATCCATGAACATAGCTCCATTTTCGATCATGTGTTGAGAGCACCCACTATCAAGAACCCAATGCTTGCCTCCACTCTTTAGTTCACATTATGAGTAGCCATGAGACAAGCTTGATAAGTGTCCATACACAAGTAGCACCGTGCATCCTTCAACTTCTCAATGTCACTAGGGAAGAGATAGCATCCATCCTTGAGATGATGGTACTTGGAGAGCTCATTGTGCAACTTCCATGTTGCTCTTGTTGGATTCTCAAATAATTTTTATAAAGTCTTCGTGCCAAAGTATGCAGTGTCATCATCAGTGTCTCCATTCCACACTTCCTCATCAAGAGCAGCTATGTAGAGGATAGCATCATCCATGGGTATCATCTTTGCTCCATACACCACCTCAAATCTGATGTAGCAGCGTAAGTAGAAGGGCACAAGAAGGATCAGCTTCTTGATTGTTTCTTGATGTGAGATCTTCACTTCGTCTTCAAAGGAGTTGATCTTGAGCACAAGCAATCTTAGCCAAAGACACGCATCTGTGAGGCTCTCATTGTGTGTCTTGTGGAAGCGATCAAACTCATTAAACAAGACATGGTAAGCATCATTGACTTGTTAGAGCTTAAGGTTGGAGCTCGATTCACTCCAATCATCATCTTCATCTTCACGAGCGAGAGTTGGAGTGTACGAATCTTGAGACTCAATCTTGCACTGAGAAAAGTCTTCTCCGAGCAAGGATGTGGCTTCAATCATCTTCTTGTACTCTTCGTTGATGTCCAAGCCCTTTGTGATATTCCCTTTGTGAAGCAACACCATTGCAATTTCATTACTGAGGGATATGGAATTGAGCTCATCATCATTGGTGGAGAGTGATTGTGAGATGAACTCTCCTCCAGCCTTGATGGAGAACATTTTCTTAATAACGTCCGCATTGGTCAACTTAAGTGTGCCATGACATGAATTGATTTCTCTGCAAGAGCATAGAGGCGCATCAATGCATCACTAAGTTTCTCATCATTTTTCTTGGCAAAAGAGATATACTTATCAAGCAAGCCTAGATAATACTCATCCATCAAAGAAGAAGCATTCGCACTCGCATCAACAACGAATGATGAAGAGTTAGCACAAGAACACTACGTGGTGTCAAGATAGAGGAGTCACTAGCACAATCGCCCGAATCCTCCAATTTTGTGTTACGGAGATAGCTCCATACATGACTCGTCCAAGAGCCATCGGACCCCGATAAGTAACTCATTTCTCCTGATCACCTCTCAAGACGGTTAAGCCTTATTTTTGAGCACATGGCTCCAATACCACTTGTAAGGATCGGGTGACCGAGAAGGGGCTGGGTTGAATCGGGCACCAATTCAAACTCTTCTACTTTTCTACCACACGGTGCAAGCAATCAACTCCTAGCATGCTAGTAGATATGGCAAGCAAAGTAACAAGCTTGAAAAGCTAACACAACTACTAAGGAGAGATGAAGCTAGAAGTGATGAAAGAGGTACTAAGACTACTAGCTACAACACAACCAATACACGACAGCCCTATGCAAGTCTAGTGGCTAAGAACCCTATCATATTAGTGATGCAAGAACAACAAGCAAGGCAAACTCACTAGCACGATAGCCATCAAAAGAGAAGGAAAACAACAAGCAACCTATGTAATTCTCCTAGCTCAAGGGAAATCTACAAGAACAACAAGCTAGAGAAAGAGTGATAGAAAAACGTTGACGCGTCGATGTTTTTCCCGAGGTATCGAAGGATGGCGTCTCCCCTAGTCCTCGTTGGACCACTCCCACTGGAGTCTCGCTCCCTCTCGCCGTTCCCAGAATGGTATCACCCAAGGTGCGCTCCACTCCTCGAGTGAAGACACAGACTTCCTCCACCGGCCCGGGCAGCCCTTGTTGCCCGGTGATAAGCCTCCTAGCTCGGACGCTCTCTCTTGATGTCCCTTTGAGTGGAGGGCTCCAAACCGTGTATAAACTTGTGACGTCTTCCACAAACTCCACGGAAGCTCAATCACCAACTCCTAACCAGTCTAGGCCCTGCCATAAGACCAAGAATAACAAGCCAAGATGCCCCTCTACAGCCCACTAGACTAAAGGTGAACGAACACTTCCTGTTACTCTCCCACAAGCACTCAAAAATCTGCTCATCTTTGCCCAAGTGCTTCTCTCCTTGACTTCTTGGTCCTCCAAGGCTTCCTCTGCTATTCCACTGGCCAAAAGTCTTTCAAACAACCGAGAGTGACGGCTATTTATAGGGCCAATCACGCCCACTAGCCATTACACTTAAGTCCCTTTGCGCAGTCAATCGTCGTACCATCATGATACGATGATACGTCGTACGGTACGATGACTATAACTCCTAAACTCAACTCTAAAACAGGTCTTCTAGACAATGGTATGACGATACCGTCGTACAGTACGATGACTATATCTCTCCAGTCATCTCTATCTCAGCTCCAACAGCTCCAATGGTACGACGACCCCGTCGTATGGTACGACGACTCTTTTCTCCTCGACAACCCCAATTTCTAGTTCTTTTGGAAAATGGTACGACGATACGTCGTACGGAACGACGACTCTTTTCTGCTGGCCAGCCCCGATTTCTAGTTCTTCTGGAGAATGGTACGACGATACCGTCGTACGATACGACGACTCTGCTAAAACTGAAATTTGATGTCTTCGCTGCATCCTAGCTTCCAAGCTTCACAAATCGTCTCCCTCGATTTCTAGCTGCTCTCCAAGTGCTGTGGGACCTTTACACACATTGTTCATCACCTCTACAATAGTGAGACATAGCTAGACATCCCAACCCCTCTTAATAGTACTGGTTTTTCCTATGGACTCAAAACCTAGCTACACAAGATCTCCTAGCTTGATCTCCATGCTTCAGGGTCTTGATCTATTCTTCAACCACGTACTCATCATAGGCTCAACATGGGTTGTTATCAACATTTGCCGAGACACTTCACTCTTAAGATTGTAGATGGTAGTAGGAGTTGCACTCAACAAGTAAGATCATGTTCATTCAATCATCAAAACATTCATACCTTTGAGGTACAATGGTCATGAAGCTAACAATAGGGACAATATCACAATCCACATAATCACTATAAGTACCAAGGAAAAAAAGAAATGCGACAAAATTGTGTTACCTTAGCTTTACCCGAGTCATAACCACTGAATATCACTACTAGAATCCGCCAAATCCCCTACAGTTTTATATGTTATTTAGAAAAATTTAGGATATCATAGGGAATAATATTTATCCCTACAACCGCACAAATAACTGTAGGGAAAATTTAATGTTCCCTAGCATTTCTCTGTTGTAGCAGGGAACTATGGCGTGGTGGTTCCCATATCCGACCTGTAAGCACCACCGTGGCTGCAGTCCCTAGTAAACAAAGCCTGACACGTAGGGCGTGATTGGTTGCTCGTATCCGGCTTAGCCAGGTTGTGGGCGGAGCCAGGCTCACGGCAGCCAGCATCCGGCGGTACAGGAGCGTGTATTTGGTTACCTGCTTTAGAGTCAACCAGGCTCGACAGCGCTTGTGTTTGATTAGCTGCATTTGAGCTTATGCTGCATCAGTGGACCACCCAGCTGCAGCCGCGCGTGCACCCTCATCAGCAGTCGGCCTGCTCACTCGCACACACTCAGCCAGGCTGAGCAGCAAAGCTCGATCCCGACGTTCCTATCAGGCCAGGCTGCGAGGGTCATCTTGTATGCTGCGAACCTGACTACGACGCCCACCCAGACAACCGACCATGTTGTGCCTGCACCCTGCGGACCTGGCCAGCTGCTCAGTCAGGAACCAAACACGCTCGTAGGGAACGAGGTCGTGTGGCGCGGAGTGAAAATATTGGCGCGACACATCATCAAAATATTTCTCTAACTCACTCGCGCTATTTCCCAACTCCAAGCCTGCCTCTCCAAAATCCCCAACTCCAGGGCACTGGCGTTCAGTGCCTCCACCACCGGAGCTCAGCACCTCCGCCACCTCTCAACCCCAATCCACCACTGCAGACTCAAATCCTGGAGTCGGCCTCCATTCCCTGAATCTCCCGGCAAAAATCTCCAACTCTTCCTCAACTCGTTGCCTTCCCAAACTCTAGAGCTCCACCAAGGATAGGGATAGAGAAACTCAGGCAAGGGCTGACAGAGGAGTGCTGCAGTCTACAAATTCGTTCAGTGCGTCCATGGTGCAAGGTTAGTGATTACTAATATCAAAGTAGTCCCTTGCGCGTCATGAGAAGACCAATTTATTTCTTCTTTTCTACGGCTTCTACTGAATCTGAACAAGTGACGTGGCATGTTGTATTAGGGAAGGACAAAGGAGCTGCTGAGGAGATCTAGGTAGGGAGAAAGGAGCTGCGCCTGGTGCTCGAGTTGCTTCTGGCCTGCATCGATCTGGTGATGAGGAGAACAAAGGGGCTGCAGTTGTGTGTGTGAAAAAAAACAGGAGATTGACGTGAGCTTGAAGGTGAGAATAATCCACTGTACGCCATGAGTTTTTTAGTAAGTTATTGCCTTCTGACTGCTGATCTGGTCATTTATTTATAAACCTGTATGATGGTTGTGTGATCCAAGGACATCTTCTTTGGAATGTCATGTTGTTTAGAGCATAATTAACAAATTAAGTATTTTATTGCCAGTTGCCACTAGAAAAATGGATGACCTACACATGACTCATGCTGAACCCGTGGCTATATTTTTGTAGTAGCTAACATGTCTTTCGTGTGTGCATTAGTACACTTACTTTAGTGTAGGTTGAACACCATCAGTGAATTAATATTCATTATGTATTACTATTTCAGTGGTCTGTCGCTATATTTGCAATGTTAGTAGAAGAACGTAGTTGGATGTACGAAGGGTGAAATGATAATGGTTGCCATTCTGAGTCTTGGGTGCACCACACAAATGCCTTTTTAGACCATGCTTTCAGTCGAGTCCCCAATGCTGAAAAATATGGTGTACCATGCCCTTGTTTAGAATGTGGTGATAGAATCAGACGAAGGAGAGTTGTCATGAGTGTGCATTTGTGTAAGAGAGGCTTCATGCCCCGCTACACCAGATGGACTGAGCATGGCGAGCATACCTTAGTTCTTCTATACCTGAACACGCATCTGACACTGCTGACGGGCTAGATGAAATGTTAGCAGAATTTGGTGATGCAATGCATACTGATAATCTAGAAGAGGAACCGGCACCTGATGCTCAGGCATTTTTTATGACATGTTGTCTGCTTCAAAAGAACCCCTCCATAATTTCACTCACCATAATTTCACTCATATTTCACGGCTAACTGAAGTATCACGGTTGATGGCAATTAAATCACGGCGCAACCTTACTGGAGAATGCATCAATAATTTGCTTTCACTTCTTGGTGATGTACTCCCTGAAAACCATAAAATGCCAAACAACTTGTATGAGTGTATGAATCTGCTTAAAGGTCTCAAAATGCCATATGTTAAGATCGATGCTTGTGTGAACAATTGTATGATTTACTACAAGCAAAATGAACATAAGGAAAAATGTGATATTTGTGGAGAAAGCCGCTATGTTGTTGTTGAACAAGTTAACCAAGCACGAAAACGAAAGCCAGTACCACGCAAAGTTCTACGCTATCTCCTATTCATACCAAGATTACAACGGTTATATATGGAGCCAACAAATGCCAGACACATGCGTTGGCACAAGGATGGTATACGTGCTAACCTAGATGTCATTGTGCACCCCTCTGATGCTGAAGCATGGAAGCATTTTAATTTGATATATGTCCAGACTTTGCAGAAGAGCCAAGGAATGTTCGGGTCGCTGTTGCAACAGATGGCTTCAACCCTTTTGCATTTGGGGCACCATATTCTTGCTGGCCAGTTTTTGTAGTACCTTTAAACTTGCCTCCAGCTCTATGCATGAAAGAGGAAAATATATTTCTCAGCCTAGTGATTCCTGGACCAGAGCATCCTGGTACAAACTTGAATGTTTTTATGCAGCCGCTAGTTGATGAATTTAAGGAAGCTTGGGCAGGAGCACTAACTTTTGATTCTTTAACAAAGCAAAATTTTAGAATGAGGGTTGCATATCACAACTCTCTTCATGACTTTCCTGCCATGGGCATGTTCACTTGCTGGTCGACACATGGTGGATTGTCCTGTCCAATATGCATGGCAGATGTGGACAGTACTTGGCTCCCTAATGGACACAAATATAGTTGGTTTGATTGTCACAGAAGATTTCTTCCACTCGACCATCCTTTTAGGAATCAAAAGAATTCATTTAAAAAGGGGGTAGTGGTGCATGACATGCCTCCTCGTCGGCTAACAGGTGAAGAGGTGCTAACTTACATGAATGAAGTGAAAGCTGCTTCTTTTGCGGGTTATGGTACTACCCACCATTGGACAGGCACCTCAAGCTGGTGGGAATTGCCTTATTTCCCTCAACTTTTGTATCCACATAACATTGATATCATGCACACAGAAAAAAGTATAGCTGAGGCTATATTTAATACATTGCTTGATATTCCTAACAAGACTATGGACAATGCTAAGGCTCGCCTTGACCAAGCCTTAATGTGCAATAGAAATCATCTGGACCTTATTGAGAAACCAAATGATAGATGGGATAAACCTAGAGCACCATTTTGCTTGACAAGAGCCCAGAAAAAGGATGTTATGCAGTGGTTTATGGACATAAAATTCCCAGATGGCTATGCATAAAATTGGAGGCGAGGAATCAACCCTGACCTGCAGAAAGTACATGGGCTCAAGAGTCATGACTACCATATATTTATTGCACGGTTGTTGCCATCCATGATTCGAGGCTTTGTGAAGGATGAAATCTGGGAGGCATTAGCTGAGTTATGTTATTTCTTTAGAGTGCTTTGTGCAAAAGAGGTTGTTCCTGCACAAATTCTTCAATTGGAAGAAATTATACCTGTTCTGCTTTGCAAATTGGAGAAGATTTTTCCACCTGGTTTCTTCAATTCAATGGAACATCTAATGGTGCACCTCCCATATCAAGTAAGGGTAGGAGGTCCTGTGAAGTATACCTGGATGTACGGAATTGAGAGGTAATCATTAGAATTCTGCACGCTTTCGTTGTGTCATATATTAGTCAATAAACTAATAACTAAGTTCTTGTAGGATGTTAAAGAAACTTACAAAAAAAGTTCGCAACAAGGCTCGGGTTGAAGCATCAATAGTAGAAGGTTTCCTTGTTCAGGAGATATCTAATATTACGTCA
This sequence comes from Oropetium thomaeum, assembly GCA_001182835.1. Classification (NCBI taxonomy): domain Eukaryota; kingdom Viridiplantae; phylum Streptophyta; class Magnoliopsida; order Poales; family Poaceae; genus Oropetium; species Oropetium thomaeum. The sequence continues at coordinate 692,753 of LFJQ01000020.1, read as the reverse complement.
TTATTCCTTCCTGAATTAATATCTAGCTCTAGGAATCGTCCATATCGCTATGCTCAATCTGGTCCTGCATCACGTTGTACACTGAGTTTGTTCCAAGTGAGGGGATGGAAGACCGGTAGAGGAGTGTCTTGAACTCTTACATTCAGGAGTACAAGAGAGCAATGATTTATATATTCACAAACTTGTCCGAAATGGATGATTATGTGCAGTAAGTACAAATCTATTTGTAGCTCATAATTTTGTTGTGATATCAGTAGCCCCTTTTTTTCATAAATCATAGTTCTGCAGTCAAAATCTGTAGAAAATTTGAACAAGAACAGTGGAGGCGGCCGAGGCCACCAAGTCAAAAACAACTAGATGAATTAAGGATGAATGGAGCTGGCAATGGCAAACCAGATTTGCTTGACTGGTTCAGAAATTTGGTACTACATCGCATGCTGTTTTTTGTCAAATAGTTACACAGGTCAAATTTAGTAGCCTTTAACTGTAATTCTACAAATGCAGTGTGAGAAGGATGCAAGCATACCTAGTGAGCTGCGTCTTTTATCTCATGGAAGTAGCCTCAAGGTCAAATCGTTTGATATTTATGAAGTCAATGGCTACAGGTTTCATTCTTCATGTTGTGTGTTTTGTTAGTACAAGATGGTTTGCTATCTAATCATGTGCGCCACTTAATTATAGACTATGGCAGCACATACTGGAATGCCTGTCATTGCAGTTCCTCCTCCACCGCCTCCCCCACTGCCTCCAAGATATGGTGTCTCAACATCTTCAATTCAATCCAATGAAAATGTGAGGTTTGGAGGGAATTTGATTGTGTAGTGAAACATATTAGCACTTACAATAGTTCTGTTCTGTTTTCCTCTTTTTTTGCCTAACCTGACAGTGGCATATTGATGTAGGCTACTACATTTGGTGGTCCAACTGCTGGTGGCAACGGTTTCCAACTGAATGCAGCAAATGGTAGTGCCAATTGTGACCAACCAAATGTAGCAAGTGGTGCTGGCAACAGTGGATAGCTGAATGCAAGTTGAAGTGGTGACCGCAACTACTCTCTCCCTCCTGATGATAATTTTCCTCTGTTTTAAATTCATGGGTCGATGAACTATCGCTTCAGGGATAGCCTGTTGGTTGTTGCAGTTATTTATTTTGTTGCATATTCTAGGGATACCTTGCTGGTGTTATGTCCATTTTAAAAGATATTGAGTGATACTCTTATCACAAACAATGGTGGAATGCAATGTGGAACCAAGATCATGAATATTGATTTGGTGCCTTCAATTATATTTTCATGTGGTTTAAATTATATTTATTACTTTTTGTCTGAATTAAATGGTGCAAATGGAGTATATTTCTCTGCAGTATTGATTAAATAAAAATATGTTTTGATGTTCCCTAGGGCTACCAGCTGGTCGGTTTAACAAGTTCCTAGGGATCAAGTCTTTCCACATCAGTCATCACTGCCATTTCAACACGTACCCTACAGACTCCAATTCGTAGGGAAAAAGGAGTTCCCTACAGTTTTGCTAAAACCACGGTAGGGCATTGTCCAGTTCCTGTCCAGTTTAGCCCTAGCAACTTGTCCCTACAGTAATTCCTAGGGAACAATGTTTCCTACTGTTTCTTGGCTGTTCCCTAGGAATATATGGCCTAGTGAACCCAGCAGATGGTATGGATGTGGATGTGATCGTGTTGCCAAGCCAAGCTTCTTGATCAGATCAGAGCTCACCAAGTCATTGCAGCTACCCCCATCAATAATCATCTGTGCTCGCCTATTCATCATTACGAACTCAATCTGAAACAGGTTATGACGTTGTAGCAGATCGGGTTGAGTTACCTGAGTATCGAGAACTCGCTGGACAACGATGGGTCGATAGGACGTGTCGGCGCTGTCGAGGACTAGGGAATCCGTAGCACCATTCGCAGCATCAGCATTTGATGCATCATCGTCACAATCGTCTTCTATGTCGAAGGTGCTCAGGTAACCTCCATCATCAGTGGCGATGTAGACTTGTTTGCTTGCACGCTATACGTGGCCAAGTCCAAGGCAGCAATGATACTGAATATCAGACGTGTGTTCCGTGGATGTAGTGGACGAAAGCTTGACAAAGAACGTGTTGCTTTCGTAGATGTAGTCGTACTAGGTGGAAAGGAGCGGCTGATTCTTGTCTTTGCTGCTTCCTGTATCCCTGCAAATCTTTCTCTATAAGCATAGCTAGATGGAACAACTGGTTGACATTGTTAAAGATTTTATAATCAACGATGTCTTGAATCTCACGCCTTAAACCCCCATAAAAATAACAAACTTTATCCTCATTATCCTCAACTACCCCACAACGTCATGCCCTTTTGCAACTCAGCATAATAATCTTGTACGGAATTACTACCTTGCTCTAAGCGCTACAGTTTAAAACGCATATCTCGCTGAAAAGAAGGTGGTACAAAACAATCACGCATGGCTGTTTTCAAAGCATCCCAAGTGGTAGGTAAACGTCCTACGGCAGCTAGACCAATCCGCCAAAATAGTAGCAAAGTCCTTAAACTTACTATTAGCTTGTCGAACCCTATGTTGTTCAGAAACTAGGTGGGAACTAGATTTCTAGTCTACGGTCATCTCTCAATCAAGATATTTCTCAGTATCATACAAACCAGAAAATGACAGTATGAAAAATTTCACCTTAGCAAAAGGATCATCATGAGGGCGAGGATGGTGATTGTTCCTGTTGTTACCTCCCATACAGTGTCGATTACGGTGTAATCGATGTTGAAGTCGTGCATCTTGGGTTGCACGCGCGTCCACGTTGCCTATCGACATCAAAGACAGAAGCGTCGTCGTCGTCCTCATCTTGGTCGTCATTGCTGTCCGCTGGTGGACGCCTCTCGACCGCATCAAGGCGTGACGAGATAGCAGCCAACTAAGTGGCGAAACCCTTAAGAGCTGGGCGTATATTCAGGTCGACGAGGTTTTTCGTCACAGCTGCAGAGATCTTCTGGTCTATGGCCTCTAGCGTTTGTCAATTGCTCCTTCAACTGGCCTTGGCTGACACACTCGTTGAAGTCCGCTGGAACTATCGAATCGTCGCCACCTGACATGATGAAAGAGAACAAAAACATAGAAGAAGTTAGACAAAGGTTATCCCTATCAACTACCGTGTTAGAATGGTGGCACTCTCAGACTGCAACACAAAGTTTCAAAACAAGTTCTTGTAAAGATCTAGGTGAACACAAAGTAAAGATACCTTAGAGAAGTGATCCGACAATTACAAGATTAAGAATCCGTGCCTGTTCAGAAGGTTTAAGTGGAGCTTCGAAAGCCAATATATATGTGAGTGGAATACAAATTAAAAACAGATAATAATATTGAATAAGTGTCTAAGTATTGATCCTAGTTGCTGACTAAATATGTCCTATAACAGTTACAGTACGTGGACAAAGATTAAGTGTAGGAAAATAACAACAAAGATCAATAGACGAAGGAAACTAGATTTCGCCCAAACAATTGCCAAACGTGGTAAGTCGTCCAATATCATACCCTGTCACTAATGCTTTTGTTGTCACCAATAGCACTCTCCCTACTAGTACTTGATATTTTTTGTAATAAAATTTTTTTATTTTATTTTGATATTTTTTTGAACAAGACAAGCACAGAATAGGTACCACAAAAATTTGCATAACAATCGGATAAAAGGTGTGAGCTATGGAAATTTCCGAAGCTGCCTGAACATTGGGGCAGAATGTTCGGGCTTCGAGATCTCTACCTTCTGGGACGAATTTGGGGATTCTAAAAGTGGCAAACCCGGCAAAATTTTCTTCCGATCGATTTGCATAAAAATTTGCCTAATTTCGAGTCCATATGCAAAACTTATAGCCGTTTTAAGGAAGTATGTCCGAATCAGTATGCGTATTACGACAAACAATGAATCCGGTAGCGAAAAAAACAAGGAATTTGACGGTGGAAGCTCTAGACAAGGTGGAAACTAATGGTGAGTGATCAAAACAACTAGCAGATGAGATGCAATGGACTAAATTGGACAGGATGGGATCAAGGTGGGAAAAAAAAGTTGACGGTTAGGGTTTCTCACAAGGCGGCGAAAGCAAAACAAATCGTAACAAGAGCGGCGAAAGCAAAACAAACCGTAACAAGATACAATCTAAACCGGCAACAAAACACAACTAAGGACACGAACTCAACACACGGACTCTGAGATGGAAATATGCAAAGGCTAAACACGGTATTGGATAGGATGTAACCTAAAAACTATTTAGAGTTTTTGGCTTTTTTTGTATGGACTCTAGGATGAAACGAAACAAGGAAATTAGGGAAAACGGTGAACCTGAGGAACACCTGAACTTGATAGGGATGGGGTCATGATCTTCCTACAGGTCTGATAATCAACGATTTGGACGGAGTCACGACACAAATCGATCCAGCTTTCGAACGGTACGCTCCATACCCCCCAATCGCAGCACCACGTCTCCTCTACTTATCACCCGCGCGAACATTAATGACCTCACCAAGAAGGCTAGTTTTTGCTTGGAAATCAAAGAACACAAGCAAGAACACAGAAGATCTAACTCAATGCTGAATTAATCTCACGAATTGGGGATCTACAAACTGATGACGGCGAAACTGAATAATCTAAGCGAAACTCAAACCTAATGGTGGGAGTGGCGACTATATATAAAGAGATTGGGGCGTGCAAGTCCCCTGAACACTATCCTAATCCGACTCAAACACGATACAAGGCCAACCGGCCCAAAATCGATTACGCAGCACCTTGATAGATTCTGGATGGCCGACTGTTTCGACAATTCCGGTGGACTTAGAAGGAATTTAGACATGGTACCTGTTCTGTTGGTAACATGGTCTCGTCCTCTTTCCATGAAGTGGTAGATCGTTATAAATGGAGTTCGTATGCGACCTAGGCGTCCGTTTTAGTGCAGACAGCTCCTGGACTCTGAATTGGATTCGAAGTCGACCTGGTCTGGGCCTCTGACTTGGCTTGGACGTCCGTGGCCGACTCCAAGCTGGTCTCTTGCCGTTTCTCTGGCCTCTCCATGATTACTAATCAGAATAAAATCATTAGGTAGTAATCTATCTTCGAGAATGCGTAATGGAGTGCTAAGGAACGAGCTCACCTCTATATTAAGTTGTCGAGCGCGAGCTCTAGTGATTGGACCTTCATGTGTAATAGTAGAAGAAGGATTGTGTGTATCTACGGGTGTGATGTCCTTATCATTTGCCAGCATAAACGAACCGACGTGGCAGCCACCGTGGAAGAGATGTCCGACTTGGGTGAGAGGCGACGGTGGATATTTTGCGTGCAGGCCCTTGAACTTTTTTCATTTGCATTGGAAGTGCTGGGAGTTGGACGGCACAAGGACAGAAAGGCGATCGATGGCACCGAGGCGTCGGCGGAATGGCGATCCACCTAGGGTGTACAGTGAGTTCAATCATGCCCTCGTTACTATTTTGTTGTGGCTTCCCTGTTCTTTCCACCGGATGTGTTGGATTAGTGTTCGGGTTTGGACATATACTCATAGGATTTTGTTCGATATGGTTTGGTAGGGCCTACTGGTTCATCTCAGTTCTCGGTAGATGTGCATCATAGGGGATTTTTCTGTGGGGGTGGTGCAAATTGTGATTACATGGATGGGAAAGTGGCGTGGTTTGATTATTTTGATTCAGAGTTTGACGCGGACCCGCCCCGTTTCGGGACGGATCCGATCGTGGATGAGCCAGGATCCTGTTGGGCAACGCTCGGCGAAGCGAGCGTACACACGATACAACATAGGCAGGAATAAACAGCAATAATTTTACAAGGAGAGAATTTTAATACAACATTAATTCATAAATTTGAAGTTAGGTCTTACATTGATTCAGAGTACGCAAATAAAGTTTTTAAAACATAACAGCGGAAGACTCGATCATTTACAGACTCCGACACTCAGACTTAAGCAAAAGCATGCACCGTGCCCAAGGGCGTCATGCTACTAGCCACTTCAATGCTCACTGCGACTCGCACAGTTCCTAATGAAGGTTCCCAACCTCGGGGTGAGACTCCTCCCAGTGGATGCTACTATCCTAGTTCTGCATATCGACGCCTGAAAACCACATATCGCCAAAGCGTGAGCTTCTAAGAAGCTCAACAAGGCTTACCCGTCAACATGGCTGACTACAGCCGACTCCTAAACATGCTGGCTGACTAAGGTGGGTTTACCTTGCCAAAAAGGACTCGCAATCCTGTACTACTCTTGGTCAAATTTTAGCACAGGTTAAGTGATTAGAATGTAACTTTAATTAGCACTGAACTAATCAAGCATAACAAAAGTAACAATAGCGATAGTAATCATCATAGCATCATCCTCATTGTATCTCAACCTATTTACTAAAATGTGACAAAGAGTTCAAGCAAACTCATAGCTGAGAGCGACAGCGATTCGAACCGAGTTTTATACCTCTGCAGGGTTAACCTGATCATACGACACGTACGCGTCCCGGACCGTACGTGGCAACCGTTCACACTAGATTCTGCAAAGTCAATTCCCTCCTAGGCCTGTCTTAGCAGTGCCCATCCCACCAGACAACACGTCCCAGACAGTTTCTGTGGAGTTCCCCGGCTGCCCACCCCAGATCTCCTCCTAGTCAGACACTGTAGGGCAGGTTCGACTTTACAATCACTAGGCTACGTAGGTTTACTGGGTCCCATAATTCCCAGCATATGATCAGTACATTCAATACTTGCCCAACTGTGCCACACGGATCAGACCAGACTACGGTCACCCTGGTCCCGGACCAGTCGCCGACCTACTTGTACCCGGTCTGACCCTCAATCTTTTATGTTTCCTTACTTATTCACAACCATGTGTCATGTCTCACGTAATATTTTCATTCAACATCCTACCAATCGCGAGCAGCGTCCGCTCTGCTCGACTGCTACCGGCACTACTTGCTAAGCATAGCGTACTAAGGGGTATCTATACCAACTACCGTTAGGGTTTCCTATGGAAACAAATGTAACTATGGTTTCAATCAGCTCCTAGCACTTAATACACAAACAAGACACACTGAGTTATAAAAGAAAAATTTAAACTTCGATTGTGCACTGGGGCTTGCCTGGTTCTCCGGCGTTGTTGAAGACTTCTTCCATGGAGACCGAGGAAACTGGATCGGCTGCTACTTCATGCGCTTCAGAATCTACATGATGCATCGTGATTAAGATAAGTTTAATGAAAAGAGTCATAATGCCTTTATTAAAGATTAAACTAGGGTTTCGAATGGCGATGTTTAGAATTAGGGTTAACCCTAATTCCTCGACGCCGTCGATTTTATTAAGTTTTGATTTCATGATGGTGGTTTAATTGAAACTTCTCATTTTCTTTCCAGGAGATGATTTTTAGTTGGCATGTTCTTAAAATCAAGAATTTCAACTTTGTTTAATGTTAGTTCGACATTTTTCCTTGGTTAATAATTATTTAACAACTACGACTATTAACCTAGGGTTAAAAAAATGAAACTTTTAATTATATTTCAAGATTATTTTTAGTTGATAGTACTCTCCGAAATATGCATTTTGAACTTTGGTTGAGGCCTAGATGAATTTTCTAGATTTTATAAAATTCATCAAAATTTCTGTTATTAACTTTATAAAATCAGAAATCAATAGTAACCCTTAGAATAAAATTATGAAAGTTTATGTAGTCACTCATGAGCACCAAAGCTAAAACTTTGCTTTTGGGTCTGATCTTTTGGATGACTTTTATAATGTATTTTAGAAAATGGTACTTTAACTAGGTACATTTGAATATTGTTAAAGTGTTATATGCAACTTTGTGGTCCTAAAATCCTCGTAAAATTTCAGAAGGTGTGTGTTGCCATGATGCACTTGTAGATTAAATCTTATCCTTAGCACTGCTCTAGAATTTAAACTAAAATACAAAATCAGAAAGAGTATTCTAATTATTTCTGAAAATTCTTGGCCATTTTCAAAAAAAAATGGTGTAACAGAAATTTATTCCTTTTCATGAGGTTTCTAACAAATTTTGGTTTGCTATTTTTGGATTTTTATGTGAATTTCCAGAGAATTTACAAGGCAGGACAGTAAATAGAAGAATGAAATTTAAAAAGCAGAAGGGGCGGCAGAAACAGGGGCGGCTCCGGCGAGTCCGGCGGGCTTCCGACGAGAAATTGCTCCACGCGATGAGGGGTGCCACGGGGACAGCACAACGGCCGGCGGGGTGCAAGGAAATCTAGGGCGTGGCGGCGGCACCCTCGGAAGCTTGCTCCGGCGGCCTCGCGGCGGCGCGGCATGGCACGGCAAGGGCTCGGGCTTGCTTCTACAACAACTAGGCGGCATGGGGAAGAGCGGCAACAGGACGAAGACGACGACCACTCACCCAATTGCGCCAACGTCGGGAGCTTGGTCACGGCATGGCGGGCGGCGGTGTACCGAGGAAGAAGAAGAGGAATTGGGAGTGGGAGCTGCGGGGAAGGACGAAGGGGGGGGGGGGAAGGAGAAGGGAGTGCGCCATTTAAAGGGACTTCGGAGTGGGGAGGAGACCACTCGGCATGGCCAGCATGGGCGGCGCGGTGCCCCCGAGCGCGCTCGACGTGCGGGGAAGTAATTCGCCGCGGGGAGTAATGAGAGAGAGAGAGGGGGAGGGACAGAGAGAGAGAGAGAGAGAGAGAAGGAAGGGAGCGCGGGAAATTGAAGGCGTCATGCAAAAAGCCATGGCGGCCGGGGAGGGCTGCCCTGCCGCTCGCCGCTCGGTCAGGCGGGCGGTGGGGCACTGTAGCCCGCCCAGTTCTATTTCTCTTTTTTTTTTGATTTTTCTGCTATGGCTTAAAACTTGAATCCAATTCAATTGAAATACACGCTTCCCGAGTTTCAAAATTTTTGAAAAGTTTTGGGTAGGCTCAGTGATTTATTTGGAGCACTTTTTATTTAAGGTTCAAGTCCTGATTTGGCTTCTAAAAATTCTTGAATTTCCAAGCTGACTATTGTTTGTGTGAATTTTAAAGAGGTCTAAATCTTTTCCAAAAATTTCTGAATAAATTCTCAAAATTATATTTTGAAGTGTACTTAATTGTTATGCAAAAATATGGCTAGTGCTTTATGAAAATTTCGACAAGCATGAGTTAGAGTTTGGATTTTCTTCCTGTTAACGAGATTTCGACACTGTTAGTTGAAATTTTCCGAACCTAGCTATAGTGTTCTGTTGTTTGTCAAAATTCTCGTAGTGTTCCTTTAAAGCATTTCAAACAACATTTCTTTTTACCTTCAGTGTTGATTTTGCTTTTAAGTGTGTAATTTACCGATTAGGGTTTCGAATTGGAGTGTGAATTCTTACCCGGTAGGAAATGACTATGTACCGTGGACTGAGGGCCCCTGTTTGGTGAAAGTGTTCAAAAATTAATTTTCTCAAAATTTTTGTGTAGGTAATGGAAGTGTTTTAAGCAACATTGCTCAGTAGCTCAAGTGCTAGTTTTGCTCAAAAGTGCGAAAAGTCCTTTTTAGGGTTTACGTTCTGTCGATGATTTTTTAAGTGACACCTAGGGTGTCACAGAGTTTTGGTCCTGTCCATCGATTCAGGAGATGATCGAGCTGCTAGGTTTCGATTCAGGAGGGCCACATCTGAGGGTGTATTGGTTGTTGCATGGGAAGGGTCTTGCGATGGTTTGCGCACAGAGGCCAGTGATAGTGATGCTGATACTATGATCATGAAGCAACTAGTTCATAAGATCAAGAATTTCATATTGTATTTTGATTATTACAACTACATCAGTGGATATGATTGGGATGATGTTGTGGCCAATCCAGTAAACACATTGCCCAAGGTGGTGAGCCCAAAGAATATGTATCGTGTTCCCAGGACCAAGGAGGTTGAGAAATTACCTGAATTTTATAGCTCTCTTCGGGGAAATACTGAAAGAGTGGCTCTTGCTACACATAATGAATCAGAGAATGATGGCAGTATAGAGGACCCAAGCTTCCGTGACAGTGACAATGAAGTTGAAGATGGGGATGATGATTTGTTTTGTGATAATGTTGATGATGGAGTGGGTGATGAAGGTGCTGGTAAGGGTAAGGGAAACAAGATTGTGAATGCTCTTGAAGTTGACATGTGCAGTGAAGATGAGATGCTGAATTTACCTGAGTCTGATGAAGAAGGTGATGTGAGGAGGAATCTAAAATACTTTAGGCCTGAAGATAAAAAGAATCCAATTTTCAAGCTTGCATGATGTTTGGCACAATGGAAGAACTAAGGGGAGCTATTAGAGAGTATAACATGAAGAACAGAGTTGAGATAAAGATGTCAAATAATAACAGATCAAAAATTATTGCCCATTGTGATGACGGGTGCCCTTGGGTATTATATGGTTCTCATGATAGAAGAGTCAATTGTTTCATAATCAAAAGATATGTGGGAGACCACAATTGTCAAAATAAGTGGGTCCTTAAAAGGTGCGCTACTAAGTGGCTGGCTAAAAAGTACCTTGATGCTATTAGCGCATATGAGAAGATGACTGAAAAGTTTTTCAAAGATAGTACAACGCAAGGCCCAAGCTTGGTAGGGAAAGAAGCATAGCTCTGAATACCATATATGGAGACGAGGTACAACAGTTCAATGACCTTTGGGACTATGGACATGAGTTGAGGCGGTCCAATCCAGGCACTTCTTTCTACCTACCTTGTCTGGATGGTCATTTCAGCACCTTTGTACATGTATCTGGATGCTTGTAAGAGACGGTTTTGAGCGGATGCAGGCCTATAATATGTTTGGATGGGTGTCATATCAAAACCAAGTTTGGTGGTCAACTTCTTCATGCTATTGGAATTGATCCCAATGATTGCATCTTTCCAATAGTTGTTGCTGTTGTGGAGGTTGAATCCTTGGTTTTCATGGAAGTGTTTTTTGTGGACCTTGAAGGATGACTTAGGGATCGATAACACATTTCCATGGACAATCATGACTGATAAACAAAAGGTATTTCTATCTTCTCTACTTTACTACAAGTATTATCATGACTGATTGAGGGATTTGACTTTTACCTAATAAGTGCTCATTACTATGTGCAGGGACTAATTCCAGATGTACAACAAGTGTTTCCTGACGTGGTTCTGTGTGAGGCACCTGTACTCCAACTACAACCAGAGGAGAAATTTGTGCCTCTACTTCAGTAGCTGGAGGCTTACGCACATGCTTCAATGCGTTCAGGTACTTCAAATAGTCCTCCCAACACCAAAGTTCACATCCACTTCCATCTCTCTGGACACAAGAGCAAAAAATCAAATCCAGCAAGGACTCATGCCTAATGCTACAACCAGGAATCCGAAATCAACATTAATACCTTCTGATTTGGACATGTGTAGAAGATGTGCCCTCGGTTCCAAGGAGTCTCCGCTGTGTACTCCCCACTTTCCTACATTTGCAATTCGGACAATATATGCGCGGCACCTCTGCCCTCCCTCTCCATAGAACCGACGAGGTCGACTATTTCATGTCGTACTGATGGGCACAACCAAAGAAAGGGAGGAATGGGGAGTGGAAGAAGGGAGACGAGAAAGAGTGGTCATTTCAGGGGTAACCTGTATATATTACACAACCCTTTGCAGCAATTTTCCCGCCAAATCATACGTGGACGAGCACCCCATCCGCGTTGCCTGCAAAGTTGGTTTAGTTATACTGGCAGGACTTTTGGACTTGATTCAAGCGTCTTAAATAGATGTGGAACCTAAATGGACACTTTAATAGTTTAGGTACCAAAGTGAGAATCGAACAATAGTTTAGGGACCCATAGTGTAATTTACTTTTTTTTTATTTCAACTATGTATCATTTGTGGTAATATATGATTAAATTATCATTTCATTGAAACAATGTGCCTATATTTCCTTTTTTTTAAATAAAATTCTTTTGAACTTCCACAGCAATGCGCGGAGTATCACCTACCTTCAAATTAATTAGTATTAGTAGAGGCACAAGTAGTGCTCCTGTTCCAGCACACGATCGCCATGTCGCTTTTGCATCAACCGTAGCCTTCATCATTTCTCACGTCAACCTCACTGTATAGCTCGACAACCTAACCTGTGTATTTGACCCCACGAATGCGAAGTTCATCCAGGAGCTGCTAAATGCGTGAGGGCGTGCATCCGGCAACGGGCCTATAAATTCAGGTCCCGGCTCAGAAGCAGGCGGGAGCACCTAAGGAGGTGTTTGGTTGGACCGCTTTGTACCGTCAATAAGTTACGCTGTAATTGAATCACGTTGTTTTAAGTTTGGTTCGGTTGCTGAGCTTCAATTTCTGTTACCGCTACAACAGCTATGTGAATGGATCCCTTCCCGTGAATTGTTTGAGCAACTCAGGCCTGGCGCCCCACCCCTTTGGTGAGGTCCATGCTATGAGCAACATGGCTGTTGGCTGCAGGTGGCTGCAGCTACATGCTATGGGCTATGGGCTATGGTTGCCATGGAGAACGGCTGAACGGCGGGTCAAGTGGAGTGTACACGCAGGGCGGGTCGATGGGTCTGCATGGCAACCCAGTGCTCCGTTCCAAGCGCGGCGGCTGGACTGCCTGCTCCTCCTTCATCATCGGTAAGTATACACGCGCACCGAGAGTTCGTCGATAAAGTATACACACGCACAAAGTAGTTGTTTGGGCGGGGTGGGGTGGGATACACTACAAGAGATCTAGCCTTCTGTGACATATTTAAGTTGACGATTAAAGAAACGTCACAGAGTATTTTGTTTATGACAAATAAATTTTATGTAGTGACGCTAATGAGTCGTGTGTCATAAATGTCAGACCAAAAACGTCACAAACATCACCACGGTTATATTGTGACAAAATATTATTCAATATGTGACACTACCAAAAGATGTCACAAATATATGACAAGAAGAAATTGTCATTGTTTCAAATTTTCATTATAAAAATTAAAATTATTAGTGTGAAAAATAAAATATCTGAAAAAAATTGTTTGTTTCCACATGTGTGAAAAACTATGTAAAATTTTTCCCTGGAGTAGTGCATACGAGGTGACAAATGAGAAAAACGAAGTGTGAGCAGATGTGGTCACAAATGAAAATAAAAAGTGCAAAAAAATATGCCTTGTTTGAAGTTCGAACTCAAGACCATGATGCAGCGACTAAGCGCCACTAGCCACTGCGCTGCAGGAAGCAATGTGCTACATGAAGGACTAAATTTTATATATAGGCAATTCAGTGTGGGTTCAATTTCTTATTGCAGTCCAGCTCACGATAGACTTAACCCGTGAAGAGATTGGATCGAGCATTGACCTGCCTGACGTACGGAACTACCAGCGCCGCCGCCTCCGCGTTGCCCCTGCTGGTCACTGCCGTGCTGCAAATCAGGGCCCTGCTGGTGCATATTGACGCGAAGGCACGGTGGGCAAGCGTGCCGACGCGTGCGGCCGGGCGTTGGCTAGGCAGTGAGGCACGGTGGGCGAGCGTGCCGGCGCGTGCGGCCGGACATTGGCGGTAGCGTCGAGATCTGCTGCTGCTCGTGGGCGGCGGACGCCGGACGGAAGCGCGGAGTTACTGCTACTGTTGGGCGCTGCCTGTGCTTCTGCGCGTGGGTGGCGGACGCCGGAGAACGGGCGCGTTCGTGCATTCGTGGCAGTTGCCGGGCGGTGGCACGGTGCTGCTGCTGCTGCTCCTTGGCGCGGTCCGACCTGCTGTGCGTGCGCCGGGTGCGGAGCATTGGTGCGACGCTTCTATTCCTTCAGTTCAAGTTCAAGCGGCGAGCCTCAATCCTCATTGCTCAAGGTAATTGGACATATCTTTTTTCAAGTGCCGCTCTAGGATTTTGGCATAGCAGGCGTGTAACTTTTCTTTGCACTTCGGTTGTTTGTTTACAGATTAGTGAAATATGAAGTAGCTTCTTACCTCTTTTTAATATTTTTGTACAGATGGACAATCGAAGTTGGATTCATTCTAGTCTATTTAGCCAGCCGCATCGGAATGGGGTTCGCGGGTTCATGAGCTTTGTTTCTCAGAGATTTGATGACAAGGAAGAAATATTGTGTCCTTGTAGGAGGTGTTTGAACCGGATTCGTCACCGTAAAGGCATTGTTGAGGACCACTTATATCTGCATCATATGGCTAGCACATACACTAGGTGGATACATCACAGAGAATCATTGCATGACGGAATTGATGAAAATGCAGTCCATATGGATGAACAGATTGGTTTGAATCTAGAAGTTGGTACAAGTGAGGATGTGGAAGATCCTGATGATGGAATTGCTAATATGGTTCATGAGTTGTACACAAGTGAGGAAAGAGATGGGGAGAAATCTATATTTGCTGCTATTTTAGAAGAGATGAACAAGGAACTGTATCCTAATGCACCATTTACAAGATTTTCTTTTGTGGTGAAGCTACTTCATGTCAAGTCATTTTATCGATTCAGTAATGTTGGATTCACAGCAATACTCAAGATATTGTCAACTGCATACCCTCATTGCTCCATTCCTGAATCGTATGATGAAGCAAAAAAGGTTATTCGTGCGGTAGGACTTGGATATCAGTCAATCCATGTGTGTCCGAATAATTGTGTTTTGTTTAGAAAAGGATATGAAAAGCTTAATTTGTGCCCAGTATGTGGTGAATCGAGGTGGAAAGATCCAAATGCAAAGAAGAAGGTTCCTCAGAAGGTTTTGCGTCATTTTTCATTGATTGCAAGGCTTAAAAGGTTGTTTAGCTCCAAAGAAACTGCAGAGGGAGCACAGTGGCACAGGATGAAGAGGAAACCAATTGAGAATGAGCTAAGTCATCCTGCTGATGGTGAGGCATGGAAAGATTTTGATAGAAAATATGGGTGGTTTGCAGAAGATCCACGGAATATCAGACTTGGACTTGCTACAGATGGTTTTAATCCATATGGCAACATGAGCTCCTCGTACAGCATGTGGCCGGTGTTCGTTATTCCTTACAACTTTGCTCCATGGCAATGTATGGATCAATCCAACTTCATGATGGACCTACTCATCCCTGGTCCTAACCAGTGTCCTGCAAAGGATTTTGATGTTTTTTTGGAGCCACTAATTGAAGAGTTGCTACAACTTTGGAAACGTGTCCGTACATATGACGCATTCACTGGTGCAGTGTTTGATCTACATGCAGCAGTGATATGGTGCATTCATGATTATCCAGCTCTAAGTGTTTTGTCCGGTAGAGTGACAAAAGGTTATTATGGTTGTCTTCATTGTGACAAGGACCCTTGTTCGAAAAGAATAAGAAATAAGGTATGTTACATTGGCCATCGACGTTTTCTTCCAAAGGGGCATCCATGGAGGAGATCGAAATGTTTCGATGGTACGATTGAAAAACGTGACGAGCCAGAGGAATTTAATGCGGATGAGCTGATGCAACAGCTGGAGAGGGTGAAGGATATTAGACCAGGCAAACATCCTAAAAGCAAAAAAAGGAAGCGGGAAGTTGATCAGTGCTGGAAACGAAGGTCGTGTTTGTGGGATTTGCCATACTGGTCAAGTTTAAAGTTACGACATAATCTTGATATAATGCACATTGAAAAAAATATATGTGATTATTTTCTTGGTACATTTCTTGGTATTGTTGGGAAGACAAAGGACACCATAAGTGCAAGACTTGATTTGGAAGATATGGGCATAAAACAAAATCTACATCTGATCCGTGACGGAAATTCATACATTGTCCCACATGCCAGCTATACTATGACTAAAGATCAAAAGGTTGCATTTTGTGAGTTCTTAAGGAGTTTGAAATTTCCTGATGATTATGCTTCTAACTTAGCAACACATGTTACTGCTGATGGATGCAACCTTCAAGGTATAAAAACTCATGATTGTCATATCCTACTCCAAAGGACTTTAGCTGCTGGTGTCCGTGGAATCATGCACAAGGACATTTACGAAGCAATTGCTGAATTAGGTAACTTCTTTCAACAATTATGTGCTAAACTTGAAGGTAGATGTTTTGAAGAGATTGAAAGCCGAAATCCCACTCATCCTTTGTAAGCTTGAGAAAATATTTCCTCCTCGCTTGTTTGATATATGCCTGCATTTAACTGTTCATTTACCTAAGGAGGCATTACTAAGAGGTCCTGTTCAATATGGATGGATGTACCCGGTCGAAAGAATGTTATGTACATTGAAACGTTTTGTGAGGAATAGGGCCAGACCTGAAGGGTCCATCGCAGAAGCATATGTGGCTAACGAGTGCATGACATATTGCTCGAGGTACTTAGATGATGTTGACTCAAGGCACAATCGTGAGGGTAGGAATCGAGAACACATTGATTTGAGAGAAGGTGACTTATCTGTTTTCCAACATGGAGTTCAATTACTTGGCGCATCGTCGCTTGCATATCTGGAACATGATTATGAAAAAATGGTTTGGTATGTGTTAAATAATTGTCCAGAGGTTGAGCCATTTATTGAGTAAGTCATCTGTTCAATAATTTCTATTTTGACCTGGCATGATAATGTTTCTCTTCTAAAGCTTGAATAATTGTGCTTTGTAGGACTTACAGAAAAATTTTGCAAAATAAAAGAACACTTGATGTTGAAAGAACCCTTGAGAAGGAATTCCCAAACTGGTTTAAGAAACATGTGAGTTTTTGGTCATTGTAGTACATCAAAACAATGCTGGTTGTATTTATTTTCATACTATCATTTTTACTTATACAGATTACAAAACTACGTTACGTTGATAATGAGGATATTAGTGATGACCTATTTGCTTTGGCCTGTCAACCGGATCTACGTGTTGTAATATTTTCAGCATGTCTTGTTAATGGTGTTCGATATCACACTATCGACCGCGAGAAAAATAGAAGGTCACAGAATAGTGGGATCACTGTTGAAGGTACGCATAATGAAGAATGTATGCATTATTATGGTTGCTTGCAACAAATTATTCAATTGCGGTATAACTCAGATTTGAGTCTAAATCGAACGGTAGTTTTATTTCGATGTGATTGGTTTGATACTGATAGCAAAAAGTCTGGAGTGAAAAATGATTGTTTTTTTTTAAGTATCAACCAAGGGAGATATTGGTATAAGGACGATCCTTTTATTTTGGCCACACAAGCAACTAAGGTATTCTACTTGAATGACACCAAGTACGGTGGATGGTGGAAAGTAGTTCAGAAATTTGCACATAGACACTTGTGGAATGTGGCTGAAAATGACAGTACAGATATTGTACCAACAAGCATGGGGCTGTCATACCAAGATGACCATTGTGTGTGCCCTCATGTGCAAGCTACCGATGGAACTTTCGATAATGAACAAGTGGATGGTGACTCTTTTTGTACTGTTAATGCAAATGAAGTTGATGAGGCCCTAGCACAAAGGGACGAACCAGATGAGTCAAGCGAGGATGATGATGAAACTGGATTGCAATATGTCAGTGATAATGATGAAAGTCCAGTAGCCAATGATGATGATGACATTGATTATGATTAGCCTATTGGTAAGTGAGTTTACAATTGCTTGTTTTGTTTAGGCATTTCCATTATGATGCAACATGACTGACTTTACAGTTGGTTTGTTTATTTAGGCAACCAGCACTTGATGGTGGACCAGCTGAAGGAGCTCATTCCGAGGCCTTGTAATGATAAATTTTTAGTTGAACCAGCACGTGATAGTCCATTGTGCATGATGTATTTTGTGGACCTCAAACATTCAGAGGTGGTTGATCTAGAAATGAACCAAATATGTGGAAGATTCTATTTTTCTGGTCTTTGAACTGGACCAGCTACAGAGGCCCTTTTTTCCTGCTGTTGTCAAGCACGTGTTTTTTATGCTTTTGTTATACAAGTGAATTATCTGAGTGTAGTGATGTTCTTGGGGTGCAAAAAAATTTTGTTCAAAATGAACTGAAAACCTGCTGCGTGAAGGTGTTTTCAGGAATTGAAGCTCTACGTTCTGAATGAATTGAAGCTTATTTTGTTCAGGACTAGAAATGTCAATTGAATTCGATGGTGTGGCCGAAAGATACGTGGCCCAGTACGAGTGCTCTCAAGCAGCCCACGCTCACGCTCGCTTGATGACCATTTAAAAAGGGAAAATTTGCTAGAAAATAAATAGTGATCATTTTAAAAAAGGAAAATTTGCTAGATGACACTTTTAAAAGTTGATTTTCGTCAATGAACAAAAAACTCAATATTGGTTGTATGAGAGTTAATGGACCTAAATGATACAACACGAATAGTTTAGGGACCTACGGTGCATTTTGCTCTTTAGTTTACTTCTCAAATTTCAAACTAGTTTATTTTGCTTAGTTCTTGTCAGAATGATAAACTTATTTCAAACTAGTTTATTGAAGCTATGTCATTTATGTCCACAAATTGTATTTCAAGGTCCATAAACTTATTTATTTGTGAGTCAATTAATTTCTCAAGCTTTAAATTTACATTTTTAAACCTATAAATTTGCCCACTCATGATCCTAATTTTTACGTAAATTGATGTACATTTCATTTTTCACTTATATAAATCTTTATGAAGGTAGCGATGAAGGACAAACTTCTTCACAAAGATTTTGAGACTATTAGATCTATTTGATCTGGACAAATTTATAGACCATAAATTTTTTTTAGACTGAGAAAACCAAATTAGAAATTTGTGGAGCTAATGATACGATTTAACAATATCGTGGATCTAAATGACACAGCTCGACAAGTTCATGGACCTAGAAATGTAAATTAGGAGTTCATGGACCTAAATGACACAGCTAAACAAGTTCATAAACCTCTGGTGTATTTCACTCTTATTTTTTGTTTTATTTTTGAAAATTTTCGTACCATATATTCCTAAAATTTGATGTTACCGACTTTTCTTTCTCTTGTCAATGACGTGTGGGTCCGTCATATCAATTTTCGCTCTGGGCGCCAAATTTTCATCGCCGTAACTACATCCCGCGCTGAGGCGCGCCGGCGGCTCAAAATATTTTGTTGCAAATTCCGATTTTATCCAGACCGACCCTCCACTCTTCCATTTTGTATCGAGGGTAAATTGGTTTTTGGCGTTCGTATATATGGACCCGTTGCTCTCGCAACGCTACCTGCGCCACACAGCTCATCCATTCCAGCCGCCACACACCTCATCCTTTCCAGCAGCACTCCTCATCTCATCCCTTCCAACACTATCGCCTCCTCCTACCCCAAGACGCAAGGAGACGGTGACAGCCTCTGCCTTCCTGCCTCTCCTCGCAGGAGACGGTGACGGCCTCTGCCTTCTTGCCTCTCCTCGCAGGAGACGTTGACGGCCACAGCGATGCAAAATGCCTCCGGGAGGGAAGCTTCAAGCACAAGCAGCACTAGGTAACCTGTGTTGTGCCCCCGTCTGTTGGTTTTGATATCTTTATACTTTTCTGTAGTCCAAATATCTCGAATTTGTTGTTGTGCCCCTGATCTGGCCGGTGTATTGATATACGTGTTCCTCTAGATGGTCATACTACCATATACAGTACTTGTTTTTAAATGAAATAGAAACTGAAGAATATGCTATCGTTCTGAATGTTTGTCCTAATTTTTTCTAAATGTTTGTGTCTCTGACCCCCTTCTAATATTTACTTAGAAACTGCACATACGCATGCAAAAGGAAAGGCATAGAAATTGCTATTAAATGTTATATGAGAAATGCTTAAATTGTTCAAATGTAATATATTAGCTTATATTGAACTGAAAGGGCTACTACCTTTGTATGTATTATTCGTTTCATCATAAATAACTTCCTATTTCTATGTATTGTCTTTTAAATCGTAAATTCTGTCATAGCTCTATTTCAGTTGCACGTGTTAATATCCTGTGCTTACTGCTGGCTTGTTTCATGTACGCATGTAAAGAGGAGGACGAAGTGAGTGAGTATGAAAACCTTAGGCTGCGAAACATCATGAGAAACAATGAAAGGATGCGGCGACTTGGTGTTGCTCCATTAGCCTCGCTTTTCAGACAGTCCAGAAAATATTCCAAGGCTGCAGCTCGTAAAGCTACAAATAGGAAGGACATAGAATGCTTAAGTGATCAGGTAAATAAGATTAAACTGATTTTCTTCGATCTTCTTTGTTGTACTCAGTAATAATACACCTTTTCCATTCAATATATTCATAAATCTTATCCATGCAGGTTTTATAAGAAGATGCACCTGACAACAATATGCTGAGCAACATGCAATGTGGAAATTCCAGATTGAAGAGGGTGAGGGCTCCTGAACAGCAAGACCAACATGTTAGAGTGACCAGGCAAAGAACAAGGGAACTTCAAGTGGATGCAAGTGGAGGAGGTCTCACGGGTTCAACCACAAACACAGAAGAGGATCCATCTGTAATTGCTGATTGTGCTACCCAACCTGATGATCAGTTCCTGATTTGCAATGAAGGCAAGTTGCTCCTTCCCTAGTTCTATTGATTAAATGTTGCAATGAGATTAAACCACAAATTTTAGATGAAATATTGTTTGTTTATCTCTGTTTCTTAACCTAGCCTTCTAATAATTGCCTCATTTATTTTTAGGTATTGAAAGTGACTTTGGAGCTCAATCTAACAGAGGTCTAAGTATGGGGAAAGAATTGGATAGGCTTAGTCGAGGATTACGCTCTAAGATTCCTGTGCAAATTGCTGAAGGGGCCAAGCGTCCAGAAGCACCAATTCAAGCTGCAAAGTTTTCATCTGAAGGTGGGATTGTATTGCGCCAACATATCCCAATCCTTCCGCACTGGAAGAAATATAAGAAGAATGGTGCCTACCTTGAAGAATTCATGACAAAAATATCTGTAAGTGCTATTTTTTCCATCCATATATTTTCTGTACAAGACACATTTATTTGCTACCAGTGCCTTGTTTCTGAGTTTCATATGCTTTTGTAGGTTAATCTTGCCATTGACAAAAAAAAGAGTACAGATATTCATGCATGTGCTGATTTGCTGAAGTCTGGTCAGAGACAACAGAGGTATAGGCTGAAAAAGAAGTACTTTGATGGTAAACCGGCAAATGAAGTGCCTACAAAATCACCAGTTGGTTCTATGACTGATGAACAATGGAAAGAATTGGTGGCTATGTGGGCCTCCTCAAAGCATAAGGTGCTGACTTTAGGTTTAGATGTTCATTCTACATGTTTGAAAATTTTCATAGTCCCATTAATTCTTTATTTATCTAAGATCTAGGCTGAAACATCAAAATGGTTATGTAATTATCTAAATTGTTTTGTAGGCCAAGTGTGTGGCAAACAAACTGAGCCGTGCGAAAGTTCGATTCCAACAGAGGACAGGCTCTCGATGCTACCATGCACATTTAAGTGTATTGGTAAGTTACATGAACATTTTGTGTGCATGGAAAATTTGGTTTGGATGCTGGTTTATTAGGCTAAGTTCTGATATTACTTGTATGTATTTTCAGAAGCAGCAAGAAAAATATCAAGATGCACCACCTAATGCAATTGATCTTTTCAAGGAGTTCCATTACAGCAGCAAGACTGGGTTTAGTGTCCCTGTCAAGGAAGCTGTTGTAAGTGCAGTACATGTTTATGTGCATCACAAGGAATTACATTCAGTTATAATGATTCATTGTGTTTCTTTGTCTTGCATTGTAAATTGTTTTGCTATGGACTAGGTCAGTAATCTGATTTATGTGTGTTTTCCTCCTTATGCTCAAATTGGCATTGTTAGCTGGCAATTCTTGGATTACATTATACTGTGTGCATTACATGTAATCTGTACTATCTTATTCAATAGTTTCTGCAGTAAAAAATATTGTACCTACAGTTTTTATGGTTCAACATTGTTTCATTAGCTATTTCACTCTAACACTGAACTATATGAATCTTTTAGCTCCAATGTCTATGTGACATTGCTTTTTCTTGCATTTTCTTGTCGCTAGTTATGTGTAAGTACTTTAACCAATATGTCCTGCTATTGTTAGGACCGAATGGAGGCAATTGTTGGTGAACATGTAGAGGAAGGTCAAGTGCCAAAGACTGCTATAGAAGCTGTTGCTGCAGTATTGCCATCAACTAAATTCCTTCAAAATGTCGGTTTAGAGCAGGCTGCTACGAAGAAAGGTGTTAAAGGAGTTTTTGCCGAACGTGTCCAAGAGCTTGAAGCTCAAGTTGAGGCTGAGAAACAAGGTGCAGCTACACTTAATGATAAAATTCAAGTTTTGGAGCAGAAGTTAGTGGAGTCACAGGAGGCAAAAGATAGAGAGATTGAGGCGCTGAAGAAGAATGCTGAGGAAACTAATGCGCTTCTTCGTCAACTGCTTCGCCTACAGAAGTAGTAGCTCCTCAACTTGCAGGTTCTTGGCCTTATTATTTTGTTTCTTGGTTGTGGTTGGACACACCTTGGTATTTTGTTGTGGACTTCTAGTATATGTAACCTGGATCTGGAGTCTCAATTATTCTGTTGTGGACTTCTGGTATGTGTAACCTGGATCTGGAGTTTAGGTTGTGTAATTTGGACCTGAAACTGAATGTTAAGTCTATAATGTAATTGATTATTAGGGGTAATGCTTGTTTTATGTCTGGAATCATTTTTCTGTTTGGCTAAACTGGGTCGGATCACATTTATAAATGGGCTTGTCCTGTTTAGATCTGTTGCGGTTATATGGGCTTGACAAATTCTTTAGGGCCTAGTTTGATATGCTTAATGGGCTTGTTCTGACGCGCTGAATGGGCCTATTTTGGCGCTGAATGGGCTTGGTTCTACGTGCTTAATGGGTCTACTGCTTAATTTTTTTATGACACAGAATTGTCACAAAGTAACTGCCACATCAGCAAGAGCTTGCCACGTCAGCTTGCCATGTCAGATGGTACCTTTACTTTTATGACGATGAAACAGCTATAGTGATGAAAACATAGCGTCATTAAATAGTGACAAAGTATGAAACATCACTATATAACAGTGACGAAACAAATATAAAACGTCACTAACCATATAATGCCACATAGATTCTGTGACGTTTAGAGTTTTGTCACAGGGACGTCATAATTAGAAAATAGTGACGAATTTTATACCATTTGTGACATTATTAAAACATCACAGAAGACAACATCTCTTGTAGTGATAGGGAAGTGAATCGGGTTACAATGCCCTGGGTTGAGGTTACGGAAACGTCAATTCTAGCGTTTGCTTACTCAGGTTGATGATAGAGAAGGCAGGCTAGCTTCGGTGTTTCTCCCCGAAAAAAACAATGCTCTAGCTGTAGATAGAGTGGCGCCTCTTGCTCGTCCTCACGATTGCGATCGCCGCTCGTACGTCGACACCGCATCTGGCCCCGCGCTGAAACTGCCTCGTCTCCAGTCCCGAGCTTGAGCCGCCTACGGCCGCGCGCTCGAGCTGACCTTCTGTCGACGCCGCCTTTGCCCTTTGATTTTGCGCTCGAGCCCCTGCTGCCTCTAGCCGCGTGCTCAAGCTGCCCCGCCGAGGCCACCTCAGGCGGCTCGCTCGAGCTGTCCCTCATTCGATCGCACACTCGAGTCACCCTGCCGCCGACGCTGCCTCCGGTCTTGCGCTTCGGCCCGGGATGTCGGCCAATGTCGTTGACCCAGCCTCCGTCTCGCACTGCAGTCCCCGCCCCTGACGCCACCTTTCGGTCCCGTGGAGCTCTTCATTACCCGGCGTAACCCACCCTCCTCACTGGGTTGAGATCGGTTGGAAATGGGGCCTGTTGTCCCTAACCCAAACCCATTGCATTTCCCTAACCTAATACACAAACATTGAAAAATGGTATCCGGTCCTCTCCATTTCCTCAATCCAGCCTTCATTTTCGAGTATCCAAACAGGGGCAAACAGCGTATAGGACGCGGTAGAAAAAGATAAGACATGGAGAGGTGAATCTCTCAAGGGTACTTTAATCGTTTCTTTCTATTTTATATATGTGATATTCTTTTTTCTCAAATGGAAAAAAGGTTTTGGATTTGACGGCATCCAACATCACAGGTTAATGTTGCATTCGTTCTTTGCCGGAAAAAAAAAAGAAAAAAAAGAAAGAAGAAGAAAACGGTGCATTCGTTCTGAAAAAAATAGGGGCAAAATTGGAAAAACTTAGCCCCTTCTTTCCCCGGTTTGGATACCTCACTCTTTCCCCCTCTCTCGAGTCTCCTGGCTTCCATACCTCATACCTGGCTGCGACGCCCGGAAGAGCGGCCGCACCCTTCTGGCCCCTCCCTGAACGTTTACGCCGGGCCGTTTTCCGGCCACGAGTACTCGCCAGGTATGCCCGCCCCTTCTCTCCCCTTCTTGATGTGCCAAACGAACCACCCCAAGGCCCAAACCCTAATGTAAGCTATCTATGTTCTGATCTGACTAAATTGCAAGTGTGTTATACCTACTGAATTCGATTACCTTGCAACAAACCAATCGGATTCTGAATACTGACTCCACTTCTGATGGTGTTGGATCCGTTCTAGCAATTCCTAGGGGACTTCTTTTTTTTTCTTTGTTTCGCTTCGTTATTAGTGTACGAGATGTTTAGGTAGAATCCAGATTGTGGACAGCAGTTTAAAATTCTTGGAACGTTACCCCTTGTTGCCGTATTTCTTTCGGAAATTTTGTTTCATAATGTTGGCAGCATAGTGGTAAACATCATTGCTTATTGGCCTTCTACCTGCTGTTTTGTTGAGCTTTTTGGCCTGTTGGATGCATAATTTTGTTTCACGAGGGGTGCATAAATGCTGAAATTTGTTTTTATGGTTGCACCTGCACCACCTACATCTCAAGTAGCTTCGCCCATGGCAGCATGCGTGAGGCATTGAAAGCATCACTCTGTCAAACTAGTTGATATACTAGGTTTATTCTTTAGAGATTGATCAATTTGTGGTTTGGTTAATCCAGGATGAAATCATCTCAACTGTGTAACTGAATTGCTAGCGCGCTCCAGGATTGAAAGGCTACAAAAAATTGGGCTCTAGCTGATCTGACAAGCAGTAGCAGGAATGGTGTTAGTGGTGAAGCAGCATCGCTGCACGCATTCTGCAAGTTGTGTTTGCCTCAAGGGGCATGTCAGTGAGGATGCAATGTTCCTTGTTTTCCGTCACATGAATTGGAACCCTAGGATGATCGCCATCTTCTCCTCAACATGCAAGTGGTTTGACGAGATCGCCAAGAGGGTGTTGTGGAAGGAATTCTGCCATGCCAGAGCACCAAAGATGATGCAGGATTTGCACTCCAGTGGAAGCCACATTGTTGATGGCAACTGGAAGGCGCTAGGAAAGCTTCTTATTTATTGCTCAGGCTGCACTAGGGGTGGTCTATTTGGAAACACTCATGTTCCAGGGCACTTTGTGTACAGAACTCGTTTTTCTCGGACATTGGGAAAGTGCTTACTACCTCCACAGTGCAGGACAGATGTTTTATATGTCTCGGATACCTGTGAACATCTTGACCTGGGTGCAGAAGGTGATGTGGGTTTGTTCCGAGGCATTATCAAGTCATTTTCTCTGTCGTATATAAAAAGGTTTTTGATTGAGAAGCAGGTAGAGTTCCATCCAAAAGAGTTGTGTCCATATTGTAAAGCAAAGCTTTGGAACTTGAAGCAACCAAAAATGATACCGAGAAGTGCTTCCGAGAGATTGGATGCATATGATAATTCTGTTGAGTACTATGTATGCCTTAATGGACACATCATTGGTTTATGTGCTCTGATGCCTATCTCAGATTCTGATGACACAAAGGAGGAGTGATAACAAAGACTTCAATCAGGTATCTTCATGTCTTTGTTTTCTCTTATCCTTAAGGATCCATTTATATTTATTTATGCTCAATATTGTTTACAGCCACTTTAAATGCCTTATATGCGTTAAGGCGTTTTATTTTTTTCAAAAGAAAAAAATGATCAGCTTCAAGCAAATTTAGAAGAAATGGAACTGAAAAGGTACTTCTATGATACAATATGTTCTTGTTAGTATAATATTCATTTCTCTCAAGTCAATATTATTAGTAAAATATTCATTTCTGTCAAGTCAATATTCTAATACTGACTCCTGAGTATACTAGTCATGCAGAAGATAGTTTTTGCTTTTAGTTGATTACAACTTGAATTTTCATGCACTGTCCACTCTAACTAGTTTTCTGTTGTAGCTTCTGATACTGAAGTTTTCCTTAGGCAGATATAGTAGTGGACTAGGTAGTACTTGAGCTTTTTCTTACAATTGAGTTCCTGATAAAGTTGTCTGTTGTACGCACACAAACAGTATAGTGGGTTGGGAGCAATAGACAATAATGGTTGTTTAGCGCGGCCTATTTTGATTCCTATGTCTTTAATTCTGGTGTTGACAAAAGGAGTTGTCTTTCTGTAATGTTTTTGATGTGTTCAAAATGATAGCAAGATCTATCTGATATTCTGATTACTGCTGTACACTGAATTGAGAATCCCCTTCACTACACAAATATATCACATACATAGGCATACCCTAATATATTAATGCCGTGAAAAACTCAAAATCCATGTTGACCTACTACCTACGCCTTGACTCATCGATAATTAGACCTTCATGACAGTCTGTTTGCACCGGATGGTTATGTTTCCCTGTTAGTTCTAAATGCTCCTTGTTTAAGTTAGTTAAATTCATTGAATTATTGCTAAATCTTTCACTAAAAATTTTTTGCTGCAAATTCCATGAGGAATTGAAGGGTACCTCAATTTGAGTCTGAGTCCCAGATTTCATATGATTTCTTAAACATCGACTTCCCTGGATTTGTTCAATTCTAGTCTTTAATTCTAGTTTGAGTCACTTCTGTAATGTACTTATATCCGTGGAAATTTTTGATGCACATTTCTAGGTTCCAGCTTTGTTCCACAAGAACGTATAGATGCACATTATTGTTTAACTACGCCAAAGAAAACTAGTGATGGCATGAAGCATATAGATAATATGAAGGAAATGATTTACTCGTCTGTCGGATCATCCACACTGTTTGTTACCCACACCCTGCACCTCATGCATATAATAATGTAGAAAGTGACTATCCGTACAAATATTGAACTGTCGATTATCTGGTCCTTCTGTTCTAATATTCAGATGAATAGTTTCTATAGTAAGTTCTCTTAACTGTTTTAATGAGATCCTCTTTGCTGACAGGTTGCCGTATCAAATCCTATGGCTGTGATGAATCTTGTAAGCTAAGGGATCTTTCTTTCGACTAGGGAGAGCGAGCAGGCAGGCGGTCAGGAACATGCTCTGTTTCCATTGTTATATTTAGCTGCAGTTATAGTCGATGCTGGTTTGTAAGAGTAGAAGAGACCTTCATTGTCTTCTTAGTTGTGAATACCTCTTGCATCCTTCAAGTGTTACAAAGTTTGCTTGTATACAATACAGCTCTCTGACCTGTACTGGAAATTATGCGTTCACTTGCTTGTGCTGGTTACTTTCCACGTGAAAATTTTTGTCCCGCCATAGTATTAGATGATTTCACACTGATCCTCCAATGTGAGACTCGTGGCCTGTGATATCTGCTCAGCAATTAACGACGTAGCAGCATCTCTTAGCCACTTGAAGAAAGGTTTGCCTGGTCACTGTTTATAGAGCCGTAGCTTTGAGTGGAGAACAAAAGGATGCAATTCTTGCATATCTGAATTGCCGTGCCGCTCTATGATGTATTAGGGTTCTCCATATATTTGACCATTAATTTGCTCGTTTCAGTATGAGGATAAATAATCAATGATGGGTAGCGTCAAGCGTTCCAAATTACATATCCGTAATACGACAAGTATTGCACCAGGGACAACTGCCCGCTTACTAAACCCTTAACCCTAATGAGGAGCCGAATCATATATATCTTCTCCCTCATCAAGAAAGTATTTCTTTTGGTTGTATTAATAGTCAATTTAGCCTATCCCAACTTGTTTGGGAGGCTTGGCTGTTGTTGTACTGTACTAAACTATTAAGTCAATTTGTTGCCAACAGAATTGACTGCATGTATTTCCAGAGGAGACATCTTCTGAAATGCGTGGCAGGTTGCAAGCCCAAGTACATGTTTGTGCTTGGCTGAGGGCGGCATCTTGGAACATTTACACAATTAGCTGGTTACAAGCCTCAAGTTCCCTGTTTCGTTGAATGAGTAAACATAGATGCTCCTTAACAAAAAAAATCAATAAATAAATAAATACATAAATCCCTCCGTCCCGGTTTATGTGACGCTCTAGGCTCCAGCTCAAAAACCAAGGAAAAGACGAACTGTTGTACACATTGAATATCAGAGTACGTCCAAAATGTCGCAAGGCCATCCCCAGCTCACAACGCAGCAGCTCTCTCGTTCGGTGGAAGAGAGACCGGCACCCATGTGGAGAGAGAGAAAGGAGCGATGGGTGGCGCCGCAGGGCAGAGGAATAAATGGAGCCAGCGTTGGAAAACGAGAGCGTCATATAAACTGAGAAATTCATCCAAGCGTAGAACGTCATATAAACTAGGACAGAGGGAGTAGATGCTAGGCACCACTTCTCAAAATGCGACGAACATCTATGAAAACTGTCCAAACAGGCGGATTTGATCATGTAAAATACTTCTTTGAAAAATGGCAGATATGAAACAAAATTGCAATACCCAGACCAAAACCTGCGCTTATCACAGCTAAAATAAGGTAACTTTGAGTGTATCACTGTGCTATGACCAAAAGGATATCTACCAGTGTGTCACCTTATGTACATTTTATTTCTCACAATCTGCAGTTTCAGGCCATCAAACAGCCGGTAAGAACTTGTCTTCAGCAGCTGCTTTTGATCCCTCACCTGCTTTCCGGAAAACTAACTTTTGCTGCGGAAGTTGGCCATTGGATGGCACCGTGACCTGGGTATCCACAATGATGCTGTCCTCGTCCTTGAAGTCACCTCTGAGGATACCCTTCGCAAGTTCATTCTCCACATACTGTTGAATCACTCGCTTCACTGGTCTGGCACCATAGTTTGGATCGTACCCAAGGCTTCCCAAAAATTCAATTGCACCTGGTGAGACTTCAAGTTTGATCTTGCGGTCTGCAATCCTCTTCTGTACTCTTTCCAGCTGTATTGCAGGAAGAACCAATAAAATGTCAGTATAGCATGTAAAATATGTAATGGCATTGACATCCCATTGCTAACATCAATCTTGAAATGAAGTTAGTTTACTATCCCATTTGTTTCAACTTTGATATCTTTAAATGTAAATGTTAGAAACTACATTAACGGTCCCTCCAAAGTAAAAACTGTTACCTGTAATTTGACAATGCTGTTGATCTGTTCTCTCTCGAGAGGCTTGAAAACAATGTACTCATCTATGCGATTCATGAACTCTGGGCGGAAAACAGATCTTGCAGCATCCATCACCCTCCTCTTTATGTTCTCATAGGCTGAATCAGATGACCCACCTTCTTCATCCATGTTTAATATGTACTGTGACCCAACATTCGATGTCATGATAATGATTGTATTGGTGAAGCTCACTTTTCGCCCCTGTGAGTCAGTAACCCTACCGTCATCCAATATTTGAAGGAAAACATTGAATACATCTGAATGAGCTTTCTCAATTTCATCAAACAAGACAACAGAATAAGGCCTCCGACGAACAGCTTCTGTTAGCTGACCACCCTCTTCATATCCAACATAACCTGGCGGAGCACCAATCAATCGTGAAACTGAATGCTTCTCCATGTACTCACTCATGTCAATCCTAACAACAGCTTCCTCAGTGTTGAACATAAAAGCAGCAAGGGCTTTTGCTAACTCTGTTTTGCCAACTCCTGTAGGGCCCATGAACATGAAGCTGGCAATGGGACGATTTGGGTCAGATAGACCAGCTCTTGATCTCTGAATGGCCTCTGCAACTGCTTTTACTGCAGGATCCTGTCCAACAACACGCTTGTGCAGCTCTTCCTCCAAATAGAGCAA
The DNA here is from genome assembly GCA_001182835.1 of Oropetium thomaeum. NCBI lineage: Eukaryota > Viridiplantae > Streptophyta > Magnoliopsida > Poales > Poaceae > Oropetium > Oropetium thomaeum. The sequence goes on along the minus strand of LFJQ01000020.1, from coordinate 662,890 downwards.
CTTTTCTCTATCAGACTGTTTTAGTTTAGAAACTGGGATACCAGTCCACCTGCTCACTATTTCAGCAATATCATCTTGGGTCACCTCTTCTCTAAGCATGGATTTCCCAGAACTCTGGTATTCATCTAGCTCCTTTTCTGTTGTTTGAAGCTGACGCTGTAAGGAATTCAGGCTGCCATACTTCAGTTCAGCAGCACGATTAAGATCATACTCACGTTCTGCCTGCTGAATCTCCACATTTACTCTGTCAATCTGTTACAATAGATATATGTAGGTCAGTGTCTGACACTAATGCTGTTAGTCTATAATGTAGCATGCTAATGCAAAAAAAATTCAGGCATTACCTCTTCTTTGATAGATTGAATTTTTGTCATAACTGATTTCTCGTGATCCCACTGCTCAGTCAACGCACGTTGTTTATCCTTCAAGAGTGATAGTTCAGCTTCAATGCGGGATAGTCTGTCTTTTGATGCTCTGTCAGTATCATTTGTCAGAGAGAGGCGCTCCATTTCAAGCTTCAGAACAGCACGATCGATCTCATCTAGTGCAGTTGGCTTTGATGTTATCTCCATTTTCAACTTGGCAGCTGATTCGTCGACCAAATCAATCGCTGCAACAAAATATAAGTATATGTTAGAATGGTTACCAAACATCTTGAAGCAGAGGCTGCAATAGTTCCACAGACTGAGAGGTAATTAGTATAAAGTATGCTGAGTCAAATAAATCACCTTTATCAGGCAAGAATCGTCCACTGATATATCGGTCTGAAAGAACAGCTGCAGCTACAAGGGCACTGTCAGATATGCGTACCCCATGGTGCAGCTCATATCTCTCTCGTAGTCCTCGGAGTATAGAGATTGTATCTTCAACTGTAGGCTGGTCAACATAAACTTGTTGGAAGCGCCGCTCCAATGCTGGATCTTTCTCAATGTACTTGCGGTACTCATCAAGGGTCGTTGCACCTATACAACGTAGTTCTCCTCTCCCAAGCATTGGTTTTAGAAGATTACCAGCATCCATTGCACCATTCGTGGCACCTGAATAATATGAACAATCACTAAATGCACTACATGTTGATATCGAAATCATGCAATTTTTTGCATGCAGTTTCATATTAACATATAACACTTGAAACCATTGGATCAGGACAACTTATAGCACTGTGCCTTTCAACCATCTCTTATTCAAAATTGAATGTTGCGTATAACTGTTGGTAGAAAGCATCCTGGCATCATAAAACCAAAAAGACAAATATGCAGGAAAATGCATTTGCGTAACTATGCTTCAATACTTTGCATTACATATCCAAGCGAATTAGGTAGACCAAAACCAGAAAGGTAAGGTTAGGATGGCGGAGCAAATGCAAGCCCTAAGTGCCTTGGCAGAGTTTGTAGCCAGTGCAAGATACATGTGAGCTTGTGCCAACAAGATGGTAACAGCCTGGTCCCGCTAGCAACCACTAAATGGTATCAACTACTAGGGCCCACATACACAAATCATCAATGTGTAAGGTTTGAAAAGTATAAAATTTGTAGTTAATTATGTTGCCAGAAATTCAGAAAGTAAGGTCAGAATGCCAGCACAAATTCATGGAAATTTTCTCTACTGTGGCCTGGGAAATTTGAAAACAGAGGAATTAGAAAGTTTTTAGGGATCAACATCCTTCCTTTGACTCTTCTTTTCTACTAAATCTCAGCTGTACAGGTTAGATAGACCTCTTGCAGTCTTGGCTTGATAGCCTTTTATAATTAGTAGTTGGTTGGGTGGCGGTGGCAGGTTTTGGGCCTGATCAGTAAACATTGCTTTTCGTCCAGCGAGCTGTGGCTGTTCAGCAGAGCCAAAACAGCCATCTGCAGCAGTCAGCTGAAATGTTGATTCGTACCGCGCCACAGCCAGTGGCAGCAACAGCTAGCTGTGCCGATCAGGCCCTCGTTTTGTAGGTGGCTGCTTTTTAGGCGCCCTTTTCTGTACAGTATGCTCGCTCTTTGTTTTTTAATATATTACCACAGTAGGGGGTTTACCCTATTGTATTCCCCTAAAAAAAATTATCTTGCCAGACACAATCTGGCACTGACCAAACAAAGAAGACATATGCATTTGGTTACCTGCCCCAACAACAGTGTGAATTTCATCAATGAAAAGAATGGTCTGCCCATCAGAATCCGTGACTTCTTTGAGAACAGCCTTCAGCCTATCCTCAAACTCTCCACGATATTTAGCACCAGCAATCAAAGCACCCATATCAAGGGCAATTAGCTGTAAAAGAAAAAACAATTAAAGCAATAATGAAAATTTACAACACAACTGCTTATGAATATAACTTAAAATAAAGTTAGATGGTGCTCTCGAACAAAAAAGTTAAGAAGTTCTCTACATCAGCAACAGACACATAATTCAATATTTTTGAAACTGACTTAAACATTCAAGATCTATTCCCAAGAGTTTTACATAACAACCAACTGGTATCGACCTGTATGCCAAAAAAATACACAAATCTACAGATTTCTCTAAGAACTATACTGAATGAGGCTATGATGGGAAACAATATACTCAAATATATATGGACAACGTCTGATATCTGTATGACTCTGAAGAAATATAAATAAACAAACAGCTTACCCGACGATTTGTCAAAGCTTGAGGGACATCTCCTTGTACAATCCTTTGAGCAAGCCTAAACAAGATATGAAAAATCAAGTTAGAGGAGTTAATTTGTTACTTTGTAAGGCAAAATGCTTTTCAATGTCTTTTCTTCCTACCCTTCAGCTATAGCTGTTTTTCCAACACCAGGTTCACCAATCAAAACTGGATTGTTCTTCGTTCTTCGAGATAAAATCTGTATACATCTACGAATTTCATCATCTCTTCCAATAACTGGATCAAGCTTCCCTTGGCGTGCCATAGCTGTCAGGTCCTTTCCATACTTCTCCAAAGCTTCATATTTTCCTTCAGGATCTATTGAAAAACAATCATTTTAGGTTAGTTTTGTAGTAGTATCGCTAGTGAACTAGGTCCACAAGTTTACATTTGAAAAAACACATATCAAGTAAAATAGTAATGTATTCGTATTCTTGACAGATTGACAAAATGAGCATTAAGGAGGGTATAGAAAAATTATATATAGGTGGCTACTTTGATGCATTCATAAGCCTTTTCACCCATTAGGAATGTTGGGATATTCCAACCAAATAAGAAGCATTTAACTTATCAAGGTTTACTCATAGTCACAGATAGGTAAACAGGTGACATGATGCAATTTTATCAAAGCAAGCATGTGAAACGATACAAACTACAAACAAGTTACATTACGGTTGCTTACTGTAGTTTAGAAATTAACAGAAAAAAACAGGGAGCTCATACCTTGATCAACTACATTTTGCTTCCCTCTTATCGATTCAATGGCTGATTTCAAGGTCTTCACATTAATTTGGAAATCCTTGAATAATTGTCTCCCAAATCGCTTATCATCAGCAAAGCCGAGAACTAGATGTTCAACCGAGACAAACGAGTCACCATACTCTTTCTTGAAGTCTCTTGCTCTTTGTATCAGAGCTTCCAAGTCACGTCCCAACATGGATCCAGGATCTTCACCTAATACCTGAATCATTGAATAAAACTTCAGAAAGACGTCTCATTGGAAATGTTTTAATCTGAAAAGAAAGCAAATAGGAGAACGGTACTTGATGTTTATAAATGACATCCTATTACTTTGTTACATGAAAAGAACGGTATTATCTGCATAAGTTGAGGTTAGAGATGCATTCGAATCTGTGATAACCTAACCCTACTTCACCAGAACAATACTATTATTCTGCATCAGCTTTAGATAAGAGGTGCATTTTGTTGTATGGCATCCTATTACTACTTGATAAGAAGTAGAACAGTACTACCTGAATAAGCTGAAAATTTCACAACCCAACCATATCCAATACTGTAAGTCATTAAAAAACGATCCAAAAAAAGGCATGCAATGAGCACAAAAGAAAATAGAAGCTCACTTCTGCAGAGGTGAAAATGAGAGCCTAAATAATACAACTATCGGTTGTGACCACAGCGTTTCCAATAGTACAACAAGCACCCAGCAGTTATGAATAAATGAAGTGCTTATGAAGCAGTTATCCTGTGCTAGTACCAGCAGATCATCAAAATCAAAGTGCTTTTAGGATAAGCCAGCACCTTAGGCTGCCTCTGGATAAACTTCTCAGTAGCATCGAGAAGCTTTGTATTGTCAACTCCAGCCTTCGAAAAGATGCGCCGGGCGAGGCCATTCCTCTGCTCTAGCAAGGATTTCATCAGATGTTCGGTTTCCACAATCTGGTGCTTACTCTCCTTGGCCACCTCGGGTGAGGAGACGATCGCTTGCCACGCCATCTCGGTGAACTCTTGTTGTGTAATCTGTTCGCAAAACGAAAACGATGAGTGTTAGCAGCGCGGAATGCCGCATGGAAGTGGAACCAAAGACGAAGCTCTGGAGAGTGAACTGTGGCCGAATGAATCAAGAGTAAAATCAAAGCAGCAGGCAACAGACTTTTAGATAAGTGGTCGGTCAGTCCGTACCCTGCCGTCTCTGGTACTGGCGTCGCACCTGACGGAGAGCGGAGCCCGGCGGCGGCCCCTACCGACCACAGGCGCTGCCAGCCCTCCCGTCCTCATCATTCTGAGCCGCGTCGCATTGCACCTCACCGATCCCGTCCGCGCCGCACCCCACGCCGCGGCGACGACCGGAGTCGGGGCCGCGGCAGCGGTTGGACAAGGAGACGGGAGGAGCACGTCGGCGGCGAACGGCAGCGCGGCGGCCATGGCGTAGCAGGAAGGCTACACCTAGGTACACTCCTATGTGCTAACTCGATCCGAGGCGCGCGCGGGGTCTAGGGAGGCTTGGAGCCCAGCGGAACTCTGTTGCTTGGGGTAACGGAGTGAACACGATAAGTTACGGTGCTAAGCTGCTCTAGAATTCGGCGGCGCGGACGGGAGAAGGGTATTATAGGTAGATCAGTTGCGGGTGCTGCGCGCGTCGCGGCGTGGAGGAGGAGGTTCTGGGAGGTTCAGGTGGGCACGAGGAGGGTGTGGAGGCGGGCCGAAGGAAGATGACGATGGCGATGGGGAGAAGAGTGGTGGGGGAGGGAAGGGGTGGGGCGCATGCTCCGAGGGCCGCGCGCCGTCGGATCTCACGCCGGGCGGCCGGGATCTTCGCCGAAGGGCTTGGTCCCAGGCAGCGCACGCCAACATTTGTCCCACATTTGTCATCTAACTCCTCAAATATGAGCAAAATCTAAATATAGAGTACTTTTTAGTTCAGTTTACTTCTAAATTTATATCATTTGGTTTAATTTAACTCCTATTATAATTTGCCCCTTTTGTTTTTTTCATACATAAGTTGAATTTTAATTTAACATTTTGTCAGGTTGTAGTGCACATCATAATATATGTATTTTTAAATTTTTTAATATTATCCTTTTATATAAATTTGTATCCTTAATGATTATATATTATTAAATGTCCTTCTTTACCAAAACGATTATAAAATTTTGTGAACGATTAATTAGCCGTAAATGCAACAACTCGTGTCAAATCTAGGATTTGAACCCGGTGGGTTGGTTCCGACCACAAGAAACCTAACCATCTGAACTAAGTTCACTTTACATAAAATTTTAACTTATGATGTCACTTACGCTTAGAGAAAAAAAAAAGATAAATTGTATTAGGAGGCAAATTGGTCCAAATAACACTATTTTGAAAGTAAAGTGAACTAAATAATAGTTTAGGTGTTATCTAGACACCGATACTTGAGGGAGGTAAATTGGACTTTCTCCTAGAAATTGTCATCTCAGATCAAAAGCATCTTTCAGTCTGTAATGCAAAATGAAACCAACGGCGAATGACTACTGATTGATTTCATAATAACTGAAACAATCCAGCAATCTGATGTTGAATAACCATCACTCTGGTTGAAAACTTAAAAAGCATGCTATTCAGAAAAATTACAGGGGGTTCTGCTTGCCATGACACACTTCTGGGGGTTCTACTGGCCATGACACACTTCTGGTAGACGTTTCAGCTCCAGAAGAGTTCTAGAACTCCAGTATTAAATCAAGAACAGAACATTTGAGTTCTGCTTGCCACGACACACTTCTGAGGGTTCTGCTGGCCATAACACACTTCTGTCAAAAGTTTCAGCTCCCGAAGAGTTCTAGAACTCCAGTATTAAATCAAAAATAGAACATTTGAGTTTTGCTGCCATGACACACTTTTGGGGTTCTGCTGGCCATGACACACTTCTGGCAGAAGTTCTAGCTCCGGAACAGTTCTGAAACTTCAGTATTGAATCAAAAATAGAACATTTGAGTTCTGCTTGTCATGACATAATTCTGAGGGTTCTGCTGGCCATGACACACTTCTGACAGAAGTTTCAACTCCAGAAGAGTTTTGGAACTCCAAAAGTAAAATCAAAAACAGAAGATCTCTACCTATCTATTTAGGAAGTTCCATGGGCTTTCATGAAAAAGTGTTTCACCAGATGTTTAGAGCATTTCACAAGGATTCCAGAGGATTTTGGTTCATCATTTTATTAGAGCGTGCAACGATTTATTATGCATTTTACAAAATCAGCTAGAAGACAACAAAATCATTTAAAATCCCAGAACAGGGGCGCGGGAGTCCATCGCCGGCGACGCACGCAGCAAAGGAGTGGGTTTTGGGTTCGATTGAGATGTCTGGGAGCATCACCGTGCCGCGTGGAGTCGATTGGTCAGTGATGAAGACCACGGGGATAGTAGGGTGGCGAAAGGAATATCAATGATAAGGAATGCTAAGAAGCGAATGTAAAGAAAACAACGAGGGGACTTACGGCTCTGTGAAAAGCTCTGGGTAGTCCTCCCGCATTTTATCCTCACGTTCCCATGTTGCTTCTTCTTCGGTGTGTCTGCTCCAATGCACTTTCACCATCGGGATTGCACGATTGCGCAATTTGCGTTCCGAACGCGCAAGGATGCGTAGAGGATACTCCACATAAGAGAGGTCGGGCCGGACTTCGACATGCTCCATGGAGATAGCCTCGGTCGGAACACGGAGACACTTCTTCAATTGCGAGATGTGGAAGACATTGTAGACGTTACCAAGAGAGGATGGCAACTCTAGCTCATACGCCACGTTTCCACGTCTTGCAAGGATTTTGAAGGGGCCAATGTAGCGTGGCGCTAACTTCCCTTTCACTTGGAATCTTTTCGTGCCTCGGAGTGGTGAAACTTTGAGGTAAACATAATCTCCAACTTTGAAGAAAAGTTCTACCCGACGACGATCGGCGTAGCTCTTTTGGCGAGTTTGAGCAACTCGGAGATATTCCTGGATTTGGCGCACTTGAGCTTCAGCATCGCGAACCAAATCAGGACCGAAGAAAGGTCGTTCCCCGGATTCAGACCAGTTCAACGGGGTTCTACAACTTCTCCCATAGAGTGCTTCAAATGGAGACATTTGGAGGCTAGCCTGGTAGCTATTGTTGTAAGAGAACTCCGCAAAAGGTAAGCAGAGCTCCCATCTCCTGCCATAGGTTAGCACACAAGCTCTCAACATGTCCTCAAGGATTTGATTGACCCGTTCGGTTTGTCCTCCCGTTTGCGGGTGGTAAGCCGAACTATGAATAAGCTTGGTGTCCAATGCTTGATGAAGACTTTTCCAAAACCGAGAGACGAACTGGGTGCCTCGGTCTGAAATTATCGTCTTTGGAACACCTGAAGACACACGATGCGAGTGACGTACAACTCGGCATACTCTTGGAATGAATATGTGGTCTTGACCGGAAGGAAATGTGCAGATTTTCTCAGCCGGTCAACGATCACCCAAATGGAATCGTAACCACTAGAAGTTCTAGGTAGACCAACAATGAAATCCATGCCAATATCCTCCCATTTCCATGATGGAATAGGCAATGGTTGTAGCGTGCCTGCGGGTTTTAAGTGGATAGCTTTCACCCGCTGACATACGTCACATTTGGAGACGTATTGAGCAATTTCCCGCTTCATGCGAGTCCACCAGAATTTGGTCTTCAAGTCTTGGTACATTTTTGTACTTCCTGGGTGTATGGATAGCAAGGAGTCATGAGCTTCATTGAGAACTTTCATCTTCAGCTCATCGACTTTTGGCACCACAAGGCGTTTTCCAAACCATAACACGCCTTGCTCATCAAGAGAAAAACATCTGGCTTTACCTGATTTTATTTTCTCTCGGATACGAGCCATGCCTTTGTCATTTTTCTGGGCTTCCTTGATCTGGTCTAAAAGTGTGGATTTTATTTCAGGGTTGGCAAGGAAACCTTCTTCCACCATTTGTAGACCAAGCTTCCGAAAATCCTCACATAGGGAGCGATTTCGGGTCTTCCCGATTAGGCAGTTGTAACGGCTTTTGCGACTCAACGCGTCAGCCACGACGTTAGCCTTTCCTGGGTGGTAATGCACCTCTAGCTTGTAGTCCTTGATCAACTCAAGCCATCTTCTTTGCCTCATATTCAAATCAGCTTGGGTGAATATGTACTTGAGGCTCTTGTGATCGGTATAGATATTGCAAGTCTTGCCAAGGAGATAGTGTCGCCAGATTTTCAAAGCATGAACAACGGCGGCAAGCTCAAGATCATGAGTAGGATAATTCTCCTCATGTGACCTCAATTGGCGAGAAGCATAAGCAATGACCCTCCCGTCTTGCATAAGCACACATCCGAGTCCAACACGAGAAGCGTCGCAATAGACATCAAAACTCTTGTGGATGTCGGGTTGCGCAAGAACGGGCGCTGTGGTAAGCAATGTCTTCAATGTCTGGAAGGCTTGCTCGCAATTCGAGGACCAAAGAAATTTTTCTCCTTTGCACAGCAACCTAGTCATTGGCTTGGCAATCTTACAGAAATCCTTGATAAACCGACGATAGTAACCCGCAAGTCCAAGGAAACTGCGGATTTCCTTCACATTGGTTGGTGGAGACCAATCAAGCACTTCTTGCACCTTGGTGAGATCTACGGCAACACCATTTTCAGAAATGACGTGCCCAAGCAAAGCCACTTCGTGCAGCCAAAATTCGCACTTGCTGAATTTGGCATAAAGACGGTGTTCACGAAGCTTACCGAGTACAATTCGGAGGTGAACAACATGATCTGCTTCCGTCTTGGAGAACACAAGGATATCATCGATGAAGATCACCACACATACATCAAGTTCCTCCATGAAAATAGAGTTCATCAAGTACATGAAGTAGGCAGGGGCATTTGTGAGACCAAAGGACATGACAAGGTACTCGTACAAACCGTAACGAGTAGAAAAGGCAGTTTTTGGAATGTCCTCTTCTCTGATCTTTATTTGATGGTAGCCCAGCCTTAAATCAATTTTGGAGAAACAACGAGCGCCAGAAAGCTGATCGAAAAGGATATCGATCCGCGGAAGTGGATATTTGTTTTTGATGGTAACGGCGTTCAAGGGACGATAATCGACACACATGCGCAATGTGCCGTCTTTCTTCTTCACAAAGATAGCGGGACAACCCCATGGAGAAGAACTTGGACGAATAAAGCCCTTGTCGAGGAGATCTTTCAACTATTTCTTCATTTCAGCTAGCTCCTCAGAAGACATCGGATACGGCCGTTTCGAAATAGGAGCCGTTCCTGGTTCGAGTTCAATGGCAAACTCAACAGCCCGGTCGGGCGGCATACCCGGCAAATCATTGGGGAAAACATCCGGATATTCGCACACAACAGGGATGGAGAAAAGCTCAGAGCTGGTCGCATCTTTCAAATGGTACAACCCAGAACTATCACCCTCAAGGTGTAGCGAAAAACGATCGTCGATTGGGCCTTTCAGAGAAACAACTCTGGAAGCCACGTGGATGACGGCATCGTGGGAAATCATCCAATTCATCCCAAGAATAATATCTAACCCCTGAAGATCTAGGAGTAAGAGATTGGCTTGCAAGGTAACACCGCTGACTGGAGTCAACGATGTCAGAATCATGGAGTCTACGTGGATTTTGGCTCCGGGGGATTCTATGAGATAAGGTGTATGGGTAGGGAATATCTTTAAGTTATATTGTGTGGCATACTCTCGCCTAATAAAGGAATGTGATGCACCAGAATCAAAAAGAACTTTGGTAGGACGAGAGTCGACGGATAACGTACCAACGAGCACGTCGGCACCTTCAGGCACATCAGCGGCGGTCGTGTAGTTAACACGGCCACGCCTGGGAACTTGGGGCTTGTTGCCTTGCTGTGGTGGAGCAGCGACGGGTGGGCGCGGTCGCTGGTTTGGAGCAGCAGCCCCCGCTCCACGCCTTGGGTACGGACAGCCACGGGACAGATGACTGCGCTGGCCGCAATTGAAGCACGGACCAACAGCTTGATTTCCAGCCTGAGCCGTAGGTTGCCTGGGAGCTTGTCCAGCAGCAGGAGGAGCACGACGTACCATCCACATGGGCTGCGGTGGAGCTGAGCCCGTGCGAGGACGCTGTGGGTTCCCATTCTGTGGCGGTGGGGCAGCACGCTTGCGGTTCTTGGCTGCAAGCTTGTTCATCTTGTCCTCGGCAACTATGGCACGATCCACGAGCTGGTTAAAGCTGCCGACCTCTGAAATGATGACAGACAGCTTGTCCTGCATCTCCTCAGAAAGGCCATTGTAGAAATAGCCCCTCTTGCTCGCGTCGGTTGCCACTTCTGTGCGAGCGTACTGTGCAAGGTAGTTGAATTGGTGCACATACTCCATCACCGATCGGTTGCCTTGCCGGAGAGCGAGGAACTCCAACCTCTTGATCTCCATCACGCCATCCGGGATGTGGAAGGCACGGAAGGCGGTACGGAACTCTTGCCACGTGTAACGGTGGTTGTCGGGCTGGGTGGCACGGTAGGTATCCCACCATGCACCGGCTTCATTCTGAAGCTGATGGGCAGCAAAAAGAACCTTCTGATGCTCTCCGCACCGGAGTAAATCGAGCTTCTGCTCAATGGTACGAAGCCAGTGGTCAGCGTCGAGGGGGTCCTTGGCCCGAGTGAAGATAGGTGGTTCGGTGCGGCGAAAGTCGGAGAAGTCATCCTCACGAGTGGCGTTGCGCTCCGCACCACACTGACTGATGCCCTCAGCGATGATACGAAGATACTCGGAGTGCTCCCGCCGATTGTGCTCAATTTGCATGAGCACTTCAGCCATGGTAGGGGCTGGTGGTGGCGGTGGTGGTGTGGTCTGGCGTCCTTGGCCTTCGGCAGCTCCAGAGGTTTCACCGGCCTCACGAGTGCGGCTTCGGGTATTCATCCTGTCGCCAAAACCACGGTTAGCGACCGGAAGAATAGACAACCAGACGATACAATGCTATGACAACAAGGACGTGTCATAGACAGGGAAAATACGGGTTGCTGGGAATGCTATCGATGATATGAAGGCAGCAATTGTTGCTACAACACGACAAACATGGTGTATTGATCAACATACACCGATGTTCAGATAGGATGAGCTCACTAAACTCGAACACGAAACTCAAAACAACGACAAAGTTTTGAAAGTTGAACAAGTCGTTTCAATGACGAAACAAAACTTGTTCATTTTGTTGTTCAAAACCAGTCAACAAAAGATGACCATAACCCAACTAGCAATTTACAACTCAAAACCAAACAAGGAGATGATCGATGCATGCAATGATATGCAAACATGCTCCGTACTAACGATTCTCACACGGATGCATAAAACACTCTCCCCAAGCACAACAACACTACTGAAAATAACAAACAACGTTAACATGGACGATTTTTGAAGAGAAAGGGAGGGGTTTGGATAAAACACGCGCCCTAACACAAATGGGTGGCTGCCAAGACCCGCTAAACTATTCTAACGGCCCATCTATCAAGGAGGGCAGCAATGCAGGGTGCATTCCTAGTTCTAAAAACTAAAACAAGTTAAGAAAGATGAGAGCCTAAAAACAGCAACTGCTAACACAACTTTTAGTTGAATTTAGTGATTTTAAGACACAACTACCCACCCCGTGTTGCTAAGCAAAATTTTATGGTGTATTTTGTGAACCATAGCTCTGATACCAGCGCTTGTGAGAGACCCGACCAATTTATATTCAAGTTTACCAAGTTGACTCGCGGCCCACGCATGGTATGCGAGAACTCAACCCGATAAAAGAGAATATAAACCCGGCAGTCCCCCGACATGCTTCTCAAGCAATGCCCAAGATCCAAGCACGTCGGCAACGTCACAGGTGATACATCACATAGGTCACATTAATGAATAACATTAATTTAAAATATTCTTACATACCAAGGTTCATCATAAGTCTTGAAACTATCAAATTAAAGAGCGGAAGTGATTCTAAGAAAGACGATGGTCGCAGCGGTTGCAGCAAGGAAGCAGCAAAGGATTGCGATGCCCAGCCCACGAACATCGCAAATCACGGTCACTCGAATGTCTTGACTACGCCTCGCCCTCGCCGGCATCGGCGGGGACAAAGTAGCCGAAGACCAACTCATCCTCACCTGTAAAAAAAACTTAAACAACAAACGTTGAGTACGAAAGTACTCGCAAGTCTTATCCTGTTGTGGGAATTAGTTCCCGACTCCAAGGATAATGCAATGAGGCTGTAGCAAGGTAAATAAGGTATAGGAATGGACTCGATTGCTTAAATCAGAAACCAAGCATATGCGAATAAGCATAAAGTAAAAGGACTCTGCGGGCATGAACATCTAATAAACCCAATCCCTAAGTACCATGTAATCATAAACCATGTACATACGATCATCCATGTTCCATCCGAACCATGGATACCAATAACCATATTCCAATTCCATCAACAATATCCCAATTCCCATCATGTTATTTGACAACTCTACGATATTATCCAAAGGACACTAAGCTTGATCATAACCGTGACCGCGGCGGATTCGAACCGATTTTACACCCTGCAGGGGAGTCCAACTGTACCCACACGACTGAGGACCATACGGCTCATGCAACCCGCTAAAGTTACACAAGGGGGTACTCATGTCAACCTTTTTCACACTCGTGCCCACACGGTTGGAAAATCCACACGGTGCCGAGTACCACGGCCTCGCAGGCACACGTGAGTCCCTCGTCGAGTATCACGGCCTCGCAGGCACCCATGACTCCCTCGTTCCACACACCGTGCAGTCATCGACCAAACGTTGGTACGCAGTGAGATACTCAGCTTGTCTTACCATTATATCGGACATGTGGTATGAATGAAAAGTGCTCAGGCCAAGAATAACACGACCGGGTCCTAGGTCAACCCAGACGGGGCCTACGGCACACAAGACCTCCATGTCTTGCTGCACTCCTATCCCACCGTCCGGATTTCAGTTTTTAACACTTTTTAACTTTTACCATCATATGAACTCGCCACAAGTTCATAAGTAACCAGGATAAATCCTATACGTGCGAGTGGGACTTACCACTCGACTTCTACCGTGTTATCTAAGCATGGCTAAGCATTTCGTGACTCGAACAAAGACACTCTACCCAGGTTGACAAGGTGACGTAATCAATACCAAGGAGGGGTACATGCAACAATAATAGGTTTTCCCAATGTTACTACTAAGCCCGACTTTATGCATTCCTATACGTAAGCATTCATATTAATCATTAAGTAAAGTACTTAGGGTAGCAATATGAGGTGCTTGCCTTCAACAGCAGCGGTGTTGACTTCCTCAGCAGCTGGATCAACCTCTGGTGCTTCTCCCGCAGCAGCACCCGCGTCACTCTCTAGCGGTTCGTAAGCTATAAAGTAAAAACACGACGGTATGAGATGCATGCCATGATGCCATGATGCCCAAAGGATGTGATATGATGTAGAGAGGTAGCTACTGAGTCTACGAACACAATGCAAAAAGAACGAAGGCATTCGGAGTTCTACAGCTCAAGTTATGATCAAAACAGTTTTACCGATTCCGGTTACGGGTTTCCCGGTTCCCGGGTTTTCTGATTCCGATATCGGGTGGCACACGGATGTCATTTCCAGGAAAAATCCCAAAACACATCTAATGTACTGGCTTTACTAAGTGGCTTGGGTTACTACGAGACTAAGTTTGAGTGGTTTTGACTCGCGTTAACAGGAACACGAGCCCTCCGACTGTCGTGGCCTGTTTACGACATCGGGAATACCGTAAGGGTGCCGTAAAAGTCGTAACGACTTTTCCGGTGAAATTCAAAGTTAAGTTACAGGCATGAGACTATTTTTAGTTTAAATTAGGCTCTAAACTAAGACTTTTGGCTCTAGTTTGGGGTCAAGTTGAGCTTCTATGAATTTACTAAAAATCAAACAATGTTCTATTTTTGAAAATTGTAAAATAAAGTTTATGAAACTTTAGATATGGAAAGATCATGAAACTTTATATATCTGCTACTGAGCATCTAAAATAAAGTTTTTGTTAAAGGTCTTGGGCTTTTGGGTGACTTGCCTAACGCACTTTAGATAAAGGCAAATAATCTAGGGTTTTGGGGATATTAACAGTGACATGCATGCACAAATGTTCATGAAAAATTCTGATAAAAATGCAGGTGATGCATCATGCCAAGATAAAATTATGGTACAAAAATCAACCCTAGAAACCTTCTGGAACTTCAAATAAAAATCAACAACACAAATAATACATTGAATTATTAAGGAAATTCCAGGGACATTTTTGAAAACGTGCTTTAACATAAAATTAATTCATTATTCAAGGATTCAAGTAAAATTAGGTTTGGCATTTTTAGACTTTTCCATGATTTTCTACACACTATGCAACTTCTGACTAATTAATAGGAAAATAGAAAATGAATGGAACAGTAACACAGAAACAGGGGAATAGGCAGCGGCGGTTGCTCCAGTGGGATCCTCGCCGGAGGAGGGGGCTAGGAGGGAGATTGAAAGGTCGTGGAGCTTCACCTAGATTCAAAGCACTGGTTTGAAGAGGATTACGCCCACGGGAGAGAGGGAAAGGGATCGGCGACGTGAAGCTCCGAGGCGGCTTCAATGGCGACCGACGGGTGGCGCGAGGTGTTCCTTCCTCACTGGCGATGAGCTGCGATCAATACTTGTCAAATGAGTGCGCAAGGACTAGAAGAATTAGCCGGCAAGAGGAATTTGAGAATCGTTGTACCACGGTGAGGAATTTTGAAGAATCGTGGCCGTCGGTGAGATTTCGGCCGAAGAACAGGGGCGGCGACGTTCCGGAGAAAATAGGGCACGGCCGGCGAGCTCGGTGGTTGGAGAGCAACAGGGGGTCGAGGGAAACTTGGTCGGCACGGTGGCAAGGCTCGGGAGTGGCCGGAGTGAGCTGGCGTCGTGGGGGCGGCAATGGAGGCGGTGTTCTGTGGCGCGCGGCAGAACAGAGCAAGGCAGCGAGAAAGAAGAAGGGGAGCGAGTGGAGAGCTGGTGCTTGGCTTTATACTTGAAGAGAAGTGAGGAAGGGAGGGAGCGCTGGGGTGGCGCGGATTGGGCAGAGGTGCGGCGGGCGGCGATTGGTGCGGTGAGGCGGCGGCTCCTGTCGGGTGGTGCCGTGCGGCAGAGAGGAAAGCAGGGCGCCAGAGGAAGAAGAAGGGAGAGGGAGGAGGAAGGAGAGCAGAGGTGGGAGCTGGCAGTGGAGAAGATCTTTGGGGCAACATTTGATCCGGTGAAGTAAAGGCGACGCGGGAAATCGGCCGGCGCTGGCCGGGCTGCCAGCCACGGCGGTTGGTCGGCCGTGGCGGTGCACTGTTCGTCGTAAGGCTATTGTCAAAATTGATTTTTCAATTAATCCAATTACCCTCCCTCTTGAGATAATTGAAAACCCTAGCTCCCGAGCTCAAGAATTTTTGAAACTTTTTGTGTGAGCTAAAAGAATTATTGGGAACAACTTTTCTTATAGAAAGATCCTCTGATTCAGCCTCTAAAGATCTGTGAATTTTTAACTTAGTTCAGATTTGTTGGAATTTTAAAAGGGTTTAAACCTTAACTAAAACTTTTCATAAAATCTCCAAAATTCTATTTTAATGTATAGTTAATTGTTATGCAAAAAAATTGGGGTAGTTTTATTAAGAAAATAAAAGGCTTCTTGAAAGACGATTAAGGTTTTGCAAAAACGACGAAAACTTCGAAACCCTGACCCAATTCAAAACAGGAAAAGGTCGAATTCAAATGATTGAATCAGTGAGCTCATTATCAAAAGAACAAAAGATTGAAACTTTTGGGATGTGACAGGGATGACCGGAGACTAGTCGGCGACGAGCAGCTCACGCGGCGATAATGGCGGCAGAGACGGCGCGGCGAGTTTGTCCTCACCGGCGACCTTCTGCGGGTAGAACCTTGTCACAAAGATGCGTAAGGATGATAGGGGCCCGCAGGTGGGAAGAATCGAACCGAAATCAAGCAATGAGGGAGAAATCAATGAAAACCTTGGCGGCAGGGGGCTCCGGACCGAGGTTGACGACGATGGCGTTCCCGGCGATGGAGTGGACCGGGGAGGTGTTGTTGCTCTAAGAGCTGAAGGGGGTGAGGGAAGTCTAGACGGCACGGTGGTGGAGCGCGGGGAGCACAGAGTGGCGCTGTCCACGTGAGGAGGGCAGCGGCGGCAATGGCGGCCAGCGTACTCGCGCGCGGAGGGAAAAAAGAAGTAGGGGAGGCGGCGTTGGTGCGTTGTTGGCTCGCTTGGTGCTTGCTCAAGTACACGCGCGCGCAAGGACTTAAAGAGTAGCGCGGCAGGAGCGGCAGGCGGCCGGCGGCGACGATTGGCGAGCGCAGGCAACGTTGCATGAGCAGGGGGAGAAAAGATAGAGCGGGAGAGGGCAAGGGAGAGAGGAAAGGCGGGATTCCCAGGCCGAAGAGATGGAAGGGAGAGGCTCCAGCGTCTGGCGCGGCCTGCGGCGCTGCATCGGGCGTGCCGCGCCGATCTATATTTTTTTTTGAATTTTGCAATAATTCAAATTCTCCTCTCTAAATTCAATTGAAATTCACACTCCCTGGGCTCCGAAAATTATAAACATTTTTGTGGGCACTTAGGACATTAATTGGAACAAATTTTTTTTTTTGGAAGAAGTCCTAACTTGGCTTCTAAAAATTTATGGATTTTCACTTCAAAACAACTTTGGGTTTAAATCTTTTCTAAAAATTCTAGTAAAATTTCAAAAAATTTGTTCTGTAGTGATTGTAATTGCCATGTAAAAATATAAGCACGGTTATATTGAGTTTTGATGGTTTTACCAAGGTTCAATGGAATTAATGTCTGTTATGCTAACATTTTGGTACTAGGGTCAATATCTTCTGATCTATTCAAAGTGCTTAGGTCTTTCCCAAAATTTTTGTGGAGGTTAAATATGATTTTTAAAACAATAATGCAATTGGGTTCATGTAAAGATTTGTTTTCTGAGTGTAAATTTTATTCGATGGATTTTTAAATGACACCTGAGGTGTCAAGTCTGTTAGAGAATTTAATTTACCGGTCATCATAGTGACTATTTTACCTTTCCGTTTAAGTAATAATGTGCATTGTATAATATGATCTTAAGCCCACAAACTGAATCGACATCACAAAATTCGAAATGTGCAATCAAATCAAGAAGTCATAGCAAACGGATTAGGCGTTCAAATATATATATTCAGTGAATATATAAGAGTATAATGAAAGTTAACATAAAATAAGACAATTAAAGAGTCTAATCACATATGTTCTCATGAATGTAACGAAAATGATGTAGAAGGGATGGCAAATAAGAGAAATATAGGTAATCTGTTTGCGCATAATGATTGCCTTCAAACTTTGTACTTGGCACAACTCAATATTAAGAGCAACTTAATTAATGACTCTTCAAATTTTGTACCTGATGCCACTCAACTTTTTTGTTTATGCTGAGTACAACCTCATTTTACAAATACTCTGGAAGACACTAAGATTACAATTAAATACATCCACAAGCGGTCTTCATCTTCATGGTACTCACGCATCAAGGAGAGAAACTGCCTTAAACATAATACTACACTCGCAAAAGGGTGAGGAAATTAAATGGCCACATTCTTTTGGGTACTATCTACAACACTGTCACATGATGGCACAGCCGCAACTGAAATCTTTTGCTTTCTTTGCTGCTCTTTTCTCTGTAACCAGCAGATGGAACACCTATTAGTCTTAAAGATATGGAGTGGCAGAAACTAGTATCAAGTTTACAACTAATTTACATTGCAAAAGGTAGAAACCGTAGAATAATTACCACACTGTTTTCCTGAAGTCGGTGCACGGACTACAACGTGCATTGTTGTCATTCCAGAGAAGTCACAAATTGGGCTTTTACATTCTGACAGGGTCTTGTTGTTCTCCAATATCTTCCCAGCATTAATAAGCTTAAGGTCACTCACAGTCCTCGGACCTTTTTCCTTATCTGTTGAGAGTGAAATTTGAAGACTATATCATCACATTGTTACAAAAAGTAAGAATACTATGAACAAGGGTAATGAAGACAAAATGGAGCTTGGCCTGGCCTTTTCAGAAAGAGAAGATAAGCTATGGTTTGTTGGTCTACGGCATCACATCAGTTGTATATATTCAATTTCAAAATTTTAAGATTTAAGAAAAGGAAGAAACCATTGGGTTTCCTTATGTCTATCATCCCAGAGAACTGATAGGAAAATGGAAAGGATAGCTTTTCATATCCTTTCACTACACCTACTGGAAATTGTTCCAAGGATTACCAAAAGCTCAAGAGCATCCCCTCATTAGCAGGTTGGTGGTGTGATTCCTTTATCACTGACCAGTTATTCAACTTGAATAAAAGAGCTTCAAAAAACAAAAAATCAACTTTGCCGCTGCACAACTATAATCATTTCCTGTTATCCCCTTTTTGTAAAAGCCAAATTTTCTTGTCATTTAATACTTCCCAACCATGTAAAGCACCACATCATTCCAGTTATCACATCCTTGTAGAGCGTAGTACAATTAGAATGGCTTATGATATAAGTAATTCATCAAAACAAACACGAGTTTACATTAGGCATTTTAAAATCAAGGTAGTATCTACAATGTGCACGGATTTGGTGCCCATGGTGGCCGGCGCCCTCAACATCCTCACCATTGAAGGGGAGGACGTGATTAACAACATCAGCTCCCTTCATCAGTTCATCTTCTTGTACCTCCAGAGTTCAACACCCCCCCCCCCCCTCGCCCTCTGTCTCATCGGGGTAAGGCCTCACCCGAGCTGTACACCGGTGCGTCGAGGCGGTCCCCCTACCCCGCCCACCACCAGCTGCACCACATCTCAGCACCACCCCCAAACCCCCTCTACAGCCAGAGGGGAAGAAGAGCCCCTAAAATCCAAACCAATTAACCTGGGTTGCAGCAGCAGGAGCTTTATCATTGAGAGAGAAAGAGATGCGGGTGGTGGGATGAGAGAAGAGTCTCGTGGAGGGACTAACCACATGGATGTATTGTTGGGTGACGGCGTGTTAATGGCGTCACAGAGGGCACGCGCCCTGCTGGGCACTGATTCATTTTTTATTTACAATTCAGTTCTAGTTCATTTGAACTAGAATTGAGCTAGAATTGTCGTCCTACAATGAAGGTACTATCTAATTAGCATGCAAAGTAGGATGTCTATGTCAACAACCAGTTTTACAACAGCTACAGGAAAGAAAATAATTGTACTATTTTGCAAGTCCGTTAGTTAGATTGCTGGCAGCCATCCAATGGAACCTAAACATAAGTTTTCTTAATGATGACTTTGCTCAAACAGCAAACACTCTTATGAAAATCTTCATGGCTTGGAAAATCTGGATGCAAAGGAATAACCTGGTCTTTAACAGAGAGGTATCAGCCTTGCAATCATGGAAGCTAAACTTCCTTGATGAAAATACCCTGCAGGCACAAAGAATGCAACCTAACAAGCAACTTCTTTTCCTTAGACTAACAAATTTGTGCATATAACCCAACAACCGATTTCCGCTTAGTATCCCTTTGTTTCATGAGTGAACTCTGCTCTGTGTAACCGTGTTTGATGTACAACTCTTAACTCCATTCTTTTCAACATTAAGAGTATTACGATAACACACATCTGGCAAGTTTTCTACCCCCTCCCCATGGGTTCAGATCATACTAGTCAAATATTACTACAGAAAGAATTGATTTAGCAGCATCGACCGGGATATCGTATGTCTGAACTGGCCTACAACATGCTTATGATCATGAGGACTGTATCTCAATGAAATAAAAGCCACAAATACAAAACTGATGTGGCATCAGGTTGGGCGACATGTGTGGGGGCGTTTGATTGCTTTCTGCTATAGTTTGGAGAGAGAAGCGTTGTTAAGATTGAGACTTTGAGAGAGAGTTCGTTAGCTTGTAGTAGTTGGATTTGTTCAGTTTTTGTTAACGTCTAGTTATACGTGCCATTTTCCAGTGCTGCGAATTTCGCTTCACATTAAATACTAAACATTCTTCGTGCAAGTTCTTTGTAAGAAAACCCCAGCATCAGTGAAAAAAAGGGTAAGAAATACTTATGGAAAGTGCAACACTTCCTTAAATGCATAAAGTAGCAGTACATCTGTCCTTTGCCCTATGCATATATACTCACAACGAGCTGCTATCGTAGGCATATGGCTAAATACTTCAAGTCATAGGAATTCCAATCCTTACATGTACCACAAGTTCTCGACATCTCCATTTTATTAGTTTTGTATGGATTAATCATAGGTTCTGTAAAGCATTTATGCATTCCCCGTAAACAAGAGAATACGTCAGTACCTTGATTCATTAATTAAACCTTAAGGAGCATAACAAAATTTCAGCAACCATGGCACTAAACAATCTTAATTGGCAGCAACCTCAACAGAACAGACTGCATTGATAAAAAAAAAAAAATACTGTTGGCTAACAAAGCCACCTATTTCCGTCGCGATACAATACAAGTCTCAATTATTGGTCCTCCAACTAAGCTATTAGCCTGTGACAGCGACACCATAGTGCTGTACACCTCAAGATTCCAAACGAAATGGTGGTCGTTCCCGGGGCAGAATCCAACCCAGAGAAAGCGACTGCCGCGCCAACGGCGATCGCACAGCTCCTGCAGACACTCGCCTCGTTCGTTGCTAAGGACTAATTGTTTCCTTTTCCCCTTAAACTAAAGAGATGAGCGAGAAGGGCGTCCCGAACCTTTGGGCCACTGGGCGATGATGGTCTCCTTGAGCGTTGCGACCGTGGACGCCGCCGGGTACCGGTTGGGCCCGATGTCGGTGCCGTCCAGCAGCCGGAACTTGATCTCGAACTGCTCCTGGACGCTGGACATCGCCAGGAACAAAGACGATAGCCAGAGCCCTGCAGGATGCAGCCAAAAAAAAAAAAGACAGGAAGTTATGCGACGGTGTAATAGGGAAGGGAGAAGATGACGAAGAGGAATCGATTGGTTTCTAACCGAATCGCTCGACGAATCTCTCAGGCACAAGCCGGAGCCTTGGTCGAATCTTCTTCTGGTGGAGGCTGCCGAGAACGGATCAAGAAAAAGGTGGCTGACAGCGAGAGGGCGGATCGGAGGAGTCCGCGAGCATAAGAAGTGAGAGGAGAAGCGAAGTGGGACGACGAGAGGAGCGGCGGGGAGGGAGGAAAGGAAGTCCGGGAGAGATGGGAGCAGCCGCCGCCGCGAGGGAAGGAAGGAGGGGTGGGTCAATGGGTGGGAGAAGAGGTGGGGCTGCCCAGTGCCCAGCCGCACCCGCGGGACAGGATGGATGGAAAGATGTCCCGGTTCTTGGACCGAGACCGCGTTTTGTCCTGGTCCTGGGATGAATTTTTCCTGATTTCCTCCGATGAAACAAGTTCTTAAATATTTGGATTCAAACTATATTATACTGTAGTACTCTCTCTGTACTGTTTGTTTTTTGTTGGCATTTTGAACGGCTTTGATGAACTAAAAATGACTTACGATTGTTGTCGGAACTTTTTATCTCTCGGATGAAAAAATAGCCCTATTTTCCCTTCCTAGTACATGCACATTATAGATGATTTCCTTCACTTTTAGGCTCCCTTTGGAGCATATGAATTTCATATGAATCGAATTTTCATGAAAAAACATAGAAAAAAAGAAAAAAAAATAGGTTTGCACTTGAAAAATATTATTAGCTACCAAGGTGGGTAAATCTAGTCATTATTGCTGACATCTTGATTAATTTCAAGGTGGACTAGGGCAACAATGATTATACATCGATCACTAGAAATACTTGTACATGCAATGATTTTGTCTTTCATATCTGTTGACTTGACTCTCAGAAGTTTCATGCCATATAAAAATATTTCAGATAAATGAATGAAACATGTTCTCTCAATTTAAAGTTGTATTTTATGGTTTTTTAGAATACTAGATCACTTAAATATTTCATCCAAATGATCAAGTAAGACTTGATGAAATAGATGAAGATGAAGTTTCATTCCAGTTTAATAATCCAGCAAATAGTGTGCATCATGTATCATCCTCGTGAAACCCAACTCCTCAATTTCATAATAATAAATATTATGTTATGTGTTGATATTTCTTACGTCATTACTAAGTTTTGTCCAAATACAATCCATAGCAACGGCGCCAGAAATATTTACATCGGTATTGTAACGTTTACAGAAAAGTCCGCAAGCGCACGGAGTACCGCTGTAGCATTTCATCTTGGAGTATTCTAGGGTATCGTATTTATTTTCCACAGGGAGGATGTTTAACAGGAATAATGCATATGAAGTATGATACTAATTCACTCATACTAAGATATCATATACTCATGCAGGGGTAAATACAAGATAGATATAGGTAGTGTGATACGAAAAAGATGACCTACAAGTAATTATAATAGTAGAATAGAACTAATCTAAGACTAATCTAGGCACTTATTGTATTCCTATACATTTATATATACTAGTATATATATGTTCTATCCTAGCAAGGGATCAAAACAGGGACATATCGGGGCACCGGTTTCTTCGCAATCCAGAGAAAAGATTTAGGTAATTATACACCTCTAATACTATGGACGTGGGGGATTACAAGGGATGGACAAGGCTGCCACTTCAAGCCACCTGCCCCTAGCTCCGTGTGTCA
This sequence comes from Oropetium thomaeum, assembly GCA_001182835.1. Lineage (NCBI taxonomy): Eukaryota > Viridiplantae > Streptophyta > Magnoliopsida > Poales > Poaceae > Oropetium > Oropetium thomaeum. The sequence continues at coordinate 639,842 of LFJQ01000020.1, read as the reverse complement.
CACGACATCTAAGGATATTTAGTTATCTAAGCACCACACGTACATGCCTAAATATTACTCTAACCGCCCGGCAGACCTTGACCCTTCGACTAGTACTCTAATGAGTACGTACAGTGGAACCAATGCCAAAGAAATGATCAACTATACTAAGCATATACATATATACATAACTACATATATATTATACTTAAAACTATGGCTAGTATACTAGTATACTAACTAAATAGACTAGCATAAATCCTAAATATATTCACATGGCAAGTATAAGGATCATAATAATCACTCAAACTATATGAATAATAATGCATAGAAATATATTGCATTGATAAATCATAAAGTTTTACAAAAGAAAATAAGGAAGAGAGTACAAGACCCATACCTATTCCTATGGAGAGACTACTAGAGAGCTAGAAGAGCTCTTGGACTAATCCTAACTCCACTAATACTGAAATGAAAGTGTGTTTGCAGGTGAGAAACTCTTCTTGTGTGTATTGGAAGTGAGGGAGAGGGGTCCTATTTATAGTTGAGAAGACTTCAGCAAGTGAGTTTTCTCCCCCCTTCTGGACAGCTTCCCGCACGAAATACCCGCCACCGACTTCAGAACCGACCTTAGAGAGTCGGTAACTGCCACCTGGTCGAAGCGGGGTCCGAGTGGGCTAACCCACAAGTCGGCCGACCCCCTAGGTCGCCCGACCCACTATGGGCCCCACTCGGGTCTCACTTTGGCAAGGTGACTGTCTGGTGGGCCCTGAGAGTGGGTACGCTATTGGCTTCGGTTTTCTGGTAACTTTGGCGCGCTAGTGGGTCCATGAATCCGTGTGCTGTCCCCGTGGCGCCCTGTGGTTGGTTGGAGTTGTGTTTTCTCCACCTCAGCGATCCATGGGGTGCCTTCGTGGCAGGCTATGATTGGCCTGAAGTGTGTTTTTTTGTCACGGAGCGAATTATGCTTCAATTCCTGTGATAAATATCTACATGCACAAACTTTCCAACTATATATGACACTTTATTAATTTTAAACTAACATGCATATATGAAATGCATCCTTAATTATTTATTTTTAGAGAAATATTGACGGTATATTTGACACTTAATGACCGTCAACATTGTGTCATTGTTTTTACCTACATGACATATACTATTAATATCGATAAAACTTCCACTGAGACTAGCCTTATCAACCAATGTAGCGTATTAATGATAGTTGGCTTTTGGATGCGCCGAATTGAGAAATTTGTGGAAGTACAATATTCAGGGGAGAATATAGCATCCAACTTTGGATGGTCCACTCTGCTAGTTATGTCTATCGCTTTAATACATCCTATGACTATTCATAGGATCAAAAACTTTTAAGCATGAACGAACATTATTCTAGCTCTACTAAATTAAATGTTGATTGGATATCACTAAAAAAGTTAGTCATAGGTAGAAATTTATTGAAACTTGCGATTACTATTAACCCACTTTTTTCAGGTTTGGCCTTCTGGCGCCCTTTTAATTAGTTGTTTTTTAATGCTTCACCTTTTTTACCTTTGTTTGTTTCCCCAATAATTTGTCATCTTTTTTTCTTTGTGTCTTGTTTGTGTCTCCATCTCTAGCCTACACCAACTTGTTTGCGATTAAAAGGTTTGGTTGTTGGTTGTTTCTTCGGTTGATTGGTATTAAATTAGATGTAGATGCTTATAGTTCTTTGGTTCAAAGGATTAAGACTAACGCTCACGAACTATATCTCCATGCATGGAGGCTCCCAGGTGTAACATTGTATTTGTTATCACCCACCCGATACTTGATACCTGGTAAGTTCGTTCTTTTGATTTAAATGATAAGGTCATATATTTATCCCTTTTATATTGCATCACCATTTTAAAGTGTTTAAAAAATATAGTATAAAAGTGTTGATTTGAAATGAATTGCATTTATATAACACACTAACCCATTTCAGGATGTAAATATAAACTGTCTAAGTTTAATAACCAAGTTTGTTTCTCGGTCTCGAGATGACATTCTTCAATTTTTCCCTCTCCCTCATAGTCAAGCATGCAGAATGACAGCGGCATTCCATATTTATATGAAAGGTGCACAATCATCTATGTCATGCCTAGTTAACTCTTATTCAGTTTGTTTGTCCCATTGGAAAATCTTGATTATTTGCAAACAATAAATTATTGGGCTATTTTCCATTATGTTTTTCTAGAAATGTCTTAAATATATCCATTTAAAAGAATATGTTTCATCCTAAATTAGAATTACCAAAAACACCAATTGGATCCAACAAAAACACCAATAACCCGACTCCATATTTGTATCCTATATATAAACAATTAGATATTAAATTCAATTCAACTAGTAATTTAATTAGTGTAGGCTATATAGGTCCAGATTTTGTCACTAGTGTTAACATTACTTAAGTTTGTTTAGAACAATTACAAATAATACTGCCTTCATCTCAAAATACTTAGCGCTTTAACTCTGGACACATGAGTAAGTGCATAGAAACCAAAAAGGATAGGGATAGAGATGCATTTGGATGGAGGGAGTAGAATATAGGGAGTAGGGGTCCTCTGAAGTAAAGGTAAAAATTCACGGCATGGAGGTAGAGAGAGAAAGAGAGGATAGGTACAAGAATTTGCCTTGAAATGCTGTTTAAAGTTATTGTACCATCAAATTTACTATAGCAGCGCAATGTTTACTGTTACTGTAGCTAGAAATATGGTTCATTGGTTGAAAATATGGATTTTTATCCACGGACACTTAAAAATACATGAATTTGTCTGTAGGAGACACCATAAAACTAGATTTTATCTCATAAGCACTATCAAACTATGATACAGTATTTATCTACAATACACTCTCCCATGAAAATAGACTATTTTAAAGTTTTTTATCTCATTGTACAAAGTGTATTACATGAAATTTCACAGAAAGAAACAATATTTCAGGTGCGTGTGAATTTTAATGATTTTTTATTGTTTGCATAGTTCAATTTAAAAGTAATTTTTATTTTTAAGAAATTTGTGAAAATAACAAAATGAAAATCAATAAAAAAACACATAAGTAGGAACAAACATTATATCATTGTGCCAAGTGTCAAGTTGTAATGCATTTTATATATTGAGATACTTTTTTTTTTGAAATAATCCACTTTATTTCTATAGTGTGTTATAGACAAATATCATAATTTTAGGGAGAATTGCACGATTGCCCCTATCATGGGCTCCAATTATGACTTTACATCTTCTATTCTAACTTTGCATGGTTGCCCTCGTTATTTTGAAACCAACCCGCCGTTTGCTCCTTCTTTTAACTGGCGTTACGCCACGTCACAGCTAGGTCCTAAAATAAAATAAGCAAACAGCGCATGACAAGTCTGCCCTTCACTTCAACCCCAACGCACCACACCAACGCACCATACCAGGAGCAGCTTCACAGATCGAGGAGCAGGGGCGGCGGCTTCGGAGGAGCAAAACTTGGTCCTCGGCGCGGGCACCGGCGTGTGGCGGCCGGATCTGGAGGTTGGACGCACGGGGGCGGCGTGTGGCGGTCGGATCCGGGGCGGAGCGGCGCGGCAGGGGGCGCGGGGCGGGGTGACAGGGGCGCGGCTGGCACGGCAGGGGCGCTGGGCGGGTTGGCGTGACAGAGACGGCAGGGGCGCGACTGGCGTGGCAGGGGTGCGGCAGGGGGTAGGGGGCGCGGTGATAGGGGGCGGGACGCTGGGCAGGGGGCGGCGCTAGGCAGGCCGGCGCGGCAGGAGACGCGGCAAGGGGCGCGGGATAGGGTGACAGGGGTCCGGTTCTGGTGTATCTTCCAGTGGAGACCCAGGTAGCGGGTGATTTCATCGTTAACACAATTTCTATGAAGTGTGGTGCCACAAACTGCAGCAACCCTTCGTCCTCTGCAAGACTGCAATCTCACCATGGAGCAGAAAGGAGCAAGGTACGTCGTGACATCATTTTTTCTGTCCATGGAGCTCGTAGTTTTGATAGTTTGTAGGCCGATTTAGGTCTCCTGAAGTGTTTTGTTGTTGTGATTTGTAGGAAAACCACAACAAAAATTGTTGTTAGAATTGGTGCGTTTTTCAACCTACCAGATGGAGAGCCAAAGCAGTTCTGCAAGATAGAAATCTTGGGTCCGTTCTTAATTGACAAAAACCGCTATAGCTACCAGCAGTTAGTTGATGACATCGATAAATCTCGCATATGGGGTTCTAATCAGTACATATCCTTCTGGCGTGCCATGAATGATCATGCTAGTCTTGGTGTTGAGATAAAAAATGATGCAGATTTGCTAGAATGGATCGAACTGAACAGCGAGAATGAAAAAGTATGCATCAATGCTGTGGTTAGGGTATTTGAGGGGCCGTTGCAAGTTTCACCCACTAAACGTAGGTGTCATCCTATGGTGAGGAATAAAGAGACACAAACTCTTGATATTATTGCAGCGATATAAGAGAATGGTAGTGAAACTCCCAGCCACAAAACAGCAATACCACCTGATTCTGACACAGACTCACTTGTTGCACTGAGTAACAGTACTTATGATTCGGAGGCAGCTGCGTCTTCTGACTCTGATACTGATTTCTATGACTCTGATTTTGATCCTGATGCTGAAATATCTGATGAGGACAATAGTGATGATGTCTCATATTTTCTTATGATGTGGATGATCCTTGTATTGATGTTGATACGATATTCCCAGATGTGGATCAATGTCAAGCTGCAGTGCAACATTGGTGCATATTAAATGATCATGCATACCATACCATCAAGAAAGATCAAGAAAGGTTTCGAGCTAATTGTCTTAGAGCAAGTGAGGGGTGCAAGTGGCTGTTTTTTGCTTCTATTAGCAAGAAATACCTTGGGTGTAAGGTACATGTTGTGCTTATTTACTTTGATCCTACCTTCAATTCTTTAACACAATTTGTCATATATTAACAATTTTGTGTAACATTTTGCAGGTGAAAACTTATGGACCAAAGCATACTTGTAGTTCCGTTAATTAGTATGGAGACACTATGGACTCTAATAATTGGGTAGCTGCTAGAGTGTTGGACATGATGAAGGAATCTAGGAAAAGGGAGACTAAGGACTTACAGAAAGAATTGAAAAAGAAGTACGACATAGATGTTCCTTATTCTAAGGTTTTTCGTGGGAAAGAGAAAGCTATTGATATGCTAGATGGAAAATGGGATGATAGTTATAACTTACTGCCCACTTATCAAGCTGAGCTTATAAGATCTTGTCCTGGAAGTATTGTTGAGCTAGAAACAGAAGAGCATAATGGGGCTCAGTGTTTTAGGAACTTATTTGTAGTACTGAAATCTTGTATAGATGGTTTCTTGACAGGTTGCAGGCCCTACATTGCTATGGATTCCACTCATTTGACTGGTCGATCAAGAGGTCAGTTGGCAGCAGTTGTTGCAGTGGATGGGCACAAAAGACTCTTCCCTGTTGCATATGGTGTAATTGAGATAGAGTCATTAGAGTGTTGGACATGGTTCATCAAGAACTTAAAAGAAGCTATTGGAACTCCTCATGGGTTGGTTATCAGTACAGATGCAGGTAATAAAACATGCAATTATGTGTTTGTTTTCTAACTTTTATGTTTGAAATGATCATAAATATTCAACTTATGATATAGGCAAAGGAATAGGGGGAGCTATAACTGCTGTATACCCAGAGATTGAGCATAGGAAATGCATGAGGCACTCGTGGAAGAATATGAAAAAGAAATATTAATGGTCCTTTCTATGCTCGAAATATGTGGGCTGCTGCCAAAAGTTATACAAGTGATAGGTACAATTACCATATGAGGAACATAAAAGAGAAGAGTCCTGCTGCGATGAAATATTTAGAAAACAATCACAAATATATATGGTTTAGAAGCAAGTTTTCTGAGCTTAGCAAGGTGGATTACATCCATAATAACCTCTTAGAAAGTTTCAATAATTGGGAGTGCCAACTAAAGGACATGCAAATTGTTGACATGCATGATAAGATCAGACAAATGATTCTAGCTAAGTTTGAGTTGAGATACAATAGTGCTATACAAATGGAAAGCAAAATAATCCCTGCTATTATCAAAAATCTGAATGCTAAAAGCAAATTAATCAAGGATCCTAAGGTGCTGATATGTAGAGGCAACACAGCTGAAGTAACAGCCTCGAACACCCGGCATTCAGTGGACTTGGACTAAAACACATGCACTTGTAGATCTTGGCAGGTGACGGGAAAACCATGCAATCATGCTTTAGCAATGATTAAAAAGCTCAGTAGGGAGGTCCAAATGGAAGACTTTGTTCATGAGTATTTTCTGTTGAGAGGTTGAAGAAGACATATGCAGGTGTGTTCTATCCAATGACATCCAAAGATCAGTAGCAAAATGTTGACTTGGGCTATAAAATTAAAAAGCCTAAGTTGAGAAGGAAGTCTGGAAGGCCAAGAGAGTCTACGATCAAGGCATCTGATGAGGCTGGGGCTACTAAGAAAAAGAAATGTCCTGAATGTCATGAATTGGGACATACTGTAAAATATTGCTAAGAAGGACCTACAGCTAGGCAACAAAGAGCCAATGCATCAGGAGAGGGAAGCAATAACCCAACAAAGTAAGTCATTTATTCTTTAATATTATTGTTGTTACCTCAGTTCTTTAATCCAAAAATCATTGCTGCTTACATCCATTTAGTACAAGTGCAAATGGAAGAGGAAAGGGAAGAGGTGCAGTAAGGGGTGGAAGGGGACGTAGGAGCCTCTCATCTTCACAGAACATAGCAGGAGAGTGCAGCAATGAAACTTCATCTAAGTAAGTCATCTTCAAATATTGTTGCTTACTATCCCATTCTTATTTATCTCATATGCTAAAATTTTCTGGATTTTTATACGGAGTTCTCTGGATTTTTAAGTGCAAATGACATCGAAACACCGCCACGTGGAAGGGGAAGAGGACGAGGTACAGGAAGGGGCAGAGGTTCTGGAAGGCTAGCTTCATGGTTTGGTGCTTAATGTGATGGTTCTGCATATATGGCTTCACTATTGTTGGAGTTGTATTGTTCGACTTATATGGGCTTTAGTAGTGTTGGACTGGTTTCGTTGGACATGTATTGTCTGTATTGTTGGAGTTCTATGGTTGGACAAGTATGGTTTGAGTACTGTTGGATTCGTATGGTTGGACATCTATGGTACTGTGTTACTCATGTTGAACCTTTTGTTGCATTATATTACAAAATGTTGTGGATAGTGTGATGCTATGATTTGTGTTATCAAACTGAGTCTACATATATAGTGTTCATGTATAATTTAATTTAAGTATTATTAAAAATTTTGATACATTTTTGCCAAATGCAAAATGAACATACATTAAATAAGTTTGTACCCTAAGTTTGTATTATTTTAAAATTTATATCTCAGCTTAAATCAACCTTATATTAAAGTAAGGGCAATGGTGCAAACTTTTATAAAAACAGGGGTTTCTATACAAGGGTATATATGTCCTTTTACGTCATATTTGACGCCGTTATACACTGATAACAGACCAGGGGCAACCAGGTTGTTCGGTTAAAAAAAACAAGGGCAAATATGCAAAGTCTAAAAAACAGGGGTAAAATCATAATTGTAAATCAAAATAGGGGCAACCGTGCAGATGCCCCATAATTTTATTATAATTATAACGTACATAGAACAAAATTGAGTTTTACATCCCACAGACCAATACGCTCTTTCAAATGTTCTGTAGACAAAAATCCTTTAAAATAATAAAATTCAAATTGCAGTGCCCTCACTGATTTTTTTCTTCATGCAGGTAACCCTGTTGAATCCATACATTGGACATGCATGTTTTCATAGAACCACCTATAAAAATTCAAGTTTTAAGACTCGTTTTGTCTAATTAAGGAGGTGTTTGAATTGCGGGGCAAATTTTTTTTCTCGTGCCGCATCGGATATTCAGATGCCAATTAGAAGGATTAAATATTGACTATTTATATTAATTACATAAAAATATGATAATTCACGAGAAGATTTTTTTAAGTCTATTTAATCCATGATTAGGTTATGTTTACTGTAGCATGATATTGTCAAATCATAGATTAATTAGGCTTAAAAAATTTATCTCGTGCATTAGTCCCAATCCACTAAATTAGTTTCGTAAATAGTTAATGTTTAATACTTTAAATTAGTTTTTAAATATTTGATGTGATATTGAAAAAGATTTTGACATAAAGTACCAAACACCCTAGGAGGCAGGAGCCTGGGCTCAGGGAGAAGAAGCCCGACTTCGCAGCCGGGGCCACCCGGCAGTTGAGTGCAGCTTGGCATTACGAAGGCGTGTGCCTACGTGGGCTTGCGATTCGTTTTCTCTCTCCTGTCAGTTTGCTAATTTTGCTTGGCAGCATGCAACCGACTTCTCAACCGCACATAGCATCCTCCTCTTCTCTGCTGCTTCCTCCTCTCCCTCCCTCCCATCTACTGCGGCGGCTACTTTACCAGCTGCTCTTCCGAGAGCTAGCTCGCTCGTTCGCCGATGGACCGCTTCACTACTTGACCCCTTCTCCATCCACCCATCATCCGCGCGCTCTGGTTCTTTTGTTGGTTTAGTTCCTGTTCCCCCTCTTTGATCTTGATCCTTTCTTCGCTCTTTTTTTCGGTTTGATCTTCTCGATCTTGATCTATACACGCGATCGAGAGCTGCTGCTTCTTGGCTTCCTCTTGATCTTGATCTGTACGTACGATCGCGCACGCCATGGACGACGTGGTCGTGCTCGGTATCAATTCGGCTCAGCACAGCTGCAAGGTGTGCGGCAAGGGGTTCCCTTGCGGCCGGTCGCTCGGCGGCCACATGCGCTCGCACTCTCTCGCGGAGGTGGAAGGCGACGACGACGACGACGACGATGAAGAGGAGAACAGCGCCGGTAATGGCGGCGGAGGATACGGTCTGAGGGAGAACCCCAAGAAGACGCGCCGGCTCTCGGGCGGCGAGCTGTTCCCGTCGTGTAAGCTGCCGGTGTTGGACGACCACTGTGGCGGCGATCACGACGCGGCGCCTGAGGATGACGACGACGAGGAAGCGATGCTCATGCCCCCGACCGAAGCGGCGGCAGCCGTGCTGATGCCGGCCCCGAGGCGGCGGCGCCGCTCGATGCGGGTGCCGGCCCCCGCTCCGCCGGCGCCGTTCGACAGGGAGCCGGAGGACGTCGCGCTCTGCCTCATCATGCTGTCGCGCGACACTCCCGCCCGGTGGGGGGGCTCCGCCCCGGCGGCGGCTGACGGGAAGAAGAGGAGGAGGCGAGCCACCTACCACTACAACCACAACGACGCCGACTCCGACGACACCGTCTCCACTTTCTTCCAGTCGTACGACGACGACGTCGAGATCGCCAGGAGCAGGAAGCGGAAGCCCGCCGCCGCCCCCTACGGCGGTGATCACGAGAAGCCGCGGGGCCGGTACGAGTGCCCCGGGTGCGGCAGGGCGTTCCAGTCGTACCAGGCGCTCGGCGGCCACCGCGCCAGCCACAAGCGCATCAACAGCAACTGTTGCATCACCAAGGTCGCGCTCGACCACCACTCGGAGCTGAGCGTCGAGACCACCAATACCACCTCCATCAGCACGGCCTCGGCACCGGCGTCGCCGGAAGTCGACAGAGCGGCTTTGGCGGCGCACGCCAAAAAGACGAGCGGCAGCAACAAGTTCGAGTGCCCGATCTGCTTCAAGGTATTCGGCTCGGGACAGGCGCTCGGCGGGCATAAGCGGTCGCACTCCATCGCCGGCGAGCTCTACTACGAGCGTGCGAACAATGCCGCCACTGTTGTTGAACAACCAGAGCAGTCTATGGTTTCTGCCCGGTTCCTTGATCTCAACCTGCCAGCTCCAGGAGCCGAGGATTGAGGGACTCATTACTGTTGGACCCGATCGATCCCTTCTGCAATGGGTATGTACAGCTTCAGATTGAATTCATTCTTTGGTATTTCAGGTCAGGATCAGGAGTGATCTGCAGAAATATCCAATTTCAGGTCAGGATCAGGAGCGATCTTCAGAAATATCCAATAATAGCTGTTCTGTTAGTCTTCTTGGTTTTTTTTTTTTTGGTACTAGTTTCTTTCTTTTTACTCGTTTGGATTCTTTGTGAGAAGACGATAATAAGCATCTTATTCTTCATGATCCCAGTCTCAGGTTGCTAAACTCGAGCTGATTCATTCCAGATTAGCTAGCACTGTTTTGCTCACTTGAATTACACTGAAAAATATTTTCAATTAACTGCACATTCCTTCTCTTTCTTGTTGCCTTTGTATTTGTTTGTATGATTTCGACAGATGATCATGTGACTAGCGCTAGTAGCCTTTACTTCTGCTCCCATCGAGCTAGAATTTAGACCATGCAGTGGCACCTCATTATATTGGTGGTTGGTCAAATTAGGCAAGAGCCAACCAACAAGATCACTCGTTTCACCTTGACCTTTCTCCTTCCCCCGTCTCACCATCTCTCCCGCTGGGACAGAACACCTGACCGGGACGGACACAAGGAGCAGTGAGCAAGCAAGTGCAGAAGAATGTGGCCCAGCCAACTGAAACACTGCAATAACCTTGAGGCGAAATGATTGGTGAAACTTCCAGCAGCAAGATGTTCAGAGAGATACTGGTGGTAAAAATGTGCTTGGTCACATAAGAAGAGTTAAGATTGGGCGAGCTAGGCCAGCACCTCGCTTTCAATTCAGCAAAAACAGAGTGTTGCGGTTGCGCTGTCTGCTCCTGTTGATGAGGCAACCATATTGAAACCAATTTGAAAGGACTCTTCACACTGTGGGAACTGCAGTCGATTGAGGATACATCTCTCAAATTTATGTTGTCTCATCTATCTTTTGCTCGCTTTAAATCTGTAAGTTGCTACTCATCTATGAACAACACTTGGACAGAAAATGTTAATACTGGCGGAAGAAGTATGCCATTTCCAGGTTTTTTTTTTTTAATCCTAAATGCTTTTTTCCCCCCTTCAGTGCTTGTGGTATCAGCATTGCCAATATCTGTCGCCATAAACCTTTTCAGGAATGTACAGTCCAGCCAGAGAAGAGTTCCAGTATTGAATGAGATCCCCTTGAACGATGAAGAGCTTCAGAAGCAAAACTATCACATGGTTGCCCTGTGATAGATACCAGAGACGCCGATCTGTCTCTCAGCCATAAATTGTTGCTTACGCGAACTCTCCAAGTTCAGTCTACGGAAATGTATCGGAAAAGAATAATAGGCGAAAATTAAAAAGTCAGAGTATTTATGAGAGATTTGGAGGGTGTGCGAGCAACTTCTATTTATGGTTTCCAGTAGATCTGCGCTCAACAAAAGAACATCTGTGCTCACTCCAACTGAATCACTTGTTTCACAGTATCTATTTTTGCTCTGATCCAGATCCGCACCAAACGTGTGTTCAGAAATCAGGCTCTCTTTACACGTTGCCACTTTACTCTGTGTACCTCTTGAAGCTTGTTACTCCCTCTGTCCTAAATTATTTGTCTTCTAGACTTCAACTTTGTACTAAATTACTTATCTTTTTCGCTGTCCAATATACCTTTCTCTCTTCTCAATACATCTTTATCTCTCTCCTTATTTTCAATGCACCTACCATATTTTTTTTAATCTTCGTGTCGAGAGCTAGAAAAACAAATAATTTAAAATGGAGGGAGTACTTGTTTGTGGCAGAGAGACAGAGATAGTCACATGTTGACTGCGAACAATTATATTGATGTAATCTTATATGACGTTGTATAATGATGATTATCATACAACATTTTCAATAGGGTTGACAGTCGCTTTACCTCTTTCACTCACCTTCCTCTTTCCATTAACATCAAAAATTCTATTGAGACTGACAGGAAACTTGATTTTTAGCGACGGCCAAAAACCGTCAAGAAAATTCATTTTACCATCAGGAATAATTTTCAACAAACGATCAGGAAATGGCCGACAGGAAAATTCTAAGTGTGCATTAATAATGAATAATGGTAAAGAGATTAGAAGGCGACAATTCCATAATCACTGAATTTCAGTTTTTTACAACAAAAGGCAATCCTATAAAAAATTTCTCAATGCAGGCTTTTACATGGAAAAGAATAGAATATTTGTTACATACACCAAGACTGATTGGGCAAATGAGGCAAATATAAGAAAACCCTCATGAAAGATCAGTTTGAGCCAAATTGTACTGTACAAAATACAATTGCAGAATTAATAGCTCCAAAAAAAACTTTTCAATATAATCACTACAGACGGTTACTTAACCGACCTACAATTCCATGAGCCGCGGCACAAAACAGCCAATCTTGCATGTAAAGTCACTGGTTTGAATTATGTCAGATTCAAAATTCAGCAACCATCTCCACTGTTATGTAGATTGCTGTCCATGTTTTTTTTTCCATAAAACCTTGCTTGACAAGAAATATACATTATATGATCCCATATGCTATCTCCAATGGAGAAAGCAGAATCCAAACTCTTGGTCATATGAGATTACCAAAGAGCATTATATCATCTCCTACAAAATGCACCATGGTCCCCTAGGTTGTTTGGAGAATCATGCAACAGCACAATGTTGAAACTCAGCACGCTGAACACTTCTAGGGCCATCGTGTTGGCTCTCAAATGATGTGCACGACTTATCTTTATTGGAAACATCCTCCACAATATTCTCACTATACGAGTTCTGATGCATCTGGTTTGATAGATATCCACAATCACTGCACTAATTATTGCATTCACATGGAGCAAAAATCCACTGATATGTTCTCCTTCTGAATCTTCATGGACATCTTCTGCGGACATTGAATTGTTAATGGAACGGTATGTGAACGAGAGTACACTGCAGGTGTAGAATCCTCTTCCCCATGCTCAGTTAACTACGTATATATGGCAATTCATCATCATCACTGTCCACACGCAACAGGCCTGACCTGTTCTGCTGGGCCCTCTTCTGGAGCATGAATACATTAAAATAATAGCTAACAAGCTCTATGCTACTTTTACCAGGGAAGACATGTGGACGGTAATCCCAGAAATTCTTGCCCAACGAAACAGGATTCACAAAAACTTCCCTTTGAAACCGTTTCTCCTCCTCATCAATCCATCCCTGAGCAACATCCTCTCCCATTTCACAAAGACCTAAGGCTCCAAACTTGTCCTGTCCCAAGCTCATTTTGAGGCTTTCCGTTGCTTCCAAATATGCTATCTTATGCACCTAACCGAACCTTCATCGCTGCATTCACAATCTACTCTGTTGTTTCCAATGCTGTCAAAAGGAGATGTTGACATTGGAACAACACAGTGCCTGGCCCACTTGTCACTCTCATTGTCATCATATCTGGGAATAAATTCTTAAATAAACCGAACTATAAGCCATTTCTGAAGAAGAACAAGAAGCACCAGGTATAATCTCAGACATTCGCGGCCTCCATTCTGGAATGGCAGCCTGGTGTTCAAGACCAATTGGCACATCCTTTTTGGGAAGGTACTCATGAGCACGTAAATCAACATGATCAACTATGCTATGCCCAGAAACGCTGTAATCCTCAAAATAGCCAGGAAAGGAAGTCACACAGTCAGGTAGGTGTAAGGTTTAGAATCCAGTTGGCCGCGCATGATTTGGGCAAGGAATTACATAATTATTATTGCAGGTTCTGTTACCAGTATTTGCAGGCATATTATCTGATTGTCCAGTTTCAATAAATTCATGAGCCAATGCTGAAAAGAAAAAAGGAAAAAAAAAAACAGATAGATATCTCTCAAATTAATTATTGCACCGAACACAAAAGCCAAATAGAGTAAAAACCTGAAGCAGATATCTTGACTGCACCGCTGGAAGGACACTCCTCAAAGGAACGTAGCCAAGTATTGTTGTCTGTTTGTTTAGGATGTTTGCAAGCGGTTTGGCATGGTTTGGCATCAGCAAGGGGCCACTTGTTGTGATCTAGTGCACCAGATTGAAAATTGTCACCTGAGAGCCAAGAGAAGCTAAAGTTCCCCAGACAAATTGAAGAGCCATCCTTTAAGCTGTTTCCAAAACTGGATACCTCAGATTTGCCATAAATGTTCTCCTCTCCAAGACCTTATAATGCACACATAATTAGAATTTAGAAGCCATGTCTAATAATATATATTCTATTTTTCAAGACTTTTGTGTGCTAATCAGTTACATATGAATTGAAGTAGTACCTCTTAAGTTCATTTCAGTACAGGATAAATGTTGGTTGTTAGCCTCTATACACCTCAGGTTACCATCGGAGAAATGATCAAACTGATCAGCATTCGTCTCCCGTGTAAACAACATATTGTTCTACCAAAATGAGAAAATATTACAAGCGTTTTAAGAAATTATTCAACTTCAAAACTCCTTGTGGCATGCTTATTATGTCTCTAAATCAAAAGAAATGCAAATGCCATTGAAAACACAATGATGATTCCATGTGCTATATACAAAATAACTAGCATCAATTTGGGATTTCAAAATTGCAAGTTACATTCATTGAGACAAGTGGTTATAATATGCAGCACAAACCAAAACCGTATGAGTAAATAATCTTGATGATCTAGGAAAAACAAAGAATAGAAAATTATAAAGACAGGATAGGAACATGTTTCGTACCCAAGGTTATCAGGTATATCGACACAGCACAAATAGAATGGCATGAGTAAACAATTTCGAGGCAACCCATTACAGATTCATATGATAAACTATGAAAGAATGGAAATATTATCAAGATAGCACGTGCTCCATACCAGAGTCAGTGCTCATTGCTGAAATTTCCTTTCTCAACCTATCCACCATTTCATAGTCTTCAGACTTCTTGTAAGCACAAATAAAAGCATTGTACACCTCGCTACCAGCTTTGAATCCCTTCCCAGCCATCTCTGCCTGGAGTCGGATCGCCACCTCCATTTCTCCTTGCTCACAGAACCCACTTATCAACACCTCATAAATCCGTCGAGTTGGCTCAAACTCTTCCCTTCTCATCTCCTCACGCAGAATGCTTAATGCGTCATGAACTCTCCTCTTTTGACATAATCTGTTCAAAAACTCCTCAACGATCTCAGGAGCCATCCCAAATCCCCTCCTCATCATGTCAGCTCGCACAAGCATAGCTGCATCAACTTCCCCTGACATGCAATGTCCTCTAACCAACCATTCAAATGTTGTCACACTAGGATTGATCCCACATAATTCCATATCTTTGAACATCTCCTCAGCCATCCCCACCCCTTCAGCATGGCAATAACCACCAATCATCGTGTTATAAGCTGTAACATCCGGCTGAATTCGTTCCTGAATCATTTCATCCCATAGATATCGTGCCTTCTCCAGCTCGCCTCGGTCACAGTACCCAGCCATCCTAATATTGTAAGTGCACAAGTTATGCTTGCAGGAATATTTGTCCATTTCTTTAAGCACAGTGTTGAATCCATCGACACTGCCTTCTCGGTAGCAGGCAAGGAGGAGAGAATTGAAGGTGTGGACGGTCGGCGGAAGTAGACGATTGGTATTTGGATTTGGATGCGTGTAGATTTGATGATACATGTCAAGGGCGGCTTCGGCGGAAGGGAAGGAGCCAAGGAGGGCGGCGGTGGTGGAAGGGAGGGGTCGGCCACCAGCGGCGATGATGCGGCGGGCGACGAAAGCCGCGGCAAGTACATCGCGACGGGAGCGGAGATAAGCAAGGAGGAGGAGGTCGAAGATGAAGGGGGCCGAGGCGAAGCGGCGGTAGGTGGCAGCGAGGGCATTGAAGATTTCTACGGGGGAGTCTTGGCGGGTGACTGAGGCGAGGATGTCGAGGGCAGCTCCACGAAGGCGAGAAGCAGCCGCGACGTGGGCGGTGGAAGCGCAAAGGAGAAGAGGGGGAGGGGAGCAGTCGGGGAGAAGGCGGCGGAGGGCGAATCCATGGAACCGAAGCGCGGTTTGCGGACGGCGGCAGAGCAGGAGAAGCACGGCGGCTGCGGCGGAGACCGGGAGCGGGGAGGGGACGGGGACGGAGGAGAGGTGGGACCACTTGGACTTGGCACGATGGGAGGTGAGAGCGGAGGCGGCCGCAACGGCATATGGGTGATCAGTGTCAATGAAATATGGGGAGGAGGGGTCGGCAGTGGGATCTCGGTCACGGCGTGAAGCAGCTCCACCACCGGCATGCATTGAGAAAGGTGAATCTCGAGTAGCCCAAATTACGCGATCAGACCAAAGGAGCTTGTCGAGGGACAAGGACGAGCAGTACTGCTGCAGTTCTGCTTGCCAAGGGCGAGGGGCTACGGTCGGTCGAGGCAGAACACGCGCTTGACGAGCACAGGCGGCCGAGCCTCCGCCTCACTGGCATCGAGCACCACTGCACCAGATCTGCATGCCCGTGCGGCTGTCGCGTGTCCGTGGTGGGCACCTAGGCTGCTGGCAGGTGCCGGTAGCGGTGTCGCCCGTCTGTGTCGTGCAACGTCGGTAGAGTGGGGTGGCGGCGTCGACGTGGGTGCCTGCGGCCAGCCTGCCGGACGGAGACGAGGGGGCTGCTAGCAGATGCCGGTGGCAGTGTCAGCGTAGCGTTTGGTGGGATGGGGTGGCAGCGTCAACGTGGGTGCGTGCCTTAATCCAAAAAAAAAAAGAAAGAAAGAAAGAAACGTGGGTGCGTGCAGCCTGCCTGCCTGATTGCCGCCGGACAGGGACCAGCGTGAGCCTCGTACTACAGCGCACGCGGACTGGGATTCGGTTTCACATGGACTCAGAAATTGAAGAGAGCAGCGAATTGGGCCGAAAGGGATGTGAACTGGGATTCGGTTTCACATGAACTCAGAAGTTGAAGAGAGCAGCGAATTGGGCTGAAAGGGGGCTGGGCCCATGTTTTTTTCAAGCTATTTGGGTATTTCAGGTACCACGGGTTGAAACGTGAATTAACCAAAGATTAAATCGGGGTTTAGACATAGAATCTGCTATCGGGTTTCGGGCTTGAGTTTTTTTTTGGTTCGGGATCAGGTTTCTTGGATTTTCGGTTTCAGATGTAGGTTGTGTCCGGAGTGACTCAAAAATTTGTACAAGTTTCTGTTCCTACAAAAGTCGCGAGGCAATTAGAATGGTGACATGAGACCATCCCCGACATGCCATTAGTAAAGAAAGCATGCAATAAACACCATCGATGAAGAGTTCTTCCTTTTGCATTTTTCTTTTTTGTGTTTTTCTTTTTTTTTTATCACCTGAATAATGAAAGGACACTCCTACCCCTAGTTATGGCCTCATTTCAATATGGCGTGCAGCAAGGAATCGACTAAAAATGGTTTTTCTTGTTTAAATTTTTCATAAATAGAAAAGTAATACGAAAAATAGGTGTTGTTTGAACAGAAAATTTCCAAATTTCCAAATGTTTTTCATTGCACCCCACTGGCTGTGGCTAAAAACAACAAAGCAGCAGTCAGGCAGCGCTACCAATCAATTCAGGGCACCAGCAAACGATGAATCCAATGTGAGCTTGTTTATCCCAGCCTGACATTCCCGTAGTGCTGACAGAAGATCTTGCAGCAAAAATATGAGGAGTTGCGGTCGAGCGCGCCATCGCCAGTCAAGCACAATGCCTGTGCCGCGTGCACCATTTGTAGATAAGGTTAGGTTAGGATTTCTCATTGTGTTTGAACGAGCAATGAGATAAGGTCTTCCATTTGTGCGTTGGAGAGCTCAGGTGTAGAAGTGCCCTTTCGTTATTCAGTTTAGTCTAAAAAGACAAAAGAAAAGCACATCAAAAAGCAAAGTGACAACATAGAGGGAAGACTGCTTCATTGATGGTGTTTTGGGATACTTTGTTTACTAATGGCAACACAGCAATTTCATATAAAAGCCGGAGCAAAATTGGAATGTCCGACCAAATCGGATACCCCAATTTACGGTAATATTTGATTTTTGCTTGTTTGCTAGGGAGAGAAAACATCAGTAGGACACACCTGAGAAGAAATTTCACAACTTGCTGAGGTTGGTTGATGGCTCCATGGCTCAATGGGGACGGAGGAAGAGTCCCTTGGTAAGCTGGCAACAGCAAGCAAACATCAGGATGCAATAATTGCTTCACTTCGTTTCTGACAGTCAAGAGACTAATGTCCAGAAGACCATCAAGGCTCAACAGGCAACATTATTATAGTAACACATTACTATTAGACAATGTTCAGAAGAAAAATCAATTATAAAACACAGTAATGCCAATGTATCAAAAGCAAAACGTAGGTATCATCCTGAGAATCTGAATATTAGGAGAACTGAATCAAATGCACATTTTTTTTACTCGGAAATAGAACAATCATCTTGGAAATTATGAGCCAGGAAAAGTTCAAATTCTGCATAGACTTCAGATAATGTTTTTTCTCTCTGACAGGACTATTACGAATTAGTAAGCTAGTAATAGTTATTTTGCATCAAGAGTGAGGTTAAGGCAGTTCAATGGCTCCAATAAAAATGAATGACAACTGATCTAGTAAGTAGATATACATTTACATTTGATAATTAGCTCCGTCTCGAGCTGGAAGAATTCAGCAGTTTGTTAAAAAAAAATCAAAATGCAACCTTTTTCGTGTCCCTTTCATTCACGTAACATCGTCAATGTTTACAGCACTGAGTTGAAACTGAACAATTCACAGGTAATAGACCTACAGATTTACCAGTCCTCCATGTAGGAGACAAACCATATGCTCAAAGAAGAATAACACCAACATATGAAAAATGACTCAAAGCCCTCCATGGTCAGTTCTTTGTTCTCGAATAAGAAGTGTTTAGGCCCCCTTTGGCAGAGCTCCACGGAGCTGATTCTCAGAGAGAATCTGAGAACTCTACCAAACGCCGTATTGCAGGAGAAGTGATTCTTGTCTGATTCTGTGAAGCGATTCTCTGAAATAAACTAAGGGCTGAGAGCTAAAAAAAGTAGCTTCTTCTGATTCTGTAAAGTTTTTCTCAGTCCTGATTGTAAGAGTATATTACGAAGAATCAGAGAGAATCAATTTCAGGCACAGAATCACTTCTGACTCAGAGCATTACTTCTCACTGAGAATCACTCCACGAGAATCTCTGAACAACTCGTCAAGCTACGTGGCTTCAGTGCCAGAATCCAGCAAATGCGTAGGTAAGAGAGAATAAAGCAACAACTAATCCCTGTACCATGGTGAGAGACGCCGGCCACAAGTACAACCAAACCACCTCCGTCGTCCGGTCCTCAGAGGCAGTGCCGACCCTGGGCAGTGAGGACGGTGCGCCCGCACCGGGCCTCTGAAACGTTGAGGCCCCGCCTCGGATGAATAACAACGGCGGCGCCAGCCTTTCCCGCACCCGGATCTATCGTGACGGCGGCGACGGCGGTGGAGGACACGTGGGAGAGCGAGACCTTCGCATCTCGCTTCGGCCTGCCCCGGCCTCGCCCTCGGTTCTCGCCTCGGAGCTAGTCGGCGCTGACGATCGAGGGGAAGAGGCACGCAAGTACGCGCGAGAGGGAGGGAGCGGAACAGTTGAAGAGGTAGCTGAGATCAGCTAATCAGCTTCGCCGATGACGTGAGGCAAGCGTATTCTCTCAGATTTATGTTTTCCATGATGTTTTTTTTCTAATATCCTTCAGTTTATATCAATAAAACTATAATTTTTAGCAATTATAAAAAAAATCCTTTAAACATAATCTCGTCCTGAACCTCCTAATGTCAAGTCATGGACCAACGGGGTTGTACCTAAGCTAGAGTTTGAGGGAAGGAGAAAAGCCGCTTCGAGCTACGAAGCGGAGGCCCGTACAATCCGCGAGGAGAAGGAGAGGAAGCGGTGTGCGCTGGTCTGCGGTGCACGAGAGTAGGCCGGTAAGATGCCACTCCAACGAGCGTGCAACTGCTGCGGGTGAGATCAGGGTCAGAACCACACGGTGACGGAGGTGGCGGCGCGTGCGAGTGGATGAGGAGGAAATGGAAAGCAGCAACGGCAAAGTGCACTCTTAACCATACATATCAATAATTTATAAGTTCATGTACATAAATGAGAATGTAATCCAAGTCTTTTTATTGAAATGTCATTCATTCATCTTTATTAATTCACGAGAACGGTTACATCTTTAACAAACAAACTTAAAATGTAGCTGGATGGTTCATCAACCCATACACACGATTCTACAAACAAACAAATGATAGAATGTAATCCAAGTTAGTGAATGTAGATGTACAATTAAAGATTTATGAACCTAGATAAGAACGTAGTACAAGTTTATGGATCGTCCAAATTTACTTTTAAAAAAAGAAATGAAAAACTAATCATGGACAAAGAACATCCACCAATCAATAGTCATCGACTGTCCGCACCGCTACCCCCACCGTTTCTTTTCTATTTTTTTCCTCCATTCATAAATATTATATATTTTATTATGATTTAATTTATTATTAAAATATTTAGATCATACTATATAGTTTTATAAATTGAAACAATTTTTAAAATAAAATGAATGTTAAAGTTGATTTAAGAGCGGCGACAGAAAAAAAAAAGGAACATAGGGCTACCTGAATTCTCAGATTTCAATGGACCAACTTCTCCAAAATAACATTCGAACACACGGAACATCGGTGATCTGAAACAATGGATGTACGCGTCGTATTCACGGCAGCAGCTCCAGTGGATTTTATTTGAACTTATGGAACCGCGCAGAGCATATCTTAATAAATAGTGTACTAACAAGAATTTAGATATCTCAACTCTGGTGGGGGCCAGTAAGAACAGAAACTTCAATTTTGGACATCATAAGAGTAAATACCAACATGGACAGCAACACACCAAAATTGCTACCATCAGCCAAGAGCAGACTGACGACTGTGACCACCGCCAACCCAACACAAAATGGCCAGACCGGAATTTTGTGCACAAAACATTGGCAAGCTGCTTACTGGAGTTCTACACAGAGAGACATACATAATGTACATAACACTAGGATGTACGTAGGACGTTTCTCAACAAGGCACAAGGCAAAAACATGACAACATCCCTATATCCATATGGACATGCTTCCCGGGCTACGTCTGGATAGTTGCTTGTTTGTGGGAGAGAGGAGTTTCCTCGGGGACCACAGATCCTTTCCTCAATAAGCAGTGTCTCATGACAGCCTCAAGGCCACTTCTTTGAGGAGGGCTTTCTTTTGGGAAGCACTGATGACGTGAGTGGATTCAGCATGTTCAAGCACGTCGGTGACAATAGCAGCAGCATGGCCAAGAGGCTCTTCGATTGCCCTCCTTAACATGAAAGCCTAGTAATAATAGTACAAAAACCAAGAGTTAAGAAGATTAATAAAAGCCTTCTAGTCATAATTTATGTAACTTCTTGGCAAGAGAAAGGGGCTAAACCTGTCCATGATGTGATATTTGAAGCGTGCAGGGCTGCTGGGACCAAGGTTCACCATCCACTTGAACTGGGAAAGGAGCAAATAACTGTATCTTGATCGACTGACCTTGGGCAATCCTTCGTGCCCGAGAAAGCCCAACCTAGATGCAGCTTTATTTCGTTAGGTTCTCCGGCACTAATTTCATCAACGATATATTATGGAAATCTGCCAACTTACCTGAAGTGTTCCCAGATGCCATGTTCCTGTAATGCTGACCACTTCAAGCATTTTGTCATGCATTGACTGTGGGTCAAAATTATCAGGATTCTCATCGTCATTTTGCCACAAGTCAACCCCTCCCATGTAGCTCGGGATGTTCACGACAAGGACACCTTCTGAGTCCTGAAGAATTGAAAACTATTAATGCGGGTGTACATTAAAGATTGTGTCTAATAGTTACAAAGTTTAGTATTATGCAACCTCTGGTATCTCAATCTCCATGCCATCGACCTCTAACCGAACTTGCCAAGGTAAGTCCACAAATGTCCTATCAATGATACTCTTCGCTCCTTCCCTTGCATATAGCACCTTATTTAAGAACTGAAACAAAATTAACAAAGATGCATCAGCCACTATGATAATCATTCACACAGTGGAAACTGGATGCATCATAGTCAAAGCACCAAAAACTGTCAAAGTCAACAATGCCAATCCTTCACACATGAGGCTATTATATTATACTCATCAAAATCCTTTAGCTCAGGTTAAAATAAATAGCTCCAAAAGAAGTTAGAAATATGGGCACATGCACCACCATGGAAATTACAATTAGTGCTATAGTACTAAAAGAAAGATTAGAGCTTAAAAGTAAAAAAATATAATTATATGACACAAACTTTAATATCCAATGATGAATAAAATAGAATAAATATTCTCAACTTCCGCATAATACGGTCCAGTTGACAGTTAATTTGTGTATTTTTTGTTTCATCCACCTCTTTCTAGAGAGAGCTATGCAACTTAATGATTGGTGAATGTAATTTGAACACTCTTTGGGTCTGCATGTGGTGTGTTGTAAGGGTTATTGCCCTTCTTATTTTAACATAATGAAATGCAGCTCTCCTACATTTTCAAGAAAAGAAAAACTAATGGTTAGTACTTATATTTGAGTAACACAAATCTTAAAGTTTGCACAACATGCCATAGGTCAAGTACATCTTAAGCATGAAAGTGTAAAAAGAGAGCAATCCAAGGATAATATGATATGGATATACATACGAGATAAGCATCAAGTCCAGGGTAGTCCACTGTTTCATTACCTGACTGTAGAATTTTTCAGGATTTTCTTCGCGAAGATTATGAATGTCAAGTGCAACCTTTGCATCACAACCGATACCTGTCACCATGATAAAATAAGGTTCTTGTACAATAGGCACTGACAAACAAATCAAAGGCTCTTGGATTAAAATCAATGACCAATTACCTAGATAGTTGTTCATGTACTTCACCACAGTAATATTCTTTGATTTCTTATCTTCTACTATCACCTTCCATCTGTCTAGGACAGTGACTGCTGCATGATCTATGTCATGTAAAACTTTACTGAGACCACCTTGCTTCTCGACAGCACCTAGGCCACCTCCCCATGACAAAACTCTTGCAAGATCATTGCCAGTGCCAGCTGGAAGAATTGCAACAGGTGGAGGTGATTCATAATTCTGCCTATCTATAGCATCAAGGACCCACCCAACAGTACCATCGCCACCACATACAAGTACTCTGAAATGTGGTACCTTTCTGAACAAAAATAATCCTGTCTCCGGCCCTTGTGATGAACTCAATTCAAACACCTAGAATAATAATATGGCACATCAGCATGAGAGATACCAGAAAGATCAAACCTATGGTGGCTTCTAAACTACAGATGAAGACAAACAGATCAACCTTCAGTTACTAAAAACATATTCATAACTGATAAAGTAGTTGCTCATCCATATTGACAACAAACAAAATAATTGCTCATTCAAAAGTGTCTACTAACTGCTCCGGGAAGGATGACTCAAGTCATGGTTGGGAAAATGAGTTTTATTTTATTATACGTGTTCTTACAACACCACTGCAGGTTAGCGAGATGCTCTTTCTTGTGCTACCTACAGCTGAACAAATCAAGGCCACACAAGATGAAGATCCTTTTCTAAATGAACCAGAGAGTTGAACAAAAGAAAAGGTGGATCCTTTGTTCCTATCACAGTTGTTTTCTATTATGGCGTGATCTAGTAGCATATATGTTAGCTCAAGCGAGTACATGCACAAAGCGCACAATGCATTTAGAGTTGGAGTGTTGTTTCCTCGTATAATGTGATCCAGAAGCATATATACGAGCTCAAGCTAGTACATGCATTAAGAATGCATTCGAGTCTGTGTGTGTGATTGTGCGTGAGCTGTGCATATTTGTGTGTTTGATAGCATGGTAAGTTGAATAACATTTTCAAAACAAAATATTTAATGGCAAGACAGATAGTAAAAGTTTAGTGTGCATGACCTGCACTGGATTCAAAAGGAAATGTAGCATATGCTTAAGGGATCCTCCACGTTGAGCCCCACTTTTCTTGTTGATAAAAACTAGAAGAGGTCTGGCATCAGCAGGCAAATCAGACAACGCATATTTAAGTTTAGCACCACCAGGCACATCTTTACTGAGTTTTTGGGGCTCAGAAACAAACTCTTTACAATCACTCTCGCTGCTACAATACTCATTTTCATCAATCCTTTGAGCACTGTCCCCAGTCACTTTTAAATCCTTAGCCCTCAGGTTAGAGTTCAATGCTGTGTCACTTGATGAATTGTCATTACTGTCTCCAAGGGAGTTAGGAGGCAATCTGTTATGATCCCTCTGCTTTTTACTTCGGCTCCTAAGATGTCCCCGCACAGTAGATGCAAACTCATTTGCTCCATGAGTTATAGAACTTAAGATGCCACCAGGTTTGCTCATGATCCTGACATAAATTGGTGAAAGAATAAGACGTTTTAATGGACCCAAATCACAAATATCGCCTGTTTCAGTAGCCAAGGTTGACTGGCAATCAACGTGCACCAATCTCTGGCACCACATGCAGCAATATATGGGGGGGCCTCCAAGAAAAGATTCATTGCATGGTTCCTCGCAGTAAGAACAATACTGATCTTGTTCAGACTGATCGGCTATGTCAGTCCAGAGCACAGTCCATTGATGGAACACATGTTTAGACCCAAACATTGACACACATTTGCAGTCGTTCTGAGAATTTGATGAACAGATTATGTGTGCAGCCACACCACAAATATTGCAACGGTGAACCATAATTTCTGACGTCGCCATTTGCCCAAGGGGCTGAACTGGTGAAATTGATTCCAAGCATACACAGCACTTCAACCCTTTTGCGCGAAACAAAGGTTCTGTGCTCCAAACATGTTCAGCCGTAGGAACCTTGGGGTTTCCTTCTAAACTTCTCCTCCTTGATCTGGCAACCATTTTCATCCAGCTCAAACTGATCTTTCGCCGCCACAGGGAAAAGAAGTAGAAAAATGTCCAAAGACCAACCAAACCGGCAGTGAAGTAAGCGGCGGCTGATATCCAGAACTCTGGTGGGGTGGGGGATCTAATGTACCAGTTGAGCTTATGCATTTCGAATTGGTCTTGCAACCAAACCATTCCGATAATCAAATAGCCAAACAATATATAATCTTGAATGATAGAACGAAGACACTTAGGCTACCCTGTCAATCATCATGTCACCACTCTTCATCGACACTATAAGGTCAACCACAGTTATTTGGAAAAGCTGGACAACTTCAGGGAATATATTCTGCAATAAGAAGACATATGAATCAACTAAAACAATAACTACGATAGTAGTAACCAACATGAAAGAGGGTAATCGGTGAACATCAAATTATGTGCCACATGAACCTAGATATGCCAATTAAGCACGTTTGATGATTCATAAAATAAATATTACAAATTGAAACCACCAACATGCAGCAAAGGAAGTTCAGTAAAGCACATTAAGAAAAATTTGAATATCTACTACAAAAACATGAGGCGAATGAACCACATAAGGAAATATTTTTTTGGTTGGCTCCACCCCAGTTTGAGAAAAAATACTATTGAATAAACACAGAACTGAAGGACACGAATGAAATTTTTAAATCAAAGTCATGTTATTTCTTCCAAACATATTTGGCGTTCGGAAGAGATCTCTTTGTAACAAATTTCATGTTCAACGATATCAGGAGTGGTAGGGATAAAGAAACACAATTGACCTAAAACATTACTACTTTGCTACAATGCTACATCCTGCAGAACTTTGCATTTATCTAATCTTAAATGTAGTAATCTCCGTGCATAAATTGGATCTCTTTTATCACGCAACTGAACAAGAGTGTTCATCAAACTTGACCCTGGGAAATTCTATCCTTTCTGGATTAGATGTACTAATTTTGGGAAACTGACTCGGTTGACCGCCAAAAACTCATATGAAGAGACAAGTGAACTCATATCAAAATTACTTCAAAAACAGGTTGAAAATCGAGACGAGTCGATTTCTTATGAACTTATTATGCAGATGCTCAGCTTAACACGAGTCGTCAGCTGGATGTTCAGTTGAAGGTCCAATGAAATCAACTTAGTACTACTACTTATGAGCCTCATGGCATCAGCATAAACAAAAACGTCCATTTTCACATGCTTCATTCACTTAGATAGGTTAAGAAGCATCAGCTATACTTTTATGGAATGGAAGGCGTGTTGACATTTTCGTCTGTATAATGCTGACAAAGCAATCTTCCATCATGCAAGCACAAATGAAATGAAACGTTCTGTTTGCACATAGTATCAGTTCAGATCGCAATACTAGAACGAAATCATACCAAGCCGAGAAATACAGCGCTCCTGCTGTTATCGACAATTACACGGCTGCTCTATGAAGCAACGTCTCAAAGTCAGAACCGAGAGTATATAATTCTCTCTTAATACCTGTGGGGCAACCAAGAACAGATTATTTAGTCTGACACGAAGTGAAGGCACTAGATCGCGCAGCTTTCGCGAAACAGATGATCCAGTAACTGTCCGGATCATACATATCCGGTTGAAGAAGGGAAGGAAAGCGAAGAAGAGAAAACAGAACGGAGGACGAAACACCAGAGAGGGAGAGAGGGAGGCACCCGACGAAAACATAGAACATAAAAGGAAAAAAAACGCAAACACGCAGCAAACTGTTCCCAACCGCACAAATGGAATGGAAACACAGCATGCGCCCAAATTCGCCTCCTCCCACCCAAAATGGAGCCTGAAAAGTTTCAGGAAAAAATGAAGGCACAGTACAGACCTCGACGCCAGCCCGCCTCTTCCCACCCAAAATGTTCTGTTCTCCGCGCTCCTCCTACCCGTGGGGCGCTTCTTCCCGTTGCCGAAAGAAATGAAAAGAAGAAGAAGAAAGAAAAAGAAGAAGAAATTGGAATCGAGGAGGAAGGAACAGGAAGCAGGAGGGAGAGGCCAGGTGTCGCCACGCGGGGCCCGGGAACATATTCTCCCCTCCCTCTACACAATCAGGGGAGGTGGCTCACGGGGGCGATGAATCTCTCTCACGTTTTTTTATTAAAAAAAAATCTGACAGAGGCAGAGGGGTGTGGTGAATCTATGGGAGGAAGAAGATACGGGTCGCTTTCATTTTTACGAATGAGCCCTGGAAGTTTGTGATATTTCCTGCATGGGTGTAATAGGTGCAACGGTATGTGCGCGCCGCCCTGAGCCAGTAAGATGAACAAAGCTAAAAAAGAAAAAAGGAGCCAGCAAGATGAACTAGTGTTTTGCAATTGCAAACGGCGGCGTACCTTGCGACAGAAAATGAATGACGATGGCGATGAGTTGAGCTTGCAGTTGCAGCAAGGTGAAAGCTTGCTTATGTAGTACCTACTACGTCTAGGAGGAGGAGGAGCAGGGCAGAGCAGCGTGAGCACCGTGTGCGCCGATGCCGTAAACTTTTTTGTTTTTTTTTCCATTTTCGGTTTGCTAACCAGCGAGAGGAGACGACCCCAGAGCAAGCCAGTGCACGTCCTCGGCTGCCGGCACGCGTCGGGGTTGCCCACG
Source organism: Oropetium thomaeum (assembly GCA_001182835.1). Lineage (NCBI taxonomy): Eukaryota > Viridiplantae > Streptophyta > Magnoliopsida > Poales > Poaceae > Oropetium > Oropetium thomaeum. The sequence goes on along the minus strand of LFJQ01000020.1, from coordinate 612,408 downwards.
CGGGCCCGTGTAACCCCCGACACGGAGGCTCCTAATCATGCTTCGTGCGTCGCGAAAGGTCCACGGTGTCGGCAGCAGGTAGGCAACTACGTTTTCAATCGCGGCCACGTCGGCGTGACCCCTACCAACCTCCCTTCCGGTGATCACGGTCGCGGCAAAGCGCGCACCTAAGATACGACTGTGAACAAGCCTGAGAAAAAAAAAAACAAAATCATACTCCCTTCGATTCTTTTCTAAGTTATTGCCGTTGACTATGAGCATTAAATTTAATTATTTATTTCTCCTTCAAAAATTATTTTAATATATAAAATTAAAAATTATATTACAAATTTTTAATAATAAATCAAATCATAATAAGGCATGTAATATTTCTTATTTTTTCTAAAAATAAATAATCAAAATTATGTTTGTCAAGTCAACGACGACCACTAAAAAAGAACAATAAATTAGCAGCTGGTTCAGCAAAACCAACTATCACGTGCGCTGCGATCAAATCGTATCCATTCGCAACGTGTTCTTTGTCTCTCGCTCGTGCTTCTTCTTCCTGCCTTGCTCTCCGCCTCTAACCCACCTTTTTTGTCCCGCATGCGTGGCTCAAGCCGAAGGCAACCATACAAGAGCTTGCGACCACGAGCGAGACCAAAGCGACGCGGAGGATTCTGACAATAGAGCGCAAGGTGTGTGCACCGCACGAGGGCGCCACTGTGCCGCCGGTGGCAGTTTAGCATTGACGACTTAAGATCCTTGGTTCTTTGGGCGGGGGCGGAGGTTCAGCTACAACCATTTTTTACTGCCTTAGCTAGATTCCGGTGGGGAGGTGGCGGTCTAATGGCGGGAGGTGAAAGCGTCGCCGGCGCCATGGGCGGCAGGAGGGCAATGGGCGGGGGACTGGTGTTAGGGGCATTAGATGCCGAGGAGTTCGTGGTGGTGGTGACTTGTTTGAAGGCAAGAATGGGGTGGGGTGGCATGGCAAAGCGGCGGCGTATCACTGTCGCCCACTGGAGATGGTGGCGAGCGGTGGGAAGGGCTTGCTGGTGACAACGCCGAGATGATGCTGGAACAACGGACCATCAAGTTCGGATGTCTAGTGCGAAACGAAGATGAAGCGAGCACGTGTTAGCTATGTGGAGAGGTAGCGCGCTCATCTGATTCCCCCTACTGGTAGCTCTTTAGCAGCCTCCAAAAAAGGATGAGGGGAGTACATCATGCATTTGATGGATATATGGAACACTGGGGTAATTTGTGTCTTGATGCATTTCTTTTTTTTAGACCTGTTTGATATAGATTATTTAACTGATTATAGAATTGATTATAGCTAATTATTTAAGAAAAATAAATTCTCTATTTTCTAGTTATAATAGCTTATGTGCATAATCTGTTTTATTATCTTTATAACCGTTTGGTACAACAGATTATATGGAACTGATTATTGACGGGAAGAGATTATTGCCGTTAATTGCATGCATATCGTTTGGCGTCAATTTCAAACAGGACTGGACCTCATGTTGTGTAACGTCATTTTCAAACAGGAACGTCACGTTCTTTAAAAATACACATATTTCTAAACATTACCTACATAACCCATAACAAAGCGCCAACAGGACTGAACCTCATATTCTGTAACGCAACTTTCGAACATCACATTCTTTAAAAATACACATGTTTCTATAACAGTATATACACAACCCATAACAAAACAAAATGTGTTCACGAAGGAATGGATACAACAAAATCATCTTCGCTGAGAAAGAAATATCGCCTTTGCAGTATCATCACGAAATTTGTCCATAGTGAGATTATACCGGCCCGGCACGGTTCTAAACTGGGCCATGCTTTTCCACAATCGGGCCGGCGCCGTGCCGGCCCAGTTGTGAAACTTGTACGTCCGAAGCACGGCACGGCCCGGTTTTGACGGATTGGGCCGGCATGGTTTATAAACGGGTCGTACCGTGCCGGACTGGTCCGGAGCCCGAATAAATTTTATATACTTATTTTTCTACTTAAATTGATAATTTTTAATAAAAATATATTAAAATAAATAAAATAAAAATGGACCGGCACGGTCCTCATAGGTTACACGGGCTGCTAATAAGTGGGCCGACACTTATACGGGTCGTGCCGTGCCGGCCCACGGGCTTGACGTCGAGGCCCGAGCATGGCCCTTAACGTTCCACGGGCCGACACGGCCCAGTTCAAAGCATGCTGGGTCACGCTCGGGCGGGGCCAAAAAAATCATGCTCCGTGCCGGCCCTTTTAGCCCGGCCCTTTTGGCTAGCTATAAGTGCGATCACTGGCTTTTGTAGTAGATGTATCAAATGCATTTCATGAAGGAAGCTGTCTCCTGTATGTTGAAGGTATGATGGACACATGATTTGGATTTTGATTGCACTTACGAAAATGTTTATCTTCTGCATCATTCTCTCTAATAAAGTTATGTAGACACATAGTAACAGCAACAATCATCATTTGCTTTTTTCATAGGATAACTCGGCATCTTGATTAGTATTCTCCACTTCATTTTCCACACATCAAAGTTACGCTCTACGGAATTCCGAATACTTGAATGAAGATGATTGAAAAGCTCTTGCTCACCGCGTGACGCTGAACCTCTCCTTTAATCTGGAATATATATCTTTCACCCTTTATGGCGCTAAGTATCCTGCACAATTTGGGTATCAAGTATCCACAAGATAATATTTGACTACATAAAATTTGTAAATTAGAGAAAAATATATTTATAATACAATAACATGGCATGCAATTGTGCAATTTTTTTTAAAAAAATGTATGTATATTATACCTTTAGGAGGGTGCGGAAATGCATCTTTATCATGCTCCAAAGCATGAAAGAGGACATTTGTATCATGCATAGAACCAAGTTGTCCAATTGATGCATATGTGAACCGCAAGTCAAGTCAACCACAGCAAGAATATTTTGAGTTTGTTTACCACTTCTTTCAATATATCTAACATACTCAATTGGATCTGGCGTGCCTGAGATATGTGTACCATCAAGTGCTCTGATGCAATCTTTAAAATGTGGCATCAACCTACAATCCCCTATAATTTTACTATTGGTAGTAGAAAAGTTTGGATCAATTGGCCTTATATAATGCTTACACATAGCAACCACACAGTTTAATGCCTCAGAAAATTTCTGGCTTATGGTCTCACTTGAATGGTTAAATGTATGCTGGAGGGCAGTGTTCGACCAACCATGTCCACAAGTAACGAGAAAAATAGCAAGTGCTTCTATGGAGCTCATATGAATTGAGGATTGAAGACCATACGTACTTACTAGGAGGTCATGCAACTGTAGAATAAACGTTCATTCATTCTGAATATCTTTTGTGTTGGTTTTGGAGTCCTCAAAATTTCCAAAACAAAAGCATACCCACTCTGTCTTGGGATCCTTGACATCATTCTTGTCAAGAAATGTTGGATAGTATTTATTTGCTAGCAAAGCAGTCACACAAATGTTGTTCTGAGCACAACATGTCAAAGCAAGAGCCTTCGACCTTCACTCATCATCAGAGTCAGTATCATCTAGCTCAGATTCAGAAGAGATGTACGAAATACATGACACAAAAATCAGAAGCTAGATGAAACGACAGCTCAATAGTAAGTAATGTAAATTATAGAGCAAAATGCACTAGAGGTCCATAAACTATTCGCGTTGTGTCACTTAGGTCTATAAATTCTTAAAGTAATCATCTAAATCCCTAAACTATTTTTTATGTATCAAAGTAGGTCCAACTATTATATCAGAAATTATGACGAGGGCATTCTAGCGTGGATTAACACGCATGTGCGTTGCACATGCACTAGAAAATATGATCCCGATTTTCAAAACCAATGAAAATCGATCAGTTTTTTGCAAGTTCCAGTGAAAGGTCCAGTTCAGTTATTAAAATCAACTTATGTACTATGATAAAATAGTTTTTTGTTGATTTTTTTTTTCTGATTTTAGTTTTTGTGATAAAAATAAAAAGGTGAATCTTTACTTCACGTGCAAGATATATAAGTAATAATCCACGTTGGAACGGTTCCGTTATAATTTTTAGCCTTCAAATAATCATTTGGACCTAGCTTGACATAGAAAAAATATATTAGAAACTTAAATGGTCACTTCTGAAAATTTATAGACTTAAGTAATACAATACGAATAGTTTAGGGACTCAAATAGTGATTCTAAGAATTTATGAATCTAAGTGACACAACGTAAATAGTTTAGAGACCTCTGGTGCACTTTACTCTAAATTATATATAGTGCAGAACTAAGTTTCATTAAGTTTTAAACCCAATGCAATTCGATATCGTTCAAATAGTAGGTATCTAAACTAAGTGACATAAGCCACATCTTTCTCAGTCATCCATGCGTGCTTGTTCTTCGACCATTCATATCCTTCTGTTGCAGTGTACATCTCCCTTTCAGTCCTTTTAGTAAAAATAAGTGATGCGATAAAATGTTCCTTTGAACCAGGTGTAGCATCACAGGCCTTCACAAGTTTCATAACATCTTGTATAGAAGGACCGGATTGATCTGCTTTCCTAGAGAAGGACTCACACGGTACTACGGTTCTTTGATTCTCTGCACAAGTGCTCCCATCTGCTCTCGAAACCACTGGCCTGTTGTAGACTTAGCCTTTTTTTTTCCTTTGCGTTACCATTCATAATCCTTGATTTTCCTTCTATCACTTGTTGGTGTTAGTACCTCTACCTCCTTTGGCTCACTGTCACCGTTATCATCATCTTCGTCTTCATCATCACTACCATCTTGTGTAGAATTTTCAACATTATTTAAGCTAGACTATAATGGTGCAGTACCACTAGCAGCGAACGAATGATTATCACCAGTGTTACGCAGGTCCTCAAACATAACTTCCAGCAACTGCTCATGTTGAAGGCCTTTTTCTTTAAATTTGAGACACCCCTTTATAGCCTACAATGCAAATAATGTAATGATGGGTTATGAAGTGCATGTCCAAGGTAAGCTGAAATAAAAAGATAAATGACACTTATATTATTAGTTCTCTGCCACCAATCATCAGACATGACAATATTCTTTTCACTTTCATCCTATCCTAAACCTAAATCTGTTTGTTTAGTCAATTGCTTCCATATATCATAGTCCTGTTTCAGTCTATCCTATTTGTTCTTGAACTGTAATTTTGTATACACATGACCAGTCCTTTCTTTAAACCTTTTTGTAACGTTGTTGTAACCAGCTTTGCTCAAATGGGTACTTAACCGATTACTACCCAACACTTATCAGCAAACAATTCACAGGTGATATGGAACTGGGGGTCATCGAGATCACCAATGAACAGAAGATTTAAGAGCAGGGGACCACAAGGATTTGACCCATCCCCTTCTCTCTCCACCCCTCTCCTTGCATAAAAGCCACGGGAGGTAGCACCACCAAGTCAAAGGAGCGGGCCGCAGCGTGGCATGCGCCATCAAGAGGTAGCCGCCTGTTGCTATGCCTGGGGCATGGAGGCAGACGAGCCCCACGTTGGACAGGGATCCAAGGCAATAAAAGAGGAGCTGGGCTCCGGCAAAGGAGACTTTTCTCCTTCGGATCTTTTTACGCACAACGCTTCTTCCTCTTTTACGAGAGCTGAGGTCTAAATCTCATATATAGCTTATGTAAATATGAAATACATAAACTACAGGACGTAGGGCTATTTCCGAACGGCCTAAACCTGAGTAAAAAAACTCAGTGTGATTATTCCACCTTTATTCACTTTTATTTAATTTCTCCGTCCAATGAACAACAACGTTTTCAGTCCTCGACCGAACTCACGAAGGCGGTCTATGCAGACCCTCGCATGTCTGTATTTTCATACTTTCAAATTATTGTTCTCATCTTGCCAATCAGTGAGACATGACAAATAATTTTGCTAAGTCAAGTCATATATATTTTCAGCGCTCATGATTCATGTATTATATATATCATGAAAAAAATGAAAAAACATGCATAACAATATAAGAGGATATTCTTCACCTCGTAGGAGACTCGTAGGGGACTCATCCGTGTCGACCACAGCAGATGTTGGAGCAATGGGCGGCCTCCCTCCACGTCCAACTCCACGGCCGCGTTTGCGGCCCCCTCCTCCTCGTCCACGACGACTTGAGGACCTACTACCCGTCGCCGTCCCCTCGTCATCGTAGTCTCTATTTTCACCCCTAGCGAAATTGCCGAATGCCAGGTTGGAAAATGAAAAATTCGAAAACAAATTACCAGACATCAATTCTTGGTACGATCCAGCAATCGTTCCAATACCGAGGAAAGGATTCGCCGCTGCATCGTTGCCTTGTCGCCATGCCGTGTCGGCACCTACGCCCGCGGTACCCAAGCCCATGCCAGGCCCGAAGCCGAGGCCAACGGTGCTCAGGCCAGCCGCGTCTGGACCTGCGCCACGCCCAGCGCCAGGGACAGAGGCGCTCAGGCCAGTGGTGCTGAGGCCAACGACACCCAGACCCACGCCAGGTCTGGCGTCCAGGCCATCCGCAAAGCCAGCCGCCGCCGAGGGCCAAGGTGCTCGCGCCCCAGTGCCCGACGTCGAGGCCGTCGCGCATCCTAGCGCTGCAGCGGGCAACGAAAGATTCGATTTCCGTGGTGGACTTCATCCTCGCGGAATCGATCACCTCCTTCACCCCGCCTCCGTTTCCCCCCTCCCATGGTGCTTCGTCGATAAGGGATTCATGGGTAGATTGTACAGCAGGCAGGCCTCTGGAGAAGGAGGAAAAAGCTTGGCACCACGCATAAGCTCATACACTGCCAGCTGCCACGACAACGAAAAGGCATTGCCAACCAGCACATAAACGAAAAACGAATCCAGAACACAGCAACCAATATCACTAGTTGAGGCATTAGACCTGGCAAAATAGAGATCACAAGAATCTCACAAACATTTTAGTCTAGAATGAGTTCTCCCACAGGGCATTTCAGAAAATATAGTGCAGCATAGATAACATGTTCAACATCAAAACTCTCAGTACCCAAAGGCTTAGCAACACCTAATTCTGTAAAACTGCAAACGAAATACAGCCATTTCAACCATCAAATCTGCAGCGTTACATAGAACACGCAACTGCTCAAGCGACAACAGCAACCCTTCCGGCCACCTGGTCCAGATCACGCCTTCCCTGGGAGGTGATGAGCCTTCCACTGCAATAAAAAAAAAACACGAGACGATAAGCACACATCCACAAATAGGTGAAGAACATCAAGACACGAATAAGTAATCTACAGATCAATTACCCCTTGGGATCAACATCAATGATGCCCATCTTCTGCAACTGCTGGAGGATGTTGCGAGATATGGCACCACTGCTCTTGCAGAAGTGTGGAGGACGTGAGCCATTCCTCTGGCGTCCACCATAGATCTTCTGGAAGCCACCGACACCGATGCCCTGCCTCAGGTAGATCTTCCTTGCTATTGAGGCTGCAGATAGCAATAGGAATTCAGATTTCAAGTCCAATTGTCAAGTTATGTAGAAGTTCAATACTGGTAAAGAATACAAGATAAACCTACCTGCCCGGATGTAGTACCAGTCAGGGTCATAAGGTGGGAGCTCCTTGAACCTTGCAGTCTTCACAATGTCAACCCACTCCGGGAGCTCCATCTGAAAGAAGAAAATGCATTTCGATAAGAAATACATAGAAGCAGCAACGGATATGCCTTTTAAGATTAAGTAAACATATACAATAGCACATGTTACAATAAATATTTTAAAAGTCTGCAGACTTTGAATAATTAACCCAATAAGACAAAAAAGTTGATTGTTCCATCACAAAAAATTCATGAACAGGCTTAATTTATCATTTCCACAATGAACAAGGGAGTTCAATGATGAATAATGATGAATTGATAAAAGAAAACAGTCACAGCTAAATATAAACAAATTTAACAGGAAAGTTTGAAAGGAAACCCAAACCATCATAAAGTTGCCTACGCCCCAAAATATCTAAAATTACAATGTCAAGCCTGTGGTGAACTAACTCTGCGGCATTCATCGAACTAATAAGAACTAACAACTAGATAGCATGCCTACTATATTACGTCCTCTGGTATCAAATTAAAAATACCGAGCTAAATGGAAGGTTCCCAGGTATAGGCACCATATTAATGCAATACGAAACGACCACAGTTCACAACACATCTACATGACGCCACTACTAGCATGCGCAAACTGGATCTGAAACGCGAATCCGAAGCATTCGCGCAGGCCTACAAGTGTTAAATTGCGCGGAACACAACCAGCTAACGACCATTCACGGAACCGATCTAAGAGTGCAGTCACGGCTCATACGGGGAGGAAGGGCGAATGAGGAAGCTTTACCTTGCCGGAGCGCTTGAGGTGAGCGGAGTACGCCTTGACGAAGTCGTGCGGATTCACATCTTTCACCGTCCTCGCCGTGGAAGTCGCCATCCTGCCGCCGCCGCCGCCTGGGGAGGAAGAGAAAGACAGGGAGTGTGAGGAGGATGGGGCGCTGCGGCTGCTCTGGGCTAGGGTTTCTCTGGAGGCGTGGCAAAGAGGTGGAGCACATTTATATAGAGCGTGGTTCGATTAGGAAGCGTCGGATGCTTGTTCGACGTTTGGGATGGTCTGAGCGGGTGGGTCTAGGGTTTTCTGATGGTATGGGCTGCGTGGGGGATGGTAGGCCTCAATTAGCTCAAGCTAGGTACATAGGCCTAGCCCATTTTGGGAAAGAAAATGGCCAGCGGCCCAACATACCTGCTCACAAAAAGAAAAGGGTTAAGAAAATTCAAAAAATCGTGGAGGTAGCAGAAGTTACTTTTGCGAAACATCTTTACCCCGGTAACAAGCCGGCCGCCGCACCGAGCAACTGTCGCCGTCCTTCGTCGTCCCATCTCCAGGCACCGTCATGCCGCATCTTCGGAAGACCAGGATCAGCGATCCTCTCATGTTTTATTATCGATTCAGTTGCTCTTTGTCTTGGTTCTGCTCAAGAAACCGCCCTGGTTTCTTGCAGGTGGCAAGAGACAAAGATTTGCACTAGCAGATTGGGCAACGTGGCCGCTACTTTGACCTCGTGGACTTCAGCAGGGTCCAGGCTTTCCAGGTTCTGGTAGATGAGCCCATCCATCGTTTCAAGGTATAGCTCCGCATTCTCGTGCCCTATGCCCCAAATTTTGTGGTGGGTTCTCTTAACCTAAAGCCCGAAATTCGGGTTCCTAGTTACTAGACTTTTAGTGTTTCTTTAAGAAGGGTCTACTTTTCAATTGGTTAAAACTGGAGGGGGTTTTCAGTCGACCTACGCAAGCCATTGGATCCCGATCGGATGGTCCAGACACTTTCTTCCGGATTAATAATAACAATGAGAAACTAACTATTACAACATAGTGTGTAATAGTTCATTTAATGTCTTAAGATCTACACAAATAAATGATGCACAGTTATTTGGGCATATCGTAAATTTATATGTAGTCAAATTGGCTGCATATTTAATTAATGTAGCCCATCGTTCATTGAGCAGCCAATGGTATTTTATCAAAATTTAAAATTTTAAGAGTATAATAATCTTCATAATTTTAAAGTGTGTTTTCTTTAAAAAAAATAATTCCAGTTAGAGTAAACCATGCCTCATAAATTTCTAGATTTGAATATGTTTTTTATATTTGAATAACTTTTTTGACCAAACATGTATAATTTCATATTTTAAAAGTTTAAAAAGTTTAACGTTAAATTTTTAACTGTGCCTTTTATAAGTGAAAATATTTGAAATCGTTAAGTATTTGTGAACTAGAGTAATTTTGCAGCAAAAACTAATGGATAGATGATTATTTGGAACAAAATAACTTATGGATAGGTATCTCAAACTTAAAGTAACACTTGGTTTTTGCAATTATCTCAATTCTACAAGCATTGAAAGTGCACCTAGAAAGATCTATGGAAAGTTGATGCCGTGGAAATAGCCAATGTAGAAAGGAAAGTACCAGAACAACATGAATTAGGCCTTATTTGGATCAGGTGGCTAATTGTTAGTCCCTAGCTAATTTTTAGTTGACTAATTTTTAGCTAGCTAACAATTAGTCTTATATTTGTTTGTAATCCTGACTAATTGTGAGAGACCCGACCAATTTACATTCAAGTTTACCGAGTTGACTCGTGGCCCACGCATGATATGCGAGAACTCAATCCGATAAAAGAAAATATAAATCCGACAGTCCCCCGACATACTTCTCAAGCAATGCCCAAGATCCAAGCACGTCGGTAACATCACAAGTGATACATCACATAGCTCACATTAATTAATAATATTAATTTAAAATATTCTTACATACCAAGGTTCATAATAAGTCTTGAAACTAATAAATTAAAGAACGGAAGCAATTCTAAGGAATACGATAGTCGCAGCGGTTGCAGCAAGAAAACAGTAAAGGATTGCGATGTCCAGCCCATGAACATCACAAATCACGGTCACTCGAATGTCTTAACTACGCCTCGCCCTCGCCGGCATTTGGCGAGGACAAAGTAGCCGAAGACCAACTCATCCTCACCTGCAAAAAACTTACGCAACAAACGTTGAGTACGAAGGTACTCGTAAGTCTTACCATGTTGTGGGAATTATTTTCCGACTCCAAGGATAATGCAATGAGGCTGTAGCAAGGTAAATGAGGTATAGGAATGGACTCGATTGCTTAAAGCAGAAACTAAGCATATGTGAATAAGCATAAAGTAAAAAGGACTCTTGCGGGCATGAACATCTAATAAACCCACTCCCTAAGTACCATGTAACCATAAACCATATACATACCATCATCCATGTTCCATCCGAACCATAGATACCAATACCCATATTCCAATTTCATCAACAATATCCCAATTTCCATCATGTTATGTGACAGCTCTACGATATTATCCAAAGGACACTGAGCTTGATCATAACCGAGATCGCGGCGGATTCGAACCGATTTTACACCCTGCAGGGGAGTCCAACTGTACCCACACGACTGAGGACCATACGGCTCATGCAACCCGCTAAAGTTACACAAAGGGGTTCTCATGTCAACATTTTTCACACTCGTGGCCACACGGTTGGAAAATCCACACGGTGCCGAGTACCACGGCCTCGCAGGCACACGTGAGTCCCTCGTCGAGTATCACGGCCTCGCAGGCACCCATGACTCCCTCGTTCCACACACCGTGCAGTCATCGGCCAAATGTTGGTACGCAGTGAGATACTCAGCTTGTCTTACCATTATATTCGACATGTGGTATGAACAGAAAGTGCTCAGACCAAGAATAACACGGCCGGGTCCTAGGTCAACCCAGACGGGGCCTACGGCACACAAGACCTCCGTGTCTTGCGCACTCCTATCCCACCGTCCAGATTTCAGTTTTTAACACTTTCCAACTTTTATCAACATATGAACTTGCCACAAGCTCATAAGCAACCACGATAAATCCTATACGTACGAGTGGGACTTACCACTCGACTTCTACTGTGTTATCTAAGCATGGCTAAGCATTTCGTGACTGAACAAAGACACTCTACCCAGGTTGACAAGGTGACGTATTCAATACCAAGGAGGGGTACATGCAACAATAATAGGTATTCCCGACTTTATCACTATGTCCGACTTAATGCAGGCCTATACGTAAGCATTCATATTAATCATTAAGTAAATTACTTAGGGTAGCAATATGAGGTGCTTGCCTTCAACAACAGTGGTGTTGTCTTCCTCAGAAGCTGGATCAACCTCTGGTGCTTCTCCCGTAGCAGCACCCGCGTCATTCTCTGGCGGTTCGTGAGCTATAAAGTAAAAACGCGTCGATAAGATGTATGCCATGATGTCATGATGCACAAATGATGCAATATGGTGCAGAGAGGTAGCTACTGAGTCTACGAACACAATGCAAAAAGAATAAAGTCAATCGGGGTTCTACGGCTCAAGTTATGCCCTAAACAGTTTTATTGATTCCGGTTACGGGTTTCCCGGTTCCGATATCGGGAGGCACACGGATGTCGTTTGTGGAAAAAAATCCCAAAACCCGTCACATGTACTGGCTTTACTAAGTGGCTTGGGTTACTATGAGACTAAGTTTGAGTGGTTTTGACTCGCGTTAACAGGAACACAAGCTCTCCGACTGTCGTTGCCTGTTTACGACATCGGAAAAAACCGTAACGGTACCGTAAAAGTCGTAACGACTTTTCCAGTGAAAATCAAAGTTAAGTTACAGGCATGGGACCATTTTTAGTTCAAAGTAGGCTCTAAACTAAGACTTTTGGCTCTGGGTTGGGGTCAATTTGAGCTCCTATGAATTTATTAAAAATCTAACAAGGCTCTATTTTTCAAACTTATAAATTCAGAAACATGTACTAACACCTATGAAACAATCATGAAACTTTATAGATCTACTACTGAGTATCTAAACTAAATTTTTTGTTAAAGGTCTTGGGCTTTTGGGTGACCTGCCTAATGCACTTTAGATAAAAGGCAATTAAACTAGGTTTTTAGGGATATCATCAATGACATACATGCACAAATGTTGATGAAAAATTCTGGTAAAAATGAAGGAGATGCATCATGCCAATTTTCAATTATGGTTCAAAAATCAACCCTAGAAACCTTATGGAACTTCAATTAAAAATCAACAACATAAATAATTCATTGAATTATTAAAGAAATTCCAGGGACATTTTTGAAAAGGTGCTTTAACAAAAAATTAGTTCATTGTACAGGGATTCAAACAAAATTAGGTTTGGCATTTTTAGATTTTTTCATGATTTGTTACATGCTTAACAATTTCTGGCTAATTAAAGAAAAATCGAAAAAATGGATAGAACAGTATCACAGAACAGGGGAAATATGGTCGTGGCGGCTTTCCGGTGGGATTCTCGCTGGAGAAGAGGGTTAGGGCAAGGATTGAAAGGTCGTGGGGCATCACCTTGAGTCAATGCACTGATTTGTGGAGGATGATGGCCACGGGGAAGGCGACACGGTGGTTGGCGACGGTGAGCTTGAGGGCGGCGTTAATGGCGGCCGAAGTGGTGGCGCGTGGCGTTCTTCGTCACCGGCGATCACCTGTGGCCGTGATCATGTCAAGTGGGTGCGCAAGAACGAGAGAGAACAGCCAGTGAAAGGAATTGAAGAACCAGGCTACCGTGGTGATGAATTTTGGAGAATGGTGGCGACGGCGGTGCTCTCGGCCGAATAACAGGGGCGGCGGCATTCCTGAGAAATTAGGGCACAACGGGGGGGGGGGGGGGGGGCTAGATGGTTGGAGAGCTTCAGGGGGTTGAGGAGAGCTTGCTCGGCACGATGGCGCGGCTTGGGAACGGCCGGCGTGAGCTGGCGTCGTGGGGCGGCCGGTGGCTAGGGCAATGGCGGCAGAAAACAGAGCAAGGAAGGGCTTGCACGCGGGGTAAGGAGCTGGGAAGGAAGAAGGAAAGGAGGGGGTAGCTTGGGCTTAAGTACTCGAGGAGGAGTGAGGAAGAGAGAAGGGGTGGCCGTGATTGGTGCATAGGGGCGGCGGCCGGCAATTGGGCGCGGGAGGCGGTGGCGCTCGGCAGTGATGGTGCCGTGCGGCAGGGAGCAACGCTCCAGAGAGAGAGAGAGAGAGGAGAGAGGAAGGGGGAGAAAGGGGGAAGAAGATCTTTTGGAGATTCTCTGCCAAGGTGAGCTAATGGAGTGGTGCGGGAGTGGCCATGGAGGCTGGTGCTGCCCCGGCAATGGCTGCCGCGGGCGGCAAGGGTCGGCTGTGGGCGGCCCCTGTTCACGGTCCAGCTGTTGTCAAATTTCTTCTTTCTTTTTTTTAATTATTCTAAATGCCCCTTCTTGATTCAACAGAAAACCCTGGCTCCCGAGCTCAAAATTTTTGAAACTTTTTGTGTAAGCTAAATGAATTATTTGGAACAACTTTGCTTATAGAAGGATTCCTTGATTCAGCTTCTAAAAGTCTGTGAATTTTTAACTTAGTCCAAGTTTGTGAAATTTTAAAAGGGTTTAAACCTTCACCAAAATTTTTGATAAAATTTCCAAACTTTTATTTTAATGTGTAGTTAATTGTTATGGAAAAACATTGGGGTAGTTTTATTAAGAAAACAAAAGACCTCTTGAAAGCCGATTAAGGTTTCCGAAAATGACGAAAACTACGAAACCCTGACCCAAAAGCCAAAACGGAAAAGGTCGAAATCAAATTCAAATCTTGTGAGATTTTTTCATCTGGACAAAAGTTTGAAACTTTGGGATGTGACACTAATTGTTGATATATAGAACTAGTTTTACTCTTCACTAACAATTAATCCCTATTAAATAGGAGGTTGGCTAATTATTAGTTTTTGAATTAGCCAGCCTGCTTGGAGATCTAGAGAGACTAAGATGGTGTTTGGATCACTAGACTTGTGACTAAAGTTTAGGCAAAAAAATTCGTCCCTAAAGTTTAGTCTTGTTGTGAGTGTTTGGATCTTTAAGCAAAACTTCAGTCCTCCAATGTAAAATGATAATTTTTACCCTCATTTCATTAAATCAATGTTGATCACCATGCATGCAGCAATAGAATATTTCAGTTTAGACAATAGTTTAAGTACACAACACAATAATCTGGTCTCATAGCATAAACAAAGCATTGGCTACTTGATCATGAAATGCATTCATGCTTTAATCTTCGTTCCTTGCATGACTAATCCTTAGAGATATCAATAAGTAATGATATTTGGTGTTTTTGTGTATGTACATAAGTGGATAGCAGCAGTCATACGTAGTTAATAAATAAGAAATTGACCTAGATATTGCATATGTTTCTACTAAGGTGACCTAGATACTACATTACATTATTTTCTAAGTGGGAGGTAGGAGGCCACGATCGACGACAATCGTAGATAGTACCTACATAATGGCAAACAAGATTATGCTTGACGGTTAAGGATGAATCAATCTGGATAAGAAGGAGGAAGAAAATAGAGCTCAAACAGCCCAATAAAGAACAGGAACAGACGGCAAAGACGTTCACCTTGGGCGAAAGGGAGTCGTCCACCGGCATAGGTGAGCTGGCCATCTCCGGCGCACTTGAATAGAGAGAGATGAATCGCCGTCCTTAGCAATGGCTAGCCGCAGCTTCCTGAGCACCGTGGAGGAGGATGCCGACGAGCGATGCGTGGTTCGGGCACCCGAGATGGATAGGGCGGGAGGGGAGGATGAGGTCGACAGGCGGTGCACTGGTCGGGGGCTCAGGATGGGCAGGCGTGCGGCGGCGCAGCTCAAGCCTGCGCGCGGCGTTGACGGGGGGAAGAGGAGTGCCGTCGGTGGTGCTGCTGACGCATCTGGGCCGAGCGGCTCGGGCTACGGGAGGCGACGCCGGTGGGACCAGCGGGTGGCGGCGCCGCTCAGGCCTGCGGGAGGTGCCTACGACGGGGAAGAGGACGGTGGCGGCGACGCTGCTAGGCGTCGAGCGGCAGTGCAGGGAGAACAAGGAGGAGGCGGCAGTGCACCGTGCTGCTAGTTGCGGCAGCGGCGTGTTGTCTTGCTGATGGAGGTGAGGGCGAGATAGGGATTTGATGGGTACCCAGATCCAGTGTCCAGTTTAGCCTATTTTAAGGCCTTCTCACAGGAAAAAAGTTTTAGGTCATATTTTAGCCTTTAGCTCATTTTAGGTCTGCCAGTTTGGATCCCATCTAAGCAAAAATGGGCTAAAACGTGGTGGGCTTTTATCCTAGTATTCAAACAGATCCTAATTTTTAACCGGCTAACAATTAGCTCGGTAGATCCAAACAGGGGCTTAGATTTTTTGTCTAAGAAAATATGAATTAGATTTCTTTTGGAAATTAACATCATGAATTAAATAGAGGGGCTATGGTGGAAAAGGACAGTTTAAGGCGACAGACGCGAAAGATGTTTATACCCACAATAAATCTCGTCCACCCGTCAGTGATCCGACGTCCAACGTTTGGTCAGGAGCAAGGTAGCACCAGAATCTTTTCCCGGAGCCGCCTCCACCAAAACAGGGAAATCCTGAAGCTGACTGCTGAGCTCGTCGTCGTTCTCCTCAACCCAAACAACCCTTTGTTTCTAACCCTAAAACGCCGCCATGGCATTAACCACGCGCGGCGGCGGCGGCGGCGGCGGCGACCCGTCGAAGCCGCCGTCCGCAGCCGACCCCAGCCTCGGCTTCCTCACTAAGCGCGACACCGAGGTGAAGCTGCCCCGCGCCACGCGAGTCAAGAACAAGACCCCCGCGTCGATCCAGATCACCGCTGAGCAGATCCTGCGGGAGGCCCGGGAGCGGCAGGAGCCGGAGATTCGTCCGCCCAAGCAGAAGATCACCGACTCCCACGAGCTCTCCGAGTACCGCCTCCGCAAGCGGAAGGAGTTCGAGGACGTCATCCGCCGCGTGCGATGGAGCGTCTCGGCGTGGGTCAAGTACGCGCGGTGGGAGGAGCAGCAGCGGGACTTCGCGCGCGCGCGCTCCGTCTACGAGCGCGCCCTCGACGTCGCCCACCGCGACCACACGCTATGGCTCAAGTATGCAGAGTTCGAGATGCGGAACCGGTTTGTCAACCATGCCAGGAACGTCTGGGACCGTGCGGTGTCGCTTCTCCCCAGGGTGGACCAGCTGTGGTACAAGTACATCCACATGGAGGAGCTGCTTGGTGCCGTCGCCAATGCGCGGCAGGTGTTCGAGCGCTGGATGGCATGGAGGCCCGACACTGCCGGTTGGAACTCTTACGTTAAGTTTGAGCTGCGGTATGGGGAGGTCGAGCGCGCCAGGGCCATCTATGAGCGATTCGTGGCTGAGCACCCTCGCCCAGACACATTTATCCGCTATGCGAAGTTTGAGATGAAACGTGGTGAAGTAGAGCGAGCACGAAGGGTTTATGAGCGTGCAGCAGACCTTCTTGCAGATGATGAAGATGCAGAGGTGCTCTTTGTGGCATTTGCAGAGTTTGAGGAGCGGTGCCGGGAGGTCGAGCGTGCACGTGCGATCTACAAGTATGCGCTGGACAGGGTGCCCAAGGGTCGTGCAGAGGAATTGTACAGAAAATTTCTGGCGTTCGAGAAGCAGTTCGGTGATCGTGAGGGAATTGAGGATGCAATTGTGGGCAAGAGGAGGTTTCAGTATGAGGATGAGGTGAGGAAGAATCCGCTAAACTATGACTCATGGTTTGATTACATCAGGTTGGAGGAGAGTGTCGGGAATAGGGACAGGATCAGGGAGGTGTACGAGAGGGCTATAGCAAATGTGCCCCCTGCTGAAGAGAAAAGATATTGGCAGAGGTACATATACCTCTGGATCAACTATGCACTCTATGAAGAGCTAGACGCACAAGATGTAGAACGGACCAGGGAGGTCTACAAGGAATGCTTGAAGTTGATTCCACACAAGAAATTCACTTTTGCCAAGATTTGGCTCATGGCAGCTCAGTTTGAGATAAGGCAGCGTAATCTCAAAGCCGCTCGACAGATTCTTGGAAATGCAATTGGAATGGCACCAAAGGGCAAGATATTTAAGAAATACATTGAGATTGAGTTATATCTTGGTAACTTTGACCGCTGTAGGACTCTTTATGAGAAGTATATTGAATGGTCCCCAGCAAATTGTTATGCATGGAGGAAGTATGCTGAATTGGAGAAGAATCTCAGTGAAACTGATCGCGCTCGATCAATATATGAACTTGCTATTGCACAGCCAGCACTTGATACACCAGAGGTTCTTTGGAAGGTATTTGATCTTGCTAATGTCCTGTTAACTTACGCAAATTTTATAGTTTGTGTAGTGGTTTATAATAGATGCATATGTTTTATTTTAATCTTTATTCCTAAACAATTGATTGATTTTAAATAATATGTACTGAATAACTTATCAGCATTGTAGTCACTAAAATAATCATATTCCATTTTCTAGTGAACTATTCATTACTCGTTAGGTGCCTTTAAGGGGTGCCATTGGTTAGGTACAAATATGTTGCTCAACTGCTGTACTTGTCCATGATTTGCCAATTTGTTTGTACTGTTCATTTTCTGTTTGTTGGAATGTTTGAGGAACTGTTCTATCTAGCTAAAACATTTTTTTTTACACTTGTATTTTGAGGTATGCCCGTATCTTCTTAGTTCCATTTTTCTATTTGTTCTTCTCATAAGGATTTTACTGTTGATTGGGCTGTTCGATAATTGCCTCTCCTTGTTTTAGACTTTTGTGGGGTCAAATCCTAATTGTGCCCATTGACCATCTTAGTCTAAATAGGAAAAGCATCAGATCAAGCATTTATCTTAATTGTATATGAAAGCTTGGAAGCTATTAAAATTATCATGTTTATCCCTAAATCAAGTCAGTTGATGTTACAGCTGCTCAGTATGCTCGTACGAGACTTATCTGCACACTCGGGCCTATACATCCTAACATTAGTTGTAACTTAATGAATACTGTCTCAAGCTAATGGGTACCTACATACTATGTTTAATGGCCTGTATCCCTCTCCAATATGGAACCATTTTTTCTCTCTTCATACATAGCTTTTCTGCAGTAAAATTTGAAATGCTCTCATTTTATTGTGTCTATTACTTGAGCTCATTAATTTTCATATTATTTATGAAGTCAGATTAAAATACGCTTGGCTGCTTAAGTGCCACCTAGGAGCTAAGCGCAGCTCCACTGCCTCGCTGACCGCTAGGTTTTTTATTTAGCCATTTCCCCATATTTTACCAATAGCTATGTGTTAAACTTGTAATGTGCAATGTTTTCCTTATTTTTCTCTTTTTTTATGTTTGCTTCTGAAACGTATGAACTTATAGCCCAGTAGGATTGCATAGATGGCACCTAGGCACTAGGTGGAGCCAATCGCCACCTAGACTTCCACTTGTTAAGTACTTATAAACTATCTTCATTAGTTCTTCAGAATTTATACTATCATAAGTTGCTGAACTCTGCAAGACTGTTGGTCTGCCATGTCAGTCTTGGCATGTTCTTGGTTTTCTTTGAGTTAAGGGAATTAAGGGCGTGTTTGGCATGACTCTGCTCTACCACAGAGCAGCTGTGCCCCAGAACTCCAGGGTGGAGCTGCTCTATGGTGGAGTTGGAGCAGTTTTCAGGGTATTTGTGTAGCATGTTGTGTCCAGCACTCCAGCTTTAGGAAAGATGGTTTTGAGGGTGAAAGGACTTTGGTACCCTTGGTTAATTTAATTGTACTGTTAAGCATATATAATCATTTTAAACCAATGTGGAATGATAGGGTCATTCCATATGGAAAAAAAATTGACCGCATGCGTGTAGGTACTAGTCATCATCACTTAGAGGTAGTACTAGTCATTCGTGAAGTTTTTCTACCTTGCTTGTTCACTGAAAGGCAACATTGCTCGGCACTGAATGAGGATGTTAAAAAAGTAAGTAAAAGATGTGCTGATCCTTGTGGCGCCATGGCTGCACCCGTGCTTGTCCCGTGTGAAATCCTGCTCACCGTCTGTGCTCCTGCTGTGTGGGTGGTGCGGCAGGGACGGGCTGTAGGCACGGGTGCAGTCTGCCTACCGCCGCAACTCAACAAAATCGAGATCTCCATCGAGGTGTGTCAACCGGAACCGAGGTGGCGCAGGGCATAGCTAGATCCAAGGCGGTGCAGGGTGGACCTGCTGTGCTGGCATGGGAGAGCTGAGACACGAAGAGCTCTGAACACCGGTAGGGCAGCTAGGTTGTGTTTCTTTGGTGGTGGACGGGAGAAGATAAAGAATAGAATGGAATCATTTTCTTTGTGTAACCAGTGGCATGGTGGGTAATTACCTCTGAACTCCACAACTCTTGTACTCCAAAATTCTACCTAAAAATGAACTAGAGCTCCACCAACTCTGAGGAGTTGGCTGCTCCACAGAGTTTCAGAGTTGGGCTATTTGTCTGGCTCCAAGCAGCTCTCCTCTAGAGTTTGGACTGGAGCCATGCCAAACACCCCCTAAAGGTTCCCCATGCTTTCTCAGCCGAATAAAACATAGTCTGGGAACTGTTTGCTGCCATCAGGCGACATACCTGCAATGTTGGTCTTGTCATTCTTTATTCATCATGTTACAGATTGTTTAATGTTAGTTGCATTTGCAAGGCTCAAGAATGATTGTTGAAACAGGTTCCACTTGATTTCCCTTTCCTTAAGTTTAGTTGTCTATCTTGTTTATTCTTGAGCTTTCTTGTACCTGTACAATTCACTCCTGTAGATAACTTACAAAGTTTGTAGAGTAACTAAAGCACCTGTTCTACTGTACTCTCTTGGGTTTTCTGCCTCATTTTTATTATATCAATATGGAGCACAATTGCATTATCTCAAAATTTCTTGATTCTGTTTTTTGAAATGATTCTGGTTTGGTCTTAAAATCTGGAATAGGGCAATCTACTCGATGCGGTTGCATCCTAATTACTGTAACAGGGAGACATCCTGTAAAACGATGGTTGAACTTTCAAAGTTTGCTCACTTATTTAGTGCATTTACATCCTATTTACTTTTAATTGTGTTTTGGGAACCATGGATGCTTACTGACTCATTCTTTGATTCACAGGAATATTTGCAGTTCGAAATTGATGAAAGTGAATTTGATAGGGCAAGGGAGCTATACGAAAGATTACTTGATAGAACCAAGCATCTGAAGGTATGGATCAGTTATGCTGAGTTTGAGGCCTCAGCTGGTTTGAGTGGTGAAGACAATGAAAGTGAGGAAAAGAGGAATGAAGTTGGTTATCAGGAGCAGCAGCTCGAGCGGGTCAGGAAATGCAGAGGTAAATAATGTTTTAGAATATCTTACGTTCTGCAGCGATATATGACTGTTTAGTGACACATTGTGGACTAAATATAACACCCTTCTGTTATGATGATCAGCTGTCTTTGAAAGAGCATTCAACTACTTTAGAACTAGTGCC
This sequence comes from Oropetium thomaeum, assembly GCA_001182835.1. Lineage (NCBI taxonomy): Eukaryota > Viridiplantae > Streptophyta > Magnoliopsida > Poales > Poaceae > Oropetium > Oropetium thomaeum. The sequence goes on along the minus strand of LFJQ01000020.1, from coordinate 591,546 downwards.
CCAGAGTTGAAGGAGGAAAGAGCTATGCTCCTTGAAGAATGGCTTAACAAGGAGGTGAGCTTTGGTGATCTTGGTGATGTTAGCTTAGTGCAGAAGAAGGCACCAAGAAAAGTCAAGCGGAAGAGGCCAATCCCCACAGAAGATGGCTCCACCTTAGGGTATGGCCCTTTGCTCAGTTCTTTCATCTTTGCACTTTCTTTCAAAAGCCTTACATTTGCTGTGTAGCATGTTATGCTGGTCAATTTACAATAGCAAATCCAAATCTGCTCTCATCTTTTTCTCTTTGTTTTTGAAACTATTTTTAAGAGTGTGTATACTTGACATACAATTCCCTAATGCTGTAGGTACGAGGAATATATAGATTACATTTTCCCAGATGAGGTTACTCTAGCACCAAACCTGAAGATCCTTGAAGCTGCTTATAAATGGAAGAAGCAAAAAACCGGTGATGATGATGAGTAATAATCTTTATATTTTTACTTGCATTGTTGTAAATGTTTTGCTGCGGCCAGATTCTGATGTTGACGCGTGATTGTGACATCTGAATCTGCTTTGTTGTGAATGTTTGTCCACAGCTAAAATCTGATGTAAAAGAGAATTTTTCATGTTGTGTTAGAGCTATCAGAACAGGAGCGAGCAACTTCTTAATACCCATCGGTTCCTGCGAGTACATAGACCGAGTGCCGAAACATATTGTCCTACCAAACACAAGCAGCCCAGCAAGCCTTCTTTCTTATCGTCGTCATCTTTCGGTAGGCCCGTATTGCTATCTCCAATTTGCATCGTGATCATTTTGTCAAAAGTTTCAGCATGAGTTTGTAGTATGCTTTGCATTTGAAGTTCGAATTGACCTTGTTTAGTAACTTAAGGGCTTCTTTGGTACAAAGGATAAGCGGAGGAAAAATGGAGGAACTGAATCCATAGGAAAAATTCCTATTCTTGTCATTTGGATCCTAGAATTGCATCATAGGATTTTGGAGGATAGGAAAATTTCCTTCAAATTTTGGAGGAATTCTAAAATGAGGTCTAGACCTTTTTTTTTTCAATTCCTTTTGAAAGCTTTATGACATAATGTCTCTTTATCTCTCCTTATGTCTCTTGCTAATGAACAATTTAACCTTAAATTTCTGTATATTTTCTGCGACATATCCAAACAAGTTGTATGAATAATTTCTAAGTTATATCATTTCATAGGTTTTAAGAATATCTTCAATCCTGTGTTTTTACTATTCATATATTTTGAGAATCGTGCAATCTAAAGAAGCCCTCGGGGTCTGTTTGGCGCCAGGCAGCGATCACAATTACTCGAAATCGTGCGTCGTTGCCTGGCCCGGTAATCAATCCTACCGGATGTCAGCCTCCTCTGTAGTAATTCTAGAAGCACATGGCGCTGCCGGCGGGCGGGAAAATTAGTCAATTATTAGGAGAAATTAATGCAGTTTCAAGAAACATGGTGCTGGTGGTACAGTCCTGTGGGTGTCGTCTTGAAATGAATCGACGGCATGGCATTGGCATGCGCGCATTTACAGGAAGAACGTGCGTCGTCTATGTTTCATGCATGCAGATTGCAGAGCAGTGCAGCGCACGATGGAGAGCAGCTGAGTAGGCGCATGGATTTAATATTACTACCAACAGTAACAGTGAAGCTCAGCAAGCTTTGGATCGGCTCATCCAGGATCCAGCTGCTTTTGCTTCTGTGTACAGATGCAGAGAATTATATACTACTTATAAATTATTCATCGCGCAGGACACACATGGGTCTTTAATTTGCGATCAGTGATTCGTACTGCCACAGCACTACGATACTCGGCCGGACCGGGCCGGCCGGTGAAAATGCTTTGCGATCTCCTAGTTATTGCACTACTACTATTGTTTTGTCTTATGCTTATTCTTTTTTTTTCTTAATCTCTGAGCCTGAAGGCAAACGGCAAGTAAATTAGAACAGAAGGGGTAGTGTTTTGTCTTTTGATTTGGAAGAAATGTGCATATATTGACTGTTGTATTAATCCACACAGTTGTAAATATCAATGAGTTCATTATGAACAATATTAAATAAATTACCAAAGCTTATTACTCACAACGTTATTAGATGAATAATTGACCTTCTCATCACCCTCTCTGTGTATGATATCCCTGGCTGCAGAGGAATCCTAACCATGAATGAAGATATAGTATTTCATTACACATCAAATTGACCACCTGCTTGACTGACAAGCCAAACCGTAGATGATACTCTCTCTGGTATAAAAAAGAAAAAAGTTTAGAACAATGACACGGTCTCTAAAACATGGCTTTTAACTTTAATTTTTAATAAAAATATTTATTAAAAAATAACAGATATATACTTTTATAAAAGTATTTTTTAAGATGAATCTACTCATATGAGTTTTATATGTTTCAAATATAATAATTTAAAAATTATTCATGATTTATATTTTCAATGTTTGATCGAAAACTTATCCTAAACTACGTTCTTTTTGACACCGGAGATAGTATACACGTATTGATTCTAGTAGGAGGTATAGGAGCCGTAGCAGGGAGAGTACACATCACTAACGTGCTACACGTACTCTTGGAATAGCAGTAGTAGAGCTGTAGTCCTTATTGGAATAATGTTAGATTTATTAATCTTTAATGAAGGCAGCATGTAAATAATAACCATGGACAGACTAGTTAGGGCACGTAACGCGCGTTGAGCAGCCGTCCGTATGACTGCAATTTTTGCAAAAAGAACCCTCACGAACGGCAGTTAATGAAGAGGGAAGGTGAAGTCGGCGTCTCGTGAGGCGACGGCCTCAGCCGTGCTCCCAGGCAGACGAGGCGGCGCGGGATCCAGCTGTGCGCGGAAAGGGTGCGGCGTCAGGAAGAGCAAGGTTGTAGTGCTAGCAACTGGCGTCCCTGCTTGTTTGCTCAGTGCACACACTTCTTTCTGGATGTTGATTCATTATCTTTGAAATTGACAAGCTGTTATTGAAAGCTAGTTCTAGTAGTGTGACCATAATATTACAGTTAGCTAATTCTAGAATGTTTTTAATAATGAATTATCATGGCACGTTGTTAACTTGCTAAATAAAGAATAGATTTACCTATGTTTATGTTAGTCTATTTTCTAGTATCAACTAGCAACACAATGGTACATAGAAATGATGTTTATAATTATTCATATGACCACACATAAGTATAGACGGTTAAATAGACAACCTTGTCGTGGGTTATACAAGTTATCTGTTTAGTTGTCTGTTTGGTTGATTTCAAAATTTTACAGACGACACCTTGTCTATGGGTTGTACATGCCCTTATAGCTAGGCCGGCCAGACAAATAACTATCCCGTCTCCATTCTAAAAATAAAAAGTGACGTTCATTAGGAATAAATCTAGCTAGGACTCCTCCTTTGCAGGATTTTTATAGAAATCATAGTAATTTTTTTTTTAAAAAAAAATCAGTTCAAGCTCATACCAAAAATTTAGGATTCAGGGAATTTCTGCAATCAAAAGAAATCCCTTTGTAGCACTAAACTAAACTGACATTATTGTCGTAGCTTGGCCTACTAGAGTGACTCAATCTAGCGCGGCACATGCCGTAGAGTTTGTAGCCATCCTCTTCACATTCATCACATCATGTGGTATATATGTGGAGGATAATGACCTTATATTGTGCTAGTTAATTAAGCTTAGGGGTGATTGCAAAAGTTGAACCTCTTTTGATGATTCCAAAGCTTTATTTTCTCAACTTTGCAAAAATGGACCTTGTTGTAGCATATTACACTTGTTTTTGTATCAAAAAAAAAGAATACACTGGCAAAATAATAAAAGCGCTGTCTTGCCCTTGGCTCAGCTACCTTACCCTATCGATTGAGGCATAACAGTGGCGAACCCTAGGTTCTGGTGGCAGCGACAAAAGGCGGGTGGGATGGCTTGCAACCAACGCTGTCTTTTTACATGAGGTTTAGCACCGTTGAATCCTAAATCGAAATAGGAGCAATTTGACATTCAAAGAAGAGGTCTATTTTTACAAAGTTGGAGAAAGATGTGTAAAATCAGAACTGGTCTGATCTGAAAAGAGTTGCAGTTTTATAATTGCCCCACTAAGCTTCAGAAGAGCAAGCAATGTTTGCTTTCCTAGCTTATCAACTGATTCTCTTCCTTATTACTCTCTTCATTTACTTTTTGTTGGTAATGTTAGGACAATTCAAATGAAAGGTGATTTTGCTAAATCTCTTTATCATTTATTTTTTCAGTCATCAGATGTGAATGTAGCGCCTCCTAATTTTTAATTCTCCTTTATTCATTTTTTTCTTTGAATAAAAGAAAATGAGTTCCCCTTCAAAAATATTTTTTATAGGTTAAGAAAAAAAATGTTTCAGACAAGCGCTTGAATTTTGTTCCATATGATGTGATCAAGAAATATATGTAAGATATATTCACTCTTTAAGACACATATTCCAAGCCTAGTTACAATTATTTGAGCTTTACGAACAAAATATTCTACATATTTATTTTATTAATCCTAAAAATATAACTGAAATATATATATATATATATGAAATTTGTTATGGTGCTTGAAATTAATAACAACCATTCATTTGATCAGATCTAACGGTTAAAAATATGGAGGTACCTATTAGAAGGTACTTTAAGTTATAAACCGGTATCAAAAGTGATGGGTCCGGTACTAATTTTTTAATATCAACGGCTGAAACTAATTTACAACAGGAGGTACCAAGAGGTACCTTCTAAGCACCATAACAGATCTATATATATATATATATGTAAAATCTCGGTCAACCAAAACTATACCAAATATCTAAAATCTTTTAGTTACCTCATAAATTGAAATTCACATAGGGTAGGCCAACAATGAAACTTGTCTATTTGATCGGAGAACACTGGACACTTTTCATAGATTATACGTAGTTGTCTGTCGAGCATTGATTGTTAGTGAGTCATGAATGCATGCGCGCAATTTGGAGCAGGATCTGGCAGTGTTCTGGTAGTACTACTATTACTGATCCATGTTGGAGCACATGCAGTTCCTGGCTTCCTGCCGCCGGGAGGTTTTTTGGGCCCGTTGTTTATGCATATGCTTAACTACACTTCAGTTTTTTGGTTGCTGATGCACAAGCGTGTCAATCTTTATTACGACATGCTGTACGACATTGCTGCTCTGCTGTGATACAGAATCTAGGTTGGCCAAAAAAAGGCTTCGAGGCTCATGAGTGAGCTAGCTACTAGCTAGCTAGGCTCGCTCCTAATTTGGGTTCGATATATATTTTTTAACTCTATCTTCTAAAAATAGGGGTGAAACTATAAATCCATCAAGTTTATCTCTGAACTTTTTTAGTTCAAAAAATAAACTAAATTTTCACACTTGCTTTTATTTTTAAAAAACTAGTCATTTTTTAAAAAATTAAGAAGGCTTGGAGAGTATCTAGTAGGTGCGTCTTTCATACCCCTTTTCAAAAACGAACCTAGCCACACTTCAGTCACAGCTCAATTATATTACTCACATTTGTGAGCTGCTCGATCGTCGCTTGGGGCTTGATAAGCTCTTGATATTATGAAAGTATCCTACTCTCTTTGTCCTGATTCTCTGGTTCATTTGCCTTTGGATATGAAGATTAAGAAAAAAAAAGTATATGCGTAGAAAACGAGAAGGAGAGAGATAGAGATAGGGATGTATTGGTCTAAGAGAAAAAGATGTATTGAAAAGCGAGATAAATAAGTAAAATGAGACAAATATAGGATTATAGATAAATCAGTAAATTAGGAAGTAGAGAGTAGAAAAATATATATCATTCTCTGAGGACACGTCTGTCATCATTTCAGATCCGAGATGCAATGAAAATTTGTACGTAAAAAAGAGAAAGCCATACAACAATGCTGATTGATATATAATTTCTGTTATAAAAGGACATTTATACACAACTTATTATGAAATCTGAGCGGAAGTAGCGAAGAGTGGTGCTGAAAGAAAATTAAAACTACACCTACCCCGTGCAACAGAACATTATACATGCAGTTATTAATGACGTACAGTTAAGACGACCTGGGATTGATAAGCTGGTGCCTGCGTGGTGTGTCCGTGTGTGTACTTGTGCATCCTCAAGATGAATTGGACCACGGGGGTGATCACACGCATTTGCCGTACCAACAGCAGTAAATTAAACCATGTACTACCTCCGAAATTTTTTCGTCCCTCGGACATCGAAGGCAGTTCATTTTTAAACTGTGGTGGCTGTCGGAACGTCATCAAAACAAATTCGGAGGTAGTAATACAACAAGGAAAGAGTAGAGGGAGAGAGCCCCGGACGTTCGGTTGATTCGCAAAAATCAGTTATCGGAAAATGCTTATCAAAATTGTTGTAAAAGTATATTCACCAATAGTAAGAATGACATGAATGCTGATGTTATCTAGACAGTGATTATGGTTTAAACAGTACTTATCACAAAACAACTTTTAAGATTGTTTTCAAAGCGTCACCTACATCTGATTGGAATAATTAAGGTGCAGTTAGGGAGTGTTTGGTTGGTTGCAAAACATTTGCTATGTTGAAATAGACCGGTCCTATTTAAATTCCTTCATTTTTTTAAAGCAGATTCTTACCTAAAAAGTTTCAGCTGTCAACCAAACAGACCATTATGAACCCGTAAGGCGCGATTGGTTAGCTGCATGGAGGCCAGCCAAGCTGGGCGTATACAGGTTCAGCGTGTTTGGTTCTCCGGTTAGACTCGGCTCGTGCAACTAGAAATTGATTGGTTGACTGCACACTCTTCTGGCTCGCACGAGTACATGCAGAAAATGGCTCCTGACCTGGCTCGCGGGGAACGAATCCTGATTTCGTATCTCGGGAGCCAGGCTCGCGGGCTGCTGGCTGGTGACGGCCTGGCCGCTGCGGAACAGGCTCACTGCGTCGGGAAGAGAACCAAACACGCCCGTATTGATCGAGCGAAATTTAATTGGTGGGCGTACTTTGTGCATTCCATAGACCAACTACCCGTAGCTATGTCTATATATTCTAACATACTGTAAGCATTTGCAGCGTCCGCCACCAGTGTACGAAACACAGGTCGTCGAAGCAGGAGGGAGCAGTAATGGCAACGCAATGGCTGATGATGACCTCAACGGCGCCGGTCAAGCAGCTCCAGCACTGCTGCGGCTTCCACCACCACCGGAACAACAACGCCGGCTCGGCGAGAGTTCTTCTCTCCTCCGCTTCCGACCGGCGCAGAGCCCACGCTGCCGCGGTGGCCACCGTTGCTGGCGGAGGCGTGGACATTAGCAGGGCCTGGCCGGCGGAGCAGGTGGAGGTGGCCCGTTCGCTGAACGACTGGGTAACGGAGCACATGCTCCCGCTGCTCACGCCCGTGGAGTCGTCGTGGCAGCCGCACGACTTCCTGCCGGTCTCCTCCTCCGGCGAGGAGTCGTTCGCGGAAGGCGTGGCGGCGCTGCGCGCGGGCGCGGCGGGGCTCCCCGACGACGTGCTGGTGTGTCTGGTGGGCAACATGGTGACGGAGGAGGCGCTACCGACGTACCAGAGCATGGGCAACCGCGTCGAGGGCGTCGGCGACGAGACGGGGTCCAGCGCGCGCCCCTGGGCGCGCTGGCTCCGCGGCTGGACCGCCGAGGAGAACCGCCACGGCGACCTGCTCAACCGGTACCTTTACCTCACCGGCCGCGTCGACATGCGCCAGGTCGAGGTCACGGTCCACCACCTCCTCCGCAACGGCATGGTACGTACAGTTTTGCAAAAGAAAAAAGAAAAAGAAAAAAAAATGAATAACATTTGACTTTTGTTGCACTGCTCCAAAAATAATGAAGGACATGCTGATGCCCAAGAGCCCGTACCACAGCGTGATCTACGGCGCGTTCCAGGAGCGCGCCACCTTCGTCTCGCACGGCCACACGGCGCGTCTCGCCACGCGGCACGGCGACGCGGCGCTCGCCAAGATATGCGGCGTCATCGCCGCCGACGAGCGCCGCCACGAGGCGGCCTACACCGCCGCGTGCGCCAGGCTGTTCGACGTCGACCCGGACGGCACGGTGCGCGCACTTGCGCACGTCATGCGCGGAAAGGTCACCATGCCGGGCCGCCTCATGTCCGACGGCCGCGACGGTGACGAGCCCGGCGACCTGTTCGACAGGTTCTCCGCGGTGGCGCAGCGCGCCAGCGTGTACACGGCGGCCGACTACGGCGACCTCGTCGAGCACTTCGTGAGGCGGTGGAGACTGGCGGATCTGGACTACGGGCTGTCGGGAGAGGGACGCCGCGCGCAGGAGTACGTGTGCGGACTCGCGCCCAAGATCAGACGGATGGAGGAGACGGCGCAGCGGAGGGCGGCGGAACGCGGAGAGGAGCCTGGACGGCTCTCGTTCAGCTGGATCTTTGACAGGTCCGTCGTCGTGGGCTGAAAGTCTCTCAGTTAAGGGCTTGCTTAAGGCGATCATCGTTTGATGACCAGAATAATACTCGTGGTTAATTATGTGTGGTTAGTTATGTTCCTCTTTCGTACGTGTGCAGGTCGATTGTGTCGCTTATTATTAGTACTACTATGCTATATAAGCGATGAACTGTGTTGAGTGCTGCTCTTCGTTTCCATGTTTACAGTCAGTAGTAATGCGAAGATGTTATCTATCGATTGCTAGTCGTTCGTGCGTGCTTTCCTGTCTGCGTTTTGAATCTATTATATATATAAGCTTCTTATTTTTCGCCAAACCTTAATATGTATCGTCAGTTTCACATACCTTAATGTTTTATGTCATCATTATAAACTAAAAAAGATCATTAGATAGGGCATGATAGCCGACCCACACAGTCGAATCAGTGTTCGGATTTTATAATATTATGTATCCCACTTATATCGATAATATTTTCTATTTTTTATATGTGAACAAACATTGTCCTTAACATGTTTATACATTACAAATGGTATAATATTTATTTACATGTCAAAAATATAAAAATATTTATACATATATGTAACATACATAATATTTTAAATCTAAGTACTAATTCGATTATAATGGCCCTTTCTTATGACCGTCACGTTCTACCTAATGACAGTTTCTTGATAATGACACAAAACATCAAGGTTTGTAAAAACAATAGCATACACCATATTTTATTTTTTTTTATGATGACAAATATCATATTAGACGAGTTTGCAATGACGTATGACAAATTATCCCAAAACTAAGTAACCTGGCGCTACAGCTATTTCTGGATTGATGATATGCCAGTTCATTTCATAGAACCTTCAGCGAAATCTAACTTCCGAGTGTGCAAAACCAAAAAGCTTGTACGATTTATCAGCATACATGATCCAAGAGGAAAAGATCATCCAATCATCAACATACTTTACATGCATTTAATCAAAAGAGAAAAAGATACTAAAAGAGTTCTATTTCCAATCAAAGCATATCCAAGAGCCACAGAATTTCAGTCTCTGACTGTGCTGCATCACAGAAATCTAGCTCAATACCAAATACCTCAATGATATTTGTTCCTCTGTACAGGAAAAGTAGGGACATCCATGCACGGATGTCTGATATGAACGGGCGTGTGGGTGAAAATCTAAGATACTCATATGCCAATGCACGGGCTGCATTACTGTCGATGTAATCAAATGTCGATTTATTAATGATGCAAGCCATCTTGTTCGTATCTCTGCGATGTGCAAGTACAGACACGGTGATAGCCGGTCCCATAGGGATTCTCAACTTGGGTTCGACTTCCATCATCAGAACGCAATCTAGGGAATTCAAATGTGTTAAAACTACATCTGGCATTCCACAAGGAGTACTCTGTAGGCCTGCTCGAAACATGCAACCTGAAATGGCTTGAGAAAAGATGAGGGATTCTTCTAGCCACATATCAATGTAAAACACAAGATCATCAAATGTGAGCCTTGGCGTGGGGAGATGCGGCAGCTTCCTTGGCTTGGCGAAGGATAAATAAAGGTTGCGGTAGTTTGTTTCTGAAGGAGGATATTTGCAAATGGAAGGTCATTTCCGTGCACAGATACATTTCCAGAAGTAATCATCCATGCAAAATACTAGGTCTGTCCCATCTAACAATGGAAAGACAGCTTTGAGAACTTCACCAGGAAATTCGTTTTCCATTCTTATTCAAGAACTTAAGGGAAAAGAATGTCCGATCCTCTACTCATCCATTTAGATGCAATATTCTGGGGAGAAAACCAAAAGAAGGAATCAAACATGTTTACAACAACTTAGGATGTAAAAGTTACTAATCAGTTCAGCAGCACTAAGGATATAAATTAGTGGGAACTACTTCTATTTTCAATTTTCACTGCAATATAAAATGCATAAAGATGTTGAATAGGAGAGAAAATGGAGCAAAACGTCACAGATCATGATGCTTGACAGATAAGTGGTCCACGTAGAACAAAATCAATGTTTTTGGAATATTAATTCAGACATGGAAAGTTCCATGACTGTCATGATCAAGTAAACAAATCAAGGCTCACAAGTAATCGATTTGGCAAAACGTAATACAGAAAATACTTCCTAGTGATAAACACGGAATAAAGTATTCCAGTCATAGCAAGAAAAGTAGAAGCAAAGAGTATGAGCAATCAGCACAACTACACGACCCGAACATCATAATTTGGACATTACACCACATGAATGCCCCTTCAGAGGACAGACTTCACATCAAGACAATTAGGTGAAATATAGTCATATCATGTTGTTGAGCAAATATTAATCATCCCTTAGAATTTAGTAGAGCAGTTCAAAAAGACCCCTATAGATCATTATACACAGTAATATAAGTAGGGTAGTTTTGAAAATAAACGACAAGAATAACCTGTATATGATATCTGTATCTCTATTCCCAGAATTCATCAACTGAAAGTACTGCAAATACTTTCGAGTTCTAGGGACAGAGCCCCAGTCCATCATTGCAGTGCAAATCGAAGCCAAAAATGTTTGCACAATTTAAGCAGATATAATTTAAGAACATCAAACAGAGAAACAAAACTATTTCACATTGGCAAAAAAAAAAGGAAAAAAAAGGCAGAATAAGCAAAAATAAGGAAGCAAAAATCAGCTTTTGCCAATTAGGGACATACAATGATAAAAATAAGAATTCAGAATACATAGGGTGCTTACAGAAAATCATGTATATGTATGCAGAATTTCGAAGAGTTTGCTATCTCCCTGCACGAAACAGAAGTATAAATAACATAAGGCAGCAGAAGCAGTTGGCTTTGAAGGCGATGCCTAATTGACGAATATAACCAGCAGTTTACTACTAATAGAAATGGCATCACAAGAAACAGGGGCGGACGGACCTAGCAAGAAACGGTAATGAGGTTCTTTTTGATCGCCACGATTGGGCAAGATGAATTCAGCACAATTAGTATATCCGCCGCACACAACGAGCAAATCCGCAACAAATCGGCTGGACTGCAGTACGTCAGTACCTATCCCCAGTAAGGGAAGCAATTGCACTCGATTTGCACAGAGATGAAAACATGTTGCGGAAAAGAAGTCGCCCAGCAAGCTAGAAGCTTGTGCGAGAGAGAGAGAGAGAGAGAGAGAGAGAGAGAGAGAGAGAGAGCGTGCCCGGGCATCCTTACGAACAGGGGACGAAACCGTTCCAGGTGCGCTGGATCTGAACTCCGCGCTGGCGCAGCACAAACGGAGAACTGGAGGAGGACGGCCACAAGGTAAGTAACGTCGGCTTCGATTCGTCGGCAGAAAGACACGGATAGGCCGGTGAGGGGCTTCGCCGCCGTTCAGGAGGGCAAACGGAGGCGGTTTGGCTTGCGTTCCGCTGGATTGGCCGAAAGACGGAAAGAAAGGCGCAAGGGACACTTTTTCGGGTTTTTATTATTGAAATATTAGTCGCAAAAAGTGAACTTTTACTTTTATCTATATTTTTCTTAACTGTTATGTCTGCTTCTTAACATGTTTGTCCATAGATCTGCTCGTACTGAATTTTGGTTCACTAGGAATTAATCAGGACGTAAGAGTCTTATTAAGATTCAAAATTTTCGTACCCATCCAAGATTCTCACGCCACCGCATACAGGGATCTATACATAGAATACAGGGTGCAGCTGTACCCATAGTTTTTTTTCTTGAAAAACATTGATTTATTCAATTTTTTATCATATTCACACCTCTACGATAAAGTTCTCTAAACTCACAAGACAGCCGCACCGTCCTTAATTTTTCTTTAGCTCCGCCCTTGTCATCACGTCATGAAGAAAATAAAATCCCACGCCTCATCACGGTCACGAGGACTCTGACACGTGTAATCACCGTTCGTATCTTGTGTCCGCGCCTGGTCACTGTGATCGGCAAGAACACCGGACCTAGACACGGCTGCGTCTAAGGAGACTTCGTAACGGATGGAGCATAAGACGTCCATGGGTCAAAAGACTGAAAACATGATCAGGACCGACGATGCGACGGAGCTTGCTGAGTCCAACACGAAGCTCGCCGAGCGGATGTGAAGATACAGATTCACCGACATCCTTCTTTTAAAATTTCATGCTTAGTAATGAATTTAATTCATTCCGTGATCTATTTTACTATTTGATTTCTAATAAAATATATCTAAACCATGACAACATACGAGCATTCGGCTAGTCCTTTACATGAAGTGAAGACTCCCCTCAAATCAATTTACTGAAGAAAACATATGTAGTTGTGACACCCCAAAACTTAAACTCAATCAATCCGATAAATAAGCACGTTTATGGCGCCAAAATAAGGAATTAAAAATTTGTCCATTTTCATTTAATTAAGTTGTCGGGATTTAAATGGTAGAAGAAAAAGGCAAGCGATTAAATAAAGGAAATTCATATATACGGTAGCTATCCGAATTCAAAGTTTAAATTCCTTTTAATTCTAACCATTGCACCATTTCACAAAAATTTTAGGGCATTTGGAAATCAAATTATTGAAGACAATAGTTCAAATTCCCAGGTTGTTTAATTAAAACCCAATTATGTAGGGAATTTGAATAGTGGGCAAAAAGTTTCAAATGGTCAATGAAAGAAATTCAAAATTTGCATTGAGAACTCAAATTCAAAAATTGAAATTCAAAGGAATTATTTGTTAATTCTTTTACATTTCAAATCATTCACTCAATGTGGTGAAAACTTCAAGAAAACCATGGAGTTCAAATTTCAAACCCTACCCTAAACCCTAACCTATTCTTTTCTTCTATTCTTTCCTTCCTACTGAGCAGCTTTCTCTTCTCTGTTGTCGCCCGGTTGTCGGAAGCGGTACAGTGCAGCGACTGCCGAAGGACAGCGCCCCCATGCCGCTTCTCCCCGCCGGAGCTCCCCCCCTACGCCCTAGCCGCGCAGAGCCGAGGCGACCCGACGATCGACTTGATGAACTTCCGCGAACGACGCTGCCCTGCCCGTCCGGCGAACTACTCTCGTACGGGAGACGGCGACCTCCATCACCGAAGCCAGCCGCCCGATTAATTTCCGCCCGAGAACGCCGCTGCCAAGTCCTCCGGCCAACCACTCGTGTACCGTGAGCTGTCTTGGTGTATTACAAATCGTCTCTTCGTCGAATTCCTTATTCCTCATCGCCCTGGCTCTCTTCTTCTTCCTCTGTCTGCGCCATTGCCGCCGCCCTGCTCCCGAGTCGACCGGCTGCCTCGCTTCGATTTCAATCAAACCGAGCTCCTCCGTTGCACACGAGATCACCCACAACACCCTCCCACACTCAATTAGCCATTCCAAGACCAAAACCCTAGCCAATTCCAACGAATCGCTTTCGGGGCGCCGCCGCACCGCCATTGCCGCCCCCTGTCGAATTCTTCGTCTCCGGTGAGCAATCCTTCAATTCCTTCCGTCGGCACGCTCCTCGTGTTCCCCTTGTTCCATTTCAATTGATCGTTCTGATTTTGGTGAAGCCACGGTGACGGAATCACCACGACATCGCCGGACCACCGCCGAGCCGCCACCTCACCGTCGACAACCTGCTTCCGGCCACTTTCGGTCATCTTCATCGTGCGCAGAAGCTCCACCGTAGCCCACTGTTGCTCACACCGTCGCCGGTTACCCCTCCCCGACCGTCGAACCGCCGGAACACCGCCGCCGCCATTGCCGTAACAGGGCCACCGTCGCCGGCGTAACTCCGGTGAGCTCTGTCGCCCCTCCGTCATCAAATTAACTCACTGGCTCACGCTGAGCACGGTGGACACCTTGGAAGCCGCCGTCGACGTCTCCTCCGGCGAGAACCGCCGGCGGGCGCCGTCGGGGCTAACCCTAGAGCCGCGCCCTCTGTTCCGTGACACTGACCAGCGGGCCCGGGTTCGATTCAAATAATTCAAATTCCAGAGAAAGCTACAGAGTTGTAAAATTCATATAAAATCGAGTACAAATCCAAAAATAGCAAACCAAACCTTTTTCGAAACCTCATGACCAATACTAAATTTCTGTTAAAACACTTTTTATGAAATGACCACAAATTTTCAGGAATAATTAAAATACTCTTTTATGTTTTTGAATTTTAATTCAATTTCTAGAGCAGTGCTAAGTCTGAAATTTTACCTACAAGTTCCTCAGGGCAGAACACATCTACTGTAATTTTATTGGGATTTTAGGACCACCAAAGTGTATATATTACTTTCACCATACCCTAATCTGTCTATTAAAAATACCATTTTCTAAAGTGTATTGTAGAAGTCAGTAAAAAGGTTAGACCCCAAAAACAAAGTTGTAGACTTGGTTCTCCTGAGTAACACCATGAAATTTCATAATTTTGCTCCAAGATTTACACATGGTTTCTGATTTTATAAAACCCAGTAACAGAAACTTTGTTGAATTCTTATAAAATCTAGAAAAATCATCTAGGCCCCAACCAAAACTTAAAATTTATATTTCAGAGAGTGCTATCAACTAAAAATAATCTTGAGAGATAAATAAAAATGTCATTTTTGACCTAGTTAAGTAGCCGTAGTTAATAAACGACTAATACTTAGGGCAAAATCGTAATCTAACCCTGATCCCTAACAATGACAACACTAGTAATATTTAATGATCGTATTGTGACTCTCTTCATTAAACATTCCACTGCATTTTCGTCATATAGGGACCGACCAGGAACTTCCACCGGCGAACGAGAATCCCGAAGAAGCGTCCGCAGGAACTAACTTCTTATTTGAGCACTCCGATTATTCTGCAAACCAAGGCAAGCCCCGGTGCACACCTATGTTTTACAAGTTTTATTTTCTCACTGTGGGTGTAGGATTGTTTGCGCATTAAGTTTCGAGGAATTGTTGTGAAACCTAGCTGCATGACTTGATAGGAATCTCCTATGGGTTGTCCTGGTAGAGCCCTTGCGATAGATTGCTATGCATAACGATAGGACAAAGGGAGAATTGAGTAGTATGGAGACTACTCAGGGAGGATCAAAGTAGCTACTGGAGAAAAATAGGACTCAACATCGTGTGAATAAAAATTGGAGCACGGTGTCGGGTGCGGCTGCATTGGTCAAGTTTGAGTTGTGTACCGAATACATACTGGTATATGGGACCCAGGAAACCGATGTAGCTCACCGTGCTCTGTTGGACAATTGGCCATCTCTTTTTCCGGGTGAATGGACCGTTATGGTGGATGAATTCGCCTTTTTTGTTTCTTGGGCATGTGCTAGTGGGAAAGGCTTGGGGCCGTACAGGAACGCAGGGCGTTGCCTGGAGGACCATATCCTTGGAGAGATGGATGTTGGACCAACTCTGTCGCGATACAGTGAAAGGTGGCCACGTGCGACTCGTGGAGTGCGCATGTGTCGTGTTATTCGGGTTTCTCCTGCAGGATGTAAAATCAATTATAATTGCCGTCCCTCGCGGTATTGAGTACCACTTGCTCCTTTCCGCCGCAACGATACTATATAATGTGATAAGAGAGGATGTGATGAAAATTGATGGCTTAATTTTAAGAATTGTTGTGATGAAGCTTGCTTGTCTAGTTGTTGGCATACTTAGTATACTATTAATGGAACCCAAGTAACTTGGCTAAAATTTTGGAAGTCAACTTTAGCGCTGTTTCTGCAATGAAGAGTTACCTTCCACAAATATTCCCTGCATTTTAGGAGTCGGCCTTAGGAGGCCACGTTGACGGGTAAGTCTTGCTGAGCGTCAGTCGCTCACGCTTTGTGGATTAATATTTTTGCAGGTGATTCTTTTAACTCTGCTTCATGTGGTTGTGGTGGTTGGGAAGGGGAGGCACCCTCGGAGTGGACCTTCGAGTGGGTTCCCGCTTCTCCGACCTATGAAGATTAAGCACCCATGGGCTGGCGTGCTTAATTTGTATCGTCGAGTTAATCAGTAGCTTCCGCTAACTTTCGCTTGTTTTCGAAAAACTACGTTTCCGCACTTTAATTATCTGGACCAATGTTGTAACATTAAGAATTTATGTACCCCTTTAAATCATGTTTTACGTGACCTTGTTAATTATTGCACTGTATGGTCGCTTGCTTCGCCAAGTGGCACCCTGAATGATCTTGGGTGAGCAACCGTACGATTTTATCGGACGGGTTCGCTACAGTAGTAAATATTAATTCTGATCACAAAGAGAGCGTAATAGCTCTCGGGGAAAAATCAGTAATTTATACATGTTTTTGTTCAGTAAAAAATACTTGGTATGAACAATAGTACTCATCATTAGGACGAAGAAAAGCACAATCCTATTTTTTGTTTAAATATTTATTTTTCCTAACTAGTTTTATAACTTAAGGATACAATTAAATAGTTAAATCCTTAATGATGATAATGCTCCAGGCGTTTAAGATCAGTCAAACATTTACGCTTACAGAAAATACTATAATGCACAGTACTCTTTCTGTTCTTTTTTACTTATCATCATTGATTTTGACCAAAAATTTTAACTGCTTGTCTTATTCTAAAAATTAATTAATGTGTAAAATTAAAAATTAGGATTCAAAAATCTTCGATAATAAATCAAATTCTAACACAACATTTGAAATTTCTTATATTTTTTTAATAAAACGAATGGTCAAAGTTATTGATCAGAGTTTACGGTGACACAAAAAAAATGGAGGAAATCTCAAAGCAAATTAAGATTTCTCTGCAAAGCCAGTACGTCTACACTTGGATACGCAAAAATACAGTATCAAGAACGAGGCAAGTGCAAACAGCACTCTAATAAGGATGCACAACAACAAGACAGCGGCACTGGCAGATATAGCGTAGAGCACTATCAGGAGGAAGATTCTCTACGTATGCATGAGGATGCTTCATCATCAGAGCAAGCGGCACTTGAAGAAGTGCAATTGGGAGAACTCTTCTTTCTTAACCCAGATGCCCAAGCATTCGATGCAAAACCCCATATTTTTGTTGACCTGCACTATCTCGAATTTCCTGAATTCACCTGTGTCAAATATTTAACTTCAAACCTGGAAGAACCATGTAAACTGTACGAGGACATGATGCTGCGAAGAGATCAGTAAACAAGGGAATACAGGAAGCTCTGAAAAGGAGTAAAATGAAATATCAAGAAAAATCATAATAAAGCACTTGAGTTATCTAAAGTTAGCTTCTTCACCAAGGAAGCAAAAAATGATAAATTGAGTAGGAAAAATAAAAGTCATAAAAGATGCAAATTATTATGAGTTCAAGGCAATTAACTACTCCCTTCATCTAGAAATATAAGAGGATTCTCGAGGCAAAATTAGCAGCAGTGTCTAAATACTAAAATGCCCTCATTTAAGGCACTCCTCCCATCCAGCTGCTCTAGAACCCATGCTGCTGCTAGTATTTCACATGTTGCCAACAGCAGGTTGCACACCCTTCAATCTGGTGAGGAAGAAGAGTCATCATGAGTAGAGAGAGAAATGGTGGAGAGGAGGACTGAAGGAGGCATGATGGGACGACAAAAGTTAATGATGATGCTATGGGACTCATCATCTAGGAATGTTTATATTGTTGGATGGAGGGAGTAGATTATAAACTAGAGGGTTGCTATAGGTCAGAAACTGAAAGAAAAAAGTTTGCGTCAGTTGATGTCCACAACCTTGTGTACGTGCACTTGCAGTCGCTATCAGCCCGCCAAATAAGACCCAACAAGCAAATCAGAGACAAAAAGAACATCCAAAGGAACTAGGCGACCAAACAAGTCATACTAATTAACAACATCAACCAAAAACCTGAAGGATTTGTTTCGTCTCACTTATTAAATGTGAAAAGGACACGACTACGGTGTCTAGAATTTGACCTAATCTTTTACGGTACAACAAGCAATAGCAAGTATCTTGAGGATATATCAGCAAATCAACAGATAAAGCAATGATCTCAATCTGAATTATGAAGCAGTAACAACAAAACAAATACCAAAGATTGGTTCTTCACTAACAATCACAATTCAGCAGCAGTATAGAACACGATAGATAGTATCTGGCTTACAAGAACTCGATGTAGATGCAAACCAGCGATAGATAAATCTCTCCAACCCGTGCCCCAAGGGAGACACGATCCAAAGAGGGGATTCTAGCAGGAATCAAGATACGAACCCAGGAGAAACCCTGATCTCGCACTTCAGCAGCTAGATCAAGAATCAACAGCAGCAATCTTCAATCCAAAGAGGAGGACGACGCCTCTAGGACTCCCTGGAGGAAACCACGACCAAACACAATGAGAAAACCTAATCTACCTTACAGGGGCGCCGGCCCTAGGCTATATGGCGCACAGGCCAGCCACCAAACCTAGTCCGACTCGAACACGACCCAGACTCAGACACAACCCGATATTGTTTTGAAGATTCCCATCAACTCCGGATGAATTTTGGCATGGGACCGATGGCGTTGGAAAGATAATCTTCTCAGCTTTCTGTGCATATGTAGAACGTCAAAAACGGAGCCCGTATGCGACCTGGATGTCCGTTTTAATGCAGACTGGTCCTGGACTCAAAGTCGATGTTGGTTGGACCTCCAACTTGCTCTGCACGCCTGTGTTGGACTCTAAGGGATGTTTCCAAGGCGAGGATGTCCTTGGGCATTCTGTGGAAGGCCTGGTCGGAGCTGGGATCAGTTGAGGAGCTATGGGCGCATCATCCTCTCCTTCTTCAAAGAAAGTTGTCCTCAGCTTTGACATATGTTTGAAAGTTTATTATGTAGATCATTACCTATAACATTAGTGGTTGTAGTTGCTCTATTCTTCAGGTTAGCAACAAGTGAACCAAATGTGATGGTGTCAGCTTTAACAGAATTGGTACAACCAATATCTATCTTATTGTAAGGAATTTCAGAAGCATCAGCTGCAGCAATTGTTGCATTAGTAGGAATACTAATTGCAAGTGCTGGATCAGGTACGGCCACATCATTCTCCACCCCTTGAAGAAAAGCCGTCCTCGGCTTTGGGGTATTATTCGGTGGCCTTTTCCTTTTCACTACAGCAGGAAACTCCTCAGCATTAATAGCAGTTTCCAACATTGGCTTCAGCACATGATGAACTTCCTTGTGCACAAATGAATATTTGTTGGAACGACTAGAATGAGTTGCATCCAGACAAATTGCCATGGGATACCGAGTAGCAAATGGCAAGCATTCAGCGGTGCCACATCACAATCCACACTGTCCACATAAGCTGCCACCGAATATTTTACTCTTGCCTGTGAGTAATTTTCAGTATACCACTTTGGTTCATCCATTGAATATAGCGTGGGATAGGAAGCCTCCATGTAGTCAAAGACAGTGCATGCACCACTTCTGAGCTAATAACATTGGTGAAGCTGCCACCATCAATAATCAAGTTCCGTACCTTGTTCTGAATTATACATGTTGACTAAAACATACTAGATCGCTGACTTTTTACGTTAGCAGTAGTTCCATCACCATGGACTTCTCGTGTCATCATAGATAAACCATGCACATCAACATCCTCAATTTTTGACTCATTAGCATCACCAGACAGCTTCGTAGAAAAATTTTCACCACTTCCAGCAGTAAGCTTCTCCACTTCCCCTTCAATGGATCCAGCAGGATGCATCTCATGCGTAACAGGCAAAGACAAATGTTCAGATACAATATGCTCAATTGTTTTGCTTTGCATAATTATTGCATATATCTCAATAGCACGAACAATCCCTTTAATCTGCTTGCTTATCCCTTTCTCAGAAACACCACATTTAGTTGAACTAGCAGCATTCTTGGTGCAAGACATAGGAGTAAATTTTCAGCAGAAATAAGCATGCTATGCTGATCAACAGAAACCAACTTCTCATTATGATCAATACGAACAACATGTTGGTTCGAAATAGAATTGTACTTATCTCCAACTTTAGAATCGCCCAACGAAGGATTTTGATACAGTTTACTGCAAAAAAATGTTGCATACCTATAACGGTAGTTTTCTTTGAATAGATGTTGTCCAGAATTGGTAGATAACGTCGTAATAGTTTCTTCATCTCACACCAAGAACTAGAATAATCACCACCTTGACAAAGTTGTTCTCTTAGCAATCTTGACCACCACAATGAAATAGGAGAGAAAAAGTGTTCTTTGCCAAATTTGCCAACTGATTTAAAGGCAGTTCACCAATTATATAGAAATCCACGACAGCATCCTCCCACACATAGTACTCAGACGGAGAAGTGGTTGCATATAACCTTGGCACGTACTTAAGATATAAATCAAAATCATAGATAGCCATCACCACAATTCTGTTTATAGTACCATGAGCAACCTAGAATCTAATACCACCTAAAAAGGACACGACTACGGTGTCTAGAATTTGGCCAATCTTTCACGGTACAACAAGCAATAGCAAGTATCTTGAGGATATATCAGTAAATCAACAGATAGAGCAATGATCTCAATCTGAATTATGAAGTAGTAACAATAAACCAAATACCAAAGATTGTTTCTTCACTAGCAATCACAATTCAGCAGCATTATAGAACACGATAGATAGTATCTAGCTTACAAGAACTCGATGTAGATGCAAATCAGCGATAGATAAATATCTCCAACCCATGCCCCAAGGGAGACACAATCTAAAGAGGGGATTCCAGCACCCAGAAGAAACCCTAATCTCGCACTTCAGCGGCCAGATCAAGAATCAGCAACAGCAATCTTCAATCCAAAAAGGAGGACGACGCCTCAGGGACTCCTTGGAGGAAACCACGATCAAACACAATGAGAAAATCTAATCTACCTTACAGGGGTCCTGGCCCTAGTCTATATGGCGCACAGGCCAGCTACCAAACCTAGTCCGATTCGAACACGACTCGAAACTGACCTAGACTCAGACACAACCTGATATTATTTTGAAGATTCCCATCAACTCTGGATGAATTTTGGTATGGGACCGATGGTGTTGGAAAGATAATCTTCTCAGCTTTCCGTGCATATGTAGAACGTCCAAAACAGAGCCCGTATGCGACCTAGACGTCCGTTTTAATGCAGACTGGTCCTGGACTCCGACCTGGACTCGAAGTCGATGTTGGTTGGGCCTCCAACTTGCTTTGCATGCCTGTGTTGGACTCTAAGGGAGGTTTTCAAGGCGAGGATGTCATTGGGCATCCTGTGGAAGGCCCGGTCGGAGCTGGGATCATTTGAGGAGCCATGGGTGCATCATCCTCTCCTTTTTCAAAGAAAGATAGGTTTCTTGTGCAGGTCATTGCCTATAACATTAGCGACTGTGGTTGCTTTATTCTTCAGGTCAGCAACAAATGTGATGGTGAAAGAAAAACCAAACAAGACCAGATGTTCCCTATTGTTATCAAGAACGAGACTAAATGTTCGGCCTTAATGAAATGAGATGGACCTTGAATCCTCTCCGGCCAGGAAAAGATGCGGCTCCTCTTTGTTCTACTACCTTCATCCTTGGGTGAAGCCGGTTGGCTCACCAAACAAGAGGCCTACTGTTAAATCATTGGTAACCATGCCTAACGGTCGGTCATCTAAGCTATCGGCCAAGGCAAGTGAGAGCTGTTCAAGAGTTGGGGGCATATCTTTAGCTCGAGCAGCATCCGCTCCCGAAATGTGAGTGAAGCTTTAAACAAAGAAGAAGAGCTACGAGTGGAACAACTTCTTCTATTCCTTGTTGGCCTCCAGCTCCTTCTGTCCCTCAATCCTCTTCTCTGCCCCTTTTTTTTTTTACTATTATGCTTTTAACAAAAATTGGTACAACCAATATCCATCTTATTGCAGGAATTTCAGAAGCATCAGCTGCAACAATTGTTGTATTAGTAGGAATACTAATTGCAAGTGCTGGATCAGGACGTACACATCAGAATGTCTAATGTCATACACGAACCTTGTTCAGAAATCAGAACCAACTAAAAGACACCAAAGTAGCTTCCTACAAAACATTGACATTGAAAGAAACGCTTTTGAAGCTTCCAAACACCTGCTTTCAATCAATCAACTGAGCAAGCAAGGCAACTAAAGTGATCACTTGCTCATCACTAAGCGAGGTTTACTAATTTTATATTAATGCATAGG
This sequence comes from Oropetium thomaeum, assembly GCA_001182835.1. Taxonomy (NCBI): domain Eukaryota; kingdom Viridiplantae; phylum Streptophyta; class Magnoliopsida; order Poales; family Poaceae; genus Oropetium; species Oropetium thomaeum. The sequence continues at coordinate 569,091 of LFJQ01000020.1, read as the reverse complement.
ATATTTCATTAAAAATAGTATAGAAGAAACTTCATGTGCTCTACAGAAATTTTGTGAGACAGTAGGTCAGGACATGTGCCACATTTCATTTTCATGTCATGTTATGGGACTCAGAGTATGAAGTATTCAAGCCAAGCCTGAAAGAAAATATACAGCTAAAATATCATGGGCTCCTAGTTAGTATGAAAGCCAATGTGAGTTGAAGTCTCATGAGTCACGCTCTGTTAATAAAAGCAACCTTGTTACATGAATTTTTATTTCAAGCCGGTTAACGTACGGTGTACGTGTAAATTAGGTAACAATAAAACCACAACTGCTGCATATATATATACTACTATAGACATGTAGAATTGGGTGTAATGCTGCCCCAAAATCCTTCAAACGCAACGAAAAGGAAAGGCACCAAAGAAGCTTTGTATCTCTAGATAGAACCGACTGGCGCGTCTGACCGTTTTTCGACAGGTCAAAGTAGTATATAACATTAAGATGCCGTTTTCCTTTCTTAAAAGGTGCAATATGTATGCTAAAAAATGAAAATCGATGCATGTATTACTTACACTCGGTCTCAGATTGAATCAGACCTAAGGCCACCAGCTAACACTACAACAGTAACTTCAGACAATCATGAAAGAATCATGCCATTAAAAATATTTGCCTTAAACTGACTACGTCTGGGAAAGATCTAAGCTTCCAGCTATTAATTACAGTCTCACCTCAGAACAGCTGTTCAACATGTCCCTGCATATTTTTAATAGTACAATACATCAACCAAGAATGTCTTTGGTGACGATTTTTTCCTTTGGGGGAACAGAGACATCACTCGACCTTTACTGAAGGTTATATCTTACGTGATGATGACAAATCTCTTCAAGACCAATGACGTCCCAATAAGCAGGTTGAATTTCCTGAATGGTGCATATCAACCAATCTTAAGCTAGAAAACCCAAGTATCATCTAGTGATCGATTAGCACACTACTCGAGTACTACTAGGTTCCAGAGTACCCTGCTTCATTATTTAAGTTAATCAGCCTTCCACGTATCCACGTCATTCTACCCTTATTTTCAGTTGCGGGTGTGCCATTGAAGTCCAGTGTTCCAGGGCAATTCTCGGTTGTTTCAGCCTTTTGTACAGATGCGGAAGGCTCTTCTTCCGGTGCCCGTAGAGGGCAATTTTCAATTGATTCAGTCACACTGTGATCATTGACCATTGATTGATTCACTTGAAAGTCTATTAATCCAAAATCTCCGTTCATACCTTTAGGTGTTGAAGAAGCTGAAGGAAGAAGAAAAGCTCTTTCCATGTAATTTTCAATTCTCTGGTAAAGTTTTTCTGTTTCATTGAGAGTGGCTGTGTCAAAATGGACACCGATGCCATTAACATGGCTTGGAGAATATCTCAACCCATTAACATACTTATTCTTTTGTTTCATCATATTTCTTTGATTTTGATTATCCAGGCTATTGTTGTGGAAGTCCAGTATAGCTGAGTCCTGTGATGTATCATCAGAGACACTCTCTGCATAGCTTTCATCAACACATTCAAGAGATGCTCTTGCCTCTGTAACAAGCTTCCTAGCTTCAATAAGTGATGCTTGAGCAAAAGGACTTGTCGCTGCTGCAGTTTCAAGAGCATTTGCAGCCTTTTCGGCTTCAGCGATCAGTGACCTGACAGTACAAAATTGTAGAAGCAGTTACTTATGGGAACAAAACGCAGTTTTGAAAGGACGACTTAAACAACATCGCTGAAGTGGTATTCCATATTTCCCCAAAAACCATTGCAGCAGTCACTCATCAGTTCACAAAAGTAATTAAAGAATAACTGAGGCGAGTAATTGAAGCCATAATAAAGATTTTTCATTCCTTTCTCTTTGCAAAAGCTAAGAAAAGCATAGATATATCTGACACCATGAGCCCTTTATTTGTAAAATGGAAAAACATGAATACCTCGCTCTTCTAATAGTTTCTTTCTTTTCCATTTCCAGTGCTGCCCTTTCAGCTCGAATTTTTGTTATCATCTCTAGCTTTTCACCTGCCATTGGATCTCTGTAAGGAGTTACGCTTTTCTTCATCTTAACTACCGTAGCTTTGCCGTGAGCATCTTCTAACCCCACAGCTCTAGCATGTGTAGGTTTCCTTTTTACTGTTTGTCTCTTTACACCTGGTTCTCCAGCAGGTCTTTCCTTTCTTGGTGTTCTGGTTCCCGTAAATGTTCCATGATAGCTAGCAATTCCACTGCAAACACGTTCACGATATTCCTACAGATAAAGTAATAATGATATCACAAGATTGTCCTATATGAAAATAGCCATAAGGCTTCTATTGTCAAGACACAGGAATGAGGAATCAAGAGTTCCATGACATTGAACTTAAATAAAAAAGGGGAAATTATAAAGGTTTACTTACTTGATCTAACCACTTAGCTGCAATGGCTTCTGCAATTTTTCTCCTCTGTTCAGGTGTTTTTGGTGCTCGTCTATTACCTCTTGGTCTTGGCATCGATTTTTTTTTCTGGAGATTCTCCAACCAATCCTGCCGCATTTGCTCAGTTAAAATTTTATATGAATTCCATTTGAGAGAAACTCCACCAGCAAAGCCCTTTCTAGCCGCATCAGCTATCATGTCCCGCCATTCCACAAAACAACCATCCTGCACCATTAATTTCTGTAGGCGCAAACTCCAGCCACGTTTCACTCCCATTGATATCTTTATCCGTGTCTCGTCACTGTACCAAGTGTGGGCACCAATCATTAGAGATGGATTCACCACTATGATAGATAGGTAGTATATTTAAGTACGATGGCATCTAATAGAGGAAATAAAAAAATAAAGATAATGGCATGGAAGGGCCAAAATTTAAGTACAATGGCATATAAGTGATGTGTTTTACTGGTAAGCAGGTTAACTGATGACATACAAGGGATTTTCCAAAAAAATAAAAATAGAAACAAAAAACAAATAGTCCAGTATCTTATTATTATCAAAGCATGGACACAAAATAGTTTTGCAAAAAAAATACATAGATTGTAGTTAGTTCTTTCCACTCTACAATACAAAACAAATGAGTAAGTGGTGACTCACCTTTGTGCATGCCCCAAATTCATCAGCTTTTTTTTAACCTGCACAACCAAATCGACAAATCCATGGATGTAAACATCGTACGCCCACAGAAAAACATTGCAGAAACAAAATAGAACCCAAATGCTCTCAGCAAACAAAAAACAAAATCAATCATTAATATTTGAATTGAAACTTATCAAATTTGAAATTTCACTCATAACAAATTGACAAAGCCTACAAAAAAAATTGTCCTTTAAAGAGCAGCCTTGTTAATGAGGACTAATGCATGTTGGGACCCAGTAGAAATAATAATTATCACTAATGGTTCCCATCTATCCAGGTAATAACCAAACTAATTGTTAGCCAATGATCCAGATAACAGCAACCCATTAGCTAGCCTAACCCAGCTAAGAGCATCCAATAAAAGTCCCTTTCACCCACCTTTTTCTATCAAAGTAAATAAGGACATCGTGGGTGTTATGGGCCGAGGGTGGGCCCTCCCCCTAGACCAGCCGCCAACGCCCAGCCCGGGTGCCGTCAACACCAGGGTAGCTGCCGCATGGCCTTGGGTGGCGCATGGGCCTTCCCTGCAAAGCCCACGGACGAAAGTGGCTAGAAGGAAATAATTAGGAGAGTTTTATTTAGGAAAGGGATCGGTTTTCTATTAGGAATCCGATATAATGTTATAGATAGAGAGGTTTGATTTAAATTAGGAAAAGGAGTCATAATCGATTAGGAAAGGTTTGAAAGTCAGGCCTATAAATATAAGGACATTGTATCCATGATGCCTCAAGAAAGAAAAAGGTTTGATTCCCAATCTCTCTCTGTCTCTCTTCTGCTCTCCTGGACCCGCGCCTTAGCTGCCCTGCCCCGCTGCCGCAGCCTCATCAATGCAGCGCCGCAGCTGCAGCCCTAGTGTGTGTGCCGCCCCTGCATGCCGCCACCTCCATTGTCAGCCCGCCACCGGTCGTCCTAACCCTAGCAAGCGGAAGTCCGGCCATAACATTGGGAAATTTGTATCCTTCACTAATAAATCAGCAACCCATTTGCTAGAGGTTCCAAACAGCCCATTTGCTAGAGGTTCCAAACAGCCCTAGCTGGCTAAAAGCTATCCAGCTAATAACTAGCTGTTAGCTATAAGCTAGCTAACTATTATCATTATCCCCAGTAGTTACAAATCAGCCCTAACTCGCAATGAAAAGCTCTATTAAATAACAAATGATGGTTAAAGGCCTGCTTGGAAATGAAACAGTGTGTTTAGAGAAATCAAATTAGAATACAAATGCACCATAGTTACAAAAGTAAAGTATTAGATTCAATAATTTGTAAATACAGTAAATCAAACCATATGCAATGTTTTATATAACTGATGTCATCAGGATACCTTTTTTTAGTTCAACTAAAAAAGTTGTCCCAATCACATCAATTGACAAAAAGGGGGATTAAAGATCTAGTAAAATTACATTTCTACTCAAGCATTATGCATACTGATAGTTGTATGGTATCCGGTAACATGTGAATCATTTGACATTGTCAGAAAACCTAAATAACAATTCACAATTTGGCATCCTTCGAAGACATACATGATAAGCTAAAATTGCTGAGGTGCCTAAGCTGGCATACTATATTCATAAACATGACACAATGCTATTGAAATATCCACATCATACATATAGTTTCAAACGTATTGCATCAAGTAGTATATAGACTCTGCAGGATTCCATGAGAATTCATTAAATATTATAGGATCGCATAGCATCCGTGTATTGGAATTGGAACAGAGGCACATTAATTTAGTTTGCTGCTTACAGTGGCAGACATTCTCCCCGGGTTATTAGAGAGGAATACATGGATTCAATATAAGGTAACTGATGCTCAAATTCAAAGATAATTCTGCAAAAAAGCTCAATACAGACCAGAAAACAAAAGATCAGTGCCCTAGTTAGATTTCACTCGAAACTGTTTATATCAGATCCGAAAGAAACTAGGAAACATATTAGTCCCATATTTATTTGAAAAATAAATACTTGGAATATGGTTCAAGTGCTCTACAGGTCCACCATATGAGCCACGATTCACAGACAAACTGCACAGAAAAATGCTGATGATTTGAATTAAACATCGGAATAGATGTATGAAATCATGGTTCCGAACAACCAGGCTACCTTGTGTCTTGTTGTTACTATATGAAACAAAGGGCCATTAAGTAATCACCACTCTAACGTTTTCGACAAGTGCAGAACTGAAATGAAGTGTCTACACGGGTCAAGTGCATGTTCAGCTTCAGTAACTACCTTTGAAGGGGTCTAAGAGGTGTCTAGGTGGATCTTACATTTTCGGTAAAAATAGAATAACTATTTTGTGAAATAGTTTGGAGCATTTCGTCGTTAAGTATTTTATGTTTTAATCATATGAGTAGTTGGAGATATTTTATGAATAAATTGGTATATTTAACAGTTTAGACAATTTCAAACTTTTAAATAATAATCAATATTGCTTCAGTCATATACATAGTAGCAGTTAGAGGACTAATTGGCTATGAACTGTAGAAGTAAGCAATATTCCTTCAGTCATCCACGCATAGTACTATATTCATTTCTTTTATTGTTGACATTTTTTAGTATAAATTTGTAATTAGAAAACGTGAACAACAAAAAAAACAGAGGTAGATGCAGTTACGAGGCCTAAGGATAAACATTGTACAAGGTCGGGGCATGAATTTTCTAATAAGCTGACAAGTAGTATAAACTCAGCTGTACAGCAAATATAACAGCAATAAATCTTACATGACTTTACCTTGGGGTCCTGCATCGCAATCCGTGTTCTCTCACGTATCCGCTGAAGCGTTTCTGCAAATGGAAGTCAACTACATAACATAAGACGTGATTTCTCAGCCCCTGCAATTGAGTCCTACGAAATACTATCCTGATGTGGAATCAGTTTGGAGCTTATCCTAGCATTTTATTACAATTATTCTGCCATTTGGGCATCCCTTCCCTTGTTCCCTCAATCAAGTATACTCCAACAATTTGCGAAAAAGAAAAGAATAAGTACCTGGGCTGTGCTTCCTTCCCTTGTTCCACGGCGTATTTCCCTTGTTCGCCCTAGAGATCCGCAATCGCCTGAGCCTCTCCCGCTCGTTCAGGTCTTCTTCCTCATCCGCCCTATGCCCCACAACCGCGCTCACGTTCTTCGACGAGGAGTCGACCTCCACGTCGGGCCCTAAGACCAGCACCGGGCCTGAGTCCGCGACCACACAGACCACCCCGACGTACGGTCGTCTGGGTGGCGGGAGGCGCAGCACCCGGCGCCGCTCCGCGCTAGCGGAGCAGGGCCACGGGGCCGGATGCGGGAGCCGCAGCCAGGAGGAGACCCAGGAGGAGCCCTGCAACTGGGGTGCCATCGATTTACCCGGCGGCTGCAGCTGCTCCTGGACAGGGCACTGCAACAGGTGAGCGGCAGCGGGGGGTGTCGACTGAGATGCAGTGTTTCTGGGTTCGGGCTCCGGAAGCAAGAGGTTCGCGAAACGGCAGAAATGGGGGCAGTGTCGCCGCTTGTGGGGCGCAGGTGGAACGCCGCAGGGATAAGAGCAATACACGGGAACACAGTTCTTATTCGCTGAGGGTTAATTGGATGTGTACAACTTTATTAGTTACTATAAAATCTATTACTACTTCAATTTAGTTTTTAGTTGAAAAAAATCATTTTTTTTCTTTTTTAATAAAAAATTATTATAATTGGTTAATATATACTCTAGTTATGTTTCCATACGATAAGGCTTTGTTTTTTATTAGATATACATGTTTAGTTTAGTTGAAGTTTTTTCTTTCGAGCAAAGAGAGAGCTTTATTTATCATGAGCAACCATCTCCTCGACACATACGGAAACCTGCACACTCCATATGGCTGTATGTATAGTATATTTCATCAGTTGTACGATTTCATGCTGTCGGCGTTCGTTGTGGCCGACGAGTAATTAGTATCGTGGAGTGCGTGTTTTGGTTCGGATGGTTCGCGAGAGGACACAAGGATTTATACTGGTTCGGGCAACGTGCCCTACGTCCAGTTTGATGAGGCTGCTCGTGTTACTCGCGACAGTTTGTAGTAGGGGGTTACAAACAGGCGAGAGAGGGATGAGCTCCCAAGTCTCTGTGAGGTGTTCTACGTGGGGTGAGATATCGTGTGTGTTGCACTAGTCTTCTCGCCTCGTCGTTCTCCCACCTCCCCCCTTTTATACTGCAAGGAGGGAGGTGGGCGTACAAAGAGTTGGCGCAAAGGTGTGGGCGGCGGCATGGCCGGGTGTCCTGTAGGCCGCGCCGTTGATGCTTCAGACTCCGTGCCGGTCGCTGTGGATGACGTCGCAGGCATGGCGGTGCTTGTTCGGTTGATGGCGCCACAGGGATGGCCGTCAACGAGGGACGTCCCTTCGGTATGGTCGGTCACCCTCCGACGAGGGGTCGGAGGAGAGGAGGACTGGTCATCGTTAGCTCCGTACCCGGTCGAAACGTCGATCGTAGCCGTCCCGTCTTGTCAGAAGGGATGGGCTTTGACGGGGGTCGTTCGCATAGTGACGGCCTCGCTGTCACTGTGCGACGTGGGCGGTGAACGCCCACTTGCGCGGGGGGCTTTGGTAGCCACGAGAGTAGTTGAGCTTTTATTACTCAACTACTCAGTACCAGCCGCCTTCGTCGCGCTAGGTGGCGCTCCCGACCCCTGAGGGTCGGGAGGGAGCGATTCGCCCGACCCCTGGGGTCGGGCGAGGCGGACTTTGGCACGAGCTCCCGACCCCGTCATGGTGAGGTCGGGATCCTGAGTCGAGCGGCGGGCGATCCGACCCCGGTCGAGGGGGTCGGGCGAGGCGGACCTGTCTGTGGGCCCGAGCCACTGTACGCGCGTCGCGGCATAGAGGTCGGGCGAGACGGAGGTCGCTTATTGCTTTATACGTAAAGCAGTCGGAGGACCGCTAATACCGGTCATCACCAGTATCGGCCCTCAACAGTAGCCCCCGAGTGAGGTCCGACCCCCCACATAAGAGGGGTCGGGCGTCGCTCTAATCGGAGGTGGCTTGTAGAAGCGTTTCTACCGGTAAGGGGCGCGCGCGAGCGCGCACCTTACAGGTGTAGCCCCCGAGCGAGGTCTGATCCCTTCTTGGGATCGGGCGTCGCTTAAGTCGGGAGGAAGGGCGATCGTGGTGATCCGTTATTTGTGCTGTAAGGGGCGCGCGCGAGCGCGCACCTTGCAGGTGTAGCCCCCGAGCGAGGTCTGGCCCCCTCGGGGGCCGGGCGTCGCTCAGGTCGGGAGAAGGAATTTTCGTTCGCGAGAGCGAACTCATCCTTGGGACTTAAGGTTCTGCGACCCCGCGTTGGATCTCTTTTTGCGATTCCGTCCCCGAGTCCTCTGCTCGTTGCAGTGACCGGTCGGGGGTTCGGTTCGTCTTTGTATCGTGCCTCCAGCGCGTCCGTCCGCCGGACGAGGAGGTTGAGCCGAGCCACGCCTTACCTCGATGGCCGAGGCGTGACGCTCATCGAGCTGCTAACGGGTAAGTTCAAGTGGAGCCCCTGGATCCCTTCGGGGGATCCCAGCCGAACCGGCTGGCGGTTGGCCCCAATATTCCTAGTCGCCGTCCCACGTGGTTCTCAGATGCCGTTCGATAGGCTTCTGAGGGCTCGTTGCCTCTCTGCGGGGAGATACCCGTGGGTCGGATCGGACCGGGACTCGAACGCGAATCGTGATGCCCCTGGGCGGTCGACCGCCTGGGGGTACTGGCCGCTAGCGGACCCATCACTTTTCACCCCTCACTCTGTTTATGCCCTGAGCGGCTGTCGAACCCATCCGCTGGGCCAGCCTTCGAACTCTTTGGGCCGTCGGGGCATGTTTCAGCCCATGTGTTTTTCTTACCCGGGCGGGCCTGACCCGATAAGTCGAACCGTCGTTCGGTATCACGGAGTTACCTGAGCTGGCCCGGCCCGATAAGTCGAAGCGTCGCTCGGCGGCGTGCGGTGGCGCTCGATCCGGCGGAGCCTGCAGGCGTGAGCAATAAAACGTGACGAGACGTTTACCTGCCTCACCCGGCGCGGGCGTGAATGGGGCGCGCTGCTCGAGGGGGCGCGCCGCGGGCGTCGTCGTCTCGGCCGAGCCTATATAAACGGACCCGCGGGCTTCGTCCGTTGCACTTACGCTTTCTGCCTCCTCGAGCTTCCGCTGTCTTGTGCATTCTGCTCCCAAGCCCTTTCGCCTTCCTTCGTCCTCGCCACTCCCGAGTCCCCCACAGCCACTTACTTCGCTCATCTTCGATGGCGTCTTGGGGGAAGTCCGACGTGCGGAGCGTCCGCCTAGAGGGCCTGGTGAGGCGCGGCCTCCTCCGCGCGCGCACGGGGGCGGCGGAGTGGCTGGTGCCGGGCGACGAGACGCTGCCATCCTCGCCGGATGGCTACATCGTTTCGTTCGCGCCGTTCCACGAGCGCGGGTTCGGCGTCCCCGCGCACCGGTTCTTCCGGGGGCTGCTACACTACTACAACATTGAGCTGCAGCATCTCAACCCCAACGGGATCCAGCACGTCGCCCTCTTCGTGGCGTTGTGTGAAGGATTCTTGGGGATCGAGCCCCATTTCGACCTCTGGCGGTATTTCTTCGCCGTCAGCTTGCTGAAGGCGGAGCGTGGGCCGGCGCCGATCGGGTGCGCCGGCATCCACCTTCGCAGCAACCGCTCCGCCGACTATATTTCGGTGAAGCTGAGGACTTCCCACAGGGGCTGGCACGGCCAATGGTTCTATCTCAAGAACGACACCGCCGGTCCCCTGCGGGAGTTCACGGGGCGGGTCTTCCCGGTGGCGCCCGAGTCCTGGCGATGGGGTCCTCCGAAGAGGGAGCAGACGATGCTGGATGGCCTTCTCGCGGCCATCGCGCAGCTGAAGGAGGCGGGCGTGCGCGGTGCTGGGGTCATCGCGGAGTACCACGCCCGCCGCGTCCTTCGGCTGGTGGCCCGCCCGCTCCGTCTGGACCAGATGGGGCCTGGCGTGGACGCGGAGGGGTCGGTGATGGCGGGAGCTCCCCCCTCCGAGTCGGAGCTCAAGCAACGCCTGAAGGAGACCCTCCTCCCGGAGGAGGCCGACGTCGACTTGGACGACCATCCTCGGGCCCTTCCGTGGCCCGGGAGCGTCCAAATTGTAAGTTCTCCCCATCCTTAGCTTGTAGATCGTCTTTTTTCTTTTCTAGAGTCGATATTGACTACTTGATGTGCGCCAGGAGGGCCTGGTCCTCCGCCGATCCCTCGTCCCCGTCCCGGAGGACGTCGCGACCAGGGAGGCGAACCGTCTCGCCGCCGAGGAGCAGAAGCGGCGAAAGGACGCCGCGAAGGCGGAGAAGGCGGCGAAGCTCCAGAGGCGCGGTCGCCGCCAGGGGTCGGAGGAGGAGGAGAGCGATGACGACGATGACGACGACGAGGAGGAAGAGGAGGAGGAGGAGGAGGAGGTCGGCCCCCGTCAGGGGGGTCAGGGGCCGAGCGGGTCGCGCCCGCCGGCCCAAGTGCTGACATTGGAGCCCCCGAGGTTGAAACCTCAGGGGTCGAGCGGGTCGTGCCCGCTGGTGGAAGAGAGGAGGCCCGAGGCTCGGAGGCCGGAGGCCTCGGGGTCGGGCCCCCGGGGTCCGGCTGCGACGCGCCCACAGGAGGAGCCACCGAGGTCTGAGCCTCGGAGGTCGGAGGCGACGCCGAGTCGCGCCCCGGCCGTGCCCGCCGCGGGGTCCGCGACAGCGGGAGCGGCGCCAAGGACGCCGACGCCGGCGGGGCCGTCGGCCGGCACGCCCCCGAGCGGGAGGGTGGCTCCCACGGCTGCCCCGGGGGAGCCGGCGGCAGCGTGGGCGAGCGAGAAGCGCCCCCGCCCTTCGGAGGGGCAGTCGGATCCGACCCCCAAGCGTCGTCGGGGGATGGCCATAGGGTAAGTAGTTTTGATTCTTTCTTTCTTTTCTTTAAGTGTCCTGCTCACCGCCGCTCGCTCGTTGTGCAGGGTCGGAGGGATGGTCCTGGCGTTGGCCACGGCGCCCAAGAAGGCGCTTGCGCGGCGCCCGTCCGCCGGTGCGCCAAGGGCCGGTGACGCGGAGTCATCGGCGGCTGGTGAGGCCAGGGCGGTGGAGCCCCCGCGCGCGGTGGCGACGGCCGTCGAGGCGGCGCGGTCCGCGGAGCAGGAGGTGGCGGCGGCGGAGCCGGCGCGGGCGGAGGCGATGGTGGTGGCGCCGCGGGAGGCGCCAGAGGGTGCGGGCGCCAGCGGGCCTGTGGCTGCCATGGTGCCAACGGCCCCCGTGGCCGAGGGGTCGGCGTCGGGGGGCGCCGCGGTGGGGTCCATAGACCAGGCCCTCCAAGAGGAGCTTTCGGAGATGGTCGCGTTGGATAGCATCGCGGCGTCACTCCGACATCGCCTCTCGAGGGGTCTCAGGAGGCGCCAGGCGCTCGAGCGGCAGCTTATCGCTGCTAGCAGCGCGGCGGCGGATGCCCAGACCCGGGAGGAGTCCGCGGTCGGCCGACTCCGGGGGGCGGAGGAGGAGGCCCGCATTTTGAGGAGTCAGCTGGAGTCCGCCCACCAGGTACGCAACGCCGCCGTCGTGGTGGCGGTGGAGAGGAGCTAGCAGGTGGGCGGGCTTCGGGCGGTACTCCGGAAGGAGAGGGAGGCGAGGATGGAGGCCGAGGGCGTGGCCGCCGACCTGGGGACGGAGCTGTCCGACGCTCGGACAGCGGTGAAGAAACTTCAACAGGCGGTGGCGGGTATGTGGTACCCTTTCTCTTTCTTTTTAGCTTTCTCTTCCTTAGGCAGCGTGGTCTGACCATCGGACGATGTGTGCAGCGCTCACGGAGCAGGTGGAGGAGCGTGCGCGCGAGGCGTCAAGGGAGGCACTCCGCCGAGGCGTGCACCGGGCGTTCGCTATCGCCCGGTCTCATTATTCCAGCATCGCGCTGGACTTAATGAGTCAGGGGTTCGCGCCCGGGTACACCGACGAGGAACTGGACGAGATCGAGGATGAAGTCGCCCCCTTGGCGCACGCCCTGGCTGCGAGGATAGAGGAGGAGGATCGCCCCCTGACCCCGGAGCACGAGAGGCCCCCGACTCCAGAGCAGGAGCGGACCCCCGCCCCCGAAGAGTAGGAGTAGATTAGTTAGCATGTGTTTAGGGTGTCCGAGGCCGAAGCGCCCGGACAACTTGTAAAAACAAGTTTTTGTATTACAAGTGATTTTGACCTCGACGGCCTGTTTTCTTATCACTTGCGTGAAAAAGCGCTCTGTCCCTCACTCGTCCGTTTATGTGTCCTCAAAGAATCGTAGGTTGTAGACAGGATCGACACTTAGTTTTTGCCGGTGAGCAATGTTGCCGTAGCCTTTCGCGGGCGGTAGGCGTTTCGCAGTCCGACCGACTCGACTTCGTGTTTCTCCTATCCACGACCTATCTTCTCTGAGTCTTAAACGTTAGGTGGGGGGCCGAGGCTCGGTGCAAAACGTAAGTCGCGGATAGGATCGATCGTTAGCTTGACTGGTGAGCGTTGTGGCCATAGCCCCCGTGGGCTCGTTAGCACTTTCGCGGTCCGACCAGTTCGATCTCAAGCTTTCCTATCTTTGATTTACTTGTTTTTGCACAAGTTTTTTGAAAACGTGCGAGGGTCGGGCCGCGCACGTATTGCACATGGAATACATGCGCGCACCTTGCAGGTGTTGAGCCCCCGAGCGTGGTTGGACCCCTGTGCAGCAGGGGTCGGACGCTGCTCGGGGGGTGCGGAAAACAGACAAGCTACGAGTTTTAGGGATAGAAACGACGTAGCTGTTCGATGTTCCAGGCGTTGGTGAACTCTTGTCCGTCCGCGGTCTGCAGCTTGTAGGTGCCGGGTCGGAGAACCTTGGCGACGATGTAAGGCCCCTCCCATGGCGGCGACAGCTTGTGTCGTCCTTGGCTGCTGGTGACGCGACGAAGGACGAGGTCGCCGACGTTGAACGCTCGTTCCCGCACGTTCCTTCCATGGTACCGGCGTAGTGCTTGCTGGTACTTGGCCGATCGGAGGAGCGCCACGTCTCGGGCCTCGTCGAGCTGATCCATCGCGTCTTCGAGGGACGTCTGGTTCCCTTGGTCGTCGTACGCCTTCACCCTCGGAGCACCGTAGTCGAGGTCGGTTGGTAGGACAGCTTCGGAGCCGTATACCATGAAGAAGGGGGTAAACCCCGTGGCCCGACTAGGGGTCGTCCGCAGGCTCCAGAGTACGGCAGGGAGTTCGGCTGCCCACCGACCGTTGAACTGCTTCAGGCGGTTGTGGATCCGAGGCTTCAATCCCTGCAAGATCATGCCGTTTGCGCGTTCGACCTGCCCGTTCGTCCGGGGGTGCGCTACGGCTGCCCAGTCGACACGGATATGGTAGTCATCGCAGAATTTAAGGAATCGTTTTCCTGTGAACTGCGTACCGTTATCCGTGATGATGGAGTTGGGCACTCCAAAGCGGTGAATGATGTCGAGGAAGAATTCCACAGCTTCTTCCGGTCGGATCCTTGCCACTGGTCGGGCTTCGATCCATTTGGTGAACTTGTCGACGGCCACCAAGAGATGGGTGTAGCCCCCGGGTGCTTTTTTGAGCGGTCCGACCAGGTCGAGTCCCCAGACCGCGAACGGCCACGTGACGGGGATGTTCTGTAGCGCTTGCGCTGGCAGATGGGTCTGCCGGGCGTAGAACTGGCAGCCTTCGCAGGTGCGCACGATATGCGCAGCGTCGTTGACGGCTGTCGGCCAGTAGAATCCTTGTCGGAAGGCGTTTCCGACCAAGGTCTTGTGCGCTGCGTGGTGTCCGCAGACCCCACCGTGGATGTCTTGCAGCAGCAGCTTTCCCTGCTCGGTTGGGATGCAGCGCTGCAAAATCTTGGTGAGGCTTCTTTTGTAAAGCTCCCCATCGATAAGGACAAAGGACTTGGCTCGACGCGCGATGCGTCGAGCTTCCGTCTTGTCCGTGGGGAGTTCCCCTCGGATGAGGCAGTCGAGGTATGGGGTCCTCCAATCGTTTGGGGGCCCGACCCCGACGTGGGTGCGTCATCGATCTCCATGACGTCGGATCCTGGAGGCGCGGGAGTCGATCTGACCCCTTCGCCTGGGGTCGACTCGTTGTCGACCCCTTTTGGGTCTTTGGGACGGATCGACGGCTGGCTTTGGTCGTGGGAGAAGACCCCTGGTGGGATCTGGTCCCGACCCGCCGCAATCTTTGCGAGGGAGTCAGCTTCTTCGTTCTGTCGCCTCGGGACATGCTTGAGTTCAAGACCGAAAAACTTGTGTTCGAGCTTGCGTACCTCTTGGCAGTACGCGTCCATGACATCGCTGTGGCAGCTTGACTCCTTCATGACTTGGTCGACGACGAGTTGGGAGTCGCCTCGAACTTCGAGACGTCGGATCCCCAACTCGTCGGCGATCTTGAGCCCATTGATGAGCGCTTCGTATTCCGCCATGTTGTTGGAGGCGGGAAACTGGAGTCGGATTGCGTACCTCATGCGCACCCCCATGGGAGAGACGAAGACGAGTCTGACCCCTGCTCCTGCGCGCATCAACGAGCCGTCGAAGTAGAGGACCCAGTACTCTTGGTCGACGGGGGCAGTGGGGAGCTGGATTTCGGTCCACTCCGCCACGAAGTCGGCCAAGGCCTGGGACTTGATCGCTGTACGAGGGGCGTACGTGATTCCCTCGCCCATGAGCTCGAGAGCCCATTTCGCGGCCTTCCCCCTTGCGTCGCGGTTTTCGACGACCTCACGCAAGGGGGAAGAGGTGACCACCGTTACCGGGTGCGACTCGAAGTAGTGTCTGAGCTTTCTCTTGGCGAGGACGACGCCGTAAAGAATTTTCAGTATCTGGAGGTACCGAGTCTTTGTGTCAGACAAGACTTCGCTCACGAAGGAGACGGGGCGTTGAACCTTGAGGGCGTGGCCCTCCTCCCTTCGCTCTACGACCAAAGCAGCGCTGACGACCTGAGTCGTCGCGGCGAGGTAGAGTAGGAGTGGCTCTTTCGGGGTCGGAGGCACCAGGACCGGTGGCTTGGACAGGATAGCTTTTATCCTATCGAGAGCCTCCTGTGCCTTGGGAGTCCATTGAAATCGGTCGGATTTCTTCAGGAGCTGGTAAAGCGGGTGAACGCGCTCTCCGAGGCGTGAGATAAAACGGCTTAGCGCCGCCAAGCACCCGGTCATGCGTTGCACTCCCTTCAAGCTCTGGATCGGACCCATCCGGTTGATGGCTTCGATCTTCTCCGGGTTGGCTTCGATGCCACGCTCGGAGACGATGAATCCGAGCAGCATCCCCCTCGGGACCCCGAAAACACATTTTTCGGGGTTGAGTTTGATGCCGTTTGCTCGGAGCTTGGTGAAGACTTGCTCCAGGTCGTCGACGAGCTGGTCGGTCTTCTTGGACTTGACTACGATGTCGTCCACGTAGGCTTCGACGATGTCTCCGATGAGTTCGTCGAAGGTTCTGATCATGCAGCGCTGATACGTAGCGCCTGCATTCTTCAGTCCGAACGGCATCGTGACGTAGCAGTACGAGCCGAACGGAGTGATGAATGACGTCGCGAGCTGGTCGGACTCCTTCATCGGGATTTGATGGTACCCGGAGTACGCATCAAGGAAGCATAGGGTTTCGCACCCCGCAGTTGAGTCGACTATCTGATCGATTCGTGGCAAAGGAAACGGATCCTTTGGACACGCTTTGTTGAGACTGGTATAGTCAACGCACATTCTCCATTTCCCACTCTTTTTTCGCACAAGAACGGGGTTGGCTAACCAGTCGGGGTGATACACTTCCTTGATGAAACCGGCTACCAGGAGTTTGGCGATCTCTTCCCCGATCGCTCTGCGCTTCTCCTCGTCGAAGCGGCGCAGACGTTGCTTGACCGGGCGAGAGCCCGGCTTGATGTGCAGGGCGTGCTCGGCGACTTCTCTCGGAATGCCTGGCATGTCCGAGGGTTTCCACGCGAAGATGTCGATGTTCGCGCGGAGGAAGTCGACGAGCACGCTTTCCTATTTGGGGGAGAGAGCAGTCCCGATCTTCGCCGTCTTGCCGTTGGCGCTGTCGGGGTAGAGCCGGATCTCTTTGACGCCCTCCGCGGGTTCGAAGGATCCAGTGCTGCGGTTGGAGTCGGGCGCGTCCTCGGTGACTTGCTGGCGGATGACAGCGAGTTCCTCCGTCGCCACGGTTGCGGAGGCGAGCTCGCCAGTCTCCGCCTCGCATTGGTAGGCGTGCTGGAAGGACGTCCCGACGGTGATCACCCCCTTCGGCCCAGGTATTTTGAGCTTTAGGTAGGTGTAATTGGGCACGGCCATGAACTTGGCGTAGCATGGCCGTCCCAATATGGCGTGGTAGGATCCGTGGAATCCTACCACCTCGAAGGTGAGAGTCTCCGTCCTGAAATTGGACGGAGTCCCGAAGGTGACGGGCAAATCGATTTGCCCGAGGGGAACAGCTTGTTTCCCAGGAATGACGCCGTGGAAGGGTGCGCCGGTCGGGCGAATGCGCGCCCGGTCGATGCCCATGGCGTCGAGGGTCTCGACGTAGAGGATGTTGAGGCCGCTGCCTCCATCCATAAGCACCTTGGAGAGGCGCTTAGTGCCGACGATCGGGTCTACCACCAACGGGTACTTGCCTAGTTGCGGTACGTGGCTGGGGTGGTCTGACCGGTCGAACGTGATCGGAGACTCCGACCACTTGAGGAACGACGGGACGGCGGGCTCAACTGCGAACACCTCACGGCGCTCCAGCTTGGCCCGGCGTCGGCCACCGTGTGGCGCCGGCCCAGAGACGATCATAAGGCAGCCGTCCGTCTCCGGGAAGTTGTCGTCGCCGTTGGCGGCGTCGACGTCGTTGCTGGCGTCATCGGGAGCCTGTCTGGATTTGCCTTTCGGCTTGCCCTTCTTGGCCTCCTCGGCCAGGAACTTCTTCATCAGCGAACACTCTTTGTATAAGTGTTTCACTGGGAAGGCGTGGTTGGGGCACGGACCGTTCCACTTCTTTTCGAAGTGGTCCGGGATGTCCTCCGTGGGTGCCTTGGCACCCTTGCGATCCGCGGCAGCGACCATCCGTTCTCCGGACGGACGTGGCCGGTTCTTCTTCTTCTTCTTGCTCGGAGGGTCGGAGGAGCCTCCGCCGGCTGTCTCGACCCGCTTACCTTTGGCGTCTTGGGCGCGATCGAAGATCGCACCCACCGCCTCCTCGCCAGAGGCGAAGCTGGTCGCGATGTCCAGCAACTCTCTGGCGGTCCGGGGACTCTTGCGCCCTAGTTCGTGAACTAGGGAGCGACAGGTTGTCCCGGACAAGAATGCGCCGATGACATCGGCGTCACCGACGTGCGGCAGTTCGTTGCACTACCGGGAGAAGCGCCGGATGTAATCCCGGAGCGACTCTCCAGGTTTCTGCCGGCAGTTCTTGAGGTCCCAGGGGTTACCTGGGCGGTTGTAAGTCCCCTGGAAGTTTCCAACGAAAACCTCCTTAAGGTCAGACCAGCAGGTGATCTGATTGGCGGGGAGATGCTCGAGCCACGTTCTGGCCGAGTCGGCCAGATACAATGGCAGGTTGCGGATGATGAAGTCGTCATCCTCCGCGCCCCCAGCCCGGCACGCGAGGCGATAGTCTTCGAGCCACAGGCCGGGGTTGGTTTCCCCCGCGTACTTTGGTACGTTGGTCGGGGGTCGGAAACGCCGCGGGAATGCTGCGTTCCGAATGTGAGGACTGAAGACCCTCGGTCCCGGGGCGTCCGGGCTAGGGCTTCTATCCTCGTCGTCGTCGTAGCGTCCTCCTCGACGCGGATGACGCGATCGGGAGGTGCCATCGTCGAACTCCAGGCGGCGCCGCCGCGCATCCAGGGTGGCGCGGGCGTCCCTGTTCGTCCCCAGACGACCGCGGACGGAGGCTTTCGCCGTGCCATCCGCTGCTGGGGGAGTCTGGTGGACAGACGTGTTCTGGGCACGTTGTCCACGCAGACGCGACAGCGAGCTCTCAGCTTGCTGCACTGCCGCGTGCTCAAGTAGCGCCTCAACCTCGCGCTGGGCGCGTCGGGCCTCCGGCGTGACAGGCTCAGGGAGGCCCCTGAGCAATGCCGCCGCCGCGGCCAAGTTCTGGCTCGCCCGTGGGAAGCGCGGGCAACCATCGTCACGACTTGCGACTCGTAAGTCGCGAACGTCAGTGCGGGTGTGTTCACTGGACTCGCTCTGAGCGAGCTCGTGATCAATCGCCGCACGCTGCTGATCCAGCTGACGCTGGACCTCCAGGAGTTCCTCCCTTCGTGCGCGCAGTCGTTCTGACTGCGCGTCACGGGGTGGGGTCCCGTCCTGCGGGCCAGACGATTCCGCAGGGCGTTCGCCCTCCGCAGCGGGAAGATGCTCCGCACGTATCATAAGGCACTCGCGTGAGGGATGATGACTTCCCTCACTGCACTCTGCATCGGAATCTTCGTTTGACGCTCCATCTAGGAGGTCGAAGAGAGACTCGGATGCGCAGCCCACCATGGCCACGAACTCGTTGTTCATGGCGCGTGGAGCTGGGAGCGTCGACGCCCGGGACAATGTGCCAGCGAGAGGCGATACACGCCCGGGGTCAAGCGGGGCAACCGGTGGTGCCGCTGCACCGGCCAGTGCCAGAGCGCCATCTGAGATGGCGACGAAGTCGAGGCTCCCGAAACGCACGTGTGCACCGGGAACCCAGGTGTTTGCGCGGCTAGCCATCCGAACAAAGAGAGGGGTTTGACGAAAACACGCACAAAGAACCCCTACCTGGCGCGCCAACTGTCGGCGTTCGTTGTGGCCGACGAGTAATTAGTATCGTGGAGTGCGTGTTTTGGTTCGGATGGTTCGCGAGAGGACACAAGGATTTATACTGGTTCGGGCAACGTGCCCTACGTCCAGTTTGATGAGGCTGCTCGTGTTACTCGCGACAGTTTGTAGTAGGGGGTTACAAACAGGCGAGAGAGGGATGAGCTCCCAAGTCTCTGTGAGGTGTTCTACGTGGGGTGAGATATCGTGTGTGTTGCACTAGTCTTCTCGCCTCGTCGTTCTCCCGCCTCCCCCCTTTTATACTGCAAGGAGGGAGGTGGGCGTACAAAGAGTTGGCGCAAAGGTGTGGGCGGCGGCATGGCCGGGTGTCCTGTAGGCCGCGCCGTTGATGCTTCAGACTCCGTGCCGGTCGCTGTGGATGACGTCGCAGGCATGGCGGTGCTTGTTCGGTTGATGGCGCCACAGGGATGGCCGTCAACGAGGGACGTCCCTTCGGTATGGTCGGTCACCCTCCGACGAGGGGTCGGAGGAGAGGAGGACTGGTCATCGTTAGCTCCGTACCCGGTCGAAACGTCGATCGTAGCCGTCCCGTCTTGTCAGAAGGGATGGGCTTTGACGGGGGTCGTTCGCATAGTGACGGCCTCGCTGTCACTGTGCGACGTGGGCGGTGAACGCCCACTTGCGCGGGGGGCTTTGGTAGCCACGAGAGTAGTTGAGCTTTTATTACTCAACTACTCAGTACCAGCCGCCTTCGTCGCGCTAGGTGGCGCTCCCGACCCCTGAGGGTCGGGAGGGAGCGATTCGCCCGACCCCTGAGGTCGGGCGAGGCGGACTTTGGCACGAGCTCCCGACCCCGTCATGGTGAGGTCGGGATCCTGAGTCGAGCGGCGGGCGATCCGACCCCGGTCGAGGGGGTCGGGCGAGGCGGACCTGTCTGTGGGCCCGAGCCACTGTACGCGCGTCGCGGCATAGAGGTCGGGCGAGACGGAGGTCGCTTATTGCTTTATACGTAAAGCAGTCGGAGGACCGCTAATACCGGTCATCACCGGTATCGGCCCTCAACACATGCTTTATTTGGTTTTTCTCTCTCTGCAGTTTGGACGTTCATATCCGACAACATTCTACAACAAGACTTAGTCTCATCTATTACAAAAATTAACTAAAATTTAACTCTAATTTGACACTTTAAGGCCGTCACTACGAACGCATAGTCCGTTTTCAGAACTGCTGGCTATCGAGCCCACTCCGCAGCGAGGCGTACACCCTCAAGACAGACCACAGCCTCCGTTTCTTCAGCTGTACCGGCCTCAGGGCCGGCGCCGAGGGGGGGGGTGGTAGTGTAGCCGTCCGAGGCCCCAATTTTGGAGGGCCCATCACATAGTTTATTTATGTATATAGCTTATGGAAAAACAGTAAAAAATAAAAATATATAGCTCAAAAAGTTAAAAAAATGAGGCAAAACTATCTTACAGGAGAGTAAAATTTTCGTTTGTAGTAAAAAGAAAACTAAATTTTCGTCACTATATACATTTTTTTTCCCCAGGCCCCCAAAACCTCAGCACGGATCCTGACAGGCCTCAAACAGAACCCGTCAAGCAGAGCACGACTCCATCAAATTATCTCTTATTATTATTACTCCCACTCCAACCCCTGGCTTACCAGAGTCTGGTGAAAAGACACCATCAACATTGACTTTTACCCAGCCTAGAGGTGGTCGCATCCATTTCTAGGCTTTTCTTCGTTGCTTCTGCTCCAAGCAATGTCTCCGCTGCAATTCTCGGTCCGACATCAAAGGGGATTTTCCTTTGCCCACCGCTTCATCATCCCGGCTGTTGTCGTCTTTTCGTTAGAGTCAGAGCTTCAGTATAGCTGCGCAGGAAGGCCACCGAAGCTGCTATCGGCGACATCCTTTTCTGATGAACAATTTCATTATTCCTAACAAACTAGCATCTCCATAGCATCAAGGCAGGTTTTTCAGCTTCCACCATCGATGCATCTACTAGATTCAGCAGCAGCCAATCTGATCATGAGTTATTAAGCAAACTCTCCCGAGGTAAATCCCAGTGCTCTCGCATTGCCGATTGCAGATTTTGAGCATGCCGACGTTCAATTACCTCATGATACTCTGACTCCGGGTATAGGCCAAATACTTCGCACGTACTTGGCTCATTAAACTTCCATCTCCATTAGTTGAAGTTGATTAGTGTTCTATTCAAACTTTACAAATGTTCAAATACAATGAGCTTTTATATAGTTAACAATAATGTATCTTCGTACAAGTACAAAGTTTTAAATTAGAATGAATTGTAAGCAAAGAAAGAGAAAATAAATTTAAAATTCCATCTTTTCAAACATAACAAATTAAAAGTTATTCATGATTTACTCCTAATATTTGATCAAATCCTTGTCCAAACTAATTTTTTTTTGTGAGGGCAAAAGAAAGAATTTCTTTAGCATCCTAGAGGGAGTACAATATGACTTCATAATTTTCAGTCTTAAAGTGTGCTAGAGCTAATAACACAATTTTGCATTGTCCTCCAACCAATGTTACCACATTTATACATCACATAATCACGATTAAGGACAATTAGAGGTTACAGTGTGTGGCATCAACTTTTTGGAGAACATTTCTTATAGTTGGATGGTGCGTGGGACCCAAATACCCAATCGAGGACATCCAAGTACTTGGAGCGGAAAACACCTTTTTCTTGTGCATAGCAGTGCATAATGATCGAGGTAGCTATACTGAATACTACTATGTCAGGTCGCTTTATCTGCAACGTTACTGGGAAGAGTCCTGCATCAGCTATGCATGCGGAAAAGCTCTCGATTGCTCTTGCCAGGCAGTACAATGATATCTCAATTCTCCTATTCTTCTTCTCGATGAGCAAAGCCAGACCTGTCGGAAACTGTCAAATGAGAAAAATAATATTAATATCTTAAAGTTGAAGTACTACCTTTGTTTTTTAATAGTTGATACTTTTTTGTATAAATTTATACAATTAAAAAATGAAGGTAGTATTTCTTTTGCATCATGTGACCCATACATACTCCCTCTTTCATAAATATTTGATTATGTTCACTTTCAGAGTCATCTCTAACCTCTATAAAATTAATTCCAATATGCAAAAGTCATGTTTCAAATATCTTTGGTGACAAAATAAATTAATGAAATATCTGATTTATCATACTTTTTGAATAAGATGAATGGTACAAAAAAATTATTAAAAGTCGGTGATGTCTAATACTCCCAGAAATACTTGACACCGTTAATTTTAAGTGACCATTTATTTTATTTTAAAAACAGTTTAAATTTGCAAAGTTACAGGGATGTCTCAAAAACATTAAAAGTATATGATAACTTATCGTATTATTAAAAATAAGGTGGATGAATAAAGATGATGCCAAAATCAATGATGTCAAAAACAGAGTAGTATTTGTGGAAGGAGTACTACAGCCCAACCCCTTGTGCAAGTCAGTTGGATTATTTTATATATATATTTGGTAAATTGTTGGTTTTGTACTTACCGTTCCAAGTACAAGAAGTGGAATATTGCACCGGTTGAAGATTCTAAGAAGCAGGCATGTCCAACCCCTGTTTTACATCGGATAATTAGGAATTGTTATCACGTTAAATGGTACTGAGTGTACAGATACGTATCAAAGATTTGGAATAACAAAGCAAACTCACCACTGTGATGCACAATAGACAGAGAGAAAAAGACTAGATCTTGCGACTCCTAAAATATTTTTCCCCATGTTGAATAAGGCCTGCATGTTGAATCATATTGAAAAGAACATGCAACCAGAGATGCAAAAAGCAACAGATACGTCCAGGTTTTTTTTATTTTTTTATTTTTGTACAATATCGGCACAGTTTGAACTAGCTACTGGCACATAGCATTCATAGTTATTATTTTCCTCACAAAAAAAGAGTTATTATTTGAATTTATCCTATATATTTACTCCTCCGGTTATTTTTCTCTGTTGTTCACAAGGAATTTGAACTACAGATAACTAGTTTTGTTGGTAGAAAACCACAACCAAATAAAGAAAAATGGAGGAGTGACCTTGCAAGCAGATGTGAGTAATGAAGTGCAGGTGCAGGAATCAAATACACTGGAACATAGACAGGAAGAGCTCTTCCATACGCCTGTAGCAAGAATGAGAAAAAAATGTCCTGTGCACGATTGGTTGCCATGAAGAATCTGATAAACACGTATTAAGCCAAGGAAAGTTAACTGATATGAATTATAAGAGTTAACCTGTGACTGTGAACAGTTGCATTATACTGTTATTACTTACTGAGCAGGGCACTTTCATTTTTGGATCTAGTTTTAGCTCGACGCCAACAGTCTTGTAGTACTCCTCGATACGCGGTAAGCTAGTTAATGCATTGTTGTTGACTAATTCCTTGAGACCTTGAAGAACGATGGGATCCTTTCCGATTTGCTTGGCTAGAAATGCTTTGTACGAGGGAGGAAAACTGTCCTTGTCCAGAATGTACGCCGACCTGTACCAAAAAGAAATTTGGATACAATAATGCAGAGGAAGAGAAAGAAGCTTGTTAAAATCTCGCCTTATATATATATATATAATTGGTAATTTATATTTGGTAATTTATATTACGCGTTTTGCGCAGATGAAAGGCACATAATGAAGATATCGCCCTGTGACCACGCCAGCGGTTTACATAGCTTTCCAAATCTTCTACTCTTCATCCCACAGCGTGCTGCATGCACACCTGCACGGACGAGAATGTACGTTGCCAAACTAGTGTGGCGTGTCTTCAGCCCTGTCAAGAGCATTGTAGGACCAGCAATTAACCCAGCTAAAAACGACATCCACTTTGCTGTTCTGAAACAATAAACAACGAGAGAGTATACTTGTTAGTCACGCATAGTGGGATTAAGAACCGCTCAAAAAGGGTGCTCAGAAATAAAATTGTAGTTTTCGAAACAATTGGCTATATAGCTAATCTTATGAAAAAAGTTGTAGTTTTCCTACAAAATTGACGCAAGTAGTTATAGTTTTGTGAAATTTACTGTTAAAATATGAATAAATTGTACAAATCATCCCATCTTGAAGTTTGATATAACCGTCCATAAGTCATTTTCTGCCACTAACCACCCACCCACTAAATCTTGTTGTAAAAAAATTAACCACCCCAGTTCACATCAACATAACTGATTCCATATGGTTTTGTTGACATAGATCCATTGAAAGGCAAAATTTATACTAAGTTTAACATTGTAGATTATTTAAACATTAACAAGTACATAAATTATTCAGATATTTTTGGTCAAAAAGTAATTATTTAAATATGAAAATACACCAAATATAAAGTTTTTTTTGAGAATTTTAAAACTCTAATTGACATATTTTTTTTGCAAATATTTTAAAATTATGATGAGATCAGTAAGGATGATATCTAATATATACACTAAATGAACGAAATCATGTGAGTGTTGGGTGTTTTTTCAAATAAAATATAAGTGGGTGGTTATTTATAATAAAAATGATTTATATATATGTTGATATACCAAATTCAAGTAACTTATATGGTTTATGCAATTAATGCCTTAGAGAAACGTCTCGGAGGACACTAGCAGTAAAACTGCCGACCAGAAATCTTTGGTTCTCTCTTTTCCCAATAAAAACGCCAGACAAAATAATCTGAATCTGAATTTGCAAATGTCTACCATTAGCTGCTAGCCTGGAGCAGTGGCAGGGTTCGATTGCGGAGCTTCAGTTTCAGTCGATAGAAGATCGATCACTGACCTGTTACGTCCCCAGACGGCGGCGATGCACTCGTCAACGGAGACGTAGGTGCCGGCAAACGGCCCCAAGAACATGCCATGCCTCAGGGTGTCATTCGCCTCCCGCAGCACCACCTCCGCCGCGTTTGTCGCCGCCGATTTCCTATATACACGCACACCCAGAACTGTGTAAGTTGAAGAAGAAGCACCGGCGAGAGGCAGCCGGCTTAATTTCGGAGCATAAAACTGACTTGGATCCTCTGCCGCCGGTGAGGAGGCTGCGGAGGCGGACGAGCGTGGAGAGCAGCGCCAGGCCGCCCTTCAGGCCGGAGCCAATGGCGAATCCCTTGAGCGTCGCCTCCACACACCGCCGGAGCCACCGTGGATAGTCCTCCTCCGCCATGGGGTAAGCGCTGCTGCTGCAGCCGCCGACGAGGCAGCAGCCATGATGAGTTCGTCGTCATGATCAGGCGAGGCAGGGGCCATTGGTTATTGGTTTCGCGCGGTAATTAAATGCCTTAATTGGCAGAGAATGCCGTTTCTGAACACACTGGAATTAATTAAGCTACTACTAGACAAAGTAGCTCTCCTTGATTCGTGCACGCCAACGCTAGACAACTATCACAATGTCCCCATGCTTCATTATTCACAGGATCGATGTTCAGCAGTTGAAGTAGCAGGTTCTCAAATAAGTTTCTCTATCCACATGCTGGACTTTTTCAAGAGGCCATGATCGTGACAGGTCACCAACATATATAGTAATGGATAAACCTTGTCCTACCAACTCGTGGAAACTCATCTTCTCACGCACTAATATAGAAAAAGAATAAACTCTTATATGACACTGTAATTTTATATAAACCCTTATTTCATACTGTAAACATGAAAAATACTTGTATAACATCGAGTTGCATTTTAATCATTTTATGACATCAACCTTATAGTTTCAATAAAGGAAATTAAAAAACAATACTTCTAGAATTTAAAAAAATCCCAAAATTTTGTGCTGGTAATGAAATTATATTCTAGAACTTTCTTTTTTGATTCGATTAAATTTAAAAAATATTTTTATTTAAAATTATGATATTTAAATCTATTTTTAAAAATTAAAATTATTTAAAATAGTTACATTTTAATAAATTATAAAACTTGGTACAACCATTTCTTTTAGCGCCCTGATCACTCAAAAATTACATACACCATTTTTAGCTATCAAATATGTGAACAAAATTTAATAATTTAAATTCAGTTCAAATTTTTAAGCTTCAGAAAATTTTATAGTGACACATAGTGACTATAACTTTATACTGACCATTAACCTCACAGGCATATGTGAACCAATTTTTATAATTTATCTCACAGTATAACTGATTTAAATAATTCAATCAATGTGGTTATGGTAGATTTCAAATTCTAAATTCTAAATCAAAATTATTTTTGAATTTGAACTCGGATTGAAAAAGAAAAGTTGTAGAAAATGAGTTGACATACCACCCAAAAAGTTTGGTATTTTTTAGATTGTATAAGTATTGTTTTTTGAATTTTTTTATTGAAACTATAAGTTCGATGTCATAGAAGGAATTAAAATTGCAACTCGATGTCATATAAGGGTTTATTCCTAGAGAAAAACATTCCCAGTTACTATATATTTTTTCTAAGAAGAGATATGTTTTTTTCGTCTAACTAAAACTAGATAAGTTTTCACATCTATTCCTTTTCTATTCATGTTTTCAAGCATTTTGATGTCTGTAGGGATTTTACTTCATCTCTAGCAAGGGAGTATACAGTAGTAGTATATCTTTATCTCCCACCTCCTCGGTTTTTACTTTTTATGCATGAAATCTTTATCTTTGCATTTCGTCACCTAACCTAACCTATTAATTCCGCCCTTCACACCGTACCACAACAAATTAGTCGCTACACAGCTAGTAGCATTGTTAAGTACAGCATGCTGTATTATCGCAATTTTTTTTAAAAAGCAAGTATGCTGTAGTGCTACTCAACAAATCACGAACGCCTAGAACACCAATCAGTTTGAACTTTGAACTGATTCTTATATTGACACAGCGCTGACTGGCTTTGGAGTGTGGGCACATCAATCAGTAGAGGATCGATCGGACGTATAAATATAATTTTTCTTTTTTGGTCTAGCGACATTCACGTGTGATACTGATTATTTTTGACAGCACATCAAATATCGATTCTGGGATGGCTTGGCTCAATTTCTGCATATCTGCATAGCATATTAATTAGCCATCACGTGGTCCGGGGCCGGTTTGCTTCATATATGGTCATATGCATGGATGATGCCGATCAAAAAAATAAATAAATATATGCATGGATGATGTGTTCTCGACAATTCACGCCGGACCCATGTGATAGTTTGAATATCTATCCCATACCGTACGTGTAATATAATACGTAGAAATGCAGAATGGGATCGCTAATAAATATTTATATACTCTATATATATATATATATATAGAGAGAGAGAGAGAGAGAGAGAGAGATTCATACTCGAATGCACTTGAGCTAGCAGCGTAAAGGCTTCAGCTCGAACTGTGGAGGAGGAGAGAGGAAGCCGGGGATTGAGGGAGGGAAAGAGATGATGAGGGTTGCAGTGGTTGGCGCCGGCCTGAGCGGCCTGGCGGCTGCCTACGTGCTGGCGAAGAGCGGGTGCGCCCATGTCACCCTCTACGAGAAGGACAACTATCTCGGCGGCGGGCAGGCCATGACGGTGGACATCAACGACGACGGCGACGATGGCGACAACAACATCGACCTCGGCCTTATGGTCTTTAACCAGGTGAGAACCTCCATGGATACATATATAGTAATAGACATCACATCTCCTAATAATATACAGTAACTAATTAATCGTTGAGAAAAAACCCTTCAGTGACATTGTAATATACAATTGTTCTATCCGTGTACCGCTACACAGACTTGAATTGAATGGCATGTAAATTATTCTTGTTAAAAATAAATTAAATTATTGTTTTTACATAATGACGACGATTTTGGAAAGCAAGAGAAACTATAGTCATCGCAACCAAATTTCGTGATTAAATTATCATTGTAATAACATCTTTTGTGGTCACAAAGCAAATCGATATGATCACATAGGCCCATTCACGCGGCGCGTGTGTTATGGATCCCACGTTTATTTGTGTTTTTATCTTTGCTTCATATAACAACAGTTTTGTCTGACATGTGTTTCAAACGTCAACAGTTTTGCTAGGATTTTCTTCAAAAAGAACAAATTTCCCAAGGATTATTTGTTCCATATTTTCTACATACGAAAATATGCATATACTCATTTAGTCGAGAAAACATAGAAGTGTTAAGATGTGTAGTGCAAATAAAATATATTATCCAATAAAAATAAAAGGAAAACAACTATGAAGTAGCAACTTGTAGCCACTAGATCTTAATTTAAACGCTATGAATGAACGTTGAAAGAAAGGACCAATCAATTTTCAAATGCCTGGAAATTAGAATTCATGAGTACGTAACCTTTGCGTGATACCTATAGTTCGTTCTTGTGGCTAATTATGAGTCATCAGTGTTCCATATTATATAGAACTAGTACGTAACCATTGCGTGATACCATATTGAGGCTAATTATATATTATCTTTGATTCTTAATTATTAACATGATCTTTGACCATTCGGTCTTACTCAAGAAATTATTTACACATACAAAATTTCATATTTATGATTTAAATAATTTAGTAATAAATAAAATCATGAAAAAGTATAGTGTTTATTATAATTTTCTTTAAATAAGATGAGTAGTTAAAGATAATGCTAAATCTGAAGATTAATAAAGAAAAAACGAAGTACAGGAATTAAGACCAGCGCACCTAGGCCCGTCATGCACTCGGTAGACACCATCCATTACAGCCCATGCCAACTGAAATAACCAATTGCAGCCCACATAGATTATTTCTTTTTTGTTTGAGCGAAACTTCTCAGCGGGAAACCTTGCCACGTCTGAAACGCTCATCACCCTGCCGTGAAGAAAACGCCCGCAACAAGCCTGCTCACCTTCTGTTCTGCTGTGGGCGTCTCGGCTAGCGTCCTCTCCGATCCAGTCCAGTGCTCATCCCTGCTTCTCGCGTCGCGTCAATCTCCTGTCAAAACGATTCCAGGCGCGCCCAAATCCTGCGCAATCGCCAGGGCCGCACCTTTCCTCGTCCATCGCCGCCATCGTGACGCAGAGCCCGGCGCGCGAGCATGGGCACCGCCCCTCCGACTTCTCCGAACTTATCTCACTCCTCACCAAGCTACCTCGGAGGCTCAGAGCCAGCACCAGCGCCAATAGCGGTCCAGTCGGCGGCGGGAAAGTGATGCTCCAGCGGGGCGGCTACAAGCGCACGCGAGGCCATCGCGACGCGTCTGCGCCTCCGCGGGCGCTACCCCGCCACTGCGCCGGTAGCCCGTCGCAAGGATCCCGCGCCGCTCGCCCGCGCCGGGCAAGATGATGCCGCCTCTGAGCGGCTCCCTCCCCCACCTCGGAGCGCCAGCAGAGGAAATGGCGAGGTGTGAACTGTACGAGAACAACGGCGGCACGATCGTGGCCATCACCCACCACTCCTAGGCTTTTATGTCTGATACAATGGGTGAGTGATAGGGGATTCTAGTTAGTCCAAATAGCACTTGTGTGCTGGTATAGGTAAACTTCCTGAGTCCTGAGTTTAAGCAAGGTGTATATTTTATTCACTACTACTCCAAAATTGGTAGTGTTTTATTCTAAATTTTGCTGGTCAATATTCACCTTAGTGAGAACTTAGCAGCATTCAGGCTATACAGTACTTACTGCTACATTCGTGAATTTAAGTGATATTGCGCACGCTGATGCACATGGTTGACATAGCTAGTGAAAAATGTTGCATGATGTTGAATCTGCTGTTGCATGTTTTTGATGAGAGAGATCACAAAGTTGTTTTTCATTGTAGATAGTATGCACATGAAAGCTTAAATACTTTCTTATTTAAGGTAACCAACCTAATAGTCAGCTTCTTAGCCTATCTACTACATAACTTAGCTTTTTTTATGCTTTGTGACATGGTAAAATCATACAGCCTTTAGCTGGTTAAATCATTCTTGCTCCAAATTGCAAAGTGCAAACACAGCAACTCAAGCAGCAGGAGGTCTTTTAATTAAAAAGAACGTTTGAATGGGTGCGGCAGGTCGCACATATCTTTCTAGTAAGCCTATAAGGGTCCGAGACCACACCTACAGCTGCAGCCTGTATGGCATCTCTGTCAATGTTGCTAATAGAAGATGTATCGTCGGTTCTTCTGATATGTCAGAGGGCCTGGTCTACCTTGGCAGTCAGATCAGGTCATCATTCAGTTGAGGTTATCAGTGAGACGTTATTGAGAATGTCATGTCACCATGTCCACCTTGACTTAGGATACCAATATGCATTAAAGGACTATCATCCGAGACAGTTTTTAATCTAACCACACTATTCACGCTGCAACGAATATACAACTACACACCGGATACATTAGCCTCTGTCGATAAGCTCCCGGCTTTGACTTCTTCTCTAATTTCATCTTTTGGGTGCTCCCGCTATAATGATGGAGAGATCTCAAGGTATATTCCATAATGTAGACTTTCTATTTCACAATAATTTGGTGCCATATGTATCAGGGAGATGTGCTGCCCTCCATGACTTTGTACTCTATGTATACGGTAGAGGGAAAATTTAATGCAAATATTACAAGTAATATATTCTATTTAGACATAAACACCAGGAAAAATGTGTATTATTTTGACATGCTTGCTACTTGAGCATTCTAACATTTAGATAAGCTGCAGGTGACATACCCAAATATGGTGGAATGGCTTGAAGAGCATGGGGTCGAGATGGTTAGGTCGGACATGTCCTTCTCAGTGAGCACACGGCTGAGCGGCTATGGTGGCATCGAGTGGGGCAACCACAATGGAGTTTCTGGCCTCTTGGCGCAGAAAAGCAACGCACTTAGCCCCAGCTTCTGGCGAATGGTCCATGAGATATTCAAGTTCAAGAACAATGTTCTCAGGTGACGACCTATCATCTGCATCGATTTTGCTCCAACGTTTATTATGAATCTTTTTGATACCGTAAGAGTTCCTATATTTTACCCGGTGAGATTTGTTAGTAATGTGCATAGCTTTCAGTTATCATAACCACATATGCTGCCATGTTTGTAATGCAAAGGTACCTGGAGGACCATGAGAACAATCCTGATCTTGACCGGAATGAAACTTTGGGGCAATTTGTTCAATCATATGGATATTCACAGCTGTTCCAGGATGCTTACCTTGTACATTACTAATCAACTTATTTATACTCATCTCCTTCTCTTATCAGTTATAGGCTGGTTGAATTAAAATTTATATATTTGCTACAGATTCCAATGTGTGGGTGCATCTGGTCGTGTCCGGCGACAGGAGTGTTGGAATTACCCGCTTTCCTTGTACTCTCGTACTTGCGTAACAATCACCTTCTCGAGGTGGGTGTGGTATGGTAAAAGTCTATTTTTTTTAGTTCATTGTTTAAGTCATCGTGGATCCTAATAAGAGCTAAACATTACCTCTAGTTCAGCTGTTGGGTGGCCCCCAGTTGTTCACTATCAAGGATGGCTTGCAGTCCATTGTGAACAAGGTAGATGACATTTCTTGCGTGAAAATAACTTTTGCAATAATGGAACGAATGCGACTTCGAAATACTAAGCACTACTCGAGTGCGCATGCATTAGATGCATGTGGTTCGTTAGTTCATCAATCCATACAGTATAACATGTATTAGCAGGTCAGACAAGAATTGGAGAGGAGGGGCTGCGAAATAAAAACCGGCTGCGAAGTGAAGTCTGTTTCAAGCTTCAACAAAGGTGCTACAAAGGACATCTATTATCAATTATTCACTTATGCATTTCCTTCTGCCACTGGCTGTTTCATACCATTCGAACATGTAAATCACACATGCAGGGCATATCTTTGCTTGATGGATCTTACCTAACATTTGTTTCTTCTTGACTAAAAAAGGGAACATTTTCTGTGCTTGAGGATGCAATAAGCTTGGCAGACCCAGTTGGTCACTCGAGGACCGTGTATTGTACTCGTCTCAGCCACTTACTCTTCTTAGCCATGATCCCATAATGTATAGTGTTAGACATGATTGTACATTGATTGGAGGGTGACTGATGGGCAATCATGGGGCTGCGGTAGTAATCGATGCCATGAGGATCGTTCTACCATGTTAGATTGGGTAGACAAAAGATTGATATAAAATTATATTATTACTTTTTAATCGGCTGCATGAGCCACATTGTCTTTAAACTGTGAGGGTACAAGCTAAATGGTTCTTGATTTGTCTGTAAAAAAAAAAATACCTTCCAAGAAAAAAAATGACACTCGCTTGATGTTTTTTTTTTTTTTTTTGAAAAGAAATACAGCAGGGGAAGCCCCCACTGTCATTCTAATAGGAAAAAACACTCGTTTGATGTTGATGTTCACACACAAGCAATTTTATTATTACTAATAGGAAAAATCAATTTTACTCCCCTGTGCTATTGACATAGTTTACTTAACCCATTATGCTTTCTTTTAGTCTACTTAACCCCCACAATTAGAAAAGTAGAGCACTTTACACCTTGGACAGCCATTTAATCCGATTTTGCTGACATGACAAATGGTTTCTAGGTGATTTTCGCTGAATAGGATGACATGTCACCGCATGAAGTGGCAAGGTGTCTCTAAGTCATGTTCGTTCCCGGCTAAGGCAGCCACTGGCTAGGGTTGAAGGATAGAGACCACCGGTGCAGCCAGGGCCAGGGGCAAACTTGACTCAGACGCACCTTGCCACGTCATGCAGTGCAATGCCATCGTCCTATTGACGGAAAAGCACTTATACTATTGTCCATATCAGCAAAACTTGATTTGGGGGCTGTCAAAGGTGTAAACTGCCCCACTTTTCTATTTTGTGGGGGTTAAGTAGACTAAAAAAAAGTATAGGGGGTTAAGTAAACTATGCTAATAGTAGGGAAGTAAAATGGACTTCTTCCTTAATATTATGACGAACTAAAGTTGCATGAGAAAATTACCTTGAGGATTTAGGAATAAGAAACCATCCCCAGTACACTTTTGTTGTTTATTTGTGTATGTAATTGACTTTGATATCTAAATAACCTGACCGAAGTATGTGGCAGCAACATTGCCTCCCACTAGAACAAGCTGAAAGGGTTAAAGAGTTTAGCGAAAGAGCAAATAAGGGCAATGGAACAGAGAATACTGCTTGTGGGGGCATGTAGAGTTCAGTGGGGGAGCACTATGGCTTCCTGATGATCCAATTAATTTTCAGTAGTAACCTAGTGGAACATTCTGACTGAAATATGATCTAGAAGGGCCTAAGCATGCAGATATAAGCTCCGAGATATTAATGTCCTCTGTCTCTTAAGTAACAGAAAACGAATTATTTGTTCCTTGTAGCAGGCTACAGAATCATTGTGGTTGATGATTCAGAGGAAACTTATGACAAGATCGTATTTGCTGTCCATGCATCTGATGCTCTAAGAGTACTAGGAGCTGAAGCAACACATGATGAGCTGAGAATTCTTGGTGCTTTTCAGTATACCTATAGGTGTGCTGCCTTTTTCAAAAGAATGTACATAGACCATAAGTATATGTCACAACTCACAATACCAGGTTTATTGTTGCTATCTTGTTTATTTCCATTTTCTCTTTTGTAGTGATGCATACCTTCACAGCGATCAAAGTTTGATGCCCCGCACTTTGTCTGCATGGAGCGCTAGGAACTTCCTTGGAACTGCAGACAGGGGTGGCTGTGTCACCTATTGGCTGAATCTGGTTCAGGTACATATGTGATAATGATATCTGACAAAACTCTCACTGGTGAAAGCATACATATGCATTCCAAATATATAAATTTTATTAACTCGACAAAAACATGCTCAAATTATGATGAGGTCCAGATTTATTTTGTAACTTAAGAATTGAAAGTTAATGTTGAAAAATAAAAATGTGATGTACAGTGCTTTTACTATTTTACATGTTTGTACAGTACTATCACCAAATTCACAGTTCTGTATAAGGTTTAACTTCTAGGAGCCCCTTATACTATAGCCAAATTATACCTACCGGTTAAATTTCGTATGCCCTGATGAAGTATCAGTTTAGGGATATTATCTTTGCCTTGTCCTGCTTGTACTATTATCGATTGGCATGTGCATGGATTACGGATCAATATTTTTGTAATATATTGAACAATAATAAACGTAATGTCTTTTATCCTTGAATTGCTAGAACATCAACTCCACCAAGCTTTTTCTCATGACACTTAATCCTCCACGTGTTCCCGACCATGTACTGCAAAAATGTCGTATTAGCTGCCCTGTTCTGTCCAAGGCTGTTGCAAAGGCTTCTCTTGAGTTTCATCTAGTTCAGGGAAAGAGAGGAATATGGTTCTGTGGGGAATATCAAGGTAATATCCAAACTTACCTCTGGTATATCGTTTCTTTCTACATACTACATTATAGTTGTGAATTCAACTGTTTCTTTATATAAAAATACTGTTCCTTCTGGCATTGCATGATAGGCTATGGCTTCCATGAAGATCAGGTGAAAGTAATGCATCCTACCTCTGTCCTTTTCGATTCAATCATATAGGCACCAAAATGATGCAAATATTTACGTGACAAATTTTGATGCAGGCTGGGATTGCAACGGCTTCAGGTTTACTTGGAAAGAAATGTGATGATGCAGTCAATCTGAAAGTGATGATTCCATCATGGACTGAAGCTGTGGCACGTGTTCTAGTAGCAAGATTTCTGGAGCAATATGTATCCATAGGAAATTTGAGGTGTGCTCGCAAACCAATTCAAATACTACATATTCTAATGATGACACTCACTTCTGTTTTGTGCATATATAGCTTGATTGAGCAAGGAGGCAGTACATACAGCTTTGGTGAAGTATGCCAAAAGTGCAGTTTGAAATCTGTCCTTCACGTTCAGAATCCCCAGTTCTATTGGAAGGTTCTCTTGATATTATCTTCGTAGAGATCCTGTCTTCTTTGCATACTCTGATTAACTTGGTTATTCAGATGTCTAAAATACATGCATCAATCCTGGCTGTCTTGCGTTTTTATCAGGTTGCAACAGAAGCAGACCTTGGTTTGGCAGATGCTTACATTAATGGCTACTTTTCTTTTGTTGAGAACAAAGGACTGTTAAACCTTTTACTGGTAAGGCACAATTTATTCAATGGCTGCACATAGATTTCACATAGACTATTTTTCCCTCAAGGAGATTCACTAAATCCGCACAATACAGATTCTCATTGCTAACAGAGACGCACAAAAGGGCTCTAACGGCGTTAACAGGAAAAGGTCTCGATCCTTGTTTTTTGAAGTGACACATTAATTATCTTGTCCATATGAAGTTTCATACGCGAGTATACTTTTGTAACAAAAACAAACACAAAAAACGGTGTCTTGCAGAAGCTGGTGGACTCCCTTGCTTGTAACCTCTGGGTTTGCATCAGCAAAATATATATTGTCGCATCTCTCGAGGAAGAACACTGTAACACAAACTCGTCGAAATATCTCTGAGCACTATGATTTGGTCAGTATCTATCTTTGTTTTAAAATTTCTCCGTGAATATTAAATTAATAAACCCCATTATTTTATTGTGATACTCAAGGAGGGAAAAATGTAGCATACAACAGATTTGTATAGTTTATCACTTCTATATTATAATGCTTTCACTTCTTATGTATCTTTGGATTTTTTTCATTTTGTCCCCATATTATCTACAGCAATCACATAGGGCTTGTTTCTCATGTCACATAAATGTGTGCAGAGTAACGATTTCTTTGCTCTTTTCCTGGATCCCTCCATGAGTTACTCTTCGGGAATTTTCAAGGTCTGACCATATTTTCATCGATGTAGCTTGTCAATATGTTGTACACCTGTGAATACTAATATATTATTATCACCATGGTCAACTTTCCTATGTAGGAGGACGAGAGCTTAGAAGTGGCACAACAACGTAAAATTAGCCTTCTTCTTGAGAAGGTAACAGTCTTTGCTTTTGCATTCAATCATATTTTTAGATATCATTTGCATGACCTGATCTACCTCATTCTTGAAATCTCTTCCATTTAATGAACCCAAGGCTAATGTGAAGCAAGATCATCATGTTCTTGAGATTGGTAGTGGATGGGGAACTTTAGCAATACAGGTGGTGAAGCAAACTGGTTGCAGATACACGGGAATCACATTGTCTGAGAAGCAACTCATTTATGCCCAGAGAAAAGTGAGAGAAGCTGGATTAGAGGTGAGTTTCATACATCTCTTCGATGAGACGCACTAGTATTATTTGCAACTTTTCAACTTATATCAGCATGGACAAGATCAAAAAGAGAAATTTACTATTTTTTAAGGACTACATTACATTCCTTCTCTGTGACTACCGTCAAATTCCCAGTCGCCACAAATATGACCGGATTATAAGTTGGTGAGTACTACTGTTACTAGATCCATTTGAAGAAAGGAGCAATCCAATAGTGTAGGGCTGCTGATATATATATATTCTGCGTTTGATTTCCAGCGAGATGATTGAACATGTTGGCCATGAGTACATGGACGAATTTTTTAGCTGTTGTGAGTACCATTTGGCAGAGCACGGTCTATTTGTCCTCCAGGTGCATGACATTCATAAAAATTAACACCGAACTATCAGCTATTCACAGTCCCTGTAAGGTTTTAATGCTGAGGACGTATGATCTGTATGCACGTAGTTCATCTCAATCCCAGAGGAAAGGTATGACGAATACAGGAGGAGCTCCGACTTCATAAAGGAGTATATATTCCCTGGTGGATGCCTTCCTTCCCTGGCCCGGATAATATCTGCTATGTCCAAAGCGTCAAGGCTCTGGTTTGTTTTCAGTAACACTGACATTTTAACATTTATTCATCTTACACATCAACGGAACTGTATTGATGAATCTTGAACTCCATGACTTTACTGATTGATGGACACGACTGGGGTATATGTATTTATTTTTCAGTGTAGAACACGTTGAGAATATTGGATACCATTACTACTACACTCTGATGCACTGGAGGGATAACTTTATGGCCAACAGAGAGTAAGTATAAGCTCCTTAACTCCATCCTCAACCACGTCATGGACTCAGGGTACAATATTCCACTTGTTTTTCCATTTTGCAGTAAAGTATTGGCCCTGGGATTTGATGACAAGTTCATTCGCACATGGGAGTATTATTTCATTTATTGCGCAGCTGGATTCAAATCACGTACGCTTGGAGATTACCAGGTATGAACTACCGTCACCTAGTGACAATGACAATAATTTTTTTTTCTTTTTTGCGAAGGACAATGACGTTAATTAATGTTAGTCTGGGATGCCTTTTTTGTAATGATTGTTGTGTATTTGTATTTTATGCAGATAGTATTTTCTCGCCCCGGCAACATCAAGCTACCCAACTATGTGACGGTCAGATAACATACACGATATTGCGTTTGCACCTCCAATGGAATTACCTTAAAATTTAAATTCTCAAAGTTTTCCTCAATGACTCCTATGCAGGGTCCATCCTGAAACGTTTGTATGTATTATTACTATATATGGATGACATATTTCAGCTGGATATTCATTGCATAATTAGTGAAAGGACATCAGAACCTTTTGTAAGACTTGATCTCATGCCCCAAATGCTTGAGGACCCTTGGTTTTTGTGACAGACCCGCCCCAGAAACCGGGGATGGTTCATCTCACTAGGACCCATTTGGACGATGCTCGGTGAAGCAAACATACACATGGTACAACATAGGCAGAATAAATAGAATCATTTACAGGATGAGAGAATTAATACAACGGTTCCATAATTAAGATTAAGTCTTACAAACCTCAGAGCACAAATAAAAGGTTTTGAAAACATGAGTTACAGCGGAAGCATAAGACGCGATAACTCCGACTCTTGTGGACTAAGCAAAAGCATGTGCCTTGCCTGTCGACACTATGCTACTAGCCACCCAAAGTTTATTGCGGCGAATCACAGCGCTCCCACTAGATGCTCCCAAACTCTAGGCGCAGCTTTTCCCACTGGTAGCTACCATCGCAGGTACAAGCGTCGGCGCCTGAAAACCACGTATTCGCAAAGCGTGAGCTTCTAAGGAGCTCAACAGTCATCTTCATAACTCACATCTTAATTAAATGTGGTGCGTTTCACAAGCAAACTCATAAACTGAGAGCGACAAAGATTCGAATCGATTTACACCTACAGGGATAACCTAATCATACGATACGTGCGCGTTCTAGACCGCTCGTGGCAACCGTTCACACCAGATCCTGCAAAGTTAATTCCCTCCTACGCTACCTTAGCAGTGCCGCATCCTACCAGAACACACGTCCCAGACGGTTTCTGTGGAGTTCTCGCACCTGTCCACCCCAGACCGTCTCGGTGATCAGACACCGTAGGGTAGGTTCGACTTTGCAATCACTAGGTTACGTAGGTTTACTGAGCCCCATCAATACCTAGCATATGATCAGTACATTCAGTGTTCGATTAGGCTTGGACCACACGGATCAGACTGGACTACAGTCACCCTGGACCCAGTCCAGTTGCCGACCTACCTTTTCCCTGTCTGACCCTCTAGTTTTATTCTCCATTAATCATACTTAGCCATAGTTCTGCATGTGTCGGGAGATAGTTTCATTCAACTCTAGCAGTCGCGAGCAGCGTGCACCCTGCTCGACTTCTACCGGTAAGTATAGCTAAGCATAGCATGCTACCACGGGCTACCTATACCAACATACCGATAGGGTTCCCTAAGGAGACATATGCAGCTAGGGTTTTAATTAACTCCTGAAAACCTAATACACATACACGACACATAGTGATAAAGGGAAAACTTCATAAAAGGGTTGTGCACTGGGGCTTGCCTTGATCTCCTGCTTTGGTGGCGAGAGCTTCTTCGGGGAATGAGGGCTCCAGTTCTGCGGCTACCTTGTTCACTTCAGTGTCTACATGATGCAAAGAGATAATATGTGTTATTATTAGATGAGGTAATATGGTGTTTTCATCACAGATAATATGGTGTTTTCATCATAGATAATATGGTTTTTTTCATCATAGATAATATGGTGTTTTCATCATTACTTCCAAAGAGCTACTTAACGATTTTCAATTATGACAGTTTACTAAAGTAAATTACTAACCTATCGACCATGGGCTAAAATGAAGTTTCAGATCCTACCAGGAGATTATTTTTAGTTGATAGTACTCTCTGAAATATGAATTTGGAATTGAGTTGAGGTTGAGCTGAAGCATATGGATTTTATAAAAATTCATACAATTTTCTGTTAATCAAACTTATAAATTCAAGAAATGGCACTAAAATGCATGATAAAATCATTAAACTAATAGATGCACTAGCAAGCACCTAAACTAAAGTTGTGAGCGAGGGTTATGATTTTTGGTTGACATGCATAATGTAATTTAGAAAATAATGATTTAAAATGCAGTTTTGAGAATAATTACAGGCATACATGGAACTTTGTTAAGATTAAATCCTGGAAAAATTTTAAGGGGGTTAGGCATGCTATGACACACCTCTGGTGCAAGTTTCAGTGCCAGAAAAGTTCTGGAACTCTAGCAATAAATCAAAAACAGAAAACACTAATCTATTTATGTAGGAAGTTCCATGAACCTTCTTAAAAAAAGTGTTCTAGCAGAAAATTAGCATTTCACAAGGATTCTAGAAAATTTTGGTTCATCAATTTTAAAGCTTCCATTGATTTATTATGTATTTTACAAAACAGACTAGAAATAACAAAATTAATTTAAAATTGAAAAAGAGAAGGAAAAACAGGGGAGGCGGGCCATAGCTCTGGTGAGCCCGAAGGCTACGGCTTTGCCGGCGACGGGAGACCGCAGAAAGGGCACTACTGCCTTAAGCGCGATGCGGGGAGATTTCGGGAGCACTACAGCGGCCGGCGGCGACCACCGGAAACGGGAGTGCGGCAAGTGGCGGCACCATAGTAGCTCCAGCGAGGTTACGGCGGTGCGGTAGAACAAGATAGCATTTGTGACCTTGACCTAAATGTTCTATGCGTCCTAGAAATGCTTGGCAACACCATAAAGGGGTCAATCGCTTACCAGAACTTTGCCGGCGATGGGGAGCTTTGTGGTGAACAATGGTGAACTCACGTTCCCGATGAGCCGAGCTGAAATTCGAGGAAGGGTGACCTCCGTGAGCTGCGTGTGGACCGGAAGAATGCTTTGCACAAGATTTTCCGAGACTAATTTGAGTCGAAGAGGGGTCTCACCGTGCGACGGCTTGAGCGCGGCTTTCACCGACGGTGAAGTCTCATTCGCGGCAAAGTGGGCCTAGCCCTGAGAAACAAACAGCAGGGTGAGCCTCGTAAGAGCTCAAGGAACATGGTTGACAATATTGTAAGTGTGGAAATCGACCGGAGAGACAATCTCACCATGCGGTGCTCGAAGGCGGCAATGGCGGCGCGTCGCGGTGCAGAGAAGAAGAGGAAATGGTGGGGTGAGGGTGCTGCGAGGAGGAGCAAGAGTTGGAGAGTGGAGAGAAGCGCCTGGTGCGACCTTAATACGCCCTTCTCCCACTGCAGAGAGGAGGATGGCAGGACGTCGTTGATTGGAGGCGGCAGGCGGCGTTGGCGTGCACCGGGGAGAAGAGAGGGAGGGAGGGAGGGAGAGAGAGAGAGAGAGAGAGAGAGAGGAAAAAGGCAGGATTCCTAGCCGGAGATGGGACAGGGCCGGAGATGGGACAAGACATGAACCTTATTTGATCATTGTTATTATATTTAATTTGAAAATTAATTAGTACTCATTATAGTTGTCTTGAAATCTTAAGTCTTGTAAAAGGTGAGGTTCATGTCATAATATCCGACAAAATAAGGAATATATATATATTGACACCCTAGGTATTGAATACCTAGGTCCAAACT
The DNA here is from genome assembly GCA_001182835.1 of Oropetium thomaeum. Taxonomy (NCBI): domain Eukaryota; kingdom Viridiplantae; phylum Streptophyta; class Magnoliopsida; order Poales; family Poaceae; genus Oropetium; species Oropetium thomaeum. The sequence continues at coordinate 528,495 of LFJQ01000020.1, read as the reverse complement.
GTAAATAATTACCATGATCATAAAAAAAATATATTTTTTATCATAAAAATAAATGGTGCCGCCGAACGAGTCTTGGTTGACCAGAAATCTAACTCATCTCACTCAAAAGCACATTTAAAGTGCACGTGGGAGGTGGATGGGTGAGTTTTCATTTTTACTTTTGTGCTTACCGGGTATTTTTTGCCCAGTTCTTACATTTCGAACTTATAAAACTTATTAGCTATTATTGTAAAACTTGACTGTTATGCCAAATGATTCAATAAGCATGAAAAAATTCAAATCAAAACTGTTTTTTATAATCATACATATTTGATACAGATTGACATGTAAAAATCTTTGTTTAATTTATTTTTATCAAAGTTGAAAATATAAAAACATGTTGCTTACATCCGTAAAATCTATACTTGAATTGAGAAAGTTGCAATTGGTGTTTTTTCGCACTCAGTCTCAAAGAAGCGTGGTTGTATTTTTATTGTGTAAAAACGTTGATGTATCTGTAAAACTAGTATCGATAAAAATTTTATCAATCTAAGAAAGTTATATTTTAAGTGTAAAGAAAATATTTGATAGTAAAAGTTTTAATTCAATGTGATCCCTAAACCCTAAAGTTGCAATAAGTTTACATCACCTGGTATAAAAGTTAGTAAGGATTTGGTGCCGTGGCAAAATAAGTTTTTTCTATAAACGTAAAAGAATGATTTACAAATTGTAAATATTGGACTTGCGACTAAGTAGTTTATAAAAACCTCTCATTATTTGTAATAGTTTTTTTACAGTTCGAACTTGTAAAATATATTAGCTACACTTGTAAAAACTTGACCGTGATTCCAAAATGATTCAATACGTGTCGAAAAAAATTAGAATTCATAACTGCTTTTTATAATCGGACATACTTAGCTACAATTCGACCTGTAAAAATCTTTGTTTGATTCATTTTTATCAAAGTTGGATGTGTAAAAGCGTGTTACTTACACTCACTAGTACTCTTACCTGTACTAACGCTACGGATTGAAACAAAAATAATATGATAATCTAACACATATGATTTTTTTAGTTATATGAAGAGTAAATGACATGATAGGTACAACAACTTGTGTCGTAAGTGTAAATAAGTCATATTTGTCGAGAAATGATCATATAAGTCATAATATTGCTTAAGTGGTGCGTATCATGTCAAAATAGCTGATGTGACTTATGATCAGCTGATGTGGCCTCCACGTCATCTCCAATATGACTGATTTTTATAAAAACACTTCTCCTTTAATAAATAAGTATAAAATACCCCTAGATTAATTAGTTCCCAGTCTGATTGATTGTATAATAGATTGAGGGGCGGGCACGCGATGCGGCTGTGAGGGCGCCGCTAGAGCCGCTGGCGTTACGAGGACGGCGGGAGGGGTCAGCGATGGAGGCGTCATACGACGACGAATTAGCAGCGACAACAGCTTGGTGGACGACTGTGGCGGGTGCGGGCGGCATGGCGCAGCGCTGCCGGCCGCAAAAGGTGGAGGAGAGCACCGGGAGTGACCAAGGCGCGGGCGACGAAAGCGTCGGGAAGGCGTCAGAGTTACGGAAAACGGATTGTTATGAGTGCAGTAACGATAGCGCGTTAGTCGCATACATAAAAAAAAAGAAATTTTTTACACAAGAGTCATCCGCGTAGAAAGTGACATGGATGTCATGTCATTCTATTTAGCCTCATAGCCTATTTTAATATGTAACGCACCATTTAAGTAATATTTATGATCTATTAGAACATTTTACAAGAAGCGTGACCTATTTGTACCCACGACACAAGTTGTTGTAGCTGCCATGTTGTCACATCCCAAAGTTTCAGTCTCTTTTGTTCAGATAAAAATGAGCTCACTGACCTGGATTTTAATTGTTGACCATTTCCTGTTCATGGGGAGTATGTGGGTCCGGGTTACAAATTTGTTCGATTACGGGTAGCTTTTTAATGCTTTTACAAAATCTTCTATTTTCATAATAAAACCACCTCAATGTTTTTGCATATTAATTAACTGCACATTAAAATAGAATTTTGGAGGTTTTATCAGAATTTTTGGAAGAGGTTTAAAGCCCTTTAAAATTCAAACAAACTTGAATTGAGTTGAAATATTGCAAACTTTAGAAGTAGAATCCAGGCACCTTTCTTAAACAAAAGTTGTTCAAAATAATTTCCTTAGTGCCCTAAAAAATTTTCAGAATTTTCCGAGCCAGGAAGTTGTGGTTTTTAATTGACTTAAGATGGGATTTTTGAATTTAAACAAAAATCCAAAAAAAAAAAATGAAAGCAGGCCACCGCCCCGGCGGCCAATGACCGCCGCGGCTGGCAGCATGGCGGGCCGGTGCCCCTTTTAGCGCTGCGCCTTCAAAACGGCGAGCAAATCTTGCGGCATGATCCTCTCCTCCTCCCTCCTCTCTCTTCCTTTCTCCCTCTCCCTCCTTCCGTCACTCGCCGTGCTCGGCTCCTCCTCTGCCGCACGGCATCGCCGCCCGCGCGCGCCAATCCGTCGCCCTACACCGTGTACCGCTCCTCACGCCACTCGAGTCCATAAAGGAAAGCCTCGCGCGCACTTGTTCAAAGCAAAGCCTCGGACGAAGCACCCTATTTTCCCTGCCTTCTTCTTCCTCCGCGCGCACGCCCGCCGGACCACCATTGTCGCCGACGCCACCTTCCCGTCGACAGCGCCGTCCGGTGATCACCGTGCTCCGCCACCGTGCCGGCTGAACTCCCCTCGTCCTTCTTCAACTCCCCAACCACCAATACCCCCGGTCGTCCACCCTCTCGCCGGGAACGCCTCTCCTCTCCCCCTTCGACCGAGAGCGCCACCGCCGGCCATCAATTGTCGATTTCGTCCTCCCGGTACATTCTTGCTCCAATTCCTTTCGCCGGCTAGTTCATCTTACACTTGCACACCGTTTTGACAAAGTTCCTGTCACAGAGGATCGCCGGTGACAACGAACTCGCCGCGCCACCGTCGGTCACCATTAACGCCTCCCGCGGAGCTCACCGTCGCCGACCACCTTCCAATCGCTCCCGTAACCTTCATCACCCACAAACTGCTCCTACGTGCCACGGTGAAGCTCTCCGACTTCTCTAACCTCCCCTAAACCCTCCGCGCGCATCGCCGACGAGGAAGCCATCCGCCGCCGCTCGCCGCCGATGGCTTTCCGGCCATCGCCGGAGCTCGGCATCACCTCCAATCGAACCCTCTTGCCTCGCTGATCACAGCCGTGGTGCCCAACGGCGCTCATTCGCCGCCGTTGAGCTCGCCGCTAGCAAGCCACCGCTGCCTCCCCTGTTTCTCCTTTTTTTGAATTTAATTAATTTTCCTATTAATTAGCCATTTTGAAAAATGTGTAGTAAATCAAGGTAAAATCTAAAAATGATAACCAAATTTTCTGCTGAAACACTTTTTCAAAAATGTTCATGGAACTTTCTCAATAATTAGAGTAATCTTTTCTATTTTTGAATTTTAGTTGGAGTTCCAGAAGGGTGCTAGGGTTGAATTTTGAACCTTGGGTGTACCATAACGTGGTGCACCTCCTGCATTTTTATGAAGATTTTACAGCAAAAAATTTTCATGCATGTCTTTGACAATACTCCTAACTGTCAATTTAATTTATCTTTTTCTAAAATGCATTGCATAAGTCATCCAAAAGTCCAAACCCTTAATCAAAACTTTATTTTAGATGCTCACTGGTACCTCCATCAAGTTTCATGATTTTACCATAAGTTTTAGTGTTTGTTTCTGATTTTATCATTTGAAATAACGGAAACTTGTTAGATTTTTAATAAAATCTTGGAAGCTCAACTTGACCCCAAAGCAGTGTTAAAAGTCTTGCTTTGGAGGCTACTTTGAACTAAAAATGGTTTCCTGCTTGTAATTTAAGTTAGATTTATCATTGGAAAGTCGTTACGACTTTTACGATGTTACGGTGTTTACTGATGTCGTAAACGGGCAACGATAGTAGGTGGGCTCGTGTTCCTAGTAACGTGAACAAAAACCTTCAAGCCTAGTGTCGTAGTAACCCCTAGCCACGTAGTGAAGCCTCTGCATGAGACATGTTTTGGGATTTTTCTCGAAAACGATGTCCGTGTGCTACCCGACATCGGAACCGGAACCCGGGAACCGGGAACCAGTTTTCCGAATCGGTAAAACTGTTTTCAGCATAACTTGGCCTGTAGACCTCCGTTTGACGTGTTTTTTTTTTTGCATTGTGTTTGTAGTCTTAGTAGCTACCTTTCTGCACCATATCGCATCATTTGTTGCATCATGGCATCATGGCATGCCTCTCATACCGACGCGTTTTGCTTTATAGAGTACGATCCGTTGGAGAGTGACCCGGGTGCTGCTGAGGGAGGAGCATCAGAAGCTGATCAGGCCGCTGAGGAGAACACCACCGCTGCTACTGAAGGCAAGCACATCATATTGCTACCCTAATTTAATACTTAATATCAATATATATGTTTACGTATAGGATTGCATTAAGTCGGGCATAGTGGTATTGTCGGGAAATCCTATTATTGTTGCATGTTACCCTTTCTTGGTATTGATTATGTCACCTGTCAACTAGGTAGTGTGTCATTGTTCGAGTTACGAAATGCTTAGCCATGCTTAGATTAACGGTAGAAGTCGAGTGGTAAGTCTCACTCGCATGTATAGGATTCACCCCGGTTACTTATGTGCTTGTGGCAAGTTCATATTGAAAAGTGTTAAAACTGAAATCCGGACGGTGGAATAGGAGTGCAGCAAGACGTGGAGGTCTCGTGTGCCGTAGGCGCCTTCTGGGTTGACCTAGGACCCGGTCGTGTTATTCTTGGCCTGGAGCACTTTCCGTTCATACCACATGTCGAATATAATGATAAGACAAACTGAGTATCTCACTGCGTACCAACGTTTGGCCGATGACTGCACGGTGCGTGGAACGAGGGACTCACGTGTGCCTACGAGGCCGTGGTACTCGACACCGTGTGGATTTTCCAACCGTGTGTGCATGAGTGTGGAAAAGGTTGACATGAGTACCCCCTTGTGTAGCTTTAACGGGTTGCACGAGCCGTATGGTCCTCAGTCGTGTGGGTACAGTTGGACTCCCCTGTTGGGTGTATAATTGGTTCGAATCCACCGTGATCTCGGTTATGATCAAGCTCAGTGTCCTTTGGATAATATCATAGACTTGACACATAACGTGATGGAAAATGGAATATGGTTGATGGTGTATGTGGTTTATGGTTACATGGTACTGATGATCATGGGTTTTAGTAGGTGTTTATGCCCGCAGAGTTCTTTACTTTATGCTTATTCACATATGCTTAGTTTCAGCTTTAAGCAATTGAGTCTATCCCCATGCCTTACTTACCTTGCTACTATCATACTGCATTATCCTTGGAGTTGGGAAATAATTCCCACAACAGGGTAAGTCTTGCGAGTACCTTCATACTCAATGTTTGTTGCTTAAGTTTTTGCAGGTAAGGATGAGTTGGTGTTCGGCTACTTTGTCCCCGTCGATGCCGGTGAGGGCAAGGAGTAGTCGGGATGTCCGTGTGACCATGATTTGCGATGTTCGTGGGCTGGACATCGCAATCCTTTGCTGTTTTATCGTTGCAACCGCTGCGACCGCTCTATTCCTTATAATCGCTTCCGCAATTTAATTTTTAGGACTTTGTGTTGAACCTTCGGTTTGTAAGATTACTTTAAAACTAATGTAATTGAATTATTGTAACTTATGTGATGTATCAATCGTTGTTATACCGACGTGCTTGGATCTTGGGCATTGTTAGAGAAGCATGTCGGGGGACTGCCGCGTTTACATTCCTTCTTATTGGGTTGAGTACTCGCATACCGTACATGGACGACGAGTCAATTTGGTAAACTTGAATGTAAATTGGACGGGTCTCTCACACATGTCATTTACTCTTACGTCCATACTAACGTCATAACGTGAAAAATAAAAATATGATAACTCAATATTATAAAATTCTATGTAAAAGAGGATAATAATTTTTAAGACAATATAGGGGTCTCCTTGCCATGTCGGGGGAGTTTGGGCTAGTCAGCCAGTGTGAGGTGATCTTCTCTTGGAGGAGCATAGCGGCGAGCGTATATGTTGTTTTAGGTCTTGGCCGTATGGAGGTGACGGACGAGCGCAGGCACCACTTGTGGGTCGCGCGTCATCAGCCGCATCTGCTCCTCCGCCTGCCGCCGCGCGTTGCTATCTACGAGCGGAGGATGGGGCGAATGATGATGGCCTCACAACCTCGTGTCGGTAGGTAAAGGACACGGCGGGCTACAGCGGCCTCGCGTTGGTGGGCAGAGGACGCAACGGGCTTCGACGGCCTTGCATCGGCGGGTGACGTGGGCGGATGACGGGGCAGTGGCCTCGCAACGGCAACGGACGACGATGGCCTTGCATCGGCGGGCGGCGTGAGCGGATGACGGGTAGTGGCCTTGCCACGGCAACGGGCGGAGGACGGGGCGGCGGCGGGCGGAGGACGTGGCGGGTGACAGCGGCCTCGTATCGACGGGCGGCGGTGGGCGGAGGATGGGACGACGATGGGCGGAGGACGCGGCGACGAGGTCTATGATTACAGAGGATGGGTGGATCATAAGTCGTGAAAGCAAATAACAGATCAGATTGGATTGACGAAATATTGTCTCATGGATACTTGGTGTAGGGGGTTTGTAAAATTATGTAATGGAGGATTCAGAAATTAGCAGCCATTAGATTTGAGTAAATGTAACTTTATTAATAGAGGAAACGCATGTGAGTCGTTGGATTTGAGTTAACGTAACATTATCATCGTAATTGTGAGGATATTATTAGGATGTTGGAATTCTTTTAGGGGTGGGTCGACAACGATAGAGTTGACGCATTATAGGAGTAGAGATAGAGATAAATTCTGTGTTTGAATTGACAAAATTGTAATAGGTGTGTTTTTGCACTCATAGTTATAAAGAAGCGTGATTTAGTTTCAAATTTATTTTCATCGTATAAAAAACATTCGTACACCTACAAAAACTGGTTCTGATCGGATTTTATATGCACTATGCATACTTGTTTTATGGTCACTATTATACTTTTACTATGAAACCATAATTAGTTTCTATCATAAAATAATTGGTTTTTAAATACGTTTTTATGTGAAGGTATAACAGTAGTAGTTTTATGGCCACACCATTTTATAGTAAAGAACAAAAAAAATGTTTTACAACAAGCAAATCGATGATTTATATAATTTATGGTTCCAAAAATATGTTTCTACGGTGAAAACCTCGTTTTTATGTCATGGCAAAATAAAATGTTTTCTATAAACAAATATTTACTAATAAAACTTTCATATTTCATTAAACATTTTTTCCATAAAAAATAAGTTATGACCGTGTAAATAGTAGTTACAGTTTTACAAGCCAACGAAATAATTAACTATACTTTTTATAATGTAAAACTACATTTTTTACGAACTCATTAAATGTCTCAACTAGTAAATACCTATAATAATAAAATAAAGTAGGAAAGAAAAACAGTGACAACATACCGTAATGAAAATATGAATACTTTTTACAAGGCAACTAAATGATTTAATATAATTTTTATAGTTTAAAACTATATTTTTTATGTACTCATGAAATGTCTCAACTAGCAAATGAATATAATACCAAACCAAAAGAGGGTAAAAAAGAGAAATAATATATCGTGACGAAAATATAAACAGTTTACGATCATGATAATTATTTACAGTTTCGATCTAGATATTGAATAAGTGATTCAGTAACCAGGGTGCTATATATATGTATAGAAGGTCTATACAGCACCCTGGGTACTGAATAGGTTATTCTGTATCCAGATGTAAATTGTAAATAATTATCATGATCGTAAAATATTATATTTTTTATGATATATTGTCTCTCTTTTTTACCTTTTTTCGATTTGGTATTATATTCATTTGCTAGTTAAGATATTTCATGAGTATATAAAAAATTAGTTTTAAATCATAAAAATTATACTAAATTCTTAGCTATCTTATAAAACTGTTAATATTATTTATCATGACTGTAAATTGTTTATATTTTTATCACAGTACGTAGTCCCTGTTTTTTTATCCTACTTCGGTTTGGTATTATAGGTATTTGCTAGTTGAGACATTTAATGAGTATGTAAAAAATATAGTTTCAAATCATAAAAAATATAGTTAAATATTTTATTGGTTTGTAAAACTATAAATACTATTAACACGATCATAAATTGTTTTGTATCATAAAAAAATGTTTAACAAAATATAAAAATTTTATTACTAAATGTTTTTTAATAGAAAATAATTTATTTTACCATGACACTAAAACGACCTTTTCACCATTAAAAAAAATTTTTGGAACCATAATTTGTAGAAACTTTTATCATGCTCATCGATTTGCTTGTTATTGTAAAATATTTTTCATTTTTTACTATAAAACGGTGTGACCATAAAACTTCTATTGTTATACGTTCACATGAAAATATATTTATAACCAACTAATTTTTGATAGAAACTAATTATGGTTCCACTAGAAAAGTACAATGGTGACCGTAAAACAAGTATGCGTAGTGCATATAAAACAAGTAACGCATGCATGGTGCATACAAAATTCAATGGGAACTAGATTTTACAAGTGCACGAATGTTTTTACACGACGGAAATTAAATTTAAATTAATAATGATTCTTTGAGACTATGAGTACAAAAACATATCTATTGTAACTTTGTCAATTCAAGTAGAAAATATATGGGTATAAATAACATGTTTTTACACTTCCAACATTGATAAAAACAAATCAAATAAAGGTTTTTACATGTCGAATTGTAGCCAACTGCGTCCGATTATAAAAAGCAATTATGAATTCAAATTTTTTTCGACATGTATTAAATCATTTGGAATTACGATTAGGGTTTTAAGAGTGTAGCTAATAGGTTTTATAAGTTCGAACTGTAAAACTATTACAAATAATGATAGGTTTTTACAAACTATTTAGTTGCAAGTCCAATGTTTAGAGTTTGTAAAACCTTCTTTATGTTTATAGAAAAAAATTTATTTTGTCACGGCACCAAATCCTTACCAACGAAAAATTATATACCAGGTCATGTAAACTTATTACAACTTTATATTGGAGGGTTTAGATATCCCTTTGAATTAAAACTTTTCCTGTTCAAATACTTTTTTACACTTAAAATACAACTTCTTTAGATTGATAAAATTCGATCAATACCAGTTTTGAAGATGCATGAACTGTTCTACATAATAGAAGTACAGCAACGCTTCTTTGACACTAGATGCAAAAACATACCTATTGCAATTTTCTCAATTTAAGTATAGATTTTACGGACGTAAGTAACATGTTTTTACATTTTTGACTTTGATAAAAACAAAATCAAACAAAGATTCTTATATGTTGAATTGTATGATTATAAAAAATAGTTTGAATTAACTTTTTTTCATGATTATTAAATTCTTGGACACAACGGTTAAGTTTTTACGACCATGGCTAACAGGTTTTACAAGTCCAGATGTAAAAATTAGGAAAAAATATCTTATAAGCAAACTGGTAAGAAAAAAAATAAAAAACTCACTCATCCCACCTCTCATGTTCGTTTTAAATGTGCTTCCGGGTAGGATGAATTAGACGTCTGGTCAACCAAGGCTCGCTTGATTGCACCATCTATTTTTACGATGAAAATATAAATATTTTATAGTTATGATTATTATTTATAGTTTGGACTTGGGTACTGAATAAGCTTATTCAGTATCCAGGTACGAACTGTAAATGATTACCATGATCGTAAAATATTTATATTTCATCATAAAAATAGATGGTGCCACCAAGAAAGCCTTAATTGACCAGACGCCTAATTCATTCTATCCGAAAACACATTTGAAGTGCACGTAGGAGGTGGGATGGGTGACTCTTTACTTTTTTTTTTTGTTTACTAGTTTGCTTACCTGGTATTTTTGCTCATTTTTTATATTTCGAACTTGTAAAAACTTTTAGCTATGATCATAAAAACTTGACTATTATATCAAAAAATTCAATAAGCATTGAAAAAAATCAATTCAAAACTGTTTTTATAATGATACACATTTGGCTACGGTTCGACATATAAAAATTTTTGTTTGATTTTCTTTTACCAAAGTCGGAAAGTGTAAAAACATGTTCCTTACACTCGTAAAACCTATACTTGAATTGAGAAAGTTGAAATAGGAATGTTTTTGTATTCAGTCTCAAAAAAGCGTGGTTGTACTTCTATTGCATAAAAACATTCAATCTAAAGAAGTTGTATTTTAAGTGTAAAAACATATATGCACAGTAAAAGTTTTAATTTAAAGAGATCTCTAAACCCTCCCATATAAAATTGTAATAAGTTTACGTCACCTGGCATATCAACTTTTTGTTCGAAAAGGATTTGATGCTATGGTAAAGTAATTTTTTCTCTATAAACTTAAAAGGACATACAAATTATAAACATTAGGCTTGCGGTAAAGTAGTTTGTAAAGAACTGTCATTATTCGTAATAGTTTTTATAATTCAAACTTATAAAACCTGTTAGCTACACTCATAAAAACTTGACCGTAATTTCAAAGGATTCAATACACGTCTAAAAAATTGAATTCAAAACTGTTTTTTATAATTGGACACACTTGGCTGCAGTTCAACATGTAAAAATCTTTGTTTGATTCGTTTCTATCAAAGTCGAAAGTGTAAAAGCGTACTGCAATAGGTGTGTTTTTGCACTCATTGTCTCAAAAATGTGTGGTTTAATTTTAAATTTATTTTCATTGTGTAAAACGTTCATGCTCCCGCACTGGTTTTAATCGAATTTTATATGCACCACACGTGGGTTACTTATTTTCGCATACTTATTTGATAGTTATCATTACACTTGTGGAAATATAATTCGTTTCTATCATAAATTAATTGGTTCTTTAAATATATTTACATGTGAACGTATAATAATATTAGTTTTTCACATTGTTTTATACCAAAGAATAACAAGTATTTACAATAACAAGCAAATTGATGAGCATGGTAAAAGTTTGTATAATTTTATGGTTCCAAAAGTATGTTTTTACGGTGAAAAAACTGTTTTGGTGTCATGGCAGAACAAATTATTTTCTATAAAAACCCCGTTTAGCAATAAAAATTTTTTATTTCATTAAACTATTTTTATGTTGATAGAAAATAATTTGTGGTTATGTTAATAGTATTTACAGTTTTATAAGCTAACGAAATAATTAATTATACTTTTTATGATTTAAAACTATATTTTTTACTTATTCATTAAATGTCTCAACTAGCAAATGTATATAATACCAAACCGAAGTAGAGTAAAGAAACAGGGACAACATAGCATAATAAAAATGTAAACACTTTACGGTCGTAGTAAATAATATTTACAGTTTTATAAGATAATTAAATAATTTAATACAATTTTTATTATTTAAAACTATATTTTTTACATACTCATAAAATGTCTCAACTAGCAAAGAAATATAATACCAAATTGAAGGAGGGTAAAAAAGAGAGACAATATCGTGATGAAAATATTGACATTTTACGATCGTACAAATTATTTACAGTTTGGACTTGGGTACTGAATAGCTTATTCAGTATCTAGGTGTTATATAGGACTTCCATATATATATATATATATATATATATATATATATATATATAATACAATAGTTTTTCTGCTTCAAAATGTTATTGCCTGGTCCTACTCTGACTTGTTCCAGTGTAAGTACAAAAGATTGCATCAAGCATGGTAAACCCATGATTGTGCGTTGCTTGTGACTGCCACTCTTCATAAATAGCTTTAGCTTGGGTTGATTGTGTACCCCATTGGTTTGTTTATTAGGTTCATACAGACAAACTGGGCATCTAACTGTAGGGGACAATTCGACGACAAAGGCAAATGTCTTGTTTAGCTCAATCCTAACTACAGCTACAGATTTGACTAAAAGATTTTCATCCTGTGTGAGTTCAGCATTTGTCTAAAAGATGTTCATGCCCTATCGAACGTGTAAGCGCAGTCGTTGGTTTTTACTGGCTGAATTGCCAATTCTCACCGTCCATAGAATCAACAGGTATCTAAAGGATCAATAATTTACTAGAAAATTGCATACATTGTCCAACATCAAAATCCAATGTAGTTCTTTGCCGCACATGTCCTCTCAGTTAACAATATTAAGGGCCTTTTTTATTGCAGTAATTTTGAAGGAATCGTGTAGAAATTTTACAGGAAAAAACACAGAAAAAAAATCCTTCAATCCAAAGATAGGCATACTTGTTGTTCTTACTATTAGCTAATCCTAATTATTCGACCTTTGCGTCAATGTCTATATGGAATCTCTGATACTGCATCATTCTGCTTAAGGCTGTGTTTGGAACACAGGAAAAGTCGTAGGGAGTTTGGAACAAAGGAATCCATTCTTCCTTTTCTCCTGAAGGGATTACTTTCCACGGGAACTAAAAAATCTACTCGGACTGCCGGATCTCTCTTCTGGTTGCCTCTGCTATCTCAGATCAAGAAAAGCAGGTTCGTCCTCAAAATTCAGAAAGTGGTCTTAAAGAATATAAAAAATCACACTATTTTTTGAAGGAAAGTTTGACTATGGAACACTGTTTGTTTGTGTAATTTATTGTTAGACATTCTTCGTTTCGAAATTAGCTGCATGACACTGAGAATCAGTAATCTTTATCCTAAGACACTATAACACCCGAGAAGTGTTATTTTAAATATTTTTTTTATTTCAACGCACAAGACATAATGACTTTAAATTTTGCAAGATCCTTTATCTATGTGAATCCCCCCCCCCCCCCCCCCCGCCAAATCCACATTGTTTGTATGACCTTTTAACTTAAAGAATATTTATTTTTTGAATCATAATATTCAAAGAATTGAATTGAATTTTGTAAAAAATCACATAAATAAATTATTTAACTTTGAATCATTATCAAAAATTTCAAATCGCTATGTATCTTGTGCGTTGACATAAAAATGTTTGAAAATATCCTTCTCATGCGCTACAGTGTCCTAGAGCAAATATTATTGATTCATAGTGTACTGTAGCCAATTTCGAAACGAAGGGTGTCCGATAGCAATATATGCAAACGAACAGTGTCCTACAGCCAAATCCCCTTTTTTAAAAGTAGCTTGGGTATTATTGCAACCATTTGAGCCAGAAATTGAGCAAAAGGTGGTTCCAAAAAGGGTCAATTTATTCTTCCCAAAAGATAAAACTATTTTAAAAATTTGGTAAAAATTACGTATTCTCCTTACTAGGTCCTCTAACCATAGAATTTTTGTTTGCATGCAAGTTGTATTCAAACAAGTTACTTCATATGGTAGAGTTTGAGTCAAGTTTGATCAAAGACTAATAAACTGCAATGTTCATTTGCAAATTTAAAATTTTCTTACAATTCAAACACCAAAAGTTTATCATTCCTATGCTTATGATTCCTACGGTTTTCTCACTTTTCTCGTTCATGTGTTTTTTACTATTTATGTGTTTTATATTCTTTATTTCAAACAAGCCCTAAATATATGAGGATCTGCACAACGTTACAACACCTTATAACGCGCCCATGTAGGCTAGTAGGATCCATTGTATACTGTTTAGAAAACTTCTCAAAATATGTAAAATTTCAAAAAAAAAAAAACTGCAAGGGACATAATTTCAATTATGTCCGTTAAGTTTATTTATTGTTTAAATTGGGTTTTCTTACATCTTAGTAATGTCTTTTCAGCCCTTTTCTCATATAATCTCATATCTTGATCTATCACTTAATCTTACTTTTATGGCCATATTGTTTTAGGCTGTTTTTAAAAATTCTTTTCATAATAGTGTACAGTACTCCCTTCGTTCATAATTTTTTGCACTTTTAGGTTTAATCAAGATCAAATACTTTAAAATTTAACTTACAATAGTACGAAGGTGATAAAGATTGAAAACATAAACATGATATTACTAACTTTGTTGTCTTGTAAACTTTCATCAGGGATATGTTTACGCTAAAAACTAGCAACACATTTTGAAGGAAAATACTTAAAAATAGTATAGGCATAATCTAGGATAAAATACTAAGTACCAAATTGTTATTGACCTGCTAGGGCTAGGGCCCTAGCTGCCTAGGGTGGCGGCAGCGTTGGGGCTGCAGCGGCGGCGCAAGGGCTGAGAGAGGGAGGGAGGAGAGGGAGCTGGAGAGTAGATGGGTTTTGCCCCCTTTCTATTACCTGATTGGATCTGATTACATCTCTCTCATTATATAGAGGTGACTTACTTGACCCTAAACAACCTATTATAATATGGAAGGTTCTAATCTAATTTCATCTAACTCAATTGACAAGTAATCTTCCATGGCGTGCTGCTACAGTACCTACAGGTGCTGTTTATGGGTGTGAACGGTGCCTATTTGGGCCTAATAGCAGCTCGGTGGGCCCTGGTCGCACTTGGCCCATAACATATCTCCCCTCTTTTTTTAAGACGGTGCGTCCTCGTGCCGTCCAATGCTCCACCCAATGCTGAGGATGAGGTCAGGGAAGTCGACGTTGGTGAGGCCACATAGGTGTTCAATGACATATACCATGATGATGTAGTTGAGGCTCCGAGTGGTGATGAAGGCGCGCGAAGGAAGTTGAAAAAGTTCCTCCAATGTCATGGGCGACTGCCTATCGTGGATGAAATCCCGTGGTAAACCCATGGCCAAAAGAGAATAACATATGGCTACAACACCATTGGTATTATGGAAAAGTCATTCTGCAAGAGAATCCCAATCTGAGATAGCCATGTAGGTGACCTTTGTCGTTTCCCAAGGAGGGGAGGCATCTCCACCATGAACAGATAGAGCCAACCACATATACGGTGTGTCACCAATATGGATGCTTTTCATCAGCCGCGTGGTCTCAGGGTGAACGTCCTGGCTGATGTTGGTGTATATGTCACAACAAAGCTCATGGTTATCGATGATGTGAGGACGACGAGACCCATCTCTCATGGCACTCGAGAGCACATAAAGCATTGCAGGTGGCTCTCCTTCCGGTCGTGTCGTCATGTCCTTCTCCATGCCACAGTGATCATCATGGAGCTCAAGGACAAGAAAGACTGCATTAGATCCTCCTCTAGCTACAGAAGTAGCCAATCTAGAGCCATGTGCTCTAGGTCCAATGTCAATAGCTTGAGTGGCCGTCCAATCAGCCGGTGGAGGTTCATCAATCGAGCGCTTGAGGGTGATGTAGATGTTCGGTAAGGCACGATCAGATGAAGGGACACTAAAAGAGTCAACAAAAGAGGTACCGTAGTTGGTTCGAGCTTGGATATGTTGATGATGGTGAAGACCAGAATGGCCTCAATGTTGGACGTGTTGATGGCAGTCGTGTTCTTGAAAGCATCGTCAGCCCTGTCGGCTGTTGACAATAGCCACAAAATGAAACCTGTTGACGACATCGTTGAAGTAGAGTAGTTGGCTCCGGGTCTTCACATGCCAAGGTACACTACTCATGGCCGCACCATCTAGATCAATTGGTGTGGCGTTCATCTTGAACGCAATGTCGATCTCAATGTAGATGATGTTGGCAATGTTGGGTGCGATCTCTTGAGACATCCAAATGTCCCTAGTGTGGGGACGGCTTTCTCCATGATGTCGAGATCAGCAGCAACATCCACCAAGTTGGGAGCGAGTTGAGCGGTACTGGTTGTTTTGTTGGCGATGTCGGCGGAGATGACGATGCTATCGAAGACGAGGGCGAAAATGGCTAGGCCTGCTGCTGACGTGCCGACCAGTTGTAGCGCCAAACTAGCCACCGTGGGCGAGCGAAGGCCTCCCAATGCAAGATCTCCATGGGCATCGGTTGATGGTGTGCGGAAGACGTCCTCAATAGCTGGGGTGACCGGATCGCATGCGGGAACACTAGTAGGGGCATTATTCATGGCACGACCAGTAGCACCCTTGTTGTTCACTGGATCAGCAGTGAATTTCGACATTGCTGAGGCAGTGCCTTTGTTGGAGTAGATAGTAGTTGACAAAGCACTGCCCTTGATGGAGTGGTTGCCCAGCAGATCATCCTCTAATGGTGGCGATGTTGAAATGTCGATGTTGACGGCCATAGTAGATGGGATCTTGTTCGTACCTGCTGAAGTGGAACATTGCACCATGGTGGCAGCTGGTGGTGCGAAAAGGCCTTCCATTGCAGGAGTATAGTTCTGCAACACATGGATGACGCCCTTTGCGTTAGAGCCATTCTTGTTGTCCATCATGTTGATAGCCTCCAAAATCACCTCTGGAATGGGCGGGGGGCGTGTATCCATGAAGGTTGTCACTAGATCAGTAACAACCACATTGAATGCTTCCGATCTGGTAGCAATTTTGGCTGTGGAATATGGAGTAATTTCTAACGGAGCGGAGACGGCCCAATCTAGTGCTGGCGTGACGGTCGGCAATGGTGCCATAGTAGCAACCAGGGTCGGGGAAAGACCTCCTCATGTAAGATCACCATTGGATGGGTTGACGGTGTGTAGATGGTGTCTTCCACGATGAGAGCGACCGGGTTGGTTACATGAACAGTACCATCACTAGTCATTGCTGCTATCCTCTAGTGTTCCATGTGCGACGACGATTGCTGGAGTGGGTACAAGCACCAAATCAGTTGCCGGAGAAATAGGGGGCCAGCTAGATGCGAGGATCTCTGATGTTGACGTTGTGGCAATGGAGATTTCCACCACAGAAGAGATCGGATCTGTTGCAGGACCCATGTGAATAGTGCCACCCGCCTCGTCGGTGATGCCTGCCGGCTCCTAAGCCACTTTTGTGATCAATGGTGCTGGAGCGATTTGCCCTAAGGCAGCCGCCTTGTAGACAGAGGCAATGGCTTCCTTAGCGGCACGCAGAGCCTCCTTGCGGAAGGCAGCCTCCTTCTTGGCCGCGTGAGCTTTGGCGTCGTTGTCGTCCTCCAACCTGGCAGGGTGACAAGCGAGGATGTTGGCCATGCACTTGCGGAGCTCGTTGTTACGCTCCGACATTAGTTTGATGAGGTTGTTGATGTTCGTCATCGCAGCGGAGGTCAGCGAAGAGGATTGGCAAGGTCTCTAGATACCAATCTGTTACGGACCTGCTAGGGCTAGGGTCCAAGCTGGCTAGGGTGGCGGCAGCGTTGGGGCTGCAGTGGCGGCGCTAGGGCTGAGAGAGGGAGAGGCGGCGCAGGGAGAGGGAGGGAGGAGAGGGAGCTAGAGAGTGGATGGGTTTTACCCCTTTTCTATTACTTGATTAGATTTAATTATATCCCTCTCATTATATAGAGATGACTTACTTGACCCCTAAGCAACCTATTACAATTTGGAATTATTCTAATCTAATCTTATCTAACTTAACTGACACGTAATCTTCCATGAGCGTGCTGCTACAGTTCCCATGGGTACTGTTTATGGGCGTGTACCTGTTTTGGGCTCTGGTCGCACTTGGCCCATAACACAAATACTAATTTCAGTGTTAGAGAAGGAGATGTTCCTGTCCGTGTGGATAAAATGCAGATTTCCTAATTCTCAGTATGGCCTCTGCAATCGAACTGAACTATGCATGCTATTTCTACATCAAACTTCATCAGGTATCACTAGAATACAAAGGTCAAACGAAAACCATAAAATATTCCACAGAGATTAAAATTCAGTACATACTATGCAATGAGTAATATTACAGAATTGCTTAACAGATAGCTCAAATTTTGCTTAATATTTCAGCTTGTTGGGCCTTTCATTACACAGAAGATCACCTCTACAATTCTACTAAGATAAAATAATATAGAAATAGTACAGACGTAATCTAAAATAAAATACGAGTTAACAAAATTCTTATTTCATATGTTACAGAAGTAGATGTTCCTGTGGATCTGTGTAAAACACAGATACAAAACTCAAACTAAAAACCACAAAAAAATTTGCATAAGAGATACATATTCAGTACATATAAACAGCCATACAACGAGTGATACTAGAAAATGGATATTAAAAAAAAAAGAAAAAACAACTAGAAAAATGGCTTAACAGATAGCTCATCTTCTGCTTAACGTTTCAGCCTGTAGGTCTCCATGACATAGAACATTACCTGTACAACATTCTTCGGCCAAAATAAGCATCTGAACTATTGATTCCATAGTTGGTCTTTTGTTTCTATCTTCATTCAAGCATGAAACAGCCAACTCAATCAGGGTTCTCAACTGGATATAGATGAATTGGCTGCTTAACCGGCAATCCACAATTTCATGAATTGAAGACGGTTCCTCTTTATGCAACATATGCTCTAGCTTTTCTACAAGCTTCCTGAGGACTTGGTGCATCTCCTCATCGGCTGTCGCCATGTCCAGAACTCGCTTTCCCAGCACAAGTTCAAGAAGTACAATTCCATAGCTGTAAACATCGACTTTTGATGTGATCTGCAGGCTGCTAATCCACTCTGGAGCGATGTAACCTATAGTTCCTCGTACTCGTGACACATTCTGATTGGAGTCTCCTCTGTTCAGTAGCTTCGCCAACCCAAAGTCGGCAATCTTAGGTTCTAGGTTACTGTCCAGTAGTATGTTCTCCGGCTTCACATCGCAGTGGATGACCCACTCAAGACATTCATGGTGAAGATAAGCCAAACCCTTCGCGACACCTAATGCAATAACGAACCTCTGCTTCCACTCTAACAAAATGCTGTCTTTGAACAGGATATTAGCCAATGATCCATTCTCTATATACTCGGTGACCAACATCCTGTATGACTTTTCTGAGCAGAACCCCCATATCCTTACTAGATTCATATGGTTTATCCTCCCAATTAAGCGCAGCTCTGCTTGAAACTCCTCATCACATTGTTTTACATTTTCTAGCATCTTAACAGCCACTGCTCGACTATCGTCAAGGATTCCCTTATAGACAATTCCGGAGCCTCCTCTTCCAAGCTCATGCTTGAAGTTTCTTGTGGCTTTAACCAACTCTTCATAACTGTACCTTCTGAAATTACTAATCATTGCCTTGTAGCCTCTCTCAACTGCCTGTATTTCTGAAGCTCCCAACTCCCACCTCAAAACAAAGAACCATGCGAATGCAATAAACAGAACTTCAAGGACAAAAATTGCACCTGCAAAACCATAAAAGTAGAACCATTTTGCATCTTGCTGATTTTCCTTATGAACATCAGGAAATGGGTCTATTGTTGTTGAGATCATCTGGCCACAGTCTAGTCGTTGATTCCTTGAAACAAGCAAGTTGGTTTGGGGAATCGAGATTCCTGAAATATTAACACTCACTGGGAGTTTCAGAAACGTGATGAGTGATGACTTTGTAGCTGAGATGTATGCTTTCCCATTGTAAAGAAATGCCTTTGGGTAGCATGTCCCTGATCCTTGTAGGTACTGAAAACCTCTGCAAGTGCAATTGCTCAAGCATATGTTCTTGCAGGCCTGCAAGGATACCTGATCAAAGTGCTGCTGATCAGATCCCCAAAAGTCGGTGCCCTTAAGTAGCACAAACTTGACGGCCTGTTCTTTCTCAGCACCACAATTGATATCTACCACAGCTCTACAGCCTTGGCTCCAATTGTGAGGGTTATTCATCACATATCCTGGGGGGCAAGAGCATGTAGGCCCTGGCATGTAATGACAGATCCCATTTGGACCACAAAAACCGTGAATATTGCAAGGTTGAGCCACTGCAATCCAGGAAACCAACCATGTCCCACTTGAGCTATCCAAGCTGTAGAGTCGGAGATTACCATCTTCATCCAGAGTAAGCCGCCTTCTGATTCCAATACCTTCATCAGAAGCAACAAGTGGTTCTAGGTTGGCAAAATCACTTGAAAAGAATTTTCCAGCATTGTCTAGATACCCAAGTCTTGTACTATTATACCGATTTCTATTGTTCCCATACTCACCAAAGTTAGGGTTTGGCCAATATATTTCATGAACATCGATATCGTCATATATTAGTGACAATATCGATATATCTGTGAAACGAAATGTGTAATGACCAGGAACATATATCCCGTTGGAAGAGACCAGCCTTGTATCTGTCGTGATATGTTGGGTGGGCAGCAGGGTGTCTGTGGGTGAATCAAAACTCTGCCACACAACCATACCACTGGAGTTCTTCATGACAAGGTTTCCAGAGTTCAGGAGCTGAGCATACCGGGCACCTGCCGAGTTGCCATCTGCTTGCCATACAACGGCGTCGTCATAGTCCGTCAGAACCATGATGCCGTCCTTCCGCAGGGTGACCGCTGCCCCCCTGGCATGCACGGGCCGACCGAGGTTGGCAGTCCATACGACTGTCTTGTCGGCAGAGTTGGCATACCATATTGAGAATGTGAAGGCGTTGGTGTAGATGCTGTAGAAGCCGCATGAAAAAGTGCCATCCGGCGATTGCAGGGTGTCGGTTTCATGCTGTTCGACAGCAAGGGAGGATCTCAGTTGTAAGATGTCCCGAGTTGTGGCAGTAGTGAGAAGAGAGAGCAGTAATAAAACTTGCAGGATGAAGAGGAAGGATGACATGACTGAATAGGTGGTTGAGACGAATGAGCAGCTTCTCAAACTCTTCTATGTCCCATTTGAATTCTGTGAAAGGTATGTATCTACCTTTATCTGGTGATGTCCTGAGGCATGAAAGGCACGTGGTAGGTCTTGAGATGCCACCATGCCCTGTTTATTGACGTGGTACCTTTTTTTCTATTATTATTATTTTAACTTTCATCTTGAGAATTATGACCACTACTATTGCTATGAATCAAGTCACAGATAATCTAATGATGATCTTAAGAGCATCTCCATATTTCAAAACGACTCCAAAATCAAGTTACAGGAAATATGCTTTAGAAAAGTCTTCAACAACTATTTGAAATTAATCCCAACTCCTTAAGTCTTTCCCTATATCTGGATAAGGAAAAAATATAGGAATTCTTTAAATCTTCCTTATAGAGCATTTTCAACCGTTATTCTAATCAGTTCCAACTTTCAATTAAGAGCTCTTAAAGCTTCCTCAAGCCATCATCAACTCATCCATTATTTCTTTAGGACGTACTTTTAAAGTAGTTGTTGCAGAGGAGGTGAAACTTTGTTTCCTAAAGTTTACTCGTCCTAAAAAGAGAGCTATTTAGAAATACTCCCTCTGTTCTTTTTTTTTTATCGCCGTTGACTTTGATCAATAACTTTGACCATTTATCTTATTCAAAAAAATATGAAAAATATCAAATGTTTTGTTAGGATTTGATTTATTACTAAAGGTTTTTGAATCCTAATTTTAATTTTACGCATTTGAACTAAACTTTTGAATAAGACGAGTCGTCAAAGTTTTTGATCAAAGTCAAAAGTAAAAAAGAATGGAGGGAGTATATTTAGGATAGTTTTTAAAGACGCTATAATTTATAGAGGTGCAAATTGGTTGGGAAAACCAAGATGGGACTAATTATCTTTTTCCAAATTGCTCAACTTGACTTTTTCTGCTTCTTGGTTGAAGCGGTGGTTGGTCGGCGACGCGCAACTCCTAGCTGGATCTCAAGTTCTTCCAAATTGCCAAGAACTGAAGTAAAGCCCGCGTTCCTTCCCTTAAACAAATGCGTGCGTGATTTCCTTTTCTGCTGTCGTTCTTGGATGAACTTGTTCTTATTCTTTGATGACGAACTTGTTTCTAGACACTCTTTGTGAATTTGACACTTGGAATACTCAAACGAAGGTCTATATCGGCACCAATGTGCTTGTCAATTCATCTGTGATACTAAGAAATACGAACAGCCATTCAAGTCAAGGATGCGTTAAGCATCCTCGCACTTGGGTCACAGCACGTGACGCCGTGAATCCCCAAGTCGTTTGGATTGCCGGTTGGCAAGAAACATCTGTGCTCGCTAGTGGAGGTTGTCACAGGTGGTGGTGCACAACAACGAGAACGACAACTTGTTCCTTTGATTAGCATCAGCATATATAGCTTGGCTTGAAGCCCAACATTCTTACTAGACTAGATGCATGTATAGAGCTGTAGACGTGACTTTTAATGAAGCACTAAACAATTAATGGAAGAAACTTCGTCCTCGTTACGGCGTGGCTGATTGGCAATTGTATGTTCAAACTTCAAAGCTAGTTGGCAGTCTTGCCGAGTTGCCAAGTGGTATAGCTAGAGTTCCTTCGTTGGAGAAGAAGAAGATTTTCTAATTAACAAACCAGATCTGGACCACTTGCCACGCGTGAACCATCGCTCACCAGAAAAGACTAAAAAAGATACAGTAGTACAGATTGAACCGAGATCGAGAGAGAGAGAGAGAGAATCGATCTCTTTCTCTGCGGCAAGCACATGCGGCGCATTGCGCAGAGAGAGAACACCTTGGGTTTCGAGAGGTGATGCTCCAACTCGACGATCAAGTCTGAATCGGCTCGTCTGCTTCATTGACTATCCATGACAGCTCAACGACGTCTTGTAGGAAAGGAAGACCGCTCGATGAGAAGTCCTAATCTTCGCCAGTATAATTAATCCTTCTTCCTTGATCAAGACATCGCGCAGTCCAAGCGACTGATCTCTGCCTAATTAATTGCTGCTAACCTTCTTTGCTATACCACGAACGAACGACCAGACAACGCTAGAAATACAACAGAGAAAAAACAAGGGAGGAGTAGAAAGATCCAGATGGAAATAACGATTAGGTATTTTGATGACAAAAACTGACGAAAACCATGAACCAGCCGGGCTTGTATTTAGCCGTATAGGTCAGGCCTGTTTTGCAATGTAGGCCATGCCGGTTTACAATGTAGAGGTCAGGTCGGTTCTGGTGTAGAGTCCTGAGTTGGATACCACTACAAGAAATCAAGAGATACATGACGGAATAAAATCATCACGAAATGTAAAAAGTCCATCATAAACATGCATCTATGACAAAAATGGGAAACATTATGTATCTCGCATCATAGATCAGACCAGGTGACGGTTTCATCGCTTTCGTCGTAGATTAGATCAATTTGTAACGTTTTTAAGTCATCATAGATGGGTCCAAGCCCAATGGGGGCCCAAACGTTAATGACGAATTCAATCTGTAACAATTGCCACCTCAGCATGTGACGTGGACGCCAAGTCAGCATGTGACGTGGACACCAAGTCAGCCCACCACGTGGATGCTAGGTCAGCATGTGATGTAGATGCCACGTCAACATGATCCCACTATTAGTGACATGACTGCCAGCATGGAAACGAGATTTCGGCCCCTATTTTATATATGTACAGCCTGTTTTATTTCCGCCTAGTCCAATAAATATTGCTCAATTTATACACCTACTAGCAATATAGTCACATCCATTCAAATTTTGTTAACTCAAATATTCATTACAACAACTTATCCTATTCATTAAAGAGTAAAAATGAACACTTGAAAAATCTTGAAGTTCTATTAGTAAACTAATCCTATGTACTAGTAAGTCAAACTGAGTAGACAACATAGGCAAGTCCTTGATGAATTGGAGAACAAAAATAACTACTATATTTGTATCAGAAAATGTTGTTGTCCATTTGTTTTAAAATGGGATGGATAAATGGTCACTGTATAATGTTGGATCTGTGGACCTAACCATGTATACCAAGAAAATTGTAGTGTGTCGTCCAACAAAAATTGAACATGTGGAATGATCAAAATATGACGTGTGGTTTATTTGCCACATTGTAAGCTAATGTTGGCTAATGTTGTGCCACGTGGCAGCTGGAAGAGGAGGTGTATTGTGACACCCCAGGTGTCACCAGGGCAAAAGTCGACAACTATAAACCCTAACTCATAATTTCACTCATTTTAGAGCAAATTCAATCATGGAAATAAAAAGAAATATTATTTAAAATACTTTAAAGAGACACTAGGAAAAGTTTGTCAAACAACAGAGCATTTAGCAAAGTCCGAAGAAATCTCAACTAAAAGTGTCGAAATCTCGTTAACAGAAAGAAATCTAAACCCTAACTTTTGATCATCAAAATTACCACAGAACCCTAGCTATATTTTCACATAACAATTAAGTACACTTCAAAATAGAATTTTGGGAAATTATTCAAGATTTTTGGAAAAGATTGAGACCTCTTAAAATTTCACAGAAGCTATAATCAACCTAGAAATTCAAGAATTTTTAGAGGCCAAATAATGACTTGAACCTTAAATGAAAAGTGTTCCAAATAAATTCCTGAGCTTGTACAAAAATGTTCAAAATTTTTTGAGCTAGGGAAGAGTGCCAATTCCTTGAATTCCCTTCCAGCCTTAATGAAAAAAAAATATAAAACTGTTGCCGGGCGGGCTACAGTGCCCCGCCCGCCTGACAACAGGGCGCGGCAGGGCAGCTACGCTGCCCGACACAGCAATTGTGGTGCACGTCGCCGCTATTGCCGCGCCGCTCCCTTGCCTCCCTCCTCTCTCCCTCTAGCTCACTCTCTCTCACTCCTCTCCCTCCCTCTCTCTTTCCCTCACTGCTGCGCCGCCCGAGCGCCACCAAGCCGCGCCGCCCGACCGGCCATGCCGACCCCCCCCACTGCTCCCCCTGTCCCCTACTCTCCCCTACCCCATTCCTCCTATAAATGGCGCGCAATCCCTCTCCCTTTCTTCTTCCCCGCGCAAGCAGCACCCCCTGCCCCGGCCGTGGACGCCATTGACGCCGCCATAGCCGATTTCCCCTCCCCCCCCGCCAAGGTGAACTCCACTCTCGGCCATCCCCGCTCCAATTCCTTCACCAAAACACTCCCTCTCACTCCCGTGAAGCTTCCCGCACTCTTCCCCCTCCGGATTTGAGCTCCGCTCGTCGGGATTTTGACTTCGCCGTCGCCACCGCCGCCCCCCACGGTGAGACCCCCTCTGCCGTGCCCAAGCTTGATAACTACCATGTTGCCGAGCTTCATTATGTCATGTGGATCGTGAAAAGCCAAGGTTCGACGGCCGGCGACCACCCCATCGTCGGGAATTGGCCGCCGGAGCTCACCGGAGACTGTGCCCTGTTTTTTCTTTTTCCTATTTATTTTCTAGATTATTGCTCTGTGTTCTAAAAACCCTAAAAAATCACAGGAAGATCTAAAAATGCCAAACCAAAATTTTTTAGAAACCTCATAAAAAGTACTAATTTTCTGTTAAAGCACTTTTTAACAAATGACCAAACATTTGCAGAATTAATTAGAAACACTCCTTTCTGTTTTTGAATTTTAAATTGCATTATAGAGCAATGCTAGGGCTAACCTTTGATCCGCAAGTACACCATGGTACTACACATCCTCTGGAATTTTATGAAGATTTTAGGAGCACGAATTGGCATCTAACCCTATTAAATAACCTTAATCTGCCTAGTTTAAATTCCATTTTCTAAAGTACATTGTAAAAGTCATTTACAAGGCTAGACCCAAAATAAAAGTTTTAGATCCGGTTCTCAGAAACGCTCACAAAAAGTTTCATAATTTTATTCTAATTCTTACTAGTACTTTATGATTTTACAAGGTCCAAAAACAGGAACTTTGATGAATTTTTATAAAATATAGAAAATTCATCTAGGCCCCACCCAAAGCCCAAAATGCTTATTCCAGAGAGTACTACCCACTAAAAATAATCTTGAGGAAGAATTAAAATCTTCATTTTAACCCTAGTTTAATAGCCGAAGTAATTAAATAATATTAACCGATGAAAAATGTCGCATTAACTTAACTAAAGTTGAAGTTGATGAACATGCCGACTAAAAGTCACCTCATGGAAGTTTAATAGACTTCTTTAAACATCATTCACAGATTAATAATTGAATTTAATCGACGGCGTCGAGTAATTAGGGTTAACCCTAATTCTGGGCGTCGCCAATCTAAACCCTAGATTACTATTGATAATAACAATAAGTTTCTTTTTCATTGAACTTATCATAATCCTACTGCATCATGTAGATTCTGACGCTCACGAAGTAGCTGCGGATCCAAGTTCCTCGACCCCCGCCAAAGAAGTCGACATCAGCTCAGAGGAACCAGGCAAGCCCGGGTGCAGAACCGAATTTTAAAGTTTTACTTTATAACTAAGTGTATCTTGTTTGTGCATTAAGTACTAGGAGTTGATTGAAACCATAGTTGCACTGTTTCCATAGGAAAACCCTAACGGTAGTTGGTATAGACACCCCCCTTAGTCTGCTATGCTTAGTAGGTATTGCCGGTAGAAGTCGAGCAGAGTGGACGCTGCTCGCGAAAGGATAGGTTGATTGAACTATGTCATGAGATGGACCACACGAATGTGAATCAGTAAGAAAGATAAAAGTTTGAGGGTCAGACAGGATACAAAGTAGGTCGGCGACTGGACTGGGTCCAGGGTGACCGTAGACTTGTCTGATCCGTGTGGTCGGAGACTAATCGAGTGTTGAACGTACTGGTCGTATGCTGGGTGTTATGGACCCCAGTAAACCTATGTAGCCTAGCGATTGCAACGTCGAACCTGCCCTACGGTGTCTGACTAGGAGGAGATCTGGGGTGGGCAGCGTGGGAACTCCACAGAAACCGTCTGGGACGTGTTGTCTGGTGGGACGCGACGCTGCTAAGGCAGGCGTAGGAGGGAATTGACGTTGCAGGAGCTGGTGTGAACGGTTGCCACGTGCGAGTCTGGGACACGCACGTGTCGTACGGTCAGGTTTCCCCCTGCAGGGTATAAAATCGTTTCGAACCGCTGTCGCTCCCAGTTAGTGAGCATGCTCGCGAAACGCACCACATTTTAGTAAATAGGTTGAGACACCATGTGAATGAATTATGAACATTAATATTGTTATTGTTGATTCTGTTATGTTTGTTTAGCTCAGTGCTAACTAAATTTATTTTCTAATCACTTAATCTGATGCTAAAACTTGACAAGAGTAGTATAGGCTGGCGAGTCCTTTTGCAAGTAAACCCTCCCGAGTCAGCCTTCATGTCTAGGAGTCGGCTGTAGTCAGCCTTTTGTCGGGTAAGTCTTGCTGAGCTTCTTAGAAGCTCACGCGTTAGCGTTTTGTGGTTTTCAGGCGCCGTCATGCAGGAACCAGCAGGTAGCTTCCATTGGGAGGAGCCCCCCTTCGAGTTTGGGAACCTCCAGTGGGAGTTGTGCGAGTCGCCGCATTGATCTGTTGAAGTGGCTAGTAGCATGACGCCCGTGGGCACGGCGCGTGCTTTTGCTTAAGTCCAAGTGTCGGAGTTGTAATAGTTCTAGTCTTCCGCTGTTTATCGTTTTCAAAACTGTTGCGTACTCTGAAACAATGTAATATTCAACTTCTAAGTTATGAACCAATGATGTATTAAGTGCTCTCTTCTTGTAAATTTTTGCTGTTTATTCCTGCCTGTGTTGTATCGTGTGTACGCTCGCTTCGCCGAGCGTTGCCCAACAAGATCTTGGCTTAACGACTGACCGGATCCGTTCTGAGACGAGGTTTTCTGGGCGGAGTCGTGTCATGTATATGGTTGAAGACAAATATGGACCAAACTAGTTGAATGTCCGTGCGTTGTTACGGGTTCATGACGAAGCAACACTTTTAACTCAAAGTATATATTGAAATAAATGATCCTATTATATTAGACGATTTAAATAAAATTATCGGACATATTGCCACATCTCAACATAGAGCACATTCAAACTAAAAGAAGTCAATTCATAGTGTATATGCAATAGGGAAACGGCATGTCATTTGGCTCCATAGCACTACCATTGTGGCCTCAACTGAAAACCTCAGTTGTAGTAGTTGTACACCACTGAATTCTGTGAGTTGGCATTTATACCATGCTATAAAATGTCAAACCATCCGTAGAGGAAGAACAATATAATAGATTTGTGGCGAAGTACCGATATAGAATTAGTAGCTAATAGCGAAGACTGAAGAGAGCTACAATGAACCACAACTTTGTCCGAGAGCAACTTCTCAAATTGTTCAGCTCCAAACTTCCAATGTGTGGAGCTGTACAACAAATAACAAGGACAAGGAATAAAAGGATCAATACAGCAACCGATAGAACGGAGCAGTACTCTGCTTTCTGCTATTACAAGGTCGAAATCAAAATGCATACGATACGGGGTAATGCGAATGCACCATGAAAAATTACCAAACCAATTCTCTTTAGCACTCTGAATAGATCAGTACGGACATGCTTCTACGTGACCAATAGGTACAGCCAACCTTCCTATATTGTGTACAATTCGAATAGCGTCTCGGTAAGAGCCGCCTCAATCAAGTTTGAAGTTCGTTGGCTCGTTGCATTTGAGGTCAATTCAAATTAGTACGGCAATAGGATTTTGATGGAGCAATTGCGCGGTTCAATTACGGCTAGACGAGATCAAACGAGAGGCATAGTACTGGATAACATTAATAATAAACAAATTAGATTATATCCGTACCTCCCGACGTTGTAGAGGTGGGGCGGCGGCACGACGAATGGCGGCGACCAGCGTCTTGTGGAGGCGACCCGCATCGTGGAGGTGAGGCGATGAGGCTACGAACGGCGGCGCCGAGCGTCTAGGAGGAGGCCAGCGGCAGCGCAGACAGAGCAGCTCCGCGACGGAAGAAAGGGCGCCGGTGGCCGTGGCAGAGCGCCTCAGTGACGGAAGAGCGGATCGGCGACGGCGGCCCCTCGGCGGGCTGCAGCCGTCCATGAACTTGGTGGCCGCACGGATCGCGGCTCCACGCGATGCGGTGCGGCGTGTGGAGCCGGAGCGGCGGCGGCAGTGGCAGAGCGCCTCCGCAACGTCTCGACAACGGCGGCCCCTCGGTGGGTTGCAGCCGTCCGTGACCTCGGCGGTAGCGCAGATCGCGGCTCCAGGCGAGGCGGCGCGGCGATTGGAGATGGGGCAGTGCCGGCGCCTGCAGAGAGACTCTGTTATGGCTCGGCGACAGCAGCCCCTCGACGGACTGCGGCGTCCGTGACCTCGGTGGCAGCGCGGGTCGTGGTTCCACAGCGATGCGACGTGACGTGGGTCCTCGCTATCGGATGCTTCTTGAGGCAGGAGCGCGGCAAGTCCTGGACGAAGACGACGACGAGTTCGACTGGCGTGGCGAGTCCTGGACGAAGACGACGACGAGTTCCAGAACTCTTCTGAAGTTGGAACTTGTGCCAGAAGTATGTCATGGCAAGCAGAACCCCCTGTTTTGTTTTTGTTTTACTTCTGAAGTTTCAGAACTCTTCTGAAGTTGGAACTTATGCCAAAAGTATGTCATAGCAAGCAGAATCCCTTGTTCTATTTTTGTTTTACTTCTGGAGTTCCAGAACTCTTCTGCAGTTGGAACTTATGTCAGAAGTATGTCATGACAAGCAGAACCCCCTGTTTTGGTTTTGATTTACTTCTGGAGTTCCAGAACTCTTCTGGAGTTGGAACTTGTGCCAGAACTATGTCATGACAAGCAGAACCCCCTGTTTTGGTTTTGATTTACTTCTGGAGTTCCAGAACTCTTCTGGAGTTGGAACTTGTGCCAGAAGTATGTCATGGTAAGCAGAACTCCCTCTTCTTTTTTAGATTTACTTCTGGAGTTCTAGAACTCTTCTGAATTTGAAACTTGTGCCAGAAGTATGTCATGGTAAGCAGAACCCCCTGTTCTGTTTTTGTTTTACTTCTGAAGTTCCAGAACTCTTCTGAAGTTGGAGTAAGACCCGGATACGTATAAGGCAGGCGGGACCACGTGCGAAACAGAGGCGCGCAGGCAGGTCGTACACGCTGGACAAGCATCACCGCCGTGCTTTTATGTCAGGTGGACCTGAGCAAAATGCAAAGGGGACAGACTCCTGCAGGCGCACGCAACGGAATAAGAAGGTGCAAAGACGATAGTTATGAAATTAATAAGTAGTAGGCACTATTGGCGGCTCTGTTCTTCAGGACAATACTCGGCGAAGTCAGCACATACACATCTTTTTCTAGGAGCAACTCAATTTGGATCACGGGAGCGTATCTGGCAAACTTGGGCTCCTGGAAAATGCAAATTTTTCTTATGGCTTGTGGCGCATGACAGGTGCTGGACAGCAGATCGGCTTGCTCGCCGAGGCTTGGAGCATCTAGTAACGTGTGTCTTGTGTGATCAAGAACAGGAGACAATCAATCATCTCTTAATGGCCTGTCCTTTTACGCATTACTGGTATATAGTTCTAGCTCAGGTTGGCCTACAAGCTCTGGCTCCTCAACCGACGGACACAGTCTTTGATGAATGGTGGGAGAAGACATGGCGCGCTGTGCGGAGCAACAAAAGAAGGGCTTCAACTCGTTGGTCGCGCTGGGAGCTTGGATCATTTGGACACACCGCAATGGTTGTGTGTTCGAAGGACTAGCTCCAAGTCTATCTCGAGCACTCATGGTTGCAAATGATGAAAGACGGCTTTGGAAGATGGCTGGAGCACGCGGCCTCTCTACTCTGTCCTTGTCGAGTGTAGATAGTGGGTCTTAGCGTGTTGAGTTTGGTCTTTTTTGGCTAGTAACAGGCGTGATGGTTTTTTAAGGTTTAAGTGTGGGTAAGGGTGTGTTGTATGGGTTCTTGTCCCATTTTTCTTCTCAATATAATGAAACGCAGCTCTCCTGCGTTTTCGAGAAAAAAAAGATACAAGATTGATACATGTCGCATTGGCTGCCTGACGCATCAATATATGAGTCAATTCCACGCAAAAGGTGCGCTGGCCGGCTGCTGCCCCGCTGCGCCGCTGCGGTGCGCCGGATTGGCCGCCGTGGCGGCGGGGCGATTTTCTCTGATTTTCTCGATTTATTTCAAAATTCTGATTTATATTCAGCAGCAATTGATACTTCCTGAGCTTGAAAAATTTTGAACATTTTTGTGGGCACTCAGCGAATTATTTGAAGTAACTTTCATGAAAGGATGAGTTCCTGGTTCTGCCTCCAAAAATTTGTGAATTTCCAACTAAATTCAAGATTGTTTGAATTTTTAAGAGGTTTAAATCCTTTCCAAAAATTCTGATAAAATCTCAACAATTCTATTTGAAGCGAAATTAATTCTTATGTAAAAGTATTGCTAGGGTACATGAAATTTTGATGGATTTCAAAATGGGTGTTTGAATTCTTTCCTGTTAAGAATTGGTTTGGGTACTAGGGGTTTAAAACTCCTGATTTAATAAAGTGTTTTGTAATTCACTAAAATTTTTGTGGATGCCATTGGAAGTGTTTAAAACCACATTGCTTATTGACTTAAATGTGAATTTTGTTTCAACTTGCATGATTTAATTTCTTAGGATTTTGAATTCGTCGATGAGTTCTTAAGTGACACATGGGGTGTCACACAACGTAAAAGAAATCCGTAGTTTCTTGGACTTGCAGGTTACTATCGTCGGTTTATCAAGGATTTCTCCAAGATTGCCAAGCCAATGACTAGGTTACTACACAAAGGAGAGAAATTCCTTTGGTCCCCCAATTGCGAGCAAGCTTTCTAGACGTTAAAGACGTTGCTCACAACAGCGCCCGTTCTTGCTCAACCCGACATCCACAAGAGCTTTGACGTCTATTGCGCCGCTTCTCATGTTGGACTCGGATGTGTGCTTATGTAAGACGGGAGAGTCATTACTTATGCTTCTCGCCAATTGAGGCCACATGAGGAGAATTATCCTATTCATGACCTTGAGCTTGCCGCCGTTGTTCATGCTTTGAAAATATGGCGACACTGTCTCCTTGGCAAGACTTGCAATATTTATACCGACCACAAGAGCCTCAAGTATATATTCACCCAAGCTGATTTGAATATGAGGCAAAGAAGATGGTTCGAGTTGATCAAAGACTACAAGCTAGAGGTGCATTATCACCCGGGAAAGGCTAATGTTGTGGCCGATGCATTGAGTCGTAAAAGCCGCTGCAATTGCCTAGTCGGGAAGACCCGACCCCTTCATATGTGAGGATTTTTTAAAACTTAGTCTGCAAATGGTGGAAGAAGGTCTCCTCGCTAACCTTGAAATAAAATCTACACTTTTGGATCAGATCAAGGAAGCCCAGAAGAAATCGGGTAAAGCCGGATGTTTTTCTCTCGATGAGCAAGGCGTATTATGGTTTGGAAAACACCTTGTGGTGCCGAGAGTGCCTGAGATGAGAATGAAAATTCTCGATGAAGCCCACGATTCCTTGCTGTCCATCCACCCAGGGAACACAAAAATGTACCAAGACTTGAAGACCAAATTTTGGTGGACTCACATGAAGCAGGAAATTGCTCGATACGTCTCCAATTGTAACGTATGCCAGCGGGTGAAAACTAGACATAAAACCCACAGGCACGCTGCAACCATTGCTTATTCCATCATGGAAATGGGAGGATATTGGCATGGATTTCATTGTTGGTCTGCCAAGAACTTCTAGTGGTTATGATTCCATCTGGGTGATCGTTGATCGATTGACAAAATCTGCACATTTCCTTCCTGTTAAGACCACATACTCTTTCAAGGAGTATGCCGAGTTGTACCTCACTCGCATTGTGTGTCTTCATGGTGTTCCAAAGATAATCGTTTCAGACCGAGGCTCCCAGTTTGTCTCTCAGTTTTGGAAAAGCCTTCATCAAGCGTTGGACACCAAGTTATTCCATAGTTCGGCTTACCATCCGCAAACGAGAGGACAAACTGAACGTGTCAACCAAATCCTCGATGACATGTTGACAGCTTGTGTGCTAACCTACTGCAAGACATGGGAACTTTGCTTACCTTTTGCGGAGTTCTCTTACAACAAAAGCTACCAATCTAGCCTCCGAATGTCCCTATTTGAAGCACTCTATGGGAGAAGATGTAGAACCCCGTTGAATTGGTCTGAGTCCAGGGAACGACCTTTCTTCCATCCTGATTTGGTTCGCGATGCTGAAGCCCAAGTGCGCCAAATTCAGGAACATCTCCAGGTTGCTCAATCCCGCCAAAAGAGCTATGCCGGTCGTCGTCGGGTAAAGCTTTTCTTCAGGGTCGGAGATTATGTTTACCTAAAAGTTTCACCACTCCGAGGCACAAAAAGATTTCAAGTGAAAGGGAAATTAGTGCCACGTAATATTGGTCCCTTCAAAATTCTTGCAAGACGTGATAATGTGGCATATGAGCTAGAGTTGCCATCCTCTCTTGGCAATGTCTACAATGTCTTCCATGTCTCGCAATTGAAGAAGTGTCTCCGTGTTCCGACCGAGGTATTTCCGTGGAGCATGTTGAAGTCCGACCCGACCTCTCTTATGTGGAGTATCCTCTGCGCATCCTTGCGCACTCGGAACATAAATTGCGCAATAGTGCAATCAAGATGGTAAAAGTGCAATGGAGCACACACACCGAGGAACAAGCAACGTGGGAACATGAGGATAAAATGCGGGAGGAATACCCTGAGCTTTTCGCTGAATCGTAAGTCTCCTCATTGATTCCATCATATTCGCTTATCATCATTCCATCCTTACCATTGTTTTCTGCCGCCCCTACTTAACCGGTAATCTCAGGACGAGATTATTTTAAGGGGGGGAGGTCTGTCACATCCCCAAGTTCCAGTCCTTTGTTTAGACGGAAATGAGCTCACCGACCTTGATTTTGATTGTTGATTGTTTTCTATTAGTGGGGAGTTTTTGGGTCCGGGTTGCAAATTGTTCATTTG
Organism: Oropetium thomaeum; assembly: GCA_001182835.1. Taxonomy (NCBI): domain Eukaryota; kingdom Viridiplantae; phylum Streptophyta; class Magnoliopsida; order Poales; family Poaceae; genus Oropetium; species Oropetium thomaeum. The sequence goes on along the minus strand of LFJQ01000020.1, from coordinate 494,938 downwards.
CGGGTAACCTTTTTATTGCTTCTGCAAAATCTACTGTTTTCGTAATGAAACCATACAAATGTTTTTACATATTAACTGCTCATTAAAATAGAATATTGGAGCTTTTATCGGAACTTTCCCTTAAAAATTCAAACAAACTTAATCTAAGTTGAAAAATTGCAAAATTATAGAAGCTGAATCAGGACTACTTTCTACAACAAAAGTTGTTTCAAATAATGTCTTGAGTACCCACAAAAATTTTCATAATTTTTGGAGCCAAGGAAGAATGATTTTCAATTGAATTTTAGAAAGGAGATTCGAAATATTGCAAAATTCAAAAAAAATCAGATCGGCGCGCCGCGCCTGCCGCACCGCCGCGGCAGCCCATCGCAGCGCCACGCGCCAGAACCTCTCTGCTCTCTCTCTCTTCTGTCCCATCAGGCCGGAGATCCCACTCCCTCCTTTCTCCTTACTCTCTGCCCCCTTCAGCGCGCGAAGAGGACGATGGCAAGCGACAAAAGCAGCGCGCCAGACTCCTCTCTCTCTCCACGCAACACTCCTGACGCACCTCTGCCACACACATTTCTCTCTTCCCCGCGCGCGGGCCCATTCGCCGCCATTGCCGCCCCACAACCCCCCCCCCCCCACCCCGCACGAGAACAGCCTGCCACGGGCGACTCCTGGAGGCGACGCCTTGCTATTTTAACCTCCTCTCACACCCCTTCAGCTCTCAGAGCAGCGGTACCCCCTCTAGTCCACCCACTCGTCGGGAACACCATCTTCTTCAACTTTCCGCTGAAAGCACCACCGCCGGCATTCAAGCTTCGAATTCGTCCTCTCGGTACCATCTTGGTTCGATTCCTTTCGCCACCTAACTTTTTGTCCTTGCGCTTCTTAGTGACAAGGTCTTGCCCACAGGAAGCCGCTAGTGAGGAAGAACTCGCCGTGCAGCCTCTCCCGCCTTGGTCGCCACCATGTGCTGCTCGTCGCCGACCAGTTTCTGGTCATCTCCGTGATTTTCGTCACCGACCAATCGACTACACGCGACACGGTGATGCTCCCAGACATCTCAATCGAACCCTAAAACCCCTCCCCCTCCGCGCGCATCGCCGGTGATGAACTTCTTTTGCCTCCTTTGTTCTGCTTTTGCTTTACTTCTAAAGTTCCAGAACTCTTCTGGAGTTGGAACTGTGTCAGAAGTACGTCATGGCAAATAGAACCCTTTGATTCTGCTTTTGCTGTACTTCTGGAGTTCTAGAACTCGCCTGGAGTTGGAACTGTGTCAGAAGTATGTCATTACAAGCAGAACCTCCTGTTTTCAAATTCTTAATGATTCTCGGTATTCTTCTGGCTGATTTTGTAAAAGCCATAATAAATCAATACTAGCTCTAAAAATGGTGAACAAAATTCCCTAGAATCCTTGTGAAATGCTCTAAACATCTGCTGAAACACTTCTTCCATGAAAGTCCATGGAACTTCCTAACTAAATAAGTTCAGATGTTTTGTTTCTAACTTAATACTGGAGTTTCAGAACTTTTCTGGAGCTGAAGCTTGCACCATAGGGTGTCTTGGCATGCAGAACCTCCTGTCATTTTTCCCAGAATTTAGCCTGGACCATATTCTATGCATACCTATATTTAATCTCCCAAACTGCCATTTAAATTTACAACTTTCTAAAATACATTGTGCATGTCAACCAAAATTGATGATACCTGTTCTAAACCTCCTTTCAGCAACAGTCAAGTTCATGTGTCAAGTTTCTTGATTTTATCATGTCTTTTGGTACCTTTTCTGGATTTATCTAAGTTTAAATAACAGAAACTTGTTAGATTCTTAATCAAATTTTGAATGCTCAACTTGACCCTAAACCAGTGCCAAACATCTGGTATTGGAGGCTGTTTTCAACATAACTTGAGCAGTAGACCTCAGTTTGACATGTTTCTTTTTGCATTGTGTTTGTAGTCCTGGTAGCTACGTCTCTGCACCTTTCTGCATCTTCTGTTTGCATCATGTCATGATGGCATATTTTCTCATACTGACGCGTTTCACTTTTTAGAGTACGATCCGTCAAAGAGTGACGCGGGTGCTGCTGAGGGAGGAACACCAGAAGCTGACTAGGTTGCTAAGGAGAACACCACTGCTGTTGCTGAAGGCAAGCACCTCATATTGCTATCCTAAGTAACTATTTAATGTTAATATATATGCTTATAGGATTGCATTAGTCGGACAATAGTGGTAATGTCAGGAAATCCTATTATTGCTGCATGTTACCCCTCCTTGATGTTGATTACATCACCTTGTCAACTGGGTAGTGTGTCTTTGTTCGAGTCACGAAATGCTTAGCCAAGCTTAGATTAACGGTAGAAGTCGAGTGGTAAGTCCCACTCACATGTATAGGATTCACCCCGGTTACTTATGAGCTTGTGGCAAGTTCATATGGTGGTAAAAGTTAAAAAGCGTTAAACTGAAATCCGGACGGTGGAATAGGAGTGCAGCAAGATATGGAGGTCTTATGTGCCGTAGGCCCCATCTGGGTTGACCTAGGACCCGGCCGTGTTATTCTTGGCCTGAGCACTTTACGTTCATACCACATGTCGAATATAATGGTAAGACAAACTGAGTATCTTACTGCGTACCAACGTTTGGCCGATGACTGCACGGTGCGTGGAACGAGGGACTCACGTGTGCCTGCAAGGCCATGGTACTCGACGAGGGACTCACATGTGCCTGCGAGGCCGTGGTACTCGACACCGTATGGATTTTCCAACCGTGTGGGCACAAGTGTGAAAAAGGTTGACATGAGTACCCCCTTGTATAACTTTAGCGGGTTGCATGAGCCGTATGGCCCTCAGTCGTGTGGGTACAGTTGGACTCCCCTGCAGGGTGTATAATCAGTTCGAATCACCGTGGTCTCATTTACGATCAAGCTCAGTGTCCTTTAGATAATATCGTAGAGTTGACGCATAACATGATGAGAAATGGATTATGGTTGATGGTATACTGAATTTATGGTTACATGGTACTTATGGTCATAGGTTTAGTAGGTTTATGCTAGCAGAGTCTTTTACTTTATGCTTATTCACATATGTTTAGTTTCAGTTTTAAGCAATCGAGTCTATCCTCATGTCTTACTTATCTTGCTACTGCCATATTGCATTATTCTTGGAGTCGGAAAATAATTCCCACAACAGGGTAAGTCTTGTGATTACCTTCGTACTCAATATTTGTAGCTTAAGTTTTTGCAGGTGAGGATGAGTTGTGTTCGGCTACTTTGTCCCCATCGATGCCTGCGAGGGCGAGGAGTTGTCCGGACGTTCGGGTGCTCGTGATTTGCGATGTTCGTAGGCTGGGCATCGCGATCTTTTGTTGTTTTATCTTTGCAACCACTGCGACCGCTCCATTCCTTAGGAGCGCTTCCGCATTTTAATTTCAGGACTTATGTATCGAACCTTTGGTTTGTAATATTACTTTAAAACTGATATAACCGAACCTTTGTGACCTACGTGATGTATCCATCGTTGTTGTACCAACGTGCTTGGATCTTGGGCTTGCTTGAGAGGGGACTGCCGGGTTTACATTCCTTTTTATCGGGTTGTGTACCCGCATACCGTTCATGGACGGCGGGTCAATTTGATAAACCTGAATGTGAATTGGACGGGTCTCTCACAATCACCACCGTCACCACCGAGGTCCCCGCTACCGCTACCCGACTCGCCACCGTTGGACACCACCGGGTCGTCGGCCGGCGAGGCCTCGACTTCCGTTTGCACCAGAAGAGCTCGACGACCCACAATGCAGAGGCACGGACTCGAGCGCGGGCGGCTTCGGTGGTCTCGGGCAGAGGTCCCTCCAGGGCCGGCTACAGTGCAAATTGGGGATCCTGCCTCGCATAGGACGCTAGCAGGTACTCCGCAACCACGGCAGCAACCTGGCCTCCTTCTAGCGTGAGGGCTCAGACAGCCGGGCCTACAGGTCCTGAAGGGCGGGGCCTACGCCACCTAGGGCGAACAGATAGTGGGAGGCATCGTGGATCCCACGCGCCTTCTCCATCGCAGGCAAGGTCGAGCGGAAGATGTCCCGTGCCATGCCCTCGAAGGCCTTCACGCCCTAGTACTCCTCGCGGCAGAGGTCGTGCAGCTCCTGGAGGGCCTCAGAGGTGGCCTGCTCACTAGTAGCGAGCTTGGTTCGTGCCTCCTGTAGGTCGGCCTCCAGGCGGGCAAGCTACCTCTAGGTGATTTGGCGACCCACCTCGCAGCACCAGAAGCTATTCGCCCGCACGCGCTCGGCCACTGTGCCCGTGAGGTCCCGGAGGGTGGAGCGTTGTTCCTCCAGCTAAGCCTTCCACGTCTCTAGGGCAGCCTCATGCGAAGAGACAGCGTTCTCCCGCAGCTGGAGCTGCTCCTCGCGTCGGGTCAGTTTCCCTCCTGAGAGCTTAGTCGCTCTGCAGCGTCACGGGCCTCAGCCTCTCGACGAGCCAACTCAGCCCCTTGATGCACAGGGCCTCTAGAGACAGCTGCAGCTGTCCCACTAGGGTGGCCAAGTCCTCCTCCAAGGGGCGCAACTGGGACAAGGCCGCCTGGGCCTCAGCTTTGCGGTGTGCCACCTCGGCCTCCTGCTACGTCAGAGCGTCCTCATGCTCCGACAGGTTGAGGGCGCGGCTGGCCAGGCCACGCTCTCCATCGGTGAGCTCATCTAGCCGGGCCAACAACCGCTCCCGCTCCTATTCGGCACCGTCCTGCGCTTCTTGGGCACCGGCGAGCTCTGCCTCCACGTCCGCCCGCCGCTGACGGTACTCGGCCTGACCGATGCTGACCGCGAGGTCGACTACGGCCCATCGCTCCCACTCGAGGGGGTCACTACCTACAGCTCAGACAGGAGGGCCGCCACGTCGGCCAGGACTGCCCCCAGCAACCGCAATGGGGGTGCGGCGTCCTCCTCCGAGGCGGCCCCACTGCCCCTCGGAGAGGCCCGCCTCACACCACGGGTCTTGAGCAGGACCCCGACGGGGCGTGCTGGGAACGCACCCATCGAAGCGCCATCAGAAGGAGTGGCCGGGGCCTCCAGGAGCGCATCGCTCTACGAGTCATCCTCGACCACCACCACCTCCGACGGAGGGCGGATCAGAGACGACCCCGAGGGCACCACTTGGGGGGCGGGAGACCACGTGCGTGGGAGCTGGCGGCCGAGGGCCCCGCAGCGTCGCCATGAAAACAAGGTGGCCACCCCGCTCGATCAAGCCTGGGGTGGCATCCGTGGGTCCCAACGTGACTCGCACGGATGGACTCGAGGAGGCGGTCACTGAATGCGTCCACGGACGTGGTGCACTCCTGAAAAAAAAAAGAAAAGACGCGATTACAAGTCAAAATCGGGCCCAGTCACAGGTCTGCAGAAGGAAGAAAGAGAACGTATCATCCCAGCATAAGGGCGCAAGTCCATGAGCCACCCAGGACGGCAGACGGAGACGTGACCCGGGGGCGCTTGACCTCCTAAGATGGGAGGGAAGGGGCTGCTGGAGTCCCGCGGGCCTCCCTGACCGAAGACCCGGCAGAGGACGGGACTCGGGGGCGCCACCCCCCCCCCAACCCGCTGGCCGCGGCAGCCCTGAAGACCCTTAACTCGAAGGGCTCGACGGCACGACTGCATTCCCTTTCTCGAGGCCCGAAGTCGAAGGGCCCGCCTCGGGGCTAATGCGCGGCTTCGGGATGCGGAGCGCCTGGGTGCGCTGGTCCATCGGGGCCAGCCCCGCAGCGTTCAGCCGCGGCAGGACGCCAATACCCGCCCCCGGTATGACTAGTCGTCGCAAAGGGGGACAACACCCAGCGCTGGGGCTAGCCCTTCCAGGTTGTCCGTCCCGAGGAGATCTCGAACCATCGACTCGAGCTCGACCGAAGTTAAGTCAGAGCCGGGCCCCCGTTGCAGCCGAGTCGCGTCTGTCAAGCTCGTGTACATCCAAGCCTCCCGCGCTCGAGCTTGGACAGGGGCCAAGCGCCATGGACGAAACCCCCACCACCGTCCGGGCTGTGAGCCTGCGTGCGACAAGGTCGCGGATGTGGGCAACAACAGGCTCGAAGACGGAGTCCAGGGCAGGCAAGGCCTCCCAGTGGCTAGAGAGGGTGAGGCATGCGTGCTGCTCCCCGTAGCTGACATAGAACCAGAGCTTCTTCTAGTCGTCGAACCTGTTGCGGGGCTCTTGGTGGAGGAACCTCGACTCCGCGCGCGTACGGATGGAGCAGCATCAGACGGAACCATGCCCCCCACTGTACCGTAGCAGGAAGAGTGTCACATCCCAAAAGTTGCAATCTTTTGTCCTTTTGATTTTGAGCTCACTGATTCAATCATTTGAATTCGACCTTTTTCCTGTTTTGAATTGGGTCAGGGTTTCGAGTTTTCGTCGTTTTCGCAAAACCCTAATCGACTTTCAAGAAGCCTTTTGTTTTCTTAATAAAACTACCCCAATGTTTTTGCATAACATTTAACTATACATTAAAATAGAATTTTGGAGATTTTATGAAAATTTTTGGTAAAGGTTTAAACCCCTTTAAAATTCCAACAAGTTTGAACCTAATTGAAAATTCCCAGATCTTTAGAAGCTGATTCAGTGAACCTTCCTTTAATAAAAGTTGTTCCAAATAAATCATTTAGCTTGCACAAAAAGTTTCAAAAATTTTTGAGCCCGGGAGCTAGGGTTTTCTTTTATCTCAAGAGGGAGGTTAATTGAATTAATTGAATTTGAAAACAGTCTTATCGTGAACAGTGCCGGCCGCCCACAGCCGCCATTGCCGTCGCTGCAGCCCGGGCAGCGCCGGCCGATTTCGCGCGCCTTTACTCCGAAGCTGTCCTGCGGATCTTGGCAAAGATCTTCCCCTCCTTCACTGCTCCATTCCTCCTCCCTCTCCCATCTTTCTCCTCTGGCACACGGCAAGGCGCAGACGCCATCGCCACGGCAGGAGCACCGCCTCCCGCGCCCAATTGCGGGCCACCGCTCCCTTCTCCAATCCGGTGCGCCACTGCTCTCTCTCTCTCCCTCCCTTGGCTCAGCTTTCCCTCGAGTACAAAGCCAGCACCAGCTTCCCCCTCTTTTCCCTTCTTCTTCCTTCTCTGTTCTGCCGCGCACCACAGAGCACCGCCGCCATTGCCGCCCCACCGTCGACAGCTCGCCTCGGCCACTCCCAAGCCTTGCCACCGTGCCGACAAAGTTTCCCTCGACTCACTGAAGCTCTCCAACCACTAGCCCCCACCGGTTGTGCCCTAATTTCACCGGAACGCCTCTGTCCTGTTCCTCGGCCGACAACAACGCCGGCGGCCACCTCTGTCCAAAATTCGTCACCACGGTAGCTCAATCTTTCAATTCCTTCAACCGGCTTGTTCCTCTCACCTTGGTACACCAATTTGATAAGCTATCGGCCGCAGATCATCGCCGGTGAGGAAGTTCCTCCCGTGCCACCGTCGGTCTTCACTGGAATTGCCGCCACTGCCATCGTCGCCGACCACCCTGCTGCCTTCCCGTGGCCCTAATCCTTTCCAAACCAGTTCTTTGAATCAAGGTGATGCTCCACAATTGCTCAATCCCCCTCCCAACCTTCTTCTCCGGCGAGTTTTCCCACCGGAACACCGCCTCAGCCATTTCCCCTGTTTCTGTATTACTGTTCCATTGATTTTTTCTATTTTCCTTTTATTTAGCCAGAAGTTGCATAGTGTGTAGAAAATCATGGAAAAGTATAAAAATGCCAAACCTAATTTTTTTGAATATTTGAATCATGAATTAATTTTCTGTTAAAGCACTTTTTCAAAATTGTCCCTGGAATTTCTTTAATAATTCAATGTATTATTTCTGTTGTTGATTTTTAATTGAAGTTCCAGAAGGTTTCTAGGGTTGATTTTTGTTCCATAATTTTACCTTGGCATGATGCATCTCCTGCATTTTTACCAGAATTTTTCATGAACATTTGTGCATGCATGTCATTGATATTATCTCCAAAACCCTAGGTTATTTACCTTTGTTTAAAGTACATTAGGGAAGTCGCCCAAAAGCCCCAGACCTTTAACAAAAACTTTAGTTTAGATTCTCAGAAGTAGATCTATAAAGTTTCATGATTTTTGCATAAGTTTTAGTGCATGTTTCTGATTTTATAAGTTTGAAAAACAGAACATTGTTTGATTTTTAGTAAATTCATAGAAGCTCAAATTGACCCCAAACCAGAGCCAAAAGTCTTAATTTAAAGCCTACTTTAAACTAAAAATGGTTCCACGCCTGTAACTTAACTTTGAATTTCACCGGAAAAGTCGTTACGACTTTTACGGCACCGTTACGGTATTCCCGATGTCGTAAACAGGCCACGACAGTCGGAGGGCTCGTGTTCCTGTTAACGCGAGTCAAAACCACTCAAACTTAGTCTCATAGTAACCCAAGCCACTTAGTAAAGCCAGTACATGTGATGTGTTTTGGGATTTTTCCCGAAAACGACATTCGTGTGCCACCCGATATCGGAACCGGAACCCGGGAACCGGGAAACCCGTAACCGGAATCGGTAAAACTGTTTAGGTCATAACTTGAGCCGTAGAACTCCGAATGCCTTCGTTCTTTTTGCATTGTGTTCGTAGACTCAGTAGCTACCTCTCTGCATCATATCGCATCATTTGGGCATCATGGCATCATGGCATGCATCTCATACCGTCGCGTTTTTACTTTATAGCTTACGAACCGCCAGAGAGTGACGCGGGTGCTGCTACGGGAGAAGCACCAGAGGTTGACCAAGCTGCTGAGGAAGTCAACACCGCTGCTGTTGAAGGCAAGCACCTCATATTGCTACCCTAAGTAATTTACTTAATGATTAATATGAATGCTTACGTATAGGAATGCATAAAGTCGGGCTTAGTAGTAACATTGGGAAAACCTATTATTGTTGCATGTACCCCTCCTTGGTATTGAATACATCACCTTGTCAACCTGGGTAGAGTGTCTTTGTTCGAGTCACGAAATGCTTAGCCATGCTTAGATAACACGGTAGAAGTCGAGTGGTAAGTCCCACTCGCACGTATAGGAACCACCTTGTTTACTTATGGACTTGTGGCGAGTTCATATGTTGGTAAAAGTTGAAAAGTGTTAAAAGCTGAAATCTGGACGGTGGGATAGGAGTGCAGCAAGACATGGAGGTCTTGTGTGCCGTAGGCCCCGTCTGGGTTGACCTAGGAACCGGCCGTGTTATTCTTGGCCTGAGCACTTCCCGTTCATACCACATGTCCGATATAATGGTAAGATAAGCTGAGTATCTCACTGCGTACCAACGTTTGGCCGATGACTGCACGGTGTGTGGAACGAGGGAGTCATGGGTGCCTGCGAGGCCGTGACACTCGACGAGGGACTCACGTGTGCCTGCGAGGCCGTGGTACTCGGCACTGTGTGGATTTTCCAACCGTGTGGGCACGAGTGTGAAAAAGGTTGACATGAGTACCCCCTTGTGTAACTTTAGCGGGTTGCATGAGCCGTATGGTCCTCAGTCGTGTGGGTACAGTTGGACTCCCCTGCAGGGTGTAAAATCGGTTCGAATCCGCCGCGGTCTCGGTTATGATCAAAGCTCAGTGTCCTTTGGATAATATCGTAGAGTTGTCACATAACATGATGGAAACTGGGATGTTGTTGATGAAATTGGAATATGGTTATTGGTATCCATGGTTCGGATGGAACATGGATGTTGGCATATACATGGTTTATGGTTACATGATACTTGGGGATTGGGTTTATTAGATGTTCATGCCCGCAAGAGTCCTTTTTATTTATGCTTATTCACATATGCTTAGTTTCTGCTTTAAGCAATCGAGTCCATTCCTATACCTTATTTACCTTGCTACAGCCTCATTGCATTATCCTTGGAGTCAGGAACTAATTCCCACCACAGGGTAAGACTTGCGAGTACCTTCGTACTCAACGTTTGTTGTTTAAGTTTTTGCAGGTGAGGATGGGTTGGTCTTCGGCTACTTTGTCCCCGTCGATGCCGGCGAGGGCGAGGCGTAGTCGAGACGTTCGAGTGACCGTGATCTGCGATGTTCGTGGGCTGGGCATCGCAATCCTTTGTTGTTTCCTCTTTGCAACCGCTGCGACTATCGTCTTCCTTAGAATCGCTTCCGCTCTTTGATTTCTTTTTAGTTTCAAGACTTATGATGAACCTTGGTATGTAAGAATATTTTAAATTAATGTTATTAATTAATGTGACCTTTGTGATGAATCACCTGTGACGTTGCCGACGTGCTTGGATCTTGGGCATGGCTTGAGAAGCATGTCGGGGGACTGCCGGGTTTATATTCTCTTTTATCGGGTTGAGTTCTCGCATACCATGCGTGGGCCGCGAGTCAACTTGGTAAACTTGAATATAAATTGGTCGGGTCTCTCACAAAGAGGTACCGGAACACGGGCTCCGATGGAACCACCCCCACGAACATCTCGTAGAAGTGGGCGAAGATGGCCATGCTGAGGATGGAGTTTCGCGTTAGGTGGATCAACCTGATTCCGTAGAACCCAACATGTGGAGGAAGAAGGCGGAGAAGCACGGCGCTAGCTCGGCCACGAGGAAGGAGTGGAACATCACGATCTCCCCCTCCAACTCCCTCGGGCTAGCGGACGAAGACCCAGGGTGCAGTTCACAGAACCCTAGGGACTCGGCGGCCACCTCCAACCGCCGAGAACGATCGAGACTAGCGGAGCGGTGGAAAGTCGACGTAGGGAGGATGGCCGCGTTACCTCCCTCCCCGACGGTGCATTGTGCCAAAGCACGCAGCGGAGGGACGACGGGACGGCTGCCACGCCCGGACTGGCAAGAAGTAGTGCGATCGGAAGTCCTGGCGGAGATGAGGAGTGGTGGAGAAGGTGAAAGGCTGGAGGAGAGAGACCCGTACAAGGAGGCAACTGCGAAAGAAGGCGAAGAATGTGAAGCGAGCAAGTGACGAGCGAAGGGACTCTGTCCCAGTGAAAGGACTATATTTATGGCTAGCGTGGGAACCCAAATGTCAAAGGGCCTACCACATGTCGATGGCAAGCACATGACCGAGCGTGGGGGGCATGACCTTTGGCCTTCCGGGGAACCGTCAGGAGGGACACCCACGCACTGAAGGGTGGGTCTGCGGCGGGTGAAGAAGGGAAGGACACGGAACACCTCTGCGCCGAAGCATCCGCGCCGGAGCCGGACCGACGACACCCCGCCCCTGGCTGCTGACGAGTAGCCCCAACGTCGAACGCGACATACTCTATCACCGCTAGTGCCGGGGCCTCCTGTCGACATATTGGGAACAGGGGTCCCCAATCCTGATGTCTATCGAGCCAAAAACTGGGGCCCAAGAAAGGGACGTGGCATCGGTCCGCACACAGGGTGCTTGAACCACACACGTCCTCTCCCCGAAAAAGCCTAGCGGCGGCCCAAGAAGCGGGCGGTCAAAGGACGGGCACAGACTGGGAGGCCGAGGCTTAACGGGGAAGGAACCTCGGGACGACCCCCCAAGATGCCCCAGAGGACGCAATTAATGCGCTCGCCCCAATCCAGGGGACAAGACAAGACGGCGAGACGCGCTCGCCGTAGGGGCGTCGGCAAGGGAGAGTAGATGTGTCGCACGGCGCTGCCTGACACCGCCGTCGGTCGGCACAAGCACCTACGGCGACAACATCATGACTTGGGCACGCGCGCCACCCTGCTGAAGAATAAGGCGACATGGGAGACCACGCCCGGCGGCAGGCACCGTCCGCTCGAGTGAGAGAGGAAGAAGAGCAAGAAGAGGGACCCACTGTGATAAAGAGGGGTAGATCTTTTTCTATTATAAAAGGCCTCCCCTTAACTTTATAAGCAACAAAAAGAAGAACACCAGCAATACAATCTCGCAGGACGTAGGACTATTAACCTGTTGGGTGGTCCGAACCTGGGTAAAATCTCCGTGTCTTCGTCACCTCCGGTGACACTCCAATTACGCTCTGCTCTCCTACGGAATCTAGAAGGGCGGCCTTGCGGGCCCCATCTATCCGTTTTCTCATACAACTACATCACCAAAAAAGAGGTTCGCCAAATCTGTTATTATTTTTCTGTTATGCACTCATGCATGTGTTTAGACATTTATTACTAATTTTTTTATACCATGTAGAGCTAAGAGGGTCCAAGTTAAGAGGAAGGCAAAAAGACCTAAATTTATACCATCTGAAACCATTTCACCTGGTTCCATCACTGGAAGGATTGTCAATTTGGTGCATGAAGATGGTGAAGTTGGGACATCTACCTCTACCATTTCAGCTAAGCGGCTACTTGTCCTATTTGAGAAAGAAAGTGTTTCGCGTACCTAAATAAGGCAACCGTTGTTGTATGTTATTGTATAATTTGATATGGTTTGGATTTGTTGTATTATGGAATTTGTGACATGGTTTGTTGCTATATTATTGTATAACTTGATATGGTTTGGACTTGCTATATTATGGAATCTGTGACATGTTGAACTATATGTCGGAACTATCTGTTTGCCTAAAAGCATAGAGAATGTTGCATTATGGAATATCTGACATTTTGAACTATATTGTTGGAAATATCTATTTGCCTATGAAATTTTTTAACAACAATTGTTGAGTATATATACATTGCTAATTAATTATCTGATTTTTTTTGTCATTATTTCATTTTTTTTAATATTTTCTTTTTTTGATAAAACAACAATTAAATTTGTAAGTTCTTAAATGACGCTTAGTGTTTGTTGCTTGTAAGCACACCTTGGCATGTGCGCATCAGGAGAAAAATGGTCTGATGGTGTGTTGCAAAGAAGCAGGAGCAGTATAGTTAATTATTAAATAATTTTTATGAAAAAAAATGAGGTAAATAAAAAGGAATGATGATAAAATAAATAATTAGATAATAATATTAAAGGAATCCGCAACTTAGTAATGATGTTGGAGTACGTAAATGCCCTCCCTTAGCAGTGGTGGCAGGACGGGACAATTGCCGCGAAAAAAGGGAAGGGAAAAGGTCGCCACGGTAGATCAATCGCCCCACGACCGGATTAAAAAAATAAAAAAAAGATCGCCGCACGACCGCCTCCGCCTCTCCTATCCGCGGTCTTCGGCGGTGGCCACCGAACCCATGCTTTCCACCTGTCACAAAGCCAATCCCTCCTCGGAGCAAGGGATTGCGCGGCCGCTGCGCTCGGGTCCAGCTCCATGGAGGTGCTATTTGCCGCCGTAAAGGCCGACGACCATGACCAGCTGCTGCAGCACCAGTCACCAGAACGCGATGGTGGTGATGCCCTGGAGAGCTAAGGAACCCAATGCGCGGCGGACGTACTGCATCGACGACTCCGTCGCTCGGTCATCCATGCGGAGCACGTTCAGCCAGGCCCAGGCGCCTGCTCTGTCCCCTTGGCCGCTGATGCCGTGGAGATGCATCATAGCCCAACCGCTTGCAGCGAAGCCTGCAGGTTACATACTTGAATCATACAAAGTCACCCTATTCTCACAAAGTAACTTGTTACATGAGTTATTTTAATGAGGCTCCAGTAGGGATTAAGGGACGAGATAAAGGTTAACAATTGGGCAGCTGATGCAGTAACTCTTACAATGCCAGGACATGTAGTTCAAACTTTCATATTGTTGAGATAAAGTCCAAACGCTCAGGCTAGTATCTGTTTTGTAGTCCTGCTGCTTTGGTTGATCCCATTCAGTTTTTGTGATGGCTCATCTTGACAAATTGCACTTTTGTGGCAGGAAATCAGATTTTTGGTGCCGCAAATAGATGTTACTAGATGGTTCTCCGCGCGTTGCAGCGGCAATTCTATGTTATATTTGAGTATATTATTTTAAAGAACATAAACTTTGTGTTGGCATACTTTAACGTTGATTTAAGCTAATATAAAAAAACTGGTTGAAAATAGTACGATAAAAGAAACTAATATTGGTACCATCTTGCTGCTTGAAATAATTGTTGTACATCTCTCAGAAATCACCTATGGTAAATTGCTACTGCTGCAAAGAAAAAGAATGACAACCTCTAATTTTGATGAAAGGAAATTGCTGTTAAAGAATAACGAATTTAGAAGACATTGGGTACTATACTATGACCCAATTGCACCTCATTTCCTGGTGGCTTGTATTTCCATCCCTTTCATTTGGTGATCTAAATGTTGTTGGTTATTTATACCAAGGTCGAAGAGAAGCAGGGGTCACGATGGAGTAAAGTTGGGAGACGTGGATGTGGGACATTTGATTCCTTGAGCAGCTTGATTGGAGTTTCTAAATGCCAGAGTGATTGTTGGGAGCATTAGAGTTATGCCTGTCATTCGGTCTATTGATTGCATGGTGAACGTCAGTTTTCTAGAATTGAAAATGAAAGAGAATTTTAGAAGATGGAGTAGCGTATTGTTAAATTGATTGACGGAGAAAACATTTTTTATTTATAAAGGCATTCATGTGTGATATAATGAGCACTCCGACGGCTAATTTAGCTATAAGATATCAATAGAAATGTTAATGAACCATATAAGTGGTCAGATATCAATGAAGGGCTAATAATAGGAAGGAATGATGAACAGCCAGGATTATGCTAGCCAAAAGAATCCAATGGTCTAAACAATTATGGTGATGTGGTTCAATGAGAGGGCAGCAAAATAGTGTTAGTGGGTTGTGTCTATTAAGAATATATAGATTTAGAGAACATGGATGTTTCCCATCATCTATTTATCCCGCTACATGCAATTTCATTAATAAGTAATTTTATATCCTAATCCTATAATATAATCCAGTTCACTAAAAGTGACAGCTAAGTACCAAATGAATGACTAATGATGTTATTTTGTTTGCTGTAACTGTATCTTGAAAGAAATTCATTTGGCAATGCTTGTTGGATCGTTTTAGGCTTATAACTTCAGTGTTATTGGTTATCTCCATTCGTATATCCATATGGAGGGTTTTATTTTCAATTACTAAATGTACTCCCTCTGATCGAGAATTTTTTGTCATTTTAGACAAAGAAAAATGATCGGTACTTGGCGATTAAGCTACATTTATCCGTGATAATTATCATAACAGGTCATACTATGCCACATGATCGTATCAGAAAAAGAAAATATACAAAACCACAACTAGTATTTTGCTAATGCATTTTGCTTGTGATTCCTGTATTTTCATTGCAGCTAATAAAAACTATGCCATTGATAGCTGTTATAGATACTTTGATAAACGAATGGCTTATATTCATTAATCTTGTTTTATATGATTATTTTTACCTGAGCTTTCAATGAAATTATAACTGACTGTTTTCATATGCCAGAATCTTATAGGTTATGGCTCTGCTCATATTCAATAGCATTACCCCTAATTACACTGAGGAATAGCAAGGTCCAACATATACCTTGATTGTGGGCACACTGGAAACTGAAACACAAGTTTGAATGCCCTTAAAAGACATAAATAAAGATCTATAAGGAAAAAGGGGACTTTTAGACAATATACCTTTATTTTTTCGCCACTGTAATTACATGATAGCACACGCATAACTGAATTTCATGCTCTTCCATTTCTTCAGAGGTTGGGCCTTGTTGCTGATACATCTGCCAAGCCTGGTTTCATTTCTTCACAGGTTCCAGCTCGGTGACATTCAGCTATCAACTACTGCCTGGTTTCGTAAATTCACACTTATCTTGGTATCTGAATCCATCTCGTGGATCTGATATCTGTAAATCAACTACGACTTGGTTTGTTAAATTGACCCTTGTCTTGGTCAAATCTCAAACCCTGTCATGTGTAAATCTGAAATCGTCCCTCAATATTCTTCTGAGCTAGCTGCTCCGATCTGGAAAACTTTGATATGTTGATAAGAGGTTCTCTGCAGTGGATTAAATCTCCATGGTGACCTAGAACTTATGTGCATTCTGCTGGACAAAGAAGGCAGCTGTAGGTTCTCAGAGCCCATGACGTGCTTGGTACATTCATGTTAGTTTTATTCGCCTTTCTAATTACCATCCATCATATATGCAGTATTGCTTTATATCTGCTAAATTATATGTCATAACTGTCGCCTTTCTTTGGTTTATGAAAGTGGAAATTGAATTACACTGTCATAGTATTTGTATTAGTTTTCTTCTACCTGTGGTTTATGTTGTTTTGCTAATACATCTGGGATGGTTTGCGCTAAAACATGGTAACATATTTTGAAGAATATACTTTAAATAGTATAGGCATCGTCCAAGATAAAATACTAATTCACAAATATTTATTTGATATGTTGGAGAGTAGATGTCCTGTGGGTATGTTAAGATAAAAAAAAGGACAGCCCGGTGCACGTAGCTCCCGCTTGCGCAGTTCTGGGAAGGGTCGGACCACTTTGTGACTATTGTACATAACCTTTCCCCGCAATTCTGCAGGAGGCTGTTTCCAGGACTTGAACCCATGACCCCATGGTCACAAGACAACAGCTTTACCGCTGCGCCAGAGCTACAGATACAAAAACAACCTCAAAACCAGAAAACGTTTCACATAGGGATTAACATTTCATACATATAGACAACCTTGCAATAAGTAATACTAGAAAATTTCTTAACAGATACTCCCTCCGTCCACAAATAAGTATCGTTTTTTACTTTAAAAAATCATGTTTGACCATATATATTGAAAAGGATAAGTATTTATATAATAAAATAAACAATATTTGGATACACAATTTGAATGAGACGAACGGTCAAACGTGATTCTCAAAAGTCAAAAATGACACTTATTTGTGGACGGAGGTAGTAGCTCATATTCTGCTTTTACAGCCGGTAGGCCTCTCATTACACAGAATATCACCTCTACGACTCTACTAAACACTACAAGATTCTTCAGCTGAAATAAGCATCTGCACTATTGATTCCATAGTTGGTCTTTTGTTTCTGTCTTCATCCAAGCATGAAACGGCCAATTCAATCAAGGTTCTCACCTGAATATAGTTGAATCTGCCACTTAACCGGCCATCCACAACTTCATGAATTAAAGATAGTTCCTCATTATCCAACATATGCTCTAGCATTTCTACAAGCTTCCGGAGGATATTGTGCACCTCCTCATTGGCATCTGTCGCCATGTCCAGAACTCTCTTTCCCAACACGAGTTCAAGAATTACAACTCCATAGCTGTAAACATCGACTTTTGATGTGATCTGCAGGCTGCTAATCCACTCTGGAGCGATGTAACCTATGGTTCCTCGTACTCTTGACACATTCTGATTGGAGTCTCCTCTGTTCAGCAGCTTCGCCAATCCAAAGTCGGCAATCTTAGGTTCTAGGTTACTGTCCAGTAGTATGTTCTCTGGCTTCACATCGCAGTGGACGACCCACTCAAGACATTCATGGTGAAGATAAGCCAAACCCTTCGCGACACCTAACGCGATAACAAACCTCTGCTTCCACTCTAACAAAATGCAGTCTTTGAATAGGATATTAGCCAATGATCCGTTCTCTATATATTCAGTGACCAACATCCTGTACGACTTTTCGGAGCAAAATCCCCATATCCTTACTAGATTCATATGGTTTATCCTTCCAATTATGCGCAGCTCTGCTTGAAACTCCTCCTCACATTGCCTTACATTTTCTAGCATCTTAACAGCCACTGCTCGACTGTCGTCCAGGATTCCCTTATAGACAATTCCTGAGCCTCCTCTTCCAAGCTCATGTTTGAAGTTTCTTGTGGCTTTAACCAACTCTTTATAACTATACCTTCTGAAATTACTAATCATCGCCCTGTAGCCTCTCTCAACTGCCTGTATTTCTGATGCTCCCAACTCCCACCGTAAAACGAAGAACCATGCGAATGCAATGAAGAAAACTTCAAGGACAAATATTGCTCCTGCAAAACCATAGAAGTAAAACCATTTTGCATCTCGCTGACTTTCCTTATGACCATCGAGCAATGCATCTGTTGCTGTTGGGCCCATCTGGCTACAATCTAGTCGTTGATTCTTTGAAACAAGCAAATTGGTTTGGGGAGTCTCGGCTCCTGAAATATTAACACTCATTGGGACTTTGAGGAACATGACGTGTGATGACTTTGCAGCTAAGGTGTATGCTTTCCCATTGTAAAGAAAAGCCTTTGGGAAACATGCCCCCGATCCTTGCTGGTACTGAAAGCCTTTGCAGGTGCAATCACTCAAGCATATGTTCCGGCAGGCCTTCAAGGATACTGGATCAACATGCTCTTGATCAGATCCCCAAAAGTCGGTGCCCTTTAGTCGCACAAACTTGACGGCTTGTTCTTTCTCGGCACCACAATTGATATCTACCACAGCTCTACAGCCTTGGCTCCAATTGTGAGGGTTATTCATCACATATCCTGGGGGGCAAGAGCATGTAGGCCCTGGCATGTAATGACAGATCCCATTTGGACCACAAAAACCGTGAATATTGCAAGGTTGAGCCACTGCAATCCAGGAAACCAACCATGTCCCACTTGAGCTATTCAAGCTGTAGAGTCGGAGATTACCATCGTTATCTAGAGTAAGCCTCCTTCTGATCCCAAAACCTTCATCAGAAGCAACAAGTGGTTTCTGGTTCTCAAAATCACTTGAAAAAAAATTTCCAGTATCGTCTAGAGACCCAAGTCTTGTACTGTTAAACCGATTTCTGTTGTTCCCATACTCACCTAGGTCAGGGTTTGGCCAATATATTTCATGAACATCGATGTCGTCATATATAAGCGACAATAATGATGTATCTGCGAAACGAAATATGTAATGACCAGGAACATATAACCCAGTGGAAGAGACCAACTTTGTTTCTGCAGTGATATGCTGGGTGGGCAGCAGGGTGTCTGTGGGTGAACCAAAGCTCTGCCACACAATCAGACCACTGGAGTTCTTCATGACAAGGTTTCCAGAGTTCAGGAGCTGAGCATACCGGGCACCTGCCGAGTTGCCATCTGCTTGCCATACAACGGCGTCGTCATAGTCCGTCAGAACCATGATGCCGTCCTTCCGCAGGGTGACTGCTGCCCCCCTGGCATGCACGGGCCGACCGCGGTTGGCAGTCCAGACGACTGTCTTGTCGGCAGAGTTGGCATACCATATTGAGAAGGTGAAGGCGTTGGCGTAGTTGTTGTAGCTGTAGAAGCCGCAGGAGAAGGTGCCGTCCGGCGATTGAAGGATGTCGGTTTCATGCTTTTCAACAGCTAGGGAGGATCTCAGTTCTAAGATGTCCCGAGATGTGGCAGCAGAGAGAAGAGAAAGCAGTAAGCAAACTTGCAGGATGGAGAAGAAGGACGACATGACTGAATTGGTGGTTGAGATTGTGAGCAGCTTCTCAAACTCTCCTTATATGTATCTGTGAAAGGTATTTATCTATGAGTAGATATGCTGATGTCCTGGGGAATGAAAGTGTTCAAAGTCGAGGACCCCCGACCCCAGGCCCTGTTTATTGACGCGGTACTCCTTTTTTTATTATTATTTTCTATTATAATTATTTTAACTTTCTTCTAGAGAATCATGACCATTACTATGCTATCAGGTCCATATCTACTTTGTTAGCGTCAATCATGGTCCAAATAGTTTATTGACGTCAAATTGGTTGGGACAACCAAGTGATGGACAGTTGCCGTTTCTGCTCCGTGGCTCAAGCGTGGTGGCAACTCCTAGCTGGATCCCAAGAGCTGAAAGTACTGAATTCCGAGCGAAGCGTTGCTTCCTTTATATGAGTTTAGTCAAACAAGTCTGCGTGTGGTTGTCTTTGCATGTTCATGTACAGTGACGGAACTCAAATCACGTGGATTCTATGAACGGAGTAGTTCAAGTTTGACTTGTCCATGTCTTGATCAGGAAAGTCTTCGTGCCATCTTAAATGTTATGACAACAAGACTGTTGAGGCGGGCTGTGTTAGATGTTCAGGCAAGCGGCCTCTTCTCCTTTTTAGAAAATCTAAACGAAATTTTGCTAAATCATTGATTTTTTTTAATTGTTTTTTTTTCAGTTGCTTTTAGTTTATCTAGAACTTTTGAGATTGAGTATATTGTTTACTGTCATTCTAAATAGAGTAAAATACATTATATGTCTCTAAACTATTTATCTTATATTATTTAGATTCATAAACTATCAAATTAACTATTTGGGTCTCTCAACCGGTGAGTCTAAATCTCATTTGAAAGCTAGAAATTATTATAAATATTTTAGAAAAGAAAAATTTGTTATAGACACTTTTAAAAAATAGGTTTTCGTCAACGAACACTGTAACTCGATATTGATAGACACTAAGAAAATATAGTTTTTATCCTCGAGACACTAGTACGAGAGAATGTTATAAACCTTTTTTTATCTTATGCAAAACATACATAATCATTTGAAATTTTAGAAAAACTTGACCGCAGGATAAGACAGCTCCGTATTTTGAATATTTTGTTAACAAAAAGACATTTTTACGCAGGTCAAAAAAATTCTCGAACTTTTTTTACTTTGCCCTTATAACAAGAATTTTGGGATCCGTGGTCGATGTGAGTTTAGTTTGATCTTTAATCTCTGTTTGACGCGGACTATTACGTGAAGAATTTTTCAACCTTAATCAAAAAGTTACGCCGTGAGGGATCAAACCTAGGACCTGAGAAGTGCCACTTGAACGTCCTAACTATTCAGCTAGAGCTCCTTTGGCATTTTTTCTTATATGGTTTTTCAAAAAGAAAAAAAATGACCTAATTTGATATAGCAAAAATAGATTTGGATTTCATTTGACACAGAAAAAATAATTTAGGGACCTAAATGATCAGCTTAAAAGTATATGGATCTAGATGACACATCCTACTACTATAATGCACCAAAGCATCCATTTTACGTCCACCACCCTACAAATATTCCCTTCCTTCTAATTATATCCTTTAAATTACAAAAAAAAAACTGAATATTAACTCAATTCGAGAGTACTCAACTCAACATCCGATGGATTATATGCCTCTAAATTAAATCGTAAGGTCCATAACTATTCTCGGATCTCTAATAAAAGAATCCTAACACCCCCTAGACCAAATCTATTGACCACCCCCTCAATTAAATCTCCTTAATCTCTCCGATAGGAAATCTCCCCGTGTATCCTTTATCCCGAAAAAAAATCCCCTCCCAATTAATCTGCACGCCGCCACCACGTCTACCCGCGCCGCCTCCTCGAGCTCCGACGAGCGCTTGCCGTCTACCCGCGCCGCCTCCTCGAGCTCCGCCGGGCGCTTGTCGCGCCCCACCTCCTTGAGCTCCGTGGCGACGTCCCGCCATCGGGCCCTCTCGCTGTGCCGCCGAGCCGCCAGGTCCTCTATCAGCGCCAATGCGCGGCCGCCGTCGCCGCTCTCTCCGACTCCTCTCCGCCATCCGAGCGCCCCCCACCGCCAAGCGCCCCGCCACGCGCCGGGCGCCCCCTGCTGCCGAGCAACTCCCCCCGCTGCTGCCGCCTCCCTGCAGCCGCCGCCGAGCAACTCCCTGCAGCTATGCACCTCCCCGCTGCCGAGCGCCCCCCGCCGCCGCGCTCCTCTGCCCCGTCGTGCGTCGAGCGCCCCCTGCTGCCGAGCAACTCCCCGTCGCCGCCGCCGCCTACCCGCAGCCGCCACCGAGCAACTCCCTGTTGCCACATGCCTCCCCGCCGCCGCCGCCTCTCCGCAGCCGCCACTGAGCAACTCCCTCCAGCCACGTGCCTCCCCGTCGCCAAGCACCCCCCGCCGCCGCGCTCCTCTACCCCATCGCGGATGATGGTCTGCCTGTAGAAGAGGTCGCGGGGGTACGACAAGTCGACGGCAGTGCTGTGAACGAACTTGTGAACTCCGCCGACAATTTTGCCATTATCAGACCACGATTCCCCTTGATCGGTCGCTGCAGGAATCGAGATACAGAGGTAACCGTGCTTTCTCAATCTCTAAATTTTTGACCATATATTTCAGGAATAACCATGAAGTTAGCCCCTGTTTCATATTCAGATTCTTAATCACAATTTCCTTTTCATGCAATCGGCCATTAGCCATATTTTTCTACTTGTGTTTCTATCTATGAGATTAAACCAAATATAAAATACTAAAATATGATTGAAAAGAAAAAGGCCAATGCGGCAGTGCCATGTAAATCAGACTTGTCTCACTCTGAGTTGTCACAATTGTTCCCGCCTGCTCACCCTCCCAACACGGCAACGCAACTATGGTCGTTTGATGTTTACTCCCAGGTCGTTCAGGAAGAAAAGCTCAACGGAGAAGACCAATCACCCAATTTTGTCCCATGCAATAAGAGGTTGTGTCTAACGAAATATGTGGGTTTACCAGCCGATCATCATAAGAAGCCAAAGAGGGATGGTGTCAAACAAATATCTTGTGAAGGTAAAATATTTTATTATTTTCCTCAACTCATTTGTACAGATTAAATAATTTTGTTATCAAATAATATGTAAAATAAATAGCCCAAATCTTCGCATATTATATTTGCACCGAGGAGGATCTCAATATTATTGAGATATTGCTGGCAGAAGATGAATCAAACGTTTGGTGGAAATTGATGGTGCTATGGTGTATAGAAGAGACATGGACTGTCTTTTTCATCGTGACACCAAACTGAATGCACGGTTAGTATGTTTATTGCTTCTATATCTCTAAGTATATTTGTAGAGATATTTGTAAGGACAGGATAAATTTATTTGTTGGCTATTTAGGTAATAGATGCATATATTCACTGCATAAGGAGGGAGTACATTCTGACACATAGAGATGGTGGGAATGATTTCCTTGAAAACACATATATGACCTACATTTTAAAATGCAATGGTCATGTTTATTGGAAAAATACAAGGATTACAATACTGAAGTACAACAACGGGTTCATAATTATTTGAACCATGAGATGGTAAGAAGATCATATATATCTATATCTATATATATGTATATCAACTATTTCAATATTTTATTTTATGTGATAAATCTTGTTATTATGAATTAGGTTTTCTTGCCAATAAATATAATAGATGACCACTGGTACCTTGTTGTGGTTAATGCTTCTAAACGAGAGATACAAGTCATCGATTCACTAGGGTATATGCAGCGTAATGACCTAAAGACAACTGTAAGTGTTTAATAAAAAAGTACCTATTATTAACTAGATATTATATAATTTTATTTGTATATTATCAGTTTGTTTCTAACACAAGTCCTCATTGTATTTCTGTTCAGCTAATTGGAATCCATCGGGACATTCTTTTTGCATCAGAACAAGAGGAGCTCAAGCATAATAAGTGGCCCGATCTTGATATTATCAAATGGCATATTATAGAAGTGTTTCCGGAACCAATGCAGACAGATGGGTATGATTTAGTATACTATATACTTTTGATTCGATGTATACTATATTACTATTTAAAGATACGTAGATATGTTCAATTTAACATACACATGCAAATTTCATTTTATTTCTGTAGTACAACATGTGGCTTGTGGATGCTAAAATTTGTGGAATACTGGTCAGGCTATAATCTATCCGATTGTCCGACTCCGATATTACTCAGACCTACATAATTTTTAATAAAGTAATCATAATATTTTTTTTAATCGGCTTATATATGCAACTCTGTAGAAGCATATGACAATCTTTAGGTTTGAGCTAGCTGCAATTCTATGGGCACCGAGATGGAACAAGCAGAGGGGATGTGATGACAAAATGTTGATCAGTTCCAAGTGACTGTCAAATCATTGACCCTCAACCAAGTATCTCCAAACCGAAGCAATTTGTTGTTCCACTTGAGAATTCAGATCAGAAAAAATCAAGGCAGACTTATTGCATATGCTCCGCTCATATATAATTGGCATCGACACGGAAGATTCATTAGAGTGAGTTACCTGATCCATTTGTCATGTCTTCCCTCTGCATGATTGTTTATATGTGTAATCAAATTTATTTCATGAATCATTAATTTATATTTATTATATATCATAGGACACCTTGGGTTCAAAGTCCGGGTCTTATCTAATTTCTCTAAATCTTAGAACACTCCAGCAAATATTAAATAAAATATGGCAATGGATAATGATTCTTTCAATTTGGCCGTTCGGATGTGGGCATGTAGCGATGAGTGGCATGCTATAATTATGACGCTGACAACAAGACACATTTCTTGACCTTCGATTTTGTGTAAGTCTACTTGTTTATAAATAAATATAAATAATAATAATATATATATATAGGACGCTATATATGCTATTTAAATATATACACAACATTTATACTATCCTCTATTATATGTAAACAAAAAACAGCAGTTCCTTTCTGGACCCGATGAGGAGATACGTGTTGTAGAACTGTATATATCATGGACTTGTTTTTCGTATGACATGGCTCAATGTTCCACTGTAAGATCTCTGATAACATGTACTTCCTGTTATATATTATAATCAGTAACTGTATTTTCTAACACTCCAAACATATACTATAAATCATAGTGCCATATGCTCGTTATAGTCATTTCAAGTTATTCCTAAGTGACCTGCAAGTTAAATTTATCAATATATTCGATCCAGAGCATATATCATCTTCTTGGCATCAACTTTACCAGAGCAATTACTACAACAAAATATTAATTCAAGTTTCAAATTATTTGCGTCTGGTCATACAAAATGTCAATTCGAATTGGACAGAAGATATTTCTACTTGGCTCCAAACATTACCATCATGTGTCCCAAAGACAGACGACTGGTAACTCTCTCGCAACTTCCATTTATAATATATTTTCCTCTACACATGTTTTAATTTTACTATGAATAATTTTTTTCATTATCATTAATAGGTGCACCACTGGCTATTTGGTTATCAACTTCATGCCACATATTTGTGGTTCTTCAAGTCTAAATCCATTTTGCACTGTGAGTAGCAGCATCCAAGTGTTTTTCTCTACTACTATAACCCTATTTTGAAAAAACTTTTGCAGAATGGAAACACGATGAGGACTACGTTGCGTTTAGAGATGCTTCATTACGAGGACAACGAATGCAAAGAGAATATTCCTAAATTTATACAGGAATTTGTTAGGCGTCT
This sequence comes from Oropetium thomaeum, assembly GCA_001182835.1. Classification (NCBI taxonomy): domain Eukaryota; kingdom Viridiplantae; phylum Streptophyta; class Magnoliopsida; order Poales; family Poaceae; genus Oropetium; species Oropetium thomaeum. Next base: position 469,952 of record LFJQ01000020.1, on the reverse strand, counting down.
AAAAAGGCATAAATCGTTTCTTGAAGCGTAAAATTAATTATTTTTCTATTTTGTAAAAATAAAGATTATCACATGAGATAATGTGTTTGGCTCAAATATTTTTTTTATTTTAAACCGTGGCGTTAGCACGGGCATTGTACTAGTAGCGAATAGTTTAAGAACCTACGGTGCACTTTACTTTTATAAATATTGTGAACTGTCTATTATTGGCTCCACTATGGTTCTACCATCAAAATATCTACAATCATTTGTTTGCTCGACTCACGCGTCGCATGCGCTCCGCACCACTGCCAAGGTGAGCGTGCTGCCCACTCGCGCCGAGGCTCGACCCATCTATGATCTATCCACGGGCAGGTTTTGGAGGCCGACGAACCGATGCTTGTCGGAAGCGACGAGCGGACGCAAGATCCAGTAACTAAGTTGGAGCCGACGCTGGCTCCAACCTCTATTCCGGCGGCCACACTGTAGTCTGCAGTTCGTCAGCTCCTCTGGTTCTGAAGAAATGTCCCAATGGCCCCGTGGGTAAAGTTTATTCCACCTACTATACTGCAACATCAAGATATTCACCATCAATCAATTCTCTGCTCAATAAGTCAACGGGTGTTTGATGAAATGCCTAAGAGAGGAGACAACGAAACATTTCTTAACAAAATATTTGATTGTATTCATCAATCTCTCAGCTACTCTCAGATACCCTTAATGCCAAACAATCACCACAATTAGGCCGGAAAGGGGAATGTTATACTTTCCATAGAGAAATCTGAGGAAAAAAAAATCACAAGCTATATCAAAAAACTAAAATTACTTAATGGTTACTAAACATTGGTATATACTAGAAATAGCCGCGGTGTTGCCACGTATGGCCAGTGTATGGAGGTTAGTTGTATGTTAGTTAGTGTAATATGGCTATGTATATGATGAAATATTATATCATTTATATGTACATATGTGATTATTTGTGTTTAAGTATTACTACAAAATCAAGTAAGCAATATTTTATAAATTTATTGGATTTGATTTTATTAATTTTTTATATTTTTTATTTGATTTCTACTGCATATATCTATTTATGAGGATTTAGAAACAAAGCATTTTTTTCTCTTTTTTATGATTTTTGTGCTATATTATGCATTTTTAAAGTTCAAGCAAATCAATTGTTTATTTTATGATTTTTTTGTGATTACTACTCAATTTTAAAGCTTTAGCAATTTTTTCATAAAAGAAAAGGGTCAATAAATAAGGGAAACCAACGATGAAGTATCATACTATGTCTATGTATATTTGCGATTATTTTTGTTCAAGTACTAGGAAAAGAATTATTAAATAAAGTTTATGAAAAAGGGCATGAAGTTATAGGATTTTATTTCAGGATTTTTTGTTTTATTTTTTATTTGATGTTCATATTATCTTTTAAAATATTAGAGAAAAAATGTACGATAAAAAGAGTATGAATTTATAGATTTTGATTTCAGGAGTTCTTTTCATTTTTCTTATTTGACTTTCATTTTTATCTTCTAAAATTAGGAAAAAAAATGTATGGTTAAAAATTTATAAGAAAAACATATTTTATTTTGGACCACTGAATAGATATATTTATGAGGATTTAGAAACAATTTATTTTTCTATTTTACAATTTTATGTGATTTACGATGCAATTTTAAATTTTTAGCAAATTTAAAAGAAAAAGATTAATAGATAAAGGTTCTGTACTGAGGGTTGATTCCGGTAGAGTTGGAGAGCTTTTGTGCGAAAAAACTGGGACAGCGGATCGGACTGCGGGTTGAATTTTCTTAATTTAGATGGCTTGTTTAGAAAATAACTTGTTTTCGCACGAACTGGACTGCGTGTTGATTTTGATAGAGTTGTAGGGCTTGTTTATAAAGCTATCTGAGAGAGCGGGAAGGACGACGGGTTGAGTTCTCTAAAGTTCAAGGGTTGTTTCGAAACATGGCCTGTTGTCACCCGATCTCGGCCTTTTGCCTGGCCGATCCGACGGCCGGGAAAAGCCGATGACGTGGCCATGCTGGCGTCCACCTTTTGTTGCAGAAATCGTGTATATGCACGTTAATCACTTCTCCTAACTATTGACGATTGTTAACTTTGTTATACAAACTGATACACTGGTTGAGTTCATCGGGTGCATCTACTTCAATATAAGTTAATCTTACTTGGGTCTTTGGGAATTGGGATGACTGTTAATAATAACATAAAAAAATAGTCTATATATGATATTGTTTCTCACATAAAGATCTTGCAGCTTTACCATTGCAAAGCACAAGCATGCCAAGTTAAAATTATTTAACATGCAGCAGCACCAACAACACAACAATCAAGCCCTTTAGTCCCAAACAATTTAGATAGTGTAGCGATGAAATCTATATGAAACAGATAAAAGATGAAAGAAAAGAAAAACCAATAACAAAAAAGTGAATCACCCAAACATAAATGACTGATAAATTAAAAACAATAGAAAATTAAAAAGTAAATTAAAGTTCTAAAAAATGATTTCCCTTATTATCCCAATGGTTTTTCATGGTTCTCAAGCTGGTATATTTGTTATTTATTATGTAGTGTACACGACATCTAGGCCTCAATTTGCGTTAATTATGCAATCAGCAGATTGTGTGCCTTTGTTCTCCCATGCCACAATTATGCACTTAGTAACAGATTTGATCTATAGCACGTATAGTTGAAATTGAAGAATTCTTGAGCATTTGGTAATGCAGATATTTTCTCTAAATTTAGAACAAAATTGTTGTCATTAAATTATAATAGGTGCATACATTTGCTACAGATGTGACTTAAATAATATAATTTCAATTGCAACGCTTTAATCAAAGCCCAATAACCACATATGGACTATCAGACATATACAACTGGAAGAGAAGCACGGCAATGCTGTGATGTGTTTCTAGTTGGATTTTAAAGTCATCTTAACATTCGTCTTATGAATAAAATAAAATAAATATCATATTATATTTAGAAAAGAAAATTTCATTTACTATGAGCAAATTACTTATTTGGGCTTAAAAAAAGTTCTTTTCTTAGCCCTCTTCTACTAAAACTTACCTATTTTGCCTCTAAAATGTTTAGGATTCCTTACTGACCTATTTTGCCTCTAAAATGTTTATGATTCCTTCCTTGGCTTTGTTAATGTTGAATCTACTGGTGTTAGTTGGAGGTCAAATAAGAAACATTTCCAATTACCAAGAAAAAATATTTTTGACTAAAAACATTATATCTTTTCTGTATTTCATCACAAATCACTGAAATGTTAGAAAAATTAAAATGTATAATATGTTTCTTTGTAATAAAAATTATTTTTTCCCCCTAAAACCTCATGGACCCTCTTCATTGGATCGACGACACAACGGAGCATCCATCGTGTCCACACCTAACTGCATCATTGTATGACATGTCATTTTCGAGGGGTCTACCTCCCGTTGTTTCTGAGTTTGCGTTTAAATTCATGAAGGCCTCACCACTGTTACTGAGCACTCAAATATTCTAACAAATTATTAGAAAATAGCATTTGAGGGGAAACATGTTTTGTCACAACGGAACATACTCAAATGTACATTTTGGTATATTTCAATGAATTTTCTTTGTTGTGATGAAATACAGACAAATATAATGTTTTTAGTCAAAAATATAATTTTTCTTTGCAATTTGAAACATACTCAAACATTTGCTTCGAATTGAAAAAGTTTTTATATTTGGCCTGCAAATTAACACCATTAGTTTCAATACTAATGGAAGGCAAAACATGAATCATGAAATTGAAGGAAAACTTTTTTAGAGGCCAAATAAATATTTTCGCTTTTATTACTATCCTATGTTATTGGTTTAGTTTACTTAACCTATGCGCTTTTTCTTTATCAGCTTAACCCTACGATTTTGTAAACCTAATCACTTTGAGACCTTTTGTAAACTTCCACGATTTGAAGTAAGCAAGTTAATGAAACAAAATCGAAGGGAGCACTGTTTGATTGAATCAAACACATTTTGGTGAGGACTACTACTAAATGCCAATGCTACTGCTAAGCTTCAAGTACTATTCAAACGGTGTTCTAGAGGAGGAGTTCATATTTTTGAAACCTTTTTAGGATGTTGCATGCTTTACATTTTTTATTAAACGAATATGGACTCTATAGGCTAAAAGAGAGTACGCCGCATTAATCAGAATCTTCAAAAGTCCGAAGTGATGATGCCCTGGCACGAGGAGCCCAACTTTTATATTTCACTATTAAAATTTTTTTCAAAAGACGAAAAGAAAAACTTCAAGTAATTATTATTTTTTTACCGTGAACTAAGGGCAAAGAAAAAGGATGCAAATGTGACCCTTCCAAATATGCTTAGACGTTGAGGTAATTTTTTTTTTCTACATCCGCGTTATCTTGGAATTACAGAAAAGGAGAAGAATCCCAGTTTCGTAGGAGCGGGAGACTCCAGCATACCAACCGGCAAAGGAATCGAACCGAACCGAAGTGTACGAGGATACGGAGGGAGAAGCGCGCCCGCGCCTCCTCGTCATCATCTCTGCTCTCTGGACTCTGGTCATCTCCGTCACTTCCGGCACTCCCATTCCGTTCCCCTTCGCGCCCCGGCCTCGCCGGCGCCCGCTGTCCACGCGCGTCTCCGACCGCAGGTGAGTCCCTCGCGGCGCCGTCTCATCCTCCACCTCCTCCTCCTCCTCATGTTGTTGTTGTAGGCGGTTCCGTCAGGGCCAGCCCGTCACGATCGTTTGCGCGTCGGATGCGGAGTTGTGGTTGGACACGGGGGATTTAGGGTTTCCTCGATCATTAAATGGCGTGTATTTAGGGGTGGAGTTCTTGTTTCGGGGAGAATTAACTTACGGCGCGCCCTGTTTCGATCTCGATATTGCAGATATTGTTTGCGTCCCCGGCTCCGATGGTGGGGGTCGGCGTGGAGCCGCCGGCGCCGCCCTCCCCGGCGGGGGTGGCGGCGAGGCTCGCCGTGCGCGGCGTCAGACTCAGGAGGGTCACCGCCAAGCGGTCCTGGCCGCCCGGTTGCGGCCGGTTGCCGGCGCCGGTTCCTGCTGGCAGTGAAGAGAAGGGCGCGGACGGCGGTTCCTTCGACGCCATTCCACCTATGGCTGAGAACCGCGCCCTGCCTGCGCAGGGGCTGGATAAGGTCGATGTGGCGGCTGCTCCTGCCGCCGGTATTTCACGTGTGGTGCAGAACGGCGCCCTCCCTCGGCAAGGACAGAATAAGGCAGCTGGCGCAGCTGCAGATTCACCTATGGAGCACAATAGCGTCCTCCAACCTCAGCAGGGGCCGGAGCAGGTCGTGGAGGAAGGACATAGAGGGGATAACGACCAGGTAGGTTCATTGATCTTGATCGATGGCATGGATGATCAGAAGGGGAACAGAACAGCACAAATGGTGGCACAGGTCGTGACTGTATTGAAAAATAACATTGTTGGTGCTAGTACCTCTCTGCCAAATGGTGGTGAGGGAACTGGTTTGTTGGTGGAGGGATGTGGCATCAGTGGAGATGTGGCGGCGAGGGATGAGGCTGCTGGTGATTCATATGACAGGGAGAATGCACACATGCCAGGTGGGGTTGACTTCGAGAGGAAGATGGATGGACTGGGAAAAGGCATAAAGAGAAGGTTGTCGTCTGCTATGAATTTGCCAACCAAGAGGAGGTTGGTCTCAGCTGTACGCAAATTTCCACCTGGCTGTGGGAGGCTTTCAGCAGTACGCAGATTTCCACCTGGATGTGGGAGAGCTGCTGTTACTACCATAGGGAATGGAGATGATGAGAGGATGCAGTTAGGAGCCACAACTACGAGTAATGGTGATGCCTCTGTGTTGGAGGCCTTGGCTGGAGATCCAGATTTAGATGGGACAGCTGATATGAAACTGGAAGGAAAGGAAGTGGTGGAAAAAGGATCTACCAGTGAACACAATAAGATCCAAGAGTCTCCAGTTGCTAGTGGTAGTTCTCCGGTTGATTATGTCGAAAAAAGGGAAAACAATGACCAGCTACCAAGTGTTCTTACAAAAGCTTCACCTAGGAATGTTTTCACTCAGAATATGAATGGGAATATCTCACCACATGAAGGCAAGCAAGTAGCACAAGTAGTGGGGGACGATAAGGTGAGAAACAAACTTGTTGGAATCTTGCAGAAAGATATGTCTACGGCTTTTACGAAGCATCTCAATGATCAAGATACAGAAGATAAGAGGTTCGATGGTGATAAGATGAATGCGATGCGACAAAAGAATTTGAGCACTACAAATGAACCAACACCCTCAAAAGCCATCATGAAGAAAGATAAGTTTGCACATAAGCCATACGGTGATGATATTGGAAAAAACACATTGGAACGGTCTAGAAAACATATTATATCCAATCAAATTGCAGAGAATGATGAAGGGAAAAAGATTGTCGGTAACCAAATAATTGTACAAGCATTGATGGCTCCTGATAAATGCCCTTGGAAACAAGGAAGGAAGCCCATTGCTAGTGCTTCTAAGTCTCTTGCTTCTAGGAAGAAGTTGAAGGGAAAAGATTTTCCTCAAAAAAAACTAGTTTCATGTGAATTGGCCTCGGGTAAACTAGCTAATGATGAGACTTTAGATGACAATGAAGATTGTTACCACAAAGACCATGGCAACTCTAGGGCACTTGTTGTCTGTGTTGAAAAGAGAGAGCAAAAGGAATTTAGTATCAACCTTCCTCCATGTGTTCCTTCTGCGTCGCACCACAGACAATTTGGTGATAGTGACTTGGATGCACGTACGAAAGTTAGGATGTTGCTTCAAAACTTCCAAGGGGTATGTCGAAAGCTTATACAAGCCGAGGAACAACACTTATGCAACATTGGGAGGATTGACTATGAAGCTAGTAATATCATAAAGAAACACCCTATGTATACAAAGCCTGAACCTATAGTGGGAACTGTTCCGGGCATTGAAGTTGGCGATGAATTTCACTTTCGAGTGGAGCTGGCACTTGTTGGTCTTCATTGTCCCTTACAAGGGGGTATCGGCACTACTAGGGTGAATGGTGTTCTCATTGCAACAAGTATTCTTGCATCTGGAGGCTATTCAGATGAACTATCAAGCTCAGATGAACTAATATACACCGGCTCTGGAGGAAAGGCTAGTGGCAAGAAGGAAGTAGGAGATCAAAAACTTAAGTATGGCAATCTTGCCTTGAAAAATAGCATAGACACCAAGACCCCAGTTCGAGTTATCCATGGGTTCAAAGGTCAAAGTACAAGTGAAGTTGCTCATTGTAAAGGTAAACAAATCTTGACATTTACTTATGATGGCTTGTACAATGTGGTGGAATACTGGCAAGAAGGCCTAGAAGGCTCGATGGTCTTCAAATATAAATTGCAGAGGATCCCGGGACAACCACAATTAGCCCTTCATGTAGTCAAGGCGGCGAAGAAGTTAAATGTACGTGAAGGTCTCCTTTTGCCTGATTTATCTCATGGAAGTGAGAGAATACCCATATGTATCATCAACGTGATTGATAGCTTGATGCCAACACCATTCAAGTACATCACCAGAATCATATATCCACCTTGGTACGAGAAAGAACCTCCAACAGGGTGTGACTGCACAAGTGGCTGCTCAGACTCTGTTAGATGTGCTTGTGCAGTGAAGAATGGAGGGGAAATCCCTTACAATTTCAATGGTGCTATTGTTGAGGCCAAACCTCTCATTTATGAGTGTGGCCCATCATGCAGGTACGACATTGGAAAACATTACCTAAGTCCAGATTATTGTTAGCTTGACAAGATGTTTCTTTGTTGTTTCGGTTAACATCTTTTACATTTCCATATTTAAATTTTAAATAGCTAGTTATTTGTGTCCACGTTAAGCCAGATGTTTAATTTGAGATTCAGACAACTGTGCAGCAACTTGTTACACATAAGGAATAGCAAAGGTGGTTGGTGACACATGAAAAATTGGATCCCAAATTCTAGTCTCTAAATTTGTAGATTTGATAGCAAACATAGTGATACAGAAGATGTGCTTAAACTACAGATATATAGGTAAAGCTAACTGAATGATAACCACCATGTGCAGGTGCCCCCCAACATGCCACAATAGGGTGAGTCAGCATGGTGTTAAAATCCCACTAGAGATATTCAAGACTAGTAATACAGGTTGGGGTGTAAGATCGCTCAGTTCTATCTCCTCAGGCAGCTTCATATGCGAGTATTCCGGTGAACTATTGCAAGATAAAGAAGCTGAAAAGAGAGAGAATGATGAATATCTGTTTGACATTGGTCAGAATTACCAAGATGAGGAACTTTGGAAGGGGCTAAAGTCGATTCCAGGTTTAGAATCTTCAACTTCATCCTCCAAACCAATGGAAGGCTTCACAATAGATGCAGCTGAGTGTGGTAATGTGGGAAGATTCATCAACCATAGTTGTTCACCAAACCTCTATGCACAACATGTTCTCTGGGACCATGATGATGTGGAGAAGCCACATGTTATGTTCTTCGCTGTTGAGAATATTCCACCACTACAGGAGCTGACCTACCATTACAATTATACGATAGGTCAAGTCAAAGACAAGAATGGTGAGGAGAAGGTTAAACATTGCTACTGTGGTTCCTCTGAGTGCTGCGGCAGGCTATACTAGTGTTGCTGACTGTGTATGTCAAAAACAGTTCTACTGCATCATTTGGTTCTTGTGTTCATGGTGCATTTTGGTGGTGGCATTGTACCATTACCTTGTTAGACTTGTTAGTTGCCTAGCCTTGATAAATATGTGACCGACTTTTGAAGATATCGAGCAGATTTTGCTCTCTTTCATGTTTTAGAAAACATTCTGGTCCAGTGTACTGAGTTTTAAACTTTTAATAAAGTTCGCATGTAGTTTCTTTTCATGATGTATTATTATCATTCGAAGTTAGAATCGAGGAAGGGAAGGCATTATGTATTTGTTGTGCATAGTAACAACTCTTTTGTATGTCCAGGCAAAAACAAAGGATGCAAAAACAGTGAAGGCTTTGGCTAAAGTTCAGGAGTTCCTGTCTCCTACAGAGCTTCTAACTGATCTGGAGACTGTTCCAGATGAGGAATGCTTCTTACTTAGCAGAATTGGCCTCAAACTGAAGGCCTTGGTGATGCTTTTTACATCTCCTTTTCATCATCCATTTGCAATATAAAATGCACGTGATTGACGTGTGTTAACGTGCCTCCACTTTTCAATTTTACAGGCAGAATGAAGAGTTTACATATCATCTGTTCTTTCAATGCCCTTTTAGCACATCCTGCTGGAAGTTTCGTGGAATCCAATGGGACCATGAATTGCAATTTTCTGACACAATCCAGAAGGCAAACCCTGATTACCAACGCATGTGCTTCATGGAAGTATTATCTCTATTGCAGCTTGGGAAATCTGGAAACAGAGGAATGCAAAAATCCAGAGATGCTACTTCCTCTAACCAGTCCGCAGATTGTATAAGAGGGACATGCAGCAGATGGGTTAGGCAAGGGGAAAGGGTGCCAGGGTGCAAGGATGGCGATATCAGGCTCCCAGGTTCTTGGCTTTTCTTTATTAGTCTCATGATTAGCAAGTCAGCGAATGATTAGAATTTTTTTATAAATTGCATTGATTTGGTAACATATAAATTCACAGGATTGATCAAGATGCATTGAATTTATTAGTTCCTTTGCTTGGTTGTGAAATGTATGCAGTCCAGCTGTTATTTAGTTTGCTTTGGTTGTTCGAACTAATTCATATGACAATGCTATTTTGGGTGTTCCGTGGCGGCAATCTGGTTACTCAATGTTATATTATCCGATGCGGATAGGGAATTTGCTCATTTCTAATCTGTCCATAATTCCATTGTATCAATCTGGGCTACAACTATTGGGGCCATTCATAACAGTGGCAATTTTCTTATTACAAATTTGCAATATCAAATTTTGACTTGCCTACTTCGCCTAATCTTATGTATTACTAAGAATGAAATATTTGGTCTTGCAGGTCTTTGATTTTGTTGGGTTTGGCCTATTCTGTCCACTGCTGAGCATTGGGGTTTTTTAGGTGTGGGCTACTGCCATGAAAAGGGCATCTACCATAGAGATCTCAAGGTGCCAAATGTTTATTTCTCGTTTCTCTCTTCTATTAAAGTTATACAAAGTTCATGTGAATGTTATTGTTCCGTTCTCTCTCTCTCTCTCTCTCTCTCTCTCTCTTTTTTGCAACAATTATTATTCCATTCGTCATGTATTCACATATCAGTATGTTTGATTCAGCTTGATACCATTTCCGAATTCTTTCCCGTGTTCAGCTTGAGAAAACGTTATTATTAACTGGAAAGCCAATGTCAAGGTCCCTGCTTTCAATCTCAATGCTCTACCACAGCACGTGGGGGTATCATGGAATTACCTTCTGAGTTTAATTTACTGCATGTGAGGTTTCTCCAAACAATTAAGTTCACCAACCATACTGAATTTGTCATTCTCAGAGTTATGGATTGTTGCATACAACCTGTGGTAGCCCGAGGTATATTACCCCGGTGAGATTATGGGAGATTAGAAGTGCTGAAAAATATTTCCCATAATCTCACCTGATTATTTTCCATGTCATTAGTGGTAACATAGGGCCAATGGATGAGTCAGATTATTTCCTGATGAGCCCATCTCATTCAGTCACTCGTATTATTTGAATTAAAAGAGAGTCCTTCTTAACTTGTTTCTTAATTAAACAATTCCTTTGTAGAGGTACTTTCCAGTTTACCTTAGAAATCTGTCTTTTTTCTTCACAGGTCAATAGAGCAATGCTATACTACTGTAATTCATGAACAGAATAATGCTAGACTACCGTAACTACTGGTTTCAAGTTTTTTCATTCTTTGTTAGGCTGTGTTTGTTACCAAGTAGACTAGGCATTTCCATAACTGTATCCTTTTAACTATTTTTAAATATAAACATGATGATGTGCTCAGTACAGCCTTGTATCCATTTATTTTAACAAATATAAAACAGGGCATCCATATACTTTTTTTTCACACCATGGCGTTAGCACAGTTATTCTAAATTTCACTTCGCGCTGAATGCCTGAACTGTTCAACAGAAGACCCTTCCTTTCCCAAATCTATCCACTTAAGCTGTATATTTTATTTTCAAGCAGTTCATATTTGTATCTGATCTATGTTTCTCAATTAGGTCTTTGACCATAATAGGGGATTCATCCTGTATGTGAAGATGTAAGCAGATCCACTGAAGCAGTTTCCAACAAAGGTGTGCTCCATTTGCAACCTGTAAAAATTTCTCTTTTTATCTCTTTGAACAAGATCATCATGAATGATAATTTATCTCAATAGTTCTGTGTCTTGGATAACATCTGTAGAGATTGATAGGACACTTTGTGGAAGTGATTGTCCTATCAGTTCATACTGTTATTTTGTGATTCAGTTCGAGGCTGACATATAGTAATTGGAGTGTATTGCTTGGATTTGAATTTTACTGTCCAATGAAATGATGACTAAAAAATAGGGGCTGCCAATTTCTCATACTGTGTAATAATCATACCCTTTTTTTCCTTTAAAATGTATGTTCGGTATAATTATGAATCTTATTATATGGGGTTGTCGTGATGTTCATTATACTAGTTTTACAGTAAATCTACAGATATATAGATTAAACGCATCTGACTAACAGTTAGTGCAGTTTTGGTTAGACAGTTTGCTTTAGCTTTCAGTTTCCTCTTCATCCCGTCGCTGCATGTCTCAAAATTGTAGTCTGTTTCAATTTTTCCTAAATAATAAATAAAAATATCTCAGGGGCTTCCCCTAATGTAATTCCCTCAAAAAATAAAAAAAGGGGGGAAAAATCATTTAAATGCAGTAGAGAAGTGCTTTCTGTGTCATTGGAACCATCATTAATTGGTTAAAAAATTGTAAAGGGAAAAAGCTTTGCACGAGTGAAAAGCTTAGAGTGTAGTAATTCTCATTTTCACTCATTTTCATTTTGATAAAACAAAAATGAAGGGCATGCTATCGTCTTCTATCATGGTAACAACTGCAGGGCGTCCTCAAGTTTTGTGGCCGTAAAATTTCTAAAAAAGGAGACAAGCGTTGGCACGCTCTATAGAGCTCCAAAAGGAGGAGATAATTTACTGCAAACGCTGTTCTTCGGCTCTTTTTATTTCTTCCTTTTTTGTTTCTGTAATTTTTACTATCGTTGTGATGGGTTAAAGCATCACCTCACCAATCTGCAGCACAGGGTATGGAAATTGAAGTCACAGCTTGTATGTCGTTTACAGCTTTTTAGATCTGAATTATATTAGTCTGTCTTTCTTGGTGATGCACCTTTCCGTTGTTGTCATTACCAATTTTACTTCCACAATTTTTCCAGGATGGAGATGAGGCTTAGCTGCAATTATCTTTGAATTGGTGCTCCTTCGTGCAATGAAACTCCGGTGTTGTTGCCCCAGCTTCTGTTCCAGAGAAATTGAAGTTCAATATCAAGTTGCTACACCTCTGCATGGGTGCATGCTATGGCTCAGGCAAAGTACCGAGCTCACAAGGTGCTGCAATTTTGAGATATTTGATCTTATTATAACGAGGCTAGGCTCGACACTTGAGTCGTTCTCGTTGTTCTCATAGCTGCTGCACATGTTTTTTGTGCTGGCGTTGTGGGTTGCCGCATCCTTCACGGTCTCCTTGGTCAGGCACATTCTTCATGGAAGGCGCTGGGCGAGTGTAAGGACCAATAGGATAGCAGTGCAGCTATTTATGGGAGAGAAATGTATTATTTTACTGTTGCTACCGCTTTTGATATCTTGCAGTAGCTTCTGTAAATCATTGTCGGTAATATCTAAACATTTACAAACTGCAAAGAATTTGGAAGGAATTAAAAAAATATTTGTAGTTTTGTCAATCTGATCTTATTCAGACGGTTTTGCTATAGCTCACCCGAGTGTTTTATGCGGACTGAGCACCCGATTTTTTAAATGGATGGATTGTCAGCGCTGCAGCTGTTGGACGACTCTGCTGTGAACCGTCTCTAATGAGAAGTCTGAATTTCTGAACAACAGTAGTTAGCTTCATCAGGCCGTGGGCCATTGTAAGTAAGACCATTCTTCTTGGGCTTGGGGTTGGTTTATTTCCTTCCTATTATCCCAGCCCGGAATAAAATCCATAGCATACCACCACCCCGGCCTCTCCGCCACTCCGCTGCTTCGTTCCCGACTTCCTTCTCTACACTCCTCTTCATTTCGAATTTTCGAACCACCCCAATTCTCCCCTCCCCCACTCGATTACGCCACGGCGAGCGGCAAGCCGAGCTCCCTTCGATGGAGGCGGGGGGCGGCGTCGTACACGAAGCACTTGTAGCAGATTCTAAGCGCAAGGCGTACCATGCCGGCGCGCTCCTCCTCCATCCGGAATGACTCCGGCCGCCTCGTCCTCCTCGACGACACCCTCGACTGCAGGTTCCTCCGCGGCACCGAGGAGTTTTCCGCCGGAGCCGTGCTCTCCGTCCACTCATACATCCTCGACATCGGCGAACCGCGTGGGGTAGCCCGAGGTCTGTCCCGCGGGGTCTCGGCGTCTCGCTCTAGCTCTTCATCCGCTGCTGCTTCTAGTAGGACCGCGACCGCGCATCGCGGCTGGGCCAGGGAGCGTCCGCCGAGCGCAGCGGGGATGTTGAACCCGCCGTCCCCTGCAGATCCGTAACCCACCCAACAGCAGAGCCAGCGCCGGCAGGGAGGTTGAAGCCGTAGGCTCTGGTGGCGCGGATGAGTCGGTTCCAAGGTTTGCGCCCCTCACCTGCTCGACGCTCAATCCTGTTGTCTATGGAAACGGTTTCGATGTGCTTTTGTTGACCTGTGCTGAAAGTCATGAGAATTGAGAAACATTATTTTTGTTTATGCAATTCGTAGTGTTCTTGAGACGAATTCTGAAGTCACTGCTTGCTCTGGCAAGCCAGAGACTTGGTGTTAAGTAAGACGCAATTGGTGGCTAAAGGAGCTTTATGGGAAGAGACATATTGGGTTCAATCTACCTTTTGGTATTCGCAAATTCCGAGTTGAGTCTCTGAAAATTTTTGAGCAACCCCACCCAAAGTACAACCAAACAATACAAAAAGCTAATTTGTTGCCTGTCTAACTTTAACCCAAGATACTAAAGAGATCCCAACTCAGTGCGTGTGGTGTAGCATTAGTATAAGGACCGATCCTCTTCAGACGGCAACGAACTGATCAGTGATCAGACACCAAACCCTGCTGCACCTGACAGTAATAACTTGAAGAACCTGTAAATGAAAGAAAAATTCTCGGACAGACCAAACGGACAAAAGTAAGCTCACCAGACGCGCGAGAGAGTACAGACTACCGAGAGCAGGTCGTCCTGTAGCCACCAGCAAAGCTATACGGCGCGGGTGCAGCTCGTAATTGAACTAGTAGCTCCCCTCAGCTCACATATAATACATAAGGCACGGCCAGCTAGGACCTGAAAGGAATCGGCCACCAGCTCCTCTCTCCGTCCCGCGAAAGTATTCCACTGCTCCTAACCGAACAAGGCCTGCAGAAGAGTTTGCTCTGTGCCTCATCCTCGTCTTCTTCGTCTGCGCTGCGCGTGATGGAGGCGGCCGTGCTGCTGGTGGCGGTGGTGCTCCTCGTGTCATCTGCTCACGTTGCTTCAGGTACGTGATTGATTCATAAGCTGTTTCCTTTCTCTTCTTCTTCTTCTTCTTCTTCTTCTCCTTCTTCTTCTTTCCTTTCTCTTCTTGTTTCCTTTCTCTTGGTTTTGGATGCAGACACAGACCAAACGGATTAATCTGCAGATTTCCTGAGATTGTGGGCAGCCTATTCTCTCTTGTATGCTGATGAGTAGTACTACTGACTACGAACACACAACGAATTACTCTGCAGATTTCTGCGTGTGCCGGTCGGACCAGCCGACGACGCTGCTGCAGAACGCGATCGACTTCTCGTGCGGGGACGGCGCCGACTGCACGGCCATCCACGAGGGCGGCGGCTGCTACAACCCCAACACCGTCGCCTCGCACTGCTCCTGGGCGGCCAACAGCTACTACCAGAACAACAAGGCCAAGGGCGCCACATGCGACTTCAACGGAGCCGCCACCATCTCCACCACCGACCCCAGTAATTATTACTAAGCTCCATCATCTACTAGCTAGCTAGCTAGCTAGTCCGGATTAATTGAGACTGTTCAGGCCGTTTCTCTTCTCATGTCCCTCCTGCATTCGCAATGCTTGTTGATGCGTCTCTCTCCATTCGCAGGTTTCTCGGGCTGCACTTTCCCTTCGAGTGCCAGGTACATTGCTCACAACCACTTCTGCGCTCCTACACCGTACTAGTACTACTAGACTAGTTGCCAAGCTGTACTAGCACCAGATAGTAGATGCTTAGTAGTAGCAGCTGCTTATTTTCGTTTCTTGCGGACTTGAATAACTAAATGCAAAACGCGCTACCACAGAATATGGTCAAATCGTTTATTGCAAAGTAGTCAGTCAGTCACTCAGGGTGCCGGACGACACCTTTTTCAGCTGTTAATCATGCGTGCGTGCGTCGTCCATCTACAGTAGTATAAACTAACACCAATAGTAGAGCCATATATGACACTGAACATTATTACTTGACGACACCTGAATATGAAATTCTCACCAATTATTAGTAGTTGCAGCATCTCATCTCTCAAGCTGCTGCTGATATCACTCTCTTCCCTTCCTTTGCCTTCAAGCTAGCTTGGCTCCCGTCCTTCGCAACCGATTTCGATATGGAGCACACGCTTTTCTCCGCATCAATCAAGTGACAGAAACGTTTCACAGACAGCTTTCTTGGGCAATTTTTTAGTATATTGCTGGAAATCTAAATTCTCGACCTTTTTGAAGATTGAGTGTGTCGTCATAGCGAGGAAAAGCCAGACAGCCTTTCTTTTCATGCGCGTCTTGAGTCAGTGTAGACTAGAAAAAAACAGAGTAACCGAACAGAGAGGGAGACCTTTTAGCATATCCACTGTTTTGCAGATTAGAATATTCATCTTTTCACTTTTCAGTGGAACAATAACCATGAAGAATTTTGTTTGAAATATTATTTATCTTCAGTGTGCAAGCACGACCTAACAACAGAGTATTCTTCGTCGATGCTGATGCAGCACTGCCGGGATAACGAGCACCCCATCAACCGGCGGTGGCGCGACGACTGGAACCTTGAGCCCCGGTTTCGGCACCGGGGCCAACGGCACCACCGGAATGGGTAGCAGCAGCCTGGGACCGACGGGCATGGGCAACCTGGACGCCGCGGCGGCCGGCTCGCTTCGTCCCTGCATCCAGCTGCCTGCCTTCCTTGCCATCGCCATCCTCTCATTCTTCTTCCTCGCACATTGAACTTGTATACGAAACACTAGAGGATGGGTTGGAGCGAAACCTTGAGAAGATTTTCAGCTTGACTGTTCCAGAGCTCACCGGAAAAACCACTACGTACGTGTGGCTGTGGCTAGTTGTCGTCGATCTCCTCCCTGATACAGTACGTACTAGTGGCATCGATCGGCTGGAGTCTGGAAATTCTCTCAAGCTGCTGTTTTGGGTGGTAGGATGGCTGTCTCTTTCCTACGCGGACCACTCGTCTTTCCTGTTCAACCTTCTTTTGTGTGTTTTTTCCTTAATTACAGCAGGAGTCGTCGTTCCTTGCTTTGTAATTTCCTTGTGCTTGTATAAATCTTGTAGTACAAAAAGTCGGTGGTTTAATTCAATTCAAGAGTGGTTGGACTCCTGCCCCATCAACTGAAGAAGCTTGCTATTCTTGGCTGTTGCCGCCGTGCAGAGGTGGTTGGTTGCTTGTCCCACTGATGAAAATATAGATAAATATCACACAGAATCTCGCAACACCGCAACTGGAGTCAACCTTCATGTGGCCATGTGGGATGGGCAAACCAACACATTATGAACTTATTACTTATTCTTTCGTTCCAGTCATCCATGGCGGCCAGCCGGCTAGCTGCGTCGAGCGTATGATGAGAGTGAAATAAAAAATCATCAGGAAGCTTCGTTGATCCAGTGCAGTGTCGGCGTCAAAACCATTCAATTTCATATATTTAACCAGTTCATCCAAAAGACTAAGATGATAGAAAAGAAGGCTAATTTTCTCGTGTGCAGCCTCACGCAAGACCTAAACATGAAATTTTAAAGCGGAAGACTTCATTATGAGAAATTATCTCTACCAAGATTTAAACTCGAGACCTCTGACTCTGATATCATATTAAGTTTCATTCGCCTGATCAGTTCATCCAAACGGATTAAACAAATGAAAAAAAAGAACAACTTACACTCTCTCTTACAAATGAGCCATAGCTAAGGCGGTGGGAGCAGCAGTTGAGTCCCCCACGCGTTGTCCACAGGTTGTGGGTTCAAACCCAACCTATGCAACAAAAAAAAAATTCCCTTGTCTACTCTATTTAAAGCATAGGTCTACTGATGTGACTCTGATGCCGTTATGTATGGATAAAGTAGAAATCAGATGGATTTTTCCAAACTTGTGAGAGAAGACTTCGTTCTTAATGGTAAAGCCCGAGGCCATCTTACCAGGGGTAGGTCTAATTTTTGTCAACACCATTCTCACTGTAGAGCATTCTTCGTGTTAGAGCATTATTCTAGTAGTACGTGGTCCTAATAAGGAGCATCTGGCAGCCGTACAAACAAGGTTCAGAAACGGTTGTTCATGGAAGGCAGGGAGACCTGCTCCTGCTCCTGCTCTGCTATCAGATACTACATGGAGGACCAGCCTGCGTCCGTGGCGACTGGCGAGAGGAGGAGGAGGAGGAAGGAGCGCAGGCTTTTTGGCCGCTTGCTGCTGATGCCATGGTTTGTTCGCTTTCTTCTGCGTATGTACCTAACGCGGTCCATTTTGCGCTTACAGGCTTGTCTCGCTCTACTACTGTCTCTATTTTGCGCGCGCGCAGCCATGTGCAGTTGTCCATGCAATGCATGCACTGCTGCCTTCTAGCCAGGATTCTCCTTCAGTATCCCTAATTAATTCTCTACATATCAGGAACAATGAACAGGCAATCGGGATGCAATGCAATGCTAGCAGGGCTTAACGACTTGTTATTATTTATTTCTCCTACCAGATAAAGATCGAGTTGCAACGTCCTGATAGCACAGATGGAATTCCTGTCATCAACAGTCCCCTACTGTGGTATTCAATTAAATACTGTAAATAAAAGGAGAAAACAAGAGTTCAGCCCTATAAGGATAACAAACTGTACAAAAAGCTGGACAAGAACATGCGTAACAAAGAAGAGAAGGACGAAGAGCGAAGATAAACAAGGCTATCCATCCAATTCTGTCTTGTAATAAAATTTACTTAACAGGATAATCCCTCGGTTTTTTAAGTGTTACCGACTTTTAGCATCAACCTTAATAATTCATCTTATTCAATAAAAATAGTTCAAATGTGTAGAATTATAAGTCATATTTCACACACCTCTAATAATAAAGTAAATTATATGATAGCTATCATATATTTTTAAATAAGATGAATGATCAAAGATGATATTAAAAATCAACCGCGCAACAATTTAGAAATGAGGGTGGTATATTACAAGTAATATCTTTTCACATATAAAAAAATTTTTAACAGATTAAATACCTAATTTTGAACTCGAGGAGCTTTCACAAACAAAAGTGGAGATAAGTAGGGGTGTGCATGCACCTGCTCCACGATGATGGGATCATCCCTACTAAAATTAACAACATAATTAAGCAATGGTTGCAGGCGATCCCGCACTGCAGCAGATCCATACAACTCCGACAAACTATCATCCACACGAGTTTCTGCCACCACCCTCTAACGAGAAATTTTGCAGCATTTATCCACCAGTATGTCTAATGCAAAATCCATTAGCCATTACAAAATCCGTGGGATCTGATAACATCGCTGCCTCGAACCCAAAAGTAAAATTATATAGTAAGTTTGTGGCTGGAAAAATAGTTCAACTTGACATTCAAGAAGTAAATTTGCCATTTGAGGATGAGAAGTGCTCAGGCGGAGCTTTCCTAAAAGTGGCACTAATCTTAAAGCACTTATTAAAGTAATTAATCTTTTTTTCTAATTTTAAACCAAGCGGACTTTAATTAGTGATCCGTGAGGCGATGCAGCTGCTCAGCCCGCTTTTCCTCTCCAATGGCCGACGAAACAACAGGTAGCAGGCCACATCCTCCAAGGCAAACAAAACAAAGAAGACAGCTAGAAGCGCAAAACAGAGCTTCTTAATCCATGGAAGAAGCAACCGCCGTTGTCATGGAGTGGGAAGGAGGGTGCCCGGGGAGTGGGGGAATCGGATCCTCTCAACATCTCGCATCCATTTGATGTGGAAATTTGTAAAATGATTGGATAGAGCAGCTGCTGCAATGGGCAAGAAAAGTCATAGCGGAAGCTGAATCGACATGAACTTCGTGCTCCAATACTTTCTCAGCCGCCACGAGCAGACCAGCTCTAAGTCCATCAACATCAGCTTGCACCGTGCCCCGTCCTCGCGACGTCCGCCCTGCCCATCCTCAGTGCGGGGGCCTTCGGATCTTGCCCTCTTCCCGGACGACCGGAATTCACGTTGGCGCCTGTTGTTGGTGGGCTCGTCGATTAGTAGAAGGGAAGCCGGATGGAATGATGCGGGTCGATTTGTCCTAATAGTATAAGTGCGGCTCAGGCTCACGGCCTAGAATATTAAGTCGGCTCGATCCAAGTTAAAACATATAATTAAATTAAGATGCTTTAAGATGCGTATCATATTTTTGAAAGGCTCCACCGAAGCACATCTCTTTGAGGATTATATGGCCCTATTAAAGTTCTCATTTTCACCTACGTAGAAACTAACTATGTGGGTACTGCACTTAGAGCAAGACGAAGGCCCTTTGGCGCTGGGCATTGCCATGCCTCTTCGACGACCAAATTCACGTTCCAGGATCTGCATCCCATGGAGATGACATTTCCGCTTCTTGCGAGTACGTGCTTCAAATGATATCGTCTATCTTTTTTGACGGAAAGATCCGTATCACTTCGTGCCGGCATATATTAATATAAGAAGAAAGTTCCTCATATTAAAGGAAAAGAGACCAAACCATAAAACTGAAAACAAAAGAAATAACACTACAACCACAACACCTGCGAACAAAAAGGACGGAACCCATCGAAAACATTGTTTCCAAGCTCATCATCCTGTGACCCAGCAGCTCCAACTTCATAACGACGGGCATCAACCTTATCTCCACATGCAACTCTATCTAAGTGCAGGGCATCATTGCCGAGCTCATTGCACACATGATCGAGCACCTCCGACTACCTTGGTGAGACATGATTCACAGCCAAAAGAAGAGTATGTGCCTCATCCTCTGGCCTGTAGTTGCTACTGCCATGAGAGCACTTCGATTTCACTGAGTGTCATCGTTGCCTCAATCAGCCGAGACACAGAGACGTCGATGGTGACAAGCAACACCAAGGTAATGCCTTCAAGAAGGACAGGATGCCGATGACGCCATCGTCACCCGATCAGACATGCCAAATCTAAGATTTCGCCATGGTGACCCGTGGGGAGGAAGAGCACCTCAGCAATGCGTCTAACGAGGGGGACAATGCTCAACAACATCGTCATTGCCGGCACGACAGACTATTGTGCAAGATTTCTCCCGTCCTCCTAGCTCTTCCACCAACAACTGAAAGACACCACCAAGCACTGTGCCCCAGTGGCAACGCCATGCCAACATTCCATCGACACAACTACAACATTCGGGTCGTACACCGCCAAGACGACCGAGGAAAACCTCGTCGAAACCATGCTGCCTTCCTTGCCTCCTCCTCTGTCCATACCACCGCCCCGTCACCATGCGGGTCCACCCGACCGCTTCGCCACCATTTGCGTTCACCCCGCCGCCACATCACCGTGCGTGGACCACCTCGTCGCCCCGCAGTCAAGCACAAGGGGACCACACGGGAGCCTCACCGCCGTCCCATCACCACGCGTGTCCACCCCGCTGTCTCACCTCCACGCGCATCCACCCTGCCGCCACATCGCCTGCGTAGACCACCTCGTCTTTCCCAAGCCACCGTTACAACAAGCAACACATCACTCTTCCACTAGATCTGGGTTGGAAACACCCGGATCTGGCCTTCTTGAGCCCCGGCGATAGCTTCCTGCCCACACGCCCACGAAGACGTCGCCACGAGCATGTCGTAGCGCCGCCTTTGCAGCTTGCGCCCGCTCACCATTGCTGCCATCTCGCGCCATTGCCACGCCTTGGAACCGTCGTGATGCAACACTTCCCGTGTAAATCTATGGCCTAGAACCTCGCCGCCGCCATCCTAGCAAGCCGCACAGGTTTCCCGGCAGCTCGCTCCAGCGGCGGGGCGGCTGGAAGATGGGGGAAAGGGGAGCGGTGGTGCTCGGGTTTGGGGCGCCTCCCGTGTCGCCCTGGGAGTGAGCGACGTAGGGGCTTGGATGCGAGTGCTAAATCTAATTTGACTTGCGTGGGAAAATTCAATGATATCGTCTATCATCTTCCTCTTGCTTGTTCTCACTGACAATGATTTCCTCCGTTGTGCTCCATCCATCGTCATACCCACAATCACTCCTATCATCGGCACCACAGTCACTCCGATCCTATCATCAACTTCATCTGTAGCCTCCAAGATTGTGCCCCTCGTCTTCATGTTTTTCTTTTTCTCTGAATTGTCATTCGTGCCTTGGATGACTGTAGAATGCTTGCTGACCTAGGGAATAATACTAGAAGCGCTGACACAAGAGACTGGCAGCATTCTGCTTGATTTACCAGATTCAAATCCTTCGAGTCGACTGGCCATGTTCCAAGGTCCACAAGAAAATCTATCACAGAGGAGCATAAAGAGAGCCAATTTCAGCATCGGATACAAATAAGATAGTATCATCAATAAGGATTGAAATTTTGATGTAGCATTGTGTATTAATTTCTCCATGTTTCCTTTATTTGTTTTGGGAGTCGTATGACATGAAGGGCCTGTGTGGGAGAGCTCCACTCTATAAAAATCAACTCTGCTCTACAACTTCATCATAGAGCAGCTCCACTCCAGATTTGCAGATTTACTACAGAGTGTTTGGGTTAAAATTTAACTCCAACTCTACATAACCAAGGTTTCGATTGAAAAGGTCTATTATGCCCCTAGAAAAATCTGTATTTTTCTTATTATAAATCAATATTAAATCTGTTATATAAGAAAATTTACTTTGATATTTTTATTGGAAGTCAAAGCTTCTATTTTGTTTCAATTCGAGAGGAAAACGAGAGAAAAGAAAAAAAATTCAATAGATATGTTTTGTAATAAGTGATATGGCGGTAATTTTCTATCAACTCCACAAATTTCAGTTTTTGGAGCACCTCCTCATGAGCTTCCAAAAAAAAGTTGGAGTTGGCTCCAAGTCCACCTTTTTTTTTCCGGATCTGAAGTTGGCGGAGCTAAGGTGTTTGGCTAGTAAGGGCCTGTTTGGGAGAGCACCACTCCACAAAAATCAACTCTGCTCTATAACTCCATCATAGAGCAGCTCCACTCTAGATTTACAAATCCACCATATAGTGTTTGGCTTAAAATTTAATTTGAACTCTAGATAACGAAGATTTCGATTGAAAAGGTCTGTCATGCCCCTATAAAAATCTGTATTTTTCTCATTATAAATCAATATAAAACCTGTTACATAAGAAAATTTACTTTGATATTTTTATTCAAAGTAAAAGCTCCTGTTTTGTTTTGATTTGATTCGGGAGGAAAACGAGAGAAAAGAAAAAAAAATTCAATAGATATGTTTTATAACAAGTGGTACGGTGGTAATTTTCTATCAACTCCACAAATTTTAATTTTTAGAGCATCTCCTGAGGCGCTCCCAAAAAAAGGTGGAGTTAGTGGAGCTAAGGTATTTGGCTACTAAATTTCAGAGCAGAGCTGAATAAGTTGGAGCAGAGCTCTACCAAACAGGCCCTAAATTTTAGAGTAGAGCTGCATAAGGTAGAGCAGAGCTCTCCCAAACAAGCCCTAACTAAAATGATTGTTTTTTTCATTTGCAAAAGCATACAACAAGGGTAAGTTGATCCAACAACTACGGCAACCAACTAAATTCTACATGCCAAACCTGAGTATAGACACAAGGGAGAACATAGGGAAGTTAAAGCCCAAAGTCGCTCATAATCTACATTGTTCAACCTAATGGAACCAAGGTTCACAAAACCATTGAAAACCGCTCCGAGTTTCACATTTTTCGTAAAAATGGTCCGGAACGGTTTTTCCGGACAACTGGTTACCATTTTGATTTTTAAAAAAATTTCAAAAAATTGAAAAGTTACAAACCGTTGAAACCGTTTTGTAAATCGCAAATTTCAAAAGCGATGGCGAAAGCCGTTAAACCAAGTGGTAAACCGCAAAAACCACTCGGTAAACCGCAGAACCCATTTGGTTTTGTTTTAATTCCGTGCAAATTCATATTTTATCATTTGAAGCGGTTTCCGAGCAATTTCACGGTTTTCGTAAAACTGATCCCGAGCGGTTTCTACGGTTCAAATGATTTTGTGAACCTTGAATGGAACTAGACAAGCGTGCGGGGGAAACACGATGAACCGTTACATCGGGGACTGCAATGAGTCATGGCAGAGCAGATGCCATGAAAGAGAGGATGGATTGCAGTGGGGCAAGCAAGGAGACATTACAATGCCAACTGGAGAAGGTGTAGTTTGAGCAGAGGATTTGCGTAGGGACGCCTCCGTGGTGGTGGTCCAAGAGATTGATCTCTTCCAAGCTCCAACCAGCGCACACTCCTCTGCTTGCTACTTCCTCTTGCTTTTCGGTCACTCGTTTATGGTCTATGTGAGGCACAAATCTCGCTCCAGTTCTCTCATTCCTAGGCCTTAGTGTGAAAGTGCATCTAGGCCCCCTAAGTGGGTTTTGGTAGTTAATGATAATAAAATTAAAGAGCTAATCTTATCTTGAGTAATTGTGCAGCAAATGTGTACGCATACGAAGAAAAGATAGCACATGACCTAGAAAGGATGCCCCTTAATTTGTTAAAAAGTTGAAGGTTCAAGAGGACATCAAATGAGGAAAAACACATGAAGAAAATCGAGTCCAATCTTTGTTTCTCTCTTTTAGGCAGGTCGTACTATCAAGGGGGGTGCAAAACCAAGTGGATGGACTGCTCAAAATAATCAAAATCCAACTTTCGGACCTAAAACTTCAGAGACCTAAAACTTTCTGCCCCTTCGGAGACCCGATACATTGCCGGAACTCCAGGGATTATGTAACCAAACCCTAACGGCTAGTTGCTATGGGTCTGGGGTATAAATGGCCCTTCGTCTCCAACACTTACCCTTTCTGGCCTACACACAAAAACACTCTCTTAAGATCTCTCCTCCTCTCCCACACCCTACTAAGGCTTCCAAGCAAAGACTTGAGCTAGGGTTTGCTAGTGAGAGAGATTGAAAGGTTGAGAGCACTCCATTTCCACTCTTTAGCATTTGAGGAGTCTTTGAAGCTTAGTCTTTGTCGAGGTTCGTTACAGTCGACTAGTGAATTTATCGTGGGGGGTACGTTTTGAGGTCTTGATGACACAAGGGTTATACTGGTTCAGGCAATGATGCCCTACGTCCAGTTTCCGAGCTGCTCGTGTTACTCACGACAAGGTTTACAATGGGGGTTGCAAGAGGGCGAGAAAGGGAGAGTGTTCCCCGTCTCTAAGCGTGTTCGTGCGTGTGTTTTCTTAGGCTAGTGAGCTAGTGAACGTTGTAATCGTGGAAGCTTGTGGAGAAAAAAAAACCTGTCCTCGTCTTCGGTTTCCTCCTCCTTTTATACTGCGATGCGGGGAGGTCCGGTTCCATGGAGCAGGTCGTGGCCGTACGCAAGTTGGGCTGAGCCACGGCGGATGACGCCTTCGGCGCGGTGGCGTCGCTCCTATTCGACGGAGTGGTCGGTGTTGTCAATCGACGGAGTCTTATCCTATGGAGAAAAGCCGCTGTAGGCGCTGGCGTGATGACGCCGTAATCGTGGCCGTCGCTCGGGACGTCCTGTCGTAAAGGGGCGATGAGTCTCTGACAGGGGCTGTAGCAGCGACGCCCATCCCATGGATGGTGCACGTCGTGTGCATTTAACGCCCACTTGACTGAGCGGTGGACGGCTCTACCTGTCAGCGAGCGTGGGCGCCAGGCATTTATTTCCCAACCATCACCGTCCAACCTACTCGCGGGGTAGTGGGCGATTCGCTCGACCCTGAGGTCGGGCGAGGCGGAGACGCGTTCGTTCGACCCCTACGGAGACGGGGTCGAGCGCGTCGCCCGCGCGTGGAGGATCCGACCCCTCCGCAAAGGGGTCGGGCGAGGCGGAGATCGCCTGTCGGCTCAGTCTGTTGTGCGTCCGTACGATGCGGAGGTTGGTTAAGGCGGGGATTACTCATGCCTTGATCACATCATTAAGGTCGAGGGTCATTAGGGTTAACTACCTCTGGTATTGACCCTCAACAATAGCCCCCGAGTGAGGCCTGATCTCCTTGTAAAGGGAGTCTGGGGTCATTCACATCGGGAGTGGTAAACTCGTGACGGTAGGCTCGCGTTGGACCTTGTCGAGCTTACGTGTTCTGCGATCCCGTAATAGATCTCTTTTCACGATTCCGTTCCCGAGACTTCCGCTCGTTGTGGTGGTCCGATCGTGGACATGGTTTGACTTGTATCGTTCCTCCTACGCGTCTGTTCGCCAGACGTGGAGGTTGAGCCGGGCCACGCTTTACCACGGAGGCCGAAGTGTGACGCTCGTCGAGTTACAAACGGGAGAGTCTGAGTGAAGCCCGGGCTCCCTTCGGGGGGAGCTTCGATGGACCAGCTGGTGGTCGACCTCAATATTTCTGGTTGTCGTCCCAATCTGGTACCCGGATGCCGTTCGCTAGGCTCCGAGGGCTCGCTGCCTTTCTACAGTGAAATACCCATGGGTCGGCGAGAACCGGGACTCGAATGCGGACCGAGATGCCCTTGGCGCTCGTGCGCCAGGGTATTGGCCGCTGGGCCCATCTCTATCCACCCCTCGCTCTGTTTTTGCCCTGAGCGGCTGTCGAACCCGTTTGTTGGGCCAGCCTTCGAACTCTTTAGGCCGTCGGTGCATATTTCAGCCCAAGCCCCCGCTTGCCAAAATTATTTCGTGGCAGTGGTGCAGCAGAGGCGCCTGCCGCGACGGGACGCGCGGCAGGGAGTTTAGTCTCCGGGGTAACGCGCGCGTGCGCTCGACTCCGCCGAGCGGGCGGGCACGTGGGTCCCTTCTGCAGCGACTGGCAGTAGGCGCCATGCGGGTAGGAGTAAATATCGCTCTGCGCGAGGCAACAGCGTGGGTCCCGCTTGCAGTGACGGAAGGAAAACGTCAAGTGGGCGGGAAGCCTCCCTCGCTGCACGAGGCGGTTGAGCAGGCCCGTTGGCAGCGAGCGGAGTGAGGAAAAGTCGAGGGG
Organism: Oropetium thomaeum; assembly: GCA_001182835.1. Taxonomy (NCBI): domain Eukaryota; kingdom Viridiplantae; phylum Streptophyta; class Magnoliopsida; order Poales; family Poaceae; genus Oropetium; species Oropetium thomaeum. Next base: position 443,487 of record LFJQ01000020.1, on the reverse strand, counting down.
ACGGAGTCGCGTTTGCACGGAGCGAGTTGGCCAGGCGGGCCCTGCCCGCAGCGGTTTGTGGGATGACGCCAAGAGGGCGGGATATTTCCCGCGCCGTATGAGACGGTTACGTGGGCCCGCTTGCAGCGATCGAGGCGAGAGGAATTCGAGAAGGCGGAGCGGCGTCCGCGCCGGGCGAGATGGCCAGGCGGGCCCTGCTCGCAGCGAGAGGAAGGTGTCAGGCGGGTGAGGGGTATAAATACGCACCTCGCATGCCCGTTCGTCGCCATTCGTCATTCGCGTCCTTTTGCCTCCCGCGCCATCTCGCACTCTTGTACTTCGCCCTCCACTCTTCCGCGCTTGCGCGTTCTCTTCCTTGTTCCCTTCCTTGTTTCTTTTCATTCCTCCCGGGCTCCTTACTCGTTTTCCATGGCCATCTGGTGGAAATCCTACATCCGGGGGGTGCGCCTCAAGGGGCTGGAGAAATGTGGCCTTCTCGTTGCCCGGACAGAGGCGAGGGAGTGGCTGCTCCCGGGCAATGAGGAGGTGCCCACGCCGGCGGATGGATATGTGGTGTCCTTTGCCCATTTCCATGAGCGCGGGCTGGGAGTCCCCGCGCATCCCTTCTTGTGGGGGCTCCTCCACTACTACGGCCTCGAGCTCCAGCACCTTAATCCCAACGGGATTTTGCACATCGTCATATTCGTGGTGTTATGTGAAGGTTATTTGGGAATCGCCCCCCATTTCGACCTATGACGGTACTTTTTCTCCGTCTCGCTCCAGACGAAGGAAGGGCCCCATCTCCCTATCGGTTGCGCCAGCATTCATCTCCACGGGGAGCGCGCCGGCTTCTACATCCCCTGCGGCTGCGAAGCTCTCACATGGGCTGGCATGGATAGTGGTTCTACCTCAAGAACGACACTGCCGGGCCCCTACCGGAGTCCACCGGCGCACGTTCGACATGGCGCCCGAGGTGTGGAAATGGGGGCCGCCAGCCAAGGAGCGGAAGCGGCTGGACGACGCCCTCAACGCCGTGTGGCAGCTGCGGTCCCGAGGAGTGCGCGGCACCGGAGTCATCGCCGCATTCCACGCCCGGCGTGTGCTGCCGCTGATGGCGCGGCGGCTCCGGCTTTGGGAGATGAGTCCCGGCTCGGATCTCTCCGGATCGGCGATGTCGGCCGAGCCCATCTCGGAGCTGGAGCTGAAGCAGCAGCTCCGGGAGTCCCATGCCGCCGAGGACCTCGAGGACCCGATGGACGACCACCCTCCGATGCGCCCTGCTGAGGGGAGCTCCCTTTTGGTAAGTGGGATCCCTGTCTCGTTGTGCTTCTAGTTTCTTTCTTCTTTTTCGGGCCTGACTCTTCTCATCTTGTTGATAACAGAAGAGGGAGCTCGTGGTCCGATCCTCTCGCCCCCCCCTGCCTGAAGACGCAGCCATCCGGGTGGCCAACCGCTTAGCCGTCCAGGAGCACAAGAGGAAAAAGGACGCCCGGAAGGCTAAGCATGCATTGAAGATCCGGGCCAAGCTGGCTCGGGATCAGCGCCGGCGGGGGTCGGGCGACGATGACGACGACGATGAGGAGGACGCCCTCGACCCCTACGCTCCCCGTCGCCCGATCGGACCCCGAAGAGAGGACGCTAGCGCCGAAGGACGCTCGCGCCCGCCCCGAGCCAGTGGGGTCGGGTCCGTCGGCCTCTGGGCCAACATCGGTCGGGGCCGCAGGCCTAAGGGCCAGCGAGAAGCGGCCGGCGGAGGAGCAAGGAGGGTCGACCCCAAAGCGTCGCCGCTCTTCGTCCCGAGGGTAAGTGCGTCGCGCGAACCTTGTTCTCCTTCTGCTTCTACTTAGCATTCTTTCTTCTGCAGGTCTGGGGCGCAGGCGGTGTCACTCGAGGCGGCGCCGAGGAAAGCTCTGGCGAGGCGGTGGCCCGAAGGCATCCCGAAGGGCGCCCTGGGCGGGGCTTCGGAGCCCCCGCGCCCGCCGGCGGCGGCGGCGGGAGGACCGGTGACGCGGACCCGCCCAGAAAACCACGTCTCGGGACGGATCCGGTCTATTGTTAAGCCAGGATCCTGTTGGGCAACGCTCGGCGAAGCGAGCGTACACACGATACAACACAGGCAAGGGATAAACAGCAATTATTTACAAGGAGGGAGAAATTAATACAACATTAGTTCCTGGATTGTAGCTTAAGTCTTACAAGAATTCAGAGCGCGCAATAAGTTTTAAAAATCGTAGCAGCGGAAGACTCGATTGATACTGTGAGAGACCCGACCAATTTATATTCAAGTTTACCAAGTTGACTCGCGGCCCACGCATGGTATGCGAGAACTCAACCCGATAAAAGAGAATATAAACCCGGCAGTCCCCCGACATGCTTTTCAAGCAATGCCCAAGATCCAAGCACGTCGGCAACGTCACAGGTGATACATCACATAGGTCACATTAATTAATAACATTAATTTAAAATATTCTTACATTCCAAGGTTCATCATAAGTCTTGAAACTAACAAATTAAAGAGCGGAAGCAATTCTAAGGAATACGATAGTCGCAGCGGTAGCAGCAAGGAAACAGCAAAAGATTGCGATGCCCAGCCCACGAACATCGCAAATCACGATCACTCGAACGTCTTGACTATGCCTTGCCCTCGCCGGCATCGGCGGGGACAAAATAGCCGAAGACCAACTCATCCTCACCTGCAAAAACTTAAACAACAAACGTTGAGTACGAAGGTACTCGCAAGTCTTACCCTGTTGTGGGAATTAGTTCCCGACTCCAAGGATAATGCAATGAGGCTGTAGCAAGGTAAATAAGGTATAGGAATGGACTCGATTGCTTAAAGCAGAAACTAAGCATATATGAATAAGCATAAAGCAAAAGACTCTGTGGGCATGAACTTCTAATAAACCCAATCCCCAAGTATCATGTAACCATAAACCATGTATATGCCATCATCCATGTTCCATCCGAACCATGGATACCAATAACCATATTTCAATTCCATCAACAATATCCCAATTTCCATCATGTTATGTGACAACTCTACGATATTATCCAAAGGACACTGAGCTTTGATCATAACCGAGACCGCGGCGGATTCGAACCGATTTTACACCCTGCAGGGGAGTCCAACTGTACCCACACGACTGAGGACCATACGGCTCATGCAACCCGCTAAAGTTACACAAGGGGATACTCATGTCAACCTTTTTCACACTCGTGCCCACACGGTTGGAAAATCCACACGGTGCCGAGTACCACGGCCTCGCAGGCACACGTGAGTCCCTCGTCGAGTGTCACGGCCTCGCAGGCACCCATGACTCCCTCGTTCCACACACCGTGCAGTCATCGTTGGTACGCAGTGAGATACTCAGCTTGTCTTACCATTATATCGGACATGTGGTATGAACGGAAAGTGCTCAGGCCAAGAATAACACGGCCGGTTCCTAGGTCAACCCAGACGGGGCCTACGGCACACAAGACCTCCATGTCTTGCTGCACTCCTATCCCACCGTCCAGATTTCAGTTTTTAACACTTCTCAACTTTTACCAACATATGAACTCGCCACAAGTCCATAAGTAATCAAGGTGGTTCCTATACGTGCGAGTGGGACTTACCACTCGACTTCTACCGTGTTATCTAAGCATGGCTAAGCATTTCGTGACTCGAACAAAGACACTCTACCCAGGTTGACAAGGTGACGTATTCAATACCAAGGAGGGGTACATGCAACAATAATAGGTTTTCCCAATGTTACTACTAAGCCCGACTTTATGCATTCCTATACGTAAGCATTCATATTAATCATTAAGTAAATTACTTAGGGTAGCAATATGAGGTGCTTGCCTTCAACAGCAGCGGTGTTGACTTCCTCAGCAGCTGGATCAACCTCTGGTGCTTCTCCCGCAGCAGCACCCGCGTCACTCTCTGGAGGATCGTAAGCTATAAAGTAAAAACGCGACGGTATGAGATGCATGCCATGATGCCATGATGCCCAATGATGCAATATGATGCAGAGAGGTAGCTACTGAGTCTACGAACACAATGCAAAAAGAACGAAGGCATTCGAAGTTCTACTGCTCAAGTTATGACCTAAACAGTTTTACCGATGCCGGTTACGGGTTTCCCGGTTCCCGGTTCCGATATCGGGTGGCACACGGTGTCGTTTCCGGGAGGAATCCCAAAACCCGTCTCGTGTGCTGGCTTTACTAAGTGGCTTGGGTTGCTATGAGACTAAGTTTGAGTGGTTTTGACTCGCGTTAACAGGAACACGAGCCCTCCGACTGTCGTGGCCTGTTTACGACATCGGGAATACCGTAACGGTGCCGTAAAAGTCGTAACGACTTTTCCGGTGAAAATTCAAAATTAAGTTACAGGCATGGGACCATTTTTAGTTTAAAGTAGGCTCTAAACTAAGACTTTTGGCTCTGGTTTGGGGTCAAGTTGAGCTTCTATGAATTTACTAAAAATCTAACAAGGCTCTGTTTTCCAAACTTATAAAATCAGAAACATGTATTAGCACTTATGAAAAAATCATGAGACTTTACAGAGCTACTACTGAGAATCTAAACTAAAGTTTTTGTTAAAGGTCTTGGGCTTTTGGGTGACTTGCCTAATGCACTTTAGACAGAGGTAATTAATCTAGGGTTTTGGGGATATTAACAATGACATGCATGCACAAATGTTCATGAAAAATTCTGGTAAAAATGCAGGAGATGCATCATGCCAAGATAAAATTATGGTACAAAAATCAACCCTAGAAACCTTCTGGAACTTCAATTAAAAATCAACAACAGAAATAATACAATGAATTATTAAAGAAATTCCAGGGACAATTTTGAAAAAGTGCTTTAACAGAAAATTAGTTCATTATTCAAGGATTCAATAAAATTAGGTTTGGCAGTTTTTTGACTTTTTCCAAGATTTTCTACACACTATGCAACTTCTGGCTAAATAAAAGAAAATAGAAAATTCAATGGAACAGTGTTACAGAAACAGAGGAATGGCTGAGGCGGTGGCTCCGATGGGGATCTCGCCGGAGGAGGGGGCTAGGAGGGGGATGGAGTGGTCGAGGAGCATCACCTAGATTCAAAGCACGGGTTTGAAGAGGATTAGGCCCACGGGAAAGGCGGCAGGGTGGTGGTCGACGTGAGCCTAGAAGCTCTGCTAATGGCGGCCGACGGGTGGCGCGCGACGAACTTCCTCAACGGCGATGATCTGCGGCTAATGGCTTATCAAATAGATGTACCATGGTGAGAGGAACAAGCCAGTTGAAAGAATTGAAGAATGGAGCTACCTCGGTGATGAATTTGTGGAAGAAGTGGCCGCCGGCGTTATTGTCGGCCGAGGAGCAGTGCGGCGATGTTCTGGTGAAAATTGGGCACGGCTGGTGAGCTCGGTGTTCGGAGAGGTTCAGTGGGCCGAGGGGAACTTGATTGGCACGGTGGCGAGGCTAGGGAGTGGTCGAGTCGAGCTGCCGACGGTGGGGCGGCAATGGCGGCGGTGCTCTGTGGTGCGCGGCAGAACAGAGAAAGAAGAAGGGAAAAGAGGTGGTGCTGGTGCTTCGGTCTTGTTCTCGAGGAGGAAGCTGAGCCAAGGGAGGGAGAGAAGAGCTGTGGCGCACCGGATTGGAGAAGGGAGCGGTGGCCGGCAATTGGGCGCGGAGGCGGTGCTCTGCCGTGGGTGATGGCGTGCGGCAGAGGGGAAGTGATGGCGCACCAGAGAGAGGGAGAGAGAGGAGAGAGGGGGAATGGAGCAGTGAAGGAGGGGAAGATCCCTTGCAAGATTCACTGATGACGGAGTGAAGACGCGGCGCGGGGGATTGGCCGGGCGGTTGGCCGGCGGTTGGCTGCGGGCGGCAAAGTGTCGGGCGATGGTACTGTTCACGATAAGTGTATTGTCGATTTCAATTAATTCAATTACCCTCCCTCTTGAGATAATAGAAAACCCTAGCTCCCGAGCTCAAAAATTTTTGAAACTTTTTGTGTGTTCTAAATGAATTATTTGGAACAACTTTTATTAAAGGAAAGTTCACTGAATCAGCTTCTAAGGATCTGTGAATTTTCAATTAGGTCCAAACTTGTTGGAATTTTAAAAGGGCTTAAACCTTTACCAAAATTTTTCATAAAATCTCCAAAATTCTATTTTAATCTATAGTTAATTGTTATGCAAAAACATTGGGGTAGTTTTATTAAGAAAACAAAAGGCCTCTTGAAAGTCGATTAGGGTTTTACGAAAACGACGAAACTCGAAACCCTGACCCAAATTCAAAACAGGAAAAGGTCGAATTCAAATGATTGAATCAGTGAGCTCAAATCAAAAGGATAAAAGATTTGAACTTTTGGGATATGATAGACCACCCCCCCTTAAAAGAATCTCGTCCCGAGATTAAAGGTTAAGTAGGGTGGCGAAAGGAATATCAATGATAAGGAATGCTAAGAAGCGAATGTGAAGAAAACAACGAGGGGACTTACGGCTCTGTGAAAAGCTCCGGGTAGTCCTCCCGCATTTTGTCCTCATGTTCCCATGTTGCTTCTTCTTCTGTGTGCCTGCTCCAATGCACTTTCACCATCGGAATTGCACGATTGCGCAATTTGCGTTCCGAACGCGCAAGGATGCGTAGAGGATACTCCGCATAAGAGAGGTCGGGTTGGACTTCGACATGCTCCATGGAAATAGCCTCTGTCGGAACACGGAGACACTTCTTCAATTGCGAGATGTGGAAGACATTGTAGACGTTACCAAGAGAGGATGGCAACTCTAGCTCATAAGCCACGTTACCACGTCTTGCAAGGATTTTGAAGGGGCCAATGTAGCGTGGGGCTAACTTCCCTTTCACTTGGAATCTTTTCGTGCCTCGGAGTGGGGAAACTTTGAGGTAAACATAATCTCCAACTTTGAAGAAAAGTTCTACCCGACGACGATCAACGTAGCTCTTTTGGCGAGATTGAGCAACTCGGAGATGTTCCTGGATTTGGCGCACTTGAGCTTCAGCATCGCGAACCAAATCAGGACCGAAGAAAGGTCGTTCCCCGGATTCAGACCAGTTCAACGGGGTTCTAAAACTTCTCCCATAGAGTGCTTCAAACGGGGACATTTGGAGGCTAGCTTGGTAGCTATTGTTGTAAGAGAACTCCGCGAAAGGTAAGCAAAGTTCCCATCTCTTGCCATAGGTTAGCACACAAGCTCTCAACATGTCCTCAAGGATTTGATTGACACGTTCGGTTTGTCCTCCCGTTTGCGGGTGGTAAGCCGAACTATGAATAAGCTTGGTGTCCAATGCTTGATGAAGACTCTTCCAAAACCGAGAGACGAATTGGGTGCCTCGGTCTGAAATTATTGTCTTTGGAACACCATGAAGACACACGATGCGAGTGAGGTACAACTCGGCATACTCCTTGAAAGAATATGTGGTCTTGACCGGAGGAAATGTGCAGACTTTGTCAAGCGGTCAACGATCACCCAAATGGAATCATAACCACCCGAAGTTCGAGGTAGACCAACAATGAAATCCATGCCGATATCCTCCCATTTCCAGGATGGAATAGGTAATGGTTGAAGTGTGCCCGCGGGTTTTAAGTGGATAGCTTTCACTCGCTGACATACGTCACACTTGGAGACGTACTGAGCAATTTCCCGCTTCATGCGAGTCCACCAGAATTTGGTCTTCAAGTCTTGATACATTTTTGTGCTTCCTGGGTGTATGGATAGCAAGGAGTCATGAGCTTCATTGAGAACTTTCATCTTCAGCTCATCGACTTTTGGCACCACAAGGCGTTTTCCAAACCATAACACGCCTTGCTCATCGAGAGAAAAACATCTGGCTTTACCCGATTTTATTTTCTCCCGGATACGAGCCATTCCTTTGTCATTTTTCTGGGCTTCCTTGATTTGATCCAAAAGTGTGGATTTTATTTCAAGGTTGGCAAGGAAACCTTCTTCCACCATTTGTAGACCAAGCTTCTGAAAATCCTCACAAAGGGAGCGATTTCGGGTCTTCCCGATTAGGCAATTGCAACGGCTTTTGCGACTCAACGCGTCAGCCACGACGTTAGCCTTTCCTGGGTGGTAATGCACCTCTAGCTTGTAGTCCTTGATCAACTCAAGCCATCTTCTTTGCCTCATATTCAAATCAGCTTGGGTGAATATGTATTTGAGGCTCTTGTGATCGGTATAGATATTGCAAGTCTTGCCAAGGAGATAATGTCGCCAGATTTTCAAAGCATGAACAACGGCGGCAAGCTCAAGATCATGAGTAGGATAATTCTCCTCATGTGACCTCAATTGGCGAGAAGCATAAGCGATGACTCTCCCGTCTTGCATAAGCACACATCCGAGTCCAACGCGAGAAGCGTCGCAAAAGACATCAAAGCTCTTGTGGATGTTGGGTTGTGCAAGAACGGGCGCTGTAGTAAGTAATGTCTTCAATGTCTGGAAAGCTTGCTCGCAATGGGCGGACCAAAGAAATTTTTCTCCTTTGCACAGCAACCTGGTCATTGGCTTGGCAATCTTGGAGAAATCCTTGATAAACCGACGGTAGTAACCCGCAAGTCCAAGGAAACTGCGGATTTCCTTCACATTGGTTGGTGGAGACCAATCAAGCACTTCTTGCACCTTGGTGGGATCTACGGCAACACCATTTTCAGAAATGACGTGCCCAAGAAAAGCAACTTCGTGCAGCCAAAATTCGCACTTGCTGAATTTGGCATAAAGATGGTGTTCACGAAGCTTCCCGAGTACAATTCGGAGGTGAACAGCATGATCTGCTTCCGTCTTGGAGAACACAAGGATATCATCGATGAAGATCACCACACATACATCGAGTTCCTCCATGAAAATAGAGTTCATCAAGTACATGAAGTAGGCAGGGGCATTTGTGAGACCAAAGGACATGACAAGGTACTCGTACAAACCGTAACGAGTAGAAAAGGCAGTTTTTGGAATGTCCTCTTCTCTGATCTTTATTTGATGATAGCCCAGCCTTAAATCAATTTTGGAGAAACAACGAGCACCAGAAAGCTGATCGAAAAGGATATCGATCCGCGGAAGTGGATACTTATTTTTGATGGTAACGGCATTCAAGGGACGATAATCGACACACATGCGCAATGTGCCGTCTTTCTTCTTCAGAAAGATAGCGGGACAACCCCAAGGAGAAGAACTTGGGCGAATAAAACCCTTGTCGAGGAGATCTTTCAACTGTTTCTTCATTTCAGCCAACTCCTCAGATGACATTGGATACGGCCGTTTCGAAATAGGAGTTGTTCCTGGTTCGAGTTCAATGGCAAACTCAACAGCCCGGTCGGGCGGCATACCCGGCAAATCATCAGGGAAAACATCCGGATATTCGCACACAACAGGGATAGAGGAAAGCTCAGAACTAGTCGCACCTTTCAAATGGTACAACCGGGAATTATCACCTTCGAGGTGTAGCGAAAAACGATCGCCGGTTGGGCCTTTCAGAGAAACAACTCTGGAAGCCACGTGGATGACGGCATCGTGAGAAATCATCCAATTCATCCCAAGAATAATATCTAACCCCTGAAGATCTAGGAGTAAGAGATTGGCTTGCAAGGTAACACCGCTGACTGGGGTCAACGATGTCGGAACCATGGAGTCTACGAGGATTTTGGCTCCGGGGGATTCTATGAGATAAGGTGTACGGGTAGGGAATATCTTTAAGTTATATTGTGTGGCATACTCTCGCCTAATAAAGGAATGTGATGCACCAGAATCAAAAAGAATTTTGGTAGGACGAGAGTCAATGGATAACGTACCAACGAGCACGTCGGCACCTTCAGGCACATCAGCGGCGGTCGTGTAGTTGACACGGCCACGCCTGGGAACTTGGGGCTTGTTGCCTTGCTGTGGTGGAGCAGCGACAGGTGGGCGCGGTGGCTGGTTTGGAGCAGCAGCCCCCGCTCCACGCCTTGGATACGGACAGCCACGGGAAAGGTGACCGCGCTGGCCGCAGTTGAAGCACGGACCAACGGCTTGATTTCCAGCTTGACCGGTAGGCGGCCTGGGAGCTTGTCCAGCAGCAGGAGGAGCACGACGGACCATCCACATGGGCTGCGGTGGAGCTGAGCCCGTGCGAGGACGCTGTGGGTTCCCATTCTGAGGCGGTAGGGCAGCACGCTTGCGGTTCTTGGCTGCAAGCTTGTTCATCTTGTCCTCAGCAACTATGGCACGATCCACGAGCTGGTTAAAGCTGCCGACCTCTGAAATGATGACAGACAGCTTGTCTTGCATCTCCTCAGAAAGGCCATTGTAGAAATAGCCCCTCTTGCTCGCATCGGTTGCCACTTCTGTGCGAGCGTACTGTGCAAGGTAGTTGAATTGGTGCACATACTCCATCACCGATCGGTTGCCTTGTTTGAGAGCAAGGAACTCCAACCTCTTGATCTCCATCACGCCATCCGGGATGTGAAAGGCACGGAAGGCGGTACGAAACTCTTGCCATGTGTAGCGGTGGTTGTCGGGTTGGGTGGCACGGTAGGTATCCCACCATGCACCGGCTTCATTCTGAAGCTGATGGGCAGCAAAAAGAACCTTCTGATGCTCTCCGCACCGGAGTAGGTCGAGCTTTTGCTCAATGGTGCGAAGCCAATGGTCAGCGTCAAGGGGGTCCTTGGCCCGAGTGAAGATAGGCGGCTCTGTGCGGCGAAAGTCAGAGAAGTCATCCTCACGAGCGGCGTTACGCTCCGCGCCACGCTGAGTGATGCCCTCAGCGATGATACGAAGATACTCGGAGTGCTCCCGCCGATTGTGCTCGATTTGCATGAGCACTTCAGCCATAGTAGGGGCTGGTGGTGGCGGTGGTGGTGTGGTCTGGCGTCCTTGGCCTTCAGCAGCTCCGGAGGTTTCACCGGCCTCACGAGTGCGGCTTCGGGTATTCATCCTGTCGCCAAAACCACGGTTAGCGACCGAAAGAATAGACAACCAGACGATACATTGCTATGACAACAAGGACGTGTCATAGACAGGGAAAATACGGGTTGCTGGGAATGCTATCGATGATATGAAGGCAGCAATTGTTGCTACAAGATGACAGACATGGTGTACCGAGCAACATACACCGACGTTCAGATTGGACGGGCTCACTAATCCTGAACACGAAACTCAAAACAACGGCAAAGGTTTTGAAAGTTGAACAAGTCGTTTCAAAGGCGAATCAAACTTGTTCCTTAAGCTGTTAAAAACCAGTCAACAAAAGATGACCAAAACCCAACTAGCAACTTGCAACTCAAAACCAAGCAAGGAGATGATCGATGCATGCAAAGAGATGCAAACATGCTTCGTACTAACGATTCTCACACGGATGCATAAAACACTCTCCCCAAGCACAACAACACTACTGAAAATAAACACACAACGTCAACATGGGCGATTTTGAAGAGAAAGGGAGGGGTTTAGATAAAACACGCGCCCTAACACAATTGGGTGGCTGCCAAGACCCGCTAAACTATTCTAACGACCCATCTATCAAGGAAGGCAGCAATGCATGGTGCAATCCTAGTTCTCAAGAAAAACCAAAACAAGTTAAGAAAGGTGAGGGCCTAAAAACAGCACTACTATTACAACTTTTAGTTGAATTCAGTGATTTTAAGACACAACTACCCACCCCGTGTTTGCTAAGCGAAATTTTAGGATGTATTTGTGAACCTTAGCTCTGATACCAGCGCCTGTGAGAGACCCGACCAATTTATATTCAAGTTTACCAAGTTGACTCGCGGCCCATGCATGGTATGCGAGAACTCAACCCGATAAAAGAGAATATAAACCCGGCAGTCCCCCGACATGCTTTTCAAGCAATGCCCAAGATCCAAGCACGTCGGCAACGTCACAGGTGATACATCACATAGGTCATATTAATTAATAACATTAATTTAAAATATTCTTACATTCCAAGGTTCATCATAAGTCTTGAAACTAACAAATTAAAGAGCGGAAGCAATTCTAAGGAATACGATAGTCGCAGCGGTAGCAGCAAGGAAACAGCAAAAGATTGCGATGCCCAGCCCACGAACATCGCAAATCACGATCACTCGAACGTCTTGACTACGCCTTGCCCTCGCCGGCATCGGCGGGGACAAAGTAGCCGAAGACCAACTCATCCTCACCTGCAAAAACTTAAACAACAAACGTTGAGTACGAAGGTACTCGCAAGTCTTACCCTGTTGTGGGAATTAGTTCCCGACTCCAAGGATAATGCAATGAGGCTGTAGCAAGGTAAATAAGGTATAGGAATGGACTCGATTGCTTAAAGCAGAAACTAAGCATATATGAATAAGCATAAAGCAAAAGACTCTGTGGGCATGAACTTCTAATAAACCCAATCCCCAAGTATCATGTAACCATAAACCATGTATATGCCATCATCCATGTTCCATCCGAACCATGGATACCAATAACCATATTCCAATTCCATCAACAATATCCCAATTTCCATCATGTTATGTGACAACTCTACGATATTATCCAAAGGACACTGAGCTTTGATCATAACCGAGACCGCGGCGGATTCGAACCGATTTTACACCCTGCAGGGGAGTCCAACTGTACCCACACGACTGAGGACCATACGGCTCATGCAACCCGCTAAAGTTACACAAGGGGATACTCATGTCAACCTTTTTCACACTCGTGCCCACACGGTTGGAAAATCCACACGGTGCCGAGTACCACGGCCTCGCAGGCACACGTGAGTCCCTCGTCGAGTGTCACGGCCTCGCAGGCACCCATGACTCCCTCGTTCCACACACCGTGCAGTCATCGGCCAAACGTTGGTACGCAGTGAGATACTCAGCTTGTCTTACCATTATATCGGACATGTGGTATGAACGGAAAGTGCTCAGGCCAAGAATAACACGGCCGGTTCCTAGGTCAACCCAGACGGGGCCTACGGCACACAAGACCTCCATGTCTTGCTGCACTCCTATCCCACCGTCCAGATTTCAGTTTTTAACACTTCTCAACTTTTACCAACATATGAACTCGCCACAAGTCCATAAGTAATCAAGGTGGTTCCTATACGTGCGAGTGGGACTTACCACTCGACTTCTACCGTGTTATCTAAGCATGGCTAAGCATTTCGTGACTCGAACAAAGACACTCTACCCAGGTTGACAAGGTGACGTATTCAATACCAAGGAGGGGTACATGCAACAATAATAGGTTTTCCCAATGTTACTACTAAGCCCGACTTTATGCATTCCTATACGTAAGCATTCATATTAATCATTAAGTAAATTACTTAGGGTAGCAATATGAGGTGCTTGCCTTCAACAGCAGCGGTGTTGACTTCCTCAGCAGCTGGATCAACCTCTGGTGCTTCTCCCGCAGCAGCACCCGCGTCACTCTCTGGAGGATCGTAAGCTATAAAGTAAAAACGCGACGGTATGAGATGCATGCCATGATGCCATGATGCCCAATGATGCAATATGATGCAGAGAGGTAGCTACTGAGTCTACGAACACAATGCAAAAAGAACGAAGGCATTCGAAGTTCTACTGCTCAAGTTATGACCTAAACAGTTTTACCGATACCGGTTACGGGTTTCCCGGTTCCCGGTTCCGATATCGGGTGGCACACGGTGTCGTTTCCGGGAGGAATCCCAAAACCCGTCTCGTGTGCTGGCTTTACTAAGTGGCTTGGGTTGCTATGAGACTAAGTTTGAGTGGTATTGACTCGCGTTAACAGGAACACGAGCCCTCCGACTGTCGTGGCCTGTTTACGACATCGGGAATACCGTAACGGTGCCGTAAAAGTCGTAACGACTTTTCCGGTGAAAATTCAAAATTAAGTTACAGGCATGGGACCATTTTTAGTTTAAAGTAGGCTCTAAACTAAGACTTTTGGCTCTGGTTTGGGGTCAAGTTGAGCTTCTATGAATTTACTAAAAATCTAACAAGGCTCTGTTTTCCAAACTTATAAAATCAGAAACATGTATTAACACTTATGCAAAAATCATGAAACTTTACAGAGCTACTACTGAGAATCTAAACTAAAGTTTTTGTTAAAGGTCTTGGGCTTTTGGGTGACTTGCCTAATGCACTTTAGACAGAGGTAATTAATCTAGGGTTTTGGGGATATTAACAATGACATGCATGCACAAATGTTCATGAAAAATTCTGGTAAAAATGCAGGAGTCATGCCAAGATAAAATTATGGTACAAAAATCAACCCTAGAAACCTTCTGGAACTTCAATTAAAAATCAACAACAGAAATAATACAATGAATTATTAAAGAAATTCCAGGGACAATTTTGAAAAAGTGCTTTAACAGAAAATTAGTTCATTATTCAAGGATTCAATAAAATTAGGTTTGGCATTTTTTTGACTTTTTCCAAGATTTTCTACACACTATGCAACTTCTGGCTAAATAAAAGAAAATAGAAAATTCAATGGAACAGTGTTACAGAAACAGAGGAATGGCTGAGGCGGTGGCTCCGATGGGGATCTCGCCGGAGGAGGGGGCTAGGAGGGGGATGGAGTGGTCGAGGAGCATCACCTAGATTCAAAGCACGGGTTTGAAGAGGATTAAGCCCACGGGAAAGGCGGCAGGGTGGTGGTCGACGTGAGCCTAGAAGCTCTGCTAATGGCGGCCGACGGGTGGCGCGCGACGAACTTCCTCAACGGCGATGATCTGCGGCTAATGGCTTATCAAATAGATGTACCATGGTGAGAGGAACAAGCCAGTTGAAAGAATTGAAGAATGGAGCTACCTCGGTGATGAATTTGTGGAAGAAGTGGCCGCCGGCGTTATTGTCGGCCGAGGAGCAGTGCGGCGATGTTCTGGTGAAAATTGGGCACGGCTGGTGAGCTCGGTGTTCGGAGAGGTTCAGTGGGCCGAGGGGAACTTGATTGGCACGGTGGCGAGGCTAGGGAGTGGTCGAGTCGAGCTGCCGACGGTGGGGCGGCAATGGCGGCGGTGCTCTGTGGTGCGCGGCAGAACAGAGAAAGAAGAAGGGAAAAGAGGTGGTGCTGGTGCTTCGGTCTTGTTCTCGAGGAGGAAGCTGAGCCAAGGGAGGGAGAGAAGAGCTGTGGCGCACCGGATTGGAGAAGGGAGCGGTGGCCGGCAATTGGGCGCGGAGGCGGTGCTCTGCCGTGGGTGATGGCGTGCGGCAGAGGGGAAGTGATGGCGCACCAGAGAGAGGGAGAGAGAGGAGAGAGGGGGAATGGAGCAGTGAAGGAGGGGAAGATCCCTTGCAAGATTCACTGATGACGGTGTGAAGACGCGGCGCGGGGGATTGGCCGGGCGGTCGGCCGGCGGTTGGCTGCGGGCGGCAAAGTGTCGGGCGATGGTACTGTTCACGATAAGTGTATTGTCGATTTCAATTAATTCAATTACCCTCCCTCTTGAGATAATAGAAAACCCTAGCTCCCGAGCTCAAAAATTTTTGAAACTTTTTGTGTGTTCTAAATGAATTATTTGGAACAACTTTTATTAAAGGAAAGTTCACTGAATCAGCTTCTAAGGATCTGTGAATTTTCAATTAGGTCCAAACTTGTTGGAATTTTAAAAGGGCTTAAACCTTTACCAAAATTTTTCATAAAATCTCCAAAATTCTATTTTAATCTATAGTTAATTGTTATGCAAAAACATTGGGGTAGTTTTATTAAGAAAACAAAAGCCTCTTGAAAGTCGATTAGGGTTTTACGAAAACGACGAAACTCGAAACCCTGACCCAAATTCAAAACAGGAAAAGGTCGAATTCAAATGATTGAATCAGTGAGCTCAAATCAAAAGGATAAAAGATTTGAACTTTTGGGATGTGACAGATACAGACTCCGACACTCATACATTAAGCAAAAGCATGCACCCTGCCCGCGGGCGTCATGCTACTGGCCACTTCAAGTTACTGCGGCGACTCGCACAGTTCCCACTGGAGGTTCCCTACCTCGGAGTGAGGCTCCTCCCAGTGGAAGCTATCGCCCTGGTTCTGCGTGTCGGTTCCTGAAAACCACATATCGCTAACGCGTGAGCTTCTAAGAAGCTCAACAAGACTGACCCGTTAAAAGGCTGACTACAGCCGACCTCTAGACATGAAGGCTGATGGGGGTGGGTTTATTTGCCAAACGAACCCGCAACCTGTACTATTCTTGGTCAATTTTAGCACAGGTTAAGTAGTTAGGATATAACTTTAATTAGCACTGATCTAATCAAACATAATAAAAGTGACAAGTAAATAGTAATCATCATGGTGTCAATCTCATTGCATCTCAACTTATTTACAAAAATGTGGTGCGTTTCACGAGCATGCTCACCAACTGGGAGCGACAGCGGTTCGAAACGATTTTTATACCCTGCAGGGGGAAACCTAACCGTACGACACGTGCGTGTCCCAGACTCGCACGTGGCAACCGTTCACACCAGCTCCTGCAACGTCAATTCCCTCCTACGTCTGCCTTAGCAGCGCCGCATCCCACCAGACAACACGTCCCAGACGGTTTCTGTGGAGTTCCCACGCTGCCCACCCCAGATCTCCTCCTAGTCAGACACCGTAGGGCAGGTTCGACGTTGCAATTACTAGGCTACATAGGTTTACTGGGGCCCATTACACCCAGCATACGACCAGTACGTTCAACACTCGATCAGTCTCGGACCACACGGATCAGACAGGTCTACGGTCACCCTGGACCCGGTCCAGTCGCCGACCTAATTGGTATCCTGTCTGACCCTCAAACTTTTATCCTTCTTTAATTATCTCATCATCCGGTGTCATAATGTATCAAGTGGTAGTTTCATCCAAAATCCTACCTTTCGCGAGCAGCGTCCACTCTTCTCGACTTCTACCGGTAAGAACTTGCTAAGCATAGCAACTAATTGGTCATCTAAACCAACTACCGGTAGGGTTTCCTATGGGAACAAATGCAACTAAGGTTGCAATCAACTCCTAACAACTTAATGCACAAACATGACACGACCCACTGAGATGTAAAGAGAAAAATTTAAACAGAGGTGGTGCACCGGGGCTTGCCTGGCTCTTCGGCTTCGCGGTTGATCTCTTCTGCTGGAGTGGAGGAGTCGGGCTCGGCAGTCACCTCGCGTGCTTCGGAATCTACATGATGCATTATGATTATGAGGAGTTCAAAGGATTGATAACATAATGTTTTTATTAAGGAGTATTCTAGGTTTCAGTAGGCGACGTTTAGAAATTAAGGTTAACCCTAAATTCTTCGACGCCACTGGTTTAAATATGTTTGACTTAATGAATGGGGTTCCAAGGCATTTATTCAATTTCTCACGATGTGATGTGTAATTGGTCGTATCCCCTGAATTGGGCTAAATTCAAATTTTAGGTTGAGATTGATCGGCACTTCTCTTGGGAGATTAATTATTTAATAAACTATGATTATTAACCTTAGGGTCAAAATGAAAGTTTTTATTTGTACTAAAATTTTATTTTTAGTTGATAGTGCTCTCTGAAATATGAATTTTGAAATGTGGTTGAGGCCTAGATGAATTTTCTATATTTTATCAAAATTCATCAAAGTTCCTGTTATTTAAAATGGTAAAATCAGAAACAATTATTAAACCTTGAAATAAAATTGTGAAATTTTATGTAATCACTCATGAGTATCAAAACTAAAGTTCTGTTTTTGGGTTCAACCTTTTGGAGTACTTTTATAATGTATTTTAGAAAAAGGTAAATCAGTTAGGCAGAATGGAGTATCTTAAATAGGTTACATGTAATTCTGTGGTCCTAAAATCCTGGAAAAATTCCAGAGGATGCCTACTGCCATGCCACACTGGTAGATCAAATTTGAGCCCTAGCATTGCTCTACAATTTGAATTAAAATTCAGAAACAGAAAGGATTGTTCTAAATATTCCTAAAAATACTAGGTCATTTAGGAAAAAGTGTTTTAACAGAACATTAGTGCATCTCATGAGGATTCTAACAAATTTTGTTTTGGAATTTTTGGGCTTTTCTGTGATTTGTTTAGTATTTTACAAGACAGAAGAAATTCTGGAGGAAAATAGAATTAAACAGTGCCTAGGGCAGAACAGGGGAGCTGAGCTCCGACGAGCTCCGGCGGTGGATTCAGTCAAAAAGGTTGGTCAGCTGCGCTCGATCCTTGGCCCTACACCATCTACAAGCTATGCCGAGGCCCGGCAATACGACAACGGTGAGGTTCCACCATCGGAGAGGGGTGCTCACCGTGGGGGTCGGTGGCGGCTGCGGCGAGGAAGAGTTCCCGACGAGAGAAGCTAAATTCCTGAGAGAGGAGACCGCCGTGAGCTGCACAAGGGCCTGACAAATGCGTTGAGCAAGGCGAGGAGCACGGAAAAAGGCCGGAGCATGGCCGGCGGCGAGGGGTGGCGGCACTGCTCGAAGTCCGACAAGGAATTCGCCGGAGGAGCGGCGAAGGGTGGAGATTAGTTGGTCCAGAAGACTCACCGTGGTGCAGTGAACCTGTTTGACGGGGTTAGGGGTCGCGGGGATGGCCGGAAGACCGGAGTCGACGGCGAGCTCGATCGGCGGCAGAAAGGGAGACTGACGGCGGCGCAAGAATTCTGTCGTCGCCGGTGAGTTTCTGTGGCCGAAGACTTATCAAAACCAACCACCGGGATGAGAGGAAGTAGCCGGATGAAGGAATTGTAGAATGCTCGTACCGTGAGGAGGAATTTGAAGGTCGATGGTCGGGGCGGCGTTCCTGTGGCCGAGGAGGACGATCGGAGTGTTCCGGGCGGAGGGAGCGACGGGAGGGAACTTCAATCAACTGGAAGCTGTACCGGAGCGAGGGAAGTCGGTTAGGCAAGGTTAGGAAGATGGAGATTGGTCGGAGGGGTAGTCTCACCGTGAGCCCTCCTTCGGCGGCAATGGCGACGGTGGCACCCGAGTGAGGGAAAACGGCAATGCGTGTCTAGGGGCGAAATTGGGCGCGGGGAAAGTGGGAGGAGGGTTCAGCGCACTCCTTTAAGTGTCGCGGGGAGAGATTGGGAGGGGGAAACAGAGAGGGTGGCGGATTGGCCGGCGGGGCGGTGGCTTGCCGCAGAGTTCTGCCGCGCGGCGACTTGGCGTGCGGCAGCGGAGACAAGACGGGGAGAGAGAGGAAGCAGAGGGGAGGGAGGAGATTCGGCGAGATCCTTGCTCGACGCTTTGAAAGCTGGGCGCGAAAAGGCGAGCCGGCCGGCGGAGGAGGCGCGCTGCCGCTCGGCGGATTGGCCGTCGGGGGCGGGCGCCCTGTAGCTCGTCCGCCTGTTGTCGGTTTAATTGAATTGCTACAAGCTCCTGCTGGTTTCAATTGAAAACCCCACCTCCTCAGCTGAGAAAATTTTGAAATTTTTTGTGTATGCTCAGGGATTTATTTGGAACACTTTTTATTTAGGGCTCGAGTTCTGAATCAGCTTCCAAAATTTCTTGAAATTTTGAGTCCACTTTAGTTTGTGTGAATTTTAAAAAGGTTTAAACCTTATCTAAAAATCTTGAATAAATTTCCAAAATTCCATTTTGAGGTGAACTTAATTGTTATGCAAAAATATAGCTAGGGTGTTGTGGGAAATTTGATAGGTCACTCATTAGGGTTAAATTCCTGCCCGAAGAATAAAGTTTTCGACACTGTGGGTGGAAACCTTCCAAACTTGGTAATCGTGTTCTGTGGATTATCAAAGTTTTTGTAGAGTGTTCTTGGGGTATTTTAAACAACATTGCACTTACTCCCATTGTTGATTTTGCTTTTAGGTGTGAAACGTTGTCGATTAGGGTTTTAAGTTGTCGATTTAGGCCCCGGGTGACACCTGGGGTGTCACAACCGGGGGCCCCTTCGGCCATCCCTATAGGGCCATCGGGAGTGGCGGCGGCCGCCGATCTGCGGCCAAAGGAGGTTGTGGCAGCCGTCCCTTCGGAGGTGCCGTCGACGGAGGTGGCGGCGGCTTCGGCAGAGCAAGCGGAGGCCCCTGCGCCCGAGCCAAGGCTGCCCGTTTTTGGGCCTCCCACGACGGGGGAGGCAGCGACGTTGGGCGCCGCTGCGGAGGAGGGCGCCGCTGAAGTGCCAACGACGGCACCGGTGACTCTGCCGGCTGCGGGGCTGGCGGAGGGAGGCGCCTCAGACTCCAGGGGTGCGCGGCGGGGCGCGGAGGGGGTCTTGTCCGCCTTAGACTCCGTCGCGGCCTTTCTCCGGGGTCAACTCGTCGACGAGGCGCAGCTCGTCGCCGCGCGTCGCGCAGTGACGGACACCCTCGCCCGTGAGAAAGCCATGGCGAGGCGGCTTTTGGAGGCGGAGGACCAACTCCGCTGTGACACCCCGATCCAGGGCTTAATAGGATTAATAGGATGCTCATATCAACAAGTTGCAACTTCTTTTCCGGTAGCCTAGTTTCGAAAAACTCCGAGGTTAAGCGTGCTTGGCCTGGAGCAATTTTAGGATGGGTGACCGACCGGGAAGTTATTTCCGGGTGCGCACGAGTGAGGACAAATGTGCGTAGTAAGGACTTGTGTTGGTCTGTGAGTCCAGCCTATGTCCTATAAAAAGCTACCTGATGTAAGCGGGTCCGGCCTCGAGGAGGCGGGACGTTACATAATGGTATCAGAGCCGACTCTCGCGGTTTCACGGGCGCGTGTGTCGCAGTTGCGCAGGCATGGTGTGCATGGCTGGTGTGGATCCAGAGTGGTCACACAGCATGACACATGCGCTGGCACTGGACACATAGACGTGGCCAAGAGAGGACGTTCCTGGCTTGGGATTGACCGACGAGGACGTCGGTCTCTTAAGGGGGTGAGTATGTGACACCCCGGTCCAGGGCTTAATAGGATTAATAGGATGCTCATATCAACAAGTTGCAACTTCTTTTCCGGTAGCCTAGTTCCGAAAAACTCTGAGGTTAAGCGTGCTTGGCCTGTAGCAATTTTAGGATGGGTGACCGACCGGGAAGTTATTCCCGGGTGCGCACGAGTGAGGACAAATGTGCGTAGTAAGGACTTGTGTTGGTCTGTGAGTCCAG
This sequence comes from Oropetium thomaeum, assembly GCA_001182835.1. Taxonomy (NCBI): domain Eukaryota; kingdom Viridiplantae; phylum Streptophyta; class Magnoliopsida; order Poales; family Poaceae; genus Oropetium; species Oropetium thomaeum. The sequence continues at coordinate 422,562 of LFJQ01000020.1, read as the reverse complement.
CCTATTTCCTATAAAAAGCTACCAGATGTAAGCGGGTCCGGCCTCGAGGAGGCGGGACGTTACATCCGCGCCGGGCGGGAGGAGGCGCGGCGGGCCTATGGCGCTGTGACCGCCCTTGCGGTGCAGCAGGCCTGCCAGTTGGAGGCGGCGAGGGCTGTTTTGGAGGAGGAGATGAAGGCTAGGCTCGAGGCCGAAGAGGTGACTGCCTCTTTGGCCGTGGAGGTGGCCCAAGGACGCGCCGAGCTCGAGGAGCTCCGAACCGGCGCGTCGGGTGAGCTCTGATTCCGACCGCTCCCTTTCTTTTTGGCTTGGTTGCGGACTAACCGCTGCGTCGTTGCTTTGTAGTTATGTCCGCGAAGTTGAGGATGGGCGCGGAAGAGTTGTCGCGGCTTCAGGAGGAGCTGAGGAGCGAAGCTGAGGAGCACGGCACCCTCCGAGCCGCCGTCCGCGCGGCCCTTGTCGACGTCGGAGTGGCCGCGGAGGTTGGGTCGAGCTCGCTTGCTCCCCAAGTCCCCCGGCTCGTCACTCGAGCGCGAGCTATGGCGGAAGATGGCCTCTACCGGGGGGTGCATCGGGCATTCGCTGTTGCACGGTCGCACTACGTCAGCATCGCCCTCGACTACATGAGCGAGGGCTTTGCCCCCGGGTACACCGACATCGAGCTGGATGCCATCGAGGCGGAGGTGGCCCCCTTCTCACAAGAGCTCGCTGCAAGGACGGTGGCAGAAGAGGCAGAGGACGTCTCCCCTCCCGCCCCGACAGAGTAGGAGTTATGTTAGTTTAGATTGTACTTAGGATGGCCGAGGCCAAAAGCGCCCGGCCCTTTTGTGAATCAAAAGAATGGATTGAACGTCTTTTGACCATTAACGATGCTCCTGAGTATTTTTGTGAAGGCGTTCCTTCACAGAGTTGTGAGGGCGTTCAACCCCTTTTTCCTTGCTTTCGAAACTCAGGAGTCTTAGGCCACGGGCGGCGCCAACGTTCCGTCTAGCTGGTGAGCGCCGTTGCCGTAACCTTCGGGGGTTGTAGGCATTGCGCGGTCCGACCAACTAATCTTCACGTCTTCTTCCACCCGCGACTTTTCCTTCTAAGTTTGAAACGTGGGATGAGGGGTCGAAACCTTCGAAAAGGATAAGTTTCGTTTTTCCTTGAAATTTTGCAAGCAAAGTGGCAAAATTTTAACAAGTGTCAGGATGGACGCGCGATGCGCACCTTGCTGGTGTAGCCCCGGAGCGGGGCCTGACTCCCGCATAACGGGAATCGGGCGCCGCTTATCTCGGCGGCAAGAAACAATAAAACTACTACGAGTTCTAATGCCCTTCCTCAAAATTTTGTAAGCAAAATGACAAAATTTTAACGAGTGTCAAGGTGTGCGCGCGATGCGCACCTTGCAGGTGTAGCCCCCGAGCGGGCCCGACTCCCGCGTAATGGGAATCGGGCGCCGCTTATCTCGGCGGCAAGGAACAATAAAACTAGTACGAGTTCTAAGGCTAGAAGCGACGTAGCTGTTCGATGTTCCAAGCGTTGGTGAGTTCTTGTCCGTCTGCCGTCTGCAACTTGTAGGAGCCGGATCGAAGGACTTTGGAGATGATGAAGGGGCCCTCCCATGGAGGCGACATCTTCTGGCGGTCCTTGCTGCTCTGCACGCGCCGAAGGACGAGGTCGCCGACGTTGAACGCCCTTTCCCGCACGTAGCAGGCGTGGTAACACCGCAGCGCGTGCTGATATTTCGCCGACCGCAGGAGCGCTACGTCTCGTGCCTCGTCGAGCTGATCCATGGCATCTTCAAGGGATGTCTGGTTGCCTTCTTCGTCATACGCTCTGATCCTCGGGGCTCCGTAGTCGAGGTCGGTCGGTAATACGGCTTCGGAGCCGTACACCATGAAGAAGGGGGTGAATCCCGTTGCCCGGCTCGGGGTCGTCCGCAAACTCCATAGCACAGCGGGGAGCTCGGCTGCCCATCGCCTGCTGAACTGCTTCAGCCGATTGTAGATCCGCGGCTTCAGCCCTTGGAGGATTAGGCCATTCGCGCGCTCGACCTGCCCGTTCGTGTGGGGGTGCGCCATGGCCGCCCAATCTACTCGGATGTGGTAGTCGTCGCAGAACTTAAGGAATCGCGTCCCTGTGAACTGCGCACTGTTATCCATGATGATGGAATTTGGAACCCCGAAGCGATGGATTATGTCGAGGTAGAATTCGACTGCTTCTTCTGGTCGGATCCTCGTGACTGGTCGAGCTTTGATCCACTTGGTGAACTTGTCGACGGCCACCAAGAGGTGGGTGTAGCCCCTGGGTGCTTTCTTGAGCGGTCCGACCAGGTCCAATCTCCAGACCACGAATGGCCATGTGATGGGGATGGACTGCAGCGCTTGTGCCGGTAGATGGGTCTGCCGAGCGTAGAACTGGCAGCCTTCGCACGTGCGAACGATAGGTGCGGCATCGTTGACGGCGGTCGGCCAGTAGAATCCTTGTCGGAATGCGTTTCCAACGAGGGTCTTGTGTGTAGCGTGGTGACCGCAGACCCCTCCATGAATGTCCCGCAGCAACATCTTCCCTTGTTCGATGGGGATGCAACGCTGTAAGATTTTGGTGAGGCTCTTTTTGTAGAGCTCTCCATCGATAACAGTGAAGGATTTGGCGCTTCGTGCGATGCGTCGAGCCTCCGTCTTATCCGCAAGGAGTTCTCCTTTAAGGAGGCGGTCGAGATACGGCGTCCTCCAGTCGTCTAGGGGGTTCGTATCGGGCGTGGATGCCTCATCGATCTCCATGATGCTGGGGTCGGGAGGCCTCGCGACCGGCTTGTCCCCTTATGCCGGGGGCGGCTCGGTGCCGACCCCTGGCACATCTTGGGATCGGATTGACGGCCGACTCTGGTCGTGGGCGAAGACCCCAGGCGGGATCTGTTCGCGTCCGGCCGCCATCTTTGCTAAGGAGTCAGCTTCTTCGTTCTGCCGCCTTAGGATGTGCCTGAGCTCGAGGCCGTGGAACTTTTGTTCCAGCTTGCGGACCTCTTTGGAGTAGGCGTCCATGGTCACGTTGTGGCAACTAGACTCTTTCATGACTTGGCCAACGACGAGTTGGGAATCGCCTCGAATTTCGACTCGTTGGATTCCCAATTCGTTGGCAATCTTGAGCCCGTTGACGACTGCCTCGTACTCGGCTACATTGTTGGATGCGGGGAACGAGAGACGGATCGCGTACTTCATAAGCACCCCCAGAGGGGAGACGAAGACGACTCTGACCCCGACCCCCTTTCGCATCAGCGAACCGTCGAAGTACAGCACCCAATACTCCTGGTCAACGGGGGCTGCGGGTAATTGTACCTCGGTCCATTCTGCTATGAAGTCGGCCAAGGACTGAGACTTGATCGCCGTTCGGGGAATGGATGTGATCTCCTCGCCCATCAGCTCGAGTGCCCACTCCGCGGCTTTTCCCGTCGCGTCGCGGTTCTCGACGACCTCGCGTAGTGGGAAAGAGCTGACGACAGTTACCGGGTGAGACGCCGTAGAGGATCTTCAGTACCTAAAGATATCGTGTCTTTGTCTCCGACAGGACTTCGCTCACGTAGTAGACCGGTCGCTGGACCTTGAGGGGGTGGCCTTCTTCTGTCCGCTCTACAAAAAGGGCTACATTGACGACCTGGGTCGTCGCGGCGATGTAGAGGAGGAGAGGCTCCTTAGGGGTCGGAGGCACCAGGACCGGGGGCTTCATGAGGATAACCTTTATCCTGTCGAGGGCGTCCTGTGCCTCGGGTGTCCATTGAAATCGCTCAGATTTCTTCAGGAGCTGGTAAAGAGGGTGCACGCTTTCTCCGAGACGCGAGATGAAGCGGCTCAGCACCGCTAAGCATCCGGTCACGCGTTGAAGTCCCTTCAAGTTTTGAATCAGGCCCATTCGATTGATGGCCTCGATCTTCTCCGGGTTGGCTTCAATGCCATGCTCAGAGACGATCAATCCGAGCAACATTCCCCTCGGGACCCCAAAAACGCATTTTTCGGGGTTGAGTTTGATGTCGTTTGCTCTGAGCTTGGCGAAGGTCCGCTCCAGATCGGCGACGAGCTGGTCGGTCTTCTTAGATTTGACGATGATGTCGTCGACGTATGCTTCGACAATATCTCCGAAGAACTCGTTGAAGCATCTAATCATACAGCGCTGGTAGGTTGCGCCTGCGTTCTTCAGCCCGAACGGCATCATGACATAGCAGTACGACCCGAACGGTGTGATGAAGGACGTCGCGATCTGGTAGGACTCCTTCATACGAATCTGATGGTACCCGCAATACGCATCAAGAAAGCAGAGGGCTTCGCACCCTGAGGTTGAATCAACTATCTAGTCTATGCGTGGCAAAGGGAACGGGTCCTTTGGGCACGCTTTGTTGAGACTGGTATAGTCGAGACACATTCTCCATTTCCCATTCTTTTTTCGTACAAGGACGGGATTGGCTAACCATTCAGGATGATACACTTCCTTGATGAAACCGGCTGCCAACAGCTTAGCTATCTCCTCTCCGATGGCTCTGCGCTTCTCCTCGTCGAAGCGGCACAGTTGTTGCTTCACCGGTCGAGAATCCGGTTTGATATGCAAGGAGTGCTCGGCGACTTCCCTTGGAATGCCTGGCATGTCCGAGGGTTTCCACGCGAAGATGTCGATGTTCGCGCGGAGGAAGTCGACGAGCACGCTTTCCGATTTGGCGGGGAGGGATGTCCCGATCTTTGCCACCTTCTCGGGGGCGATGACAGAGTCGAGCTGGATCTCTTTGGTGCCCTCGGCGGGCTCGAAGGACCCAGCGCTACGTTTGGAGTCGGGGGCGTCTTCAGTGATTTGCTGCCGGATGGCAGCAAGCTCCTCCGTAGACGCGATGGTTGTGGAGGCGAGCTCGCCGCTCTCCGTCTCGCACTAGTAGGCACGCTGGAAGAAAGCGCCCACAGTGATGACCCCCTTCGGCCCAGGCATCTTGAGCTTCAGGTAGGTGTAGTTGGGGATGGCCATGAACTTCGCGTAGCACGGCCTCCCTAGGATGGCGTGGTACGACCCGTGAAATCCGACTACTTCGAACGTGAGAGTCTCCGTCCGAAAGTTGGTCGGGGTCCCAAATGTGACAGGCAGGTCGATCTGCCCGAGTGGGATGGCTTGCTTCCCGGGGACGACGCTGTGGAAGGGAGCTCCGGTCGGTCGGATGAGCGACCGATCGATGCCCATGGCGTCGAGCGTCTCTACGTACAGGATATTGAGGCTGCTGCCTCCGTCCATGAGGATCTTGGTGAGACGCTTCTTGCCGATGATGGGGTCGACTACCAAAGGGTATCGACCCGGTCGTGGGACGTGGCTGGGATGGTTGGATCGATCAAACGTGATCGGGGCCTCCGACCACCGGAGGAAGGCTGGTGTCGCGGGCTCAACCGCGAACACCTCGCGACGCTCGACCTTCGCACGACGCTTTCCTCCGTGTGCCTCCGGACCCGCGAAGATCATAAGGCAGCCGTTGGGCTCGGGGAACCCATCGTTGCCTTCGCTGACGTCGCCCCCGCGTATTTCGGCACGTTGGTCGGCAGCCGGAAACGCTGGAGAAACGGAGCGCTCCAAATGTGAGAGCTGAAAGCCCGAGGTCCTGGAGCGTCCGGGCTCGGACTCCTGTCTTCGTCATCGTCGTAGCGCCCTCCTCGACGCGGGTGACGACCTCGATCCGACTCGGGGGCGCGCTCTGGTTGCCGTCGTCGCGCCTCCAAGGTGACGCGGCGTCATCGTTTGCACCGAGACGTCCGCGGACGCAGGCTTTCGAGGCCTCGTCTGTCCCGGACGCGTCTGTTGTACAGATGCGTTCGGGGTGTGCGGTCTGCGTGCTCGTAACCGCGAGCTCTCCGCTTGTCGCAACCCCGTCCGATAAAATCGTACGGTTGCTCATCCAGGACCATTCGGGGTGCCACTTGGCGAAGCAAGCGACCATACAGTACAATAATTAACAAGGACACGCAAAACATGATTTAAAGGGTACATAAATTCATAATATTACATCATTGGTTCAGATAACTTAAGTGCGGAAGCGTAGTTCAAAAAACAAACGAAAGTCAGCGGAAGCTAATAATTACAACTCGACGATACAATTAAGCACGCCAGCCCACGGGTGCTTAATCTTCATGGGTCGAAGAAGCGGGAACCCACTCGAAGGTCCACTCCGAGGGTGCCTCCCCTTCCCAACCACCACAACCACATGAAGCAAGGTTAGAAGAATCACCTGCAAAACACTAATCCACAAAGCCTGAGCAACTAATACTCAGCAAGACTTACCCGTCAACGTGGCCATCTAATGACCGACTCCTAGAATGCAGGAAGTATAGGTGGAAGTTGATCGGGTATTGCGAAAGCAGCGCTAATTGTTTATTCCTATTTTAGCCAAGTTAACATGAATCATCAGGAACTTACTAAGTGTGCCGCTATTCTAACCAAACAAGAGTGCAACACAACACGCAGGGTGAGATAACCATTTTCATCATAAATCCATCATTACATATCGTTGCGGTGGAAAGGAGCAAGTGCTACTCTTAACCACGAGGAGTGACAATTATAATTGATTTACATCCTACAGGAGAAACCCGAATGACACGACACGTGCACACTCAACTGAGTCACACGTGGCTACCTTTCGCAACATCGTGACAGTGTTGGCTCAACATCCATCCCTCCAAGGACATGGTCCTCCAGGCGATGCCCTGCATCCCTGTACGGCCCCAAGCCTTTCCCACTAGCACAGGCCCAAGCAAACAAAAGCAAATTCATCCACCTTGCTGGTCCGTTCACCCAGAAAAAGGGATGGCCAATTGTCCAACAAAGCACGGTGAGCTACGTCGGTTTCCTGGTCCCATTTACCAGTATGCACTCGGTACACAACTCAAACTTGACCAATGCAACCGCACCCGATAGGGTGCTCAAGTTTTTAATCACATTTAAGATCAAACATATTCCTCGATTTTTTTTTCTTCTTTGATTAAACATGATTAGTCTCCATACTACTCGGACGCTACTAGATTTCCTGCCCTTTAAGCATCGCACTCTATCGGTGGCTCTACCCAAAAATAATCCATAGGAAACCTACCATGCCATGCATCTAGGTTTTCACAGCAATTTTCTCGAAACTTAATTCACAAGCAATTCCTACACACATAGTGGTAAACAGAAAATTTGTAAAACATAGGTGTGCACCGGGGCTTGTCTTAGTCTGCAGAAAAGTCAGAGTACTCAAACGAGAAGTTAGTTCCTGCGGGTGCCTCCTCTGGATTCTCGTTCACCGGCGGAAGTTCCTGGTCGGTTCCTATATGACGAAAATGCAGTAACTTGTTTAATGAAAAGAGTCACAATGCTTTTATTAAAGATTAACTAGGGTTTCATCGTTAGGAATTAGGGTTAGATCGCCACTTTGCTTCGAGTATTAATTGTTTAATGACTACGACTATTTACCTAGGTTAAAAATAAAACTTTTAATTATACCTCAAGATTATTTTTAGTTGATGGTACTCTCTGAAATATGAATTTTAAGCTTTGGTTGAGGCCTAGGTGAATTTCCTAGATTTTATAAAAATTCAACAAAGTTTCTGTTATTAGGTCTTATAAAATCAGAAACCATATATAAACCTTGGAATAAAATTATGATATTTTATGGTGTTACTCAGGAGAGCCAAATCTACAACTTTGTTTTCGGGGTCTAATCTTTTTATTGACTTTTACAATGTATTTTAGAAAATGGTATTTTAATAGGCAGATTGGGGTATTGTGAAAGTATTATATACAATTTGTTGGTCCCAAAATCTTCATAAAATTACAGTAGGTGGGTACTTGTGGATCAAATCTTAGCCCTAGCACTATTCTAAAAGTTAAATTAAAATTCAAAAACAGAAAGTAATATTCTAATTGTTTCTGAAAATTTATGGTCTTGCTCTAAAAAGTGCTTTAACAGAAGTTTAGCAACTTTAATGAGGATTCTAACAAATTTTGGTTTGCTATTTTTGGAGTAGTATTTTATTTTCTATGAATTTCATAATTCTGTGGACTTTCCTGGAATTGGAATAATTTGAAAGGAAGCCGGGCCCGCATGCCAGTGGCACAGAACAGGAGAGCGGCGCTAGGGCAGCCTCCCGACGGCGCTCACCGGCGGTTCTCGCTGGAGGGGGCGTCGGCGGCGGCTTTCGTGGTGCCCAGCACGCTCAGCACGGCTCAGAGGTCTCATTTGACCACGGAGAGGGGGCGGGGCTCACCGGAGGTACGCCGGCGACGGTGGACCGATTACGGAGATGGCGGCGGTGGTGTTCCGGCGGCTCGGCGGTTAGTGATGGTCAAGGTCGGGCACCGTGAGCTGAAGCAGAAACCAGTGATGTCGCTGGGCACGGCGAGGTGGCGGGGAATTGGCAGGGAGGTGGTCGTCGACGGTGAGGTGGCGGCTCGGCGGTGCTCCGGCGATGGCGCAGCTATTTCGACTTTGCTGCTTCACCAGAACCGCTGCAGTAAATTGAAACGGAGACAGGGCGACACGAGGGTCTCGCCGACGGAAGGAATCGGAGAGGTGCTCACCGGCGATGAGGAATTTGACGGAGCGGCTACAATGGCGGTCACGGCGGTGCTCCGAGATCAATTTGCCGGGGCTGGCTAGGGTTTAGGCTCGGGAAGGACTAAATGGGCGTGGAAGGGAGTGGTGATCGATCTCGAATGCGTTGGAGGGGCTCGGTTGGGGTCGGAGTGTAGTGGGACGGTCGGTCGACGCGTGATCGGTTTCGGGCGGCAATGGCGGCAGGGCAGTGAGGAAGAAGGAGAGGAGAGGCGAGGAAGAAGAAAACCGACGGAGGAGCAATTTGTAGCGCACTAAGACGGTTTTGCAGTACGTGGGCAGTTGGCCGGACGGCAGTGCAGCGGCGCGCTCGGGAGGAATTTAATCGGGCGGCCGCGGCTACGGTGATGGCGGTCGACAATTCCCGTACGTGGGTAGTTCGCTGGACGAGCGGAGCAGCGGCGCGCGGGAAGGACCATTAAGGCGCACGTCGTGCTAGCTTCGGCTCTGCTCGGCTAGGGGCGTAGGGCGGCTCACGGCGGGAGAAAACCGCATGGGCAGCTCTGTCCTTGGTAGCGGCAAGACGAGGCAAGTACAGTGCTCAGCCGGCAGTACAGAGAAAAGAAAGAAAGAAAGAAAGAAAGCAGGAAGGAAGGAAAAGAGAGAAAAAGAGAATTAGTGTAAGAGTTTAAATTTGAATTCCAATTGCATTTGAAGTTTCACTAAAATGGTTGAATGGTTAGACATGTAAAGGAAGTTAGAATTAAATTTTTTTTTTTTGAATTTGCTATTTGAATTTCTTGAATTCTTTTGTCTATTTCTAATCTCCACCTTTAACCATATGTTATTTTTTTTAATCCCTTCGGCAATTAGGGTTTTGATTAAATGACTTTGGAGTTTGAACAATCGTTTTCAATAATTTTTGAATTATGTGCCAACCTCTACGCTTATTGTCCATTTGTTCGAATTCCTGGATAATTAGGGTTTCAATTAGACGGACCCTAGGGATTTAAACTCGACCCGCTATTAATGTTCTCTCGTCTGGTTACGGAAATGATTAACGTGCATCTTTTTAATTTAACCTCTAAATTTGGTTAATTTGCATTTAAAGGGGAATTTACCTAATTCATTTTAATTTGCGAGTTTGGTGCCATTTTTAATTCCCTCTATTACATTAAACGACAACGAACTTTTTACTCTTTATTTTAACACCATAAACTTGCTTACTTATTGGATTGATCGAGTTAAATTTTTGAGGTGTCACACCGCTTGCTGTGCCGCCGCGCGTTGCAGCAGCACCTCAACTTCGCGTTGAGTGCGTCGAGTTCGGGCGTGATGGGTTCGGGGAGCTCCCGAAGCAATGCTGCCGCTGCAGCAAGGTTCTGGCTCACCCGCGCAAAGTGTGGGCGCCCATTGCCCTCCTCCATGATCCGCTGGCATACGTCACGCGTCATGGAGCGGGCACATCCACCGGGCTTGCCGCGAGCGAGCTCTCGGTCGATTTCCGCTTCCTCCTGTTCCAACTGTCGTTTGGCCTCACGGAGTTCCTCCCTCCGCGCTTGTAACTGCTCAGGCAGTATGTCACGAGAGGGAGTTTCGGAGGCCGCTGGCAGCTGGGTGAGAGGGAGATTACTCCTCAGGTCGAGCGGATCTTCGGAATGCGCCATGAGGCACTCACGCGAGGGATTGTTACTTCCCTCGCTATGTTTCGTGCCGGAATCTTCGTTCGCCCCGTCAAGGAGGTCGAAGAAGGATTCCAACGTGTAGCCTGTCATTCTCACGAACTCGGTGTCCGTGGAGCACGGGCTTTCGCACGATGACGTATGAGTCATCGTGGCTTTACCAGAATTGCCCTGATTGGGCGAAGGGGTCGTGCGTGGGCCCTTGCGTGAGGGCTTCCGAAAGTGCGAGCCTTTGCCAGGGCGTCGCTTTTTCCCGTTGGTCGGCACAGCCGGCGTACAACGGGAAACAAGGGCAGTGACTAGCGACGCCGAGGCGTCGTCCAGCACCAAGTTGCCTCCAGAAGTGGCAACGAAGTCGAGACTTCCGAAGGACACGACAGTACCGGGAGTCCACCCATTGACGTGGTTTGCCATCGAAACCTGAAGGATGATTGACGAAAACGCACAAGCCCCTACCTGGCGTGCCAACTATCGAGGTTCGTTACCGTCGACTAGTGAATTTATCGTGGGGGGTGCGTTTTGAGGTCTCGATGGTTCGCGAGAGGACACAAGGGTTAAACTGGTTCAGGCAACGATGCCCTACGTCCAGTTTCCGAGCTGCTCGTGTTACTCACGACAAGGTTTACAATGGGGGTTGCAAGAAGGCGAGAAAGGGAGAGTGTTCCCCGTCTCTAAGCGTGTTCGTGCGTGTGTTTTCTTAGGCTAGAGTGAGCTAGTGAACGTTGTAATCGTGGAAGCTTGTGGAGAAAAAAAAAACCTGTCCTCGTCTTCAGTTTCCTCCTCCTTTTATACTGCGATGCGGGGAGGTCCGGTTCCGTGGAGCAGGTCGTGGCCGTACGCAAGTTGGGCTGAGCCACGGCGGATGACGCCTTCGACGCGGTGGCGTCGCTCCTGTTCGACGGAGTGGTCGGTGTTGTCAATCGACGGATCTTATCCGTATGGAGAAAAGCCGCCGTAGGCGCTGGCGTGATGACGCCGTAATCGTGGCCGTCGCTCGGGACGTCCCGTCGTAAAGGGGCGATGAGTCTCTGACAGGGGCTGTAGTAGCGACGCCCATCCCATGGATGGTGCACGTTGTGTGCATTTAACGCCCACTTGACTGAGCGGTGGACGGCTCTACCTGTCAGCGAGCGTGGGGGTGTCAGGCATTTATTTCCCAACCATCACCGTCCAACCTACTCACGGGGTAGTGGGCGATTCGCTCGACCCTGAGGTCGGGCGAGGCGAAGACGCGTTCGCTCGACCCCTACGGAGACAGGGTCGAGCGCGTCGCCCACACGTGGAGGATCCGACCCCTCCACAAAGGGGTCGGGCGAGGCGGGGATCGCCTGTCGGCTCAGTCTGTTGTGCGCCCGTACGATGCGGAGGTTGGTTAAGGCGGGGATTACTCATGCCTTGATCACGTCATTAAGATCGAGGGTCATTAGGGTTAACTACCTCTGGTATTGACCCTCAACAGTCTTGGACCTATTACTCTCAGGGATTCATCCCCTAGCGACTAGAGGTCGCCTGGGAGCTCCCAAACTTGTGTGGTGACGCCCCGAAAAGTTTGTATTGTTCCTCCTCGCAAGAGGAACTTGCTAGTGAAGAACCAAGTTTGACCTTCGTGGTTGCTTAGAGAGAAAAAGGATTGAAAGAGACCCGGTTCTTTGTGGACCTCTCAACGGAGCCGTAGGCTTCTTTGTGGAGCTGAACTTCGGGAAAAAAAAATCTTGTATCTCCGTGTGCTTTTCTCTCTTTTAGCTAACTTGTTCTTGTTCTTCATTTCCTCTAGTTATTTGCTTCGATCTACTCATATACTTGCTTATAACCTGTTTAGCCTGTCCTTTCCTGTTCTTACATATTTAAGCTTGTTTTCGGTTCAAATAGTTTTCCAAATACCTGCTCAGTTTGTGAATTTCACAATTACCAGGTTTTACCGGAGTTCCGGCGCTTTACTGTAACTCCGACGCACTGGATATCCGGCATTTTATCGGAAGTCCGGGGGACTAATTTAGGTTGCTGAGTGTTTTTTCACAGAAAAATTAATTATTGCCTATTCAGTCCCCCTCTAGGCAACTTTCAATTGATATCAGAGCCTAACTCTTTGTATCAAAACTTAACCGCTTGAAGAGACGATGACCTCAAGCAAAGAACCGGGAACCAGGGATGATACGACGAAGGACGTCGAAAAAAAGACTAATGATGAAGTGCTGATCGAAGATGTTAAGGACGAGAAGGAAGGTGATAATTTTGAGAAGTCATCATCAAAAAGCAAGACGAAGAGCTAGAGTAAGAACAAGAGCAAAAAGCACAAGCACAAGAAGATTCCGACCCCAAGCTCAAGCTCAAGTTCAAGCTCATCCTCTTCGTCAAGCTCAAGTAGTGATGATGATGAAGCTTCTCGTGCCCTACTCAAGATGTTGAAGAAGGACAAGAGGAAGAACAAAAAGAAGGATAATACTAGAACTCATTTCAATTATGATTCTTTAAATTCTAATAGTGCAAACTTCTTTTCGGTCCCATTGGGTAAACTGCCCCACTTCGATGGGACGAACTACATTAAGTGGAGACACAATATGAAGTTTCACTTGTACTCACTCAATCCTTCTATTTGACAAGTTGTAGAAACAGGGATTGATCCACTGGATAGTGATCATGAAGATGCTAACACGCCTCAACATCAACAAGAGAATCATCAAAATGCTCAAGCGGTGACCGTCTTCGTCTCATCGTTATCACAAGAAGAATTCAACAAGGTTGATGGATTGACCATAGCCAAGGATATTTGAGACACTCTCAAAATATCTCATGAAGGATCTACAAAGATTAGAAAGGCCAAAATAGAGTTGCTTGAAGTGGAGTTGTCAAGGTTTGTAATGGAAGATCATGAAACTCCTCAAGAGATGTACAATAGACTCAAGACTCTAATCAACAAGATAAGAAGCTATGGCAGCAAGGAGTGGACCGATCATAAAGTGGTCAAGAGAATGTTTAGAGCTTACACGGTTAGGAATACAACCGTGTGCACACTCATTCGTAGAGAGAGAAAGTTCAAGAAGATGACTCCCGAAGAAATGCTTCGTGAAATCCTAAATCACACTACAAGAGATATGGTCTTCTATGACGAATCTATCGTGACAAAAACAAAAAACATCATAAGATTATTTGGTTTATGACGATTTTGTAGACCAAATTTGTTTTAATGACGAATGCTACCTATTCGTCACAAAAACTGTTTATGAATCGTCATAAAATATATTTTAGGTACTTTGTGACGAATTCTATGTTGTCATAACAATAATTTTTTGTCACAAAAAAACTAAAGTGTTTGGTCTCTTGTGACATAATTTATTCTTCACAAAAAAAATAATACACACATGCTAGCAGTAAGTTACGCTGGTTCATAAAGAAAAAAAAAACACCTTTGATTGTAGTGGGGGTCCAACTCAAGACTGATGGGTAGCAAAACGTTGGTTCACAAAAGGAAAAAAAAAACTTTGAGTGTAGTGGAGGTCGAACTTAGGACTCATGGGTAGCAAATGTGGTGCCTTAACAACAGGGTGAAGCATGTCTTTGTTCAATGACTGAGATGGTGTCATATTTATAATGTAATGATAAGGGAAATAACGATTCACCTACCGGGACTTATCCACTCACGGGGATGACGGGATTTCTTCGTCCGCCTGAATCTGCTGCACTCCGACTGAAGGCTGCGCGCGGCGCCGGCGACGGCCACACATCCCAGCCACCACGTCGCATTATTCCAGCGCCTCCCAGCCACCATGTGTCATACTAGCTAAAGTCCCCCATCACTGGCAAGATCTTGAGCCCGCAGCTGCTGTTCTACAGACCGCCGCCTGCAGCTGCTGTTCCGCCGTCTTGAGCCTGCACGCCGTGTTCCGGCCGGTGATGGGCGGATCTCCGAGCTGCGAACACGCCGCATCCCTGCCACCGAGCTGACCCCGGAGACAAGCATTGGCTGTCACTCCCTGCTCCTCAGCGCCGCCCCTTGACGTGCTGTTCAACACAGCGGTCGCCGCCTACGACACCTGGTTCCCCGCCACATCGCAGCATACCGCTTTGCAATTGACCTCTGCAACAGCCAACCAAGGTACGATTCTCTCCAGTGCACCATTTCTTCCGATGAACTAGTTGTATATTAATGCTCGCCGATTGTAAATTGATATGTGGAAATAGAAATATAATTAGTGGTAGCAAAGAAATTAAATTTGATCAGAACACACTAGTTGTGAATTTTAGGATTTGTTGAGTCATTGTTTACAGTTTTCCCATCTCAATTTTGTGCAGATGGATAGAAGTTGGATTAATAGTAGACTATTTAGCAAGGCACATCTGGATGGGGTTAGCCAGTTCATGGACTTTGTTTCACAGAGGTATGCTAGTAATGAAGATATGCTTTGTCCATGCTGTCGGTGTTTGAATCAGGTTAGTGCAAAAAAAGGAGTTGTCGAGGATCACTTGTACATTAATGGGATGGCTAGCACATACACAGTGTGGACAGATCATGGAGAATCACCAGATGCAGAAATGAATGAAAATGCAAATCAGCAGGATGGGCACATTGGCCTTCGTGAGGATATTTGTCTCGATGATGGTGAAGAAGGCCAAGATGATAGAATTCCAGAGATGTTAGAGGAACTACACATCGCTGAACAGCAAGGTGGAGAGCAATCTATGTTTGCAGCTGTATTGTATGAGATGAAGAAGCAGCTTTACCACAACTCACCTTGTTCAAGATTTTCTTTTGTGGTGAAGCTACTCCATATAAAATCATTTTATCGGATCAGTAATGTTGCATTCACAGCAATTATGAAGTTGTTATCATCATCATTCCCAGCTTGTTCCCTTCCCGCGTCCTATGATGACGCAAAAAAAGTTATTCGTGCATTGGGACTTGGATATGATTCAATTCATGTGTGTCCAAATAATTGTATGTTGTTCAGAAAGGAGTATGCTGAACTTGCTGAATGCCAAGTATGTGGTGCATCCAGATGGAAAGATTCTGAAGGAAGGAAGAAGATTCCTCATAAGGTATTGCGCCATTTTCCTTTAATTTCAAGGCTGAAGAGGATGTTTGGATCTATAAAAACAGCTGAGAGTGCACAATGGCACACCTTGAAGAGGCAGCCCATGGAGAACGAGCTTAGCCATCCAGCTGATGGGGAGGCATGGAAAGATTTCGATACAAAATATCAGTGGTTTGCACAAGATGCAAGGAACATCAGACTTGGCCTTGCTACAGATGGTTTTAATCCATTTGGAAACATGAGCTCGTCCCATAGCATGTGGCCAGTATTTGTTATTCCATATAACTTTGCTCCATGGAATGTATGGAACAGTCCAACTTCATGATGACCTTACTCATTCCTGGTCCCAATGCCCCTTCAAAAGATTTTGATGTCTTTTTAGAGCCACTCATAGAAGAGTTACTGCTGCTTTGGGAAGGTGTTCATACTTATGATGCATTTAGTAGGACAATGTTTGATCTCCATGCTGCAGTTCTATGGTGCATTCATGACTATCCCGCTTTGGGTGTGATGTCAGGAAGGGTCACAAAAGGTTATCACGGTTGTGTGCGTTGTGATAAAAGCTCTTGCTCTAGAAAAATAAGAAATAAAATATGTTACATTGGCCATCGACGTTTTCTACCAAGGGACCATCCATGGAGGAAATTGAAATGTTTTGATGGCCAAATTGAGAAACGTGACAAGCCAGAGGAATTTAGTATAGATGAGATGATGGAACAACTAGAGAGGGTTAAAGATGTGAGACCAGGCAAGTGCCCTCAAAGCAAAAAAGAGAAAGAGGACAGCAGATGACCAATGTTGGAAACGCCGGCCCAGCTTGTTTGATTTGCCATATTGGACAAGCTTGAAGTTGCGTCATAATCTTGATGTGATGCACATAGAAAAAAATATATGCGACTACATTCTTGGTACATTCCTTGGCATTCCTGGGAAGTCAAAGGACAACATTAGTGCAAGGCTTGATTTGGAAGACATGGGTGTTAGAAAGCATTTACACCTGAAGCGTGATGGAGATTCATACAGTGTTCCACATGCCCCCTATACAATGGATAAACAACAAAAGATTGCATTTTGTGATTACCTAAGGAGTGTTAAGTTTCCAGATGGGTATGCTTCCAACTTGGGAACACATATCACTGATGATGGATGCAACCTCCAGGGATTGAAAACTCATGATTGTCATATCCTACTGCAGAGGATATTAGCTGCATCTATTCGAGAGATCATGCCTAAGGATATATATGAAGCAATTGCTGAATTAGGTAATTTTTTTCAACAATTATGTGCTAGAACTCTAAAGGCGGAAGTTTTGCATAGGATGAAAGGTGAAATCCCTATAATACTTTGCAAACTTGAGAAGATATTTCCTCCTCGTTTCTTTGATGTGTGCTTGCACGTGGCTGTTCATTTACCTGAAGAGGCAATCCTTAGAGGCCCAGTGCAATATGGATGGATGTACCCAGTAGAAAGAAGATTGTGTACATTGAAACATTTTGTGAGGAATCGAGCCAGGCCTGAAGGATCTATTGCAGAAGCATATGTTGCTAGTGAGTGTATGACTTATTGTTCGAGGTACTTTGATGATGTGGAGACACAACATAATCGAGAGGGCAGGAATAGAGAGCGAGTTGATTTGAGGAAAGGTGATCTATCTATTTTTCGGCATGGTGTTGATTTAATTGGAGCTTCAAGGATAACAGTGCTTAAACATGATCATGACAAAATGGTGTGGTATGTGTTAAATAATTGTCCAGAGGTTGAACCATATATGGAGTATGTTGTCCTTCCTAACTTTCCTCTTTTTATATTAAATAACATTGATTATTTCCTTTAATATTTCAATTAACTATACATGCATCACAGGATTTGTAGGCAAGAGCTGGAGAAGCTAGGAAGTCCTGATATTGAAAAAGCCCTTGAGAAGCAATTCCCTAGATGGTTTAAGAAGCATGTGAGTTTTTGCTAGCTTGTCAATATATATGAAAATATCATAAGCTGCATTTGTTTTCATCATATTAAGTATTTGCTTGTACAGATTGCAGAATTACGTTTTGAGAAGGGAGAAGAAATCAGTGATGACCTGTATGCACTTTCGTGTGAACCAGATCTTCGAATACGACTATTTTCAGCGTGTATTTTTGATGGTGTTCGATACCACACAGTTGATCGGGAGAAAAATAGAAGAACTCAAAACAGTGGTGTCATGGCTGAGGGTACACATAATGGAGAATATATTGACTTTTATGGTTGTTTGAAAGATATTATTGAGTTGCAGTTTAACTCTGATTTGAATGTGAACCGGACGGTGGTTCTATTTCGATGTGATTGGTTTGATACTGATAGCAAGAAGGGTAGAATAAAAGATGATGGATTTTTTACAAGCATCAACGTTGGTTGCCTTTGGTACAAGGATGATTCTTTTATTCTTGCAACACAGTCCACAAAAGTATTTTATCTGAAAGATAGAAAGCATGGTGATAGGTGGAGAATAGTTCAAAAATTTGCACACCGACACCTATGGAGTGTGGCTGAAAACAAATATGTCGAGAGTGAAACCAGTGGCATTGAATTTTCATACCAAGATGATCACTGTATAGGTCCTCATGTGCAAGTTAATGAAGGAATTTTGGAGAATAAGGTTCAGGATGGTCCAGTTTGTTTTACTGTTGATAGAAGTGTAGTTGATGAGGCCCGTTTGGACATAGGAGTGCAAGATGATGAGTCTAGCGATGATGAAGATGAAACTACATGGCAATATGTTAGCGACAACGAAAGGTCAAATATCTGTAATGATGATGAAAGTGAAAGCGAGTAGCTTTTCTCATTCTAGATGTCAATTTGCTTTGTAACATTTAAATGTTAATTTCAGTCATGTAAACTTGTACTGTTGCTACTGTTTATGATAATTGAGTTGACAACTATCCTTCAGTAATTGTGTAATGTGCATTTCAGCATAGTAAGGAGTCAAACAGTAATTGATTCTAGTTGTTATTGACAATGATCACCGAATTGGCAGAAATTAGATTCAAATTGTACCACCGATCCTCATCTCTTTTTAAGGAGAATTACATTTTACTTAATATGCACTAAAAAATAGTTAGAAATTCAATACAGTAGTTCTCTGTATGGAGAAGCAGAACCGATGGCGTTCCCAGGGTGCAGATTTTGATATTTAGAGACAAGCCTATTTTCTATATATAAAGCGTTTTCTGATTCGTTGATACAAACCTGTGTTAGCTCAGCGGTGAGAGTTGAATCTCTTTTGCTCAGGGTCTCAGGTTTGATACTCCACAACTGCAGGCGCTGTCATTTTCATTTTGTCTAATTCGTCTAAGAAACCGACAGATGGGACCCACCTGTCGGCACAATTCATCAGTGCAACTGACAAAAGGGACCCACTTGCCTGCGCGGGTCACCAAGCCAGTTCATCCAGAGTTCTTACAGTGTGACAATTTTTTATTTTGATTCCTATTTATATCTTCAAACTGGTATAGATTTCGCGCCTGCGGTCCAAATGGGTTGGTTCTTTTACCTATAGATAATGAAAAATACACTCCATCATTTTTATGTATTTACTTCAAGCTACTGAAATTTATTTGTCTACTTATTGATACATCTAATAATGAGCATCTTTTGGCATTTTCTTCATTATTTTTGTAAATCATTAATATAGCTGAAATTTTCAATGAGATAACGTATATAAGCATATTTCATGCACTTGTGCATCAAAATAATTGTGTGATTTTTTTTTGTGAAACCTACACTTGTGTGATCTATATTCATCATGAATTAGAGTATAGAGTCCTTATCACATATGCCTTATGCTCACTTTTCAATACCACATTGAGGAATATAAACGTTAAAAAATTTATAAAAAAAATAAAGATGTTGGAATAAATAAAATAGACACACAACAAATTTGAGTTAAAAAATCAATATATTTTGAGAGATAAAAAAGAAACAAAATTGGAAAAAAGTCACTTTTCATTTAAATTTTATTGTATCCCTTAAAATACGGTGATCTGAAACTTTAAAATTTATAGATACATGTAGAATAGACTCCTAAACTTACTGTGAATGTTGCGAGATTTTTTAATTTTTTTATGCATCATAACTAAAAAAATTTAAAACGAAACAATAAATAATTCGTCTCTCTAGTCTAAAGGCGTATTTCACTATATACCTTCAAATGTTCTCACTGCCAAGTGGGACCAACATTGTGGAATCATGGCGGCAAAATTTTGTCGTGCCGTAGCTCGGCCCGCGCGTCCGATATTTTTTTTGACCGAAGGCGGGCAATCAAAATTTTCAGTGCTACAATTACAATCGTGCCCCAAACTAGATTTACAGAACTGCCACCGCACAAGGGTAAAAAGGTAAAAAAAGTATTTAATATATTAAGGAACCACCCGGCTCCTAAACCTAAATCCATTCATTCTCTCCACTTTTACGAATCCACAGCTTGGCTCCTTGCTGTGCGCTCCCCCTCCGCCACCAGATCCTCCCATCCGCCGTGACCACCGTTCTTCTTCCCTAGTATTGAGGGCTACTCGACGGCCTAGTCCAGCGACCTGCGTCTTGTGCTCGTCGTTCACCAGGGCATTTCAAGATGGGTCTTGGTCGGAACCAGTCTTCAAGCAAGCGGCAGCCAGGTAAAATTCTTATGCACTTAGTCAGGTTTGACTTTTTTTAAGCAATCCGGCAATACGCACTCAGGTTCGTTTTTAAGCATTTGTATATAGAGTGTCAGGTCTCGGTGATAAAACCTGAGCAGGGGAGCGTGCATTAGTACTAGTAGCTTTCAAAAGTGAGACGATGGAGCATGGACGCTTCCAGGCGCTTTAGAGCATTGGAATTTCCTTGTGTCTATGCATTTTTTTCCTTTCGGAAGGTAAAATTGAGTGAGAGAGAGAGAGATAGCAGCCTGACACGGATAGCATACGAGCTAGCTAAATGCAGGCCTTTGCTTGAATGTTCTTTCGCCAAGGTCGGGCTGCAGCCTGTTGACCCTGTTTCACAGATCTATGGCTTGTTTTTTTTCCTTGTAGTTTATTTTCGAAATAAATTTTTGTGTTCATACCTGAATATTTGATGTAGAGTTGTAGACCGTGTTTATTAGCAAATCACTCGCTTGTTCTTTTCCTTTGTATTTTATTTTTGTAATACATTTTGGTGTACATACCTTGATATTTCTGTAGCTCTTCTTTCTCTGTAAATAATACCTATGTGAAGAAACTGAAATAAGCTATGCCAAAATATGACCGTTAGATACTCAAATCTTATTATTTTGTTGTACATGCGTCATATGTGTGTCACTAGCTTCTACTGTTCAACATACATCTATTTATGTTTAATCAATTTCAAGTGCTGCCACTTATTGTGAAACCTCCATGTTAACAATTTTTTTTTGCTGGTACAGAAGCACCACTTACTGAGTATGAAAAAGAGAGGGCTCAACGTGTGTTGAGAAACAATCAGATGATGCATAGGCTTGGTGTCCCTGCATTAGCTCAGATTGTAAACGGGCTGTCAGGAAATACAAAGCGTAGAGGTGTTGAACCTGAGTATAGTGGGAACAATGAAGGAGGCTTAGTTGTTAAGGTATGCATTGGATCTCAGCACCTACCCTTGAAGTTTTGGTTTACTGTCATATAATAAGAGAATTATATCTCACACCTGTTCATGCACTGTTACATTCAGCTTACGAGGCCATACATATTATATTCAACACTATTGATTAATTTGGATTTATTTCTGCTTTTACTTTGCATATGAGGCCACGTAGGCTTCAGAGGGTGCTGCTGACATCAACCTGACAGTGACCAATGGCACATCTGGTAGAGGAACAACGGGGTCAAAGAGAGTCATGGCAGTTGAGGAACCAGTTGAACTACCAAGGATAACAAGGCAGAGAACAAAGGAAATGCAGTCAGTTAATGAAGGTGTTGAAGGTTCAACTACAAACTCAGAACTTAGCCAACTTGCTGATCAGATGGAGATATCCAACGAAGGCAAGTTACTATTTTGTTTGTGCATTTGCAATTACTAAGTCTGTTATAAACTGCAATGTACTAATATGTTATACTTGACCCTTCCTGGAACCGATTTTCTTTTTTCTTTCAGCAGAAGAAAATGTCATGGTAGCTCGTTGGAATAGAGGTCGAAGCATGGGCAAAGAATTGGAAAGAATGACAAGAGGTTTGAATGCTAAGATCCCGATACACATCGTTGAAGGAAAGAAACGGCCTGAGGCACCAATCCAAGCTGCAAAGCTTGCATCTGATGCTGGAATAATTCTAAGGCAACATATTCCTGTTTTTCCACGCTGGAAAGACTATGAGAAGCCAAATGCTCAGACTCACATGACCAACTTCATGGGCAAAGTGGCAGTAAGTCTGTCTTGACTAGGTTCTGTTGACTTTAGTTGCCAATTGTGCATTGAAATTTCAATGCATGTGTTGAATATCTTCTAATATCGTTCATTCATTGTATAGAGGCATTTTTCTATTGATGTTGATGATAAGGCGGTCAAAACAGCATGCATTGATTTGTTCAAGGGTGGGCAAAGGCAGCTGAGATACAGGCTCAAGAAACTTTACTTTGATGGTATACCTGCAAATGAAGTGAGAACAACATCACCATTGAAAAGCATGACTGATGAAGAATGGAGGGCCTTAGTTGCAATGTGGTCAAGTGCTAAGCATAAGGTATTTACTTAATGCTGTTCAAAATTGTTGTTGTGCAATTTCTTGGTCACAAGCTATTTTCCATTATTGTGCTATGCAGTGTTGATACTGTAATGGAGTTAGCAATTATTTACTTTATGCTTATTTCTTGAAACGATTGGTTAGCCACAAGAGTGCTTCAGTTTGGTACCCGCTGAATCTTTGTTAAGTGTTAGTTGGTCTTAAATATTTGAGTTCATCCTTTATTTATTAACTGTGAAACTATGTTGATTACTAATAGGTTTTTGATACAGATACATCTTTTTATTACTGTTGTTGTGTGGCATAAGTTTTATGTATGTATTTTCTCATTAAGCTATAGTCAATGTTTTTCGTATATTGCTAAAACTTTCACTTCTATATAGGAGAAGTGCATGAAAAATAAAGAAAACCGCGAGAAAGTTCGGATTCAGCAGAAGACTGGTTCTCGCTGCTTCATAGCGCATTGCCATGCCGTGGTGAGTGTGTCAAATGTAGTGTCTGAATGTAACGTATTGGACCTATTGTTATGGTCTGAAACTAATATTTATTTTTTCCCTTCAACCGTAGAAGCAAGAAAAGTATAAAGATATGGAGCCCACTCCAATTGATCTCTTCAAGGACTGCTACTGCAGCAGCACAACTGGAGATAGCGAACCTGCCAAAAAAGCCGTTGTAAGTACCTCACCTCTATTAGTTGTAATCTTTCCTCTTTACATGACTGCCATAATTGAATGAAAAATGGTGACAAGATAGTGTGCCAGTCAAATTTATTTTGCTGTGAATCTGTTTTGCGCAATGCTAAAAATGTGTGTACCCCAGTATAGATAATTATTACTATTGTAGTTGGTGGTTGCAAATATTTTATTACGTTCATTTCCTTCTGAATTGTGGAAGAGTTGGAGTAAAAACTTGATGTAGAAAAGCAAGAGTCAGCAGCACTTAAAGATAAGATTGGAGCTCAGGATGTTGAGCTAGCTAGCTTGAAGGAGAAAGCAAAGAGTTCGGAAGCACAAATTGAAAGTTTGAAGAAGGGACAGGAGGAGCAAGCTATGCTTTTGCGTAGTCTGCTCAACCTTGGTAAGCAACATTAGCTTCCTTTTTACCTTGCCTGTTATTGTTTCACAATGCAATGGTTAGTTGGTGGTTATATTTTGTTGGGAGGTACATCATGGATTGGTCATGGGATGTGTAATTTTGTGGTTGTAAGGATGACTTTCCTGAATGTAGTATGTAGCTAGTTGTTACAATTGGTACTCCAAGTGATGCATTTTCGATGGATTTGGTCTGACTGTATTTTGAGATGCATTTGGACATCTATGGTGGAAGTATGATCTGTGTTGCTATTTCAATTGCAATTCTGAGATGCTGTTTGTTTCATGGGCTATTGATTTGTGTTGTGGGCTGAGAATAAATGAGCCATGCCTGTATGGATTGGTCACTATAATGGGCCAGGCCCAAAATGCATGGACTAATTTTCCTGGTCCAATAAAAAGGTAATAATATGGGCCAAGCCCAATAAGTTGCTGCCACGTCATGCCCCAGTAAGCTGCCACGTCATGCCCACGTCGCTGCCACGTCATGCCCACATCGCCGCCACATCATTTCCATATCACTGCCACGTCATTTCCATGTCACAGCCACATCATTGCCATGTCATTTGCTTGTGATGACTTATGACGTTTTTATGTGAAATAATGACAAAAATTTGGCGTCATAATTCCATGACAAATAAAGAAACGTCATTAAATTTAGTGACGACAATACTAATTTCGTCACAAAACATAATTAGAGACGCATGATGCGTGACGACTCGATTTTCGTCACCGTTGCGTCACAGAAACTATTTTGTGACGAATTTTTTTAAGTTTTGTGACAAAAACAAATCGTCATAGAATACCATATTTCTTGTAGTGTCAAGAAATGCTTGAACAAGAAGCATTGCTCAAGCTCTCTCAAATGCCAAGAATCAAGACATAGCTCTCAAAGCAAGCAAGAAAAGCAAAGGCAAGCAAGACATTGAGACCTCAAATGATGAAGATGAGGAAATTTTCGATCTTGATGATGAAGACATGGCTCTTTTCATAAGAAGATTTAAGAAATTCATGAAGAAGGATCGCAAATTTCGCATTTATCAGGTTTTGTCGGAGTTCCGGCGCTTTATCAGAACTTCGACGCACCGAATATCCAGCATTTTGCCGGAAGTCCAGAGTACTGATTCAGGTTGCTGAGTGCTGTTTCACAAGAAAATTAATTTTTTGCCTATTCACACACCCCCCCCCCCCTCTAGGCAACTTTCTGCTAAATTAACTTTGGAAAAAGTCTATTTTTGGTCCCTCAACTTTTGCCTCAGTCCGGTTCGCGTCCCTCCACCCGAACATCAGAAGCGTCCTCCAACTTTTGAAACCGTTTGATTTTGGTCCCTCGATGGTATGTGGAGCTGTTTTGTCCAACGTGGCATGCGGGCCGCGAGCTGACGTGGCTTCCGCTGCTGAGTCAGCACAAAAATAAAAGAGTGAGTCATCCCTTTCTCTGCCACCATTTGACTCTCACACTGTCCTCCTCGTCCTCTCCCTTTCCTCGTGAAACCCTATCCTAGCGGGGTGAGGTGACCCGACCCGTGGCAACAAGGAGATGAGCTCGATAGAGTCAAGGCCATCGGCTGTTAGCGGGTTGGGTGGCGGATGCGGAGAAGCACCATTCGCCCATTGGATTACCATCCACTTGTATTCTGCAAGTGAATGCAGAAGGCGGCGCTTTGGATCTCCTAGAGCGACAACAACCCTGGCCGATACTACCTCTAGTGCTACAGAGCTAGGGTATGCCAACGCCTCAATTGACTGGCGCCACGCCGTCTGGAGCTCTATGCCCCCGCCTTTCCTTAACACTTGTTTGGCTCAACCTGAGGGTAAGGGACGACTCATTCTGCCCTCTTTTATTTGTGTGCTGACTCAGCAGCGGAGCCCATGTCAGCCCGTGCCCCAATGCCACGTCGGACAAAACAGTTTCAAATACCACCGAGGGACCAAAACCAAACTTTTTCAAAAGTTGGAGGACCTGTCATATCTAGTTTTCAGGCATAGCGATGCGAACCGGACTTAGGCCAAAATTGAAGGACCAAAAATAGACTTTTTCATTGACTTCGGAACCACATTTCAGATGCTGACTCATCTCGGCCCAATTCTCTCGTTCCTTCTACTTCTCTTTCTATCTCGCAATTTTTGTTTTCTCTCTCCCTTTGCCAGCATCGCCGACCTTTGCAGGCCCGTCGAAAGTAGGAACAACGCCAAGCAAAGTAATAAACATGGCCACAAGTTTGCTGCAGATGGGAAGCACCTCTACGCGCTCTATCGCTAGTCAGCACCAAACCCTTGCGGCTCCCTCGCCTCAGTCCACATATACACTCTACCAAATAATAAAAAAATAATTATAGTATATGCACGTGAAAATCCTCTCAGTGCCACTGCTTCTCTCCAATCTCTTGATTATTATTAGATATAGCTAAACTTAAAAACCTCACATACGACACCGTGTTGCAATTTTAATCCCCTTTTTTATATGACATTGTCGAACTTGTAGTTTGAACTCGAATTTATTTTGAGCATTGAAATAAGAAGTTTCTCTAATATGAAAAAATTGTAAACTTTTTCTGGTACTGGGGGAAAATCATCTTCTGCAACTTTTCTATTTCATCCTACTTCAAATTGGAGAATAATTTTAAATTAAAATTCAGATGTTCAAATCTGGCAAAAACATTGTTTGAATCATTTCAAATAGTTAATCTTTAACATAAACTATAAAACTCGGTCAGAACTTTT
Organism: Oropetium thomaeum; assembly: GCA_001182835.1. Classification (NCBI taxonomy): domain Eukaryota; kingdom Viridiplantae; phylum Streptophyta; class Magnoliopsida; order Poales; family Poaceae; genus Oropetium; species Oropetium thomaeum. The sequence continues at coordinate 396,795 of LFJQ01000020.1, read as the reverse complement.
CTTTGAGGTTCATTGGTCTCTCGAAAATTATGCATGTGTTACTATGAAATTTGTAAAGATCACTGAATAATGTAAATTTAAATCAAATTTAGGTCACTTGAAGACCGAGTGAGGAAGAAATTGTTCGTGGGGAAAGATAAAATGATGAGAGAGAGGCTGACAGTGGGATACGCTTGGTCTTCAAATCCCCCAAAACTGCGTAACCATTATGCACTTTGCGCACACTAAAACAAATTCAATTTAGCTCGCTCATAACTGCATCAAACTTTGAAACGGGGTTCTTTACCATGTGTTCTAGCTCTCTTCCAACTTGCACATAGTATTCGAATTGCGGTAGATATGGAAATTTGACGATGGTTACTCGTTAAGCGAGACATGGAACAAAAAATCTATGTCTGGAATGGTTTAAAATAGCCATGATTTAACTCTAGTTTCGAGCATTCCCATGCTCAGAAAAATTACCAAAATTTTTGTGTATGCCAATGTGGAACAATTTTTGTCATTGGTCCATGTTTTGTTGGTTCAGCATGTAAAAAATATAAATTTACTAAATAGAGGTTGTTTTAGAACCTTATTAATCCATTTATTTAACTTATTTTCAAAAGTGATAAATTCAGGAAAATTCTCTAAAATTCTGTTTTCAGGCCCCCTTCACTCCTATGAGGTTTTGACATGCACTTTTCTTAAAATATTGTCGAATTCATATTTGCCATCTTTTGACAATTGGTCTCATTTTGATTTGAATCTTTCTAATCTTTGCTTAGTTGATGTTTTTGTTTTTTTACTAGCATACACCTTGGGTTGGGTGTCACACCTGAGTGAGACCACGACCAAAAAATGAAAGCTCAATCAGGTTACACAGTACCTAGCTATTAGGCTAGCATCAAATTCGTTTTTGTTTCTTATGTTTTTGTTCCTAGAGCACTCGTCTACAGTCTTGCATGTCACTTATTAATTAATTCGCTTGCACATTTCATGTGAATGGAATTTTATTGAGTGTTTATTCCTTTCAACTTAGTGTCGACGCACATATGCTTTGTGTTGTTTGCATTCAAAGAAACATATAAGCAATGATGTCATATTATTTGGTAAATTATGTCCTTTTCTACTTTGGATATTATTGATAAAACTTTTCACTGACATCATTATGCCACGTGTTGTCATATTTATATAATTTACTTTCATGTACTTATGTATATCTGAAGTTTTAAGGTAAACTAGACTAGACTAAAATCTAATCACACATATCATTTTTTTTTAAACATACAATCTAAGGTTATTAGGTTACAGTTGGTCCTTTTCTATTTACATAGTTCAAATCATACTCAAATCTATTTGTATCCAAGAGTACTATGTTATCATTACTGTCAAATTTGTGTGAAGAAGGATCCTTTTGTTCAATTGTATCAATTAACTTCTCATATCACTTGATAGAATATATAGTCAAGTACATAACAATGGTTTATCTAAATTATCTTGGACATATATATATTGGGGTGATATAGTGTCATATTAGCGCATGCCAATTATATTGGCTCTAGCTTCTGGTCAACAAGTTGTATCTCGCATGAATATAATACAATGTGTGCCCAACATATTATGGAAAATGTTGAAGGGGAGAGAGACGATGCGTAGTGTGACAGCGAAGACTAGACTAAGGTGGATAAACTAACTTAGATATCTTGAAAATTACACCATTGCTGAGTTTTAGCTTTTCTTATAGCGCTCATAAAACTGTGGCACGAGGTAGGAAAATTATTTATATTCAGTAAAGTTCTGTAATCACTATGCGAATATAAATTATTATACTATCGGTCTTCTGAAACATACTTGTCGACTATGTCTTACAACATACACGTTTAATTTAAAAATACTCTTTTATATGAACGGTTCTTTTAAATAATGAAAGAGAATATTTTTGAAACAGTTATGTCATCAACAATATTTATGGTCATTTTTGAATGGAAAAAACTGCACAAACTATATATTGTGAAATACATAATAATACGTGGTATCCTAATTCAGATATTATTTAAAAACAATTTAACAAGATTTTTCTTAACTTTGCATAATATATTTACTGCATGATAGATATAGTATTTGAAGATTACCAAATTTCAAATATTACAGTGTTTTATTAGCCTTCGATCTTTAAATATTATATATATTATGTTGTAAATTATTTGGAAGCTAGCGTAAGTTCTATATCGAATCTCATGAGTTTATCATACTTGTGATAAAAGCTTTGGGTAAGATATAATGTAGCTGAATATACCATAAAGAATATTGAAGTAGTATTAACTTACTAGCAAACTTAGGACTGTTTCGGTATGCTTTTGTTTTTGTTTACATATCTAGATAATACAGGGTCACAAATAATAATTAAAACACAAAGAAAATTGGCTAACATTTTGAGGAGTGTTGAGAGTTTTCATCGGTTGATCACATAATCAAGGTCTTTGTTGATGAGACCTTTTAATGCAATCCCTGACAGAGCTTTGGATCTTCACTCTTTTCCACTTAAGTTTGCATTTTTATTCACAACTTGTTGAAATTTTCCCTCTAGAAGGCTAATCTCTGTTTTGATATGTTAAATTCATATAAAGCAATATGTATTAGTAATAAAAAATCCTAACAAAGCAAAAATAATAAGTTATTGTTGTACTTGGGTAGTGAGGAACCCAATGAAAATATAAATTATTTTCATTACTATCATTTTTAACGAAAATACAAAATAAATCCAATGACGAACCGAAGGAAATATCTAGATTTAGGTAGCGAAGAGTGCTCAGGCTTTAGAGTTTCCCTACATGAAAATTAAGTATTAAAAAGAGCAAACACATAAATAAATACTACTCCCTCTATCCCTTTCTAGTTGACGTTTGAGGATTCAAAAGTAAAAATAGTGCAAGGAAAAAAGAAACAACGTACCCCTATGAGAGAGAAAGCTGACACAATAATAATGATAAGTCTGGGGGTGACCGGAGCTTGACTGTGTGAAAAAAGGACAAGGAAGAGGTCGTGAGGAGAGAAGGAAGAGGCGAGAACGAGCCTGCTACTAGTGCTTTTACTGCTCGCCTACGGATCCTGCTATCTGTCGGTCTAAAGCGACACTTACTACGGGACATTTCTCCCAGCCTAAAGCGTCAATCAGAACAGGATAGAGGGAATATATTATAGAGGATGACTTTTTACAAAGCTTGTTAAATGTCATCCACTTCAAATGCTGCTTCAAATGATGCATGGCTACAGGAAGAACTTCCCGAAACTGCGACATCTTCAGAGGAATGAAATTCTATATTTATCAGCTGCAAATACAGACTCAACATTGAGGTGCAACAACAGTTTCACAAAGAACAACACTACTGCATCCCTTTTGCTGGCTCGACCTACTTGCGTTATGTAGCCCACAAAAGAAAAAATTGATAGACACCAGGGATGACGATCAATTGTGAACATACCCAACATAGTGCTTTTCAATTCTGACATTAATGGACCAGTAGACAACTTTTGTCAGTTAAGAAAAAAAAGATCACATGAACGGCCGGCCCATCTACTACGGAAGCCGCGAGATATTTTCAGGGGTGCTTTTTGGCGCGGCGCAACGGCATATCTCTCCATAAACTTCGCCTTCGCCGGTTCGCCCTGGCCCTGCCCCCTTCCCCCGACCGACAGCAGGCAGCCTTATCCCCTCCGCGCCGTCCACTACCATCTCCGGCAGATTGGGGGAATCATGTCGCGAATGGCGCCACCGTCTCCGTCTCAGTCCATGAGGCCTCCGACCCTGCCCTTCACGCCCAAGAAGCCGCGGCCGATGCCGGTGTACAAGAACCTGCACTTCAACGGCGACCTCTCCGCCACCAAGAAGCTCCAGGTACGCACACTATGCGCTGTGGCGGTCTCAGGAGATTTGTGAGTGCGGACGTCCTTACGAATAACGTACGGTGGTTTGCAGGCTGGTGTGGACTTGGTGGCTCGGTTGGTCGGGGTGACCCTGGGGCCCAAGGGAAGGAACGTGGTGCTCGGGAACAAGTACGGCCCTCCCAAGATCGTCAATGATGGAGAGACCGTCCTTAAGGAGGTACTACCGACTTGCCATGCGCCCCCCAAGATGACCGTTGTTTTCTTTGCACTCTTCCGTTTCAGTTTCAGCCTTTCACTGGGAATGAACTGAACCTAGTTGATTGGGGGACGCAACATAAATTCATTTCTGTTCGTTTCCTGCACGATTTTGCGATACTACTTCCAGAGACTGAACAAAGCAAACGTGCATTGTTGAAGATCGAATTGGAGGACCCGCTAGAAAATCTTGGAGTGAAGCTGGTCAGACAGGCCGGAGCAAGGACCAATGATATTGCTGGCGATGGTTGTACCACTTCCATAATCCTTGCTCGAGGCCTGATTGCCGAAGGAATGAAGGTATGGTCAGGTTTCCTCTTCTAATAGTTCTTTTCCACTACATTATAATTCCTGGAAGCAGCAGGGAAAACAATAGATAGATGCAATCATGATTTATTTTGTACTAAAAGGTTCTGGATCCTGATCCTGATTGCTCCCTATGTTTGGTTGTTCAAAAGTAGGTTCTTGTGGCTGGCATTAATCCGGTTCAGGTTGCACGTGGCATTGAGAAGACTGCTGCTTCTTTGGTGTCTGAACTCAAATTGATGTCACGGGAGGTATGCTTTTCATATATATATATTTTTTTTCTAAGAACAGCCCTCTATTTTCCATCCAAGGACAAAACTTGCAACAACAGTAAGTATCTCATCTGTATAACATGACAGATTGCGGACCATGAAATTGCACATGTGGCTGCAGTTAGTGCTGGAAATGATTATGCTGTTGGAAATATGATTTCTGATGCTTTTCAAAGAGTTGGAAGGAAAGGCATGGTGAGAATCGAAAATGGACGAGGAACTGAAAACAATCTAGAGATCGTCAAAGGAATGCAATTTGAACGTGGGTACCTCTCACCTTACTTTGTTACCGATCGTGCTAATATGTCGGTGGAGTTCACTGACTGTAAGGTGGGTGCTAATTTACCGTTCTTAGTATGGGACTTGTTTATTCTGAAAATAAATAATTAGAAGTACTATATCTTCCTTTTTTGTAGATACTGTTGGTTGACAATAAAATTACTGACGCTAGTGAAATGATAAGGATACTGGACTCCGCTGTCAAAGAAGACTACCCATTGTTAATTGTTGCTGAGGATGTAGAAGAAAAGGCAATGGCTGATTTGATCAAAAACAAATTGAAAGGGACAATTAAGGTTGCAGCAGTTAAGGCCTTCTCTTTTGGGGAGCAAAAGACTCAATGCTTGGATGATATTGCTGTCATGACAGGAGGTAAAAAACGGAAGCACCAACCTGAAGTACCTAACAAATCAATTCCAGTCATCAAATATTCTTTTTGGTTTTCAGGCACAGTAGTGAGGGATGACATGGGATATACACTAGAAAAGGCAGGAAAAGAAGTTTTGGGTGCTGCTTCAAAGGTGGTAGTCCGAAAAGATTCAACGCTAATTGTTACTGATGGAAGCACCAGTCATGCTGTTGAAAAAAGGGTCACTCTGATTAAGAGCCAAATTGAGGTATCGTCTGGCAAATAAGCTGTCAATGTTACAATGAGAACTTATGTGTCGTCTGCTAAATGTTTGTTTGACAATAATGTCATTGATGTTATGATATACTTTCAAGTATGTAGATTAGATATGTTCAATACCCAAAGGCCCTATGCTACATTTGTCATGCCTGCATCTGCATCATACTGATTCATTTAGCATCTTTCTTTTGAACTCATAGAACACAAAGGAGAGGTACCAAAAGAAGATACTAGGTGAGAGAATAGCAAGGTTATGTGGTGGGATTGCCATCATTCAGGTCTGTTTTAGTTCACTAGCCAATACACTGTTGGGGTAGAATGGCAGATCTCATATTTTCAAAGCTAACTTGCAGGTCGGAGCTCAAACAGTCATTGAGATGAAAGATAAGAAGCTGAGAATTGAAGATGCTCTTAATGCAACCAGGGTACCTTCATCCGTCCAATCATGTGTAGATTTTCAATTACAAGCTCATAAATTGAATCACATTTTCCTGGATAATTCAGGCAGCTATTGAGGAAGGTGTTGTAGTCGGTGGTGGATGTAGCCTGTTAAGATTATCAAAGAAGATTGATGTATTCAAGGAAACAACAATGGAAAATATAGAGCAGCAGGTATGTCATAACTTGTTCTATTGTGACTGAAAGAGTATAATTTTCAGAAAATATTTGTAATTTGAGGAGCTTATTAACCAGAACCTACACAACACAACTCTAATTATGTAGTTATCACTCTCAAGGTTTACTGCTCCATGTCTGATTACAGAACTAATTGACTGCATGCACTCAATTTTTTTTCTGACTTGAATCATGGTTTTGTTTTACTGTGTTTTAGATTGGTGCCGACATTTTTAAACAAGCCTTGAGTTACCCTACCTCGCTGATAGCAAGCAATGCGGGAATGAATGGCGATTTTGTCATTGAAAAGGTTTATTACTGATATCTCTACTATGTTGCATTATATAAACGCTTTTGCTAGCACGTTTCTCTGAATTCGATATCTATGGCTAACATTGTTGCTGGTGTAAGGTGTTACGAAATAGCGATACAAATTATGGTTACAATGCTGCCAAGAACCGCTATGAGGATTTGACGGCTGCTGGAATACTGGATCCATCAAAGGTGGTACCAAAATAATCATAGGCATCTCGAACATCAAAACATTTTTATGATCTTGAACTATAGTGGTACTAGCATACAATTATTTTCTAACACTCACAAGTACTACCAGGTCGTGAGATGTTGCATTGAGCACGCTGCTGTGGTTGCGAAGTCCTTTCTCACCTCTGATGTGGTGATCGTTGAGGCAAAAGAAGGGAAACCTGTTCGAATGAGACCCCCGATGCCTCCTAGGAGCTTAATCCCCCCAATGCCTGCTTCTGGTAATTTTTATGGTTTTGTATAGCACAGATACATGTCTCATTTGAATATCAAACTTATAGCTTAGTATACTGCTATTTTTCAGTTTCAGGTATTCGTGTATAGCAAGCTTTCAACAGGATCACCCTCAAATACTACAAAAATACTCTGAGACAACATTCTTATGGAAATCTGCCAAGATAGCAAAGCAAAGAAGGCATCGAAAAGAAATCCCCTGGAACAGTGCTCTATGCCATTACTCGAAGCCTTCTTTGCTTTACTATCTTGAGCTACAGTATTAACCCACTCTGTGATGAATGTCTTTTTTCTTTCTTTTTCAGTTAGCTGTGTTAATAGCTCAAGTCAATGTAGACATTTTGAGAACCTCAAATGCACTGAACTAACTAATCATTAATTTAATTGATCTCTGGTAAGCATATGCATCTGCTTGCTACACCTCTGTTCAAAGTGGTACAAAATGAAGTGTTGTATGATTGCAGATCTGGATGAACAATGCCAACTAGCAATCTACTCAACTCACCCCAAAAAAAACATTAGCCATATACACCCTGCGGTGACACTGTTGACTATTAATGTCATGTTTGACCATTCGTCTCATTAAAAAGATCTAAATATGATTGAGGATTTTGACCATAAACTGAACCACCATCATCTTCTAAGGCAACTTTTTCTAATGGCTATAAATTTCGTCCAACTTTTATAACTATGGTTGGGGAGCAATCCTTCTTAGGATTAGATCACAAAAATATTGACCATCATTCACTGGAGTTCGAGCTACTGTGTTCATGTCTGGTCGTCACGGGTATAACATAGGAAACTCTAAAATGGAAAATATTTCATTTTTCTTACACTGAGAGGGCCAAACAATGGTACAGTCTTACCGGAATAGTGATTATAAAGATTTCCGAGACAAGTTTTATCTTGCCTTCTCTCTAACTTGTGTCATTTCTCTACGGAAGGAGATCCTTGAATTCTAGCAAAGTGAGAATGAACCTGTAGGTGTCGCCTGGTCTAGCCATGTCAATATAAAGATGGAAATGGGTACCCGTCACCCGTAACTAGATGGGTAATTACTTTATTAGGATACAAGTATGGGGAACTTTTTATATCCGCGTATTTTAATGGGTATATCATACCCGTCTAAATACCATATATATGTCCGATACATATAATATACATGTTTTTATTAGATATAAAGTACATAACATTTTACATCTCATAAATTTCTTTTATAAGTTTTGTCTAATATATCATACTTAACTCAGATATATATTACCTTAGCTTATTATGCAACAATAAATTAATTTTTATGGTAAATATATGTCATAAATATAGCTAATTATAATTGATGTTGTATCCTTAACGGGTACCCGATACCCGTGGGTGTGGGTATGGAAAAAAATTTCCACCCGATAGCTAAATGAGTATGAGTATAGGAAAGCAAAACTCCACAGGCATGTACCCATTGCCATCTCTAATGTCAATCTAATCCGGTCTAGACTCGTCCTGTGTATGAGACCTATTGTCTAGGTCTTAGCTAGTAGTTAGCCCTACTCCTTGAAAGTACCGTGGAACGGCTCGGTTGAACAAATGAACAAAGCGATTCTAGAGCATATCTTAGAAAACACTTCATTCGAAGATGATCTTAACAAGCCTTTCAAGGAAGAGATATAAGTAATGAGGATCTCTCAACCATTGAATCCAAACAACCCTGTTCACCCATAGATTTAATCTTTTTGAATAGGAAAAAATTGCTGCGTACCATTGCAAAATCGTGTCATATGAGGATAAATTCCTTAAAAGAGAGTGAAGGAGTTGGATTTATTTTGAGTAATGAGTTTATGAGGGAAGGTAGAATTTTCTTTTGTCGGATTTGTTCCCATTAGTAGCCTATGAGGAATTGATGTGGATGTTTGTTACAATCCCGAAACCAAAATAATGTATGCCTTTGTAGCATTATCTTTATTCTAGGTGATGCATACTTGCCCCCGATTAGCAAATTCTTCAAGAGCCCTTCTGGTTCTCTCATTGAAGGATTTGGGATTCTACAAGACAGACCATTCGTCATTAAAATGTGGAAGCACTTAGATTTTTCACATTTTGACATATGTGATTTCAACATTCTGATCGGCTTCCTGTAGAGGAACTCTATAAATGTTCTGCCCCTATGAAGTCTGGGCATTCTAATTGCACTAAGACAGCGGGGACTTGCATGCCGCGCTTGCCCTGATGATGTCACATATTAGTCAGACCAAGGAAAGACCTAACGCTGCTGCCACCGCTCCTCGCATCCACCACCATTGGTCCCCCTCCCTTCCCCCTCCGACGTCGCCGGAGGGAGTGGGGATCCGTCGTTTTCTTGTAGCTTTTTAGTAGATTGAGTCATATAGGGTTAGGGTCTCTTCATGCCAAATTTTTTGGTATTGGGGATTCATCTCCTCCTCCTCTCCGACGACGGTGAGGGAGCACGGTGGATTCGTGTTCTTCATGGCCGTTGAGTTGAAGATGAGGACGATAACGGCATCAACAACTTCATCAATTCGACATGGAGATTTAGTTTTCCGAACGGCGACATCAAGGCGAAGATGATGTTGTCACCATTGAATAATTTTCACTGGTCTCTTCTACATTTTGTTGTGGTTAGATCTGACCACAATGAAGGACTAGGGAGAATAATAATGTTGGGCGTCGTTCGTTGGGCTTTGTTCTCAGGCCTTTTGGCAAGTGTTTGCCTGTGCAGTCTTCTATACTGCAAAGTGTCATATAGGTTTGGTTTTGAGATCTGCAGCTATTCACAGTGTGGGTATAACTTAGATAAAATTCAGTTTCTGGATATTTGTGTAATCCAGAGTGCTTGTAATATGCTCATGTACCCAGCTATTATCTAATATCATTCTTCTTTTGTCGCAAAAAAAAAAGTCGGACCACCAAAGTTGTTTTAAAGTGGTCTTGCAAAATAATTTATAATTTAGACTTGCTTTGAAAGACCATTGAAATAATGATAGTTTCATATAGACTAGTAAGATTGTTTTTCCCACGATCTGAGAAGTACCTTCATGACATAAAATACAACTATTTATGTGAGTCTACAATTGCCAAGAGGTTAAGATTCATTAATAACATATATTGGTTCAAAACTTAAAGTAGATAAAAATGATTAATAAAATGCAATACAAAGCTTGTAACACCCTTCGTTTAACCTCTTGCTCTTATATGGTATCTTTGTCTTTTATTTAAGGCAACTCATTATTTGAAAAAACATAACATTACATTGTGAAATACCGTAATGGAGAGTTCCATAATTGTGCTTCTTAATAATCCTTTAATTCTCTTGTCAATTAATAGTAATTTATTTTTGCGATGAATTAATAGTAATTTATAAACAAATGAAGAATTAAGAGATCTAATATGTTTATTTTTCTTTGTGGAAAAGTATGTAATATTTTGCATGTGTTTTTATATTAATTTAGCAATACTATTTGTTGTTTAATGAATGAAAGAATATTATTTTATTAAGGGTCTAGGTACAAAACTAGTAGAGGTGACGGGCTTGAAACAAAAGTATTTATATGTAAAGGATTTGATTTAAATTTTGGAGGTGGAAGGACCGGGAGCAGAAGTATTTTTTCATGAAGGGGCTCGAAGGATGGTGGAAGGACTGAAAATTGATTGGTGTTTCATGAAGGGTCTAGATGCAAGTTTACAGTGCAAATCTAACATCCACTATTTCTCTTGGGAGTGGCCCAACGGATATTGCTTTTGGAGTTACATGGATATGCTCTTTTGCATGGAAACACATGCGTTTTGATATATTTAGAAAAGAAATTTTGTGAAAAAACTAGATCGTAAGTGTTTTCTGACCGAGGAAGTGATGTTAGCCTCTCTGATCCTTTTGAGCCCTAAATCCGTCTTAGCTGAAGTATGCCCTAAATCTGTCTTTGGTGACATATCCATGCTTTCCGTGGGGAAGGTTGTTGATTCGAAGCCCTTGTTCAACCGTTTTATTTATCTTTCTTTTTTTTTAAAAAAAGTATGTTTTCGACCTAGTACTGAGCTTCTCTATTGGGCATTTGGGCTTTGTTTAATTGGGTTTGGTCAAGTTGTTTCCATCACTATCAGCCTCAACTTTTCTTTTTCTTTTTTCACATATTTTCATTTTTCTCCAACTGAAGGACAGCAGCAAAGAAAATCCTTTTTCACATAAAATTTTCATCAGGTATTCTCCCATAAAAAATCATTAGGTATTAACAATATTCTACTTGTGAAAAAACAAACAACTTCTTTTAGATCATTTTAATTTTTTAAATCAAAACTGTATATGACCAAAAAGTCTACTAATAATATGGAGTAAACAAAGTTACCGACGGAAAAAAAAAATCTAAAAGTTATGACAATATATCTTATCATCAAATTATGATGTTTGTAAATAGCCTTACAACACGAACAATCTTTCGTCATAACATGACCATGGCTCAATTTATGACGATTTGTGCCTGATGTTTATGACACATGATTAATTTTTGTCACTAGACAAAATCAATTCGTCATAAGCGAAGTATTTTGTCGCATTTCGATTAGTAGTCAATGTAAAAACGTCATAGAAGGTCAAATCTCTTGTAGTTGATTGAAGGGAGACTCAAGCTACGAAAGAAAGTCACCATAATGACTCAATCGAGTTTAAAACCTAATTTCCAAATAAACTTTTCGAGGGAGAAAACTCTTATGAAAACTTCTGTATCACAGGATAAAGACTTAAAAACGTATTTAGTGCTAATGCACTCCACTGTTACTGTAAATTGGAGTCTCCTTTCACAAACCCTTCTATTCTCTATTTTTATTGTAATATATTAGTATTATTTCATCCATCCCAATATATAAAGGGGTAGATGAGATAAAATGGAGACTTCTTTCCCTCTCATGGAATTATCCATAACTAGAGATGGGTGAATAGTTTTGAAAGCTCGTACGGCTCGACTTGACTTAATTATTTTTGGACAAAAAAAGAGCTAATATTAAGATTACTATGAACCTTCATATCAATGTCTACCAATAACTGGCCTGAGAGGCTCTTTATAGAGTAGCTTGAATCGGGTCTGTAAATTTTTCTAAGGTTCATAAATAATCTTAGAGAAGTTTAGAGACTACGGTATGATTCACTCCTCCTTTTATCGTATTATAATATATAATATTATCTCGATCATCTCTTTGATCACAATCTACACACTAGCTTGTCGATAGTATTATTGGATCATTTACCAAACTTCATATTCCATTGTAAATAAAAGAGTATGAAAGTCAATTATGTTTATTTTCTTTACTCCTTTAACACTATTTCATAAATTTAACGACTTTTTTAAATTTTAGATATAACAATAACTAAAAGGGTCTCTTACTACGTACATAACACTCTTCAATTGTAGTTCGTTTATTTGCATTAGCAGTAGAAACACTGCTATTGGAATGGATGTTGTGAAAAAACCCTTTTGCCTTGACTATACAGTGTTGCTGATTGAGTATCTACATTATCCGAATCGGATGGTGGCATGCTGATGGCATGAACGACGGTGCACGACGACGTAACTCTAATTCTACCCGTGCATCTTCACTTGACTAGTCCAGTACGGCTCAATCGTTAGTGGTTCAGTCTACTCATAGGTAAGATGATTATTTTTAAAAATATTAAAATGACCATATCCTATCGTTAATATCACGATGTTCTACAACAAATAACGATTGATGGGTGTCCTATGTAACTGAAGTTATAATCGAAGAATGTACTATAGTTAAAAACCTAATATTCGACTGTGGCTCACTCCCTCCGGTATAAAAAAAAAATAGTTCAGAACACTGATATGGTCTTCAAAACTCAACTTTGATTTTAATTTTTAATAAAAATATTTTATTAAAAAATGATTTTATGAAAATACTTTTTAAGATGAATCTATTCATATAATTTTTTTATTTTCAAACATAATAATTTAAAATTTATTTATAATTTATATTTTTAATATTTGATCGAAACTTTATCCTAAATTATATTTTTTTTACACCGAAGGGAGTATTTATCTTGTGCGAGAAGGAAATTGAAATGAGAAAGATCTGAGAAACTTCAGCGTGACCCAAACCTCACTCCATTTCGTAGTCTTCGTCCTCCCCATGTTGGAGACTGGCAGCGTCGCCGACCTTCCTCATTAGTTGTCCGTTTCCTCTGGCCAAAGCGATCCCAACCCTAACCCTATCTCGCCGGCTCCTCACCTCTATCGGACCTCACGATGTCGGAGGTCGTCGACTCGTCGCACCGCTCGCCGCCGCCGCCGTCGCCGTCGCCCTCGATGGCGCGCGCCCACTCGCAGCACCAGCAGCAACCGCGCGGACGCCCGCAGCCCTCGCCCGGGTCCGACCCCTTCGCGTTCGGCGTCGTCGCCTTCCTGGGCATCTGCTTCGTCCTGGTGAGGCTTTCTCCATCCCCAGTCTCACTCTAATTTCCCCATATCGCGCTTGGCGATCGGTGGGTGTATAGGGTGAGCTTTTGTGATTTTGCAACGGGGCACTGGGAATTTAATGGTAAGTTGTTGCATGGTGGGTTTAGGTTTCGTGCATTGGGGGGCAAATGTTGGTAGGGGGCATTACCGCAGTAGCCTGTAGGTGTTGATTTAGTTGCTTCCCTTAGTAATGTTAATGTGGATCAGTGATGTGCACGCTTGATTTGATTGGGCAAGTCATGTTGGTCTGTGTCCCGCAGCCCCAACGCAGCTGGGGAAATGAGTGAAGATGATACGTATGATTGGTAACTTATCTATGTTGGCTGTTGTTGATTTAGTAATAGTTTAGTGGGGCGGCTGCTGCGGAAATGAGTGAAGATGACACGTACGATTTGGAGATACACAATCAGCATATCTAAAAGAGTCATGTATTGCCAATGAAATAACAATTTTAGTTTGATCATTTACTATTGTACTTGTCAGTCCTGTGGGGATTCCTTACTTCGTTTTTATAGAAAATTGGTCGCTCTATGGGCTGTATGGGCCTATTACCATTTTTTTTTTGTTTCGCAGCTTATTGATCCTCGAAATGGTACATCTTGGACTTTCCATATCAACTAAGAAAACAATTCTAAAACTTAAAAGATGGTTCTGTGTTACAGACAGTGAGATTATGGAATTGACATTTATTGTCAAAATGATAGAAAAAAGGGTTGAATCAAAATTGCACATAAAATCCTAATCTTACTGAAAAGTCTATTAACATGATAATGTGGGCCTGCAGCTCGTGAACTCTGTTGGAGTCCTAGCACAATATTGTTTGTATATCCTATTAGAAGCCGAGGGTGACTCAGAAAGATGCCATTTTCAGTTAGTGCTCTTACCATATGATGAATTTTTAGAACTGTCATCACGCTTAGCTTGCTGTCCATTGTTGCAATGTTTTCAAGTTGTCCAACTTATTTTGATTAGTCATCGTGTCCGGTTCCATGACGAATAGAGTGTACTATTATGATCGGGCCGATTGATATCGATTAGGTCTGGTTAAAGTCTCCAAGTGTGAGGCGACCCACCAAGGTTCAACTCCTAGTGTACATTATTTGTGAATAAAAAAAATCTACTCACTGCATCCCATTTACTCAGTTGATCAGACCTACCGTGGGCGGGCCCTCATGTATGGGTTAAGGCAGTGGATCCCTGAGAGTGGGACCAGGGCTCGTTGATTTTTCTTGGCCCCTGCGTTGCAGGTGATTCTTCTTAATTGAATATCACAGGGGCGGTCTTACCCCCTGGGCCGAGTTTTTTTTTTATATCGATTAGGTCTGGTCAGTCCCGTGGCAACTAGGGTCGACTAAATGATTTGAAACATTTGCTTTGTTGAACAATATGAAACCATCTATTCAATGCAATCTTTTTTGGATCAATTTTTTATGTGGACTGCAATTCAAAAATTTACAAGAGAATAACACTAGACACTCATTTTTCACAATGGTCTCTCATGGACCTTACATGTTTATGGTTTGTTTCTAGCTATCTGTTTTCCTAAGTATTATGCTTATTATCTGCCTGTAGCACCTTGGTGTTGATAATAGTGCACACCTATGTACAGAGAGGAGTTAATCTTCTATAGTGTATACCTATGTACAGTTGATGCATTCTTGCAGCAAAGTAGGATGTAGAATGACTATAGAAGCAAACCTATGAACCCTGTTTCATTAGTTCATTATTTGTTGATTATGCAGATTTCACTCTCAGTTCCTTCAAATATTCTTCATCAAGTTCCAGAAGGACATGTTGGGGTATACTGGAGAGGAGGTGCTCTTTTGAAAACAATAACTCCTCCAGGTATCCTTTTACTGCAATCTTATGATTTTTTTTGCTTGAATGTGTATTCACAATTTTTTTAAAAAAGAAACTATTTTGTTTTATTTTTGCTCTTCCACTAGGGTTTCATCTGAAGCTGCCTTGGATCACCCATTATGAGCCAATACAAGTTACACTTCAGACAGACCAGGCAAGTGAATGCCAGTCTTTGCCCATCGTTTTGTTACCCACTAAAATTGTAGTTAAGTTCAACTGGTGATTGTATCTATTGTTTGGGTCCACACACTTATGTTTTCAACTCGTCCGTTGAAAGCTTGCTTTAGTTCTTGAGTTCATGTGAGTAATATTGTTATCCCAGCCATTTTTTCAAACATATGAGTTTGTTGTATAAATATATTTATGCTTTTGATTGTGGTAAACCAGGTCAAAGATATCCCTTGTGGAACAAAAGGTGGGGTCATGATCAGCTTTGACAAGATAGAGGTACAATATTGCCCTTCTTATGACGACTCTGTTTTACAAAGACTGTCTGCCCTCTTCTTAACTGCTTGATTATTTTTCTGTGCATATAGGTTGTGAACCGCCTCCGTAAAGATTTTGTGCATGAAACTCTACTCAATTATGGTGTGCATTACGACAAGACGTGGATATATGACAAAATTCATCATGAGATAAACCAGTTCTGCAGTGCTCACAGTTTGCAGCAAGTTTATATCGACATGTTTGACCAGGTTGGTGAATCATTGAAATAAAATAATTTGTTCTTTATTGTACAGCTGTTCAACATAAGAGAAACTCACATTTACGGGCCACCTGACCTGCCAAAATGTCAGATTGATGAAACAATGAAAGAAGCTATCCAAAGAGATTGTACACGGTATGCTCCTGGCATTGAAATAATCAGTGTGCGTGTTACTAAACCAAACATCCCAGGTAGCATCAGGAGAAACTTTGAGCTGATGGAAGAGGAGCGTACAAAGGTATGGACTCCATCTGGTCACTTTGAACACTGATGGATATTTTATCACTTAATGTACATTGCTTAACTTCTGCATTCAACTATGATTGAGGACACAACTTGAGGTCCTATTGATATCATTTTGTAATGTAAACGTTGCACAAGTGATATTTACAAGCTTCAGAAGGTTTTTACTCTTACTGGATACACTTGTGCTTGGCAGTACCTTTCAGTATTGAACTCTATTAATCTTTTGTTAAGATCTTTTCCTTATGCTGACCATGTCTCCCACCTCTAACATATCTATTGTATCATGTATCAATACATATAACATGTGGCAATCCTTTGCCTTCTTTTTGCATGTTGTTCTCCAACCTCTCTCAAACTCTTCTCTCTTGCAAACGTTCCTTGTATTTCGGCTTCGTATCAAGATAGTGATGTTTTATTTGATCATGGAGCTATGCATGCAGCTATGCAAATGATGATGCTACAGAAAATTAGGCCTTACTGAGACTGATTTGATGATTGAAGATAAAATGTGCATCATATGTAGTAAAAGAAATAAGCATAATTTGCTTTAGTATTGTAAGGAAAAAAAGAATAATGCTTATTGGTGTGTAGTCTGTATTTTTGGTTTAACTTAACGTATAAATTTTGTAAGCTTATAGTATCTTCATGCATAGGCACTTATTGCTATTGAGAAGCAAAAGGTAGCAGAGAAGGAGGCAGAAACACAGAAGAAGATTGCGCTATCTGAAGCAGAGAAGAATGCACAGGTGAGCAAGATCCTCATGGAGCAGAAGCTAATGGAGAAGGACAGTTCCAAAAGGCAGGAGCAGATTGACAACGAAATGTTTCTTGCACGAGAGAAAGCACTGGCAGATGCAAATTACTACAGGCATGGCTAGCATTACCATTTCTGTTTTCAAATTTATTTGATCATTAACGCCCTTATATTTTTGACTAATTGAATTTGGTTTGCCTTTCCAGGGTCGTGAAGGAAGCAGAAGCTAATAGGCTTAAGCTTACCCCTGAATATCTTGAGCTGAGGTTCATCGAGTCAATTGCCAATAACTCAAAGATTTTCTTTGGTGATAAGGTACTGAATGCCCATAGGGTTCTTTTCTCTTTTATGTTTTTAGAAACCCTTTGCTGAAACATAAACTTATCTGCAGATTCCAAACATGATCATGGATCAAAGGTTGCTTAAGAATTACCTTGATGATGTTCCAAGGAAGGACCTTTTCTGAAATGTAGAAACTTGTGGAAATTACTGAGGCCATTTTTGTGATCCCACTCGGTAGATAGGATTCAGTCCATTAGAAATCCCAAAAAAGAAAAAAGAAGGAAAGAAATGTATGGACCTCTTTGAAATGGAAGGTAGGAGTTGGTCTTACGCAAGATCTTTTGATACTACCTCTGTTTTATAATTGTTGACACTTTCTAATACAAATTTGTACTAAAAAGCGTCAACATTAAAAAAAAATGGAGGTAGTACTCCGGAGTAGCGGCACAGTTGCTGGAGCAACGCGGCTGTGGGTGACAGCTTGAAATTGATGCAACCAACACATCTTGTATGACTGGTGGTACATGGTTGTGTCTCTCTAAATGAGTATTCAGAAGTTGGCCAATAATTGATGGTTGTGTGACCACCTCGATGTGAATTGAAATGGAGAAGCCAACACACAATACTTACCTCCCTCCGCATCAAAGTCCTCTTCTATAGGGTCTAGTTGCTATCCGGATAGTTCATCTACAATCAAAATCCCCAGTGGCTCAGGACTACCGATCTTAAAAAATGCTATAGCCTATAGCCAATCCATTCGTTTTTAAATTGTCGTCGTTGACTTTGATCGTAAATTTTAACTATTTGTTTTATTAAAAAATAAAAATATTAAATATTTTTTATGATTTAATTTACATTAAATTTTTTTAAGATATAATTTTTAATTTTACACATTTGAATAAATTTTTTAAACAAGACGAATGATCAAAGTTGTCGGTTAAAGTCAAAGGCGACACCAATTTAAAACGGGAAGGAGTATATTTTTTGAGGAAATCAAAGACAAGAAAACCGCTAGCTACAGATACCAAATGCAGATACTTGGTATGCCTCCTCTGTAAGTGCCTTCAACATCGAAGATCAATTACAGCTGGCTAGACATAGCTGCTCTTTTTCTTTAGTAAGATGTAATTTTATTGTGGAATTGTAACGTGTAAATTATTATGACTAAAAGTAGAATTTAGTTACAGTACCAGCACTTTATTTATTAGTAGAAAAAGGAGCTTATCCATTGGATTTGTATTTTTTTTCTCCTTTGTTTTTCATTAGTACCTTAATAGTTAAGAATTATTGTAAAGATAGCATGGTGATTATGTTGTCTAAATGTTTTGGTATCGAGACCAAAAAAAAAGGCAAACGTTTGTGCTGTTTCTGTTGCTTACTCTTCCGCTGGTGTTGCAACTGGAGACATCTGAAAAACACAAAGATCATGAATAAAAGATTTAATAATCAACAAGGAAGAAGTTTCAAAATTATGTTGGGCGTATGACTTGTTCAAGTCTACCTTGGCTGACGGAACAGACCGCGAGCCATTACCATCAGTAGTTATTTCGAGGATTCATCTGTTCAATGCAAGTCTTTTTTTTTTGTAAATGCAAAAGATGTTGAGCTCTATCCTCAAAAAAAAGATGTTGAGCTCTAAATGTATTTTGTGAACTGACAAGATCCAGGAAATGGAAAGATGTGTCTGCTGTTTTGCTACACTTGGGACTTGCTTGAAACGTAGACGCTGGTAAGTGTTTGTTTGCGCTGGTGAAGAAAATTAAACTCCCCATAAGAATGCGATAACTGGGCTTCTTCTGGTAAAAAAAGAAAAGGTAAAAACAGATGGTAAAAGTTGTCTACTTCCGAAACTGTTTTCATGTGTTCGGCACGGCCTAACTGCCATGTTTGTCCGTCACTCCCTTGGCATTGTTCAGCTTTTAAATACTAGCTCTAGCTGGTTGGGTCCTTAGGTAAGGGAAGATCACGACGGCAAGGTAATTTTGCTACTACTAAACACTTGTTGGGTTATGTGATCCTACTGAAAAATATTGATCTATTTATCACGTCGTATACAAAAATTAGAAAGTGTAAATTGCAATCGAAATGCTAATATTGGGTTGGGATGCTGCTGTACATAAGCAGCTCCGTCTTACTACTAATTTAGAACACTTCAATATATTAAAGTGTAGCCAAACAAAACCTTCAAACGCTTTAAAAAATAGACTTGGCAAAAAATGGACGTTCAAGGCCCCATTAAGGGAGGAATTGATTCCCTGTCACCTAGCGCTCTCAGCATCAGCCTGCCTGCGTGCGTCTCTCATGAGCTCAACCTGGCAAGCCAAACTGGTCACAACAAAAATGAACTGTCTAACGTCGCAAAAAAAAAAAAAAGGAACTGTCTAAAGGGAGGGGCAATCTCGGTATTCTATTGCCAGCTGTTGGATGGAAAATAATTTGACTCCATCGGTTGCTCTGCTCGCAGTCGCAGGAGAGGAGGAACAGAGGATGCCAAAAACAGTAGTACAAAACAAAACCCCAGCTCCCCCCTCCCGGCCGTCGCTCTGCTCCGACCATCTCGGCGCCTCATCCTCCCTCCGGGCGACGCCCCGATGGTGAGTAATCGCTCTCTCATCCCATCCCCCTGCCTGGCTGGGCTGCATTTCTCGCCCACGTTGTGATCGCCCGCCCTTGCGGCCTTGCCCCGTTCTTACCTTTTTGGGGTTTCATTTTGGGGAGGGGGGAGGGGGCAGAACCTAGTTTTCGTTCTTGGACTCCCTGGATGCCGAAAGGTTGGGCCTTGCAAAATCGTCAGTTTGCATAGACTGAATCTTGAGTTGGTCCGAGTCTGAGCGTTTCGGTGGGATACGCTACGCTGCGCCCCTGCTGTGATCATTGGTCACTGCACAGTTTAGATTTGGAGTTACAAAAATTACCCCTTTTGCATTCCTGCTTGTTGGTACGAGATTGAAGTTGCCTTGTTGGAATAAATTGCGCAGTTTTCTTCTTGGTTGCCTAAAATCACAAAAATAACAGCTTTCTTTGTCCTGTTTGATGGGATTCCTGGTGTTCTACATTTCGTTTATGGTTGATCATTTCGTCCTGTAATTTCGTCCTGCAACGTTAAGAAGCATTCCGATTATTCTTACCAGCATCTTGGGGAAAAAGATTCTTTTGAAGGCGAAGGATCTTGGTAGTATGTGTTCTTGTTTGAGAAACGAGCTCAATCTCATGGTTTAGTTTTAGTGGGCTCGCCTATTTCACTTGTTCAGCGCATTTGTTTGTATTGTTGAATGCATTATCTTTTTTCTTATAGAGATTGAATGCATAATCCTTAAATGCATGGCAATTGCCTCGATTTAGTTCTAATATCTTCTTTCTTACTGGAATAGGATCACTGACTTAGTAGGAAAATTTCGGGCAGTATTGGTAGAGTAGAGATGGCAGAAACTCAGAATATGATCACATAGATGTGAAGCCAAAAATGAGGATGATTCCTGTTCAAAAAAGATGCAGACTGATAAACAATGTACCCCAATTGTTTTACTATACATTTGGTTACCATGGGTGGTTATTCATCTGTGTGTCGTTTGCAGGTGGAATTAAAAACCCTCCAAAACACCTTCATTCTTGATACTGGAGTTAGTATCCATTCACATATGGTGCTCTCTAGATAATCCCATATCTGGAGTGAACATTTAGTTCACTATCCATAGTGGCATATCTTGTTTAGGATAGGTGGGATGTTCAGCTATTGCTTGATCCCTTGTTTATATATAGCCAATTGTACCTTTTGGTTCTTAGCCTATAATCACAGAAACAACAGCTTTCCATCTCTCTCATGCTTTCATAATGACTAGTCTGCTTCCCTGCCTGCCCGCGCCCCAACCACACCCCCCCCCCCCCCCCCCCCCCCCCCGTTTTCTCTTTTATTTATTTTCGTGTTCTTTCTCCTCTTTGATGGGATTCCTGGTGATCTACATTTCTTGTATGGTTGATGATTTCATCTTGTAATTTGGCCCACAACTGAAGCGTCATTCAGATTATTCTTGCCAGTATCTTGGGATTTGTTTTTAGCCAACGCATCTTGGTAGTTTGTGTTCACGTGGTTTAATTTTTAATTGGCTCGCCTATTTCACTTGTTCAGTGCATGCGTTTGTATTGTTGAACACATGATCCTTTTTTTTAAGAGATTGAATGCATAATCCTCTGATGCCATGTAATTGCCTCGATTTAGCTTTAGTATCTTCTTTCTTACTGGAGCAGGCTCATCGTTTTATTATGAAACTCAGTATAGTATTTGTAAAGTAGAGATGGCACAAACTTGAAATATTAACCACATAGTCGTGCAGACAAAATGAAGATGATTCCTGTTCAAGAAAGGTGGATACTGATAAATTTATACCAATTGTTTTACTATACATTTAGTTAGCAGATTATTTACCATGGGTGGTTATTCTTGTAGTTATGTCTATGTGTCTTTTGCAGGTGGACTTGTAAACCCTCCAAAACACCATTATCTTTGATACTGGAGTTAGTGTCCATTCACATAAATGTGCTGTCAAGATAATCCATATCTTGTGTGGACATTTAGTTCAGTATTATTGTAGCATATCTTGGTTTAGGATAGCTAAGATGTTGACCTATTGCTTGTTCCTTGATCTACAGACACTTGTTCCTTTCGCTCGTCATCCTATGGGGTATTAGCAAGCATTTTCATTTATTGTTTCCCTTCATGGGCAGGTTCTTAGCACACTAACCGAACTATTGTTCCCATTTGAGGGGTACGTTCTTACACGTAACCATGTGCCACTGGTTTCATCATTTCTTATTGTTTTCATTTCTAATGCTATTTATCCGAATTAGTCTGAAAAATCAGATATAAATACAGTTCTGTGTAAAAATTCAGCTGATACTTTTGTTTCCTTTGCAGGGCGATGCTGTGTGTGAGATATGTGGTGGCTTTGGCGACTGTCGTATACTTGCGAAATGTGTTGAATGCAGTTCCTATCAGCACCGGTACCACGTTAATTTTATAACTTGCATACATTTTTCTCCCCTTTATTTTTCACTTTCTAAGAACTAGGAAAATATTCGTATTCATCTTCATCTAGTCATCTTCTCGGCATATGATATATTTGCATTGATCAATCGCTAGACATATTTATATGTAAGGAGACGTGGAGCAAAGCAGTTGAATAGAAAAGTAGATACCATCTAAAAGAAAACTAGTATGGCTTCACTAAAACAGAACTGATGCAAGAACTATCTAAATTAGGATTGAAGCATTCATTGCTGTTCTTATATTATTTTCAGTATCTTTTTTCCCTGCAGAAAATGTCCATTATATAATTTAACTTTTCTTGAAAATTAATGATCTCCACCCTTAAGTCGGTAGCTTTTGTACTCTCTGCAACTTTTTCGTTTTCTGCTTTAAGGTATTGCATGCCAGTGGTAGCATATTCAATTCCACTTGAATGGCGTTGTGCTAAATGTCAAGAAAAGGCTGATGGGAACCCAAGACCTAATCAAGGTTAAAATATCTTAGCAATGCTCTTGATTGGATAACTTACTTTTGGAATATTTATTAAACTTCTCTATGTTCTTTTCTTATCTTGGTGAAGGTGGCCGCAATGAGCTCCAAAGTGCCTATGGTATGACAAATGAAAGAGAAACCCCAGTGGTTGACCTTTCTAATAGTAGCGTAGTCCATCAAATGAGTAGCCATACTAGGAAAAGATTTTCATGTGGTAAAGTGAAATTCATATCTTTTAAAGAAGTGGCATTACTGAACAGAGGCAGGAAACCATATGGTAGGTCAAATTCTCCTATGCGACAAAGTCAGTTTCGTTCTGTGTCTCTTCCAAGTTCGAAACAGTACTCCTACATGAAATGTGTATCCCCCACTAGGAGTGACATGACACCGAGTCAATATACTGCTGCAAGCCATGATAATGAAAAGATTGAAAGCCATTCAAACATTGAAAACATGTCAGAATTTGCTATGTGGAAAAGTCAGCTTCATGCATCCTCTCCAAATGTGAAAGAACCATCTAATAGGAATTGCATATCCCCAAGTAGGAGTTACACACAAGTGCATACCCTGAAACGTTGTGCTGCTGCAAGTCATGATGCAAAGAAAAAAGACTCAAGCCTGAGTAGAAACGTGGGACTTGGTAGCTTAAAGCCTATCACTAATAGATCTAGAACAGAGATAGTAGTTAAAGGAAAAGTGGACTCTCGGATTGAAGATAAAACTAAAGAAAAGAAGATAGTAAGTGCAGATATAGGGACCACTTCCCAGTTTCTACACGAGCATAAGGAAAAGGAGGCATTATATGCTTCAGGTACGTGTCTACAGAAAGACAATTATTTTCTTTTTCAGTTTTAGTATTGAACTTCACAATTGGCATGTATTTTTGTGCCATGCATAAGTCCTATTCTGTTGTGATGATAAAATTCCGTCTATACCACTTTTTGGTGCACTCTTCATCTAAACACCACCTTGTGGGATCAGACCCCACATATCATTGACTGGTGTTACAGATGCAAATAGCGTGCTATTATGATATGATGATTTATATGCACTAATTGATGTACCAACAGTTGATGCTACTGGATGTGAATCTGAAATGAAGAGTCAAAGCCACGATAAAGGCACACTATTGATCATGAATTCAAATGCAGAATATTCAAGGCATCCTTCTAAACATTGCTGGACGTGAGTAGAATACCATCCAGTTTTACTGTGATTCATGTTCAATTCTTACCTTTATTTTTTTATTTTTGTCAACTTTTAATACTTTCTTAACTAGATATAGTTCTTTAATAACATGAAAATAACTGCATAGCAGCTTGCCTACTTTACATTCATGAAAAAAAAAAACAAGAATAAAACCATAGGCATGTTGTTTCCACCATCTTCCAGCTGCTTTACCTTACTTGGTATGGGTAATTGTAGAGCCCCGACCCCGACCTTCTATTTTCATGGATTCTTACTCATAAGGCTGGGGCCCTCTGTAGATGCAGCCTTCATGAGTGCATCTATTATGAGTTGTATTGTACATTTCTCATGTGAAGATCAGCCACATGGCTTGAAGTTAACTTTGCAAAGGTTTCATAAGTCACCAGATACGCAATGTGAAATAACACGATATATGTCAGAATGTGGTTATAGTCCATTATCTACTTTAGTCTAATATGGTGTGACATGACAGGAATTTGGCACCATAGTAATATCTGTGAACTCGCCATGGAACCGTAGTCTACTTGCTGTATTCACTATGAATACAGGAACTTGGATCATCTGACCAAGGACAAATGACTTACCTCCATTGCTTGCGCTAGTTTATCATTCACTTACTCTGTTTCATGTGCTATTGTATATGCATTTTTTTAGAAAGGAGCATATTATTTACAAAATTTTTGTATTGCTCATGTACTGAATGTGGTGTCAATTGTTTTGGCACTCCATTGCATTTTTTTTAAGAAAGGAGCATATTATTTACACCTTTTGGATTTCTGATGTGCTGAATATGGTGCCCTTAACTAGTGACAATTTTACGTGTTACTTTCCTGGCTTGAAATTTTTTTGTGCACCATTGCTTTTTAGGGGATCCTTTCTGGTCCTTCACGCTGGAACAAGTCATGAGATTGGTGAATTTAAAGCTTACTTCCCATCAAAAGTGTCATACAGAATTTATGAGATCACCAACGAGATGCCCGCTGCCCTACAGTTTGAGATGTTACCTCGAAGTCATGACTGGCCAATAACTTTTGAGATTAATAATCCAACCCATGAGGACATTGCCTTGTTCTTCCTCACTAAAGAATTTGACGGGTAAATATTTCTGTTGTCTTCAACACTGTAGTATTTTATTGTCTGTAGGAATATATAAGGAGAAGACCCTTCCTCCTAAAGTAAACTCTTGGGTTCATGCTCACATGTACCTCTACCAATTCATATGGCCATCTGCTAAAGCAATGTTCTATTTTTCAATAACTAGCATTCATTTAATTCTTCATTATTTTCCCCTTCCTCTGTTTTTTAGGCATCAAAAGAAGAATTCGGATCTCTTGGAAACCTCATGTAACTATGTGATGAGAACATATATCAATGATATAAAGTTGCTGATATACTCCTCGGAACTGCTTCCACCTGATTCTCAGTGTTTGTGGTCTTACTATCATTTTGTACAGTATATCTGGAGACTAATACATTTCAATATCCTAAAACGTTCTGTAAGTACTTTCTGTAACATTCCAATTTCTACTGTGGTGACAGGGGTAGATGGGAGGAGCTATCTGTGGGGTGTTTTCGTGAGGCCAAAGGGAAGTCGTCGACATCTCAGCTCAACCTCTACATGACCTTATGGTTTCCTTAGGCATCAGTCGTCAAATATGAAAAAAGGTATAGAGCAATCTAGAGTGATTTTGTTGATGTTTCCTTGACAGATTTTTGGGGGAATTTCTTTTCTTTCTCTTTTATTTTCAGATTGCTGCATTGTTTTTTTTTTCTTGAAAACACAGGAGAGATGCGTTTCATTATATTAAGAAGAAAATACGGGACAAGAACCCGGTTACAACACACCCTACACACCCCAAAACAAAACAAAAGTTGCATTCGTGCCCTTTTTTTAAGACAAACACTACCCAGTAAACTCAACACGCACAGACTCATGACCCAACTAACGAGGCTGTTAGGAAGGAGATTCCTTTAGCCCCTGCCAAACCCAAAGCCGGCGTTCTTCCCCTGCCATGATCAAAGCTTGTGAAATACTAGAAGTTACTTCAAAAGGTCCCAAATAGAATCATGACTCCTAGATTGCTGCATTGTTACTTCAAAAGGGCCTTATTGATAGTCCACTCATATTTGTTTTTCTGTTTGACTACTATGATTGGATAGGGTCTATTTGGAGTTTAAACTTTAATAATTAATAATAAATATTTTATAGTTGGCCTTTCTCCTAGGTTATTCAACGTTTTTTTTTAGTTTTTGTTTTTTGCCTTTCTCCTAGGTTTGAATCTGTTTGGCTTGCAATAATGTACTGTTTGATGCATAGAAAAATGGAAAAGGATTTTGGTTCTGTTTTTCTTAATTATCTGATTACTTGTAAATGGACTAGCATGATAGAATTTGGACGGTTTTGCACGTGGAGTTTCCTGAACAAATGATAGTTCATGATTGCTGTTATTGAAGTATGAGACAAAGAAAGCTTTTCCTTTTCTAATGTTAACCACCACAGACTCTGTACCCATAGGTCCCCCGCCCCTTTAGTGAATTCCACCTGTCGAATATTTCAATAAATTTGACAAAAAATCGTATGTGGTACACATAAACTTAAGTGAGTCTTTAGAATTTCAGCATTGAATTAATCCTATATGTCATGAAACAAAATAGAACAGAATCACAAGTGGCACTGTTTTGATGACGCGCAAACAGCTCACTTTATGACTTTGAATGTCAAAGATAGTTTTGACAATGATATTTTTCAGGTATAGGTAACTCTGTTTTTAAAAGGTACAATATGTCAAACTGTCGCATCCTTTTTTTTCAGAGGCCAAACTATCACATCTGGGATAACAGGAGTTCAGGAACTGTGATCAGCAATGAATTTTTTGTATTAGTTTTCAGGTATACAGTATAGGACAACTTTATTGGCAGTTGAATTAGCAAAAAAATATATTTACAGAGGATTTACTAGACTCCAGGAACTAAAGCTTGTCGTAAATATGTGTGATCTAATTCAAATACTTAGTGTTTGTTTTCTTAAACGCATAGGAAAGCTGCACATCTTTGAGTTTTAGGGAAGAGAAAAGGTCAATAGAACGACCCCTAAAGCTAGGACCATGGCAAAAGTGGTCAAACCCAAACAAAAGAATGAACTGAAACTGGACCAGAAAAGGACTCGACCCAGAGAAAAAAAAAACAAAGCTTAACCTTAGCTTCCAGTGCCCAAATAAAGCTGAGATGCAAGTTTAAGAGATGAATTCCCAAGAAATAGATCAAATCAAAAGCAAACTCTTCCATTACCCCAATATTCCCCATTCCACAATCAAACTGTCAGAAGCCTGTAATCCTGATATTCTATTATTCAGAGGGTTGGATGATATCAAAATTTACTTTCATCCTTGACAAATCAGTTTTTATCTCAGACTTGAAGTGCCTCTCTCTGGGGCTCTCTTTTGATGGAACTCGTCTTAGGCAGGTAGTCATATTCGGAGGTCCTTCATTACATAAAGGTAATACATCCTCCTGCATGTACTGTAGAGGATTCTTTCATGCTGTTGTCTAATGATGGGGGTTTGATTCTGGAGCTGAACCTATAAACCGTGAGGCCAATAAATTCTGGAAATCTCCAACTAACTCTGAGATGTGTCCATTTGTACATGTTGAGCTGTATTATTGAGTATATTGAACAATGGAGAATCTCAAGATTTACCTCAGGTTGTGTAAACCAATATGTGCCAGTTGATCGTGAGATGTTGCTGCTGTCGTTGTGTTGTCCACTAAAAAAAATTGATGTGATGTGTATACAATAACTGGCTTAAACATGGTTGAGCATTTTTCTCGAAGCGAAGGAGAGCCTCGTATCTTTGTATTTAAGAGAGAAAGATCCGACCCTTTACAAAAGTCACCACCTCATTTCAAGCTGAACCATGAGGGGTTGAGTTCTAAACAACAAGGGTGTACTTCTATGAAAAAAAAACACACACACTAAAAGGAAGACCTGACCCGCTCAACTAGAGAGGCAAAGCTAGGGAATACCCAGCTCGCCTTCCTGCCTATGACCTAAAGCTCTCACTACGTAAGAAAAACACATCAGTAACGGCTAACAAACAAAATAGGTGTCGGTTGTGGCATCGTCACCTCGGAGAAGTCACTGATATGAAGGAACAGGTGACGGTTGAGCGACCGTCACCTGGTGTAACATAAAGATGACGGGTGAAAATAACAACCGTCACTTACATGTACATATAGATGACGATTGACTTTTCTAACCGTCACTTGTATTCATATAAAGAAGTGACGGATGAAAATTTTAACCGTCACTTCTCTAGAGACACAAGTGACGGTTAAAATAGCAACCGTCACTTGGATATACAGATGACGGTTGATGTTTCTAACCGTCACTTTTTTTCATATATAGAAGTGACGGATGAAAATTTTTAACCGTCACTCTCTGGAGACACAGGTGACGGTTAAAATAGTTACCGTCACTTGGGTGGATAGGCGTCACTTGTATTCACATAACCAGTAACGGTTTAGATTTGTTAACCGTCACCTTGTTAGATATATAGATATCGGTTTATTTATGTTAACTGTCACCTGATGTTTTCCCACACCTACAGATTTAACAGGTAGCCTACTGCATCCAGGAGATGTTCTTAGATTTGGCATCATACAAACAATCATTTTGACATTCCATCACAGACACAGATACCAAGAGATAATCCACAACACAGATATTCATACCAACAACCATTCCATCATTTCATCACACATCAAAATATATGACAAAGGTAGCCTGTTGCATCCAGGAGATGTTTCTACATTTGGCATCATACAAACAATTCATTTCATTACAGATTGATATCAAGAGATAGCATTCGCTTGACAAAAGAACTCGCCTATCTTAATAATGCACTCAGTGACTAGGAAAGAGGCTATTTTGTCCCTAATGTTGTGCAACACTTTTTGCTCAAGGTTTGACTCCAAAATTGTGATGTCCTACAACAAAAAGTATTACTATCAGCACAATGCACATTTTGGAAGAAGAAATGACTAGAAAAATTAATGGAAGCTATATGATTTACATACTGACTAAAATATGGCTTGATACTTACGTTAAGACTCTTGCCATTCATACATTCTGCTGCAATAATAAGTATGTGTTGTGCAATATAGAAGCCACAAGTGCTGCCCGTAGGTTGTTGATAGCACTAAAATGACCAAATATACAAAATGGGTCACATGAAAGACTAATATTTTGAATTTTAAATGAGTGGAATACTAATTTACACCTGGAAGCTAGTGACGTGCGATAGCTTAGGATATGAAGCACCATGTGGGTTAGCTCCCATGCACCGACACATATATGTGTCATAAGCCCTAATTGCAAAGGATCGATGAAAAATCAACATTAAGAAATTTAGGAGCCCCTGAAACATGTTATATATATGTAAGATGTAACTGAAGTTCAGAATCATTCATACTCATTTATGAGCGCTGTAATGCAATTGTAGTCACGTTCAAGCATAACACCATCTATTCCTTGCGGTCTTGAGGAATCGAGGTACCACACATTGTGGAGCTTGAGTGACATGACTATTAGAACCCAGTGGTCACCTGTGTTGTGGGGGAACATGATGTATTCTTTGGTGTTATGGGTCCGAATCACCTTAACCACATGCAGCACCACATCTTGCCAATCGCTGAGTATAGTGTTGAGTATTAGAAAGCCTGGATCAACAAATGCACATGGGATCTTTTTGTTCTTCATCTCTTTTATCATAAGCCTGCACATATTAGAATTCATATTAGTCAACAGAAAACTCTAAGTTTCATAATTAGGATTGTAAAGTGAAAACCAAAGTATTAGCATGCATGTTGGTCCTATCTTCAAAATACCATATCCAAATGTTGATGAAAGTACTCATGATGAACAAACTAAATCAAGATGTAATGTAAAACTATACAATTGGTTGAACAATTCTAAAAAAAAAGGTTCAGCAAGCACGTGTCAAAGATGATCCATCCATACTTGAGCACAATTGAGCCACCCTTCTGATCCTTACTTTTCAACCATGGAATAAATAAACTAATAGTAATAGATGGAAAAACTTACAGGACGAAGCATCGCAGTAACGACACATCCAATGCACCGAGATTGAACAAGTTGAACAAGTCAGCAAAGGTCACTGAAATGTAGCCTTTACTCAACAGGTGATGAGTCCCATACTTTAGCACAATTGAGCCACCCTTCTGATCCTTACGTTGCATGTAGTAATTATGAAGCTCAATACATGCTTGTCCAGCATTGCGAAGGTCATCTGCTGTGACACCCCGATCCAGGGCTTAATAGGATTAATAGGATACTCATATCAACAAGTTGCAACTTCTTTTCCGGTAGCCTAGTTCCGAAAAAACTCCGAGGTTAAGCGTGCTTGGTCTGGAGCAATTTTAGGATGGGTGACCGATCGGGAAGTTATTCTCGGGTGCGCACGGGTGAGGATAAATGTGCGCAGAAAAGACTTGTGTTGGTCTGTGAGGCCAGCCTACGTCCTATAAAAAGCTATCTGATGTAAGCGGGCTCGGCCTCGAGGAGGCGGGACGTTACATCTGCATTCATCATCGGCTTGCCAGCCATGTAACCGGGGTTATCTTGAATCCATTCCTTCCGTACTTGTGCACGAGCAGTGGTCTTTTCTGGGGTTGCTTCTTTGTTTTCTTCTTTAATGCATGTTGAGGTTTTGATGGTGCTGCTTGTTGAGGTTTTGGTGCTACTGCTGATTCTTGAGCTTTTGATGGTGCTGCCTTTTGAGATTTTGGTGCTGCTAGCTATTGAGTTTTTCGTGGTGCTGCTTTTTGAGGTTTTGGGGCTGGCTCATCTAGGTGAGCTGGAGGGCTGGAGTCGGCATATGTACTGCTGTTTGAATCTGGTGTGGAGAATCAGGTGCACTTGTTGAATCCGGTGCCGAGGCATCGTTGGAGGTAACAACGATGTGGCACTTCCTCCACTGAACCCTTCCATACTGAGCATCCCCTAGAGTGATGGTCTCATCATTAGGGGGCACCTCCAATCTATAGTTGGTTGCATCATTATCCACGAAATATAAAAGCACAACAGCATAGCCTTAACGAACGGGGCATCCATAAAGAGTCTGCACACTAGGAAGTACTCGTCCCTTAGCAACCTCTATGACATGACCACTTACATTCAGCATAAGGTTGCAATGTGCCGGATTTTTCAGTTGATCAATTGTATCCAGTGTATGTACTACCTGCGAGGCCATGTGATTCTCAGCGGACGCTGAGCTGCTGTTTACATCAACTCCTGGTAGCAACATTCCTGGCAATGGGAAGGTTAAGCCCTGTGATTCAAACCAAGCTTGCAAAGACCCCAAAACAATTTGGGTCACTCGCCTTGTAATAGTTCTTCATCCAGCTTCGAAGATGTCTTCCTCTTCTTCCACATTGCCCGATCCTCAGGAAAACCTGTCTTCCAACACTTGTAACCTGACACACCTCAAACACGGCCTGGATGCTCTGCAGTTCCCAATGCCAATGTCAGAGTGTCATTCTCTCTACTGCCAATTTTTGATGGATCGCTTGCAATCTGTTTCACCCTCTCTGCCACTTCCTGGGTCTCCGAGCTCGAAAAGGTGATTTCACCACTGTCTGTCAAAGAGCCCCTTGCTCGCAGATAATACCGTGACCGCCCAGGGAATTGTAACCAAGGGTTCTCACGACCTTCCTCCACTAACTTCTGATCCTCAGCCTCCCATTGTGCCTGTTTTCCCAAATACCCGGCCGGACCAAGATGATGGTTCAATGTATTCTTAGCTCGAATCGCCTTCATTTCCTTACTCTCCTTTTGAAACTCCTCAGTCCTCTTCAACTCTACAAATCTGTCCCAATCTTCTCTTGATAGAAAACTATAGTCTGCAAGAGGATCTTTACCTTGTCTCATGTAATCATTGATCAGATCACTCCGGAAGCGTCTTGCAAGTTTGCTAATCTTCCTCATACAAAAACTGAACCCTACTTCTTGCAAGTCCTGAGGGTACAGAACAAATTCCTGCACTACTGCAAAAAGGGCCTTCTGCTGAATTTCATCTAGAGCGTCAAACGATGGTATGAGTATTGAAACCTTCTCACGAGCACAGAGGCCGCAGACCGTACTCAATTTGGAATTAATTACTAGGTCCACGGGCTGGCCATCATTTTGCACATCCGTAACAACCACCTGGTCACTTGGCCATCGTGTCACTATCCTTTTCTTCCTTGGCTTTTTCCTTGGCCGAACAGTTACTTCATCTACTTCTGTAGCAACATTAGGACTTGGTTCTTCATCAGAACCATCATGATCACTAGAAGAATGAGCATCTGACATCTTGCTACCTACACACATAGAAAAGAGTCAATCATTCAGCATCAAATCTGACCATCAGTAGGTAATGAAGTTTTCAGTTAACAAAAATAAGATTGCTGGATTGCAGAAGTAGAATATGTGTGCTAGTGTAAATAAGAGAAGCTAGTACATAAGCTATCATCTTCATTCAAGTGGTGGGGAGGAGCTAGTACAGTTCATCTCGTTGGAGTTTTTGCATTTGCATACCTGCAGCAGTAACCACCTTCTAAACATAGAGGGGAGGAGCTCGTAGGCGCAGAGGGGAGGGAGGAGCTCGTCGGTGCAGAGGAGAGGAGCACAGGGGACGAGTTCGTTGGAGGAAGGGGAGGAGGTCATCGGCCCACGAGCTCTCGTGGTCGTCGACGACAGCGGCAGGGCGGTCGGTGCCCTAACCCTAACTGACGATGGACTCCTGGAGGCGGAGGCTGAGATCGTGGAGGCGGAAGCGGCGTGCAGAGGTGGGGAGTGGAGGCGGAGAGGCAGCGTGCGGAGGTGGCGTACAGAAGTGGGGACCGGAGGCGGAGAGGCAGCGTGCGGAGGTGGCGCGCGATGGAGAGGCAAGTGCTGAGGCGGAGGCAGGCAATTTCAGGTTTTGAGAAGAGGTGACAAAGGTGACGGTTAGAGAGTCTAACCGTCACTTGGACTACACAAAAAGGTGACGGTTATAAAGTTTTAACCGTCACTTGGACTAACCTGTGATGGTTCGCTATTTAACCGTCACTTGGACTAACCTGTGACGGTTAGACAACCAACCGTCACTTGGAATAACCTGTGACATTTAAACATCCAACCGTCACTTGGACTACACACAACGGTTGGAACTTTAACCGTCACTTGGTTGAAGTACCTGTGAGAGACCCGACCAATTTATATTCAAGTTTACCAAGTTGACTCGCGGCCCACGCATGGTATGCGAGAACTCAACCCGATAAAAGAGAATATAAACCCGGCAGTCCCCCGACATGCTTCTCAAGCAATGCCCAAGATCCAAGCACGTCGGCGACGTCACAGGTGATACATCACATAGGTCACATTAATTAATAACATTAATTTAAAATATTCTTACATACCAAGGTTCATCATAAGTCTTGAAACTAATAAATCAAAGAGCGGAAGCGATTCTAAGGAAGACGATAGTCGCAGCGGTCGCAATGAGAAAACAGCAAAGGATTGCGATGCCCAGCCCACGAACATCGCAAATCACGGTCACTCGAAAGTCTTGACTACGCCTCGCCCTCGCCGGCATCGGCGGGGACAAAGTAGCCGAAGACCAACTCATCCTCACCTGCAAAAACTTAAACAACAAACGTTGAGTACGAAGGTACTCGCAAGTCTTACCCTGTTGTGGGAATTAGTTCCCGACTCCAAGGATAATGCAATGAGGCTGTAGCAAGGCAAATAAGGTATAGGAATGGACTCGATTGCTTAAAGCAGAAACTAAGCATATATGAATAAGCATAAAGTAAAGGACTCTGCGGGCATGAACTTCTAATAAACCCAATCCCCAAGTATTATGTAACCATAAACCATGTATATGCCAACATCCATGTTCCATCCGAACCATGGATACCCATAACCATATTCCAATTTCATCAACAATATCCCAATTTCCATCATGTTATTTGACAACTCTACGATATTATCCAAAGGACACTGAGCTTGATCATAACCGAGACCGCGGCGGATTCGAACCGATTTTACACCCTGCAGGGGAGTCCAACTGTACCCACACGACTGAGGACCATACGGCTCATGCAACCCGCTAAAGTTGCACAAGGGGGTACTCATGTCAACCTTTTTCACACTCGTGCCCACACGGTTGGAAAATCCACACGGTGCCGAGTACCACGGCCTCGCAGGCACACGTGAGTCCCTCGTCGAGTGTCACGGCCTCGCAGGCACCCATGACTCCCTCGTTCCACACACCGTGCAGTCATCGGCCAAACGTTGGTACGCAGTGAGATACTCAGCTTGTCTTACCATTATATCGGACATGTGGTATGAACGGAAAGTGCTCAGGCCAAGAATAACACGGCCGGTTCCTAGGTCAACCCAGACGGGGCCTACGGCACACAAGACCTCCATGTCTTGCTGCACTCCTATCCCACCGTCCAGATTTCAGCTTTTAACACTTTTCAACTTTTACCAACATATGAACTCGCCACAAGTCCATAAGTAATCAAGGTGGTTCCTATACGTGCGAGTGGGACTTACCACTCGACTTCTACCGTGTTATCTAAGCATGGCTAAGCATTTCGTGACTCGAACAAAGACACTCTACCCAGGTTGACAAGGTGACGTATTCAATACCAAGGAGGGGTACATGCAACAATAATAGGTTTTCCCAATGTTACTACTAAGCCCGACTTTATGCATTTCTATACGTAAGCATTCATATTAATCATTAAGTAAATTACTTAGGGTAGCAATATGAGGTGCTTGCCTTCAACAGCAGCGGTGTTGACTTCCTCAGCAGCTTGGTCAACCTCTGGTGCTTCTCCCGTAGCAGCACCCGCGTCACTCTCTGGCGGTTCGTAAGCTATAAAATAAAAACGCGACGGTATGAGATGCATGCCATGATGCCATGATGCCCAAATGATGCGATATGATGCAGAGAGGTAGCTACTGAGTTTATGAACACAATGCAAAAAGAACGAAGGCAATCGGAGTTCTACGGCTCAAGTTATGACCTAAACAGTTTTACCGATTCCGGTTACGAGCTTCCCGGTTTCCGGTTCCGATATCGGGTGGCACACGAATGTCGTTTTCGGGAAAAATCCCAAAACACATCACATGTACTGGCTTTACTAAGTGGCTTGGGTTACTATGGGACTAAGTTTGAGTGGTTTTGACTCGTGTTAACAGGAACACGAGCTCTCCGACTGTCGTGGCCTGTTTACGACATCGGGAATACCGTAACGGTGCCGTAAAAGTCGTAACGACTTTTCCGGTGAAATTCAAAGTTGAGTTACAGGCATGGGACCATTTTTAGTTTAAAGTAGGCTCTAAACTAAGACTTTTGGCTCTGGTTTGGGGTCAAGTTGAGCTTCTATGAATTTACTAAAAATCAAACAATGTTCTGTTTTTCAAATTTATAAAATCAGAAACATGTATTAAAACTTATGCAAAAATCATGAAACTTTATATATCTGCTACTGAGCATCTAAACTAAAGTTTTTGTTAAAGGTCTTGGGCTTTTGGGTGACTGGCCTAATGCACTTTAGACAGAGGTAACTAATCTAGGGTTTAGGGGGTATTAACAATGACATGCATGCACCAATATTCATGAAAAATTCTGATAAAAATGCAGGAGATGCACCATGCCAAGATAAAATTAAGGTACAAAAATCAGCCCTAGGAACCTTCTGGAACTTCAATTAAAAATCAACAACAGAAATAATACAATGAATTATTAAAGAAATTCCAGGGACAAAATTGAAAAAGTGCTTTAACAGAAAATTAACTCATAATTCAAGGATTCAATTAAAATTAGGTTTGGCATTTTTAGACTTCTCCAAGATTTTCTACACACTATGCAACTTCTGGTTAATTAAAAGGAAAATAGGAAATTCAATGGAACAGTGCTTAGAAACAGGGGAACAGCTGAGGCGGTGGCTCCGATGGGAAATTCGCCGGAGAAGAAGGTTGGAAGGGGGATTGAGCAATCGTGGAGCATCACCTTGATTCAAGGAACTGATTTGATGAAGATTAGGGCCACGGGGAAGGCGGCAGGGTGGTGGTCGACGTGAGACCAGAAGCTCTGTCAATGGCGGCCGACGGGTGGCGTGGGAGTAACTTCCTCACTGGTGATGAGCTGCGATCAATGGCTTATAAAACTGGTGTACCATGGTGAGAGGAACACGCTGGCTGAAGGAATCGAAAAGTTGAGCTACCTCGGTGACGGAATTTGAAAAGAAGTGGCCGCCGGCGCTGTTGTCGGCCGAGGAGCAGTGCGGCGATGTTCCGGTGAAAATAGGGCACGGCTGGTGAGCTCGGTGTTCGGAGAGTTTCAGTGGGTCAAGGGGAACTTGATTGGCACGGTGGCGCGGCCTGGGAGTGGTCGAGGCGAGCTGTCGTCGGTGGGGGTGCTCGGGCGGCAATGGCGTGGTGCTCTGAGGTGCGCGGCAGAACAGAGAAGGAAGAAAGGAGGGGAGGGGGAAACTGATGCTTCGGCCTTGTACTCGAGTGGAAGCTGAGCCAAGGGAGAGAGAGGGCAGTGGCGCGCCGTCGATTGGAGCAGAGGGGCGGCGAGCGGCTACTGGCGCTTGAGGGCGGTGGCGCTCGGCAGTGGGCAAAGGAGTCTGCGCCTTGCCGTGTGCCAGAGGAGAAAGGATGGGAGAGGGAGGAGGAGTGGAGCAGTGAAGGAGGGGAAGATCCTTGCCAAGATTCACTGAAGATGGAGTGAAGACGCGGCGCCGGGGATTGGCCGGGGCGGCCGGTGCGGCGCTCGTCTGCCAGCCACGGTAAAGGGTGTCGGGCGGCACACTGTTCACCGTAAGGTTATTTTCAAATTCGATTTTTACAATTAACCTCCCTCTTGAGATAATAGAAAACCCTAGCTCCTGAGCTCAAAAATTTTTGAAACTTTTTGTGTGTGCTAAAGTGAATTATTTGGAACAACTTTCATTATAGGAAGTTTGACTGAAACAGCTTCTAAAGATCTGTGAATTTTCAATTAGGTTCAAACTTGTTGGAATTTTAAAGGGGTTTAAACCTTTACCAAAAATTTTCATAAAATCTCCAAAATTCTATTTTAATGTATAGGTAATTGTTATGCAAAAACATTGGGGTAGTTTTATTAAGAAAACAAAAGGCTTCTTGAAAGTCGATTAGGGTTTTGCGAAAAGACGAAAACTCGAAACCCTGACCCAAAATCAAAATAGGAAAAAGTCGAATTCAAATGATTGAATCAGTGAGCTCATTATCAAAAGGACAAAAGATTGCAACTTTTGGGATGTGACAGACACTCACAGGCGCTGGTATCAGAGCTAAGGTTCACAAATACACCCTAAAATTTTGCTTAGCAACACGGGGTGGGTAGTTGTGTCTTAAGATCACTAAAACCAACTAAAAGTTATAGTAGTTGCTGTTTTAGGCCCTCACCTTTCTTAACTTGTTTTGGTTTTTAGAACTAGGAATGCACCCTGCATTGCTGCCCTCCTTGATAGATGGGTCGTTAGAATAGTTTAGCGGGTCTTGGCAGCCACCCATTTGTGTTAGGGCGCGTGTTTTATCTAAACCCCTCCTTCTATTCAAAATTGCCCATGTTGACGTTGTGTGTTTATTTTCAGTAGTGTTGTTGTGTTTGGGGAGAGTGTTTTATGCATCCGTGTGAGAATCGTTAGTACGGAGCATGTTTGCATATCATTGCATGCATCGATCATCTCTTTGCTTGGTTTTGAGTTGCAAATTGCTAGTTGGGTTTTGGTCATATTTTGTTGACTGGTTTTTAACAGCAAAAGGAACAAGTTTGTTTCACCTTTGAAAAGGCTTGTTCAACTTTCAAAACCTTTGCCGTTGTTTTGAGTTTCGTGTTCGAGGTTAGTGAGCTCATCAAATCTGAACATCGGTGTATGTTGATCGATACACCATGATTGTCGTGTTGTAGCAACAATTGCTGCCTTCGTATCACCGATAGTGTTCCAGCAAAACATACATTCCTGATTATGACACGTCCTTGTTGTCATAAAATGCATCGCCTTGTTATCCATCGACTCTCGTCCTACCAAAGTTCTTTTTGATTCTGGTGCATCTCATTCCTTTATTAGGCGAGAGTACGCCACACTGTATAATCTTAAAGATATTCCCTACCCGTACGCCTTATCTCATAGAATCCCCCCGAGCCAAAATCCACGTAGACTCCATGGTTCCGACATCGTTGACCCCAGTCAGTGGTGTTACCTTTCAAGCCAATCTCTTACTCCTAGACCTTCAGGGGTTAGATATTATTCTTGGGATGAATTGGATGATTTCCCACGATGCCGTCATCCACGTGGCTTCCAGAGTTGTTTCTCTGAAAGGCCCAACCGGCGATCGTTTTTCGCTACACCTCGAAGGTGATAATTCCGGGTTATACCATTTGAAAGGTGCAACCGGTCTTGATCTTTCCTCCATCCCTGTTGTGTGCGAATATCCGGATGTTTTCCCTGATGATCTGCCGGGTATGCCGCCCGACCGGGCTGTTGAGTTTGCCATCGAACTCGAACCAGGAACGGCTCCTATTTCAAAACGGCCGTATCCGATGTCTTCTGAGGAGTTGGCTGAAATGAAGAAACAGTTGAAAGATCTCCTCGACAAGGGTTTTATTCGCCCAAGTTCTTCTCCTTGGGGTTGTCCCGCTATCTTTGTGAAGAAGAAAGACGGCACATTGCGCATGTGTGTCGATTATCGTCCCTTGAACGCCGTTACCATCAAAAACAAATATCCACTTCCGCGGATCGATATCCTTTTCGATCAGCTTTCTGGCGCTCGTTGCTTCTCCAAAATTGATTTAAGGCTGGGCTACCATCAAATAAAGATCAGAGAAGAGGACATTCCAAAAACTGCCTTTTCTACTCGTTACGGTTTGTACGAGTACCTCGTCATGTCCTTTGGTCTCACAAACGCCCCTGCCTACTTCATGTACTTGATGAACTCTATTTTCATGGAGGAACTCGATGTATGTGTGGTGATCTTCATCGATGATATCCTTGTGTTCTCCAAGACGGAAGCAGATCATGCTGTTCACCTCCGAATTGTACTCGGGAAGCTTCGTGAACACCGTCTTTATGCCAAATTCAGCAAGTGCGAATTTTGGCTGCACGAAGTTGCTTTTCTTGGGCACGTCATTTCTGAAAATGGTGTTGCCGTAGATCCCACCAAGGTGCAAGAAGTGCTTGATTGGTCTCCACCAACCAATGTGAAGGAAATCCGCAGTTTCCTTGGACTTGCGGGTTACTACCGTCGGTTTATCAAGGATTTCTCCAAGATTGCCAAGCCAATGACTAGGTTGCTGTGCAAAGGAGAGAAATTCCTTTGGTCCGCCCATTGCGAGCAAGCTTTCCAGACATTGAAGACATTGCTTACCACAGCGCCCGTTCTTGCGCAACCCGACATCCACAAGAGCTTTGACGTCTTTTGCGACGCTTCTCGTGTTGGACTCGGATGTGTGCTTATGCAAGACGGGAGAGTCATCGCTTATGCTTCTCACCAATTGAGGTCACATGAGGAGAATTATCCTACTCATGATCTTGAGCTT
Source organism: Oropetium thomaeum (assembly GCA_001182835.1). NCBI lineage: Eukaryota > Viridiplantae > Streptophyta > Magnoliopsida > Poales > Poaceae > Oropetium > Oropetium thomaeum. The sequence continues at coordinate 357,134 of LFJQ01000020.1, read as the reverse complement.
GCCGCCGTTGTCCATGCTTTGAAAATCTGGCGACACTATCTCCTCGGCAAGACTTGCAATATCTATACCGATCACAAGAGCCTCAAATACATATTCACCCAAGCTGATTTGAATATGAGGCAAAGAAGATGGCTTGAGTTGATCAAGGACTACAAGCTAGAGGTGCATTACCACCCAGGAAAGGCTAACGTCATGGCTGACGCGTTGAGTCGCAAAAGCCGTTGCAATTGCCTAGTCGGGAAGACCCGAAATCGCTCCCTATGTGAGGATTTTCGGAAGCTTGGTCTACAAATGGTGGAAGAAGGATTCCTTGCCAACCTTGAAATAAAATCCACACTTTTGGATCAGATCAAGGAAGCCCAGAAAAATGACAAAGGAATGGCTCGTATCCGGGAGAAAATAAACTCGGGTAAAGCTAGATGTTTTTCTCTCGATGAACAAGGCGTGTTGTGGTTTGGAAAACGCCTTGTGGTGCCAAAAGTCGATGAGCTGAAGATGAAAGTTCTCAATGAAGCTCATGACTCCTTGCTATCCATACACCCAGGAAGCACAAAGATGTATCAAGACTTAAAGACCAAATTCTGGTGGACTCGCATGAAGCGGGAAATTGCTCAATACGTCTCCAAGTGTGACGTATGTCAGCGAGTGAAAGCTATCCACTTAAAACCCGCAGGCACGCTGCAACCATTGCCTATTCCATCATGGAAATGGGAGGATATTGGCATGGATTTCATTGTTGGTCTGCCTAGGACTTCGGGTGGTTACGATTCCATCTGGGTAATCGTTGACCGGTTAACAAAATCTGCACATTTCCTTCCCGTCAAGACCACCTATTCTTTCAAGGAATATGCAGAGTTGTACCTCACTCGCATTGTGTGTCTTCATGGTGTTCCAAAGACAATTATTTCAGACCGAGGCACCCAGTTCGTCTCTCGGTTTTGGAAAAGTCTTCATCAAGCATTGGACACCAAGCTTATTCATAGTTCGGCTTACCACCCGCAAACGGGAGGACAAACCGAACGGGTCAATCAAATTCTTGAGGACATGTTGAGAGCTTGTGTGCTAACCTATGGCAAGAGATGGGAACTTTGCTTACCTTTTGCGGAGTTCTCTTACAACAATAGCTACCAAGCTAGCCTCCAAATGTCCCCATTTGAAGCACTCTATGGAAGAAGTTGTAGAACTCCGTTGAACGGGTCTGAATCCGGGGAACGACCTTTCTTCGGCCCTGATTTGGTTCGCGATGCTGAAGCTCAAGTGCGCCAAATTCAGGAACATCTCCGAGTTGCTCAATCTCGCCAAAAGAGCTACGTCGATCGTCGTCGGGTAGAACTTTTCTTCAAGGTTGGAGATTATGTTTACCTCAAAGTTTCACCACTCCGAGGCACGAAAAGATTCCAGGTGAAAGGGAAGTTAGCCCCACGCTACATTGGTCCCTTCAAAGTTCTTGCAAGACGTGGTAACGTGGCTTATGAGCTAGAATTGCCATCCTCTCTTGGTAACGTTTACAACGTCTTTCACATCTCGCAATTGAAGAAGTGTCTCCGTGTTCCGACCGAGGCTATCCCCATGGAGCATGTCGAAGTCCAACCCGACCTCTCTTATGCGGAGTATCCTCTACACATCCTTGCGCGTTCGGAACGCAAATTGCGCAATCGTGTGATTCCGATGGTGAAAGTGCATTGGAGCAGACACACCGAAGAAGAAGCAACATGGGAACGTGAGGATAAAATGCGGGAGGACTACCCGGAGCTTTTCACAGAGCCGTAAGTCCCCTCGTGGTTTTCTTCACATTCGCTTCTTAGCATTCCTTATCATTGATAATCCTTTCGCCACCCTACTTAACCTTTAATCTCGGGACGAGATTCTTTTAAGGGGGGGTGGTCTGTCACATCCCAAAAGTTGCAATCTTTTGTCCTTTTGATAATGAGCTCACTGATTCAATCATTTGAATTCGACTTTTTCCTATTTTGATTTTGGGTCAGGGTTTCGAGTTTTCGTCTTTTCGCAAAACCCTAATCGACTTTCAAGAAGCCTTTTGTTTTCTTAATAAAACTACCCCAATGTTTTTGCATAACAATTACCTATACATTAAAATAGAATTTTGGAGATTTTATGAAAATTTTTGGTAAAGGTTTAAACCCCTTTAAAATTCCAACAAGTTTGAACCTAATTGAAAATTCACAGATCTTTAGAAGCTGTTTCAGTCAAACTTCCTATAATGAAAGTTGTTCCAAATAATTCACTTAGCACACACAAAAAGTTTCAAAAATTTTTGAGCTCGGGAGCTAGGGTTTTCTATTATCTCAAGAGGGAGGTTAATTGTAAAAATCGAATTTGAAAATAACCTTACGGTGAACAGTGTGCCGCCCGACACCCTTTACCGTGGCTGGCAGACGAGCGCCGCACCGGCCGCCCCGGCCAATCCCCGGCGCCGCGTCTTCACTCCATCTTCAGTGAATCTTGGCAAGGATCTTCCCCTCCTTCACTGCTCCACTCCTCCTCCCTCTCCCATCCTTTCTCCTCTGGCACACGGCAAGGCGCAGACTCCTTTGCCCACTGCCGAGCGCCACCGCCCTCAAGCGCCAGTAGCCGCTCGCCGCCCCTCTGCTCCAATCGACGGCGCGCCACTGCCCTCTCTCTCCCTTGGCTCAGCTTCCACTCGAGTACAAGGCCGAAGCATCAGTTTCCCCCTCCCCTCCTTTCTTCCTTCTCTGTTCTGCCGCGCACCTCAGAGCACCACGCCATTGCCGCCCGAGCACCCCCACCGACGACAGCTCGCCTCGACCACTCCCAGGCCGCGCCACCGTGCCAATCAAGTTCCCCTTGACCCACTGAAACTCTCCGAACACCGAGCTCACCAGCCGTGCCCTATTTTCACCGGAACATCGCCGCACTGCTCCTCGGCCGACAACAGCGCCGGCGGCCACTTCTTTTCAAATTCCGTCACCGAGGTAGCTCAACTTTTCGATTCCTTCAGCCAGCGTGTTCCTCTCACCATGGTACACCAGTTTTATAAGCCATTGATCGCAGCTCATCACCAGTGAGGAAGTTACTCCCACGCCACCCGTCGGCCGCCATTGACAGAGCTTCTGGTCTCACGTCGACCACCACCCTGCCGCCTTCCCCGTGGCCCTAATCTTCATCAAATCAGTTCCTTGAATCAAGGTGATGCTCCACGATTGCTCAATCCCCCTTCCAACCTTCTTCTCCGGCGAATTTCCCATCGGAGCCACCGCCTCAGCTGTTCCCCTGTTTCTAAGCACTGTTCCATTGAATTTCCTATTTTCCTTTTAATTAACCAGAAGTTGCATAGTGTGTAGAAAATCTTGGAGAAGTCTAAAAATGCCAAACCTAATTTTAATTGAATCCTTGAATTATGAGTTAATTTTCTGTTAAAGCACTTTTTCAATTTTGTCCCTGGAATTTCTTTAATAATTCATTGTATTATTTCTGTTGTTGATTTTTAATTGAAGTTCCAGAAGGTTCCTAGGGCTGATTTTTGTACCTTAATTTTATCTTGGCATGGTGCATCTCCTGCATTTTTATCAGAATTTTTCATGAATATTGGTGCATGCATGTCATTGTTAATACCCCCTAAACCCTAGATTAGTTACCTCTGTCTAAAGTGCATTAGGCCAGTCACCCAAAAGCCCAAGACCTTTAACAAAAACTTTAGTTTAGATGCTCAGTAGCAGATATATAAAGTTTCATGATTTTTGCATAAGTTTTAATACATGTTTCTGATTTTATAAATTTGAAAAACAGAACATTGTTTGATTTTTAGTAAATTCATAGAAGCTCAACTTGACCCCAAACCAGAGCCAAAAGTCTTAGTTTAGAGCCTACTTTAAACTAAAAATGGTCCCATGCCTGTAACTCAACTTTGAATTTCACCGGAAAAGTCGTTACGACTTTTACGGCACCGTTACGGTATTCCCGATGTCGTAAACAGGCCACGACAGTCGGAGAGCTCGTGTTCCTGTTAACACGAGTCAAAACCACTCAAACTTAGTCCCATAGTAACCCAAGCCACTTAGTAAAGCCAGTACATGTGATGTGTTTTGGGATTTTTCCCGAAAACGACATTCGTGTGCCACCCGATATCGGAACCGGAAACCGGGAAGCTCGTAACCGGAATCGGTAAAACTGTTTAGGTCATAACTTGAGCCGTAGAACTCCGATTGCCTTCGTTCTTTTTGCATTGTGTTCATAAACTCAGTAGCTACCTCTCTGCATCATATCGCATCATTTGGGCATCATGGCATCATGGCATGCATCTCATACCGTCGCGTTTTTATTTTATAGCTTACGAACCGCCAGAGAGTGACGCGGGTGCTGCTACGGGAGAAGCACCAGAGGTTGACCAAGCTGCTGAGGAAGTCAACACCGCTGCTGTTGAAGGCAAGCACCTCATATTGCTACCCTAAGTAATTTACTTAATGATTAATATGAATGCTTACGTATAGAAATGCATAAAGTCGGGCTTAGTAGTAACATTGGGAAAACCTATTATTGTTGCATGTACCCCTCCTTGGTATTGAATACGTCACCTTGTCAACCTGGGTAGAGTGTCTTTGTTCGAGTCACGAAATGCTTAGCCATGCTTAGATAACACGGTAGAAGTCGAGTGGTAAGTCCCACTCGCACGTATAGGAACCACCTTGATTACTTATGGACTTGTGGCGAGTTCATATGTTGGTAAAAGTTGAAAAGTGTTAAAAGCTGAAATCTGGACGGTGGGATAGGAGTGCAGCAAGACATGGAGGTCTTGTGTGCCGTAGGCCCCGTCTGGGTTGACCTAGGAACCGGCCGTGTTATTCTTGGCCTGAGCACTTTCCGTTCATACCACATGTCCGATATAATGGTAAGACAAGCTGAGTATCTCACTGCGTACCAACGTTTGGCCGATGACTGCACGGTGTGTGGAACGAGGGAGTCATGGGTGCCTGCGAGGCCGTGACACTCGACGAGGGACTCACGTGTGCCTGCGAGGCCGTGGTACTCGGCACCGTGTGGATTTTCCAACCGTGTGGGCACGAGTGTGAAAAAGGTTGACATGAGTACCCCCTTGTGCAACTTTAGCGGGTTGCATGAGCCGTATGGTCCTCAGTCGTGTGGGTACAGTTGGACTCCCCTGCAGGGTGTAAAATCGGTTCGAATCCGCCGCGGTCTCGGTTATGATCAAGCTCAGTGTCCTTTGGATAATATCGTAGAGTTGTCAAATAACATGATGGAAATTGGGATATTGTTGATGAAATTGGAATATGGTTATGGGTATCCATGGTTCGGATGGAACATGGATGTTGGCATATACATGGTTTATGGTTACATAATACTTGGGGATTGGGTTTATTAGAAGTTCATGCCCGCAGAGTCCTTTACTTTATGCTTATTCATATATGCTTAGTTTCTGCTTTAAGCAATCGAGTCCATTCCTATACCTTATTTGCCTTGCTACAGCCTCATTGCATTATCCTTGGAGTCGGGAACTAATTCCCACAACAGGGTAAGACTTGCGAGTACCTTCGTACTCAACGTTTGTTGTTTAAGTTTTTGCAGGTGAGGATGAGTTGGTCTTCGGCTACTTTGTCCCCGCCGATGCCGGCGAGGGCGAGGCGTAGTCAAGACTTTCGAGTGACCGTGATTTGCGATGTTCGTGGGCTGGGCATCGCAATCCTTTGCTGTTTTCTCATTGCGATCGCTGCGACTATCGTCTTCCTTAGAATCGCTTCCGCTCTTTGATTTATTAGTTTCAAGAGTTATGATGAACCTTGGTATGTAAGAATATTTTAAATTAATGTTATTAATTAATGTGACCTATGTGATGTATCACCTGTGACGTCGCCGACGTGCTTGGATCTTGGGCATTGCTTGAGAAGCATGTCGGGGGACTGCCGGGTTTATATTCTCTTTTATCGGGTTGAGTTCTCGCATACCATGCGTGGGCCGCGAGTCAACTTGGTAAACTTGAATATAAATTGGTCGGGTCTCTCACAGTACCTGTTTCCAAAACATAACAGAACCATCTCAGTATCTATTTTCAGAACAGATAGCAGTACAAAGCAAGTCTAAAATCATTGCAGGATCATAGAACATCCAAATTTTTTAAGCACATCACAATAAATCAGGCAACAACATAGAACAATAATTTACCAAAATACATTCCAATAATAATAATAATAATAATAATAATAATAATAATAACAACAAAAAAAATAATAATTCAGTACATGTTCAAATAATTCAACTGTCACTACAGAATATAAAGTGATCATGGCTTCTTCTTTCTCCTTTTGCCTCGACGTTTTACATGATTTGTTCACTTTGATCTCTTCATTGTGGTCAGCACGTATGTATGGAGTTGGGTTGTTCAATGCCGGTAGTCTTGGCATCACATCAGCTGTGAAAGGAGGAACTTCATCAAACTGATCAAACTCTTCCTCGTCTAGAGCATTCTCAACCCCAATAATTTGTCTCTTCCCTGAAAGAACAACATGAACTTTCTTGTTTGTAGTGTCGGTAACATAAAACACTTGTCGAACATGTTTGACGAGCACGAAAGGTTCAGACTTGTAACCTACACATTTCAGGTCAACACTAGTGAATCCATACTTATTCTTTATGATACCCTTGTTCCCATCTATCCAACGGCAACAAAAGAGGGTTTCCTTAAAACCGATATAGTTCAACTCCCAAATCTCCTCTATTTGACCGTAGTATGGGCACCGGTGTTCACCATTCTCATCATAAGCATCAACACACACCCCACTATTTTGATATGCACTTTTCTCATCTCGACGAACAGTCTGAAATGTGTAACCATTTATATCATATCCTTGATATGTCACAATGATTGATATCGCACCAGCAGCAAGTAGTTTGAGTACTTCACTTGTTGGGGCTGTGGATTTAGACACTTGATCACGAAACCAAACGCTAAATGTCCTCAAATGCTCATTTGCCAACCAATATTGGTTACGATCTGGATTTTCAAGAAGCAATGTCCCCTTGTGCTCTTCAACATAATCAGACACTTCACTTGATTGTTGCAACACGAGGAAATGAGCTTTCTGAAAAGATGCCCGGTCAGGAGTTATTGCCTTCTTCCCTAAGGTCCCTTTACCATGGAGCCTCCCGTCATGTCGAGACCTGGGCACACCAATTGGGTTGTCTGGGTCAACGTAATCAAGTGCCCACTCGAGCACTTCCTCTGTAGTGTACCCATTTACAATGGAGCCCTCTGGATAAGCTCGATTCTGGACAAAGGCCTTTAGGATCCCATTGAATCTCTCGTATGCATACATCTGATGTAAGAACACAGGGCCCAGTAACTTGATCTCCTTCACAAGATGAGCAGTGAGATGGAGAGACATATCAAAAAAGGTTGGTGGGAAATACATCTCTAGGAGGCATAAAGTCTCAAAGTGTCTTTTCTCAAGCACCTCTAGTGAATCGAGATCAAGTACTTTCTGAGATATTGCATTGAAGAAGAAGCAAAGGCTCATGATAGCCTCCCTCACGTTGATCAGTAGAATATTCCTTATTGCAACCGCAATCATCTGTGTTAAAAGCACATGGCAATCATGAGATTTCGTTCCAGGTGCCAGCTTTAGCTCCGTCGGTGAAATAAGCCTTCCGATGTTGGATGAGTACCCTGATGGCACCTTAACACTCTGCAAGAACTCACGGAACTCCTTTTTCTCATTCTTAGAGAGGGTGATGCAAGCTGTCCGTAGAGCACCATTTGTATCATCTCTATAGAGCTCTGGCCTTATTCCCATATCTTTGAGGTCAGCTCGTGCATTTTCATGGTCCTTAGATTTACCTGGTACATTCAGAAGTGTACCAACAAGGCTGTCACATACATTCTTCTCGAGGTGCATCACATCGATGGAGTGGCGAGTACCTAATTCTTTCCAATATGGTAACTCCCGTAGAATCGACTGTTTATTCCAAGACCCTTTATTATCATTATTTGACGATCTTTTTCTCTTCCCAAGGATAACTTTGAGATCCTTAACCTAACTATAGACATCTTCCCCTTTGATATGCCTTGGAGGCGGCTCCTGCTCAATGTTCCCATCAAATTGAGCCTTCATCTTCCGAAAGGCGTGTCTCATGGGAAGAAAGCGTCGATGCCTCATATAAACTATTTTTCTTGAGTTGTTCAAGTATGTACACTCCGTTTTGTCCAGGCAATGGGGGCAGCAGAACCTAGCCTTTTACTCTGACCTGACAAGTTGCGTTGTGCCGGCAAATCACTAATCATGACAAATAGAATGACACATAAAATAAAGTACTCACGCTTGTCCTCATCCCAAACCTCAACCCCTTTGCACCACAAGGTCAGCAAATCATCAATCAAAGGCCTCAAATATGTATCAATATCGTTTCCAGGCTCATGAGGGTCCGGTATCAAGGCTGCCAACATGATGTACTTTCGTTTGTTGCACAACCATGGTGGAAGGTTGTATATTGTTAAGACAACAGGCCATGTGCTATGAGGGCTGTTGTTAGCGAACGGGTTCATCCCATCAGTGCTTAATGCAATCCTAATGTTCCTCGGATCATCGGCAAATGCTTTGTGTCTCGAGTTAATGTTTTGCCATTGTGAGGAATCAGCAGGGTGTCAAAGCATCCCATCATTCTTGTGGCCCTCTTTATGCCATCGAAGCAACCGAGACTCCTTCTTATTTGCAAACCAACGCCAAACGGGGAATTATAGGAAGGTACCAGAACGCCTTCTTAGGAGGGCCTCTCTTAATAGTGTTGTCCTCTAGACCATCATCTTTCTTCCTCTTGTATCGTTCGAGTCCACAAATGCAACACTTATCCAAGTCCTCATATTCACCACGATAGAGTATACAATCATTCTTGCACGCATGTATTTTTTCAACTTCCAACCCAAGAGGACAAATAATCTGCTTTGCCTCGTAGACAGTCTCTGGCACCAAGTTCCCCTATGACAACATATCCCTCAGGAGACCTAACAAAGCATGGAAGCTCCTATCGTTCCACCCATGGCTTGCCTTCAATTGCAGAAGCTTTAGTGTAGCAAAGAGTTGAGTATACCTAGGTTCACAACCAGGAAAAAAAGGTCTTTTGGACTCCATTATCAGCTTGCGAAACTTTGCCAACTCTCCATCGTTGTACTCATCATGTCGCTCGGCATTCCGCAGCATCTCATTAACATTCTCTACATGATCCTCAATGTTCTCCTCAGTGAAAGCTAAGGCGTCTACATCCGAGGGGTCACACCCAATGTCATCAAACAATATTTCTTCACCATCATCACATTCTGAATGTGCTTGACCCATATCACTGGTTGAAACTGGAATTTGATCCCTCTCTGCTTCCACTTCATTAAGACTTTCTTCCCATGCTTGTTCCAACAAGCATAGTTTTTCATAAATCCACGCATAAACAGGTGTATCTCAATCATGTCCGACTGCGTAAACTTCTTCTGATTTTTGCAATCACGACATGGCAACAAATAGCATTCTGGCCACTTTCTTCTCTATACCTTCTAGCAAATCTGACAAAAGACTTCATTCCTTTTAGGTACTCATCTGAAATTTTGTCAGGATACATCCAGCTTCGGTCCATCTCTGCACATATAAAAATTTATTCAGCATACATCAACAGCATCACAAACAGACATTTCTAAGCAAATGGTTTACTCATGAGTGATGATTAGTGGTCAAAATCCACAAGATTTGGCACAAACTAACCTTACCACAGGAAAGAAATCGACAAAATCGTCCTTGGAGTGTCCGTCGCGCCCCTAAATACCAAAAATGAGGAAAGAGATGTAAAGAAAAGAAAGAGGTGATGGCGCACAATATTCAGCCGTCACTTATATTCATCAACAAAAATAAATGACGGTTAACTTAAAAGAACGTCACCGATGAGTAATAATAAAGGTGACGGTCCATATATGTCAACCGTCACTTGTATCATCAACAAAACAAAGTGACGGTTAACTAATAAAACGTCACCAATATAAATAATAAAGGTGACGGTCCATACTACAACCCGTCACTTGTATTCATCAACACAAAAAAGTGACGGTTAAACTAATAAACCGTCACCGGTGAGTAATAATACAGGTGACGGTCCATATGTTAACCGTCACTTATATTCGTCAACTCAAAAAAGTGACGTTTGGTAATTTTGACCGTCACCTTGCTGTTCTAAGTGGGAGGCTGGTTCAGTAGTGGGTAACGGTTACGGTTAACATTGTGGTGTCACTTATGTGCCGTCACTATTGGGCGTCTTACGTAGTGTCTCAGGCCTCCAGCAAGACACCACAAGTGTTGTTCTTCAAAAACTCGAAGGAGTTCATTAATACTGGGTTGTGCATTGTCAAAAACGTAAGCGTTGTATTGCTTCCATATAACCCAGGCTCCCAAGATGTGATGACTGAATTCAGTCATTGTTTTGTATCTTTCCGAACCTTCTTAACTGCTTTTCTCCTCCATTTCACAAAACATGATTTAAGGTTGCATATATTCAAGAACTTCAGTGGAGACCATTTATTGTTTATCCAAACCGTACTCTTGGTGTTTTTTATTTTCAGATTTGAAGTGTAGAATGAAACATCCTATCTCACAACCAGTTGCTGGAGAATAGTGACGCTGTGGAGGTGCATTGCATCTATGTTGTGCGCTTACGGTTGGCTGCAAGGCTGGCCTAGGCGACCGGCGCTAAGAGCAATAAACTTTCCATGGGCAGCTATCGCCTAGGTAGACCTTTTTTAGGCATTCGTAAACACTGTTTCCCCATTATAGGATGACCCTATCGGATAATTGTTTGATGAGTTCTATTCTCTAGCTCTTTTTAAACATCCTTAATAAGCGGGGTTTTTTCTCTCTTTTTTTTTTGCATTGTACTTTCCTCTTCCTATCCTTATCCGCTCGATCAGATCAAACTCAGTTCTATTTTGTGTATGGTTGTGCTTATTATTTTAATTGTTTGGTGAGTGGCATTGTATGGGGCCCAATTCTTCTGAGGTGATATAGAAAATCATTATTGCGCTTATTCAATTTTTTTTTTCCTTAGACGTCCCTTGGGATGATGCTTGCTTGATGCCTGGTATGTTATATCATGGAGAAAATGACATGTGATGATCCCTGATGGCGATGCTAACGTTGCGTCGCAGGGACCGAAAGCTGATGGATGGCATTGCGGCTAAGATGGTAGAAAGGAGATCTGTTCCCTTCTCCCTTCTCCTTTTGTGCTGCGTTCGCAGGATTGCGTCTCGAGGCCGTAGCTGGATAACCGGCCTATTCCGAGCGCAATGCTAATACGAAATATACTTGGTGGACCCATGGTACGTGCACACCCGCTATTTTGACATCTATAAAGATGCCAAAGGTTACTTAGTGCTAATGAAAAAAGTAAACTGACGCATTTGCTAAATCAGCCTACGGACCGAGAATCTTTTCTGCAGTAGTAGTTCAGTGCACCACCGAATCTCGAGGCGGGACAAGATCTTTGTTACTTGGCGGGAACCTTATTATTATTATTATTATTTTTGCACCGGATCCCGCCATTGTTTTTTGATATAAATTTAGTGCATCCCGTTGGCTATTAATACCACAGCCTCATTACTCACTAAATGCAATGCAGTTAATATTTTTTCTTTTGTTTTCTAATAGATTAGTGTCGAGTCTCAATTATTTTTTTATGATTTCATTATTTCCATTCAGAACCATATGCCGAATTCGTGTGTGATGGATGTTGAGTGGAAATCGTACCTACTCTGATAAAGATACCTACTCTGATAAAAAAAAACTACGTATTCATAGGGTAATTAAGTTTTATGCCACTTTTATTATTACTTTTCACTACTAACCGGCTGGACGCACATTTCAAGATTAATGTACCATCCGACGGATATCAAATGGTATGGGCATCTGCTACCGTACGCACAAAATCCATATTCTACGTACGAATATCGTTAGTAGCTTTTTGTGCAATCTCATCATCAGTCACCACCATTTCCTGATCCTCTCGGGTTGCGTCACAACTCTCCATTTGCACGACACATCCATAGAGCTAGAGCTAGAGGAGACGTCGGTTTCTCCATCCGGTCCAGTCAGCAGCTCTTACAACAGATGCAACGCCAGCATCAATCACCAAAGGCAACGACAATGATAACGTAACGTTTTACCATGGTCGGCAAGCGGGATGGATGACTCCGAGCTGGGTGCGGAGGAATGGAGGAGGATGGATCCAAGGCGGGTGGAAGAAAGTCTCGGTAGGGCGGCCTAAAAAAAAGGTTGAATCGTTGGTTGTATCGACTGAATTTTTTGGTGGACCGAACATTTCGGTTGGTTGCTCCGAGCTGCGATTCTTGGCCCTGCTGTGATCACTCTGATCACCACGCGTGGTTTAGTTTTGTGAGACAGCACCAATTCTCTAAATAAGCTCACTGTTTCTGCCTCCACCGCTAGTGCCGATCTCATGTTTGGCAGCCAGGGATGCTGCAGCACAGGCGCAGACCAAGGCACCATTATTCTCTCGAACAATCGCTCCCATTCATTGCTCAGTGAGCTCACCACGAAGCATCAACATTTAGGGGCTGTTTATTTTACCTCCTGGAACAGCTGAATCCGAAACAAACCCTCTCTTTGAGAAGTGATTCGTGCTGGAAACTGGCCGGAACGGGAGCCAAAAATGAACAACGGTCCGGGGGCTTGAAAAACGTAGCTTCCACAGCTCCGGCCCCCGATCCCATGTCACCCTTTATAAAATCGCCACTGGACTTGACGATTGCGTTCATTTGCCATAGGTCATCAGCCACACACACTTCACTTGTAACTCTCCCTCTCTCATTTCTCCCTTCTCCCTATCTCTCTCTCCCAACTCTCCTCGGCATCACCGACGGCTAAGGTTCATGAATCTATTGCGCCGGTCCCCGCCAAGGCAAGCAACGGAATGGAGGGCCCACTCGGTCAGGATACATCGACGGCCATGACTCTTCCGTGGCGGCGACAGGCGTGTGGCCATGGCCATGGGCGGGCGGCAGAGGTCCTGGGGACGAACTGACTTCACTCCTCCTCCCTCTCGTCTCTCTCACTCTCTCCGCACAACCTGGACGAGCTGACTCCGTCATCATGACCAATGGCAATGGCCTCACAGCACACCAATCCTCTTCTCTCTCTGTCTGCACTCAAGTTGTTCGAGCAAATGCATCACCAGTGACAATTTCTCTATATTTCTTTCATTACTTTCTTTTTTTATGGCTGATAATTATAGCAAGTGTCCTAAAAAAGATGCTAAGTTATACCAAGATGTTACCTCTAATTATCATAAATGATATTGAATTTAAATCATAATTTTTATGTAAAACTCATGTAAATATTGCATAGTTTTCACTATTTGGCTTTGATGTTGCTGATATAAAAGTAGGGGCATTAAGGTTATTTCTCTTCTTTTAAAGAACATTGAGAGTTGTTTTACCAAACGTTTTTAAAACTGATTCTGCTCCATCTAAATAGCTATTTTGTTTGAAGAGCTAGAGCTGAAACAGATTTTTGAAGAGCTGAAACAAACAGACCTTTAATTTAGCCCGTCTGAGAGCACCCCTTACGTATGAAAAAGGTAAACCATGCCTCAAAACAGTCGAACCATCAGCATTGTAGGAGTCGAACCAAGTGTCGGAGGAAAAGAAGCGAACCAAGTTTCTGATTCGCACCATCCGAACCAAAACGAATAAAATCCTATTACTATAATGCACAGAAGCGCACTATCCGAACCAAAACAAATAAAATGCTATTACTATAATGCACTGAACCATTCCATTTATGTTTACCACCCTACAAATATACCATCCCTTCTAATAATTACGAAAAAAATAATTATACTCAATTCTTGAGTCATTTACTCAAATCTGACGGATTATATGCCTCTAATTTAAATCGTACGGTCCCTTATTATTCCCGGATCTTTAATCCGAGAATCTTACGACCCCACCAAATAAAAAAGAAAATATTCACATATCCTATTTTTTTCTCAAAACATGCTACAATCTCCATCGATCTCGTGCTCACGAGCCACCTGCCTCGCCCATGAGCCACCGATCGCGCCTGCCTCGCCCGGCCACCGCCGCCCACGCCACTACCGCGCCTTCCTCACTCGGCCGACGCCGCCCACGCCACCGCGCCTTCCCGGCCGCCGCCGTCCACAAGCCGCGTCCCCTGCTGCCGCCCACGCCATCACGTCCCCTACTGTCGCGCCCGCCACCACGTCCCCTACTGTCGCGCCGCCGTGCTACCTCCTCCCCTGCTGCCGCAACTCCGTGCCGCTGCACCTCGCTGCCGCACCACCTTCTCGTCGAGGTTGCCGTCTTCCGCCCTGTCATGCCATTGTTCACACATTAGGCCTGTTCTCCATGCGGACAGGTCACAGGTTTGCATCTTTTTTTCCCCTCATCAATCAATCGGCTTGGATGGTGCAGTGTAGGTGATGGTTATGAATCATATCATGTTTAGGTGGATGGTACAGTTTTGATGTTGGCAGTTACAAAAATAGATATGACTATGCCTATAACAATCTTCCCCCTCTAAGCACCATTTGCTGAAAAAGTTGCCATATTGCCAATATTGTTGGTGCCATAAGCTTTTAGTTTCAAGCACCTGGAGTTTGCTATAGAAACGACAAGATAAAAATTCATATTCCAGTTGATGCTGCTGAGTTGGAACAATTATTTACAAGTTAGGTACATGATGATGTCAAATATTTTAGAAATCACATCAGATATTTCAATTATATTTTTTCCTTCACAAGTCTTTAAATTACTCTAGACTGACCAGTCGGTACTGTATCAGGCACTAGGTTATATACATTTCTGTCCATGGTGCGTTGTATCATCGATTATATCAGTTAGATCAGAAGGGGCTCGCCATATGCAACCATATTTCTATTCTATAGATGAAAATGAGCCACTGAATCACAGAGTAAAAAGATCCGGGTAAGTAAACAACACATGTTAATTCATTTTCCAAATATATGGTAGTTAGTTTCTTTGTACATTTACTAGCATCAGAATGGTGCTCTTTTCTTGGATTAACTGACTTATAGTAGTCCTGGTTGAATAAAATTTTAGTCTTTCGCATTTAAGTTTATCATTTGTGTATTGTGGTGAAAGTTCTTCACATTCAGCTGACATTTGATAACCTCTTTTTACATTCATCAAAAGTAAAATAAAGGACATGTTGCAGTCCCTTGGCTCATGGATAGATAGATAAATGACCATATTCTGAATGGATAGATAGCTTACTAAAACGAATGGTTGGATTGTTGAAATTGAACCATAGCGCAGGTACTCTAATGTGTGAGTTTTATAGATAAATTTATTACTTGTCACTATAGGGTAGCTTGATTATGTGTTATTATGTCTTCAGTTCCGTAAATTAGGTCATATCGAGGGCTTCTTTAAATACCAAATGCACTATCTAAAAACGAAATAAGCTAAAGGATGTGTAATTCCCTTTGCCTCTGCTGTCTCGCTGACGCGCGCACTCGCTGTCCTCGCTATCCTCCACTTCTTCCTACTTACTGACCCAAAGGCAAGCAGCGGCGGCCGCGCATGTCGGCCAGAGTAGATGAAGAGGATGGCGCCGCTACAGGCCCCCTCCCCCGCGTGCATGCTCGCTCACGGCTGAGGGCGCCCGAGCGGCCTCATGACGGCGCTCGCTCGAAGCCCTCGTTTGCAGCAAAAACGTTATTCTGCCGATGGCAGCAAGTTTCACCCGCACGGCGGCGGTGGCTTTGGTTTCAGTTCTTCCCGAAATCGGTTGTTTTTTGACATTATGGCAAAAGAATGTGTGTAAAAGATGGGATCTAACAGGTATCCCTTGCAGCAATGCCTTAGGATGAAAGAATTCCAGGCCACCAAAATCAAGAAGGAAGCAGCCATATGAGAAACAAAGGTAAAAAAGCTCCTACAATGTCAAAGCATGGAGTAGTTATCACCTACAGACTTGCTGCCGCCGGCACGACAGTGGAGGTTGTGAGCTCAAGAAGGTTGGCATGTTGCCCAATTTACAACCACAGAGAAGCTCTGCACATGATCAGGCTGAAGCTGTAGTTGAAGAACATGTCACAACCCAGCAGGTGCATTCTGTACTTCTATCTCAGTCCTTTTTTTTGTACAAATAAATGTGTTACAAAATTAGTTTGTGTTATTATTGTAGGAACCATTAACTTCAAACCCTGCAAACCAGCCATTTTTTCTCAACTACCTACCACAATGCTATCTTTAATGGATGGAGAGGTTGTAAGTATGCTCTTAGAGTTTTGTTAGGATGCTTGAAAGGTACCTCTCAGTACCTTTTTTTTAAAAATTAATTCTAACTATTGTTATAAAAAATTTAATATCGGATCCATCCATTTTGTTATTGATTCACAATTTTAAGTACCTTTTAGTAGCTACCTCCATATTCTTAACCGTTAAATCTGATCAAATGAATGGTTGTTGTTAATTCCAAGGACCATAGCAAACCTCATACTCTTATATTATTTTATTATTCATTATGAATTCATTTAAAGTTATACATAAATTGATCCTGTCTATTGTAGGCCTCATATAACAGCATGTGGAACATGGAAGTAGGTCCTTTACCAGATTCTAGTTTCATTATGGTCAATCGACCAGCTGCAAGACCAATAATATCTACTACTGCAACCAGAGATTGAAAAACAATGGTTTCCAAGCGCAAGGCTAGTGTTGACAGAGGAACAACGACTCGAGTGCAACTGCAACGAAGTGCAAAGTGATGTTGGCTACTGTTTTGTGAAGCTCTTCTTTTATTTTGTGCAGTACGTTTTCCCTTTTGGCAGCAGCAAACAATTTAGCATGCTGTACTATATAGATTAACTCAGTTAGAAAATTTAAATGCAGCTCAAACTATTACATATAGATAAGTTACAGCTCACTTAGATGCCGACAGATATCATTTTCAGCCTTTTGTGTATGCTGTACCAATATTACTAAATTGTTGGTACCAAAAAAGGGACAGCTGTCTCGTTGTCATGATGTGAATAAAAGGTGGTTCAGTGGTATGTTAACGAATTGGTGGATTACTAGAACTACACTTTCTCAATTTAGAGACTTAAGAGCGGAAGAAAAGATGAAAAAATTCCACCAGCTCTCAAAAAGAGATGTCACGATCTTATAGAGAAAATTATCTACCTTGCAACCTCGGCCAGATTAAATATATGACAAGGTTGCCTGACATGTGATTGTGCTTATCATCAAAAAGAGTATATACACTACCGGAAACCAGAGCTTTACCGAGTGTACAAGTATTTGCCGAGTGCAATCCTTCGGGCACTCGGCACAGAGAGTATTAGCCGAGTGCCCCATCAAAAACACTCGGCAAAACAGGAACACTCGACAAAAGGTGTCTTTGCTGAGTGTTTATGCAGAGACACTCGGCAAAGAATAAGTTTTGCCGAGTGTTGACAGAAAACCGTAGGTATATTAAGAAACACTCGGCGAAATCCCCACAAGTTACCAGCTGTTGCCCCCCGTTAGATATTTGCCGAGAGCCTACTAAAAGCACTCGGCAAACTGGTAGTTTGCCGAGTGTTTTACCCTGGCACTCGGCAAAGTGGTAGTTTGCCAAGTGCTAGGGCAGAACACTCGGCAAACAGTTATATATACTTTTTTCTTTTTTATGCTTCAATTTTTTTTGAGTGTAAATACAGTGCATTATAGTTATTTTTTAAATCTAGCACATTTTATAGTCTGTTTGCTATATTTAACTTGTTAATTTAATTTAATTGGATTGTTTTGAATATGTTAAATTTAAACTGCAATTGATATTAATAATGGAATAAAAATAATAGAAAAATGATATTTATACCTCTAATATTATAGTAAAGTTAAAATCTCATCGAGTAATGGAAATTTAAACATCACTTATAAAAAATATGACCGCGGACTTGTTAACGTACAGTATTAAAATTTAAAAAAAAAACAAAGAAAGTCCAAAATCATGAAATTTGGTACTATATCATAATATCATACGTGAAAGTTATGATAAATAGTTTGAAAAGTTTTGTGCAAGTTGTCATGTTTGGTGCTTAGAAAACAAAACATATGACTGAAAGATACATATGTTTAAAAAGAATCCAGTAAGATTCGGTCTTACAGTAATTGCAAAAATTAAATTTGATGTCATCGTTATTTTTATAATTAACACATAACATATATTATCTCTCGTAAAAATTTGGTAATTTATTGGATCCATTACATAATTTTAAAAGTTTATTAATGTGTAAAAGAATATATACTTTTCCTAGCGTATTGTGAATTACACTTGGCAAAGATTTGCGGAGTGTCTGGAATAGCACTCGGCAAATCTTTGCTGAGTGCTCTCCAATGGCACTCGGCAAAAGGCTGACGGCAGATAGATCTGCCTCTTTGTCGAGTGCCAGATCCACAACACTCGACAAATAGATCTATCACTCGGCAAAGAGCGCGCACCCAGACTTATGTGAAGCCGTCTGTCACTTTTTCATTTAGCTGCCTCACCCCACCGCACCCCGCCCGCCGCCCGCCACCCGCTCCCGCGGCGCGTCGCCGCCCGTCGCCTCGCCGCCTCGTTCCTGGTGCTTGCCGCCTCTTCTCCGCTCCGCTGACCCACCCCGCCCCGCTCAGCTGCTCTCTTCGTTCTCGTCAAGTCCGCCGTAAAGGTATCGTTATTGTTTTCATATATGTGCAGCTGTTATGTCATGTGGTTATCGGCGGCCATTGTGCCGTTTGGTTGTTGCATAGGTTGTTGCAGGTTGCTGAAACCTCACCTTATTGGAGAGGTGCTGTCAAAATTTCCGATTGACACTAGTATTTTTCTTTTGTAGACAACACTATGTCGGTCGTGTTAGCTTATCTCCACCGCCACCTAAGGTAAAATCATATATTCCATGTCATGTTCTTAGATAACGTAACCTAGTTAGATGTCTCTCGTTCGAAAAAGATACGGTTGGAAATATGCAGATATTTGCATATCTATAATCGTATCTGATTCAAATTGTCCACGAGTTTTGGACAGCCGGAGAATGGGTAGATGGGGTTTGTTTCCATGGTTTGCTCCAATCTGAGGTAGAGTTTTGGCATCATCTTCCTGTTGTTCTTCGGATACACAATCTCCTTAAATGGATGTGTATTTGGAGAACAGCGGGGATGTGCTGTCGAAATTCTGTCTTGGATAGGAGTAGAGCATGGAACTTCATCTACGCATCCTCGGGTGGGATTAGGACCTATCCTCACCTATTACATAGTTGAAACAACGTTTAGATCCAATATATGGTTACGTTATTCGTTGATATAAATGTTAAAGGATGGGTGACCGTGAGTGGATGTACACGGGCCGCACAAGTCAGAGTTCGTGGGCAGATGAATGGATTCGGAAGACCGATGCTTTCTTAGAACTAGCATTTGCCAATGCTAAAGGATCGAGTGCCACTTGGTGTCCTTGCAGCAAATGTGCAAACAGGCATCGACAAAAAGAAGATGTCATGAGCAAATATTTTGTAAGAATGGATTTACGCCTGACTACACCTGATGGATCTATCATGGTGAAGCCGATCATATCAAAGAGGAGGTCGTGAGAGAACGCGTCGATGGTTATGATTCTAACGCCGGCGTAGAAGACATGTTAAATGACTATCAAGAAGCAAACTTCGCTGAAGGTCGTATGGAGGAGGAGTCAGAGACAACCGCAAAGGCATTCTTAGACATGTTGACAGCTGCTCAGAAACCGCATCACGGTCATACAAACGTTTCTCAATTGGATAGCATTGGACGCATAATGGCATTCAAGTCTCAATATAGCTTGAGTCGAGATGCCTTTGATGTCTTGTTGACAATATTGGGTAGCTTGCTTCCAGATGATCACATTCTGCCAAAGAGCATGTACGAGTCATAGAAACTCCTTCGCGCACTTAAGATGCCATATGAGCAGATACATGAGTGTCCAAAGGGGTGCATCCTATATAGGAAAGAATATACAGGAGCAAAGTACTATCCAAGATGTAACTTCTCTAGATTCTTGGAGGTTGACTCTGGTAATGGCCAAAAGAGGCAGCTCGAGATCCCCGTGAGGATTGTATGGTACCTTCCATTCATATCAAGGATACAACGGCTATACATGACCGAGGAATCCGCGAAACAGATGACATGGCATAAAAATGGTAAATGATACAATCCTGACAAGTTGGTGCATCCATCCGACGGTGAAGCATGGACCTACTTTGATGGGATTCATCATGACAAAGCATTAGAGGCTCGTAATGTACGTGTTGCATTGGCAACAGATGAGTTCAATCCTTATGGAATGATGGCTGCACCATACACATGTTGGCCCATTTTCGTTATCCCCCTTAATCTCCCCCTGGGCATCGTCTTTTTCAACGACAGAACATGTTCTTAGCGTTGATAATTCCTGAACACCTAGGGAGTAATATGGTTGTGTATATGGAGCCTATGATTGATGAATTGATCCGTGCTTGGGAGGAGGGGCTATGGACATACGATTGAGCTACAAAGAGAAACTTCAAAAATGCACGTCCGGTACCACTACTCCCTGCATGTTTTCCCGGCGTATGGGATTTTCTCCACCTAGTGTGTTCATGGCAAGTTTTCATGCCCAATATGCAAGGAAGGTCTGATGTTCATTTTGTTGAAGAAGGGTGGAAAGTTCTCATCATTCGACAAACAGCGCCAATTCCTCCCTCTTGACCATCCATCCAGACGAGACATCAAGAACTTTACGAAAGGTGTCGTAGTTATTGACTCAGCACCGCAGATGAAGATTGGTCTTGCGGTTCGTGCTCAGATAGATGCTCTCATGGCGAATCGTCAAGAAGGTGGTTTTGTGGGATATTGTGAGGAACATATGTGGACTCATAAGTCAGGCTTGATGAGGCTTCCATATTTTGATAACCTTCTTCTTCCACATAACATTGATGTAATGCACACCGAAAAGAATGTTGTGGACGCACTTTAATCAACAATAATGGACATTCCTGATAAGACAAAGGATAACATTAAGGCTAGAGTAGATCTGGCAATGTTATGCGATAGACCAAACCTAGAGATGAAGCCTCCAAGTCGGGGCAAGACATGAAGAAGGCCTAAGGCCGAATTCGTTTTGACGAAGCCCCAAAGGAGGGAGGTACTAGAATACTTCCAAACCTTAATGTTTCATGACGGGTATGCAGCGACTCTAAGAAAGGGAGTGAACGTATCTACTATGCGAATCAATGGGATGAAGATTCATGACTTCCACATATGGATTGAGCAGCTTCTTTCGACAATGGTTCGAGGCTATGTCCCAGAGCATGTGTGCCAAGTGCTGGCAGAGTTAAGCTATTTCTTCCGCCAGATTTGTGCCAAGGAGTTACCTCGGACCGTGGTTGCAAACCTGGAAAGAATGACACTAGTGTTGCTTTGTAAATTGGAGAAAATCTTTCCACCAGGCTTCTTCCTTTCGATGGAGCATTTGATTTTGCACCTCCCGTATGAGGCAAGAATGGGGGGGGGGGGGGGGGGTGCAGGCCCATTGGTGCTATCCTGTTGAGAGGTGCTTAAAGGTTCTTCGAAGTAAATGTAAAAATAAAGCCAAAAAAAAATTGATGCTTCATTGCAGAGGCATATATTCTAGAGGAGGTGTTGAACTTCACAACAACATACTATGGTGACAAGCTGCCTAGCTTGCATAATCCACTCCCTCGTTACAATGTTGGTGAAAATGAATCGAACCTCAGCCTTTTTCGAGGGCAACTAGGAAGTGCAAGTGATGCGAATCCCAAGACTTTGAAACATGAAGAGTGGTGCACTATCATGCTATATGTGTTGAACAACCAATCTGAAATGGAGCCATACATGCGGTAACTTCTCGACAAACTTGTTCTGAAGTATTCTGGGGTGCAACGTATTATGTATCTAAACCCCTTGTTTCTCGTTTGTGTAGGGAATTTCATCATTAGTGTGAGAGACCCGACCAATTTACATTCAAGTTTACCAAGTTGACTCGCGGCCCACGCATGGTATGCGAGAACTCAACCCGATAAAAGAGAATATAAACCCGGCAGTCCCCCGACATGCTTCTCAAGCAACGCCCAAGATCCAAGCACGTCGGCAACGTCACAGGTGATACATCACAAAGGTCACATTAATTTAATAATATTAATTTAAAAATATTCTTACATACCAAGGTTCATCATAAGTCTTGAAACTAATAAATCAAAGAGCGGAAGCGATTCTAAGGAATACGATAGTCGCAGCGGTTGCAGCAAGAAAGCAGCAAACGATTGCGATGCCCAGCCCACGAACATCGCAAATCACGGTCACTCGAATGTCTTGACTACGCCTCGCCCTCGCCGGCATCGGCGGGGACAAAGTAGCCGAAGACCAACTCATCCTCACCTGCAAAAACTTAAGCAACAAACGTTGAGTACGAAGGTACTCGCAAGTCTTACCCTGTTGTCGGAATTATTTCCCGACTCCAAGGATAATGCAATGAGGCTGTAACAAGGTAAATGAGGTATAGGAATGGACTCGATTGCTTAAAGCAGAAACTAAGCATATGTGAATAAGCATAACATAAAAAGGACTCTTACGGGCATGAACAACTACTATAACCCATGACCAAAGGTACCATGTAACCATAAACCATGTATATACCATCATCCATGTTCCATCCGAACCATGGATACCAATACCCATATTCCAATTCCATCAACAATATCCCAATTCCCATCATGTTATGTGACAACTCTACGATATTATCCAAAGGACACTGAGCTTGATCATAACCGTGACCGCGGGGGATTCGAACCGATTTTACACCCTGTAGGGGAATCCAACTGTACCCACACGACTGAGGACCATACGGCTCATGCAACCCGCTAAAGTTACACAAGGGGGTACTCATGTCAACCTTTTTCACACTCGTGCCCACACGGTTGGAAAATCCACACGGTGCCGAGTACCACGGCCTCGCAGGCACACGTGAGTCCCTCGTCGAGTATCACGGCCTCGCAGGCACCCATGAATCCCTCGTTCCATACACCGTGCAGTCATCGGCCAAACGTTGGTACGCAGTGAGATACTCAGCTTGTCTTACCATTATATCGGACATGTGGTATGAACGGAAAGTGCTCAGGCCAAGAATAACACGGCCGGGTCCTAGGTCAACCCAGACGGGGCCTACGGCACACAAAACCTCCATGTCTTGCTGCACTCCTATCCCACCGTCCAGATTTCAGCTTTTAACACTTTTCAACCTTTACTCTCATATGAACTCGCCACAAGTCCATAAGTAATCAAGGTGGTTCCTATACGTGCGAGTGGGACTTACCACTCGACTTCTACCGTGTTATCTAAGCATGGCTAAGCATTTCGTGACTCAAATCAAGACACTCTACCCAGGTTGACAAGGTGACATATTCAATACCAAGGAGGGGTAGATGCAACAATAATAGGTGTTCCCGACTTTATCACTATGCCCGACTTTAATGCAGTCCTATACGTAAGCATTCATATTAATCATTAAGTAAATTACTTAGGGTAGCAATATGAGGTGCTTGCCTTCAACAGCAGCGGTGTTGCCTTCCTCAGCAGCTGGATCAACCTCTGGTGCTTCTCCCGTAGCAGCACCCGCGTCACTCTCTGGTGGTTCGTAAGCTATAAAGTAAAATCACGTCGATAAGATGTATGCCATGATGTCATGATGCACAAATGATGCGATATGGTGCAGAGAGGTAGCTACTGAGTCTACGAACACAATGCAAAAAGAACGAAGTCAATCGGGGTTCTACAGCTCAAGTTATGCCCTAAACAGTTTTACCGGTTCCGGTTACGGGTTTCCCGGTTCCGATATCGGGTGGCACACGGATGTCGTTTTCGGGAAAAATCCCAAAACACATCTCATGTAAGGGCTTTACTAAGAGGCTTGGGTTCCTACGAGACTAAGTTTGAGTAGTTTTGACTCGCGTTAACAGGAACACGAGCTCTCCGACTGTCGTCGCCCGTTTACGACATCGGGGAATACCGTAACGGTACCGTAAAAGTCGTAACGACTTTTTCGGTGAAAATTAAAGTTAAGTTACAGGCATGGGACCATTTTTAGTTTAAAGTAGGCTCTAAACTAAGACTTTTGGCTCTGGTTT
This sequence comes from Oropetium thomaeum, assembly GCA_001182835.1. Lineage (NCBI taxonomy): Eukaryota > Viridiplantae > Streptophyta > Magnoliopsida > Poales > Poaceae > Oropetium > Oropetium thomaeum. Next base: position 332,945 of record LFJQ01000020.1, on the reverse strand, counting down.
GGGGTCAAGTTGAGCTTCTATGAATTTACTAAAAATCTAACAAGGCTCTGTTTCTCAAACTTATAAAATCAGAAACATGTACTAACACCTATGGAAAAATCATGAAACTTTATAGATCTACTACTGAGCATCTAAACTAAAGTTTTTGTTAAAGGTCTTGGGCTTTTGGGTGACTTTCCTAATGTACTTTAGATAAAGGCAATTAAACTAGGTTTTTAGGGATATTATCAATGACATGCATGCACAAATGTTCATGAAATTCTGGTAAAAATGCAGGAGATGCATCATGCCAATATACAATTGTGGTACAAAAATCAACCCTAGAAACCTTCTGTAACTTCAAATAAAAATCAACAACAGAAATATTTCATTGAATTATTAAATAAATTCTAGGGACATTTTTGAAAAGATGCTTTAACAGAAAATTAGTTCATTATTCAAGGATTCAAATAAAATTAGGTTTGGCATTTTTAGACTTTTCCATGATTTTTTATATGCTTTACAAGTTCTGGCTAATTAATAGGGAAATAGAAAATTGAATAGAACAGTAACACAGAAACAGGGGAATGGAGCACGGCGGCTCTCCGGTGGAAATCTCGCTGGAGAAGGGGATTAGGGCAGGGATTAAATGGTCGTGGAGCATCACCTTGATTCAAAGCACTGATTTGGAAAGGATTAAGCCCACGGGGAAGGGTGCAAGGTGGTCGTCGACGTGAGCTCCGAAGCGGTGTTAATGGTGGCCGATGGGTGGCGCGCGGCGTTCTTCGTCACCGGCGATCACCTGTGGCCGAGATCATGTCAAAGGGGTGCGCAATAACCAGAGGAAGTAGCCGGTGAGAGGAATTGGAGAATCATTGTACAGCGACGATGAATTTCGAAGAATTGTGGCGACAGCGGTGCCCTCGGCCGAATAACAGGGGCGGCGGCGTTCCTGAGAAATTAGGGCACAACCGGGGGGGGGGGGGGGGGCAGATGGTTGGAGAGCTTCAGGGGGTTGAGGGGATGTTGGACGGCACGGTGGCGAGGCTCGGGGATTGCCGGACTGCACTGGCGTCGTGCAGGCGGCCGGTCGGCTATGGCGGCGGTGGCGCACTGAGCAGGGAAGAAAACAGGGAGAAAAAGGAGGGGAATAGAGGATTGCTTGCGGCTTTAAGTAGTCGAGGGAGGAGCCAAGTGGGGGAGAGGGAGCAGGGTGCACGCGGATTGGGCACAGGTGCGGCGACCGGCGATTGGCGCTTGAGACGGTGGCTCAGCCGGGCGGTGCCGTGCGGCAAAGAGGAAAGCAGGGCACGCCGGGTAGAGAGAGAGGGAGGAAAGAGGGGGGAGAGAGCGCGAGATCTTTAGCCGAGATTCGGTTTTGGGCGAGTAAAGGAGGCGCGGGAAGGCCGGGGCAGTCGGCTCTGCCGGGCGAAGGCCACGGCAGTGGTGGCTGTGGGCGGTGGGACTGTAGCTCGTCATGTCGTTCTCAATTGATTTTTAATTAATTTAATTCCCTTCAGTTAAGTCAATTGAAAACCCTAGCTCCCCAGCTCAAGAATTTTCGAAACTTTTTGTATGAGCTAAACGAATTATTTGGAACAACTTTTATTAAAGAAAGATCCTCTGAGTCAGCTCCTAAAAGTCTGTGAATTTTCAACTTAGTTCAAATTTGTTGGAATTTTAAAAGGGTTTAAACCTTTACCAAAAATTTTGATAAAATCTCCAAAATTCTATTTTAATGTATAGTTAATTGTTATGTAAAAGCATTGGGGTAGTTTTATTAAGAAAAAAGAAGACTCCTTGAAAGCACAACTAGGGTTTCTGAAAACGACGAAATTCAAAAACCCTGACCCAAAATCAGAACAGGAAATGGTCGAAATCAAAGGATTAAATCAGTGAGCTCATTATCAAAAGGACAAAAGATTGAAACCTTTGGGATGTGACAATTAGTTCCATGAATCTAGGTAACCTACCCCACAGGAATCTGAGGCCCTAGTTAAATAGGGTGCGGGAAATGGAATGCCTGATTTCATTTCTTGGTTCAAACAGAAGGTTCTAACATATTCTGTTCGTTCTTAGTTTCACTTTACAGAATCCTCTTGTATCAAAGTACTATATCGTGCTTATGCTTGCAGGGCCAAACCGATGCGTCTATGAGTGCCAACGTGAGACAGGTTGCCAATGGCTTTGCTTATAGGGTCAGGTCATTTACCGGCTATGACGTCAATGACTATCGCTTTCACACAACAAGATACGAGCAAAGTCGGCCCAATCGACGAACCACAAATTCTGGAATTTTTACGCCCGGGATGGATGGGGTCGAGTATTGTGGAATAATTGAAGAAATATACGAGCTGAAGTTTCATGGTTGCAAACCTCTTAAGCCTGTCATATTCAAATGTCATTTGTTTGATCTTGAAGTAACGAGACGATCCCCTAATCTTGGGCTAGTTGGAATTTGCCGGGATTCCGTCTTACCAGGAGATGATGTATATATTGTGGCTCAACAGGCTACGCAAGTTTATTATCTTTCATACCCGTGCCAAACCGACAACCGTCTTAAGGGTTGGGATATTGTACACAAGGTTGTCGCCACACGGTAAAGTACTTGTCCCAAACGATGAAGACTACAACATTGACCCAAACACATATGACGGAGAGTTCTTTCAAGAAGAGTGGCTAGAAAGAAGTTTTGAGATAGACTTAACCGAAGCGATCGGAATGGAAGTAGACTATGAAAGGGTTGTTCACGACGAAGATGGAGATGAGGTGCAAGATGTGCAAGACTTAGCATTACTTGAACGTTTAAGTATAGGCACAAACAATAAGGACAACATTGCTCCTTCCGATAATGTTGCATATATCGACATGGAGAATAGCAACGATGAAGACTTATGATCCAGCTAAACCCGATTACGATGATTACTTCTAGTACTTGTAATTTTATATTCTTTTAATATTTTGTTTTGTTTGTTTCACAGATCTGTCTTAAAACTTGTTGCTTACCTGTTTTCACTTTTAAATTGCAGGTCATTTGACAAAGATGGTGGGCGGTATGAGGAACATAGCGTCGCTTTATCGAAGAAGTCACCGTAGAAAGGAGCCATCACCTGAGGCAGAGGAGGAGGTACCACAGACGGAGGAGGAGGCAGTGGCGTCGCCTGAGGAGGAGCAGGAGGACGAGGGGGAGGAGGCGGTGACGTAGTATGAGGAGGGGGGGTTAGCGAGTTCGTCGGGTGTCTACCAACGAGGTCTCTCGAGCCTCCCTCAGCGATTGATACCTCCTGAGAGACGCCTGATGATTCGACCCAGTGGGGAAAGGTAAGTAACTTTAAATTTTATCACTACTTCTTTTCATACGTTGAAAATCACAATACAAAATAATATGTTTTCTTAATTATTTGGACAGGAACCGGAAGATTGTGGTAGAAGGTGAACACAACGCCATGTCAATGGCATCCTGGGTCTTCTGTGCAGGGAACACTTTTCTGGCGTGGTTCAGTACGGAGGAGTGGGGCAGCCAACGTACACATTTGACCACTACGTGACCGTTCCCGATTCCAGAGATCGGGATAGCAGGTTATACAGGAACAAGGCGGAGCGGGTGACGCCCGAGATATGGGTAAGTCTTCATCTTACTACATTGCTCAATATCCCAATCATATCATAATTTTACAATAATGAGCTGACGCATCATGTCTATATGCAGGATTTTTTCAGATGCATGGAGGGATACGAGGACAGGACGGCTAGGGTCGCAAATAAAGCTTGTTACAAACTCGTGAAGGACATGTATTATGAGGCATGTATCCGGACCGTCCTCACTTACCATGTGGACTTCCTTAAAGTCAAGGTCACAAAGTCTCAAGCAAGAACCATGACGCTGACTCGAGACTAATACCTTGAGATAAACATAGAACATTAAACATAGAACATCAATATTGAGAGTAAATACACTTTATTTGATCTTCATATATGACGTGCAGGTGCCTCCATGGTGATGCGCACAGCATCTGCAGTGTTGGACACAGCATCTTCATATATGACGCGGCGTTGATGATGCCAGGTGCACCACACCATCAAGGCAACCTAAACCTTGATGCATACGAGAGAGATGGGTATATGAATTTATTTATTCATTCTAATGCTCAATGCTGCATAGTTTCTAATTAGCTAACTGTTTTGCTCAGAGTTGTCGTTACATGGTGGTGAGCCTTGCTCCCAGTTCCAGGCATATGCTATGTCTCGCAAGGGGAAGGCGATGTCCGATGGCTACTGCAACCCAGAGGACCCACCCCAGGCGTACAGCAACGCAAGCGTTCACAGCCGCCTCAGCGAGTACACATCAATGGCGAAGGTGGTTCATGGAGAAGATTATGATCCGGCCACCCAGAACTTTGATGGCGAAGTCGTCATGAGGGCGGGAGGAGGCAAGAAGCATGAGCGGTACTGGCTTGGCGACGACGCCATCGATAGTACAAGTACTCCTACTCTCTCATAGATTCGAAGCAAGGAGCACCAGCTCGAGCCCGGCCATACGCCCACGACCGAGCAGTTCGCAACACCAAATGGAGGCACTTCAGGTTTTTTCTGTTTTATTCATCGTCCATTGATTATATATACATTGAAATAACTGGTAACATTGGTGAGACCATATTATAGGCCCAGGTAAAAGAAGAGAGGAGGCTACGGGAGGAAATTGAAGCAAGGTTATGATAGGAGATGGAAGCGAGCTTGGCGGCCCAACGGAGCAGATGTTTCAGTTTTTGCAATCTGTTGGCATCCAAACGGGTCCAATCCCATCACAGTTTGTGCCGGCAACTACTCCTGTAAGTATGAATGTTTGCTGATATGAAAAATTAAGAACTCACTACCGAAACATGCACTCTCACTTAAACAATTCACTTTTAAAGCAATTGCAATCTTGTCTCATAGATGTAATTTTTGTGCCGAATCAATCGGCGGCATCAAATGATGTGCCCTATCAACTTGGAGCGTCTCCGACATTGAATGTGAGGACTCCTCCACTTGGAGCGTTGCCACCGCCAAATGTTCGGCCTTATCGCCCCCGACCGTCGCCGTAGTCAGTTTCGTGATTTTTTCTGGATGTCTTCTTCTTTCATTTATCGCACTTGGCAATTACGTTTATGAATGACTTATGTTCTGATGATATTTCTGAAACTATTGTGTTTTGTGTGAGACATTGATGTATGTTGAGAAATATGAGATGTGTGAGATATGTGATGTGTTTGTGATATACGTGATGTTTGGTGATATATATGATGTTTGCTGACATATATTTGTGATATCTGTGTTGTTTGTCAAATATATGTGATATTTGATTGGTTGGAACGTTAAAAACAGGAAAAATACCAGTATGTATTTGGTACACAACTCAAACTTGTCCAATAGAACCGATAACGGTATGGTCTCATATTTTAGCCTTGTCAACCCAACATTCTCAACAATTGTAAAACTTAATATGAGTAGTCTCCATACTACTTAAACACTACTGTCTATTAAATATGCATAGCAACTATCGGATGGCCGTACCAAACTAGATTAATCCATAGGAATCCTAACAAGGTTATGCAGCTAGGTTCCATAACAAATCCTTAAATCTAATGCACATTCAAAACCTACAAGCATAGTGACTAAAGGAAAACTTTAAAACATAGGTGTGCACCGGGGCTTGCCTTGGTTCAGCGGAGTGTTAGCACAATCACAAACAAAGTTAGAGGGATCCTCAACTTCTGGGTTCTCCGTCGAAAGATCTTGATCGGTCCATTATGAAGAATGCAATATAAAATGATGATCGACATTTGTTAACAAGATCAAAGGTTATACTTAGATGATCATGATGTGGAAGAAAAGCATGCTCTAAACATCTAAATAATGTTACTTATTAATTACATTAGTCTAAAATATTTTCTTCAATAAATTAATAAATGATTAAGCTATTAATTATGGATGGTTGTATGTAAAACATGATATCAAGACTTAGTACAGGTGAAATTTTATGCATGATGTACATAAGTAAAGGAGCATCGGTACCAAAATTTATGATTTTATTATGAATAATTTAAGAGAAATTAATTAAGTAACTTTATATTAGTCATAGGCGTAATTAAATAAAACGCAGTGTTAAACAGGTCAAAATATTATGGGACTTTTTATGGTGACAAGGAATCCTAACTGGAACATACTATCCAAAAATCAAGATTTTTCAGCAAGTTGATTGTCCATAACATTTTTATTACAGTTTTACTTGTACTAATTAATGTGACCGAAAATATTAGTTAAAATGAATGTTTGAGTTATCAAGAGGGTAAATATGATAAATAGGAAACCAAAAAATTTTAGTTTGCATTTTTATGATCATTATTAGAGTTTATATGGATTTTACAATTTGATTGTATTCTCTGGAAAAGAAAAACAGACGGACCAATAAGATCACTGTCACAAGGAGGACTACAGAGAAGGTCACACGGGATCCGGTGCCACAAATGATCCACGCCAGCAGAGCCAAACAGCCATGGCGGACAGGAGCTGCCGAAGTGCGGCGGTGCTCACGCCAGGCGCCCTTTCCGGCGGGGATTCGACGCGGAAAAACCACAAAAAGAGATGAAGGAGAACAAGGAGAGCTCATCTAGCAGGGTATCAAGCACAGAACCTCACCGGGAAACTGTCGACAACAAGCGATGCGGTGTGCAGTCCAGGACGACGACCGTGACGAGCTCGATTCGCCCTTCCTGACCTCGGAACAAAAAGGAAAATGGTTGAGGAAGGTTCACCCATGCTTGGGGAAGCGGCAAGTACTCGAATCGCAGGTCGAAACTCACCGTGATGCGGGATTGACGGCGTGCTGCGAGCTCCGTCCGATAATGACGATTTTCAGGGAAGAGAGTGAACGAGAGAGTGACTGGGAGAGGGAGGACGAGGTGAATGAGGCGCACCTCCGAGTTCAAAATCGAAAAGGATTTTGAACTAAAAATCTAGAGATTAAATCTGCTGTAACTTTGGTTTGAATTATTTAAATTAGTTAGCCTGCAGTTCTGGAATTGAAACTTGGTTAAAAATTTTGGTTAGAGCTTCTGATGAATTTAAAATTATGCCCACAGAGTTTTGTTATAAACTTTGTGAAAGTTTATTTATTCAGGTCTAATTTGTTTGAATTAAGTTTGAAATTTTATATTTGAGTTATTTTGAAAACATGCATTCTGAATTTTTTTATTATTTTTGCATGGATAAACGGAGGTTTACGAAGAGACAGCCGGGGTGTCACGAGCCTCCCCCTTAAAGGAATCTCGTCCTAAGATTAAGAAGCAGGAGTTGATTAGAATTAAGTTGATTTGGTGAAGACATCTCAATGAGAATTGTATAATCTGATAGGTTAACGGGGTGGTAAAGCACTCTGGGTAATTGTACGATTAGAAATGAGAAAAGGTGATTGAAAGACAAAAAGATGCAGAACAGATTACTTGCTTGTTTTCAAGTGCTTTCAAAAATGCACAAATGAGAGCTAGAGAACGACCATTACCTTAAGTACTTGGCCAAGAACCCAGTAAAGTTAGAGTGCAAGAAGCCCTCACTCTCCCAAGTGGCTTCCTGTTCAGAGTGATTACTCCATTGAACTTTATATAAGTTGATCGTTTTGCGTCGGGTAACCCGGTCCTTTTGGTCAAGAATTGATGGGGCACTCCGAATATGTGAGATCTTCATGCACTTGGACCTCATCAGTAATCGCAACATCATGAGATGGTGTTAGACACTTTCAAAGCCGATAAATGTGATGGCAGCTCCAATCGGTATGCAATTGGCCACATTCCTCAATTATTTGAAATGGACCGATAGATCTTGGAGCCAACTTTCCCTTGATCCCAAATTGTTGTACGCCCTTGATAGGGGAAACACGAAGATAGACATGGTCACCCTTCTTGAAAACCAAGGGTCGACGTCTTTTATCGGCATAACTCTTTTAACGGGATTGTGCAGCCCGTAAATTAGCTTGAATGACTCGCACGTTCTCTTCCGCTTGAGCTACTAAATCAGGCCCAAAATTCACCCTTTCTCCAGATTCAGACCAGTTCAGAGGTGTGCCACAAGGATGCCCATATAAAGCCTCAAAGGAGACATTTTTATACTCTCTTGATAGCTATTATTGTAAGAAAATTCCGCCAAGGGCAAATGCTCATCCCAATTTTTCCCATGAGTCAATACGCATGCTCAAAGCATAACTTCGAGTATTTGATTAATCCTTTCAGTTTGCCCATCGGTTTGAGGATGATAGGCAGAGCTGTGAATTAATTTAGTACCCAATGACTCATGAAGTTGCTCCCAAAAACAATTCACAAATTGGGCACCCCGATCTGAAATGACAGTCTTGGGTACACCATGTAAGCATAATATACGGGATATGTAGAGCTCTGCATATTTCTTAGTATTAAAATGAGTATACACCGGAATAAAGTGAGCTGATTTGGTTAGCCGAACGCCCAAATGGAATCATGCTTCCAAGCAGTGAGAGGTAGACCAACAATTAAGTCCATACTAGTATCCCCCCATTTTCATGAGGGAACACTTAGTGGCTGCAATGGACTGGCTTCTTCAAGTGATCAGCCTTGACTCGACGACAAATATCACATTCGGTCACATACCGAGCGATCTCACGTTTTATTCGAGTCCACCAAAATTTCCTTCTCAGATCTTGGTACATTTTGTTGCTACCAGGATGTATGGAATATTTGGATAAATGGGCTTCATCAAGAATTTTCTTCCGCAACCCCATATCCTTGGGTACAACGAGATGGTTGTGGAACCATAGGACACCATCTTTATCTCGATGAAAAGATTTTAGTTCCCCCACATTCAGCCTCCAACGAATGTGTTCTATCCCTTTATCCTTTTTCTGGGCTGCTATCATGTCCTCACGAATGGTGGGAATGAGAGCCAAATTATACAATGAGCCATAAGGAATGAACCGAACACTTGGATCACTTGGGTCACAACATATAGTTGCTTCATTAGGTTGAGCCATAAGGAGATTGCAATGAGATTTTTGACTTAAAGCATCGGCAACAACATTGACCTTCCCGGGATGATAATGAATTTCCAACTCGTAGTCTTTGATCAACTCAAGCCACCTTCTTTGCTTCATATTCAGATCACCTTAAGTGAAAATAAATTTCAAGCTCTTGTGAACTGTGTATAAGTGCACAAGATTTCTAAGAAGATAATGACGCCAGATTTTTAAAGCAAGAACCACAGAAGCAAGCTCCAAGTCGTGGGTAGGATAGTTTTGCTCATGGCACCGAAGTTGTCTTGAGGCATAGGCAATGACACGGCCTTTTTGCATTAAGACACGTCCAGGCCTGTGCCGGAAGCATCACAATAAACATCAAATGGCTTGGTGATGTCTGGTTGAGCCAATATAGGAGCAGTGGTTACGTGCTTCTTGAGAGTATGAAAAGCGTCATCACAAGCATTGCTCCATTGGAATTTATTGTCCTTTTTTATCAACTCAGTCATTGGCTTAGCAATTTTTCAGAAGTTTGGAATGGATCTTCGATAATATCCAGCAAGTCCGAGGAAGCTTCGAACATGAAAAACAAATTTAGATGGCTCCCAATTCAGCAGATCTTGCAGTTTGCTTGGATCAACCGCTATACCTTTGGCTGAAGCCACGTGGCCTAAGAAAGGAACTTCTTTTAACCAAAACTCGTACTTGCTGAATTTGGCATATAATTGATGATCCCTGAGCGTTTGAAGCCCAAGCCGAAGATGTTCGGCATGTTCTTCATTGGTCTTGAAATATATAAGAATATTATCAATGAAGACCACAATGAATTTATCTAGCTCGAGCATAAAAACGGAGTTCATTAGATACATGAAGTGAGCTGGAGCATTTGTCAAACCAAAGGACATGACAAGATACTCAAAAAGACCATACCTGGTAGAGAAGGCGGTCTTTGGAATATCTTCAGGTCGAATTTTAATTTGATGATATCCAGAGCGAAGATCAATTTTTGAAAAGACCTTGGCGCCAAACAATTGATCAAACAAGATATCAATGCGAGGCTATGGATATTTATTTTTGATGGTGACCTTATTTAGCGGTCGATAATCAACACATAACCTGAGAGTTTTATCTTTCTTCTTCACAAATATGGCAAGACAGCCCCAAGGAGATGAGCTAGATCGAATAAAACTCTTGTCCAAAAGCTCTTTTAATTGCACTTTGAGCTCTGCCAATTCATTCGGTGCCATTTTATATGGTCTTCGAGAGATAGTACGGTACCACGCTGGAGTTTGATCTTGAACTCAACATCCCGATCAGGAGGTAAACCAGGTAGATCTTCCGGAAAAACATCGGAAAAATCACGCACCACAGGAATATCATTCAAGCTTTTGGCAAAAGCTTGGTAAAGGAGGAATGATTTTTCAGTCGATAGGACACTTTAAATGACAAAGGACCATGAATAGGAGAGTTTAGATGAACCTCTCGAGAATATATGTGCAATACAGTATTATGATATTTCATCCAACCTATACCCAGATAATATCAATGCCTTGACCATCAAGAACAATAAATTGGGTCTAAAATAATTTTCCACCCAAATTAAGAGGTGTATCATGAACTTCTAAAGCTGTGGATACTTTTTCGTTAGGAGACGAAATGAGATAGGACACTTTCATAATAACAGTAGTTAGCTTATACTTTTACACACATGCCATGCTTATAAAATTATGAGTTGTACCCGAATCAAAGAGAACCAAGACGAGATCATTACGAATATGAAACACACCAGTAAGAACTTGTTAAAATGAATGTTTGAGTTATCAAGGTGGTAAATATGATCAATAGGGAACCAACAAATTTTAGTTTGCATTTTTATGATCATTATTAGATTTTATATGGATTTTACAATTTGCTTGTATACTCTGGAAAAGAAAAACAGACGGACCAATAAGATCACTGCAACAGGGAGGACTACAGAGCAGGCCACACGGGATCCAGTGCCACAAAGGATCCACGCCAGCAGAGCCAAACAGCCATGGCGGACAGGAGCTGCCCGAGTGCGGCCGCGCTTACGGCAGGCGCCCTTTCCGCCGGGGTTTCGACGCGGAAAACGAAAAAAAAAAAAAATGAAGGAGAACAAAGTGAACTCGTCTAGCAGGGTATCAAGCATAGAACCTCACCGGAAACAGTCGACAACGAGCGATGCAGTGTGCAGTCCGGGACGACGACAGTGGCGAGCTCGATTCGCCCTTCCTGACCTCGGAACAAAAAATAAAATGGTTCATGAAGGTTCATCATGCTTGGGGAAGCCGCGCGTACTAAAATCGCAGGTCAGAACTCATCATGATGCGGGATTGACGGCGCGCTGCGAGCTCCGCCCGGTAATGATGATTTCCGGGGAAGAGAGCGAACGCGAGAGAGAGAGAGAGAGAGTGACTCGGAGAGGGAGGACGAGGTGAACGAGGCACACCTCTAAATGCTCTCGTCCAGCTGGAGGTGACCACTACTATAAAAATCATCAAATATATCCTTTCATCAATGCCGCATATTTTCAAACCGATATAAATATATTTTCAATACCGGTTCCAAAGGTCCTGCCACAAATCAATAATTGAGCCTGTAGAACCGGTACTGAAAACGGGCTATCAGTGCCGGTTCACAACAAGAACCGGTACTGAAAGTGCCGAAAAGTATCAATACCGGTTCTTAAAGGAACCGACACTGATATCTTATCTTCAGTGCCGGTTTCTATTATGAACCGGTATAGATAATGTACAGAGTATATAAACGGTGCTTCTTCTTCCTCCAAACCGAGGAAGTCATTGCTGGTCGGAGACAGGAGCTAGCTACATTGTTGCGGGTGGATAATTCAAAATTCAGAAGAAATCAACTTATCTAAAGCTGTCTACGGTTAGTGAAGCGCTCTTCCTGCTTATTTCAATGACTTTTGCTCTCTAAGCTTAGCACCCGGTTTTAAAATCTACGGTTAGTGGATTGAGCTCTCTACTCTTAGTGCTTGCTCTGTACTCTCTAAGATTACTTACATTGGAAGATTGATCTATATTACTCTCTAAGATTGCTCATTAATTGAAGATTGCTTTATCACGATATTGCTCAAGTTGACTGAATGGGTAGTCCTCCAATTTTTTATTAATATATATGTCCTTCATGCATATTTTTGCTGTTCAACTTTTAGCTCGATCTTTTGTACTGTGGCCCTGATAAAATAAGGCTACAAAGGCTATAGCTGTTCAACTTTGTAATTTCAACTTATAGCTGTTCAACATTGCTGTTCAACTTTTAGCTCGATGTTATGTAATTTCCACGATGAATAATTGATCAATTATATATATGTATATGTATATATATAATTGATTTTTTTATGATGCTAATAATTCTAATGTACCAGATGGATCGATCGTGGATGTATGATGGTAACACTATTACTAAACGCTTCCTCGTTGGATTGGAAACTTTTTTGAAAGCCGCCACAACATACAAGAAGCCAAAAAACAAGTCTGACATTCATTATATATGTTGTCCATGTCGTGATTGTAAAAACTTGAAGAAGTTTTCAGATATAGAAGAGATTCGTACACACTTGATTACAAGGGGTTTTATGTATGGATATTTATGTTGGACTAAACATGGTGAAGTTGAGGAGGATTTGCAAGCGAATAATCCTACTATATATTGATCAGACATGGATAGCGAGTATGTGACAGTAGAGAGGCAAAATGATGTTGATGACCTAGATGAAATGTTGCACAATGATATTGATGTCCTAGATGAAACGTTGCACGATGATGTTGATGACCTTGATGAAATGTTGCGTAATGTGGAGGATGATTTCTCTAGTGAAAGTGAATATCAAAAGCTCTTAAAGATGAAAGAAGACTATGAGACACCCATGTACTTGGGTTGCAAGAAAGAATACAACAAGTTGCATCTTGTTCTCACATTGCTGCAAATGAAGCTAAGCAACAGTTGGTCCGATAAAAGTTTTACTGTATTATTGCAATTTTTGAAGGATTTCCTTCCTACCAATGTTATGCCTCAAAACACATATCAAGCTAAGAAGATTGTTTGTCCATTAGGACTGGAAATGGAAAAAATACATGCATGTCGGAATGACTGCATGTTATTTCGCAAAGATGATGCAAATTTGGAGGAATGTCGTGTTTGTGGTTCATCACGCTACAAGTCCAACAGTGAACATATTGATGGAGATGATATGAGTGAGAACAATAGGGCTAAAAGAACACCTGCTAAAGTTGCTTGGTATTTTTCAATAATACCTCGTCTAAAGCGGTTATTTGCTAACAAAGCAAATGCTGAGTTGATGCAATGGCACGAGAAAGGGCGTAAGAAAGATGGAAAGCTTCGACACCCGGCTGATGGAATTCAATGGAGGAACTTTGACAACAAATACAAGAACTTTAAAGCTGAATTAAGGAATATTAGATTGGGGTTGAGTACAGATGGGATGAATCCATTTGGAGACACAGGACACACACATAGTACTTGGCCTGTGACACTATGTATCTACAATCTTCCATCATGGCTGTGTATGAAGCGTAAGTTTCTTATGATGCCTTTGCTGATAAGAGGACCGACTCAAGTCGGTAATGACATTGATGTATATCTAAAACCATTGGTTGATGATCTTCTTGTACTATGGAACGATGGTGTACGAGTATGGGATGAGTACAAAAAAGAGATTTTTACTCTACATGCTATGCTTTTTGTAACGATCCAAGATTTGCCGGCTCTTGGTAGCATATCAGGACAGCTCACAAAAGGATACAATGGGTGTATATGGTGTATGGATGAAACTGGTGGCATATGGTTAAAAAACTGTAAGAAAGTGGTATACATGAGTCATCGTAGGTTTCTACGTGCAGATCACCCATATAGAAGAAATAAAACAGCTTTTGATGGCACAGTCGAGAATCGTCAAGCTCCTAAGGTTCGTGATGGGAAACAAGTATTCAAGATGGTACAAAATCTGAAGGTTGTCCTTGGAAAGGGAAAAGGAAGTACAAAGGCTCCACCTGATAGTTTGTTCAAAAAGAGATCAATATTTTGGAACCTTCCGTATTGGAAAGACTTAATGGTCCGTCATGCAATTGATGTCATGCACGTGGAGAAGAATGTATGTGAGGCAGTAGTTGGTACCTTGCTTAACATACCTGGCAAGACAAAAGACACACTGAAAGCACGTTTGGACCTAGAGGATATGAAACTCAGAAAGGATCTCCATCATACAGTCCTCGAAAATGGGTCAAAGAAACTTCCAACAGCTTGCTACACCCTTAGTAAACAAGAAAAGATGAGCCTATGCGGTTGCTTGCATGGGATAAAAGTTCCAACTGGTTACTCTGCCAATGTCAAGAGACTGGTGAACATGAATACACTAAAGTTCCGCTTCAAGAAGTCCCATGATTGTCACATGATGATGGTTCAACTACTAGCTGTTGCAATTAGAGGTATTCTACCAGACAAGGTCCGAGATACAATAATAAAACTTTGCTCATTTTTCAATGCAATCTCTCAAAAGGTCATTGATCCGAGGAAGCTAACAAAGTTACAGGACGATTTGATCAACACTATGTGCAACCTCGAGACTATTTTTCCTCCTTCCTTTTTTGACTCAATGCCGCATCTTCTCACGCACATTGTTCATGAGATGAAATACCTTGGTCCTGTGTTTTTGCATCAGATGTATCCGTTTGAAAGATTCATGACGGTTCTCAAAAAGTATGTTCGTAACCGAGGTCGTCCAGAAGGTTCCATGGCACAAGGCTGGGCAACAGAGGAGGTTATTGAGTTTGCTATTGACTATATGGATTTAAAATCAATTGGTTTGCCGATATCAAGACATGAGGGGCGACTAAAAGGGAAAGGAACACGATGACACAAAACAATCAATGTCAACGACTATGTTTCATTCATCCAAGCACATTTTTGCATTCTTCAACAGTCCGTAGTGGTGGGCCCATATGTCAACAAGCACGTACAAATGCTACGGACCAAAAATCTAAAAAAGTCAGAGGACTGGATTGCAAAGGAACACAGAGATAATTTCGGCACTTGGCTGCGATTACATATGATGGAAATAGTTCACAACGATGAAAAGAGTGCAGATGAGGTACTATTGGAGATGCTAGCTAACGGGCCGTCAACTACGATCCATACATATCAAGCGTATGACATTAACGGCTACACATTTTACACAAGGACGCAAGACACCAAAAGCTGTAACCAAAATAGCGGTGTTCGCATTGATGCCTATGATTATGACGGGAAAAAAGAGACCTACTATGGCTTCATAGACGAGATATGGGAACTTCAGTACGGAGAAAAATTAAAGGTCCCTCTGTTTTGTTGTCAATGGGTTGTACTACCACATGGACTAAAGATCGACAAGTACGGTATGACAATCATTGATTTCAAATTTGTCGGCTATAGAGAACAACCATTTGGGCTTGCCAAAGATGTCACACAGGTCTTCTATGTTAAGGATCCAAATCCTTATAACAAAGAGGAGCGCCATATCGTTCTACAAGGAAAAAGAAATATTGTTGGTGTTGAGGATGTTATCGTTGAGGAAGACTACAATCAATTCGATGACCTACCTCCATTCGGAGAGGATATCGTCCTCCCCCTCATTGACGACAGTGAGGAACCTACCTACATACGTCGTGATCATGACGAAGCTATCATTATTAGATGAAAGAAACAAGTTTTCATATAATATTTAACTAACTATTATACTACTTGTATCCAAAATTAATACCAGACAAGTAGGGCACTCCCCTGCTTTTATCTTAAAACAAATCACTTCTCATATCATGCATGGTACTGTTGTAACAATTTTCACGTAGCGGTTCTTTCAAAAAATTATTCAACATTTACAGGGATTTTATTAAGTAATTAATTAGCTTCAAGTATTCAGTGAGGAGATAGTCCTATTTAAAAAAAATAAAGAGAGGAGAGCTTTTTTCCTTTTATAAAAATTTAAAATTCCACTATCAATACCGGTTCCAATTTAGAACCGACATTGAAACCTCATCAATGTCGGTTGCACCTTGAACCGACACTGATACTACACTATCTATGCCGGTTCCAAAACAGAACCGGCATTGATAGAGGAATATCAATACCGGTTCAATACTGGAACCGGCATTGATATTTGGGGGTATCAATGCCGGTTCCACTTTAGAACCGGCACTGATACTTCTCTATCAATGCCGGTTCCACTTGAACCGGCAGTGATATTCCTCTATCAATGCCGGTTCCGCTGGAACCGGCATTGATAGAGTAGTATCAGTGCCGGTTCTTGGTGGAACCGGTATTGATAGTGAAGTATCAGTGTCGGTTTGTTGCGAACCGGCATTGATGCTGTGTTTTCATCAAAAGTTATAAGACCCGCCCGCGCCCGTTCCTCACTTTCACCAAAACAAAGTCGATTACTACGCGCTTCTTCCTGTTCCTGCCGGCAACCCTGCTGCTGTCACCCGCCGCCGCCGACGATCCTGCTCGCGGCCGCCTCCGACGCTCCCGCTCTCATCCGCCGCCTTTGCCGCACACGCCGCCGCCTCTACCACCCGCGCAGCCGCCGGCCCTGCCACCTCTGCCGCTCGCGCCCGCTGTCCCTGCTGCGCACTCTCTGCCGCCGGCGACCCTACGGCTCTCTCCCACCGCCGCCGACGCTAACGCTCGCGGCCGCCGCGTCTGCCGGTGAGATTTCTTTTTTTACCAGCACATTGGGATAAGGAGGTCGTGATCGTTGGGAAAAGGTCATCGGGCGTTTATGAGTCAATTTCGATCATTTTGAGCCCTTGTTTCACTACAGTGTATACTTGGACCAGATGTAAAGCTGTTGCCTTGTGACCATGAGCTTTTAGGTTTCAGTGCAAAGTTTGGATTACTTTTAGGTTCAATTGTGATGAATGGGACGATTGATTACTTTTAGGTTGTATTTAAGCAATGCTTCATCAGAAATCCATTCTAAAACCTCATTCATAGCACATGCTGCAACAGGGGGCTTATAGCCTGGAAAAACAGTACTTGTGAAGTATAGTGCTTGTGAAGTCCTGGATATAGCCTTGTCAAGTCCTCGATGTAAGTCCTTGTAGTATAGATTACCTCACAAACCTTTTAGTCCTCGATGTAAGTCCTCGATGTAAGTCCTTGTAGTATAGTCCACGGTTGGTAGTATAGTGCTTTGTGGCATGTCCTGTTGTCAAGTTGCTCATACAAAATTAATGGTTCATACTTTTGTATAAATAAACAAACTCATGTTTCATTTGTTGTAGGAATGCCACGTAAAACACGAGTACCCCAACCCATCGAGGGTCCAGATCATGAGCTACATGAAGCCACTGGGGATGATCGGATGGATAGGCCAAGTCAGCACCCCTTGCAACATATTGAAGCGCCAGATGGAGAGTACAGTGATGAGGATGTACATGGAAGCCCAAGTGATTACCTCAACTTCGAGCAAGGTGCAATTGCAAATGAAGGTGGTGATAGAGAGGATCAGGGGGGAAGAGGACGTGATGCTGATGAAGAGGATCATCACAATGAGAGCCTAACCACACAAATCAAGCGTGGGCGTGGTCCGAGCAAACTCCCTGATGGGCATTTTACCATCACACATGTCCACCAAAACGGGGAACCCCTTGAACCTAAGCGTGCGGCAACTATATGGAAGACAACAATTGGAAAGCTCGTAAGAGACCATGTGGCCATAACTTATCGATTTTGGAGGAAAGATGCAAGTGTCGATAAGTATGCAGTGCCCAATAGTGTTAAAGAGTTTCTATGGCAACAGCTGATGGACAAGTTTGAGTTCCCGACTGGATGTGACATGGAGGTAGTGAAGCAGAGGGCCCTTTCCTCATGTGCCCTTTCTTTCAAAATATTTAAGGGTACATTATACAGAAAATTTCACTTGCAAGGTCTCACACCAGACTGGAATCAATATCCAGCAGTGAAACCTTTTTGGAATGCATTCATAAAGTATAAGGATTCGGATGAAGCTCAAGCCGTCAGTCAGAAAAACAAGACAAATGCAAAGAAGAACCTATATCCCCATCGAACAGGATCACGGGGTTACGCAGGCAAAGAAAGACAACTTGAAATGATGGAAGAAGAGGTAATCCGCTTGGGTGGTACTCCAGTGACGCTTAACTGGAGCCCTCGATGTAAGAGGTTTTTGTGGGCTAGAGGAGTTACTTTATCACCCGAGGGAGAATTAATCTTCAAGGACGAGCGGGATAAACATCTAGCTGAACTTTTAGCAAAAGCCAACTCTGAATCTTCGGAGGGTACTTTCAAGCCGCATAGGGATTACGATGAGCTAACCTATGCATTGGGCAATAAGGAGCATCCGGGCCGTACAAGAGCCTTTGGTAATAAGTCTTGGAAGATTGCAATGCAATCAAACACTGATAGCTATAGGAGAAGAAGGAACACAGATGATGATATCATGCTCATATTAGAAAATGAGAGGCGAAAGACAGCTGAAATGATACAACAGGAAATAGCCAAAGCTAGAAGCGACTGGGAAAGGCAATCAAATGCTACAAGTCAAATTGGCAATCGGAGTAGTTGTGCATCCACACCATTGGTAGAAGAGGACAATGCTCATTATGCCATTGATGACCTTAAAGAGAGTGCACCATGCAAGTTGGTTTCGTCTCTACTGGGTGACCCGATTATGGTGGGTTCTGGGTTGGCCGAGCCTGCGGATGAAGGGACTACCTTCAATGGTCAGCCGATACCAAAGGGGTATGCAATGGTACATTTGGACAGTGTAACCCCGGCTGGCCGTAAATTCAAACTGGAATTCCCTAGACAAACGGGTGAAGTTATGCTTAAAAAGAATGTTGGCTCGTACGTGTTGTGGCGAAAGCGTGACATCGTGTTTGGTGACTTGGACTCTGATAGTAATTCAAGCTCCGCACATTTGCCGCACGAACGAGGCCAAGATGAAATGCCGCAACAACAACCATCACCTAAGAGCCTAGACGACGCCGAGCAGGCAGATTCATCACATCAGCAGTTATCACCCGAGAGGCTAGAGGCAACCAATGTGGCAACCTCATCACAACCGTCGCGTAAGAGGTTAGGGGTGACAAGAGCAGCAACATCATTACAACACCAACCGTCCCCCAAGAGGTTAGCCGTACAAAAGCGACCAGCTTCCCAAATGCAACAAGGAAGACTGGGAAGGCCCACTATGTCACCACAGCAAGGCAAGAAACCTCATTCAGCACGACCTAAGAAAGCACAAGCTAAGCTATCTTATGAGAAGACCGATGAGGAACTTAATGAATCGGTGCGTGCTGATGTCACAAAGTTTTTTGAGAAGCCAACAATTCCTGAGAGGACAGAGGCTGATCGTAAGAATGAAGTTAGCTTTCTACGGACGTTGAGCAAGCCTCCTCGAGGTTCACCAACTAACTTTGCACGCATAATATATAAAAAGTCTTGTAGGCAACGGTCAAATGAGATTCTAGAGCAGAGAAGCCAAGAGCAAAATCTTGATGAATTTCTTGCCAGTGCTGGAATAACAAAAGATCAATATATGGATGAATCGAGGATCGAAGTTGCCAAGCCTACCCGTAAGAGTTTTGTTCTTGGTGAACCAATGGTTGATGAATTTTTGTTTGATGAAAGCACGCAAACACGGAATTTCCATAGCTGGTACATGGAACAAGCAAAAGATGGTAGAGAGATGTTTGCATTTCGATACAGACACAAAGATTTTTTACATGGTGATGGTGAGGAGTATGTCTTTTGGGATGAAGTGTATCAATTATTGCAAGGAGACGCTCTTGGAGCTCAACTCATCTGTTTGTGGGCATTGTAAGTCACGTCTTTATCTAGTTCTGAGTACATTTTGATGCACCCTATCTACCTAATCTTAATTATTTTGGTTTTTTTAAGAATGATTTTAAAAATGTGTGAGGACAAGAAAATCGAAGATGCTGCTATAATGGACCCATTGCGTGTCAACGAAACCATGGTATCTTCTCAGCCGAAAGAGACAGAGGAATACATATTTGGCTTTCTCCTGACATCACAAAACAAAAACAAAATTTTACTACCTTACAATTTTGGGTATGTGTTCATCACTTATGAATAACTATTATATACACACTTCACTTTGTTTATTACTTATGAATAACCATTTGCTATGATTCTTTTGTCTTTTTATAGTTTCCATTGGGCCTTTTTTCGATTGACATAGCGAATAGCAAGGTCACTGTCAGTGACTCCAAAAGGAGACCACAAACAGATTGGAAGAGTCTCAAAGATATCTTACAAAGGTAAATTCATTGTTTTGTTTTTTATTTGTTATATCATGAACACTAATTATAACTTCTAAGAATATATGTACAGGGTGTATCACAGATATGTTAAGGCTAATGGGAGGTGCCTTCCATTCACAAAAGATCTCCGGTTCGAAATTAACTTGAATTGTAGGAGACAACATGATGGAAACAATCAGTGTGGCTTCTATGTATGTCTCAATATGATTGAACCCGTTAAAGAAGCTATGTATTCGTCCATCCATCCGAAGGACTATGCAAACTTCACAGTTGACGTAAGACAAACATCATGTTTAAACAACTTTCAATTTGCACATGTGAAAAGTGATTGACTTTGATTACTGAAATTGCAGGTAAATGATCGAACCGAAGGAATCTCACCACAAAGAATTCTAGCAGTTCAGGAACAACTTCTAGGATTTATCAATCAACATGTCATTTCAGATTCCGGTGTCTTTCATGTGTCCACAGATGGCCAACAACAATCAAAATCTATGCCACAGCCTTCTAAAAGATCTACGCCAGCATCTTCAAAATACAAGAAGCGTACTTAAGTTGCATCACTTAGTTACAAAAAAGGTTGTGAGGCCTATGTTGTGTGAGAGTTTTTGTTGCTCCTGGTGTTTGTATGTAAGACTTTGTATATAGTACATGTGTTCATCAAAAAATGTTTCTGAGATTTATAGCTGCTACTAATTTCTGTGACTACTCTCTATGTTTATGTTATGATGATGATACTTTCAGATGTCAATAGTGATGCTACTGCTAATTTGAATTTTTTACTTTTATCATGGAACAAACCATCAATACCGGTTCTTAACAACAACAGGTACTAATAGACTAGTTATCAGTGTCTGTCGTCGTTATGACCGGTACTGATGTTTAACTATCAGTACCAGTCCGCAACTGGAACCGGTAGTGATACTTAACTATCAGTACCGGTTCCAGGTATGAACCGGTAGTGATACTTAACTATCAGTACCGGTTCCAGGTACGAACCGGTACTGATACTTAACTATCAGTACCGGTCCACAACTGGAACCGGTACTGATAGTTATTTATCAGTACCGGTTCACAACGGGAACCGGTATTGATAATTTGAGTTCCAGTACCGGTTCATATTGTCAACCGATATTGATGATCTGCTTATCAGTATCGGTTGTATACCGGCATAGATAAGTCAATATTATCAGTATCGACATATTGCTGCCGACCCAAAAACCGGTATTGATGAAAGTTATGAACCGGTAGTGATGAGTCTTTTTATAGTAGTGGACGCCAAGCGAGCAGGCCGCGCGTCGCCGTGCATGAGGGTCCTGCGATGGGGAAAAGAAAAAGAGAAGAGAGAGGAAGGGGATGACTGACAAGTAGGACCCACAAAATCCAATTATATTCATATTCCCTCACTTCGATAAATCAAACGAAATTGCTGCAGACCTCTGAAAAATACGCAAAGTTTTGAGCTGACAGAACAAATCCCGCTCTATAACTTTTCTTTTTTAGGATCAAGTTCAAAATCGAAAAGGATTTTGAACTAAAAATCTAGAGATTAAATCTGCTGTAACTTTGGTTTGAATTATATAAATTAGTTAGCCTTTAGGTCGGGCATTGAAAATTGGTCGAAAATTTTGGTTAGAGCTTGTGATGAATTTAAAATTATGCCCACTGAGTTTTGTCATAAACTTGTGGAAGTTTATTTATTTAGGTCAAATTTGTTTGAGTTAAGTTTGAAATTTTCTATTTGAGTTATTTTTAAAACTTGCATTCTGAAAATTTTGCTTATTGTTGCATGGATAAACGGAGGTTTACCGAGAGACACCTGGGGTGTCACAGAAATCACAAAAGTTGTCATAACTATCGCCTTGCACTAAGTCGGAGATAAAACCCAATCAGCACGATTATGTTCCACTCTAAGCACTTGTCGCAGATCAAGTAATAAACATGAAACTCATGCAAGGATAATAGATCCGAGATACAAAGACCAAAGTAACCTAATACCAAGCATAAACCTATAAGATATACATTAAGATCTGATACATGATTCGCGACACGGTGTCATACCTTGAAGATGTACAATGTAACACCCCAAGTTTCAACACGCTTGGAGGCTACCGGTATCATAATTTTTTTAACAAGGTCTAAAATAAAGTAGAAATTTCGATATAGTCTCCCCTGTAAATCCTATCATCTGCGGCTTACAATGCACAATAATAAACATAGTACAATAAAGAAAAATAACGCATCAACCAACCACCATGATTTAAGTTTATGATCGCAGACTACAGCATCAAAATCTCAAGACACTTCCGAACCACACAAAATGAATTTAAGTCTAACTTCTTTATTCATTGTCTAGATTAATAATTAAATGACATAAATGGAGGTGAGTGTGCTCTAGTGCGTGACTACTCCCCATCTCATGAGTGCTTCCGTCATAGAGTACGTAAAACCAAATAAACACAAGAGTGAGTAAAAACACTCAGCAAGTACAACTCAGAACTGGCAGAATGGCAATATTATATAAAACGATTAGAAAAGCAGAATCAAGAGTGAAACTCTGGAATCTGTGAAATAGTAGTTTCTGTCTGAAACAGACGTCACCTAAAACTTTCCTTTGCATTTACCGGTAAAGCATAAGTGGGTCCAGCACTTATTCATAGGAATCCTGAATATAACAACCAACTGCACAACCGGTGTTTATACAAACCTCGGCACTTGAAGGTATGAAATAAATAATATAAAACTTTGAACTTTTGACGTGAACCAGAAGTATTGGATGAAGGAACCATCTCATAAAAGAAGAATCAAATGACACACTCGAAGTAGACAAGACAAGGAAATAACAACAGTCATTCATATTACAAGAAAGTTGGTCATTGCACTTGTCTTAGCTAAGGCCGAAGATATTCCAAAGACGTCCTTTTGACACCTTAACCGTCTAAGTCTGTATAATGAAAACTACAACCTAGAAACATTGTTAAAACACAAGATAACCTATCTAGCCCACCCCTACCTTATTATTTAAAGACACTACTTAAAATTCATATCTGACCCAAATCTTAAATAGAGTCAGAATTTGACCTGTCCATTGTTTTACTAATAACTTTTAATTGGCTTAACCAATACAGGAAAATAAATATATTCTCGAAATTTACAGAAAATTTCCTACAACTTTCATTATTATCAACTTGGCTAATTCGGCCTCTAACAAGGTCACAAATAATTAAATCAAGTACTGTTAACTGACTAATTAACCCCACCATCTTTAAAACCGGTTACTTAACCCCCTGAACTTTATAATATCGTCTATTTAACCCCCTTGAGCTGTTTTACTAGGCGGTTTTGTCACCGTGGCAGCTGAGCTGGCTGGTTTTGCTTTGTTGGATCCATCTGTCCAGTGTGGCCTGCCTGTAAGGGACTAAAGCTGAGGATATAAAGATAGATGAAACATCTTGGCCCCTCCGTCATCTCTGTTCTTTCACTGGTTTTCTCTATACGGTGAATACAAGGAGGCGGCGATCGTGCGATCTGACTCTTCGGTGGCCGTGAATACGGCAACTCGGCAAAGAGGCAGGTAACCTGCGTGCATTGCTCCACGGTGCCCTCTCCATTATTGCTTGTCGATCCCCTCCCTTGTATTCCTTCGTTTGCTTCTGATTTAGGTAAGGGTCTTGTACCTAGCAATTAGGGGTTTGCATATATGTAGAGTATTGAACAATTTTGGGATGGAACCACTAGGAAAAGGTAGTTCATTATTTTGTATCAATTTCTTGTACACATAGTGCATGTACATCTACTAGTAGTAGTCTGTTTTCATGTTGTACAGGTTTAGATTTTGGAGGGCCAAAGGGGATTTTTAGTAGCCAACTGTCCAACTTAGATTTTTGCCTGCTCAATTTGTGCATGTACATCTACTAGTAGCAGTCTGTTTTCATGTTATACATGTATAATTACTAGTAGTAGTCTGTTTTCAACACTACGACTTGAGATTAATTCCTTCTTTTCTAATGTTGGTTTAGGCAATGGATCCTCTGGAATTTCTGACAATACGTTTTCATTACGGTGGTGAATTTTTAAGTGTGGAGGGTGATCTGCAATACTTTGGTGGTAGAACAGGAGTGTCCTCTATAGAGTTGGATAAACTTTCTTTGCCTGAGGTGGAAGGACATCTCAAATGATTATGTAAAGGATTATCCCGTGCAGCTACACTGCTTGCCCCCAGGAAAGCAGTTGAATGATGGGCTCAGATTGATTTACAATGATGTCTCTTGTTCTATGATGGCTCAACATATATCTTGTGGTGGAGTGACTGATATTTATGTAGAGCAAATATTTGAAGGACAAGAAGAGGGATATGCAGATGATGAAGCTGAAGAGGTAGATATTGATGCACCTTTGTCAATGCCTAATTTTACAACTCCAGAGAAGCAGGCAGAGTTGGATAAGGAGTTGTTTCATTTAGACAATTCTATAGGTCTCCAACCAAGTCTCCTAAGATAGTAGTTGACGAAGTAACTAAAGATGCACACAATTTTGGCCAAGGCACATCTGATAGTGCTGATTCCGATTATCAACCTAAAGACATAAACAGTTCTGCAGAGGATGAAGAAACAGAGCAACTAAGAAAGTTTGCAGGTCAACTGAAGAAGGATATGAGGTCAAAGAAGGAAGGACGCAGTAGAAGTCAATTAGTGATCCTTGCAAATGCAACAGTTCCAGAGTTGCAGAATGAACAAGAGGATGATAGCCCGTACTTGAACTCAGGTGATGATTACTCTTATGAGGAGAACAATGAGGGTGAGACAACAAGGTGGCTGAGCACTGAGAACAGGTTTGATACAAATGCCCCAATTCTAGTTTTTGCACTTGGTATGGCATTCAGATGTCTCATCAAGTATGGCTTGGCGACACATAAGCATCTTTTGTTTCCAACAGATGAGAAGGGTAAGATTAAGTTTGTCTGCTCATGGGATGGTTGCAAGTGGATGGTATATGGGTTCTCATTTCTGATCAGCAGAAGGTATGCATGTTTTCTAATTATTAGACTTACATTAATAGTGATAAATTGAACTAATAGATGTTTTCATATTTTTTATATTATCATGAATGTAGGGTTTGTTGAAAGCTGTAACTGAGCTTGTGCCTAGAGCAGAACACAAAATGTGTGCAAGGCACATTTATGCAAATTGGAGGAAAAAGCACCCTGGGCAGAAGTTGCAAAGAAAATTCTAGAAGTGTGGCAAGAGCTTATGCAAAACACTTAACTACAACAAGGCAAAGATGGCTCAAGAAACTCCTCAAGGAGCCAAAGACATGGTGTGAACTTTACCTGAACATTGGTGCAGGGCATTTTTCAAACTAGGTTCTAACTGTGACTCTGTTGATAACAACATATGTGAGAGTTTTAACAACTCAATCTTGGATTCTAGGTTCCTACCTGTTATTTTAATGAGTAAGAACATACAGTGCAAGACCATGGTCAGAATTCAAGAGAAGGGCCAAGGCAGAGAAATGACAGGGTACAATATGCCCAAACAAAAAACTCAAGTTGAATATCGTGAGATCTGGGAAGTGCTATGTCCTTTGGTATGGGCAAGATGGCTTTGAGGTCAAGGAGAAGGATAAGAGAAAGTATATTGTGAACTTGGATAAGAATACATATAGTTGTGGATACTGGCAACTCTCAGGCTTGCCATGCTGTCATGCAATAAGTGCAATTTACAAGGGCTCAAAGTATTTGGATGACTACATAGCTCTATGTTACTCAATAACAGAGTATATGAAGACCTATCACTATTGTTTGCAGCCAGTTGAAGGTCAAGAGAGTTGGCCAATTTCTGACATGCCAAGGCCCCATCCAACAGCTTATGTAAAGATGCCTAGACGCCCTAAAACTCAAAGCACCACGGAGCCCCAAGAGAAACCTAAGGGCACTAAGGTCAATAGGGTTGGCATCAAAATGACATGCATGTTATGCCATATCAGCACTCACAATAGAAGGAAGTGTCCCAGAAATAAGAAAGCACGACATAAGAATAATGCATACATCAAGAGGGATGCTGCTAGGAAGAGAAAGCAAACTGATGATGGTACAAATGTTCCAGGAACAAGTGTAAGTTTCTTAAGCATTGCCTTACTAAATTATTGCTCATACCAATGTAAAAAAAAAAATTTACTTCATGTTCACTGTGCTGTAGGTGCCAAGATCTCAAGGTGTGGCCAACAATACGCCCAAGGTTGCAAGGAAAGCGAGCACCAACAGAGATGCATCACGCAGTACCAGCAAAGATGCTCCTAGTGCACCAGTCGGCAGCAGCAGCAGCAGAGTTATGCCCAGAGCATCATCAGGCAATACCAACAGAGCTGCTGCCACAAGAGCACCATCAGCCGAAACCAATCAAGGCAGCCTTATTTGATTTTTTGTAGTAACAACTGAGAAATGAAGTAGCAATTCGTGGTAAAATTTTGTTACACTGGATTATTATTCAATTTCCGAATATTATACAGCGCTGTTTCATAGCACTAGCTTATACACTGAATTATTGTTCAATTGCAATAGCTAGCAGCAGAATATTTGATTCATTATATTTTGTTACATAGTATATTGAAAGCACTAGTTGCAGAGGCACGTTACAGTCTTAGAATGAGCCTCCGTTGGTAGAAAAAAAAAACAGAGCCTCCGTTGGTAAAAACAAAAAAACAAAAAAAAAAACAGCGCCTCAGAATGAGCCATACACGTCACACCGAGAAAAAAAAGTAAAGCCAACCAGCTCAGCTGTCATATTGGCAAAACCGTCTAGTAAAACAGCATAAGGGGGTTAAATAAACGGTATTATAAAGTTTATGGGGTCATGTAACCTGTTTTGAAAGTGAGAGAGTTAATTAGTCTGTTAGTAATACTTAGTGAGGTTATGTAGACTTATTCCTTAAATATATTACTACACAGAATACGAACAATCCTGACACAGCGGCACTAAATTGATGATATCTCCCTAACCGTTGATCGGAATTGAGTGAGACCGTCCATTTGAAAAATAAAGACGATATCTACAACTTTTGTTATTGCCAGGGAGCCTGATTCTATACTGATTTTAGTCAGATTTGAAAACAACTTGCTGTAAAGTTAATTAAAGAACTCATATCAGACCTAATCTCATCATCCGGTTTTAATCTATGCATAACCAATAGATACTTGGGATTACCAAGGAACCCAAATCACCAATTTGTAGGAGATTTCAGGATCCCGTGAACTCCTTTCTTCTTCTTTCTTCCTTCTTCCTTCTCTTATCCCCTTCTCCTAGCGTAGGGTGGCAACAGCAGCAACACGCAGGCAGCAAAAGCAGGACGAGCAGGGCATCAGGTCTCCTTCCCCCCTTTCTCCGCTCCCTCTCTCTCCCTTGCCCCTTCGATTTCTATGACAGGCCTGTGGTGGAGAGTAGAGGAAGAAAGGCGGCCGGGTAGAGAGGAAAAAGAGGGGGTGGCGTATGTGAAAAGGAAAGAAGTGTTAAAACCGATGCCTGAGGTTTAATTGTCACATAATTGACTCGTGCGATCACCGAACCACGTGTATGAGTAGTCAAACGGATGCGTTTCAACAAGATCCACGCATCTATGGTGTTCGTTCATCCAACCGATAGATCGTTGAAAAAGTCAAATTTTAGTCAACTTACGTACAAGGAAGCTCTTGTGGTCTAGAACCTCATATAGTTAATACGAAGATCAACTATCTGACTAGATCAGCTAATCGGACCTAGGCAACTAGAGTTACAATACTCGGTTTGAACTCTGTGGCTCTCGACTCGCCTCTGCTGGCTAACTCGTCGAGATCTGTTCTACTTTTCTCCTCTCCGACGATGTTTATGTCTTGGTATTTAAAGGGACGGGACAGGAGCCCCGGGTCGGTTCTATGCCGATCAGCACGCTCCAACTCTATTTCGTTGTTTTCTTTCCTTCTGGATTCTTGTTGTCTTGTTTGCGGAATTATCTTCGTAGATTTACACCGTGAATTCCACCTTAGGTGCCTTTGGCCTTCGGTAGGGCCTTTGTCGCCAATGTTCCGGTCCACTTTCACAATTATGCTCCTTTTTGACCTATTTCTATGATATGACTTCAAAAAACACTATATGCAATATATGAGGTTATCTGATAATAAAGCATTACTTAATATATCAAAAAGGAGTTAGCATAGATAGTGATGAAAATATTAACACTTTACAGGAGTGGTAAATAATATTTATAGTTTTATAAGTCAATGAAATGATTGAATATAATTTTTATGGTCTGAAACTACATTTTTTACGTACTCATAAAATGTCTCATTAGCAAATGCCTCTAATACCAAATCGAAGAAAGATAAAAAAGGTAGAATGACCTGTGGAAAATATGAACACTTTATGGTCGTGATAAATAATATTTACAGTTTGAACCTGGGTACTGAATAGCTATTCAGTACCCAGTGTGATGTATAGAGGTATATTGGGTGTTTAGTTTAGTCTTAGATTAATCTCCACTCCACTATGTTAGAATTATTTTAGATGTAGATTATCTTCTTCATATCACACTACCTATTTATCTTTGTGTTTATTCCTCGATAGCTTAGTATCATATATCATATGTGACACCCTTGCTAAGAATCTTCCCTATAGAATACGATACCCTGAAACACCCAAAGCGATATGCTACAACGGTACTTTGTGCGTTTGCGATATTTTCTGTAATCATTAGAATATTAATGTACAAAATAATTCTGGCATCATTACTAAGGACCGTCTATTGACAGGATCTAATGATGATATAAGAAATATCAACCATTATACTTGGAATAACTTGGGTTATATGTTGATCCTCACTTACATAAACAATTACTATATGTAGTATTAATCTCGGAACTTCACTTCATTATCGAGCTACACGGATTGAAACTTCAACTACACAGGCTTCAAAAGGGCTGGGTATTACATTCTCCTCCTTAAGGCTAACGTACTCGGCACCATACCGTGTATATGATACTTAAATATCTGAGATTGTCCCACGTTGTCACAGTCACGGGCATGACACACATGTGCACGTGTATAACCGGAATTGAGTTTGATACGAACCGTAACGTTTTGGAATTGGAAATCATGAAACATATTTGTGTTGGTCCACACCGATTCAACCCTCGTCCATTCTCGATATCTCGATCCTTATGAGTCCACTGCATTCAAGAGTACATGTTAAAATAGTTTATCACAAATGTTGAACCGGTATATACAAGCTATTGAACCATTAAATTTAAATTTTAAAATATTAAAAAAATTTATGTATTATTTTTAAAATTTACTAAATTTTGTTTAAAAAATAATAAAATAGTTCGTCCATCATATTCAAATAAATATGTTGATAATGTTGAACTATTATATTTATATTATTGATTTTATTTTTTTAAATAATATGTATGAAGGATCTAATTATAAAATTAATTTAGAGAAATATCATGTATTTGAAATTAACGATTTGAAACAGTTATATGGATTTCAAAACTGAGTTTTAGGCGTGCATATATATAGGAATGAAAATAGTCATTTTACCTCTCTCAACTATTGCCAAAATTTGATTTACTTTCCTTAATTACAAATTGGATGGGATGACTGTCAATTTTGAAAACAGATTATTTTTCTTACTTAAACGGTTTTGGGCAGCGGTTTTGCTTACATGGCTGCCACCTGACACGAGTACGCACGTGTTGCTGTAAAAATTGGTTTAAAACATTTATATTATTCTCAAAATCATGAAAATTTTTGTGATATGTAAACAGGTATGACGAGAAAGTTCGATCATTGGCCTAGGTTTTAGTTCACCTTTGAAAAAAAGTATATTTTGAGAAAAAACAGTTAATTATACCTTTTCATCGTGCGCAAAAATTTTAGAAAAGTTACAAAAGTTATTTTTTGAGGTGATTGTTTTATTCATGAAGTTCTTTGCATGTACTTATGTTGAAATAATTTTAAAGGAAGACATATTTAAATTTGTCGAAAGACATTTGAATTCCTCAAAATTCTCAACATAAGTGCATGTCAAGGACTTCATGATAGTCAATATCACCTTAGAACATAATTTATTACAAAATTTAGAATTTTTTCACATGTTAAAAATGGTGCAATTGACGTTTTTTCTTTGAATTAGCCTTGTTCAAAGATTTTTTTATAATTTTTTGGAGCTAAGAGAAAACTGGGTTCAATAATGAAAGTTTCTCGTCTTAACCTGTTAATGTATAAAAAAATAGTATCTTTTAGAGCAATATAAGTGACTTAAGCTGATTTTTAAAGCAACATATGTGTATCCGTACCAATGTGGATAGCCATGTCCGCAAACCACCGTCCACATCAGCAATACCGCTATCAAAAACAGTTCAGAGAGATAAAAAAGATAATTTTTAAAATTGACGGAGTCATCCTATCTAATTTTATAATTGAAGGAGGTAAATCAAATTTTGATAATATTTGAGGGAGTTATATGAATTCCGTCTCAAATATCACGCCGTTTGATGAGTAAATTGACTCGGCCCAGTACAACCCGGCCCAGAACCTCCCAAGACCTAGCGAAAGAGAGAAAAACTCGCTGCCGAAGCCCGCGGCGCTTTTTCTTCTTCCTCTCGGCCGTGCGCCGCCGTCTCTTAGGTGCCCCCCACTTCATTCTTTAACCAAACCCTAATAAACCTCCGCCTCCCCTCGCCCATTCAATTGCAATTCGTGATCAGCAACGACGAGCGCGATGGGTAAGAGGAGTGGCAAAAAGAAAGGAAAGGACAAGGTCATCCTCCCGCCGGAGCTGCCGGAGATCGACGACAATGAGGTCGTGGTCTCCGACGAGGACGTCGAGTTCTACAGCGCCGACAAACGCCGCGCCGACCTCGTCCGAAAGTTCGATCAGAAGTCCATCGACAGGTACGCCGGCCAGGCTCTTCCTCCCCCGGCGCTGCTCCTACCTTCTTCAACTGCGGTTGTTTGCTCGCATTGCTGTGAAATGTGAATTGAGCTTGGAATTCGGTTTCTTTCCTGCAGTTACGTCCGGAGGGTGACCGGAAAGGACGAGGGCGAGGTCGAGCGCCTCTACGAGGAGCGCGAGCGCAAGAGGAAGGCCGCTGAGGCGTTGAAGCCGCGGCGAGCAGAGGATGAAGATATGGAGGTGGACCCTGTAGACGCACTCCCCATCAAGACGCTGCAGGGGGAGCTCGTCTATAACAACGGTAAACGCTCTTGACAGTTGGTTAGTTTCTAGCAGCCGCAGCATGTGATTCACCCAAACCGCAACTAGTAACCACGGTGCACGCTTCGAGTACTTTGGCTGTGAAGCTATATGTCACTGGCTAGAAAGTATGAGCTTCTAGTAATATGATTTACGGTAGGAACTTTTGGTCCTGTGGTAATCAGGAATGTATTGGAAACATTTGGAGGGTGCTCCTTCAGGAATAATCAGCGCTACACTGGAACTTAAGATGTGCTCAAATTTTGTTCTGTAATAAAAAAGAAATTCATCGACAAAGGTTAACTAAGTGTTCTGCCTGTGTGAGCAGTTGAAATCTGAAGCCTAGATTTGATTCAGTTATGCAGTTTTCAGTATTATTTTACTTAACATTTGTGTCACGACATGTAGCCAAGAAAGCAAGGTCTGAAGGCATTGCTAGTACCGTTAAAACTAAAGTTAAAGAAGAAAGTGCCGATGCCAAGCCAAGTGCTCAAAAAGGTGAAAGTAAGGCAAAATCTAAAAACCAAAAGGGTGACAGCAGTAAACTGAAGAATGTTCAATCCCAAACTGAAGTTCCGAAACGGAATCTACACTCAGAAGTTCTGGTACATACTAAAGTTCCTCTTCTTTGCATCATACAAAAGCACATTTTGATATATTTTCTTATTCTACTCATTTTCATTGCTTCACCATGTGTTATATGAAATTAATATGCCAGACCTCATTGCTTTGAACGTTTGAAGTAACAAGATATTGTAGTTATGATGAATGTAAAATTTATTAAAAGCTTGATTGTGCTTGTTCATTTAATATGTACTTACGTCTTGCATTATGGGAATTTAGTAGGGAGAAATGATATACATCCGACTCATACGTCCGACTATTTGCCGACTTTGTTAAAAAATAATTTCCTAGTGTCTGCTGCATCCGACGACGTTAGCTGAGTCCAAGTCATGCTGCTGCCTCCCATGATTAATCGGCAAACGGTCGGACATATGAGTCGGCTCTATAGCAGAGTTCTTTAGTTGGATGGGAGGTTTTTTACTCTTGATGATTAAAAAAAGATGGTTCAGGCATGGAACAGATGCCATCAGAAAGGCCAAAGCAATTCTCTAGGGTAATTATCGATCAATTATATGCTCCTAATTATTCTCAAATCTCCAGGATACTAATCTATCAGTGATCCCTAATTTCAGCCACCTTCTGTTGCTCTCACCCACTGCCGATAAGCCCATCCAACAAATGAGTCCACAACATTAGATCACCAAAATTTTTTGGCTGGACTTCTTTGCCTGGTGTACGCATAATTACAGCCTTTTATATTTTATATCTATTTTCATATGTATTTAACTATTCATGGCAGGAGGAAGTTACAGAAGAACTTTCAGCTGAGGAATTGTTTGAGAAAAAAAAGGGTCAACTGGCTGAATTAGGAATGGCTATGCTGGAAGATCCTGAGTCAAATATTAGATCTCTGAATGATATGTTAAGCATATGCAATGATAAAGACCAAAAGGTTGTTAAACTTGGTTTGATGTCCTTGCTTGCTGTATTTAAAGACATAATTCCAAGGTAGAGTATTCTTTTCCCTTTCACGTGAAAAAAGAAATTATCTTATATCCTTGTCCAGATTCTGTCCAAATTACTTATATTATTTTTTATTTCTATGGATGCAGTTATCGGATTAGGCAGCTGACGGAGAAGGAGCTTGTAGTAGAAGTTTCAAAAGAAGTCAAGAAGACGAGATACTTTGAATATACGCTTATCCGCTGCTACAAGGTCTTTTCCGGATCTTTTTTGTACTTGAACGGTCCTCCCATTGTTTTGATTGAATTATATCTAGTCGTTCACCTCCCATTATTGCTGAAGTTCTGATTCCTGGAACTGGTTTCCTCTATTCTTGTGCATTTTCAGACATACCTTCAGAAACTGGTGTCCTTGGAGAAACAACCCCATTTTTATTCTATGGCTGTTCGTTGCATGTGTGCTTTATTAGATACTGCTCCACACTTTAACTTCCGTGAAAGCTTATTGGCCAGTGTGGTGAAAAATTTAAGCTCCTCTGATGATATAGTAAGGTAAATTGCTCCTTAGTCTCTTTACTTATGTCAAATCCCTCTTAGAAATCTATCCAAATATATGGATTAGTCTTTTCTGAAAAATTATTCCACCTATATTATTATCTTTACTTCATTTAAGATATCAATAAATTACTGGGAGCAAAATAGTTTGATTCATGAAGTAGTCCAAAACTCCAATTATATTTACTATTTACTTCTTTTCCCTATTTACTACTCCCTCTGTTCTTTTTTTGTGTGTCAACGTTGACTTTGACCAATAACTTTGACCATTCGTATTATTTAAAAAAATATGAGAACAAATGTTTTGTTAGGATTTAATTTATTACTAAAAGTTTTTGAATCCTAATTTTTATTTTACACATTTGAACTAATTTTTTGAAAAAGACGAGTGGTCAAAGTTTTGGTCAAAGTCAATGGCGACACACAAAAAAGAACGGAGGGAGTATTTACCATGCAATTATATCATACTGACAACTCATTTTAAACCAAGTTACAAAAAAAGTTGTAGCTCTTGTGAAAATGAGCTGAATTTTGAACTGTGAGTTGTCTTCTGATCAACCGCATTATTAAAGTATTTCATCTATTTAAAAAATTCCTTGCAGGAAAATGTGTTGTGACACAATAAAATCCCTATTTGTAAATGAGGGAAAACATCGTGGTGAGGCAACTATTGAAGCAGTAAGGTTGATTGCAGATCATGTGAAGCTCAATGATTGCCAGCTCCATCCCGATAGCATTGAGGTATATGATAATTATTCTATATCTGGTCTGTCAGATTATTAATGAAACTTAGAGTGTTAAATCATTCCTATATGACTATGCTGGGACCACAATTTTATTTCAGGTCTTCCTATCTTTGAGATTTGATGAAGATCTTGGAAAAGATGAAACCGAGGAGGAAAATGAAAAACCAAAGAAGAATAAACGTTGGCAGAATAAAGAGGTTTCAAAGCAATTGCCTGTTAATGATAAGAAGAAAAATAGACAGGAACTGATCTCAAAAGCTCGAGAGGAGGTAACATATATGCCGCGATAGTGTCTTGTGTTGACTATGTGGATCGACATTAAAAAATTCATTATATTTTTTTCAGGTTGACTCAGATCTTAGAGCTGTATCCTTCACACTTGATCCCAAGGAAAGAAGAAGAATACAACAGGAAACATTATCTGCTCTTTTTGAGACATATTTTCGCATTTTGAAGCATACTATGAGCACTTCAATATCAAGGTCTGTGCTTTAATGTGTTGTACAATGTACGAGTATATGATCTGCCTCTTTCGTTACCCTGACCCAAATTTGCTTTAATACAATGAAGGTTTACTTAATTTTAGCAGTGACCCAGTCTGATAGCCATTTTATTCCCAGGTCCAAGGGCAATAATGTCTCCCTGGGCGTATCACACCCTCTGTTAGGTCCATGCTTGGAGGGCTTAGGAAAATTCTCACATTTTATTGATTTGGATTTCATGGGGGAACTCATCACTTGCCTTAAGAAGCTTTCTGGGTATAGTGACCATCTGGATAAAAGTCCCTGTGTTGATTCACTATCTGTCTCAGAACGTCTGCAATGCTGCATTGTTGCATTTAAAGTATGGAGGAGCAACCTTGAGGCTTTGAATGTTGACCTGCAGGATTTCTTTGTACAGCTTTATAACCTCATACTGGAGTATCGACCAGACAGGTTGGCACTATATTAATCTTCTTTTTTTTTTGAGGGATGGCACTATATTAATCTTGGTGATGGAATATATGTTCCTATTAAAAAATATATGTTCCTATTTGTCTTTGGTTACCATTCATTTGATCTATATGGGATAACTTCTGATGCAATGCATTATTCTTTCCAAACGACTATTGAACTAGACTTTTGTTTTTATTTTGCTATGTCATTCATTTCTTATGCGTGCATTGTTATCAATATACTTGCCTTGTTATTCACTGTTACTGTAATAATATGGTTCTTTTGTGTGCTCTGTTCCTTGACTAACCATGCACTGAGATTTCTGCATGCAATTTTTTCCCTGTGATTTGCTTATTATTCACTGTTACTCAATGAAATAGGGTTCTGTCCCATGATTTTTTTTCTCAAGCACATACGATATCTGCGTATCTTTTATATTTATGGTATTTATGGGAGAAAAAAAAGACAAAGTACCAGTAGGACTACAAAACAGCCACACTTATAGACCACCCCTCACTACAACACGGCCCAAGTAGAGAGCCTCAAGCTTCTCTTCCCAATGCGACCAGGATGGAATTTTTCCAGATTCTTGGCACCAGCTAGACACCTTCTATCCCATGATTAACCTGATTGCAATACTTTGTAGTTTCATACTAGCTTATAGTTTGTTTGCTTTTCCTCCCTTTGCAGTATGCTACATCACACATTTCAGTGTTAAAATATTGTAGGGAAAACTTGAGCACACAGGACAGGAGATATTCTTTTTAGGAAATTACTGTTTCAAATCTTGTTAAGCTGTTCTCTACCATGACAAGGCATAATCGTTCTCATTCTCTGCATACAGGGATCGTGGTGATGTATTGGCTGATGCTCTGAAGACGCTTCTCTGGGAAGGCAAACAGCAGGATATGCTAAGAGCTGCAGCTTTCATTAAACGTTTGGCCACATTTTCTCTTTCATTTGGCTCCGCAGAAGCAATAGCAGGTTTTTTCTTTTTTTCTTTTCCTGACCAACCTTTTATTTCATTGCTTGAGTTATTTTTTGTTTACTTTTGGCTGTTGTCCCATATTGATTGGCAGTAGGATGCAAGTATTCATGTGCAATAGCATATTTAGTGGTTAGTTGACATGTGCTTATTATGCCTTGTGATTATGACAAATATTCAACCCACTTTACAATTAATTCCTTTCATTCCTGAATGGTGTTACTATACTCGGCAAGCATCTGTTATCAATCATGATCATTTGTTTGTCTAATGATGTGATTTGTTTAATACTTCAGCATTAGTCACACTCAAGCATCTACTCCAAAAGAATAGCAAGTGTCGTAACATGCTGGAGAATGATTCTGGTGGAGGTTCCCTGTCTTCCTTAGTAGCGGTATTTGTCTACTCTTATCCAACCCTTTTCCAGAATAGACAATTAACAATTTGTATTTATCTGATCAATGTTTATTTATTCAGAAATATGACCCAGAGGCTAAAGATCCATATTTAAGTGGTGGACTTGCTTCGGTTCTTTGGGAGCTGAGCCTCCTAGAGAAACATTATGACATATCTGTTTCCTCAATGGCTTCAAATATCTTAAGCATGGCAAATTTGAACCCTACACAGAACCCAGTTCTAATTTTGAATGTGAATCCGCTTGAAGCATATAGAGACCTGTCAGTTGAACAGGAATTATCAAACCCTGCCAGCAAAGTACTGTCACTGAATTGTAAAAGGAAACGTCGTGGAAAGGAGTTTGTTGCTTTGAGTGCAGATGTGCTTAAGAAGGCAGAATGCTCAGTAGATGATGGCATGAAAGAGAGGTTGGAGAGTCATTTTGAAGTACTTAAAGGCATCTCAGATAATGAGAGATTGAGAGCCGAGTTGAATCAAACAATGTCATCTATAAGCATGTACGAGGAATACAAGAAGCAGAAAAAGAAAATCATGAAATCGAAAACTGGTAGGAAAAAAGTAGCAAAGGTTTAGGCTTCCTATGTTATCTAGTGATTCTTTTATACGCTGTCGAATGGTGCAGTATTTCCAATTTTGGCACCTGTATTAGCTTTTACGGCTACTTGTTTCCTGTAACCTATTCTTCAGCAGGATGGTTTTGCTGCATTCCTGATTTTGCAATTTCTGGTTTTACTGTACAGTCACGAGCGGCATATAATCCGCTTCCTTTTTTTAGTTAGAAATGAGGTCATTGGGCTATCACACTTCATCTTTATGTTGATAACCGATAAAATGCTATATACGATATGTAAAAACAATGGGTTAATATTGTGAGGACCATTAACCATTTTTTTTTTGAGGAATATCAATACATCTTTTGTCATTTGCATAGGAATTCGAGAAAAGTGATGTAAGCTGTAAGCCAGTTTGTGGACGGGAGCAGTTTAAAACATTGAAAGGACAACAAATGAGTTGACAAGAATTTAGGTGATTTAGAAAAAAAAATTGGATATTTAGGGGCCTGTTCGTTTTTTGTTAAGTTGGTTTCAACTTCTAACAAATCAAGAGTCATCCCAGGGGTCAGCCATCACTAACATTGTTGAGTCCATGATAGAAAATTGGAAACAAGTCTATGAACATTATGATAAAAATTTGCTGTCATTCTCTGAATATGTAGAACACGAATACACAATTCTGTAGAACTTGTTAATCGTGAATATTGGGAGCCTGACATCACAAAAACACCGACAATCTCTGCAGATATAGTTCATGATCACAAATACACTGACGGTGAGGGGTTGACGACAATATGCCTGAGTGGATTTGAGACATCACCACCACCAGCGTGCTTTACAAACTCTGCTGGTGTGAGGAAACTACCATGGCATACGCAGACTATCCTCACATCCTCGCCATTCTTGTACCTGTATAGGAAACCATCAATTCTCTTGCCGTTAGGTCCTTCTACCTTGGATGAAACCATTGGCATGTCCTCCATCATGATCTTCCTGATATCGCCGGTACTGCTAGTTCTCGTTGTCAGAGATCCAAGTGTCCTCAGCCGAGGCTGCTCTGTTGTAGTGCCGTTTACTGGCTTCTCAGGTGATGTCGTCTGAGGAAATTCATTGCTTTGCTTGGTATTATTATCAGAGGCCGATGTACTCCTAGCATCCGTGGACTGAACTACTGCAGTTCCAGCAGGACCTGGGAAGAGAGAAGATTTTGAGATTCGTTCGTGGGGAAATGCAAGCAGAAACTGGAGGTACGACGTACAGTCAAATGCTGACTAAGGTTCATCTCTTTTCTGCTACAAACAATTATTTTGTCAATGCCAATACTTTGATAGAAATGGAATATACCTCAAATAACAATAAAAAAATCAAATAGGAAATTTCAGAATGGCTTAGTGCAACGATATCATAGCAGGGATACCTTTGAGGAAAGAGTTCAGTTTACTCCCCTCAAGCATAAGCAAAGTCTGGATAACCCCCTAAACTATTTTTTGGTTTAGTTTACGGGGTTATCTAGACTTTGCCTATACTTGAGGGGAGTAAATTGGACTTTATCCTTTGATAAACAGATTTTCTTAGGGTCCCTTTGATAAACAGATGAGCACTAAGAAAATGCAATAGACCATTCCAAGTGAATGCATTCTGATCAAGTGGACCAAGCACAGAAAATAAATTTTCAGATCATAGCAGCATATCATATTAATTCAGTGAAGCATCCCTTTCAAGGACAAGCTCCAATACCTAAAATAGTAGACTAGAAAGTGAATTATGTGGAATCACTTGCAAGGTGAGGAGAAATGACAATTAATTGTTTATAGATATGCTCCGGTGGAGCTTTTATAAATTTAACACGCATTTTAACGCAGCCATTAATCTATTTAATAAGTTTCCAAATTAAACAAGCTGACCCCCTTGAGCCAAGCCAAGCCGAGCCGAGCCCGCCCGTGTCAAGTTAAACCCAAACAAAACCGACGCATAAAGGGAAGAAGGAGGCACGGTTTTGCATTTTACACTCCATTCCCTTCCCTTCCCAATCACGATGGCGGTGAGGAGTGCACCAACCGAGCCTACGGTGAGGATCCCATCTGCGCCAACGGCGAGCTTCCTCTTCCCCCCGCCGGGCGCTCGAACCACGAACTCATTCTCTTCATCGATGAGATACAACTCGTCCTTGGTGCGTACAGAGACTATAATCGCAAGTGTTCATTGACGATGTACACGAGTATAAGTACACGAATGTGTGGCGGCGCTAACTATCCTAGCGAGAAGAGCGGAGGCGAGCGAGAGGCGCAGCGCAACTACTGGCTGTGCATGCCACGAGCGAGGCTTGATGCGCAAGTCCAGTCCGCGCATGCCGGCGTGCACGTTCTAGCTTTAACAGAATTAGTTGTAGCTATCTGTTTCTACACCCCCCCTCAGATTTGTGCATCCGTACACGTGACATACAAGCTGGACCTAAACTCCTCAAATATTGAAGTTGGCAGCCCTTTCGTGAGAATGTCAGCGTACTGAAGATGTGTCGTTACGTGAAGAACTCGGAGATCGCCCAACACCACCTTCTCTCGAACAAAATGTATGTCGATTTCGATGTGCTTGGTCCGGTGATGATGCACTGGGTTCTAGGTGAGGTAGACGGCAGACACATTGTCACAATACATCATCGTGGCCTTGTCGACGTGGACGTGAAGTTCCTTGAACAATTGTCGTAGCCAACAACACTCTGCAGTTGCGTTCGCGACCGCCCTGTATTCGGCCTCGGCACTTGACCTAGACACCGTGGTTTGACGCTTGACGGACCAAGAGACGAGTGAATCACCAACGAAGACGCAGTATCCAGACGTCGAATGTCAGGTGTCGGGGCACCCTACCCAGTCGGCGTCGGAGTAGGTAGTCATGGCCGAGGAGGTTGACGCGTGAAGCTGGAGGCCATGCGTCGATGCGCCCGGACATAGCGCAGAATTCGCTTCACAGTGCCTAGCGGACGTCACGTAGCGCATGCATGTGAAGGCATACTTGATGCACGGCGTACGCGATGGCCTGCTGGGTCAACGTCAGGTACTAGAGCGCGCCGACAATGCTGCGGTAGAAGGAGACGTCATCAGCTGGAACGCCATCGGCAGAGGACATCTTCGGCTTGGTGTTGACAAGCGTTGGCGAAGGTTTGCAATTGGTCATTCCCACACGTTCCAGGATGTCTTCGGCATATTGTGATTGGTTGAGGAAGAAGCCATCTCTAGTGCGTTGTACTTGGATGCCGAGGAAGAAGTGCAGTTGTCCCAGGTCCTTCATAGCAAACCGGCGACTGAGGTGATGGACAATGTGCTGCAGCAAAGTGGTCGAACACGTCGTGAGAACGATGTCATCGACATAGAGGAGCAGGTACGCCATGTCATTGCCATGATGATAGACGAACAGGAATGAGTTTGAGCGTGTGGCCTTGAAGTGGAGGCCTTGAAGTGGAGGGTGCGGAGCTCCCTCGCAAATGTCAAACCATGCGCGCGGAGCCTGTTTCGAGCCATATAAAGACTTAGGCAGGAGACACACATAGTTTGGATGACGCTTGTTGATGAATCCCGCAGGCTGGTGACAATAGACACGTTCCGACAGCTCGCCGTGGAGGAACGCGTTCTTCACGTCGAGCTGATGCACTGGCCAATCATGAGACACAGCGAGGTGAAGAACCGTCTGCATCGTGGCAGTTTTGACAACCGGGGAGAATGTTTGGTCGAAGTCGATCCCCGGTCGTTGGTTGAACCCACGCACAACCCCGTTGTGCCTTCCGGCGCTCAAGTGATCCATCAGCTTTGAGCTTGTTCTTGAACAGCCATTTGCCGGTGATGACATTGACGTCAGGCGGACGCGGCACTAGTGTCCATGTTCGATTGCTGCTTAGGGCGCTGAATTCCTCTTGCATGGCCTGTAGCCAACCTGGGTCACGCATTGCCGCACGGACGCCTGATGGTGGAGGTGGTGGCGTGGCAAGGCTTGCGTTGTGTGCGTACTTTGGGTTGGGTAGACGAATGCCTGCGCGTGCATGG
The DNA here is from genome assembly GCA_001182835.1 of Oropetium thomaeum. Classification (NCBI taxonomy): domain Eukaryota; kingdom Viridiplantae; phylum Streptophyta; class Magnoliopsida; order Poales; family Poaceae; genus Oropetium; species Oropetium thomaeum. The sequence continues at coordinate 291,624 of LFJQ01000020.1, read as the reverse complement.
GTGATCATGTGGTGGCGAGCTGGTGCAGAGGGGCTAGTTGGTTGATGCACGGGCTCAGGTTGCATTGGCTGTTGTGGTGATGCGAGTGGTGTGCGTGGTGCTTCAAGTGAGGGGATTGCGTGGGTAGGTGCGTTTGAGTCAATGCGACGCGGCAGTGTGGTGCACGATTGTTGGCGTGTGCGCGATGCCAGCACGAATACTTGGTAGTCTATGCACGCCGTGCTGGGGGCAGGGTCTTGAGGCGGCTTAGTGGAGCACCTGAAAGGAAACAAACTCTCAACAAAGGTTACATGGCGTGAAGTGATGATGCGGCGCATTGTCGGTTCATAGCAACGATAGCCCTTGGTGTCTGCGGGATACCCCAAGAAGATGTAGCGCACAGAGCGAGGCGCAAGCTTGTTGGGTGTTGTCGCAACAGTGTTCGGGTAGCAACGGCAGCCGAAGACGTGCAAATGATCGTAATTGGGTGCGTTGTCTAGTAAGAGCTCGTGCGGAGTGACATGGTGTCGAGCGCGACAAGGGCGGCAGTTGAGGAGGTATGTGGCTGTGGCGAGCGCGTCTAGCCAGAACGACGGTGGTGCGACAACATGAAGAAGCATGGTTTGCATGATGTCGTTGATGGTGCGCAATGTCCGCTCAGCGCGGCCATTTTGTTGTGAGGTGTAGGGACATGTCAGTCGTAAGGTGATGTCGTGCGCACGGAAAAAGGATCGCGATGCATGGTTGTCGAACTCCTTTCCGTTGTCAGTCTGCAAGCGAACGATGTTGCACTGAAATTGTGTGCACACAAAGGCATGGAAGGGAGATTAGTGTAGGCAAGACATCTGATTTGTGGCGCAGAGGGAATGTCCATGCATAATGAGAGAAATCATCGAGTAAAACAAGAAAAAATTTAAATCCCGAATTGCTGCTAATTGGTGAGGTCCAAACATCACAATGTATCAATTGTAAGGGGAAAACAGAGACATGGCGGGAATCTGGAAAACCTAATCGAACGTGTTTGCCTACTTGACAAGCGTCACACGTGTGATGATCAGCCTTGACACAACGGAAATCAAACTTAGAGAGAATTCGATGAATTTGTCCATGGCCGGGGTGCCCCAGGCGAGCATGCCATAGAGCGGAGTCCACGGAGGCGAGCAAGCTGTGGTGGATCGTCGGCTTCTTATTTGTGGGTGGATGTAGAGGGTAGAGGTCGTCGGTGGAGTCACAGCGGAGCAGAGTCGTCCCCGTTAGGAAGTCTTGATCGAGAAACCAAATGGGTCAAATGTGACGGAAACAAAGTTATCACAAGTCAAAGCACAAACGAAGAGTAAGTTTTTGATTAAGTGTGGAGAAACCATAACATTGTTAAGGTGTAAAGGAGAGACATCAGTGGCAATGGTGGTGTGGCCAATCTGCTGAACTGGGAGTGGAGCACCATTGCCGACAATGATGGTGGAGTGAGGAGGAGGTGGGGAGGAGGAACATAGAATACCAGGGGATTGCGCCATGTGAGCGCTGGCGCCCGTGTCAAGGACATAGTCGCCGCCGCGCTGGTACTAGCTGGGCGGAGGGAGACCTTGTAGCGCGGGGAGGAGGCCTGGTGGAGTGGAGGAAGACGGTGTGCCGTAGTTGTTCATTCCACCGAACACCAGCAGTGCGTGGAGCGCCGGCGGTGGCGCATAGCCGAACGGGGGACCGACCAGACCAGCGCCCGTCGGGCGCCAGATCGGCATGGGCCAGCCTGCACTAGTCCAGTCCATGGATTGTAGGTGTTATTCGAGAGCGGCCTGGCAGCGCCACCGTGGGTGCCGCCATGTGCGGCGCCGTAGCCAAGCGGAGCACCACCTGCAATGGCGGCACCGTGACCAACACCGGTGCCGAAGATGTTGCCACCATCGCTCTTCTTGCGCTTCTTGCGACGGTCACCGCCTTGCCGGGATGCAAGTGGATTGTTGGACGCAGGTGGTCGTGGCTAGGGCGCGGTGCCTGCGAGTGCGGGGTGTCATCAGAGGTCCGTGCCGCCGCAAGGAGAGCATATGTGGCTTCCATCTTTGCGGTGTGCGCTTGGTGAGAATCCTCCTGAATCAGTTGATCTCGAACGACGATGAACCGGGGCGGCATGCAGTGATGATGGGGATCATGCTGCTGAACTTGGAGTTAAGGCCGCAAAGCGCGTTGATCACCATGGAGGACTCCGAGATCGGATGTCCGACGTCGCGGAGTAGATAGCTAGCTGTTTCAAGCGCCCAAAGTAATCAGTGATGGAAAGTTCACCTTGGAAGAGACTGTGGAACTCCTGCAGCGCGAAGATGGCACGTTGATCGACATTGTCGAGGAAGAGGCCGCGGATCGCCGTCCATAGGCCGTAGGCCGTTGGGTTGGCTACGACGAACCATTTTCATGAGTTCAGTGCTGACTGAATTGGACAACCACGAGACGATGCCCTAGTCAATCTACAGCCAATCGACGTCATGCCACATGTTCGGGGTGTCGATTGTGCCATCGACATGGTCGAGGAGCCCGAACTTGCGAAGAGTGACGTCAAAGGAGCACTAGATAGAGAAGTTAGACTCGCCGTAGTCCAAGACGATGGGGACGTGGGTGCGGATGTTCACGTGCTGGATGGTGGACACGACGATGTGGTTGTCGGGTGGGCCGGCGACTGGGTTGGTGGCGGAACCGTCGGAAGAGGAGGACAAGCTCGACGGCATTGGAGTGTAGCGGAAGATTTGTGAGGATCATAATTAAACAAGATACCATATGGAGAGTATAACCGTGCAAGTGTTCATTGACGATGTACACGAGTATAAGTACACGAATGTGTGGCGGCGCTAACTATCCTGGCAAGAAGAGCGGAGGCAAGCGAGAGGCGTAGCGCAACTACCTGCTGTGCATGCCACGAGCGAGGCTTGACGCGCAAGTCCAGTCCGTGCATGCCAGCGTGCACGTTCTAGCTCTAACAGAATTAGTTGTAGCTAGCAGTTTCAACAGTGCGGGCTGAACAAAGGACTTCGTGAATGCAGCTAACGTGTTCAAGCCGATGCTGGCGAGGGGCCAGCTCCGGTGCAACAATCAACAAGGACGCACCTCAGACACCGCCACCCCCACCCGTTCGTCACCCCAACTGATGTGCCATCCATAGCTGCTACCTGAAAGGTGTTCGACAGAATGTCCAAGCAGGCAAGCAGTGTCAACAACACAAATAGCTCTGCCTGCTCACGAGCATCCAGGTAGCCGGTCAATGTATCCTACTCACTCTAACTAAGCCAAACGGCTCGGCTCGGCTCAAGGGAGCCGGCTAGTTTAATTTAAAAAATGATTAATTAGATTAATTGCTACTTTAAGATGCGTACTCAATTTTATAGAAGCTCCACTGGATCACATCTGTTTATTATGAAAGGAAAATTCAGTTTACTTGTGTGCGGTTGAGGTGATAAATGACTTGCTGCTTGTATATAGTATATACATTCAAACAATATATATAACTTGATAAGGATCCATATACTACATCCATACCAAATATAAAATTTACTTACGTTTTCTAATTTATTAAGTTCCTTCTATTGTTAACATCTTCTATTACTCCGTTGGAGAAATGCAGTGGAAAATAGCTTCCTACCGAGCCACGTTCAATGTAGCAAAACAACAGTTATGACATGGTTACCCATTAATCCGCATTTATATTCCTTAACATATATGCAGTTTGTAGCTTGGGTTGCATTCAGGTCCCATCTCAATCCCAATTTTCGGAAGCAAGACCGGAACATGCCCTCCTACTCACTCTACACTTTCGCACAAAAGCTCGAGAGACCCGTCAATGTGGCATACATAAACTGTAGAATCGGCTAATTCTCCATGTTGTGACAGCCGCTGATATAGCATTACAAAGTTGAGAAACTGCTGGAACTCTGTATAGTTTTTTTTGAAGGATTGAACTCTGAATAGTTGAAGGATGGAACTCTGAATAGTTTGGACTCAGCTATGATTTGGTAAGGAGAAGCAAACGTCACTGACCTAGTATAGTGTACATATCATAATTTCAACCAAACCGACCTAGCGCTGCAGTGTGGTCTGTATAATAGCAAGTAGGAATCTTATGCATGCAAGCAAGCAAGTATCCCATCACCATCAGGAACAACTAGCAACGAAAAATTATGATATGAAACGAACATGAGGAATAAGAAAAGGACGAAAACAAAAGGCAAACATGAAGCATGTGTTTGCTACCTTGCTCCGTTGCGTTGACAGAGCTGCTCCCCTGCGACCCAATCGACCTCCTCAAGTGGAACCCGTTGGCGCCGGTGGGGGCGTCGCCGCCGGGCTTGGCCGGGAACGAGGAGGATGTGGAGCCCATGGAGTTCCGCCGCTCGACGCGCTTTCGGCGGGCCTCGAGGCGGCGCTGGTTCTGCATCTCGCGGCGGCGGTAGCGCTCCTCCTCGGTCTCCGTGGGCAGCGAGCTCGTCCGCAGCAGCGGCAGCGGCGCCGCGGGGAACGGGTCAGCGTCGCGGTCCCCGTCGAAGGAGGAGACCGAGCAGACGGAGGCGATGGACGAGGAGCGCGCCAGCCGCGGGCGCTTGGCCTCCGTGCCGAAGCGGCCGCCCAAGGACAGGCCGAGGCTGAGCTCAATGTCGTCGGACTCGCCGCCGGCCGCATCTTCCTGCGACGCCCCCTCGCCGCCGGGGCCGCCGAACACTCTAAGGAAGTCCCTGGACGCCATTATTACGCACTACCAAGTACCAAGAAGCGCGCTTAAGAGCAAAAGAAGCTCCGGCACAATCAAGAAGCCATGCTGGAAGCGAAACCCAAACGAGTGGGGGGACAGCAAGACGAACTCAACCCGGATTTGACGCTACCAACCAGACGCAGAACCAGCATAGCGGCCGAACCTTCCAAGAATCAAGAATGGATCCACGGCGAAACGACCAAAGAAAAGAACAGCGAAGCAACGAATGGCTCGAGAACGAAGAACGATAGCTGGACGACAGGGATCAGAATCGGAAGAGGATACCGTCGAAAACAAGAGGAGGAAGGAGATAAGAAGGCAGAGAGAGAGAGAGAGAGAGAGAGAGAGAGAGAGAGAGACAGAGAGAGAGAGGGAGAGAGAGGCAATCAGATCTCTGCAGCTGCAGGGTGGGGGTGGAGGGGCGGCGGTGCGATTGGTGAGAAGGGGACAGGATGGATGGACGTGGCCGCCTTGTATTGTAATCTCGCAGACATTTTTTTTTCTTTTTTTATTCCTCTTTCGTTCCAACTCGTGAAAGTTTCCGGGCAAAAAAAAACTCTGTGAAAGTTTAATACCATAGATCCAATTGACCTTTCATTCTATCCCCTCCACTACTGATTAATTGATTAAGAAAGAGGGGTTTCTTTTTGCCTGCTGAATAGTGGGAGATTATGTGTTGATTGCTGATGGTTAGCGGCAAGTGGGGGCTATAGATAATTGGAAGGAGGCCGTGCTGGATGGCCAACAAGCGGTTTGGGGGGGAGGGGGGGAGGGGGTCGGCGTGTCGGAACGGAATGCGCCCCACCTGTTGGGCCGGCAAACGCAGCCGTGGGGAGCCAAAGAATCCTGGCTCGGCTTAGGACGTCGATGCTTGGGCCGGCTAATAATCATTAAACTCACAAAAAAAGCTTAAACTTCTAACTTCATCAATACGGATGGGCTATTTATTTTATTTTATACGTAATTACTGTAATCAATAGTACTAGGGATATCTTCTTAAAAAATTGGCACATTTTTGACGGGTCGTTTCTAGTTACCGAGCCTGAGTGTCCGAGTGTCGGCATGTTAACTAACCAACCAAAAAGCTAAAAACCGGTAAGACTAAAAAATTAGTGCAGCATTTTTGGCATTCCTTATAACCCTCGTTACTCATCAGGTGATTATTGTAGTACGATACAAAACAAAATTCGTTTGGAATCATAATCGTATAACAATGGTCCACAATACTGCAAATGCAGGGCATTCGAATTTAAACAAAAGCTACACAGAAGTAGCTTCTGCTGGGCTCGGCTCGGCTCGAGATCAGGAAGAAGCCTGGCCCACAGAAACCAACCACCACCGCACCGTCCTTGCGTTCGCGTTGCTTGTGTGCAGCGCCGCGAAGGCAAAGCAGCGCGTGCCAGATCAGGTCTGAGGAAAGAAAACACACAACAAGTGGACGGGCAAGTGGGGGGTTGCAACTTGCCTGCAGCTGCGTGGCGATGGCGGGCCCATCACGTCGTAGCCGTGCTCAGACCGGCCGGGGGCCGTAGTATGCGTATCTAACCAAACCGGACCAAACCAAAACCTCCCCCGCTTTTCGGTGTCGTGTTTGACGCTCCGACCTGCCACGTGTCGTCGAGACACAGCGTGATTAGCTGGCGGCGGGTACCTTCGCTTTCTACTAGCCACCACGGCCGCACAGTACTTCCCTCGTCCCTTAAAAACAAGTATTTTTAGGTCTGATTAAATTTAAATAACTTTAATTTTAACTATTAATATCTATATAAATAAATTAGGTTAAATATAAATAGTTAAATATTATGATAGTTTATCTTGCGATGAATCTAATAACATCATTTATCTATAATTAAATATTATAATTTTTAAATTATTAATAGTCAAAATTAGAGAGGATTGACTTTGATCAATTTTAAAAATATTTATTTTTAGAAACAGAGGGAGTAATAATTACTGCACCAGTACGCGCCATTTGAGCACACCAAGCTTTGCCTGCCACCGTAGACAGTAGTAGATCAGAGCGGGTTTCCTTGAAGCGTCTCGTCTCTTTCGTCAAGGATCCGCCGGATCAGGCAGCGAATCCCACTAGATAGCTTCTCTCTCTACGATCGTCTATCCATCTGTGTCCCTATTTTCAGCACTGCCCACATGATTCATGAACTGGGCCCAAGCATAACCAAGTTAAAATACTTAAATCAGAAATTTGTATCAAAATACAAGGAATCTTAAAAAAGGATAGGATAAAAAGGTCGTGCAATTAATTTTGTGATCAGAAGTTGGATGAGTACACGTAAAGTAGAGATCAATAGTCATCATGCGTGTAGAAATAAAGAACAACAACCCACAAAAATAAATAAAGATCAATAGATGAAGGGGTAGAAAAAATTTCCTGACGCTTCATGCGAATCATAGTAGTAATGGTGAAGAAACAAAAAATAGACATCGATCCATGTCGACGAACAACGGCAGAGTAACTTAAACCTCGGCATTTACTTCTCACGTCAATTTTGACCAACAGGAGAAACAGTTAACCAATTAACGTAAGCCAACGCCTAGTACTAATCAACAAACAAAGTCACCTACCACCAATGGTCCGCTGCCACTACTAAGCTGGTAGCAACTAAACTGGGTGCCAGAAAATATCAGATGCCTATCCACTGTGATTGGCGATGCTCCTACTGTGATTCCTACACATGCTTGAACCCTACTCTCTCTAGTTACCTATACTTTGAGATGTAAGTAGCCTGGTGACACCTCTAAGCACTAAGCAGCGCCTGGGGGTTGCTTCGGACTGCTGACACGAGCAGGCTTTCCATTGCCATTCTGGATGGGACGAGGTGGCTGGAATCGATTGCTGTTTTGGTGATACCCATTCCCTGATGGTGTGCCCTGCACGCGACTTCCTGAGAACTCATTCTGATTCCTGAAGTTCCTCCGGTTGTAGTTCTCGCCGCCGCCACCATTCCTGCGGTTGTAGTTCTCGCCACCATGATTCCTCCGGTTGTAATCCTCACCACCATCATTCCTCCGGTTGTAATTCTCACCGCGATCATTCCTGCGGTTGTAGTTTTCCCCCATGTTGCCCTTACGGTAGTTGTTGTCACCGCAGTCACCCCTGTAGTTGTAGCTCTCACCACCATCATTTCTGCGATTGTGGTTCTCACCAACAATGCCACTACGGTTGTTCTCACCACCATCGCCCCTGCGGGTGTAGTTCTCACCGCCACCATTCCTGTGGTTGTAGTTCTCTCCAGCATCACCCCTGTGTTTGTAGTTCTCGCCGCCGTCATTCCTGCGGTAGTAGTTCTCGCTGCCGTCATTCCTGCAGTTGTAGTTCTCACCACCGTCGTTCCTGCGGTTGTAGTTCTCGCCACCGTCGTTCCTGCGGTTGTACTTCTCACCGCCAGCGTTCCTGTGGTTGTAATTCTCACCACCATCATTTCTGCGGTTGTAGTTCTCGCTGCCATCATTTCTGCGGTTGTAGTTCTCGTGGCCTTCATTCATGTGACTGAAGTTATTGCTGCCCCTGTAGTTCCCACTGTTCATGTAGTCACCTCGTCCTCTAAAGTTATCGCTGGGGTGCCTTCCCCTGCCAGCTTGGATATGGCCACCTTCATCACTATGGCTGCGAGGGTAGACACTCCTTGTAACTAAGAAAAAAGTTATCACACAAAATCAGATATCTTGCAACAAATGCACCAAAACAAACGCAAATAAGCAGGCAGAATAGATAAACAGTTTGAGAGTTTATCAATTTCATTTACATAAATAAAAGACCATCAAATGCCTAAGAATGCCCAGCACAAAGAATGAAAGAATGGGTATCCTTAAAACTCACCAACACATAGCACCGAACAACATTATCCTAAAAGCAAAAAGTTAAGCAGGTTATAGCATACAAGAAATCTTGCAATTTTCAACACAAATTTTTACGACATGGAAGCTTTTGACAAGTTGAATAATCTAGAAGATGCAGAACACTAAACAGTAATTTGGTACAGTTAGTAAATAACTACCAGGACACAAATTTTTCAATAGTTTACTGTCTCCCAGATCAGACAGATCTCTTACCTCGTGTAGGGGCTTTTTTCTTCTCAACACAGACTCGATTGTCACCAATACGAATCGGAGATGCCTGCATAACAGTTAAGAGGTATAAATAATTAAAACATCAATTCAGGGCACACAAACATTATCACACAGGTATCACAATCAAATTTCTGGGGGGGAAAAGCAGTTTTCTCTGAAACATCATCAGGAAGTATTCAAAAGAAAATTATCTAGCTGCACCATCCACACATCAGTGAGTTAAAGTGTTTAATACTCATGTATGACTATGACTCCAGAAGTAAATATCTTTCAGGACAGGCACATTTTTGAACATCAAGTAAATCATAAAAAATATCCATGTATAGCACTGGAAAATTTCACAGTTCATATATACATACATGTTTGAAAGAAGAAAGGGCACATGCTCATACTACATAAGCAGTAACTACAAACTCGAAGTACTGAATATACTAACCTCAATCGCTGCTTGCATAGACTGCTGGGACTCAAATTCGACAAAGCCAAAGCAAAAACCATCAAACTGCAGCAATTCAATAAGCATGGTTAAAATAAATATTATAGATACAACCTCAAACCAAAATATACTAACCTTATAGTGAACAACTTGAATACCACCTGGCTTGACAGCACCAAATTTCTTAAATTCCTCCTCAACTAATTCAATATGGGAATGGAAAGGCAAATTCCTAATAAAAACTGAATAGCCATTACCTATAGGACAATAAATGTCAGCACAGCTAATAGTGCTAAAAGGACCACATATGCTGAAGTGTAAAGTCACAGCCAAAACAAACCATGGAGTAAAGAGTTGTTTTCAGCAACAATCTGATCACTTGCAGTGGTTTCATTATCCTGGGCAGGTTTTGCAGAAGACTTTACTGAAACTTCGACATCTTTGGTGACAGGTATAGGTGGTTTCTGTTTAGGAACTGATGGAGTTGTTCTTGCAACCGGTACAGCTGTTGGGCCCTCCTTCATGTCCTTCACCTGTGAAGCAAGACAGGATGTATGTACCTAATCAGTAAGAAGTAAACTATTCACATAACTTTAAACCACTCAAACTATTTCTGCAATGTATTAGAAATAAGGCATCAGTAGTATGGAACTTGTGTTACTATTAAGAAAAGTAAGCATAGTACCACAAAAAATCAGAGAGATTGACAAATACTCACAATGGATGCATAAGATTTCTTTGTGACGTCCCGAGGAGGAGCAGCTGTGGTTCTTTTGGGATCCTCTTTGGCAACTTTCACAGTTGGCTTGGTTGTAACATCATGTTCAACGGAAGTTTGAATAACTGGCCTCTCCATCACATCATTCTCAATTATCACATGGTCAGAGTTCTGGCTCTTTTCAGCTGCAGTAGGTTCTGGTAACGCAGAACAGGTTTCTGATGCAGATATAGCAATCTGGCAGCTTTCATTTTCTCGAGTAATGACTTGATTTACCTCAGCCGGTTGCCTCTCTGGCATAAACCTGAGCATGTCATTAAGAACAAAGTATCCACCACTTTCTTGTGGAGCTAGAAAGAACGACTGGGTAAATTTACGACAAAAGCGGCCTTCAGATGAAGTCAATAGTCCAGTAACAGTGATAAGTACCCCATCCTTGTGAGACAGCTGCGCGTCTGCAGTCTCTATTTCTATTAAGCAGTTCCTGAAATCCATAGACATGATTGTTTCGTTGATGGCCTGCTTAGAGGAAGGACGGGCCTCAGGTTAATTTCAGTTTCAGATGGGCATGCTTATGTTAACAAAAAGTTACTTGGGCAATAACTTACAGACAGAGTGGTTACAGACCCCATGGTTCCATTAGGTTCAGGTCGACCAAGAATGCTTGAATCCTGATAAAACTTGTGCACTTGCTCTGGTCGCTCATGCAGAATTTGGTAATATTGCTGAACAAATGCACCGCTTACCTGTAAGAAAAAAAAAATCATATTTAGCAGGACTAGTAATATTTCAATACTAAACTGCTAACTGGAAAACAAATATTACCAGATGGGGACTTATTGGATCATTTACTAGGCTTCCAACTTGCCCTGCCATTGCTGAAGGGAGGTAACAGTAGTGTCATATCACAAGCTCAAATAAGTACATGAATATAATTATAATAGATGCATACAATAAAATCCTTAGCAGAGGAACATTTGTCAAGAAGTTTCAAAAAATTTATACTCCCTCCGTTTTTTTTTACTTGTCGCCGTTTACTTTGATAAAAAACTTTGACCGTTCGTCTTATTAAAAAAAACTAGTTCAAATGTGTAAAATTAAAAGTGAAGACTAAAAAACCTTTAGTAATGAATCAAATCCCAACGAAACATTTAATATTTCTTATACTTAATAAGACAAATGATCAAAGTTATTGGTCAAAGTCAATGGCAACACACAAAAAAGAACGGAGGGAGTATATGATTAGCAGCATCCTTCTGGAATAAAAAAAATACAGGTAGTAAACATGGTTTCATGGCAAAGATGGTAGTTATTCAACATGTTGCCTACATGCAACTTAGTATGAACAATATTACATATATATCTAAACTGAAAATCTAATGCATCATAGGCGTAAACAAAATTCAGCTTGTAAAAAGGAACAATCATCAAGGGCAAAAAGGAACACAAATCTTTCAAAATAAGTTATGTCCCTGACAAAAACATTAATTTTGATTGGTGCTTAACTTTAACACGCGTAAGCTTAGTCACGCCACAAATTTTTAGGCAGCTGTTCGGTTCACGGCCACAACTGTGGCAAGCCACACTTTCTTAGCCCTCTGGCCTACACGTGATACTCTCAGTTTTTTTACTAACGTTGCCACACTTGTGACAAACACTGTTCACCACACTTTATGTGACCAAGATTAGTTGCGGAAACATTAGGCATGAACCAAACATGTCTGATATAGTTTCATCACGATCCCAAAAGGGGAGCTAACTCCTGCATCATCTACTTCCTCCAGAGTGATAATCAAGATCTAGAAAATGGTCACCGTGAGACACCGCAGTACAAAAAGATAGGGTGACAAATTCGCAGATCAACTCCTATCACAAATGTTCTGAGCATTAATGTTAACTATATCTTCGCGAGACTTAAGATGACATAATTAAATGCGTCAAACCTTAAAATGACAGACTTCAATACAAATCATGACTACCAGTAGCCAATATAGCAATATAAACAGTAGATTGTACCAGGTATCTGCAACAGAACAAGTCAGGTAAGTTAACAGCCCATGCAAAAACTCGCTACAGCTCCAGTCAGGCAAAAACCCACATGATCAAAGCCTGGTGTCCCGGACTTAAGCAGTTATGCCCTTTAGATGATGTTAACAGCTGACGAACTCAAAAATCATATTGCATAACAAATCACTAAAACTACAGCAGACACAATCACGATTTTAGTTAACTCAGAGAGGACAATACATAATCACGGACTAAAGGGGAAAGCTTCCATCCTAAGACTCGTACAACCCCCGAGCACAAAAGTTGGTACATTCCCTCTGTGGCGCATGGAAACAGAGGGCGGACGGACCAAAAGAGCGGGGCAGGGCAGCTCCTCCCCTCTCAACCGAGATTTCCCCATCCTCGACTAGGATGAAATCACCCCGTCCCTGTGCCCATACAGGGGCAAAACCTTCTTCAGTCCACCGGCAAAACCCTCGTCTTCCACCCCCGGGATGGAATCGACCGACGACCAATCCCCGCTACAGCTAGCCTAAATGTCAACTACAGGAGGGAGGAGGATTCGAGGATTGGGGCATAAGAGCTCTCACCTTCCGTCCAAGCAGGACGGCAAGAGCCAACGCAGGCTTCCGTGCGGCGTCGCTGTGGCCAGTGGGGTTCTGCCTTTGCGTGGCGGCGGGCCAGCAGGCTAGTACTAGGAGAGGAAGGATGCGGCGACGTGGGGCCCTCGCCATCGCGTGCGTAAGAAATAGGAATTTAACGGACCAAAAGCATATTTTCAGCCCGGCTCATTGATCATATTCCTTAGGCCCACCGTAATATTCTAGCCCAGCCCAGTCCACCTTCTTCCTTCCTGGGTCCGTCCATCGTTTCCTTCCAGCTCCCTCGACCCTCTTTCGATCGGATCCCATCACCCCCGCCACCGCAGGCAGATCTAGATCGGAGCCCACACTTTGCTGCCGTCCGGCCTCGGCGACCCAGATCAGACAGCCGTCGCCGTGATGGAGGCAATAGCCGCCGCAGAGACCCTCGAGGGGCAGAAGGAGCGTTTCGACCTCGGGGTCTTCGTCGGTGACCTCGCCCTCGACGAGGAAGTCGCTAGGTACGGTGGCACACAAGCTTCCACTTCCCTTGCGGAGCGCCGCCGTGTCCTGTATTTGTTATTTCCATGCTTAACTATGGCTGGTTTGTTTGGCAGCGACGACGAATCGTTGGAAGGGCTGCACCAGGAGCTCGAGGACTGCAAGAATGACCAGGTACCACCTTTTGCTCCAGCAGCATCTGTAGCTTGTAGCTTCTATAGCTTCAATAAATCTGTTTGATTGCCTTGGCACTGTGAAGCAAAGAAACTTCTCTCATTCCACCGTTGGAGCACCCCTTCTGTTGTATTGCTGCTGTGTGTCCTTAAGAACTCACTGCAATATTTCAGTGGAGCGGAACTGTGTGAAACAGTGTTCTGCTGTATCCTCCGGGTCTCTGATGTTTTTCTTCCACTTCCTGACACATGCAGGAAGTTGCAAATATCCTGGCGAATGGCATCAAACTGCGAGAGTACACAAAAGGAGTTGAGAACAACATACGGCAAGTTGAGTTGGATTCAATACAGGTGATTATTATTGCATATGTTATCGTGCAAAGTTCATGTCGATTGTGCAAGACCATCATCGTTCTACTGATCGAAAGCTGTTTTCATGATTCAATTGGATTTCAACCTATTGTATGGTGCCTTCAGTTCTTTTGTACTGCTGAAAAGGAAATGAATTGTGGCTTGAAGTTTGATTTGTGCCATGCTGTCTTCTGTTTTCTGTTCTTGTAGGATTACATTAAAGAAAGTGAAAATCTAGTTTCCTTGCATGATCAAATTCGTGATTGTGACAACATTCTGTCACACATGGAGACACTGCTGACTGGATTCCAGGTAATTACATATTCTTATTTCTTGTGAAAGTAATATTAGAATTTCCAAACATGGTGGTGGAATGCAACATTGCTTTAACAAGTTTGTTGTCAGACATTGACAATTCTGTTGGTTACGTACAAAATTCACTAAAAGTATACCCTCTTCATTTTCAAGTTTTTCTTTTTGTAACTATAACATAAATGCTACTCTCATACTGGTAATTCTATGGTGACATTTGGTTGCAGCGCTGGCAACGTCACTGGTAACGTGGATAAGTGACGGTGTGATGGGTGGCCGGAGCTCACATCCCGCACTTTGTTTTCTTGATGCTAGTAATGTAAAGGGATGGATTACAACGTTTGTTTGTGGCTGGTGGAAGGGATGCTTCACGCTGCAACCAAAAAACACATCTACAATTGCTCTAAAAAAACACAAACAACCCATAGTAGATTCTAACAATTATACAAGTATAAACCACATGATTTCATCACAGATAATAATCATCAAAGATTCATTCAGAATCATCACATATCATCATAATCATAGATCACTACAGATTATCACCATCGAAGATCCTATCAATAAAATTGTTGAATCATCACTTGTTTCACCTATCACAGATCATCATCATCATCATCATTACACAAAATATATAACTTGGCTAAAGTTGTGCCAACACATATCCTAATATTCACCCATCTATGACATGCCTAAGTTGTTTCACAGATCATTAGCATCAAACCACAAGGCAGTTGAAATATTTTCCTAGCTTCATTCCTAATGAATCCTTGGCCATTTTCAGAGCTCCTCGCCATTTCTTATTTGCTTCTTCTGCAAAAGAAAAAAAATTCAGACATCATCAAACCACAAGGCAGTTGAAACCTTTTCCTAGCTTCATTCCTGATGAATCCTTGGCCATTTTCTTAGCTCCCCACCATTTCTTATTTGCTTCTGCAAAAGAAAAAAAAATAGTGGTATGAGCAGCAGCAGCAGCTCTCTGTCTCAAACTCACAAGAGCAGCATCAGGAGCAGTTACACATCACACAGATTCATTCACCTGACTACTACATAAAGCACATATATCACACATTGTCAATAAGTGCTTAGTCTGGTGCTGCTCAAAGATTTAACTGCAGTGCTGCTCGAAAGCATTCCTCAAGATGTAAAACAAGTTTTTCAAAACTAAGAAGCAAATAAAAAAATGTAACTTAAGATCGAAGGCTAACAAAAGGATAATTGAGAGAGATAAAAAACAGGACTAGGTATTCTATTAGGTGATCATCAAGGTAATTATCATTGATGCAGCAAATAAGGGGCTAGCAAAGTATCTGTACTTGCACATGTACTCCATGACCATGAGGCAACTCAAATCTGAGCACATACTCTCTTAATCTTCAGCATAAATAAACACACCTGCTCCTAGTGTAAAGTGTAACGTCGGGCATCATGTTCCAATTCAGCATAAATCTTGTTGCTTTTTTCCTAGATACAACGCTCTGAATAGTGGACTGACCTAGCAGCAGAATTCATGGAAAACAACAAACTGCAGCTGTAGCTTGGGATATTACAAGCTCTCTTATCTCTAACTTACTAGTGGCAGCAGATTGAATCAATATGATCCATGCATATTATGTATGTTCCAAGATCCAAACCAAAGCAACAAAATCAGGCACAACAATCACAATAGAAAATAACAGATCAATCTTAAGGACACACAGCAGATCGAAGGGGGGAGGTTAGAGAAGAAGAGGAGCAGGGGAGGGAGAGGGAGAGGAGAGGAGAGGAAGCTAGACCTCACCGTGGGGCATTTTGGGTCTGTATGATTTGCTAGGGTTAGAGAAGGGAGAGGCAGAGGAGAGGGAGAGGGAGAGGAGAGGAACTCGACATCACCGTCAGTCGTCGGGCGGTGTCGAGCGGCATCGGCATCGGCGTCGGGTGTCAAGTCATGGGAAGGGATCGATTGGCACACCTGTTGCCACGGTAACGGGGATGTGAAGCTCCAGACTCGTTCGTTCACACTGCGATCCAATTACAGGCCGGTCTAACCAAACATAAAGTAATGTCATTGATTCACACCATGATTTATTAACAGGGAAAACAGCCAAATCAAATGCCTCCTATGTATTTTGGGCTGCATTTCATTCGTAACCCAAGATTCGAATTTCGATTCATGTGATCCCTATGATGACTTTGGACTTCTAGTGATCATACTTTGAAGGATACCTTTATGGTTATATTTTTCTTCGAATTGTCATTTAATTTGATTTTCATACTTCACACTCATCAAGAATGTGTAACCACGTATTTCTTGTTTTATGTATGCATGCCTTTAAATAAAACAACAGGCCCATCTCTCTTTACTAAGTCATGTTGCAATCTTCTGACTTCTGTGGTAGACAGAAATTGGTTCCATAAGCTCAGAGATAAAGGTCCTTCAAGAGAAATCGATGGACATGGGATTGAAGTTGAGAAATCGTAAGGTCTGGTACACGTTACATACTATATCTTCCATTGATATTTTTGTTATTCCATAGGCCTTTATCTGGGCAGGTTGCATATAGGTTTGATAGTGCATATGCTGTCTGGCTAGAAAATTTGACCGGGTCCATTGCTCCATTTCTGTTTTGTATTAGAAACTAGAATATGTCAAGTTTCCCTTCTTTTATGCTTTTAGACTTAGTGCATTTATAAATTAACTTTTGCCACATCTCCATATGGGAATGTAATGCATGCAGCCTCAAGTTTCGTATGATGTTAGGAGAAAGATTAGTTTGATTTGGAGGTACACAAAGTGCCCTAGCGTCATAAAAAATATGGAAGGGGAAGTAATTGACATCTTACCTTAGGAGTTTTTTTTTTTTTTGGGGGGGGGGGGGGGGTGGGGGGGTTGGTTACGAGCTACACCAGATATCTATTTCTTTTTGCAGAGAAGTCATTTTAATGTTAATATCATTTGCCTAGAATGACATGTCACAATTTTATGTGAAACAATAGCTCCATCTGAAATTGTGCATACCCAGTCACTAATCTGAAATGCCAGAAATTACTTTGTTTTTCTAACTGATTTGTAATGTAATATCGGCAGCTTTCATGAATGCTATTTCTATTTTTCATGTTCAATTATTTATATGATTCTTATGTTTCATTGTTGATAAACAAATTGCAGGCTGCAGAGTCTAAATTGTCAAAATTTGTTGAGGATATAATAGTGCCCCCAAGAATGATTGACATAATTGTGGATGGAGAGGTTAGTACTTACATTCATTTACGAATGAAGATGACATATTCATTCTGTGATATTATTTTGGAATCTTATTATTTTCCTGTTCCACATGATTCCTCTTTTGATATATCACATGTCAGAAAGATTCACTATGTAACTTTACTAGGATTGTTTCTTTTTGTATAGTGCAACCAAAACCAGTATCCGATAAGTTGTTCTTTGATGGATCACTGAAAACTCCTTATTCAAAAATCATGCAGGTCAATGACGAATACATGAAGACACTCGAGACTCTTAGCAAAAAAATCAAATTCATTGAAGCAGATTCTATGGTTAAATCATCCAAGGCTCTGAAAGATGTTCAGCCTGAGGTTGAGAGACTGCGGCAGAAAGCTGTTTCAAAGGTTTGGCATGATGTTGCTCTTTAATATCTTCCATGATTCTATCTCTACTACATAATATTTTTGGTGAGGTCGTCCGCCCCAACAGGTTTCGGTTCACTCTTCCTGGGCCGTCACTACTGTAATTACCATCATTACTTTTCGCGTGGCCCACCCTTTTTTGCATTGTGATGACAGCATTAACACCGGACAAGCCCGGATTGACACTCGTACGTCAGATAACCCTACCTTCCTGATTATTATCGTAATCATGCCGCCCAAACCCTTTGCTTCAAAATCCGCCGCACGGCGTAGAGCCAAACTGCCCGTCGTCTACCTGCACACCGTCTACCTGCCCGTCATGCTTGCTGCTACCAAGTGGTTAGAACGTAGCCATACTCCATATTCCTTGAACTGGCAGGTGCCTGACCTGGTGAGAGATTGGCACATAGGCACATAGCGTATGACGGTGCGAGAGCCTTGCTGTGTTTGACCCAACAAATAAAGTATATGCTGTGCCACCGAATTGATAAGCATTGTAAGTAATAATATCACCCAATTTATGAAGAGAGAAGAATTTGAATAGTAATCATATTGAGTGAATACATATAGTGATATATAGTTTTTTTATCTTGAATTGATGTTCCCGACTTAATTACAATTCACCGACCGTAACCAATACATCTCTATCTCTCCCCTTCCCGCTTTCTGTGCACCTACCTTATTCTATTTTTCTTAATCCTCGTGCCCAGAGCTAGAACTGCAAATAGAAGGGGACGGAGGGAGTGTCTAATGCATTGGCTGTTTTAGAATGATGCGATGTTTCGATATTGAAACTGTATATAGGTCTTGTTCAATGTGATTGCATAGTTCATTTAGTCACCCGTTGCAACGCACGGGCAATTATCTAGTTTCTTTACATGCTTTGTGTTATATACCGTCTACTGTCAATCGAATTGTTTATGAGGGAAGGGTGTGACATGCTATTCCTTGGATTGCTGTTTGTTCAACTTGAAGGGCATCTTTATGTGTGGTGTCAAGCTGTTTACTACTAGGGAATGCCAATGCAGTGCTACCCCTTAGTATAATAGCTGTACCTGTTGCTAGATTTATCTCTGCATTATTGCATATTTTTAAATTTGTTGCTCGCCTAGCACAATATGTTTGGGTCTAAAAGGCTTGGTGGTTGTTGCTATTGTATTAAATTTGTTGCTCATTGGTATTTTTTTTCCATTTTATGTGCCCAATTTATATGATATAGCTACAAAATAATTATATTATTAATGCATTCATAATTCTTCTTGCAGATTTATGAGTTTGTCATCCAAAAGTTCTATGCCTTGAGGAAACCAAAAACTAACATTCAGATTCTCCAACAGAGTGTTCTTCTTAAATACAAGTATGTCAATAATTTTATAAATAATGCATTACGGGTTTCTTTTTGTTGTTATATGAGCTGTCCTTACTATCTGTTTGAGTAAATTTTTCCTTTTTTCCGTTCCCGCTCAAGTGCAGATACACAATAAATTTTCTTAAGGAACATGCTAAGGAGATATATGCTGAAGTTCGTACAGCCTATATTGATACCATGAATAAGGTGAGTCTAGCACTTTGATCTGAATGAAAGAATGAGTATCACATGACCAATGCGAGACCCTTGTCCAATTGCTTCCAAAGTGTTGACCTTCGAGCATGCAGCTCGATACTACATTTTAGTGTGGATCATGTCATGTTGTGCTTGTTGATTAAAATGTTAGAATAAAAAAGCTAAAGTACCCAATTAGAGCTATTCATGGGCAAAGAAGCCAGAAATACTAATAGGGTCGCTATCTACTTACATTGAGCTGGAGTGTTAGAATATGTTCCTGTTTGCCTTTGCTTTTTTGTCACTCCTTTCTACTTTATAGTTTTTGTTCCATCAACCTTCTTGTTACCAAATGTTCTACCACTTTGCAATATTATCTGAGTCTGCTAGTAGCACAGAGAATCTCATACACTTAACATTTGTTTGTTTATGGATATTTTGGGCAAATATTTATTTATTCTATTGATTTCTTTTCCCTCCACACCAACTTTTAGGTGTTGAGTGCACATTTCCGTGCTTACATTCAAGCACTGGAGAAATTACAGATGGACATAGCGACTTCCACCGACTTACTTGGTGTTGAAACCAGAAGTACAGGCTTTCTTTTCTCCATTGGAAAAGAACCACTGAAGTCCCGTTCTTCAGTGTTTGCTTTGGGTGAAAGAATAAACATCTTAAAGGTAAGTTGCTTATCGACACTTGATTTGGACTATTTTCTTCACCAACATGTTGAGAACTTTTAATTTGATTGGCGACTCAATCATGATCTGGGAGCTAAAATGGGTCATTCGTGTGTTTTCAAGTGTGGACATATCAGTGTCGAATCACTTGCGGGATATTTGTTAGTCAAATTTTCTTGACACGTTCATTTGGACATCTATTGTGTTAACTATTTAACTTTTGTAATTCCTACCCAGACATGGTTCAATATTGCAGGAGTGGCAATGGTCATAGAACCTTTAATACGTACAAACTGCATTTAGGCCTTGTTTGGTTGAGCTACATGCTGTGGAAATTTTAGCTGTGGGATGTGGCTGTGGGAAAAGCGGCTATGGACTCTTAGCTGTGGAGAAAGCTGAAAGTCGTTTGGTTGAAACAACTGTGACTGTAGCTTTTATAAGAAAATTTCTATAATGCACCTACATCCGTCGACCTCGGTCAGGATTCGTGAGGGATTTGAGAGAAGAGAGCGAATGAGTGCGGTATGTTCCGTATTCGATGGCCATACGGGTAAAGAGTTTGATCGGGATTCGGTAAAAGCTGTGCACCTGCGTTCAGTCACAGCCGTTGTGAAGCGGAACTCCCTTTGGTTGGATTTTGGACTTTTGAAAAAAGCTAAAGCTGCAAAAGTCACAACCAAATAGGGCCGTAGTTATTCTAAGAATGGAATATAGGCTTGCATTTTTATTTCTCAAAAACGCAGGAGATCTGTGTATCATTATATTTAAGAGAGAAGGTCTTGCATTTATATTGAAAACTACTTTCTCTAAATATCATGTACCAACTGCATAGCATATTTTTTTTGCACTTTCTTTCACACTTGGTGTTCGGGTTTACCTGAAACTTTCGGTCGGGTTATTTGTTTTTCTAAAGTTTAGGTGTTAAAAGTCCAAACTCGAGATTTTCCCGATGGAAAACACGACATTCACGGAGGAGGCGGCTGCCGTCTGGGAATGCTGGGAGTGGGATTCACAGAGGCTAGGCTGGTTGCTTATATACATAGACTTATATACATAGGTTTAAGTAGGCAATTTGTGCTGCGCTATGAATGTGCATGGTGGGAGCTGAAATGGCTAGTGCGCTAGGCTAAGCCCAAACCAGATTTCTGTAAATTAATTTCAGGTTTTTAGATGCGCTTATACCCGAATTTTTGGTTTTTGTGTTTTTTCGGGTTTGGTCTTGGATTTTGTGCCCAGTGTGACTTTCTTTATTACTTCAGGAAATCGATCAGCCAGCATTGATACCTCATATAGCTGAAGCCAAGTCACAGAAATATCCATATGAAGTCCTTTTCAGAAGCTTACAGAAACTGCTTATGGATACAGCAACTTCGGAGTAAGTTTGAGATAGCTTTCTTCCCCCCTCATCATAATAAATAACTAGTAGCTTGACAGATGCATACCAACTGCAGGTACCTTTTTTCTGATGATTTCTTTGGCGAAGAATCCATATTCCATGATATATTTGCAGGTCATTATTCTACTTTGCTTGTATTTAGCGTTCGTTTTGCCATTTATTTGTTTCCTGTTATTCATGTTGCAACTGCTTTTTGCAATCCAGTAGCAACACAGGCTACTTTAGGGACACTCACCCAGATTTGACAGCAATCAAAGAAAAAAAATTACCAACAATACAGTTTTCCATGAGAGAATTATCAAAAGTTCAAAACCCACATCTGTTGGAAAATCTCCATCCATTGTTGGTAAACATGACATATGTTTAGCGAGGCGAAGATAGCTAGATATACTTATATACTATTGCCAAAATTGTGCTAGATTAGTACCTGAGCAACTTTTGCAGTCTCCCAATAAGTGGCTATTGGGAGCCTCCCAACAACATTTTTTGGTTTTTGGGAGTGGGTGCTGCTGCAATCTCCCAATACCCCCTCCCAATTATTGAGAGGTTCGTTAGGAGACTACAAAAGTGTTCTTGCCTCCCAATATGATAGTTTTTTGGGAGCTTGAGGAGTTTTGGGAAACTGGAAAAAGTACGCCGCCTGTGACCATTGCAACGTACTTGGTATGTGCTCAACTAATGTACTAAATCTGGCGTTGCACTGAACAAAGTATACCTGGTATTTGCCAAATGTGAACTTGTTCTAACGTGCCTGTGTACCTTAATGTAACTAGCTGAATAAAAGCTTCATGTCTTTTATCTTTTGAACTTGTTGTTTCCTTCTCTTTTGGAAGTTTGCTCACTAGCTGTAAATCATATTTTACACAGGATAGTCTTTTATTATCTTTTGTTGAAATTTTATTCTTGATTTATGCTAAGAACACTATATTATTTCTTTGTGCCCAGTATTCCAAACTCACTGATTAAAATGGTGATTAGCCAGTGCATGATATTGTTCATGATTACTCACATACATCAAGCATTTGAGGAAAACAAGAAAAACAAGACGGTGCTGATTGCATTATTTATTGTTCATATAAACAATATTACTTTGTTCACTTTTTATTCTCACGGTGGTTTAGCCTCTATTAATGAGCTCCTTTGATAGTTCCTGTAACTGGTGAAGTTGGCATTAACATTACAATCACTCCCAATATTTTGGTGGATGCAGCTAACTAATGCATACCTTAATTGTTTTCCTCAGGGCCAATTCAAGTTGTTGATGAACATTTCAATGCTGTACTCCTGAGCTGTTATGATGCAATAGGCATAATGCTTATGATCCGAATTATTCATCAACACCAGGTACTCCTTAGTTTTATGAAGAAATATCTAATTGCATGTCTCCTTGTTTTTAGGAATATAAAGTTTAAGAGAATTGTGCTTCTGTTTCATAGAAACTGCATACTATTATCACTATTCTAACTAGCAACACTTTGTTAATTCTGTCATTTTATGTGTTGATAATGTTGTTCTGATGTATTGAATTGCATAAAATCCTGGCACATTAGGTATAGCTAGTGCAGAACAATTATAATGCTAGAATTTCATAAGCCTGTACGACTCCCCCTGTTGAATTTTCATTATTTGGCGGGCCATGGGATATCCGATTCGGCCTCGCGATAAGCCATGATTTTCTGCTTAGTTTCATTTTATTCTCTTGATGCTATCTGAGTAATTTGTTTTGGGAAAGTGATAAAATAATCCTTTTTTTTTGGTCTCTTAAAAGTTATAAATGGTGCTCGTTCTTATGGAATAGCTTGATTATTCTCAAGTCCCAAAACTGGTACAAATAGCATGACTGAATTTCGTTAAACCTCTAATCCTGAATGAATTTTTTTGGCAGCTTATCATGTTTAAGCGCCGAATTCCATGTCTGGACTCTTACCTTGATAAGGTTTGTTCTATGCATTGTTTTACTCCTTGTTGGAAGCCTATTTATGGCTAGCATGAGGCTATCTATGATCCCTTTGAAGCGTTACTTTATTTTGTGCCTTTATGAACAATTGACAGGTTAATATGTCACTCTGGCCTCGCTTCAAGATGGTGTTTGATTTGCATTTAAACAGTTTGCGTAATGCGAATATTAAAACTCTCTGGGAGGATGATGTCCATCCACACTACGTCACAAGGAGATATGCTGAATTTACAGCCTCTCTACTTCATCTTAATGCTGAGCATGGGGATGGTCAGGTTAGTTGTGAACCCAAAATTTTTCACACGCATGCCATGCTATTAAGCAGCCTCCCTTTCTTTAGCTTATGAAATTACAAATTTAGGTTTCTTTGTGCAGCTTGATCTTAGTCTTGAGCGATTACGAATGGCTGTTGAGGATGTGCTTGTCAAACTGGCCAAGATGTTCACTAAGCCGAAGTTGCAGACTATTTTCCTGATAAACAACTATGATCTGATGATTTCCATCCTGAAGGTCTTCTTTGGCTGATTTCATGACATTCTTTTCTAATGAAAAATGTTTCACTTTATTAAAGAGTATAATGCTATCACTGCTCCTGATTCATATTTGTTCTGATCCTTGTAACGAAGGAAGCTGGCACTGAGGGTGGAAAAGCACAACTTCACTTCGAGGAGGTTCTTAAGAGTAATATAGCAATATATGTGGTATGCAATTTTATAGATGAAGCAAAATTTTGTATACCTCATTTGTTGAAATTATTGACGGAACACCCAGAGAAATAAAGAAACATATAAATCTTGGTGCCGGTCTTTATTCTGGTGTAAAAGATTTAACCAAAAAAAATGACAGTGAACTACATCAGTTTGTCATTGTTGTGAGATCTTATTTGCTATATGTTAGAATTTGCATTACTACAATATTATTTTGTGTTACCTTTTATAGGAGTCCCTTCATAACGTTCATAATATTTCTGCAGGAAGAATTGCTTCTAGAACATTTCAGCAATTTGATCAAATTTGTGAAAAGTCATCCAGGTAGCTTGAGATCTGTCACAAAATGTGCCCATTGCTTTCTTAGTTTCAACATCTCACCTTTGTCTGAACTTTATCAGCGGAAGACACAGCCACTAGTTCAGAGAAAGCCAGCGTTGGTGATGTTGAGCCATTGGTCAAGGACTTTGCAAGCCGTTGGAAGGCTGCAATAGAGCTGATGCACAAAGATGTCATTACATCTTTCAGCAACTTCCTCTGTGGAATGGAGATCTTGAAAGCGGCGCTCACACAGCTCCTGCTCTACTACACCCGACTTACTGAGTGTGTCAAGAAGATCAATGGTGGGTCTGCTCTCAACAAGGATTTGGTGTCCATATCCTCAATCCTGTACGAGATCAAGAAATATTCTAGGACCTTTTAATGCTTTCTCCCTGCCGTGTACATTAAGATTGACTAGCCAGGGGATGGTTGTGTATTCGTACTTTGTAGCGAAAAGTTAATACATACTACAAAGATACACAGAGCATTTTGTTGTGATTTCTTGGCTCTGCTTGATTTGACCACCTACCCGATGCAGTACGGAAGCATGTTCGTCCTGCTGTTGTTATATGTGTAATTCTAATGTATCAAAGATTACCATTTAAATGTGGTTATACAGAATGGCTATTGTGGTTTCTAGTCTCCTTCCCTCAAATATATCAAGTATACTCATCTCAGAAATTTCATGTTGTCTTAGGGCCTGTTTGATAAGTATTATAAAATTAATTATACAAACGGATTATAGTCCTTAAAATAATTTTGTCTATCCAAACACCTAAAACTTCTTAACTGATTATAGTCACATTCATTACTAAGTTATTTTTAAATCATATAACTTCTAGATGTTTAATAATTATAATTATTTATGGATCATAATCTGTTTGTATAATCAGCTTCGTAATTCCTGTCAAACACTCACTTAGCTTTCCTATTTTGTCGATTTGGAGCTGCAAAAGTGTTGTTTATTCTCAATAATCTTCAACTATGATGTATTATTGTATCTAAAACTAGGTGGTGTCCCGTGCGTTGCCGTGGGATTTTTAAAAGTACGTTAAGCATGACCAAAAAAATATAGTATAAAAATAAAGAAACTAAGAAAGAAGATGACAGGGCTACTAGTAACCCAATGAAAATAGAATATACGATTACCGTCACTTGTTTACTACAGATATAAAAGGTTCGAACTAAAATATAGCTTTTTTTATTTCGACTTTTCATGTTAAGAGGCACTAACAAAAATACTCAACAATTATTAAACTAAAATAGACGACAACAATTGTACTGTTCCTGTACATATGAGAGATAGAGAGAGCTATATGGATGAAGTTTATGATGGTGTGCGGATGATCAACGCCCACCTAGGGCGCTTATTATATATCACTCGATAGTCTTTTGGTTAGTGCATGTTCGCAATGCAACCTTAATTCAAATTAGGCCCGACCGTTTTTCTTGATGCTTGATGAATACCATTATCATATTTTAAGGTGGAAGAGGAAGTTATACAACAATTTTTGGTGCATGAATACTTATGGTATTTTTGGGATGTGGAAGATACTAAAAGAGATAATATTGTATTAGTGTGTTGAATATTTATATTAGCAGTGGTAGTTCCTGCGTGAAAGTGCCGTTAGTAGCAAGGTCATCACTAATGGGTTAGTATTGGAGTGTAATTTGTAGTGGGGTCGGTTCCATATTGATGCTAGTGGTGGACACATGATTCTAGCGGGAGATTAATATATGAGTTAAGGAAGGGAATGAGGAGACACAAAATAAACGGACAATATCAATAGGAGGTGAAGATCTTACGGTCCAAAAGAATTAGGATGATGTGGCTGCATGAGGTTTAAGAGAAATAGCCTTAGTGGGTTATGTTTATAAAAGATATAGGGGGAATTGTAACGTCCCGCCTCCTCGAGGCCGGACCCGTCTACATCAGGTAGCTTTTTATAGGACATAGGCTGAACTCACAGACCAAAACAAGTCTTTTCTACACATATTTGTCCTCATTCGTGCGCACCCAGGAATAACTTTCCGGTCGGTTACCCATCCTGAAATTGCTCTAGGTCAAAGCACGCTTAACCTCGGAGGTTTTCGGAGCTAGGCTACCGGAAAAGAAGTTACAACTTGTTGATATGAGTATCCTATTAATCTTATTAAGCCCTGGATCGGGGTGTCACAGGAATTGCTCATTTGACCCTGTTTTCAGAACGCTTTGCGCATTTGACCCCGTTTTTTCAGTTTTCGTGGATTTGACCCTACTTTTTAAAAACGCAGCTGCCGTCTGACCCTATTCTGTTGTACCGTTATCTTCTGTTAGCTTTTAGGATTAAAAAATTTATTTAATAAATAAATTATATCATTGAATGTCTAAAGTACCCCTAACTCATCCTAGTACCCGCCGGCCCCTGTCTCCCTTCCTCATTTTACTCACCCGTACCTTCTCTCTTTGGCGGTTGGCGGCTAGATCTGGCGAAGGGCGTCGGCGGGCGGCGGGCGGGCGCGCGGAGGCAGCGCGGGCGGGCGGGCTGCGGCAGAGCCGGGTGCGTGGCGGGCTAGCGCGCGGGCGGGCGGCGGCAGAGCCGGGCACGTGGCGCGCGCTCGGGGAGGCGGGCACGAGGCGCGGCGCTCGCTCGGGGAGGCCGGCAGAGGCTAGGGCGTGGCGGGCGGCGGGTGAGGCGGGCGACGGGTGAGGTGCGCGCGCGGAGGCGGGCGCGTGGCGCACCGGGCAGAAGCGGGCGGCGGGTGAGGCGTGCGTGGGGAGGCGGGCACGTGGCGCGCCGGACAGAGGCGGGCGGCGGGTGAGGCGGGCAGAGGTGTGGCGCGCGCGAAGAGGCGGGCAGAGGCGGGCGGCGGGTGAGGGGGCTGGCACAGTGCGAGCCGGCATCTTCCAACGACAAACTACTGGCCATCGGTTACCTGCCACACGTTTCTCAGAACCAGTAAGGTACTTTCAATCTTTCTTGTTAACTCAAAAATAGATGTATGTAAAGAGCGATTAGCAGATCCGTTAGCTTATGGTGGTCAATTTGTTGTGATTTGTAGGATGAATCACAATAACTTGACTGTTGATATTAGAATGAAGGCGTATTTTAGCTTGTCAGATGATGGACGAAGACGATATTTCAGCAGCCAGAATTTAAGGACAGTGGTTGATATTTCTAAATTTACATTGGATGATTTAGTTAAGTTCATAGGAGCAGAATATGACTAGGGCAGTAACCAATACATTTCTTTGTCTCGCGCACTTGTCTATGATAATGTTGACATCAGGTCTGATGAATAATTGACTGAGTGGCTGACTCTGAATGTTGATATTGGAGTAGCACACATCAATG
Source organism: Oropetium thomaeum (assembly GCA_001182835.1). Taxonomy (NCBI): domain Eukaryota; kingdom Viridiplantae; phylum Streptophyta; class Magnoliopsida; order Poales; family Poaceae; genus Oropetium; species Oropetium thomaeum. Next base: position 264,182 of record LFJQ01000020.1, on the reverse strand, counting down.
CTGAAATATCTAATTTTGTGGGGCCATTGCAATCGTCACCGACGAAACGAATGTTTCATCCTAGAGTGAGAAACATTCATAGTACTTCATCTGTACCTATTATGCAGCTGCCATTGGAGCCATATAGTGAAGTAGAAATGAGAAAACATGTAGAGAGTAAGGCAGCTAAGAAAGCTAGGAGTACAAAGAGAGCTAAAAAAAGACGTATGCATGATGATGATGAAGCTATAGGGGTTGATGAGGAAGACATATATTCTGACTGTGATTCATTGGCTGCACTTAGTGACAGCAGTTATGACTCTGAGCTAGCTGCATCATCTGACTCTGATTATGACTCTGATTATTCTCCTGACATTGAAATCTCTGATCATGATGACGATGATGATATCCCTGCTTTTCCATATGATGTTGCTAATCCTTGCATTGGTGTGCGTACAATGTTTCCACGTTGATCAGTGTAAATCAGCAGTAACACATCACGCCATTTTGCATGATTATGCATTCACTACTGTGAAGAAAAGTAAGGAAAGATTTAGAGCGAAGTGCAAGAAGGCTGACACGGGATGTGAGTGGGTATTTTTTGCTAATACTAGCAAGAAGTATACAGGGTGCAAGGTATATACGAGCTCATAGTAGTTTATGCATTCACTACTTGGTATCCGATTTTATGAACCCATTCAATGTGATTTTTTTCATACAGGTTAAATCTGTTGACCCACCCCACACTTGTACTTCTGTCAACAGGTGTGGTGACACAATGGCTACATCAAGTTGGGTAGCTGACAGGTCGATGGAGTTTTTAGTAGATAATCCGGCAATAAAACCAAGGGAGTTGAAGAAAGAGATTCAGAAGAAGTACAAGACGGAAGTCTCATATCACACAGTTTTTAAGGGTAAACGTAAGGCTGAGGACATGATCAATGATAAGTGGGATGACAGCTATGACTTGCTTCCTTCTTATAAGGCCGAGCTACTTAGATGTCTTCCTGGAAGTGTTGTTGAGTTGGATACAGAAGAGCATGAAGGGAATGCATGTTTTAGAAGATTCTTTGTTGCTCTCAAACCATGCATTGATGGTTTCCTAGTAGGATGTCGGCCATATATTGCCATGGACTCTACCCACTTGACTGGCAGATCTAGAGGTCAGTTAGCAGCAGCTGTTGCTGTGGATGGGCACAACTGGCTATTTTCAGTGGCTTATGGGATGATCGAGGTAGAGTATGTTGATAGCTGAAAATGGTTTGTCAACAATGTCAAGAAAGCTATTGGTACTCCTATTGGATTGGTCATTAGCACTGATGCAGGTAATTATGATACTTAAATTTACTCTTCTATTGTATTTTGTGTGTCCTACATATTCAACTTAAATTGTACTCATTTCTAATGGCAGGGAAAGGAATTGGGACTGCAGTAAATGAAGTGTATGCAGGAGTAGAACACAGGGAGTGCATGAGACATCTTTGGAAGAACATGAAGAGACAATTTCATGGAACTGTGTATTCTCAGAACATGTGGGCTGCTGCCAAGACCTGTAGGAGTGAGCGATATGACTATCACATGAGTAAAATTGAGGAGGTGAGTCCTAAAGCAATGACTTGGTTGGATCAAAATCATTCCCATATCTGGAGTAGAAGCAAATTTTCTGAACTATGCAAAGTAGATTACATTAATAACAACCTCTCAGAATCATTCAACAGTTGGGTGGCACATACCAAAGGACTGCTAATTGTGGATATGCTTGATAAGATTACATAAATGATTATAACCAAGTTTGATGTGAGAAGTAGGATTGCTAGGAAATGAAGGGTACAATCATCCCAAAAATTATTAGAACACTAATTGCTCGATCTAAGGCTGTCAAAGACCTTGAGGTTTTGAGATGTGGGGATGGATCAGCTGAAGTTACTGCATCTGGCATTACACATGCAGTTAGTTTGGATCATAAAACTTGTAGCTGCAGGGCTTGGCAAGTAAGTGGGAAGCCTTGTAACGATGCTTTGGCTTTCATTGCGAAGCAAAGTAGACAAGTGGTGATAGATGACTTTGTGGATGAATATTACTCTATTCAGAAGTTTAGAGCTACATATGCAGGGGTTTTCAATCCGATGACATCAAAGCATCTATGGCCAAAGCACGACCTAGGCTACAAAGTCATGAAGCCAAAGTTGAGGAGGAAACCGGGAAGACCAAGAGTGGTTAGAATGAAGCCTGATGATGAGGTTGCATCCAAAAAAAGAAGATATCCAGAATGTCAACAACTTGGCCATACTGCGAACTATTGTCCAGGAGGGCTTACAGCTAAGAAAAAAAGAAACATTGCATCCTCTCAATTTGCTTCTACACAAGAAAGTAATGATTCAAGTGGTACACACATGTCTAAGTAAGTTGTATAATTCAACAGCATTTACCTTAATTTTGATGAATTCTTCGTCTTTCTAATCTATTTAATTTCATTATGAAGTATACCTGCTTCTTCTACTGCACATGCTTGTTCTAGTGCTGCGCCTTCTTTAAGTGCAAGTCACATGGAAAATCCGTCATTTACGGCTGCAAGAGGAAGGGGAAGGGGAAGGGGAAGGGCTGTGAGAGGACGAGGAGGGAGGATGGCTGCATGGTTCGGTGCTTAAGTGTTTATTGAGCTCTTTTTCTCTCAGTGATGTAATATTGTTGAGTTTGTTGCACATGATATGTGCCTTGGACATGAGTCATTTTACTTTGTTACACCTGATATGTGCGTTGGACATGTTGCAAGGAGTTATTGAACTTGTATGACTTATTTTTGTTGATATGTGCCTTGGACATGTGCTAAGTAGTTGCTGAGTTTGATGTGTATTATATTTGTGTGCTGATAATGTATGTCTTATATTTGTGCGGTGGTCATGTATTATTATCTTAAGTTATTTCTATAAAATTTATGTCAATTTTTTATCGCATTTGATAATTAGATTCTTTATAATTCTGCTGTTTTTTTACTACAGAATCCTTATTTTTAACTGTCCAGGTTCTCAAATAACAAAACAGGATCAAAATAGCAATGTCATCTTTAAAACAGGGTCAAATAAGCAAGGACACAAATGTCTTTTTGCCCCTGATTTAACACCGTTACATTCAGATAACAGAATAGGGTCAGACGGCAGCTTCGTTTTTGAAAAGTAGGGTCAAATCCACGAAAACTGAAAAACGGGATCAAATGCGTAAAGCGTTTTGAAAACAGGATCAAATGAGCAATTCCCCCAAAAATATATGGGATAATTCCTTCTACGACACCGTAAAATGCTTCAATACCTTATATGATATTACAAAACTAATAATATTGACACTGCATTGCAAATTTAATATCTTCTATGACATTGGCACTATAGTTTTAATAAAGAAAATTAAAATATAAATTCCTTTGAATTCAAAAAATTTCCAAATTTTTTGTGGTGACATATAAAATCATATTCTACAAGTTTTATTTTTGGTCCTAGTTCAAATTTGAAACATATTTGAATTTAAAATTCATATATTTAAATCTAATATAAACATTGTTTCAGTTATTTAAAATAAATAATCTGTGAAATAATTTGTGAAACTTAATCCAAACGTTTGTTGGAGGTAGTTGGACACTCTGAAATTATGTCGACTATGTGTCGTTATCATATTTGTGAAGATTATTTAATAATTTAAATTCAAATTATTTATATATATTATCTTCATAAATTTGATAGCATTAAATAGTTAGCATAATTTTAGAGTGACCACGAACCTCACATACACTTATGGACCAAGTTTCAAAAATCTAACTGTTTTTTTAAATTATAAAATGTTTATGATAGATTGAAATATATGAATTTTAAATTCAAATATGTTCCGAATTTGAGCTAGGACCAAAAATAAAACTTGTAGAATATGATTTTATATGTCATTACAAAAAATAGAAAAAATTTCAATTCGAAAAGATTTTTATTTTGATTTTCTTTGCTGAAACTATAGTGTCAATGTCATAAAAGATATTAAGTTTGCAATGCAGGGTCAGACATGACATTATTTAGTTTTGAAATGTCATACAAAATAGCGTAGCATTTTGCAATGTTATAGAAGAAATTATCCTAAGATACATAGATGATCTGAAAGGTTGTGTTTTACTGGTCACGTTAGGTTTGAGGAGTTATGAACTTGTGATGGTTGGACCTATCAGGCAAGTGTTAGGTGTTCAATGTCACGTTTAAAATGGCATAAAAATTGTAGGGTCTGATTGCCACTATGACCTTGAACTTGAACATTTAGAAATAATCAAACTAGGTTGGGTATTAACAAGCTCCTGCAACTGATTGATTCACCACGCAGATTGTATTACTGACATGCTCGTTTCATTTCAAGATGCCTCTTCTGGTCCTGCAGAGCCAGATTCTTTGCATTAGATATGCCGAAAGGGAAATTATGCTATGATTGATGGATATTTGTGCGATGCTGTCTGAAAGGGGGAAAGTTAAAGAAAATGATATTTCTAGAAAGAGGGAATGTACAATTCCACAATGGCACAGGGGGCATCACGCATATTGCCCACGCAGCAGCCGCCATGGACATCGAGCGTGAGAGCGTTCCTTCCACATGGGCGCGCGGTGCCATGTCCACCGTCGATCCACACACATATCCGACGGATGTCCGCATACCTTGGCGGACCAACCCCCCACTATACAAACCACCCGCAGGCTTCCCGTTCACAACGGATCGGGCGCAGAAGCGAGAGCGGCAGCACCCTCCGGCCACCGACCCCACGATTCCGCCGCCACTCTTCTCAACCTCTCGGTAAGCCGCATCCCTCGATTCCTCTCTCCCATCCCATGCATGGTTCGTCTGGTCTCTTGTCCGTGATCTGCTGGGAGCGGCCGAAGCAATCTACCCGCCAGATCCGTCCATTTCTTGCGCCCGCGCGCATATTTTTGATTGGTAGCCGGATCTGTTGTCTGCAAGGAAGGTAGCGTCGTCGGTTCGTCGGCTCTTGATGGGGAGGCTCGTCCTAGGAAAATTGTGTCAGATCCGTATGACATTGTAGGTTTTTCTTTTCTGTTCTTTGGGGAATGATGGCGCATCTGCAAGGCCGCAGATCGGTTTTTGGCTACTCGGAATTGCCTTGATTCACAAACTATATGCTGTATTCTGCACGTGCCGTCATTTTTTTAGACAAAATAATAATTTGCAGGCACGTAATGACCTATTCTGCTTGCAATAGTTTGACAAGGACATGGCACTTGCGCACAACAGCACAAGTATTGTTGGTTCAGGTTGTTTTTTTTTCCTGATATTTTCTGGATCTGGTTATTGGAAGGTTCATTGTTATTGTTAACATGTTAAATATAAGTTTGTATCCCTGTTGGACGAGTTCTTGATTTAGTTTCCCTGGAAGATGGGTCCTTATACGAGCTTATATTTTATATCAAAAAGCAAATTCCTTCTGTCATCAAAAGCCATACTCCCTTGTCCTGCAAATTCCCTTCACTACCACTAGTTTTAGTTTTGCATCCCTCGCCTTCACTTCTATTAGATCTGTGTTAAAATCCCACTGTCTTATGTTAAGTTTTTTATATTGACCATTTTTTACCCTACTGGTTATCTTCCTGAACTGGTAATCAAATCCATCCAGCCCTGTATTCTGATCCCTGGCCTTCTCGATTCCCAATCCCTAACCCTCAGTAGAATTCAAGTGCTGCCATAGCAAGAGTGCCAAGTTGCAGAACATATCTCCTAGGATTCATGTCCTTTTGCATGCAAGCAGACACATCGCCTGAAAGCCATGGCTGCTGGTGTTGTGTGGGAGCCATAGCCTCAGCTGGAAATGGACCTGACATGCGCCTGCCCTATGCTCCATCATATCATATAAGAGCTGTCTCTCTATCCAAGGTGCTTGACGCAACCAACACTCAGGAAGTCCCAATGTAAACAATGATGATAGGATGCTGTTGTTTTGTCTTTGCAAAATATGTAAATTGATATGCATAAACAGTTATATATAATCTTTACTCCTCTTAAACATTTGAGTTGGTGGTGTCCGGTGGCCTAGGGTCATGCGTCGTCCTCAAATATGTGCGACGTGTGGGCCCCCATTCCCCAGCACCCTGTCTCCCTCCGCACACCTCAGACCGAGACTTGTCTCTCTCACAGACTGGATTTGTGGAGAAAAAAACTGCAATGAATGCTCCCTCGTCTAATCAATCTCCACCGTCTTTGATCCAGATTTGAGCTATTCATGGCAGTGAACCCATGGCTTGCCGACTCGGAGGCTCAAGCCATGGCGGAAAGACACTTTCTTCTTTGCAGGCGAGGGGGAGCAGTGGAGAGAGAGCGGCGATGGGTTGCCGAGGTTATGCTTGCTCGTGGAGACATGGCTCCTCCCGGACGCGGATGAATAGGCGAGGCCAAGCCATCTTGCGACCTGAATAGGACGCCCATGCCACCATGATGTGATGAGGGAGCCCACCCGCCACCACAAGAAGGATTTCGAAGCTTAGATCTACCGCTAACTCCATGCAACAACTCGATTCTTGCATTTTGCTTTGTGATTTCATAGATTTATAGTTGAATTTATTTGGATGAGCAAGGAATTTGGGGGAGAGAAAGATGGGGTGGGCGGCGATGGAGGAGTCAGCTTGAGGGAGCGGCCAACAGGGAGTGAAGACGACGTGGGAAATTATTTTAGTCAAGTCCTAGGACCCACACGCGTTTTGCGCAAAGCTCACCCCCGCTTCTGCTGCTCTCTGCCTCTTGTCTGACTCTTTCTATTTGTGAGGGGAGTGGGGAGGAGATAGAGCAGCGCAGGTACAGGAGGCAAAGAACCTGGCTTAAGAAAATGATGGCAAAGAACTTGACTTTTGTTTTAATATCCAACTAACTGGACTCAAACATGTATGTAGTACTAGAAACGAGAGGGGACTTTGATATTATTCTTACAATTCTATCTTTCATTTCTGTATTTTTTTTCTTTATTACTTTCGTCCTCTTATTATGTTGCGTTTGCTTAATGAGCGAAATATTCATTGTCTTTTGTCGTAACACAAATTCATTGGTCGTGAAAGCTTGAAAACCACATTCAAGTATTGTTTATGAAATTTTCTTTAGTATTGTGATCAGTATTTTTTAAATATTTTTTTATTCGTAAAGTTAATTTAGTCCGTGGCATCGCACGAGCATTCAACTAGTTCTGGTAGAATTTTCAGATAGGAGATGGGATATTCAAACAAATGCAGAGAAGAGCCTATAATTTTCTAGATAAAATTATTGCCAAGCTTGATGTCAGATCTGGGTTCATTTTATCTTTCCTTGTGAAACCAAAAGCTCTCTATTTTCTTTGGTGAAAATGAGATCCTTCTCTGAGATGCTTATCAAGTTTCTTTTATGCCAGATCCAAACTGTTTACAAAACCTGTTTTTCATTTTTTTGTGGAATGCTCAAGATTAATTGTTCTTTTCTACCTCTTTTTGTATATAATGTGTATTAATCATACTTGATTTTCTAATTGGTTTCTGTGGCTGTTCAGTTTCTCTTAGTCGACCGATCAAGATGAGCCGTGGTGGCAGTGCGGGTGGTGGTCAGAGTTCTCTGGGTTACCTCTTTGGAAGCGGTGAGGCTTCATCACCAAAGCCAGCAGCACCAGCCGCGGCAGCACCAGCCGCGGCAGCACCAGCTGCAACTGCTCCTCCGGCTGAGAAGCCAGCTGCTTCCAAGGCTGATGTGGCCAAGCAGATTCCTGCTGGGGTTTCCAGCCAAACCAATAACTATCACCGGGCTGATGGACAGAACACTGGGAACTTCCTTACGGTATGTTATTCTCATTTTATTTCCTTTTTTTTTTTTGTCTTTTCCTGTCATGATTCAGTTTTGGGTAATCATAATGCAACACTTTGGGATTTAGAGCTGGGAAATAGCTTGTTTGAAGAAGCCTGTACAGCCCGGCAGTTAAGTGATTTACAAATTCTATGTAGTTGCACCAAAGTCAAGTTATGTGCTGTGAGCTGGAATTTGAGCAATTCTGAATTGTAGCATGGCGGTCTTCATAGGATTATCATATTATTGTCACATTGTCTGTGCTGCATGCTTATATTATGATTTTTTGGGACGTGGATCCATGATAATGTGCCTAGAATGACTGCTCGCTGATAATTGTCACATTGTCAGTGCTTTGCTCACTGCTATCTGTTAAGTTTAGGCCATGTACAATGCATGGCCGCTAAGATAGATGCTTAAGAAGAGAAAGAAGCCACCTCATTAAGCAGCTGCCACCTTACAATGGGAATAAATGATTAAGGGACGCTTAATTTTTAAAGTAAGCATTTGCCCAGGCGTTGGCTACCTACAACGCTCAAGCAGCAACTATTTTACTCTATTCCGGAGCATCGACGCTTGAAGCTTGTGGGGAGCGCCCGGCTCCTGATGAAGCGTCTAATCCTTCAAATAAGCGCCTTGATTGCATGCATAGACATCCAGCGTGGCTAATAAAACATAAAACTGCATACAAGCGCCCTGCCAACTAGACGCGTTGTACATGGCCTTACACTAGAACGATTATATTTATGTTCTGAATCCTATGACTCTGCATGAGCCAATTATATTTGCATTAGCCAATCATTTCTGCATTGTGACAGAATTATGAGAACAACAGTTGATTGTTTCTTTCTATAGGATGCTTTAGATTTTGAACGTTTATTTACTGGCATCATACCTTGTTCTGTGATCTATGCTGTGAAACTGAAGATGCTGATACAAATTTTTTTAAAAAACAAGTTTGCTGGTTTGTGAACCTGTTTAACTAATGGTTTTGTGGTATTGAAATGGTGTTTCCAGGACCGTCCATCAACCAAGGTCCACGCGGCTCCCGGTGGTGGTTCTTCCTTGGGCTATCTGTTCGGTGGGAACTGATGCCGATGCTCACCAAGCTATCCTCCGCGTCACTTGAACTGGGAACAACCGGTGTTGTCGTTTCGTTCTTGTATTGTGGCCAGTGCGTGTGATTTCTGTGTCAACATCCCCCCGCATAGATTGGCTACCTCCAAACTTGTTCCTTTATTCTGAAGGCAAATCGTATGCCTAAACCTTGCTATGTTATTGTGTGCCCACTGTCTTATTTCTGTTTACTCCCCGTGTGTCACCGTGGTTGCAGCTTTCTTCATTTCGGTTATCTGGCGCAGGCCGTGGACTAGCACGGCTCACCGTCCTAGGTACCACTCTCACGGGCCATGGCACCACATAGGAAAAAGTTCATATTTGGTCCCTCAACTACTGTAGAGTTTAGTTTTAGTCCCTCGGAGTATGAAAACCAAATATGGAGCATCCTCTAACTTTAGAAACTGTCTTATTTTGGTCCTTAGGAGGTATTTGGAGCGGTATTGTTCGACGTGGTACTCATGGCGCTTGCCGACGTGAACATAGGGCTGAGTCACCACTCGGATAAAAGAGTCCGAGTGAATCCTCTATTTTGCCGCCGCCATTTGAATTGCACTCCACCCTCGTATCTCTCTCTGGCGAAAGCGATGACAACAGCGATCGAGGGTTGATTTATACAGTGTACGAGCAGATTTGGTCGAGAAATTGAATGCGTCATATGTTTTGAAGCCAAATCTTGAGGTTAGTGATGTTTCCCCGCATGCGGCAACGATGTATAATTAGTACATTAGTTTAACAATGGATAGTGGTAGAATCAATTGTTTAATGTTGCGAGGTGTAGGATGTTGGCTTGTTTATTCTGTAAAGAGCGCTTTAGGTGGTGGATTTGAGGTGATTCCTATTTTAAATCATCATGATTGTTAATCTATTGCTTTGTTTTTTTAGGTAATAGGTAATGGATCTGCTGTCTGTGTTGGCTATGAGGTTTCACGTGGATGGGGAGTTTGTTAGGAATGAAAATGACCTACTCTACAATGGTGGTAGAGAGGTGATGTCTTACATAGACAGGGACTTACTGAGCTATGCAGAGATAGTAGGACATCTCAAAGATCATTGTAATGTCGTGGCTAGCACAATGTTGCATTGGTTATTCCCCGGAGAGGACATAAGCAATGGCTTTCGTTTGCTTGTTGATGACAAGGTAGGCTTGTCAATGGGAGAGTGCATTATAGATGGTGCAGTTGTAGAGATTTATGTTCAAGATCGATAAGTGATTGAATTATGTGAAAATGTCAAAGTAGAGATTCCAGAACCAACTAATTGTTTTCTGATCACTATGCCTCCAAAGTCCAGATGTCTAGAAATGCAAATCAATAAACTCAAAAATTTACAGCAGTCCCAGTAGGGACAAAAAAAAAGAAGAGGTATGATAGAGAATGCAGGTGATGCAGAACCAAGTAAAATAGGAGAGGGCCAGGGTTCTGATAGTTCTGATAGTGACTACATGCTAGGAGATGAATGGCAGATTGCTGATAAGGATGATGTAGTCCTGCATAGTTCTACAGAAATGCTAGCAGGTTTAATATAAGTGAAGAAGATGGAAATGAAACACCTTATCAAGAGACTGATGATGAGGAGTCCATAGATGAAATTGGAAGTGATGTAGATGTTATCAGGAAGAAAAGCAAGTGCCCAAGGTTTAAGAGATCATTTGATGTCACTAGTTTTTGTCTAGGAATGAAATCTCGTAGTAAAAATGATTCCTAGGATGTAATTTTTAGGTATGGATTGAGTGAAAGGAAGGTAATTAACTTTGTGAAAGATGATCAGAAAAGGGTAAAGGTAGCCTGTGATTGGGTGACTTGTCCATGGGTTTGCTTGCTGTCCAACAACTCTATAACTGAGGGTAGCAAGTTGTTACTTTTGAGAATTTTCACACGTGTCTCCTAGAAGGGATAACAAGTTAGTTAATGCTAATAGAATTGCTGAGAGGTAGAGAAGTTCATTATTACAAACTACTTGGAGCCTAGCTGCTATGAGATAGACTGTGCAAGAAGAGATGTTTGCTAATGTTTCAATCTCAAAGTTGAAGAGGGCCAAGGGTATGGTGATGTGGAAGGCACTGGATGCATGTAAAGGTTAATACCAGATGCTGTATGACTATCAGCTTGAGCTAATTAGAACTAACCCTAGAAGCACAGTTATTGTTCACAAAGTGCCTAATGTGGAACCACCTATGTTTCAAAGGATGTAAATGTCTTGATGCACTGAAGAGAGGGTTCCTTGCTGAGTGTAGGAAGGTGCTAGGACTTGATGGATGTTTTTTCAAGGGAGCCACAAATGGGGAATTGTTGTGTGCTTTAGCTAGGGATGCAATTAATCAAATGTATCCTGTTGCTTGGGCGGTTGTTGAGATGGAGACCAATGACTCTTGGGGTTGGTTTTTTTTGATTTTTTGTGCAAGATCTTAAGGTGGGCGATGGAACTGGTTGGGTATTCATTTCTGATCAACAGAAGGTAAATCTAACATTTCTACATATATGTAATATATATGTATATAAGATGGTCAGAACCATATAACACATACATGTATTGTCATATGCAGGGTCTTATAGCAGTTGTGGACAAATGGGCACCTCAAGGGGAGCATAGAAATTGTGCTAGGCATATCTATGCCAAATGAAAGAAACATTTTAGAAATAAGGAGTGGCAGAAATTATTCTGGAGATGTGCAAAGGCTTCACCTATTGTGTTGTTCAATAGAGCAAGAGCCTACCTGGCTACAGTTGCGGAGCCAAGAATCAAGCTAAGAGAGGGCTAAATACATCAGACTAAAAATTTGCTGTATACACCCCCGATCCACAACTGACACGTATGACTTGGTCCGATAATACGCAATCATATAGGAGCTGAAGAATTCAATAAATACGTAGTTGTCATGGTCTAATAGGAGACAAGAAGTCAGGAATAGGATACATCAACGACAACATTTTGTGTAGATTTTCTAACATTTTTTTTAGGCATGTGTAAAAAGTTAAGAGTGGTAGGTCGTGATGAACACATGAGCACAAAAGTCGCATGAGCATGAGTACTAGTATAGCTGCTTTTGAAAGTGAGATGGAGGTCAGGGCTACTGCACCTTTGCTTGTGTGCTTGTGTTTTGCTCATTTTCGCAAGGTAGCTGAGAGAGAGATGGTACTGAGTATGGTACGAATGGGGCAGCCTTTGCTGGATTTTGTTTAACCAAGGCAGGGCTGCAGCACTCTCCCCCCCCCCCCCCCCCCCCCAGCCCGGGGTGTGGCTCCGCCCCTACCCGGCTAGGGAGACACAAAAAGGTGCTCAAGCCATTATGAACAACATCCTCAGCATTGAAGTAGGGCTTGGTTCAAATTGGGGAATAACTGTGATTCAGTAGACAACAATATGTGTGAGAGCTTCAACAGATGGATTGTTGAAGCTAGGTTTTTTTCAATCATTACTATGCTGGAGACTATTAAGAGAAAAGTAATGATTAGAATTCATGACCAAAGAGCCCATGGTGATAAGTTGGTCACTAAGCTATGCCCCAATATTTTAAATAAACTAAATGCTACGATAACTAAGTCTAGTTTCTGTCATGCTATATGCAATGGAGATGGTTAGTACGAAGTAAAGCACTATGGCAATAGATTCAGTGTGGACTTGGACAAGAAGGTAAGCTCATGCACTATTGGCATTTGGCTGGTATTCCTAGTTGTTATGCAATCTCATGTATTTTCTTCATGACCAATTGCTTGGATGACTATATAGCAAGTTGCTACAAAGTTGATGTATTCAAACAAATATATAGTCATTGCTTGATGCCTGTTGGAGGAATGCATAGCTGGCCTTAGTCTGATAAGGCCAAGCTCAGGGCACCAGGTTATGTGAGGATGTCAGGGAGGTCAATAAAAGAAAGAAGGAGGGAACTGACTGAGCAGCATAAGGCAACAAAGATGTCAAAGGTGGGAACAGTAATTAGATGTGGCAAATGTAAGGTGCTGGCCATAATGCTAGAACATGTGAGAAGAGGAATGATGGAACAAGTGTTGGAGCTACTGGCCGTACATGTAGGAACCAAGGCCATGCTCCAAATACAAGTGCTGAATTAGCTCCCCCCTGGGCCACCTTTTCATGGAGGTGCTCAATCAGCTGCTTCTCGAAATTCTTTGGTTTTGTTTTCAAACAACCAACAAAGTTGTGTCCAGTCAGCCAAAAGGAAAGGGAACTCATCGTCATCTACATTGTTAGCAGCCAACCCTAAACAGGTACATTGTTTCCCTATACTATAAAATTTCCTACTTTAGCATGTTGTCAAAATACATGTACATTACTTGATAAACAATAAGTGCAGAATCTGATCAACTCTGCAGCAAAGGCCAGGGTTAAAACTGGACAATCTGGCTCTGCTTCCATCAACCTTCATGATGAGGACGGAGGTCCCGATCTTCCTACAGGTTCTGATAATTAACGATTTGGGCGGAGTCGCGACACAAATCGACCCGGCTTCCGAACGGCACGTCCCGAACCCTGCAATCGCAGCACCACGTCTCCTCTAGTTATCACCCGCACGAACACGGATGACCTCGTTGAGAAGGCTAATCCTTGCCTGCGAATTGAAAAACACAAGCAAGAACGAAGTGGAAAGCAACCAAATTTGCAGATATAGATTAAACTCACAAGTTGGGGTCTCACAAACCGATGAAACGGCGAATCTGTGTATACAGAAATAATCTAAGCAAAACTCCAACCCTAATGGAGGGGGTGACGGCTCAATATAAAGGACTTGGGGACATGCAAGTCCCCCTGGACGAAACCCTAATGGACTCTAACTCGATACAAGGCCATCCGGCCCAAATCCGGTGTCGTAGCACCCTGACAGATTCTGGATGGCTTACTGTTTTGGCGATTCCTGTCGACTCCGAAGGAATTTGGACATGGGACCGGTCCGGTTGGAAAGATGGTCTCGTCCTCTTTCCGTGAAGTGGTAGATCGCCTAAAACGGAGTCCGTATGCAACCTGGGCGTCCGTTTTAGTGGAGACTGCTCCTGGACTCCGAATTGGATTAAGTTGACGGGCGCGAGCTCTGGTGATTGGACCTTCATTTGTAGCAGCGGGAGAATTTGTGTGTGTATCTATGGGTATGATGTCCTCACCACTTCACGCCAAGACAGTCAATTCCCAGGCCATTCTAGTGTGAGCATTACATTGAAATCTGGGACAGCTAGTTCACAAGTGCCACCTGTCAAAAAATCTGTACCTAAGAAGCCCAGCCTATAGGAATGTTGTGCCTTCCACCCTAAGAATCAGCCAAGCTGTGATGTTGCTTGAACTGAATTTTAGTGTCCTGCAACAATTCAATTATCATCTAGGTCTATATTAAGTGTTTTCAGAAGTTCTGTGTCGTATGCGATGTGATGAACCTTATGTATGAACCTGGTCTATGATATTTGTGAACTCATGTCAAATTACTTGTGAGGTGTGATGTTAGAAATTTATGAAGCTATGTTGTTTGTTATCTTCCACAGACAGATGGAATTCTTTCTTTCATTTGTGTAGTGTCATTCAACTTGCTTCCCATATCAACACAATGTGATGAACAAATTCAAATGACATTAACTAACCATACATACACATGCCGTCAGGTTCACATTACAAAGCACAAACAGATGACTACAACATCAATTCAACATGACATAACCCTAACACTGCAATAGGTAAGATGATGGCTACCATTCAACAAGCACACAAACAAACTACCATCATGCACTAACATGACGCTAACTCCAACACATGGCACAACTAAGCAAGCCACGTGGCAAGAACAATAGCTGCCACTGTGCTAGTGTAGTATACGATTTACACAACCAGCATTGTTGACGGTGAACTACGGTGCGCGGACGACGGGAGAAGCGGCAATTGGTTGTGGCTTTCTCTAGTTGATGAAGGCGGATCGATCCATGGAGCCCCATGGATCGATTGGTTCTTATCCAGCGACCCCCATTTGCTCATCCTGATCCGTGGAGAACCATTAGATTCAAAATTATGGGGTGGATCGAATATCCACTCAGCTGACCCGAACCACGTCCTTGCTTACCTTCTGCTTCCTCAGGCTCCATACCGCATCGCACAAGAAGAGCATGCCCAAAAGCTTCGTGTAGTCCCTCGTACAAACCGATGAAGTCACATCTGCCCGACTGCAACACCAAAAACAATCGCATTCAACATCCACCAAAATCACAGATCTAATTTAAAATCCACCAAATCTCAACGTACCCTAGCTCTAAAGCACTTGAGGTAGCGTCGGCCAGGATTGTCGTCGCTCCAGGAGTTCTAGAGCATTGCCTTCTGCATGCATTTGCAGAAAACATGAGGATGGTAATCCAGTGGCCCATCACGGTACCTGATGGGCGAATGGCGCTTCTCCTCATCTGACACCCACGTGCTCATAGTCGATAGCCTTGACTCCGCTAAGCTCATCTTCTTGGTTGGCACGAGCTCTGGTCACCTCACTCCGCTAGGGTTAGGGTTTCGCCAGAGAGAGAGGGAGAGAGAGGGAGGGAGGGAGGGAGGGAGAGAGAGAGAGAGGACAAGGAGAGTGTAGTGCGACTTAAATGGTGGCGGCAAAATGGAGGACTCACTCGGGCTCTTTTATTCGGGTGCTGACTCAGCACCTATGTCCACATCGGCGGGCGCCACGAGTGCCACGTCAGATAATACCGCTCCAAATACCTCTCAGGGACCAAAATCAGACGATTTCAAAAGTTGGAGGATGCTTCGTATCTGGTTTTCGTGCGGAGGGAGGAAAACCAAACTCGTGCAATAGTTGAGGGACCAAATATGGACTTTTTTCCCCACACATAAGACCTAAAACTATGATACTCCCTCTCTTTTAAAATAGAGTTCGTTTTGGATACGGTTTTGATCAAACATTAAAAAATATAAATCATAAATAAGTTTAAATTTATTAAGTTTAAAAATATGAAAATCATATGAATAGATTTGTTTTAAAAAGTACTTTAAGAAAAGCATACAAGCATCACTTTTCAATAAATATTTTCATGGAAAGTCAAAGTTATATTTTAAAAATTATGTCGTTGTCCAAAACGAACTCTAATTTTGAAACCAAGGGAGTACTTCCTCCTTTTTTTTAATTGTCATTGTTTACTTTGACCATAAACTTTGATCATTCGTTTTATTTAAAAAAATTACTCAAATATATTAAATTTAAAATCATGTTTCAGAAAACTTTAGTGAAAAATCAAATCAAAGCAAAACATATAATATTTTTTGGATAAGACGAATGGTTAAAGTTATTGATTAAAGTGGAAGGAGGGAGTATGACTATTTAACACCGTTGATTCTTTACATAAATTTTTTGACCATTCATTTTATTTAAATCTTATTTAAAAATGATATGAGTTTTTTTTATGGCGTACAAGGCTTGACGGCATGTCATACATCATTGACACTATGGCCTATGAGTTTTTGTTTTTTTCTTATAGTGGCGTACAAGGCTTTCTATTTGCACGGTGTGGGCAATGTTAAGTGAAATTTGCAAGCAAAAAAAGGTACAATAGGAGAATTATGCAATTTTTTTCATCAGTGGCAAGCTATGCTTTGGAGTATTTTTTTTCCTTGGTTCCAAGTAACAAAAACAGTAAATATTATTTTTGGGAATATGAGTTTGGTCTAGGGGGAAAATAAAGGACATAGTATAGTGACGATTGAGGTGTACTAGCTCTAGTGACGTACTCTGCCGTTCCTGTTAATCCAAAAGCTTAGGGGTCTATACAAAATCGGAAAACTAAGGTAACATAAGCATAAAAAAATCTGGAGGTCCTAGAATAAAGATGACATATCAAATCAATATAATGTAATTTAGAATAAATTTGAAGGGCTTGTGTGGATAAAGAAAGTGCATAGATATTTGAAAGGGGAAAGGAAAATATAGATCTCCAAAAGTAGAAGGGTGTAAACACAAAATAGATGTCCAATATTTTTTTTAAGGAAATGTTCAAGGTCTAGAGGAGGTGTTGAGTTATTAAAATGAAATATATTGGAAATAAATTTACATGTTTCCTTTTTTGGAAAAACATTACTTGGTTAGAAAAAAATATAACGGTTTGATGAAATTTTACTAAAGCAAAGGTCTAAATGAAATTCGTTTAGATCTGTTACACACAAAAAAAAGAACTAAGGGATTTATGTGTATAAAGAAACATACACATTGTATGTTGGGCCTGAGCCCAAATAAGTGCCCATCCGTATAAAAAGGAGAAAAGTCCTTCCAACCTTCCTTAACTACTATAGAAGTTCATTTTTACTTCCTCTATTATGAAACCGAATAGAATGTCTCATTCAACTTTGAAAACCGTTTTTCCTCATTTGGTAGTTTTGGACGGTGGTTTTGTAGACTTGACTGCGGTTTTACTGATGAGTTGCTCCAAAAATCACTAAACTTTTTATCATACATAATATGTTATAGGGTCAAACTTTTGTTATTCGATGATGTTTTGATTCATCACTTAAAAATTTATAACAATCTCTGTACAGTATCATTTTGTAGGAACAATAATCAATTAGAAAATTTTCTAAGTGCAAATAATTTAGAGAAATTCAGAAAAATTAAGTTTTGATGTGATATATAATCATGAAGTTCTTTACTTGCATTCATGTTGAAAGAAATGCATGTTTGAATTCTATGTTTGAATTCTCTATATTGTCAACATAATTGCATGTTGAGGACTTCATAGTTGTAAGCTCACATCAATACATATGTTTTGGTGATTTTTTTTTTCATATTTTTGTGCATCTCGAAAATGGGGTAATTGTCTTTTTTTTCTCCATTAAATGGTCCCATCAAGAGATTTCTTTTTTAAAGTTTTTGAAGCTGAAATAAAACCTAGTCCAAAATAAAAGTTTCTTCCCATAACCTGTTTAGTTAGAGTTTTGTTATGATGCTTGAAAGGTACCTTTAGGTACCTCCTATTTTAAATTAACCCGAACCGTTGATATTAAAAAATTGACACCGGTCCTATCGATTTCAGTATCGATCCACAACTTAAAACACCTTTTAGTAGTTGTTTTTGTATTCTTAATTGTTAAATTTAATCAAATAAAGGTTACTATTAACTTTAAACAACATAACAAATCTTGTTTAGTTATCATAAAAAATTTTAGGGACTTTTGGAGCAAGATAAATTTGCAAACCGATTTTCGAAGCAATGTGTCAGCAAAACCACTATTCAGTCAAGGGAGAAAAAACATATGATTTTCAAAGTTGAAAGAACGTCCGGTTCGATTTTGTAATAGAGAGAGGAAAATCAAGTTGGAGCAAAAGTTAAAAAAGATTAAACAAAAGACTTTTCCATATAAAAAAGGGGGCTTATTCGACCCTAATCATACTATAAAAGAACACGCATGTGGCAGCGGCGGCAGCGCCTGTGCCTCAGCACCGGGCCTCCGCGCACCGTGCTCTGGCGCGCACCGTCTGAGTGCTTTGCTTTGCAGCGCCGGCGCCGGCGCTGGCGCCGGCACACCGTATGCGAACATGTTATCTTTGTTTGAGACTCCGGCGTCATTTATTTATCAACTTTATGTCCTTAATCACGATAATCATAGCATAATCAAGGCGAGAGCAAAAGGCACGGAATGAGAACCTTCCAGGCGCGGCGCAGGGAACTGGAATAAAGGCATAATCGGTTGTACTCCATCCGTTTCAAAATAGAATTCGTTGTGAACAAGGTTTTAATCAAATATTAAAAATATAAATTATGAATAATTTTTAATTTATTAAGTTTAAAAATATAAAAATTATATGAATAGATGTGTTTTGAAAAGTACTTTAAAAAAAATATATGCATCACTTTTTAATAAATATTTTTATAGAAAATAGAAGTAAAAAGTTACATTTTGAAGACCGTGTCATTGTATAAAACAAACTCTAATTTGAAACAGAGAGAATAAGTTAAATTTATATCCGCCATGCATCACCAATATTAAGGACATGTACTATGTATAGTAAGTCTTCCACAGTTATGAGTAGGTGTCATAGTTTCTCCTGAGCTTTAAAGTCAGGCCCAAAGGTTAGTATAGTAAACGCTATGATATCCAAGATTTAATGTTAGGAAAATAACTGAAGGATCCTTCTTCTTGCTGTCAGCTGTTACAAAATTATTAAAGCCTACCACTAAAGAATCCAGATCCAGAGAAACAAACCGGCGTACCGGGACGACACAGATTTATAGCTGCATGGAAGAAGAAAATATAAAAGGCATGATCAAGTGCAGACTATGCATGAGTAAAACATACCAGTACATATAAAGTTAAAAATCGTAAATACTTTTATACGTTAACTTCGTCAAACTATGGAGAATTCATACATGAAAAAGTTACAAGTAAAACGGTCCATAAAAAAAGATTAACGTGAGGCTTCTTGAACTTTTGAAAACTATTAAGGAGCAAAATATTTTTGAGGTTCGCACTAAAATACTACTAATTCGTATTCCAGGTGTTAAAGTGAGACAGGGGTTCCCCCGTCTATTTAAACCCCATCTCCCTCTCCAAAAACCCACACCATCCTGCCTTCCCACCTCCCCTTCCCAACAACAGCCACGCACGCACGCACACACTCACGCCATGGACTCGGCACTCAGCAGCTCGAGTCAGGACCACCTTCTCCTCCTCTTCCCGGTCGCCACCACCTTCCTATCCCCGATCCTTGCCGTCCTCCTTGCGGCCGTATCTCTGGTGTGGCTCTTCCCCGGCGGCCCCGCGTGGGCGCTGTCCCGCCTGGTCCGCCGCGCCGCGCCGCCACCGGGGCCTCCCGGCGTGGTCACCGCGGTGGCTGCCCCAAACGCGCACCGCGCGATCGCGGCCCTGTCGCGGTCCGTCCCCGGCGGCGACGCGCTGGTCGGCTTCACCGTCGGCGTGACCCGCTTCGTCGTAGCCAGCCGGCCCGACACGGCGCGGGGGCTCCTGTCGAGCGCCGCGTTCGCCGACCGGCCCGTCAAGGACGCCGCGCGGGAGCTGCTGTTCCACCGCGCCATGGGCTTCGCGCCCTCGGGCGACTACTGGCGCGCGCTCCGCCGCGTCAGCTCCGCGTACCTCTTCAGCCCGCGCAGCGTGGCCGCGTCGGCGCCGCGCCGCCACGCCATCGGCGAGCGCATGGTCCAGCACCTTTCTTCGGTCGGCGGCGGAGGCGGGGAGGGCGAGGTCGCCATGAGGTGCGTGCTCCACGCGGCGTCCCTGGACCACGTCATGGGCACCGTCTTCGGCGCGCGGTACGACGCCGCGAGCCGGGAGGGCGCCGAACTCGAGGAGATGGTGAGGGAAGGGTACGACCTGCTGGGGACGTTCAACTGGGCGGACCACCTGCCGCTGCTCGGGTTGCTCGACCTGCAGGGCGTGAGGAGGCGGTGCAGGAGCCTGGTGAGCAGGGTGGACGCGTTCGTGGGAAAGATCATTGAAGAGCACAGGCAGAAGAGGAGGAGCGACGCCAGCGCTAATAATGGCGGAATAAGCAGCCACGACGACGAGTCGGCGGCGGGAGACTTCGTGGACGTGTTGCTGGCATTGGAAGGGGAGGAGAACCTGTCGGAGTCCGACATGATCGCCGTTCTCTGGGTAAGCCACGATCGCATAAATACAGCTGATGTTACAGTTTGGAAATGCGCATTGCGTTGATCATGATGTTCCTCTCATCACGTATACATCATGCGTACGCACGTACAGGAGATGATCTTTCGCGGGACGGACACCGTGGCCATCCTGCTGGAGTGGGTGATGGCGCGGATGGTGCTCCACTCGGACATCCAGGCGAAGGCGCAAGCGGAGCTGGACGCCGTGGTGGGCCGCGGGCGCGCCGTCTCGGACGCCGACGTGGCGCGGCTCCCGTACCTGCAGTGCGTCGTGAAGGAGACGCTCCGCGTGCACCCTCCGGGCCCGCTGCTCTCGTGGGCGCGCCTCGCCGCGCACGACGCGACCGTCGGCGGCCACCTCGTGCCCGCGGGCACCACGGCCATGGTCAACATGTGGGCCATCGCGCGCGACCCGGCCGTCTGGCCCGAGCCCGAAGCGTTCCGGCCCGAGAGGTTCCAGGAGGAGGACGTGAGCGTGCTCGGCGGCGACCTCCGCCTCGCGCCGTTCGGGGCCGGGCGGCGCGTGTGCCCGGGCAAGACGCTCGCGCTTGCCACCGCGCACCTCTGGCTCGCGCAGCTGCTGCACCGCTTCGAGTGGGTGCCTGCCGGTGCCGGCGGCGTGGACCTGTCGGAGCGCCTCAACATGTCGCTGGAGATGGAGAAGCCGCTCGTGTGCAAGGCCAGGCCGAGGTGGTGATCGAGTCGAACCACAAGTTTATGCCCCGCGCGGTTTTCATTAATAACGCCGCCTAATTTGCTCCTGGAGGTTCTCTTAGATATGAGTGCCGTTTTGCGTTTGCTGAGTATCCTTGTCTGCGTTTATATATCATATCATATATATTTTTGGCTATATAAAAGAGCCACACATGGATGTATTGACTAGTACAAATTAAATCATATCGTCTGGAAGTGGAACTATATATATGAAAGGGAAAAAAAACAAGTTCTTTTATCAGGTTTCTGATCATTGTATAGTACATATATGCTTGATTTAGCCAACAGGTTTTGAGATAAGTAACGCAGTCTGTTTCATTATTTGCGTCCACGCATGCTTCCTGTCACATAACATCTCTGGCCATGGTCTCGTTCCAAAATAACTTTACATGCAAATATGTTTTTTCGTAAAATGATATGTTTTCTAAGAATATATGTTTTTTTAGAGAAGCAGAGTAATACTTTGTTTTCTTTTGCATGTTGTACGGTGTGACACATGTAATTCTAGTTGATTTTTTTTGCTGTATTTCACACCGATTTTAAATTTTGTTGGAATTTCCACTATATATGGCAGTGTGGTGTGGTGTGGATGATTAATTATTAAGAAACGAATAAATGATTCTGAGGCGTTCGACAAGGCTCTAAGAAGTACTATGATAGTAGTAAATACTGATATATTCTTAGCTCCTCAAAAGGTTATTCTTAGCAAAGAGTTCTGTTTTGTTGTTCGGCCAAAATTTTCGGTTTACTTGTCTGGTCATTAATTCTTTGATATTTTTAAATTATCGTTTGACAGAATATGTAGTAACGATGCTTTTTATTTGAAAAAAACCTACATATATACGCCAGAATTAGCAGTTAAATGTAACAACCAATGTTATTTAATTTCTTTAGGGGAAGTACATACTGATGCAAGTAAGAACACGATGGTTAATGTCGTCACTTCATTTCAAAAAGGCACGGTGGTTAAGTTTAATCAAAAGATACAAACTGTACTTCATTTTGATAAAATCATGGCTCGTACAGTATGAACCTTCTGTAGAGTAGCAGTATATATAATGAGTGTAGGCTTATCATTTGGAAAGTAGGATTTGGTTCCAAATTAAAGGGGTGCATATATATTGAGAACATGTGAAAACTTCGATAAATATACACTAGTATTTCAAACTGTTAACTTTTACCGTTATTATCAGTAACCATGCATTTTTCAATTTAGAAATCTGTTCAAATGTACAAAATTATAATTCATGTTTTAAATATTTGAAGTGATAATAAAATAAATATTTATAGAAGAGAAGTACTATGCACGAAACAATTCACTAATACATGTATATAAATAGAAAATGAGACCAGTCTATTATAAGGTGTTTGAACAAATTAAATGACAAGTTAAAATAACATGGTGTCATCAGCTTAAAACAGAACCTTTTCTTTTAAGTTCATTGTAACATTATTCCATTACAGGTGACATCCACTACTGTGCGTTCATCTTTTTTGTTAACCATATCATAGAAAACACCTACGTTTAGGCCATATCATGGGACTTTACACTTTTGGAGAGTCTTCTTCTCTAAAACGGAGAGTTCAACAATGGCTGCGGGGTCTAGATTGTTTTAACCCCTTCAGGAAACAAGTATCCTACCAGGCAGATATTGTTTTCTACAGAAGGAAAGCACACTTACTTTCCCCCAGGAACAAATATTCTGTCCAAGATTTGGAGAGTAAAGCAAGCAGAGGCCATCAGGATTATACTACCACATTTGGGTTCTTATTCCTCAATCATTTGGTGGGTGATGTGCAAAAGCTTCTTTTCGGTATTAGAAAACTAGGATATATATCAGAGAAAAAGGGATATGCATAGCTCATGGTTGGCACCAACAAAAGAAAAAGGAATATGCATGGTTCTGACATTCGTGATTGACTCAGTGCAATATATTCTTTTATATATTGTGGTTTAGCAGGAGAGTTTCAAGACTCTAAAAGATTTGAAACCCAAACACTGTATATACATGTGTGCATATATGCCTGTAATTAAAGCACCGCGAATATGATGTGCAATTTAACCTACGATGTCATCATTCATCAATCATCATCATTACCTTAAATAAAATTCGTGTCTCTGCTGAAAAGCCTATCAAACGAAATCATCTCAGGAATCAGGCATCTCTTACAGTACATATGTGTAACACGCCCTTCGTGGAGATTGAGAGAGTGCCACTTGAAGAGATGTGAATAATGTTGTTGTGGGATAAAGATCGGTCAAAAGAAGATGTCCATGGAGCTTTTTCATGTGATGTGAAAAAGGTAGGAATATATTCAAAAACATCGATCACAACTACTTGCAATGTGGTGGAGGTAAAAAAAAAAAAAAAGGTACTGGTGGCCATAGTCCGTCTTTAATTAGTTTGTGATATCCGATGCGCGATCATAACTAGGCTTTTTGTTATGATTGGCAAGAACACATTAATTGTAGTTTGTAGTACCAATCTTATCACAAAAACTTACTTTTATATCAGCTCATCAAGAGCTACTCTAAAATCAAATCTTGTAAGAACAGGAATTCGGTCAGGATTACAGCACACAAAGTTTTCATATCTTAGATATATAATCTTAGGGTTTGATTTGGTTGGTCAGGATAAGACGACGACTATATGCTTTCTTTAAAGGATCACACTACTGAGATGATCATCCGTTTATTCACCACTGGTATCCAGACACATGAAGGCTCTCGATCTTGCTTAAAAGCCACTAATAAGCAAGCGAGAATCATCATCGCCACATGCTTCAAGAGTATGCCTTGCAAAAAGCAGCAAATCATAGAGCAAGGCTAGATTATATAGAATCTACTTTTATATGTGATAACATGCTATGCAGCTGTACTGAAATCCTTCAGGAGATCTTGGATGCTGTTCACTTTATTTATGAAGCATTATTATTAGGTGAAAAAAGGCAGCCATGCTTCAGGCAATAAATTAATATAGTAAGTAACTGTTTTGGTAGTGATCTCTCATGTCACCTATGATTTGAGGCACTGAGGAGGGGCTCAGCTCATGATTATTATTAGTTCCTCAAGTGGCACATGATGATGATGCAAGGTGACCGATGATCAGTCAGGTGTATCATGCAGTTTGCGCCACGCGCGTGGTTCTCTTTTTAGCTTCAGAGATCGATCGCTGTGTGAGGAGAGGGCGCATGATAGGCTGGTCATCAGTTCAGTTGGTGACTAGCTAAGCTATAGCTAGAAGATTCAGGGTAGGGGTTAGTGGAGGACGCGCTGTATATGGTCACCAGGCTGTGCGATGTGCGCGGGTCATTATCTTGTTCGTCTCTGAATGTGATGCGGTTGCGGTGGATCATGGCCTCGGAATATATGCACTACCAGATTCGTCTCCTTCGTCGACGAAGCTCAGGAAACACTCAGCGAAACTCAGAAAACACTCGGCAAAGCCTTTGCCGAGCGTGGGCGTCGGCAAAGAACATTCGACAAAGATTTTGCTGGCAAAGGCACCTTTGCGGAGTGTCAAATGTCTTTGCCGAGTGCCTGTTCTACCCTTCGACATAGAAAAGGTGTCAGAACGGAGTTAGATGGATACGGCTCTTTTGTCCAGCAAATCCGACACTCGGCAAAGGCTTAGAGTCTTTGCCGAGTGCCCGAGATTAGCACTCGGCAAAGCCTTGAGCCTTTGCCGAGTGTTGTGGTGAATACACTCGGCAAAGATCTATAACTTTACCGAGTGTTATGGTAAATACACTCGGCAAAGACCTATATCTTTACCGAGTGTTATGGTAAATAAACTCGACAAACATGTTACAGACCTGAAGATCTTTTCTATTTATTACATTCCAAGCAATCAAATATCACATATTTGACAAACAACTTAGATATTACAAATAAATATCACCAAACATCACATATATCACAAACACATTACATATCTCACAAAACATCCCATATTTCTCAACATACGTCAGACAAAACACAATAGTTTTACAAATATCATGACAAACATCAGAACATAAGTCATTCATAAACGTAATTGTCAAGTGCGACAAATGCAAGAAGAATACATCCAGAATGTCAGGGGTAACAAGGCTGAACATTTGACGGCGGCGACGCTCCGAATGGAGGAGTCCTCACATTCGAGGTCGGAGACGCTTCAAGTTGATGGGGCACATCATTCGATGCCGCTGATTGATTCTACACAAAAATTACGTTTATGAGACAAGATTACAGGTGCTTTAAGAATGACTTATTTAAGTGAGAGTGCATATTTTGGTAGCGAGTTCTTCAATTTTTCATATCGGTAAAACATTCATACTTACAGGAGTAGTTGCCGGCACAAACTATGGTGGGATTGAACCCGTTTAGATGCCAACAGATTGCAAAAACTAAAACATCTGCTCCTGTTGGGCCGCCAAGCTTGCTTTCATCTCCTGTCGTAACCTTGCTTCTATTTCCTCCCGTAGCCTCCTCTCTCCTTGCACCTGGGCCTATAATATGATCTCACCATTGTTACAAGTTATTTCAATGTATGTACAATCAATGGACGATGAATAAAACAGAAAAAACCTGAAGTGCCTCTATCTGGTGCTGCGAACCGCTCCGCCAGGGGCGTATGGCCGGGCTCGACTTGGTGCTCCTTGCTCGAATCTATGAGAGAGTATGAGTACTTGTACAATCGATGACGCCATCGCCAAGCCAGTAACGCCTATGCTTCTTGTCTCCTCCCGCCCTCATGACGACTTCGCCATCAAAGTTTTGAATGGTCGGATCATAATCTTCTCCATGAACCGCCTTCACCATTGATGTGTACTTACTGAGGCGGCTGTGAACGCTTGCGTTGCTGTACGCCTCGGGCGGGTCCTCTGGGTTGTAGTGGACATTGGACGTCGCCTTCCCCTTGTGAGACATAGCATATGCCTGGAACTGGGAGCAAGGCTCACCACCATGTGATGACAACTGCGAGCAAAACAGGGAGCTAATTAGAAACTATTCAGGATTGTGCGTTAGAATAAATAAATGAATTCATGTACCCATCTCTCTCCGTATACATCAAGGTTTAGGTTGCCTTGATAGTGTGGTGCAACTGCCATCATCAAACGCCGCTCCCGACAAGCGTTGTGCCTCTCCTCCTAGTCCTCAGCGCACCACCTGTCCACCATCTGTCTCCGACACTGCAGATGCTGCGCACCACCATGGAGGCACCTACACATCATATATGAAGATCAAATTAAGCGTATTATTCTCGATATTGATGTTATATGTTTGATGTTCTATGTTTACCTCAAGGTATTACTCTCGAGTCAGCGTCATGGTTCTTGCTTGAGATTTTGTGACCTTGACTTTAAGGAAGTCCGCATGGTGAGGACGGCCTGGATACGTGCCTCATTGTGGCAGACCTGCCCTAGATAATTCAGGACGAATCCATCTCGCCAGAATGCAGTTGGGCGATGCTCGGTAAAGTGAGCATACACATGGAACAACACAGGCAGGATAAACAGCCATCTTTTACAGGATGAGAGATTTAATACATCAAGGTTTCATAAGGTTAACGTTAAGTCTTACAACATCATCAGAGTACGAATAGAGTTTTGAAAAAAAAACATGAAATACAGCGGAAGCAATAAACGAGGTACAAACTTCAACTCTCAGACCTTAAGCAAAAGCATGAGCCTTACCCAGTGGCACCATGCTACTAGCCATACAAGGTTCAATGCGGCGAATCATAACGTTTCCATTGGAAGCTCCCAACCTCCGGGTGCGGTTCTTCCCACTAGTAGTTGCTATCACAAACACACACGTCGGTGCCTGAAAACCACCTATTCGCAAAGCGTGAGCTTCTAAGAAGCTCAACAAGACTGACCCGTCAAATTGGCTATATACAGCCGACACTTAGACATGCAGGCTGACTCAGGGTAGGTTACCTTGCAAAAAGGACCCGCACTACCTGAAACTATTCTGGTCAAGTTTTAGCTTAGATTAAGTGCTTAGAATCATAACTTTTAGTTTGCACTGATCTAGTCAAACATAAATAGAAGCAGTAGATAAAATAATCATCATAATTAACTTGGTCATCATCATCATAGCTCATCATCTTAATTAAAATATGGTGCGTTTCATAAGCATACTCATAGCTGAGAGCGACGGCGATTCGAACCGATTTACACCTGCAGGGATAACCTAATCATACGATACGTGTGCGTCCCAGACCGCACGTGGCAACCGTTCACACCAGATCCTGCAAAGTCAATTCCCTCCTACGCTACCTTAGCAGTGCCGCATCCCACCAGAACACACGTCCCGGACAGTTTCTGTGGTGTTCCCACAACTGCCCACCCCAGATCGCCTCCGAATCACACCGTACGGTAGGTTCGACTTTGCAATCACTAGGCTACGTAGGTTTACTGGCCCCATTATACCCAGCATATGATCAGTATATTCAATGCTCGATTAGGCTCGGATCACACAGATCAGATAAGACTACGGTCACCTTGGACCCAGTCCAGTCGTCGACCTACTTTTCCTCTGTCTGATCCTCCAGTTTTATCTTTCCTTAATCATACTTTGCCATAGTTCTGCAAGTGTCATGAGGTAGTTTCAAGCAAACCTTAGTAGTTGCAAGCAGCGTCCACTCTGCTTGACTTCTACCGGTGAGTATATCTAAGCATAGCATGCTACCTTGGATGCCTATACCAATATACCGATAGGGTTCCTAAGGAGACAGATGTAACTAGGGATTCAATCAATTCTTGTAAACCTAGTGCACAATCGCGACACATAGTCATAGAAGGAAAACTTTAAAAACTGGTTCTGCATCGGGGCTTGCCTTGATCTCTAGGGTTGGTGATGACAACTTCTTCGGGGATCGAGGACTCCGTATCAGCGGCTACTTCGGTCACTTCGGTGTCTATGTGATGCAACAAGAATGAGATGAGTTATGATTAGGTAATGTAATATGGTGTTTTCATCATAGATAAAATGGTGTTTTCATCATTACATCTAGAGGTTTAGAGTTAATCCTAAATATTTTGACTATGGCATTTTATTACAAGTAATTATTCTTAATGAGTGTGGACTAAAGTGAAACTTCATATCTTACCAGGGGACTATTTTTAGTTGACAGTGCTCTCTGAAATATGAATTTTGGAATTTGGTTGAGGTTAAACTGAATTTTCTATATTTTATAAAAATTTAGTTAATTTTTTTATTAATTAAATCATGGACTAAAGTGAAACTTCATATTCTACCAGGAGATTATTTTGAGGTTTGGCGGAGGTTAAATTGAATTTTCTAGATTTTATAAAATTCAGTAACATTTCTGTTAATTAAACTTATAAAATCAGAAATAAATACTAAACCTCATGGTAAAATCATGAAAATTGATAGATGTAACAGCGAGTACCTAAAATAAAGTTTTGATTAAGGTTTTGGATTTTTGGATGACCTACACATTGTAGTTTGGAAAATAAAAATTAAAATGGTTGTTTTAAGCATACTTAAAGATATGCATAGAACTTTGTTTATGTTAAATCCTGGAAAACTTACACGAAGTTCACACAGCCAAGATAGACTAATGGTTCAAGTTTCTACCCAAGAAGATCCCTGGAACTCCAGTCAAAATTCAAAAACAGAAAAAATTACGCTACTTATTTAGGAAGTTCCATGAACCTTGTTGAAAAAGTGTTTCAGCAGTTAATTAGGGTATTTTACTGAGATTCCAAGGAATTTTGGTTTAGCATTTTTGGAGTTTTCCTCGATTTACTATGCATTTTATAATGTAGACTGGAAATGATGAAATTGAATTGAAAATAGAAAATGGGGAAAACACGGAAGGAACAGGGCGGTGGGGAAATCCTCTGGCGAACTCGCCGGCAACGGGGAGTCGCTGGGAGGACCCTCCTGTCGTGCGTGTGGTGTGGGGAAGCTCCCGGAGCACGACGGCGGCCGGCGACGACCACGAAAGAGCATCGCACGGCGGGCGGCGCCTCCGAAAGACCTCCGGCGAGCTCGCGGCGACGCGGTGGAGCAAGGCGGCGCTCGAGACCTCGTCCTACACCTTCAATGTGCCCTGGAGATGCCCGGCAACACCACAATAGGGTCGGAAACTCACTGGGACGTCGCCGGCAACAGGGCGCGTTGTGGCGATCGGCGACGAGCTCACGTTCCCGATGAGCCAAGCGGAAATCTGATGAGCGGTGACCTTCGTAAGCTGAACGAGGATTGGAGGAGCGAGTTGGAAAACGTTAAAAGCGTGGAACTTGGCCGGAAAGGGGTGCTCACCGTGCGGAGCTCGGTGGCGGCACTGGCGGCGCGCGCACGGAGCAGAGGAGGAAGGAAAGAGAGAGAGAGAGAGAGAGAGAGAGAGAGAGAGAGAGAGAGAGAGAAAGGGAGAGAGAGAGAGAGAGAGAGGGAGGGAGGGAGGGAAGGAGGCGCGGCATCAATTGGGGAACGGCGGCGGTGGCGTGCGCTAGAGGTAATGGGTAGCGCGGGGGAGAGAGAAGAGGGAGAGAGAGAGGGGGAGGTCGTCGACGTGAATGCTCGGCGGGAAAAGGCGCGTCGCCTGATGCCTGCCACGACTGCCAGCAACTGCGGCGCGCCGATTTTGTTTGGTTTTTTTTGAATTTTTGCAATTGTCTCTAAATTCCCTTCTAAATTTAAATGAAATTCGTACGTCCTAAGCTCGGATAAATTTGAAAAGTCTTGTGAGCACTCGTTGAATTATTTTGAACAACTTTCGTTAAAGAATGAAAATTTGATTCTGCTTCTAAAAATTTAGAAATTTCCAATTCAAATCAAGTTTGTTTGAATTGTTAAGGGGGTTAAACCTTATCTAAAAATCCTTATATAATCTCCAAAATTATTTTTTGAAGTGCACTTAATTGCCATGTAAAAACATTACTAGGGTGATATGGGATTTTTGATGAGTTTTGTAAGATGTGATGGAATTTGTACGTGTTAAAAAATGATTTTGGTATTGTAGTTCAAAAACTCCTGATCTGATAAAAGTGTTTACTAATTCACCAAAAGTTTGTGGAGGTTAATGGAAGTGTTTAAAACAATATTGCTTATTAGCTCAATTGTAAATTTTGCTTCAAAAGGGCAAGAATTAGATTTTAGGATTTGAGATTTAGCCAATGAGTTTTAAGGGACACCGGGGGTGTCACACTCATAATGCATATCCTTCACGAGTTTGTAACAGGCTTTGTTTGCGACCTTAGCCGCCCTATCCTCATATCCCTCCATGCATCTGAAAAAAAATCTGCATATAGACATAATGCGTCAGCTCAGTATGTTAAAGTTGTGACATGAATGTGATATTGAGCAATGTAGTAAGATGAAGACTTACCCATAGCTCGTCCGTCACCCGCTCCGCCTTGTTGCTGTATAACCTGTCATCCCGATATCTGGAATCGGGAACAACCACGTAGTGGTCAAACGTGTACGCTGGCTGCCACACTCCTCCTTACTGAACCAGGCCAGGAAAGTGTTCCCTGCACAAAAGACCCAGGATGCCACTGACATCCGTCTATGTTCATCTTCTACCACAATCTTCTAGTTCAAGTCCAAATAATTAAGAAACATATTATTTTGTATTGTGATTTTCAACATATGAAATGAAGTAGTGGTAAAATTTAAAGTTACTTACCTTTCCCCACTAGGTCGAATCATCAGGCGTCTCTCAGGAGGTATCGGTCGCTGAGGGAGGCTTGAGGGACCTCGTTGGTAGATACCCGACGAACCAGCTGACCCCCCCTCCTCAGATGACGGCACCGCCTCCTCCCCCTCGTCCTCTTGCTCCTCCACAGGCGACGCCACCGCCTCCTCCTCCGTTTGTGGTACCTCCTCCTCTGCCTCAGGTGATGGCTCCTTTCTACGGCGACTTCTTCGATAAAGCAACGCTATGTTACTCATACCGCCCAACATCTTTGTCCAATAACCTGCAATTTAAAAGTGAAAACAGGTAAGCAACAAGTTTTAAAACAGAATTATAAAATAATATAATATTACATGTACTAGAAGTAATCATCATAATCGGGTTTAGCTGGATCATAAGTCTCATCGTCGCTATTCTCCATATCGATATATGCAACATTATCGGAAGGAGCAATGTTGTCTTCATTGTCTTTGCCTAGACTTAAATGGTCAAGTAATGCTAAGTCTTGCACATCTTGCACCT
Organism: Oropetium thomaeum; assembly: GCA_001182835.1. NCBI lineage: Eukaryota > Viridiplantae > Streptophyta > Magnoliopsida > Poales > Poaceae > Oropetium > Oropetium thomaeum. The sequence continues at coordinate 232,771 of LFJQ01000020.1, read as the reverse complement.
CATCTGCATTTTCGTCGTGAACAACCCTTTCATAATCTACTTGCATTCCGATCGCTTCGGTTAAGTCTATCTCAAAACTTCCTTCTAGCCCCTGTTCTTAAAAGAACTCTCCATCATATGTGTTTGGGTCAATGTTGTAGTTTTCATCGTTTGGGACAGGTAGTTTACCGTGTGGGTACACCTTGTGTACAATATCCCAACCCCTAAGACGGTTGTTGGTTTGGCACGGGTATGAGGGATAATAAACTTGCATGGCCTGTTGAGCCACAATATATACATCGTCTCCTGGTAAGATGGAATCCCGACGAATTTCAACTAGCCCAAGATTAGGGGATTGTGTCGTTACTTCAGGATCAAACCAATGACATTTGAATATGACAGGATTAAGAGGTTTGCAACCATGAAACTTCAGCTCGTATATTTCTTTAATTATTCCATAATACTCGACCCCATCCATCCCGAGCGTACAAACTCTAGAATTTTGTGGTTCGTCGATTGGGCCGACTTTGTTCGTATCTTGTTGTGTGAAAGCGATAGGCATTGACGTCGTAGCCGGTAAATGACCTGACCTTATAGACAAAGCCATTGGCAACCTGTGTCACGTCGACACTCATAGACGCATCGGTTAGCCCTGCAAACATAAGCACGATATAGTGTTTTGACACAATAGGATTTTGTAAAGTGAACTAAGTACGAACAGAATATGTTAAAACATTCTGTTTGAACTAAGAAATGAAATCAGGCATTCCCGCACCCTGTTTAAGTAGGGCCTCAGATTTCTGCGGGGTAGGTTCCCTAGATTCATGCCAGAACTGATGATGAAATTCCCTATACAAACGAGAGACAAGGGTTTTAGATATAAAACAGGTTGCACGCCAGAATACTTGAGAACAAGTTCGTCGAGAAGTTACCGCATGTACGGCTCCACTTCAGATAGGTTGTTGAACACATATAACATGATAGTGCGCCACTCTTCATGTTTCAAAGTTTTCGGATTCGCATCACTTGCACTTCCTAGTTGCCCTCGAAAAAGGCTGAGGTTCCATTCATTTTCACCAAGATTGTAACGAGGGAGTGGACTATGCAAGCTAGGCAGCTTGTCACCATAGTATGTTGTTGTGAAGTTTGGCACCTCCTCCAGAATATATGCCTCACCAATGGAAGCCTCAATTTTGGCTTTATTTTTACATTTAGTTCGAAGAACCTTTAAGCATCTCTCAACAGGATAGCACCAACGGGCCAGCACGCACCACCCCCTGCATTCTTGCTTCATACGGGAGGTGCAAAATCAAATGCTGCAACGAAAGAAAGAAGCTTGGTGGAAAGATTTTCTCCAATTTACAAAGCAACACAGGTGTCATTCTTTCCAGGCCTGCAACCACGGTCCGAGGTAACTACTTGGCACAAATCTAGCGGAAGAAATAGCTTAACCTTGCCAGCACGTACCACACATGCTCTGGGACATAGCCTCGAACCATCGTCGGAAGAAGCTGCTCAATCCATATGTGGAAGTCATGACTCTTCATCCCATTGATTCGCATAGATACGTTCACTCCACTCCTTAGATTCGCTGCATACCCATCAGGAAACATTAAGGTTTGGAACCATTCTAGTACCTCCCTCCTTTGGGGCTTCGTCAAAATGAATTTGGCCTTAGGCCTTCTCCATGTCTTGCCGCTAGGAGGCTTCATCTCTAGGTTTGGTCTATCGCATAACATTGCCAGATCCACTCTAGCCTTAACGCTGTCCTTGGTCTTATCGGGAATGTCCATTAATGTTGACCAAAGTGCCTCAGCAACATTCTTTTTGTTGTGCATTACATCAATGTTATGTGGAAGAAGGTCATCAAAATAGTGAAGAGTCAACAAGCCCGACTTATGAGTCCACATATGTTCCTCACCATATCCCTCGAAACCACCTTCTTGATGATTCATCACGAGAGCATCTATCTGAGCACGAACCATAAGACCTATCTTCATCTGCGGTGTAGGGTCAGTAACTACGACACCTTTCGTAAAGTTCTTGATGTCTGGCCTGAATGAATGGTCAAGAGGGAGGAATTGGCGATGTTTGTCGAATGATGAAAACTTACCACCCTTCTTCAACCAAATGAACCTCAGACCTGCCTTGCATATTGGGCATGAAAACTTGCCGTGAACACACCAGGAGGAGAAAATCCCATACGTCGGAAAGTCATGTAGGTAGTAGTGGAACCAGACGTGCATTTTGAAATTTTTCTTTGTAGCTTGATTGTATGTCCATACCCCCTCCTCCTAAGCACGGATCATTTCATCAATCATAAGCCCCATATACAAACCCATATTACTCCTTGGGCAGCGCGCGGGCGTAGCAAGGGTGGGGTGCGGCGGCATAAGCGCACTGATATGACAAAGTGACAGACGACTTCCCTTAAGTCCGGGTATGTGATCTTTGACGAGTACTGGATCTATTTGCCGAGTGTCATAGATCTGGCACTACAACAAAGAGGCTAGATCTATTTGTCGAGTGCCCTTTGCCGAGTGCCGTTCTAGAGCACTCGACAAATCGTTGCCGAGTGTAATTGTCAATACACTCAACAAAGTAAATATTCCTGTACACATTAAAAAAATTTAAAATTATATAGTAGATCCGAAAAATTACTAAATTTTAACGAGACATAATCGATGTTATGTGTCAACTATAAAAAAACTATGACTTCAAATTTAAATTTTTGATTTACTGTAACACCGAATCTTACTGGATTCTTTTTAAACATATGAATTTTTCAGTCGTATGTTTTCTTTTCTGAGCATCATACGTGATAACTTACACAAAACTTTTCAAACCATTTATCACAACTTTCACGTATGATATTATGATATACTACCAAATTTCATGATTTTTGGACTTTTGTTTTTTTTTAAAATTTTAATACTGTATGCTAACAAGTTCACGGTCATGTTTCTTATAAGTGATGTTCAAAATTTTCATTACTCGCTAAGATTTTGACTTTACTCTAATATTAGAAGTATAAATATTATTTTTCTATTATTTTTATTCCATTCTTAAAATCAATTGCAGTTCAAATTTGATATATTCAAAACTATTCAATTAAATTAAATTACCTAGTTAAATATAGCAAACAGAGTATAAAATGTGCCAAATTTGAAAAGAGATTATAATGCACTATATTTACATAAAATAATTGAAGCATGAAAACAAAAAAAATAACTATGTGTCGAGTGATAGGGTAAAACACTCGGTAACATACCTCTTTGTCGAGTGTCCGCGATCGGGCACTCAGCAAAGAGTTCTTTTGTCGAGTGTTTTTTATAGGCTCTCAACAAATATCTAACGGGGGGTAACAGCTAGTACCGGGGACGGGGTTTCGTCGAGTGTTGCTCAATATACCGATGGTATTCCGTCAACACTCAGCAAGACGTTGTCTTTGCCGACTGTCTCTGCGTCAACACTCAGCAAAGACATCGTTTGCCGAGTGTGTCTCTAGCGATCCACTTCGAAATTCATTTGAACTCCAAAAAGATTAAATCATTTTTAAGAAATTCAAATAATCGTTCAACAAAATTTTTTGCAATATTAGGAGAATTTTGTGAGAACAAGAAGGCTTGCGATTATTGGACCTAGTCGAAATGTTTTAATTCAATTTCAAATTTGAATCCTACTTTTGCTCCTCAAATTAAATTCTGTCCAAATTCTGGGTCAACCATGTGGACTAGTTCAAAATTTCTGAAATTTTGATGAATTTTGGACTCCTCTCTATAATGTTCCATCATTAGTGGGACCCACTGGACAGTAGGCCCCACTGGTCAGCCTTCCTCCCTCCCTCTCTTTTCTCTGTTCTCTCTTCTCTGTCTCTCTCGCTCTCTCTCCTTCTTTCTCCCCCGACGCACGACGCATGCATAGTTTTGTGTTGCCCTAGGGCAAGGAATCATCAGTTTTGATTTACTCTTCTTTAGTAGTATATACAATAGTAAGGTTGGAATAATGCTGTGATGAATCCACAACTATCAAAAGATGAATTTAAGCAGTAGTATTCACTCCATCTTTTTTGTTTTTTGAAAGAAAATTCTGTTGGCACCTTCTGATTAGATGTTCGTTGTACGATGAATAGCAATTCTATTCTTTTTTCTTTCCGTTCCACTCCATGAAGACTCGTTGGTGGTTTTATAGCTTGCTTGAATGTTTATATTGTTTCAAATTTTGTAACAACTTAGCTGCTGAGTAGTTGTTTGGACGGGTGAAAAGTAGGGCAACAAGACATGGAACAACAGAACCAAAAATTATAATCATGGAAACATAGCCTCCATTGAGATGCAAAACATCATACAGCAGATCCAACTCATAGAAGGAGAAAACAAAAGACACAAAGAAACAATTTGATTTTCAACAGAAAATGGCCCTTCTTTCAAAATTGAAAAATGCGGTGGCCAGTAGGTGCAGCACTACAGGCTGGCCTACAGAATGCAATTAGAAAAACAATATTTCAATACAAATCGTCAACTTTGAAGGTTTTGCTCCTGTACAGTCTGTGTTTACTGTTTGGGAGCCTCTTTGTTCTTTTTATCAGTTCCCTTTGTACTATCTTTTTTATTAATACTAATATATTATTTATCACAGCAGGTGTCGAGGATCAATACCAGAGGTAATTAACCTTAATGACCCACGGCCTTAACAACACGAGTAAGGCAGGGACGATCTCCGCCTCGCCCGACCACCCCCCCCCCCCCCAGGGAGGGGTTGGATCCTCCATAGCGCGGCCTGTGCGCTCGACCCTGTCCGTGTCAGGGTCGGGCTAACCGCCTCTCCGCCTCGCCCGACCCTAGGGTTCGGGCGAACCGCCCACCACGCTGCGGGTAGGCAGGGCAGTAGCGGTTGGGCAATAAATGCCTGCGCTCCTACGCCGGTTGACAGAAGAAGGCATCGATTACTTGAACAAGTGGGTGATAAATGCACACGACGTGCACCGGTCGACGGACAACCACTGCTGCTACAGCTCCTGTCAGAAGCCCACTTTTCCCACTTGGACGCGACACTCTTGAGCAGCGGCACGGCGGGAACGAGGACGGTGACGACGGCGCGGCTCTGCCGACCCCCGCCGAAAGCCGCTCCTCCATACGGACGGGATGTCCACGATTGACGGCACACCGCACACCGCCGGACCAAAAGGACGACGCCATGCCGATGACAACGCCCACAGCGACGAAGCCCAACTTGAGGTGTACGGTCACGACCACCGCTCCACCGTGACTCATTCCGCGCCTCATCCCTTGCGATATAAAAGGAAAAGGGCGAGATGAGAAAGGGGGAGGATGAACCATCAAAAGAGAGATCAAGGGCAGACGAATAGACCACGAACGCTTCCCCACTGGTAGACTTTCATCCAGAGACTTGGGAGTCCATCCCTCTCTCGCCCATTTGTAACCCCCTACTACAAACTAGTTGCGAGTAACACGAGCAGCTCGAAACTGGACGTAGGGCCTCGTTGCCCGAACCAGTGTAATTCCTTGTGTCCTCTCGCGAACCATCAGAACTCTAAAACGCGCATCCCATGATAATTCACTCATCGACGATAATGCACACCGACAGTTGGCGCGCCAGGTAGGGGACTTTGCGCGTTTTTGCCGATCACCTTTCGGGTTCCGATGGCCAACCACGTCGACGGATGGATTCCTGGCACGATCATGTGCTTCGGGAATCTAAGCTTTGTTGCCACCCCAGAGGCAACCTGGCGTTTGTCGACACACCAGTTTCGCCAATCGCCGCCCCCGATTCCTACGATGCATCGACACGCGGGGCGACGTGATCATCAGGCTAGGGTTCGCGCTCCACAAAGCCATCCCGCAGGGGCCAGCGCGCAACCACTTCCCCTGGCCGCTCAAGCTCCGGCGAAGGCGCGATGACCCACGTGTCGTCACGTGAAGACCTGCGCACCACGAACATCGAGTTCGTGGGAATGGCAGGCTGCACGTCAAAATCCTTCTTCGACCTCCTTGACGAGGCAAACGAAGACTCCGGCGCGGAACACAGCGAGGGGAGTCACCACCCTTCTCACGAGTGCCTCATGGCACATTTGGAAGATCTCCCTAACCCGAAAAACGACCGCCCCGCCACCCCCACGGTGGCGGTGACCGGAACTCCGTCCCGCGACGTACAGCCCGAGCAGTTACAAACGCGGAGGGAGGAGCTCCGTGAGGCCAAGCGCCAGTTCAAGCAGGAGCAAGCGGAGATCGACCATGAACTCGCTCGATGCGAGGCCGGTGGACGTGCTCGCTCCATGGTACGCGATGTGCGCCGACGAATCGTCGAGGAAGGCAGCGGATACCCGTGTTTCGCGCGGGCAAGCCAGAACCTCGCCGCAGCGGCGGCATTGCTCCGGGGGCTCCCTGAGCCCGCCACGCCTGAGGCTCGATGCACTCAATGCGAAGTTGAGGCGCTGCTAGAACGAGCAGCAGCGCAACAAGCGAAGAGCTCGCGGTCACGAGTTCGTGGACTGAATACCCAGAACGTGTCTGTCCAACGGACACGTCCTGGGACAGATGGGGCCTCCAAGGCCTTTGTCCGCGGACGCCTAGAGGAGAATCGTGACGCCCGTGCCACTTTGGAGGCGCGCTGGCGCCAACCGGAGCACGGCTCCGGAATGGGCCAGGCTCGCCACCCACGCCGAGGTGGGCGCCACAACGCAAATGAGGACAGGAGTCCGAGACCGGATGCTTCGGGGTTCGAGCCTTCAGTTCCCACATCCGGGGCTCTGCATTTCCCCGGCGCTTTCGGCCTCCGACCAACGTTCTAAAGTACGCAGGGAAAATGAACCTGAGCCTTTGGCTCGAAGATTACTGCCTTGCCTGCCGAGCCGGAGGAGCGGACGATGATCATTTCATCATCCGCAACCTGCCTCTCTACCTAGCCAACTCGGCCAGAACGTGGCTTGAACACCTTCCGACGGATCAGATCGCAAGCTGGTCCGATCTGAAGGATGTCTTCGTAGGGAACTTCCAAGGGACCTGCGCGCGTACAGATAATCCCTGGGACCTCAAGAATTGCTGGCAAAATCCGGGGAAGACCCTCCGGGAGTACGTCCGACGTTTCTCCCGGCAATGCAACGAGTTGCCGGACATCAGTGACGCCGACGTCATCGGGGCATTCCTGTCCGGGACTACTTGCCGCACCCTGGTCCACAAGTTGGGTCGCAAGAGTCCACGAACGGCCAAGGAGCTCCTGGACATCGCAACCAGCCACGCTTCCGGTGAGAAAGCAGTGGGCCCTATCTTCAACCGTCCCCACGAGACCAAACGTAAGCGGGACGAGGACGCCGACGAAGGCCCCTCCAACCACTCCCACAAGAAGAAGAAGAGCCGGCAGCTCTCATCCGGGGAGTGAATGGTTGCGGCCGCCGACCGCAAGGGTGCCAAGGCGCCAGCGGCGGCCACGTCGGACCACTTCAAGAGAAAGTGGAACGGGCCGTGTCCCAACCACGAATACCCCGTAAAACACCTCTACAAGGACTGCTCGCTTATGAAGCGGTTCTTGACCCAGGAGGCCAAGAGGGGTAAGCCGAGAGGTAAGCCCCAACAAGCCCCTGGGGACGCCGACGGCGACGATGGCGCCAGCGACGGCAACATCGGCTTCCCGGAAACCGACGGGTGCCTCATGATCTTCGCAGGCCCGGAGGCGCATGGAGGAAACCGACGGGTGCCTCATGATCGAGCGTCGTGAAGTCTTCGTGGCCGAACCTGCGATGCCGACGTTCCTCTGGTGGTCAGAAGCACCAATCACATTCAATCGGTCCGACCACCCCAGCCACGTCCCGCGGCCGGGTCGATACCCTTTGGTGGTCGACCCCATCGTCGACAAGAAGCACCTTACCAAGGTGCTCATGGATGGAGGCAGCGGCCTCAACATCCTTTACGTGGAGACACTCGACGCCATGGGCATCATTCGGTCACTCATCCGACCGACCGGAGCACCCTTCCACGGCGTCGACCCCGGGAAACAAGCCGTCCCTCTCGGGCAGGTCGATTTGCCCGTCACCTCTGGGACCCCGACCAACTTCCGAACTGAGACTCTCACGTTCGAAGTGGTTGCCTTCCACGGGTCATACCATGCCATTTTGGGACGGCCATGCTACACTAAGTTCATGGCCGTACCCAACTACACTTACCTGAAACTCAAGATGCCAGGGCCGAAGGGGGTCATCACTGTCGACGCTTCCTTCCAACGTGCCTATCAGTGCGAAACTGAAAGCGGCGAGCTCGCCTCCACAACCATCGCGTCTGCAGAGCTTGCTGTCATCCGACAGCAAGTCACTGAGGAAGCGCCCGATTCTAGCCGAAACGCTGGGTCTTTTGAGCCCGCCGAGGGCGTCAAAGAAATCCAGCTGGACCCCGACAGCGACCCTGAAAAGGTGGCAAAAATCGGGACTTCCCTCTCCCCCAAATAGGAAAGCGCAATCGTCAATTTCCTCCACGCGAACATCGACATCTTTGCGTGGAAACCCTCGGACATGCCCAGCATCCCGAGGGAAGTCGCCGAGCACTCCTTGCACATCAAGCCGGGATCCCGACCGATGAAGCAACGACTGCGCCGCTTCGACGAGGAGAAGCGCAGGCAATCGGGGAGGAGATAGCCAAGCTGCTGGCGGCCGGTTTCATCAAGGAGGTATATCACCCCGAGTGGTTAGCCAATCCCGTCCTCGTACGAAAAAAGAATGGAAAATAGAGAATATGTGTCGATTACACTAGTCTAAACAAAGCGTGTCCAAAGGACCCTTTTCCTTTCCCGCGCATAGACCAGATCGTCGACTCGACCTCGGGATGTGAAGCCCTTTGTTTCCTTGATACGTATTCCGGATACCATCAGATCCCCATGAAGGAGTCCGACCAGCCCGCGACATCCTTCATCACGCTGTTCGGATCGTATTGCTATTGTGGCGGACCGCCCCTGAAGCGGGGGAGATCCTCCTCCCGGGATCCATTCTGGGCGACGTTCGTCGAAGCGAACGTTCACAGGGTACAACACAGGCATTAAAAGCATGGATTACAGACAGAAGAAAAGTATTACATGAGTGATATTACAGAGCTTAGTTCCACAGGAACAGTTTTCATAAACAGCGGAAACGATTAAAGTCTTCAAGCGGAAGCGAAAGATAAAGATACAGATTCCGACTCTGACTCTAAGCAAAAGCAAGGGGCCTTGCCCAACGGCTTCCTGCTACTAGCCACACACAAGCAGCGGCTACTCAAGCGGCTCCCACTGGAAACTACCCCAGCCCGGAGACGACTCCTCCCAAAACTGGCCACCACTACCACCGGTCGCATCGAACCCTCCTGAAAACCACAAGTCGTAAAGCGTGAGCTTCTAAGAAGCTCAGCAAGACTGACCCGTCAACAGGCTATCTACAGCCGACACCTAGACATGCACGGCTAGCTCTGGGTAGGATAATTGCAACAAGACATGCCTTACTAAGTACCTCCTACTTTCAAGTTTTAGCTCAAATTAAGTTCGAGAAAAATAAACTTTAGTAGGCACTGTAACTAAACAATCATGTTGACAAACAATGATTAGCATAAGCATCACATCATGAATATCATTCTTCTCTTGTTTCACTTCTTAACATATGCGACAGAGAGATGGAGTAAACTCTAGACTGAGAGTGTCAGCGGTTCGAAACGATTTACACCTGCAGGGTTAACCTGGTCACACGACACGTGCGCGTCCCGGACCGCACGTGGCAACCGTTCGCTCCAGATCTGGCAAAGTTAATTCCCTCTTACACTACCTTAACAGTGCCGCATCCCACCAGATCACCCGTCCCGGACAGTGCCTGTGGAGTTCACACACTATCCACCCCAGACCGCCGTCAATCAGACACCGTAAGGTAGGTTCAGCTTTGCCTTCTCTAGGCTACCTAGGTTTACTGGTTCCCATAGTTCCAGCATGTGAGCAGTACATTCAATACTCAACCAACTGTGCCCCACGGATCAGACAGAGCTACCGCATACAGAACCCCGTTCTGTTGCCTTCCTATCATTCTCTGTCTGACTCTGTTTTCTTTCCATTAGACCTGAATCTGCTAAAATAATTATCTAGCAAAAGTGAAAGTTTCAATCAACTCCTAACATATCGCGAGCAGTGTCCAATCTGCTCGACTTCTACCGAAGAGAAATCCTAAGCATAGCAGCTACATCGAGCTACCTGTACCAATATTCCAAGTAGGTACTACTGGAAACATATGTATCTAGGGTTTCATTCAACTCCTGTCAACCTAAATGCACATCACATGACTCACATATACTGTTGCAAAAGAAAAACTTTAAAAAACAGTAGTGCACCGGGGCTTGCCTTGTGGATAGTCTTCCGGGTCTGCGACGATGGTGTCTTCAGAAGAAGCGGGGTCCGCCTCGACAGCTACTTCGTTCACGTTGGCGTCTACATGATGCAATTACAAAGGTGTCATTAGTAGTTAACAACTTCCTGCAGACTGAAGGAATCGCTAGCGAATTAGGGTAATTAGGGTTTTGTCGAGGAGCGATTTTGACCTAAACCAAAGTACTGTTCTTAAAAGGTACCCAAGATAATCCTAGCCAATGCTATCCCAACACAATTAAGTAGCCAGGGTTGAACTTAGGGTTCTACAAATTTTTCCCAATTTTTAATAGTTGCAAATTAATTAATTAGGGTTTTTGGTCATTTTTGGATAATTAAATAAATCTCAAAAATTACTAATTTTACACAACGAGGTTTTATATTTTTATTAAAAACTACAATTTTCCCTGGTTCCAAAACATTTGGATTTACAATTTTCTGAGCAAAAATCACTTTTCTATGATTTATTGAAATTTCAGCCGATTAAATGAATTGGGGAAAAATAAAAATGGTTGAAGCCCTAGCTAGGGCCTTGCCCTAAGCCCGACCGGCGGCGTGCGCCGGCGTTACCGGCGACGGCGGCTGGCGGCGAGCACACCGGCGGCAAGAGCTCGACGCGGGGAACTCATTTTGCTCGGGTGGGAGCCTCGGCAAGAACCGAAGCAACGGCGGCGACGAGCGGCGGCACGGCCGGGGCGGCGGCAATGGCGCGGCGGCGCTCCGACGTGCGGCCGGCCATGGCACCTTGCCGAGAAGCCTCCTCGTGGCATGGCAGAGCTAGGGGAAGAAGAAAACGGCTAGATACCTCACCGAAAGACGGGTATCGCCGGAGACCCCCCTTCGGCCGAGGAAAAATGGCGGGCGGCGGCGCTCAATCCGGCGATGGAGACTTTATCCTGGAAAAAGGCCGGCGGTGAGAGCTCCACCATGCTCCGGGGATCTTAATTGGCAAGAAAAAGAGCTTACACGCGGGGCGCTAGGTGGTCCTCACCGGAGCGGCTCCTTGGCGGCGAGTACCGACGGCGGCGCTTAGCAATTCCGACGCGCTCCGGCGAGAATCGTGGGACGATCGTGCTCGGGAGTGGAGAGTAGTGGCGGGTGCGTCGATTTGTGAAGGAGGAGGGTGCGCCGGTGGCAAGTGCGGCGCACGGGGGCTCGTCGGGCGGCTCGGTGGCGACGAAGCAGAGAAGAAGAAAGGGAAAACAGAAAGGCAGCGGAGGAAACGAGAGAACAGCCGAAGCTCCTCACTTGCGCGCCGGGGCGGGCTCACGCGCGCTCGCCACGCACGCGCACGGCGCAGACTGCGCGCGGCAGGTGGCGCAAGCGCCCTACCGCGGTCGGGCGTGGAGGAGTGTGCGTGCGCGGGAAGAGGGAGGAAAACAGAGAGAAGGGGGGGGGGGTGGGGTGGCTGGCCAGTGGGGCCACTGACCAGTGGGCCCACTGATGATCAGTTTTGCAGAAAAACCCCCACTCTTCACAGAAATTTGATGATAGCCAGGAAATTGGTTTCAAGGATTAAATACATTCTTGGATTTGTAATTTAAAGTTTTTAAGCTAACAAATTCAAATTTTGAAATGTTTTTAAATTCATGAGGATTCTTTTGCAAGTATTCAAATAATTTCTTGGGCCATTTGAGCTAATTTCTTTTCAGCATTTCCTTAGAAATTTTTGCTAATTAATTTGAATCTTTAAAACCTTGGTGTTTTCTCTTTTAATTAATTTAATTCCTTTTTACACCCGATGACAAAACGAAGTGTTACAGCTATGTCACGATGCCGTTTGGGCTGAAAAATACAGGCGCAACGTATCAGCGATGCATGATCAGGTGCTTCGATGAGCTGATCGGAGACATCATCAAAGCATACGTGGACGATATGATCGTCAAATCCAAGAAGACTGACCAGCTCGTAGCTGACCTGGAGCGGACCTTCGTCAAGCTCCGAGCAAACGACATCAAGCTCAACCCGGAAAAATGCGTTTTTGGGGTCCCGAGGGGAATGTTGCTCAGATTCGTCGTCTCCGAACGTGGCATCAAAGCCAATTCGGAGAAGATCGAGGCCATTAATCGGATGGGCCCGACCCAAAACTAGAAGGGAGTGCAACGCGTGACTGGGTGCTTGGCGGTGCTGAGCCGCTTCATCTCATGCCTTGGAGAACACGTACACCCCCTCTACCAGCTCCTGAAGAAATCAGAGCGATTTCAATGGACACCCGAGGTACAAGACGCCCTCGACAGGATAAAACTTATCCTGACGAAGCCTCTGTTCCTGGTGCCTCCGACCCCTAAAGAGCCGCTCCTCCTCTACATTGCCGCAACAACTCAGGTCGCTAGTGCCGCCATGGTTGTAGAACAGACAGAGGAAGGCCACGCCCTCAAGGTCCAGCGCCCGGTCTACTACGCGAGCGAAGTCTTGTCGGACACGAAGACCCGACATCTTCAGATATTGAAGATCCTTTACGGTGTCATCCTCGCCAAAAGGAAACTCCGACACTACTTCGGATCACACCCAGTAACCGTGGCCAGCTCCTTCCCCCTACGCAAGGTCGTGGAGAACCGCGACGCAACAGGGAAGGCCGCAAAGTGGGCGCTCGAGTTGATGGGCGAAGGGATCATGTACGCTCCTCAAACGGCGATCAAGTCCTAGACCTTGACCGACTTTGTAGCCGAGTGGACCGAAGTACAACTACCCGCAGCTCCTATCGACCAGGAGTACTGGGTAATGTACATCGACGGTTCACTGATGTGCTGGGGAGTAGGGGTCGGACTCGTCTTCATCTCCCCCCTGGGGGTGCGCATGAAGTCTGGGGGTGCGCATGAAGTACGCGACCCGCCTGTTGTTTCCAGCCTCCAACAATGCGGCCGAGTACGAGGCGCTCATCAACGGGCTCAAGATCACCGACGAGTTAGGAATCCGATGACTCAAAATTCGGGGCGACTCCCAACTCGTCGTTGGCCAGGTCATGAAGGAGTCCAGCTGCCACAACGAAACCATGGACGCGTACTGGCAGGAAGTCCGCAAGCTGGAGCATAAGTTCCATGGCCTCGAGCTCAAGCACGTCCCAAGGCGGTTAAACGAAGAGGCTAACTCCTTGGCGAAGATGGCAGCCGGACGGGAACAAATCCCGCTTGGGTCTTTGCCCACGAGCAGAACCGACCATCAATCCGACCTAAAGACGTGCCAGGGGTCAGCATCGAGCCGCCCCTAGGGGAAGGGGTCGGACCGACCACAAAATCTCCCGACCCCAGCGTCATGGAGATCGACGAGGTATCCGCGCAAGGTGCTGATCCTCCGACCAATTGGAGGACGCTGTACCTCGATTGCCTCCTCAGAGGAGAACTCCCCGCAGACAAGACGGAGGCCCGCCGTGTCGCCCACGCGCTAAATACTCGTGGTCGTCGATGCAGACCTCTACAAGAAGAGCCTCACCAGGGTCTTGCAGCGCTGCATCCCGATCGAGCAGGGAAAGCTGCTGCTACAAGACATCCACGGTGGGGTCTACGGTCACCACGCCGCACACGTGACCCTTGTTGGAAACGCGTTCTGGCAAAGATTCTACTGGCCGACGGCCGTCAGCGATGCTGCGGAGATCGTGCGCACATGCGAAGGCTGCCAGTTCTACGCTCGGCAGACCCACCTACCTGCGCAAGCGCTGCAGTCCATCCCCGTCACATGGCCGTTCGTGATCTGGGGGTTGGACCTGGTCGGACCCCTCAAGAAAGCACCTGGGGGCTACACCCAGCTCTTGGTAGCAGTCGACAAGTTCACTAAGTGGGTCGAGGCCGGACCGGTTGCAAGGATCCGACCAGAAGAAGCGGTCGAGTTCTTCCTCGATATCGTCCATCGCTTTGGGGTTCCGAACTCCATCATCACGGACAATGGTACGTAGTTCATGGAGAAACGATTCCTCAAGTTCTGCGAAGACTACCATATCCGAGTCGATTGGGCGGCCATGGCGCCCCCCGCATGAACGGGCAGGTCGAGCACACGAATGGCATGATCCTCCAGGGACTGAAGCCTCAGATTCACAATCGACTGAAGCAGTTCAGTGGTCGGTGGGCAGCCAAGCTCCCCGCTGTGCTTTGGAGCCTGCGGACGACCCGTAGCCGGGCGACGGGGTTCACCACCTTCTTCATGGTATACGCCTCCGAAACCATCCTACCAACGGACCTCGACTACGGCATGCCAGAGTCAAGGCGTACGAAGACGAGGAGAACCAGGCGTCCCTCGAGGATGCAATGGATCAGCTCGACGAGGCACAAGACGTGGCGCTCCTTCGATCGGCAAAGTACTAGCATGCGCTACGTCGGTACCATGACTGGAATGTGCGGGAGAGAGCGTTCGACGTTGGCGACCTTGTCCTTCGACGCGTCCAAAGTAACAAGTACCATCACAAACTGTTGCCTCCGTGGGAAGGTCCTTACATTGTCTCAAAGGTCCTCCGACCCGGCACCTACAAGCTACAGACAGCGGATGGACAAGAGATCGCCAATGCCTGAAACATTGAACAGCTACGTCCTTCGTATCCCTGAACTCGTAGTCGTTTCATTGTTCCCATCCACCGAAACAAGCGGCGCCCGACTCCCACCACACAGGAGTCGGACCCCACTCGGGGGCTACACACCTGCAGGGTACGCGCACCACACGCGCGTCTTGACACCTATTTATTTTGCTACTTACTTGCAAAATCTACGAGAAGGGATAAGTAGAGGATAAGAAAAGCCCGAGGTCGAGCCGGTCGGAACGGAAGTGCTTAAGGCCCTCGAAGGCTACAGCTACAGCGCTCACCGGCAAAGACCAAACGCTCATCCTGTTTGCGGCTTATTCTTTCTAAGGCTTTGACCCCTCGTCCCACGTTTACAACTTAGAGAGGACAGTCGTGGATAGGAGCAAACATGAAGTCGAGCTGGTCGGACTGCAGAACACCTACGGCCGTCGAAGGCTACAGTAACGATGGTCACCAGCAAAATGGAACGTCCACTCCAGCCATGGCCTACGATTTCCAAGTTTTAAACAAAGGAAAAAGGGGACGAACGCTTTTGTTAATTCGCAAAAAACGTTTTCGTGAATGAACCCACATTAGTAGTCAAAGGGACATTCGAATTGTTCTTTTGATTGACAAAAGGACCGGGCACTTTGGCCTTGGCCGTCCTATGTACATACTAATCTAACTACTTCCTACTCTACGGGAGCGGGGGGGGGGGGGTGGCGGCTATCCTCTTCCTCCTCTTCCTCCATCCTCGCAGCCAACGCGTGTGCCAAGGGGGCCACCTCCTCTTCAATGGCGTCCAACTCAGCGTCGATATAGCCGGGGGCCAACCCCTCGCTCATCGAGAGCGATGTTGGAGTAGTGCGACTGGACAACGGCAAAAGCCCGGTGCACACCCAGGCGCAGCGTGTCCACCTCCATCCCGCGCTACCGGGCGACGAGGCGGGGGACTTGGGGAGCAAGGGAGCTCGACCCTACTTCAGTGGCGACCCCGAGGTCGGAGAGTGCCACGTTGATGGGGACCCGGAGCGTGTCGTGCTCCTCGGCTTCTCGCTTGGAGTCCTCTCGGAGTCGCGACAGCTCCTCCGTGCTCGCCTTCAACTTGTCGGACAGCACTGCGAAAAATGGCACAGTGGTTAAGTTCACGTCCGACCAAGCAAAAAAAAGAAAGGGGCCGAGAACACAACTTACCCATCGCTCCTGCCAGGAGCTTCTCAATCTCGGTGCGCCTCTGGGTCAGCTCCACGGCCAAGGAGGCGGTCACCCCCTCGTCCTCCTCCTTGGCCTTGGACTCTTTCTCCAAGTCCGTCATGGCCACCTCCGCCGGCCTTGTTTGCTCCACCGCCCGCACAGTGACGGCATTGCGGGCTTGGCGCGCCTCCTCCGACTCCGCCCGTGTCTGCCGCACCACCTCTAGTGCCGTGCAGACCCGGCCTTCCACCTCAAGGAGACGCCCCGCCGTGTCTTGCTCCCGGGCGAGGGCGTCCAACGCCGCGCGGCGGGCGGTGGTGAGCTGCTCTCCGAGCCGCCCGTCGGCGAGGTGCTCCCGCAGCAGGGCTGCGACGGAGTCCACCTTGGACGCCGTCGACAGGACCCCCTCCAGGGCCCGTTGCGCACTCCCGGGCCCCGGGGCACCTTCCTCCGCCGCCGACTCGTCCTCCGTCAGAGGCCCAAAAACAGGCGACCCGGACACGTCCGCCGGAGCCGCCGCCACCTCCTCCGTCAGCACTTCGGAAGGGACGACCGCCGCCACTCCGCCGGCGCTGATGGACCAGCCAGGAGGGCCTCCGGCCCCTCCACCACCACCAGCC
The DNA here is from genome assembly GCA_001182835.1 of Oropetium thomaeum. NCBI lineage: Eukaryota > Viridiplantae > Streptophyta > Magnoliopsida > Poales > Poaceae > Oropetium > Oropetium thomaeum. Next base: position 216,109 of record LFJQ01000020.1, on the reverse strand, counting down.
CCGGCGTCGTCGCCTACTCCTGGGGCACCTCCGCTGCTGGCTGGGACTCCGCCGCCGACGGGCGCGGGAACTCCAAAGCCCCGCCCATGCCGGTCTCTGATGTGCTCGCGGGCTTTCGACGCGCCAGGGCCTTCTTCGGCGCCGCCTGGAGCTCAAGTCGCCCGCCCTTCGACCCTGCGTAATAAAAAATTATGTTGAGAGGAACTAAGGAAAGAAACAGAGAAAGGGCACGGCGCACTCACCCTTGGGACATGGAGCGGTGACGCTTTGGGGTCCGCCCTCCCTGTTCCTCCACGGGGCACTTCCCGTCAACCCTTGAGGCCACGGCCTCGCCCGAGGTGGGCCGCTGTGAGAGACCCGACCAATTTACATTCAAGTTTACCAAGTTGACTCGCTGCCCACGAATGGTATGCGAGAACTCAACCCGATAAAAGAGAATATAAACCCAGCAGTCCCCCGACATGCTTCTCAAGCAATGCCCAAGATCCAAGCACGTCAGCAACGTCATAGGTGATACATCACATAGGTCACATTAATTTAATAACATTAATGTAAAATATTCTTACATACCAAGGTTCATCATAAGTCTTGAAACTAATAAATTGAAGAGTGGAAGCGATTCTAAGGAAGACGATAGTTGCAGCAGTTGCAGCAAGGAAACAGCAAAGGATTGCGATGTCCAGCCCACGAACATCGGAAATCACGGTCACTCAAATGTCTTGACTACGCCTCGCCCTCGCCGGCATCGGCGGGGACAAAGTAGCCGAAGACCAACTCATCCTCACCTGCAAAAACTTAGACAACAAACGTTGAGTACGAAGGTACTCGCAAGTCTTACCCTGTTGTGGAATTAGTTCCCGACTCCAAGGATGATGCAATGAGGCTGTAGCAAGGTAATTAAGGTATAGGAATGGACTCAATTGCTTAAAGCAGAAACTGAACACATGTGAATAAGCATAAACTGAAAGGGACTCTTGCGGGCATGAATATCTAATAAACCCAATCCCTAAGTACCATATAACCATAACCATGTATAATACCATCTTCCATGTTCCATCCGAACCATGGATATCGATAACCATATTTCAATTCCCAACATGTTGTGTGACAACTCTACGATATTATCCAAAGGACACTGAGCTTGATCATACCCGAGATCGTGGCGGATTCGAACCAATTTTACACCCTGCAGGGGAGTCCAACTGTACCCACACGACTGAGTACCACGGCCTCGCTGGCACACGTGAGTCCCTCATCGAGTATCAAGGCCTCGCAGGCACCCATGAATCCCTCGTTCCACACACCATGCAGTCATTGGCCAAATGTTGGTACGCAAAGATACTCAGCTTGTCTTACCATTATATCGGACATGTGGTATGAACGGAAAGTGCTCAGGCCCAAAAATAACACGGCCGAGTCCTAGGTTAACCCAGACGGGGCCTACGGCACACAAGACCTCCATGTCTTGCTGCACTCCTATCCCACCGTCCAGATTTTAGTTTTTAACACTTTCCAACTTTTACCAACATATGAACTTGCCACAAGTTCATAAGTAACCAGGATAAATCCTATACGTGCGAGTGGGACTTACCACTCGACTTCTACCGCGTTATCTAAGCATGGCTAAGCATTTCGTGACTAGAACAAAGACACTCTACCCAAGTTGACAAGGTGCCATATTCAATACCAAGGAGGGGTACATGCAACAATAATAGGTGTTCCCGACTTTATCACTATGTCCGACTTTAATGCAGTCCTATACGTAAGCATTCATATTAATCATTAAGTAAATTATTTAGGGTAGAAATATGAGGTGCTTGCCTTCAACAACGGTGGTGTTGTCTTCCTCAGCAGCTGGATCAACCTCTGGTGCTTCTCCCGTAGCAGCACCCGCGTCTCTCTCTGGCGGTTCGTAAGCTATAAAGTAGAAACGCGTCGATAAGATGTATGCTATGATGCCATGATGCACAAATGATGCGATATGGTGCAGAGAGGTAGCTACTAAGTCTACGAACACAATGCAAAAAGAACGAAGTCAATCGGGGTTCTACGGCTCAAGTTATGCCCTAAACAGTTTTACCGATTCCGGTTACGGGTTTCCCGGTTCCCGGGTTTCTGGTTCCGATATCCGGTGGCACATGGATGTCGTTTCCGGGAAGAATCCCAAAACACATCTCATGCACGGGCTTTACTAAGAGGCTTGGGTTACTACGAGACTAAGTTTGAGTAGTTTGACTCGCGTTAACAGGAACACGAGCTCTCCGACTGTCGTTGCCCGTTTACGACATCAGGGAAATACCGTAACTATACCGTAAAAGTTGTTCTTCAAATAGAACCACTGCCCGTGCCAACCCCTGTTGGAGCTCCTCAACCGGAGCGAGATGTAGGCGTTAGCGCGCTCCCCCCAGAGGTGGATGCTGGCGCACCCGACGGGAAGCGGGCTCCCCTCCTTCGTTTGGAGGGAGATGGCGAAGAAGTACCGCCATAAGTCGAAATGGGGTTCGATCCCTAGGAACCCTTCGCACAACGCCACGAAGACAGCGATGTGTTGGATCCCGTTGGGGTTAAGATGCTGGAGCTCGAGGCCGTGGTGGTGGAGGAGCCCTCACAAGAAACGGTGCGCGGGGACTCCCAGCCCACGCTCGTGGAAGTGGGCGAAGGACACCATGTAGCCTTCCGCCGGCGTCGGATCCGTCTCCTCGTCGGGGAGCAACCACTCCCTCACCTCCGTCCGCGGGACGAGGAGGCCGCGCTTTACTAAGCCATCCAGACGCGCCCCCCGCACGTCGGATCTCCACCAGTTCGGCATTGCGGGAGATGTGGGGATGTGAAGGAGGTGGACGAGCGAAAGAGGATTTGGGAGCAAGGGAGCGCGAAGAACAAAGAGTAAGGAAGGGAAGCGGCACGGAGAGACAAAGGGACGCAAATGACAAGTGAAGGTGAACGGGCACGCGAGGTGCGTATTTATATCCCCCGCTCGCTTGGCGTTTTTCTCCCAATCGCTGCAAGCGGGGACCACATGACCGCCTCGCTCGTCGCGGGCGGGCGCGTGTGCACTCATGCGGCCCGAAGACCAACGCCGCCATGCGTCCCATTGCAGCAGGCGCCTCTGCCGCGAATTAATTCTAGCAGGTAGCAAGTTGGGCTGAAATATGCCCCGACGGCCCAAAGAGTTCGAAGTCTGGCCCAGCGAACGGGTTCAACAGCCGCTCAGGGCGAAAATAGAGCGAGGGGTGGAGAGAGATGGGCCCGCTAGCGGCTAGTTCCCTGGTGCTCGAGCGCCAAGGGCATCACGATCCACGTTCAAGTCCTGGTTCAAACTGGCCCATGGGTATTTCACCGCAGAAAGGCAATGAGCCCTCGGAGCCTATCGAACGGCATCCGGGTACCAAATTGGGGTGGCAACCGGGAAGACTGAAGTCGACCACCAGCTGGTCCGTCGAGGTCCTCCCGAAGGGACCCCGGGGCTTCACTTGAACTCTCCCGTTAGCAGCTCGACGAGCGCCACGCTTCGGCCCCCGCGGTAAAGCGTGGTTCGGCTCAACCTCCTCGTCCGGTGAATGGACGCACAGGAGGGACGATATAAGTCAAACCGTGTCCACGAACGGACCGCTGCAATGAGCGGAGGTCTCGGGAACGGAATCGCGAAAAGAGGTCCAATACGGGATCGCAGAACATGTCGACTCAATAAGGCAGGAAGCGTGCCTACACTCGCAAAATAAGCCTTCCTCTCCCGACTTGAGTGACCCCTGACCCCCTTTCACGCAGAGGTCAGGCCTCACTCTGGGGCTACTGTCGAGGGTCAATACCAGAGGTAATTAACGTTAATGACCCACGGCCTTAACAACACGAGTAAGGCAGGGACGATCTCCGCGTTGCCCGACCCCTCCCCCAGGGAGGGGTCGGATCCTCCATAGCGCGGCCGGTGCGCTCGACCCTGTCCGTATTAGGGTCGGGCGAACTGCCTCTCCGCCTCGCCCGACCGCACACCACGTCGTAGGTAGGTAGGGCAGTAGCGGTTGGACAATAAATGCCTGCCGCTCCCATGCCCGTTGACAGAAGAAGGCATCGATTACTTGAACAAGTGGACGATAAATGCACACGACGTGCACCGGTCGAAGGACAACCATTGCTGCTACAGCTCCTGTCAGAAGCCCACTTTCCACTTGAACGTGACACTCTTGAGCGACGACAATGCGGGAACGAGAACGGTGACGACGGCGCGGCTCTGCCGACCCCCGCCGAAAGCCGCTCCTCCATACGGACAGGACATCCACGATTGACGGCACGCCCCACACCGTCGGACCAAAAGGACGACGCCATGCCGATGACGACGCCCACAGCGACGAAGCCCAACTTGAGGCATACGGTCACGACCACCACTCCATCGTGACTCATTCCGCGCCTCATCCCTTGCGATATAAAAGGGAAAGGACGGGATGAGAAAGGGGGAGGATGGACCATCAAAAGAGAGATCAAGGACAGACGAATAGACCACAAACGCTTCCCCACTGGTAGACTTTCATCCAGAGACTTGGGAGTCCATCCCTCTCTCGCCCTTTGTAACCCCCTACTACAAACTAGTCACGAGTAACACGAGTAGCTCGACTGGACGTAGGGCCTCGTTGCCCGAACCAGTGTAATTTCTTGTGTCCTCTCGCGAACCATCCGAACCTTAAAACGCGCGTCCCACGATAATTCACTCATCAGCGGTAACAAACGCCTATAGCAGGGTTTTCCCATGCTGTAAGTTACTAAAAAAAAAGGCTTTATGCAATTTTTAAAGTTGACTGCACTGTGGCTGTCTTGGCTTACCATTGCTACCTTTCATGTTTTGCCGGTTTGCATCTGCCATTAAGGCATTGCTGTTTGCAATTGTATACATTCTGCCAACTTTGATCCAACTGTTCCATGTATCATATTTTTTTTATCTATGGGTTTCTGTCACTGCATGACTCTCTATTGTGTCCCAGAAGCCATCAAGTATAACCTATTTGATGTCCTTAGGTGTGTAGGGAAGAGGGTTAATGGATAGGAATGGGGATTGTGGAGACTGGAGAGAGACGACAATGACAATTGACAACTACTGAAACCAGTTTCTATGAGGCCCAAAAAACTACCTAGTCCATATATGACCATCAGACGGCAAAGCTCACAATTTTTCTGCAGAGGATAGTAGGATTGGCTTTTAGTTACGTTCAGCAGCAAGGTTGCTGAATGCTGATGCCTGTGCATATTAGCCACCTTACTCAACGGTTCACATGCTCGTGACAAGATGCCACCTGGCGGCTGGCGCAGCAGCAACCTACATTATGTGGGAGTAAAGGGACTTTGGGAGAGCCATCCAAATAATAATGATCTCATGCCAGATGGCCTAGTGATTGTAGTTCCACTTCTCACGGAGAGAAGAGGACCCTTGCGTATGATGACCTGGCTATTGCACAGTTATTACTAAATGGAAAAAGTTCGTTTTACTACCTTGTGGTATTGGCAAAGTTTACTTAACCCCCTATGCTATTTTTTAGTCTACTTAACCCCCATGACTTGGGAAACTAGAGCAGATTACACCTTTTACAACCTCCGTAAACCGGTTTTACTGACAAGGAGTGGCTTTTTCTTAGTTTTGGCTTTGTATCATGTCATGTCACCATGATGACGTGGAAGTTAAGGCCAAGTCCAAAACACCAAATAGTCCCCTCCCATGAATTGAATCGGCCCCTATTTTTCTTCGCTCAAGGTGGCCGCCGCCTTGAGTTTGTTCGATGGAACTCGCTGATACAGTCGTAACTCGCTAAGGGAGATCACGATGCATGTCGCAATGGGAGTTCCTGTGCCTCACCTTGACGCCGCGTGCTGAATCTGGAGCTGAAGATGTTTGTGTGCTCCCTGCCTGGACCCAATCAAATAGGGGAGGGGAGCTATATGTGGACTACGCCTCAAGTTACATGTCATCCTAGTCACTCTAAAATGGGAAAAATCAGTCTACGTCAGCAAAACCAAGTTAGGGAGGCTTTATAAGGTGTAAATGTTCTTCAGTTTTCTAAATGTGTGGGTTAAGTGGACTAAAAATAGTACAGGGGGTTAAGTAAACATTGTCATTAAGTAAACATTGTCGATAGCACATGGTAGTAAAAAGAACCTTTTCCTTACTAAATGTAGCTTCTCTCTACTAGATTAGGCTTCTATTTTCACAATAGGAAAATAAACGGTGCGTTTGAGGACAGGTGCACCAGTTATCATGTGTTTCATATGTCACAATCTTTTAAAAATTTGTTAACATATCAGATGTGTAATACATATGAAATCAAGATGTCCACAGAATTTTACCGTCAAATTCATCCTTGATTTAAAGAACAAATGGAAAAGAATAAATCTGGCACTGTTTATCATATGCGAAGCGTTTCCCTTGTGACTTTTGATTCTTGATATCAAAAGATGATTTTGACAATGACCTTTTTCAGGTTTGGTAACTCTTAATGCGTGATATTTAACATGATTTTTATGGAAAACAATTAAAAGTTGAAACTACCAAATCTGCTCTCTTTCACAAAACATATAATTCATCTTTCTGGGCGTGAACTTTGAATTGAAAGTTGCCAAGTTCAACAGATATATTCAAACTATACTACATGAAAAGCACTACATACATTTTTGTTTGTATAAGCATAGGGTTTCCTTGGTGAGAGGGATATCCCTATATTCACTGATGAGTTGATATGGGACGGCTTCCAAATGTTATGGAGAAATTTCCTTTGAATGATTGCAAATCATAGTGTTTTTTATTTAAATTTCACACTTCTATTTTTGTGGACAGTTGTATATACTTGTCAACATCTTTTATTCTGTTTATTATAGTTTGACTTATAAGCTTTTCTGATATGTAGGTCTCAACAAATCCAAGTGCTGTTGGGGGCTGCAGCTGTAAGAGTTCTTTCATGGTCAAATAGCTTCAACTTATTGGCTCGAGGAGAGAGGTAATCAACAACAACAGTTGTAGCAAAATAAACCGTTTAGATACTGATTATACAAGTAGAATTTTTGGTAGTTCTGAAGATGTTTGTTCATGATTTAAGTTACTGATAGATATATGATCACACATCAAATGCATGTACATGTAATCCACTGGTCTTTCATGTGCATTTGTGCTTTTTTTCTTCAATGCACTAAACGGGACAAATGCCTTTTGTGGTATTGTTTAGATCGACTATATTGGAGAGCTTTTGAATGTAGTCCTTTGTAATTCTAATTATCTTTGCATGTAATAATGTTTCGCTCGAGAAATGTAACGGTGGTTCATTTGTGCTACACATTCCTAAGGAGCAGCCCTTCAATTCGTTGGTTTCTTCTCTCTTTCCACGTGTGTGATGTGTCATGGTTAACTGTGCTGATTCTAAGTTATTGGTGCTAAGATTTATTACACATTATCGATTCCAGTTATACCTGGTTCTAATACTCATATTGATGTGGTTGAAAAGGAATAAATCATTTGAAAGAGAGTATTAGCCGCACGTCAGTACTCACATGTCTATTATGTTTCTTTCCTATTTATTGGTAAATATGTTTTTCTATAGACACAATGAAAGAAATTAGTGTGTGTACGTTAGTTACGGTTCTTTTCACCAACCTTGTGTACAGTAATGAAGATTGCCAATTCTGTTGTATGTACTTGATTTCCTGTTGCTGTTGTTATAAACTGATCGGATAACTCTTGTGATCTCCGTTGAGCCCCTAAACCCACCCTGCTGGAGTAGGAAAAGAGAGTTTAGAATGGGGAAAGAAAAAGTTCTATCGTTAGATTATTGGTGAGAAACAGTTTGCTTTTTATTTAGGTGGTGAGCCTGCAAGCTGATTGTTATCCTTATATTTCTATATATATCTATGATACATATTTCTATGAAAGCATGCTGCCAGTATTCAGTAAGCCTTACTGATGCATATCATTCAAAGATACAGCATATAGCATCAACGAAATCATAAAAGAAAAACTCTATATTTTCTAACACTTTTCAGACTGGTCTAATAGTAATGAATTAGAGTCTCAGAAAATGTCTAGATCTCTCTTCCAGTCTGGCCTGCTTGTACATAGAGATCTGATCTGCAATTGGCCAGTTACACACACGCCCAGACGAGCATATAAGTAGTCGTGTCTCATCAAAATGCTCCTGCCTACTCTGTTACTTTGGCCATGAGATGGACTGCGCAAGAAAGGAAACAAAAGCCGTGATGGCTCATGCTGCTAGAAGCAGCAGCATGAGCGCTGAGGCAGCAGTACTTAGGATCCGGGAACGTGGTGGCGCGGAGTTGGGCAGGTAGGGATAGGAGTCCGGCGGCGGCATCTTGCACTCGTCGCCGTTGAAGTAGATCTTACGCGGGAACGCCCATCCCTGGCTGAAGGTGAACGTTCTGGCGTCCTTGCGCATGAGCACCTCGGACTGCACGTTGCCGAACGGCCCGGCCTCCATGAGCAGGTCGTTGTAGAACTTGAGCCCGTAGAACATGCCCGTGTCATCTGCAAAATTATTACTGATGGTTATTATTGAATTACTAAGCATACTAGTGAGAACGAAAATGGGAAAACGCGTTTAATTATTATTACTGATGCTTCCGTATGGCACGAGTGGCTTGTACTGGAAGCTGAAGACCTCCGTGATGTTGTCCATGTTTGGGTGCTGTGCGACGAGCGTCCACTGCGTGTAGTTCATCCTGTAGTTGAAGTTTGTGATGGCGATCTTGGCGCGCCAGTAGTCCTTGTAGTTGAGCTTGACGTGCCAGTGCACGCGGATGGGGCACATGTGCGACGTGCACTGCAGCAGCGGCGCGCCGTCCTTGCGCGGCGTGTTCACGCCCGCCGACAGCGCGCGCTTCGAGTCGCCCATGATGCACTCGCCCTGTTGTCCGCCATGGTGGTGGCCGCCGCATCCGCAGGCGCATTTGGCGCAGGGCACGATGGTGTCGTTGTAGAAGGAGGAGAAGGAGACGCAGCAGGACGGGTACTTGGACGCCAGCCGCTGCGAGTACGTGCAGACGACGGTCCACGTCATGAGCGCCTGCGTCTTGCGGCGGTGGTCGGGGCTCCAGTACACGGTCGACGGCACCACGCGTGCCGGGCCGCACGTGTACCCCGGTCCGGGCCCCGCGAGGGTGAAGTTCTTGGGCAGCTTGACCGTCTTGTTGGTGGTGCCGGCGAGCCCCACGGACACCTGGAACGCCGACAGCGCGCCGGCCGGGTCCTGCCCGTACGCCGCCACCACGCCGGCCTTGCAGCAGTTGGCGATTTGCTGGTTGTAGGGGACGCCCGGCAGGAGGTCCACGATGGACGGGGTCCGCTTGCACGAGTGCGGGATGTTGCCCTTGAACTTGGAGCAGTCGCCCTGCTCCGTCGCCTGCGCGCCCACGATCGACCAGATCACCTCCTTCTTCGCCCACGACCAGCCCAGCGTCCACCCGGGAGCCATGATGTGCCGGTACTGCTGGTAGTTGTTCATCGTCACCATCGCCACGTATCCGTCGGGCGTCCACGAGATCACGTCCCATTTGATCGTAATGTTGCCGTTCGGGTCCAGGGGATCGTAAGCCGCTGCAACAAATGCAACCATTCCGTCAGCAGCAGACAAGCTTTCCAAAAGCAGAGCAAGCAGAAAGGAAAGGAAAAGAAATCAGACCTGCGACAGAACACGTGACTGCGAGAAGCAGAGCAAGCAGCATGGCGGAGTCGTTGCGGCGGAGCTCCATGGATCAGATCGCACTGCTGGGCACTGAGGACGAGGAGGAGGATAGACGATAGCCTCGAGCAAGAAGAGGCAGCTGGAAATTAAAGGCCTCCTCTTCCGAAGAAGGAGAGGAAGATGCCATCGACCGAGATGGCACGTCACAACCATGGCCGGCCGGCGCGGCACCATCAGCCTGCTGGCCTGGCCAACGTCGGTTGGGTTCCGTAACCAGGACTCCATTTGGAAAAACGGGAACCCGATCGCATCGCATTCGCATGCATGACGCGGGAGCTGATGGCTCCGCGCCACCTCCTCTGATCAATGCTCCCTAGCTCTGATAATGTGATTCTCGATCATCCACTGTGTCCCCGTCCCGTCCTCGCGCGTCTCTTGCTCTCCGTTGAAGCAACCGCGGTTGGTGAGGAGGAAGAAAGGGACGCAGGCAGGGGGGGATCTTGATTAATTCCAGAGGAAACAGAGGACGCAACGGTATCTCTCTCTCTCTCTCTCTCTCTCTCTCTCTCTCTCTCTCTCTCTCTCTCTCTCTCTCTCTCTCTCTCTCTCTTACTATTAATACTATCTTTGGTATTACACGTTTCTGACTGCGACGGATCAACACTTTCACTTGGGATCCTTAATAAATGAGTGAGGTGAGAAGATGCTGTTCCTCTAGTTGCCATGTTTGATCACGAGCAAGATGCAATCACAAGTTACCCATCTTGATTTTTTCTTGTTATCTTCCATTCTGTGCAACGGACTAATGTAAATGTATGTTTTTTTTTTCGCGAATAGACCGGCAAAAAACTGTTTGTTGAGATGAACTGAGCCTGGACGAGAAGCAATGCTTTTCTGATATTTTGCTATATCATCGTTCAGTAGGGTAAGGGTGGACTTTCTTGCCGCATACTTTATTTTGTTAACCTCTTTTCAGCCGTGCACCAATAAGATTTTTTTTTTCTTCTTTCTTCGACACTACTCCCTCCGTTTTTTCAAATAAAGTCACAATTAACTTTGACCAATAACTTTGAGCATTCATCTTATTTAAAAAATTATTTAAATATGTCAAATAAAAAGTCATGTTTTAAAAATATTTAGAGATAAATTGAATCATACAAAACATATAATATTTCTCATACCTTTTTAAATAAGACGAATGATCAAAATCAACTTTGATTATTGAAAAAACGGAGGGAGTATGTGTATATGACATCTGAGTCTATCTATACCTATAACATGTGGGGACAATGACATAAGATATTTGACATTTAATAATGGCATGAAAGGGATTATCCTAAAATCGAATCTGCTAAGAACCGTATTGTATCCTGCCTCCTTTACCATTCCTTTGTATGTACCTTCCCTTTCGTGGGTGAACAATGTTTTATAACAACAGAAAAAAGAGAAAGTCCATATTCACCCTCAAGTATAGACAAATTCTCAACAACCTCCTAAACTATAATTTGGTTTACTTTACTCTCAAAATAATATTTTTTGGTCCAATTTACCCCGCAATACAATCTGTCCTTTTTGTTTCTCCATGCATAAGTGGAGTTCTAAAAAAATTACGTGATGGTTGTTGATATCGTAACACATTTTAGAAAAATACTTCACAAAAAATTTTATAATCATTTTTCATAGAGAAGGCATTTAATAGTAAAATATTATTGGGATACAAATTTATATGAAAAATAATGTTGAAAATTCGAACATAATTTTTAAACTACATTACGATGTCCACTACAACCCTACAAAATTTTAAATTAAAATTCAACCTGTATATGGAGGAAAAAAAAAGATTCTTCCTCCGTTCCTTTTTACTCGTTGCCAGTGACTTTGACCAAAAACTTAGACCGCTCGTCTTATTTAAAAAGTTAGTTCAAATATATAAAATTAAAAATTAGGATTCAAAAACCTTTAATAATAAATAAAATTCCAACAAAACATTTGAGATTTCTCATATTTTTTTGAATAAGACGAATGGTCAAAGTTATAGATCAAAGTCAATGACGACACAAAAAAAGAACGTAGGAAGTAATTTATAGTAGAAGGTAAACTAAACCAAATGATATAAGTTTGAGAGTGAACTGAACCAAAAAATAGTTTAGAGGAATATTCAAACTTATCTTATGCTTGAGAGGAGTAAATTGAACTTACCTATTCGTTTGGAGGAGCCATCCATTCCTGTAACTCCTTATTATATGAGAAAATTACATATTTGACCTCCCAGCTGTTTTGCGTTCCTTATCTGGCATTTCATCGAGGTTGAAACAAATGGTCTTAAGTTTAGACTACATAAGGAACCTTGTGAATTCGAAGCAAATGTGTGAGTTTGTTTGTATTTTTTTTAAAATGAACAAAAACACTATATTTTATCTGTATTTCATCACAATAGCATAAATTATTTGTTGAATTTCAAAATGTAAATTCTCACGTGCACAATTATTTCTATGCAATATATATCTGAAAAGAGAATGCAAGGTTAAATGAACATTTATGTTCCCACTTATGGACATGAGAATTTATATTCGAATTTTCTTTTATAATATTTCAATCAATAATTTGTGAATATAGACAAAATTTAGTGTTTTTGTAAAAAATAATTCTGTTAAAATTAAAAGCATACTCACACATTTTCTTGAAATTCACAAAGTTTTTTATTTGGCCTAAACTTAACAGCATTAGCTTGAACCTTGACGAAAGGCCAGACAAGAAAGCTGAAAATTTTGGAGGCCCAATAGGTAGGTTCGATTGGAAAAGGTCAAGGAAAGAAGAGAAACTTTTTGAATGCTAATTATTGCCAAAGATTTTCGAACCATACCTTATATTTTATATGTTTGAACTAGTTTATTGAATTAAAAAGAATAGTCAAAGTTGATGTTAGAAGTCCAATGTCGACAACAATTTAAATATGGAGGGATAATTTAGATATAATACATAGCAAATTTAAATCAAAATAAAATTCTCAGTAGTTAAAAGATGGAAAAAGTATGAAACTTGACTACGTTGCTCAATAGGAACCCTACCTCCATCTTAATGCACCCGTTAAAACTTGACAAGGACATTTGGACACTGCATTCTGTTGGATGGAGAATTTTTGTGCCTGAATTTGACATTAGGTCTGAGTACGCTTAATTAGCATGTTCGTAGTACAAATGAACTGTTTTTGTCCGGATCGGAACTGTTGATTAGTGTAGTATACAATATTCAGAGTATGACGCTGCATCAGAGGTGTCGTAATGTACTCCCTCCGTTCTTTTTTACTTGTCGTCGTTGATTTTGACCGAAAACTTTGATCGTTCATCTTATTCAAAAAATTACTTCAAATATGTCAAATTAAAAGTTAAGATTAAAAAACTCGTTAGTAATGAATCAAATCCTAACAAATTATTTAATATGTCTTATATATTTTTTGAATAAGACGAATGGTTAAACTTATTGGTTAACGTCAATGGCGACAAAAAAAAAAAGAATGGAGGGAGTAGTGATTTATAGTTGAGAAAGATTATTTCTCTCTCTTTTTCAACTCTGTCCTCTCCTCATATTGAAAAACAGAATTTGAAGATAGCGTATTTCAGAAAATATTGCTCCTTCTACACCAAAGATATATACATAAATGACATCTTCCAGCAAATGTCATACTTTAACCAACCTACAGCAATGGAGCCATTGGAGCCTTGTCTGCTCCTGAGAACCTACCTCCAAAGCAATTGTTAAAGTGGAACACATAAGGAAGAAAAAAAGCTGGGCACACAATCCAAGACTCAGTACCAAGCTGAAGGAACAAAAGTACCTTTAGCCGACATCTGAAGTCCAGGATCAATAACATCTGAGGTCCAGGATCAAGAAGGAGAAATCAGTCAGTAAGCTTGCTCAAGAAGTTCAGATAAGAAACAAAAGAAGCGAGCCGGTGACAAGCAACAAAGGTGTTGTGCAGGGTGAAACCGTCTATATGCTGCTCCCAAGCCGTCCAGTAGTTCACTTGAAGGCTATGAGCTGCTTCGTTGATAGATACTACAGGCTTATGTTCAAAGAAATTGAGGGGTTGAAGAATCAAAATCCTAGAAAAACAATGGTTCATCTTCTAGTGTATATACCATTAAACTAAACTGGCAACAATATCAGGAGCTAGCGTCCACATCCTGGAAGAGCCGTATGCTTCTTCTTCGTCCAAAGAATTAGCACCGATCCTATATAAGATGTTTAGATAGATACACGAAGACAGAATTCTTGTGATTACTGGTAACAAATCTAAGAAACATGAAAGACTCCTTGTAGGAAGGATTGTATCAATTCCTTTTTAATTGGGCAGCGCGTTGGTGTCTAAGACTAGCACCTCTCTGACGGCCAACAGCGTGGTCTCTTGTGCCAAAAACGGAGGTTGTCAGCGGGCAGCTCCTGAACCTCAATGCGCGGTCCCGGAGGGAATCCAAGGAAGCTAGGTCGATGGTCGACCACGGGCGCTGCGACCACGGGACAACCATCAGCCGAGGAACCCGTTCGTGGCGGCGCCGGCGAAGATGGTGTTCCAGGGGTCCTCCTTCCGCCGCGCGTGGACCAGTGGGCCGCGGGTCCTTCAGGATGACCACAACCTATTTTAGTTCGTAGGTGGGCCTTGTTACTGCGGACTGGCAAATTCCATTTTTAAAACAGCCAAGTTTTAACTTTTTGTCTTGTTTTATACTTATTCATTTTCATTGCAAATGAAAAAAAATACATTAATCTTTTGAGTAATCATATCTCGTTCATGTCAAATTTATTTTATTTTCACATTTGTATTACTTATAATAACTAGTACAATGCTCGTGCTAACGCCACGATCGATGTAAAAAAAGATTTGATAACAAAATAATATAATATCTTCCATAATAAGATAAACTGTATATTATAAGATTCAAAAGAAATAATTACTTCATATTGATTGAATCATTAGCACAATGACTACTACAAGTTTGGGTAACCATATACTGCATCAGACTGCAATACCTGTGATTAGCACATATTCATCAATTAAAACATGAACCTCAAATAGGAAAAGAAAAAATTAACCAAATATTAACAATGTGGTAACAGATGCCTCTAAACTGTTGTAAAATTCACTTAACTACCACAAGAAATAAAGATTTACATTCATCTAATTATTAGTTAGTAAGAACGAAGTGACGTTAGGTAAATAATAGAAGAAAATCAATTATCATATCACATAGATGCTTGGATAAGCTACATAACTTTTTCTTTGAGATAGTTCTTTATACCCATGCTAACGCCACGGGTTCATACTAAAGTTACAATATGTACACTGAGTAAGAGAGATAAGAAATTGAATTCGTCAAAATAATTTGAACCTCTATTTACCATCATATCTCTACTATAATGAATTTTATAATCATCGGGTGCGCCTTATTCCGCTCGACGCATCTTAATCTGTCCACACCTAACAATGTCTGTCCACCTGTCAACTTCCACGCCTGCTACAATGTTTTCAAATAATAGAACCAGACTCCCCGTTGCTCTTCTGGCTGACACGGGAGCCGAACAGAGCGTCAACCAGTATGGGTGGTAGCTAGAGACCTTATTTTAGACTTTGTTTTCATAAATGCAAGTGACGGGAGAGATTAAAAAAAATGAAAAAAGAGTCTTTTGATAACACTCCTACTCTATATTTTTTAGCCTCTTCTCTACTTACTTAATATTTTTTTAGTTTTCACTGAGGTATGAAATCACCGGGTCGAAATTCGTAGAAACATGGAAAGAAAAACATGAGGAGTTCACTTCGAATTGAACTACAGATTATACATAAAGTCCATTTCAAAAACGTGCCACTTCGAATCAAAATACGGATCATACACTAAAAGAAGAAATTACTTTAAAAATATGTCACTTCAAATTGAATTAAGAATCGTAGGAGAGTCCATTTTCAAAGAAGGATCATATATGACACTGAGAGTGTACTTAAAAAATGTAAGCAGCAGTCCACTTTGACTTTGTATATATAAGTCTACTTCGAACTTATTAATAATTTTGTTGACAAAGTGATATTAACGTATTAGACTCACATAGAAAATATAAATACATATTAAACTCAGATAGCATGTTTGAATGGTAATTATAATAAAAAAGTACATCCTATTTATCCATTTTATAAAGTCCAGTCTAACTTTAAAAAAGAAAATGGATGTCTTGAAAGCGGATTTTGTTATAATCTAGCATAGTACCCATGCGTTGTTTATAATCTATTTACTTAATTCACTTTTTTTTCGTTGCAACGCACGGGTACTATGCTAGTAACAAATATAAAATAATAATTTATTGTTATGACACCACAAGAAAATGCAGATATTTATTTTTGCAGCTAGAAATAATTTTATCTATACACCGATCATGAATCATCGAGGAAAGACAAATGGAAAAATATAATCTAAATCTAACAGCTGGATCAACACATTGCAGTTGAGCACCGTAAGATAATTTGTAAAAAAGAATACCATAAAAGAGTTGAAAATCCCAAATACTTTAGTTGAAATATAGGTAAACGGACATTGCTAATATATAAATCTCCACTCAAAGATCATGGTAACACACTCTTAATTCACTGCAGGATTCTAAAATTTCAAAACATAGTCTACCAATACAATCTGAAAATTTTGGTAAACAGAAATTGCTTCTATATAAATCTCCACTAACAGATCATGGGAACACACTCTAAATATACTGCAGGATTCTAAAATTTTGAAACATAGACAACCAATGAAAAACTAAAATATATCGGAATTCTATATATGTAAAAGTACTACGGTTTTAAATTTACACTAAAAAGTTAAAGACTTATACCTACAATCAAGTTCACTCGTAGAGGCTGTAGTGCAGCACCAACGCCCAGCACATGCCGTGGGTACGCGCATGTGCAACCGAGGTGCTCTGCCGTTGGACGCTGGTGTCTTGTGGGCACGCGCACACACGCCACCGAGTCGTGCCGCCGCCGGATGCACAGACGCCTGCACGGACCGCCCTGCCGTGGGAAACATAGGCACCACTGCGGCGACGAAGCGGCGTTGGGTTCGGTCGTGGCGGCCTTCTATGTCGTTGGCGTGGACATGGTGGCGGCGGCGTCCTGGCTCGGCGCGCACCGGGAGGAGGCGGCGCTTCAACGCGCGGAGTGGGCGGCGGCGTGTCGCCGCTGAGGGCGTCGGCGGTGCGGCAGCGGCGCGTCGGTGTGGAGGGAGACGACGGCGAGTGGGTGTGGAGGGAGGCGGCAGCGGCGAGGTGGTGCTGACGGTCAGGAGGCACGGAGTGGCGGTCGGACGACGGCGGCGGGCGACCCAACCGTCGAGGTCCTGCCTCTGGCAGTGTGGGGGATCAGGCGGGCGAGCTCGTATGGGGTTAGGGTTGAAGGATGCATGGAGATTTAGTTGTGAGGTAGGTGGAGATTCGTGGAGATTTAGTTGTGAGATCTATACTAAATAAAAGTCTTAGGGGGTTGGAATACGTGATGAAGGGAAGATTCGGTAATTCGTGGCCCTACGATCTGCGTGAAGGATGTAAATTAACAAATTGAGGCGTCAGATTTGAGTAAAGGATATTTTTCACCGTAATTATAAGGTCTAATTGAGAAAGGTGGATTAATTATAGAGGGTGGATTAAAATCGGAGCAGTTGGTCCATTATAGTAGTAAAGATAACCACAAAGATCTACTCCTCCATTCGTTCTACAAGATTTTTTGCGAGGCCCGTACCTATTTTCCTCATTGACTATTAAAATCCGGAATCTTGCTCTAGATAACAGTCTTCAAACAGCTCACCTATTTTTTTTTCCTCCTTGAAACTAGATTCTGGAAGCTATTTTTTAAAAATCAAGTTTTGAAGAACTAGAATTTTAGAGAAACCAGTTCTTAAAATATTGGAGGAGTGCATACAGGATGTAATATAAGGGCATGTTTGTTGGGATTGTAATCTGACCGGATTGTATATATATAATTTAGAAGGTAAACAAACGGACAGCTTATTTTTTAAGATTATATAATCGAGTACTCTAAGATCCTGTTTGTCAGAGTATAATTTACCAGATTATATAATTTATAGATTATAATTTAGGAAGTTAATAAACAAACTACTTATTTTCTTAGCTTATATAATCTAATACTCTAAAGTATATAATTTAATAATTCAAATAAGAGACATTTATTTTAACTTATTTGATTCAAAATTCCAAACAGACCCTAAGTGGGCTCGTTCTCAAAAAGGAAAAATTCTCGATTACATTCCTACACGACGCGGATAAAAACACATATACACATACGGGAATCCAAAACACACAGAGAAAAAAAAGAAGTCACTCATTTATGTAATCCTATGTAATGATGAAACATTAAGTCGTCGCTTCTGCAATCGCCAACTTGATTCTCGTTTTTTTGCCACGCACAGATGACACGACACGAATGCCACTAAACTCCATAGGCGGCGCCTTCTCCGACTGTAGGTGATGCATGGCGACGATTGGCTGGGGCCGATGTAGACATCTCGATGTGGTTCTGGTTCTTCTCCTGCTCGTCCGCAGACTGCTGTCGGTCGCCGGCCATATTGGGTATGCCGAAGAGCTCGCCCATCTGCTCGAGGGTGCGGCCGCGCGTCTCGGGGAGGTAGGTCAAGAAGAAGATCCACGCGAGCGAGGCGATGCCGGCGTAGAGGAAGAAGCTGCCCCCGATGGTGATGCCCTTGGAGAGCGACAGGAAGGTCATGGAGATGACCCCGCTGGTGACGCGGTTCACGCCGACGCCCAGCGCGCACCCGAGCGCGCGGAGGTGGAGCGGGAAGATCTCGGAGCTGTAGACCCAGGTGATGGGGCCGAGCCCGATGGAGAAGAAGGCGACCACTCCCAGGATGGAGGCGATGCAGACGCCGACGGCCCATGGGACGGGGGAGGAGTGGTGGCCGATGACAGTGAGCCCCGTGCCCAGGCCGACGAGGCAGAGGGTCATGCCCCCGGTGCTGGCCAGCAGCAGCGGCCGCCGGCCGAAGCGGTCCAGCGTGAACGTGGCCACCAGGATGAAGACGGTCTTGGCCGCCCCGACGGCGCAGGTCGTGCCGAGCAGTTTGTTCTTGTCGCTGATGCCGGCGCTCTGGAACACGCGCGGGCTGTAGAGCACCACCGAGTCGATGCCCGACGCCTGCTGGAAGAAGTGGATGCCGAGCGCCGAGAGGAGCACGCGACGGACAGCCGGGGTCGGAGAGAGGATGAGCTCCTTCCACACGCGCTGCTCCTCGCCGCCGGCACCGGTCCGCTTGGGCACGGCGACGACGTCGGCGTCGAGGTCGGGAGGGACGCCGGCCGCCTCCTTGATCTCCGCCAGGCGCAGCGCGGCCTCCTCCGGCGTGTCGGAGGTCTTGTCGAGCACCGCCTTGGCGTCCCCGAGACGGCCCTTCATGACCAGCCACCGCGGCGACTCGGGCATGCCGAGCACCATGAGCGCGAGGACCACCGACGGCGCGGCGCCGACGCCGAGCATCAGCCGCCACCCGAGCTTCAGGCTGAGCCGGGAGAAGGCGTAGTTGGAGACGTAGCCGAGGAGGATGCCGATGTTGATGAACACCTCCGGGAACGAGGTGAGGAAGCCCCGGGACGAAGCCGGGGACACCTCCGCCGTGTACACCGGAGCGATCATCAAGGCGTACCCGACGCCGATGCCCGCCACGAACCGGCCGGCCATCAGCATCGGGTAGTTCACCGAGAAGCCCATCATGAAGGCGCCCACGAAGAAGATGACCGCGGCCAGGATGATGGTCAGCCGCCGGCCGATCCAGTCGGACGTGCGGCCAGCGGCGAAGGAACCGATCAGCGAGTACAGGTTCAGGATGCCCAGCAGGACCTCCACCTCCACGTCGGAGATCTTCAGGTCCTCCTTGATGAATAACGCCGCGCCGCTCATCACCCCGATATCTGACGTAGAAAAGAAACGTCACTGAAACGTCCATCATCGTTCTCTAGCTAGCAAGCATCTTTTGTTGCAGGGCAGTAAGTAGATTATAAAGAAACTTTTGCGCACTTCGTTTGTACAACTTTTTTTTTTTTT
Organism: Oropetium thomaeum; assembly: GCA_001182835.1. Taxonomy (NCBI): domain Eukaryota; kingdom Viridiplantae; phylum Streptophyta; class Magnoliopsida; order Poales; family Poaceae; genus Oropetium; species Oropetium thomaeum. Next base: position 196,336 of record LFJQ01000020.1, on the reverse strand, counting down.
GCGAGTATTCGTTTGTACAACTTAATACAAAGATCATGACCAGGGTAAAAGTAATTAACGTACCGTATCCGAGGAGGATGGAGGTCATGGAGGCCAACATGGCGCAGGCGAAGGCGAACCGGACGTTTTTCCTCTTCCGAGGAGCATCGCCATCCAAGGCTGCTGCCGTACTCGTCGCCTCTTCATGCTTATCCGCCATTGCTGCCTCTCCTCTTGAGAACTGACCGTGCACTGCAAAAGGAAAAGGCTCAAGTGCTTACCCAAGTCCCTATTGCAAACATAAACCAACGAGAAGCTGTTGTAATCTGGATCAGAGCGTGCTTGTTATATTTGTCGAGCTGTGGAGCTCCAGTTGGTTATGAGCTACTAGTACACAGCATGTGACTTGAATTCCAACCTGCAAGGAATACGTGGCAGCAGGATTGATGAGTGACTGATGTAGGTTTCTTTGTTTCGTGTCAATATTGATGTTCAACGATGACGATATGTTGGTAATAAAACATATATTGTTGTGGAAAATGATGATGCGCTGCTGTCCCCTACTGCCCGGAAACAAAATACATGACCTGGTCTCTTGCTAATTGCAAAAGGTCTCATTCTCGAGTGGCACGTGTATCATCAACTGTAAATTAACTTTTCCTTTTTTTTTTCCCCTATTGCCGTGTCTCAGTTTCAAGAAATTCTTGGGTTTATATCATGCCTACCTCAAGAAATCTAAAACTCTGCAGTTATTTATATCTCAAAGCCTTTCAAAATGTTTGTCATCCTGGTTATTAGAGCATCTCTAAGAACAGTTCTTTTTCCTCCTAATTGTTTTTCAGAAGCAGTGTTGAATAGCGTTGGCCAATTATTAGCATGTCTTTGCTCTAAGTGTACGAATAAACGATTGTCTAAATTGCAGTCGTTTCTTGAAACGAAGGTAAATGATTGCAATTAATTCAACTCTAGACATTGCACCATCTTCTTTGCACTACTGCTCAAATCATCTTTTAGGTTGATCAAGAACAGAGGAAGCGAAACTGCAACCATCACAGGGAAGTTACAACCATATATATGTGGTAGATTTATTTAGAACCCTAGCTTGCAGAGGTCAAGAGACCCTTGGGCTGGTTTATCAGGACGAAGTGATCAAGGTCAATAATGCCTCTTGACGTACTCTCTTGACTACTGGTAGAAACAAACCAGAGAGGTCAAGAGAACAACCATAGTAAATCATGTTTCAAAAACTAGAAGCTACTCATCATCGGTTAATGTAAATATAATAGCACAAAGGACACGATCGAGCATATATAAAGAGAGAAGTCAAGAATGTCAATGACTCTTGCGAATTTATTTAGGAAGATTCTGTCCTATTCGTCAAAGCATACTAGTTAGCAAAGCGCGGAGAAAGACGGAACTACACACTGCCCATCACTGGTCACCAGGTGTTCAACAGCGCTAAATACAAAATGCACTTAACATTTCATCGTTTCTACATGTGGGTGGGCCATGAGTTTAGAATAAGGAACATGCTAATAATCCTCAGACACGTACTTATGTCATGACGCCCGCATCAGGATATATAACAACATCAACGACAAGCAATGCAAGGGGTATAAACAATTATCCATCCTTCATAAGAAGTAAATCCATGTCATTAACAACTCATGGAAGGTAACATCATTGGGTGGGTGGGGGAGGGGGTGGTGTTCAAACTTGTAATAAAGGATAGCTTTAGATTTGGTAACATCAGGGAGCGGTAACAGACTGTAATGATACATCCTTTTTACTCAATCCATATTTAAATTATTGTCACTGTTGTCTTGACCAATAACTTTGATCGTTCATTTTATTCAAAAATTTTGTTTATGTGTAAAATTATAATTCATGTCTCAAAAAAACTTTAGTAATAAATCGAATCATAACAAAATATTTGATATTCTCATACTTTTTTAAATAAGATGAATGGTTAAATTTGACGGTCAAAATCAATGACGACAACAATTAAAAAATGGAAGGAGTTAAATTTTACCATTTGTTAGTTAGAACAATTTATTGTTTGTTTTTAAATATTTTAAAACATGACGGAATGTTACCAAATTTCAAGCATAGCCCTATAGTTTAGAATGCATAGCCGGATGGATCCGTCTGCTGCTGCATGGTCTCGTAAGCAATTATGGATCCACGACCATTTTATCCCACCAATAAGAAACAATGTAAGTATGATCACGTAGTAAGAGCATCTCCAATAATTTCTATTACACTCCTAAAAATGAATCATGGAATAAGAGACAAGACTACCCCTCCAACTTGTTCTTGGCCATAAATATAAATTTGATTTTGTCATCCATAATAAGAGGGCAAAGAATCCATATAATAGTTGGTTCACCGGACCTAAACAATAAGAGGCCAAAATTCATTAGCATATAAAGGGAAGCTGAAAAATGTTAATTTAAGGCACATATTCGAACACTTCCACGCCCCAAATGGGTAACAATACACACATTCCTAATACAAAGATACGCGACTCCTACGTATCCAAGAAAAAAATACACACATTCCTTATTTAAAAACAGAAATTAGACCTCAATTGTGTAGCAAACCGTAAATACTGAAATTCAGCGGAACAAACAAGAACATCACGCTCATAGAAAATTAATGGTAATATTTTCTCTAGCAGCTGGTCAATCAAAATTCAGTTCTTTAATAAGTGCCGTACCTAGACTTCAGCTAAAGTCGGAAGGATAGAGAGCGGTAACGATGGGCAAAAGGTATGCAAGAAGTTGAAAGCATTTCTTTCTGCAGCATGGTGGTAAACCCATCTGCAGCTCGCCTTTTAGATTGAAAACATCCCTGGGTATTGGAGTTAGGCTTCGCACCTTTCCTTTTCTAGCCGCCCAGATCCTCTGGGACCGGGAACCAACTTATTAGCTTCTCACAAACGGCAGCCGAAACATAAGTGGAATAAGTTGTTTGTGTCCACAAACAAATAGACGTGTATGTGGCTCTCCCCCAGCGATCCATCACATAGTTCAGTTTCAAAGCATTATAATTATACTTCAAAGCCAGCATCTTATGAATGCGTGCAGTAAATACTACTAGTCAAAGATTTCCCTCATAGTATAGTACTATACAGGAAATGAAGAAATAATGTGTAGCTAAAAGCAGGCATATCAGAATACAGCATTAGTTGATCTGCGTCAAGATTAAGACTCACACCCAAGATACCTACGAGGATCCTGAAGAATCACAATGAATAGAACAGATCGGACAGTGTTTATCCCTGATCCACTAAGAGATTAAAGAGTTGACGGAAAAATGGTAGCATCACTAAGATAAAAGCCTGGTAAAGTAAATGCAAAACATAACACTTTGCAGTAGTGGTAGTGTAACAGACAATTTTTAAGTTCGTTAACTCAAATACATAATGGTTTTACTCAGATAACATAGGAGAATTCTTGTTCCATTCATATTTTAAGCAAATTAACAAAGCACTGAAAGTCCAGTGACTGGTATGATCTTCACCTCTTGCAGCTAATAACATCAACTGAACTAAATGATGGATTCAAAACAACAGTATACCAACTGAAACTTATAGTAGAAAATTAGCCAGAATAGCACCAATGAAAAGCTATATATTATCCTAGATCAAGGCGTATAATCAGCTAATTCTACCCTTTTCCTCAATATGAAATAAAAATGAAATAAAAAATTACCTTTTTTACTTGAATTCGAAGGAGGGAACGGCCGGGCTGGGCGAATCCATATCCAACTTCTCCGACTTACTACGATCCCCACGAGCAACCTGGTCCTTCTTCCCGAAGAAACCGCCAAACCACCCAGTAGCAGGGGCAGGCTCCGGGACAGTGAGCTCCTCTACAACCATAGGCGGCGCTGGTGACACGCCCAGAAAACCAGGCACCGGCTGGACAGTATCCTGCCGGCCGGGGAACTGCCCCATATCCCCCATTGGCGTAACAAGGACGCGGTTGATCATGATACCGGCGCCCTCGACAAGCATGAGGAACGCGGCACCCATCAGAGCGGACCTACCAGTGGCAACGAGGCCGTGACGCATGGCGAGAAAGCCACCCGTGGCGCCGCCGGCGGCGATGGAGTTCCAGGGGTCCTCCTTTTGGCGCGCGTGGACCAGGCCACAGTCGAACGTGGAGTATACGCCGGCCCAGGTTGCGAAGCTGCCGCCAAGGCGCCCCGCCTTCATGCGGGCGGCCGTGGCTCCTCCGGCGAGCCGGTGGCCTTTGGGGGAGTTGTAGAGGCCCTTGATGAAGTAGCAGGCGGAGCCGCCCAAGGCGCCCATCGCGAAGCCGCCGCCGATGTCGTCGAGGATGCGGTCCGGGCACGGCTCTCGCGTCATGTCCTTAGGCATTGGTCGGGAGGCCATCTCGATCGCCCTCGGTCTCGGTTGATCACCGGCGGCTGCGGGAAACCCTATTGCAGCGAACGGCGCGCGGCTGGCGTGGTTGAGAAGTTGGCGAATGACGAGGTGGAACGACGAGGTTGGGGCTCGGGCGTGATCTGGTTTGTAGTGCTCGAGGCCATCTGGTGATGGGCTTGGGCCGGGCCCCAATTGTTAGGTTTCAGTTAAATTCTCGATTTGAATCATTTCTACCTTTCTATCATTGTCACTTCCGACGTCTCTATGGCAAGGGCCAGGCCTTTTTTTTTTTTGGTTTACTTGTTGCCGTCGCAGCGTTGCACTTGCATTCTCCTCGAGTACGGGGCAATAATTTTTTGTTCACTTTTACCATGTTGGGTGAGAAGTATAGAACAAATACTAGTTTTTTTTTGCAAAATAGAACAAATACTAGTTGTATTATTTAAACTTTGATTATACATCCTAACAATTTTTTTAAAAAAACCTGTGAGTAAAACTTGGATATTTTCTTCTTTCTCTATTTGAACTCATGGAGTGTATTTAGCGTAACTACCTAACCTCACTGCAAGTATTGATGCAGGGCCTTATCTATTTTGCCATCTTTTTGTGGTATTTGCCCCCACCATACGAAAGAAACTATCCACTCGAATATGTTGTAGTGCTTGGGTTGACAAATGTGCCCATGACTAGTGGTAAAGCACTGAAGCCTGCTTGCCCTTCCCTGTCCTAACTATTGTGTTTAAACATTTCTTTTATCGATAACGACATAATGTTACGTGCATACACTGTTTTCCTTGATTGATAGAGACGTTGTTGCCGAGCTTTAGTGCACCCTCATCCTATTTTTATCTGTCATTTATTGCATTTATATCCTCTTTGACAGAGCTCTATGAAATTGATTTTTGACTTATTTTGTGAAGTGGTTCTCTGTCATGAAATTTGTGAAGCTCTATAGAAAATAAAAAAGAATTAATTCTATCCACAGAATCACTTCTTACTGAGAATCATTTCCGAGAAGATCTGTCAAAAAAGGCCTTAATATTGTTCTAAATTATCTATAATCCTCACTTTATAATACACGTTCTTATCTTATCAATACATTTCTATATCTATCTCTCTCCTCATTGTTTTTTAAACTATATGTATTTTTATCTAACATCTGAGCGGGAGTACCATGAAATTTGTTTCCTCTAACATCTGTCGCCTATTTTATCTTAATTTTGAAAACAAAGAAAAGTTTGTTGCTTGAGGCAATTCTTTTAGGTGCTTCAATTTCAACGAGCAACGACCTGCCGCGACGGAACCGATGTCTTGTCCACGCAACAAAAACAAACCACCGCCTTGGAAGCGACACCAACAGCTTGCTGCCCGTCCGAGAAATCTCTCTTTTTATCTTGTTCGAGATAAACGACCCCTAGATTTGTTTGCACGCTTTGGCATGTGGCTCGGCGCCGGTCATTTAAGTCATGCCTGCCTGGTCTTGTTCTCGTCGAATGAGAAAATTTTTAGCAGTTGCCAAATCTGCACGGATTTCTTGTCTTGATTAGGCCAGCGTTTTGTTTCTGTAAACAAGCGGGAATCTCAATCCCATGCTGTGGTTTTAGAGACTTTTGCCCAGGCGATTAGTCCAACGAAGAGGAGAACAACCATTGTAGAATCCTCAAAGCACTATTCTTTTTCCATCTCTTCTCTCTCTCTCTCTCTCTCTCCCAGTCCAAAGTCCCACCCAACCTTTTGGAGTAAACCAACAACCAAACAATAAGCCACATGGGCGGAGCTTTTCGACCGCTGTCCGCGCTAGGCACAACACTTGTGGCGCCGCTCATCTTCTTGCTCGGCGCCCTGCTGTTTGGAGCAGCAACTGCAAATGTAAGCGCCGGTGACTCAAGAATCGATTGGTCGCCTGCTTTCAATTCGTCTCTCTCTCTCTCTCTCTCTCTCTCTCTCTCTCTCTCGATCAGTATGGTTTGCCTCTACAGAGATCTAATTCTGAGCCTTGGCTGAATTTGCTTGCTGATGCTGATGGGGTCCCGCAGGTGGGCGACTCCTGCTCCACGAGCGCCGACTGCGCTGCCGGGCAGTGGTGCTTCGACTGCCAGCCGGAGCTCTCCGGCTCCCACTGCGTCCGCTCCGCTGCCACCAACACCTTCCAGCTCGTTGTAAGTTTCGTCCTTGTTCCTTCGACTGCCTCTGTATTCTGAGTTCGTTTTGTGAGTTTGGTTCGGCTCACCAGATCTGCTCTTAAGTGGTACGACTAAAGATTTACCAAGCCCAGGCAGGAGCAGTTGTAGCATTATCGTTCTCATTAGTTCAAATCATACTAAGAACAGGAGAAATATAAACTGCAAGAATATTAATATATCAGTTAGGAGTTGGCAATTGTATTGGTCATTTGGTGGCTAATTATTAGGGTGAGTACAGATGTCCTATGTGGTTGTTAGGTACACGGTCCTTGTCCAAAGTTGTATTCGCAAAAAGAAAAAAAAATAATCATCTGAACTCTAGGCGGACATATTATGAGCAAATACAAGTTCTGTTCATTCTCTTCCTGACTAGTTTCTTTTCTCTCAGAACAACTCATTGCCATTCAACAAGTATGCCTACCTCACCACACACAATTCATACGCCATTGTTGGGGAGCCCTCGCACACTGGAATTCCACGTATCACCTTCGACAACCAGGAGGATACAATCACTGATCAGTTAAATGTACCTTCTCGTTTCTCCTATTATTGTACATATTGTTCTATGCATATTTCAAGCACGTAAATTCTCATTATCATAATGGTAATAATCTGCAGAATGGTGTTCGAGCGTTGATGCTTGACACATATGATTTCCAAGGAGATGTATGGTTGTGCCATTCTAGTGGAGGGAAATGCAATGATTTCACTGCGTTTGTAAGTATAATGAACATGCTGACTCCTTCAAAATTTGAAACAAAAGGATTTCAGATTAGAGCGTATTTAAAGTTTTTGGATTATTGCAGGAACCTGCGTTGGACACATTCAAGGAAGTTGAGGCCTTTCTTTCAGCAAATCCGTCTGAAATCGTCACGATAATCCTGGAAGACTATGTTCATGCACCGAATGGACTGACAAACGTGTTCAACGCTTCAGGTCTGTCGAAGTACTGGTTTCCCGTGTCAAAAATGCCACAGAACGGACAGGACTGGCCTCTTGTCAGTGACATGGTCGCAAGCAACCAGCGCCTTCTAGTGTTCACCTCCATCAGTTCGAAGCAGAGCACTGAAGGAATTGCTTACCAGTGGAACTTCATGGTTGAGAACAAATGTGAGGCAACTAATTCTTCGACAAACCATCAATTGAAGTCACTTAACCATGCTTGCTTAAGTAACATCACAGTTATTTTGTTTTCAGATAGTGATGATGGAATGGATGCTGGAAAATGCTCGAACCGTGCAGAATCTGCACCTCTCAACGACAAGACCAAATCTCTGGTTCTCATGAACTATTTCCCGTCTGTGCCTATTAAGCTGACAGCTTGTCTGCAGCATTCCCAGAGTCTTACTGACATGGTGAATACATGTTATGGTGCCGCTGGGAATCGTTGGGCTAATTTTCTCGCGGTTGATTACTACAAGGTACCAAGTTTTAAAAGTCTACTGAGCTTTAGCTGAATATTTCTACTAGCTACTTCAGAAATTTCTAAGATGTTCAACATGTTTAACTGAGCTTTATCTTTTGTTTATGCCGTGTATGGAAGTTCCAGCAGTTGAGGTATTACCAGGCTGACAATATTGAATGAAATTATTATTCCAGAGAAGTGATGGAGGAGGCGTGTTCCAGGACATGGACTTGCTCAATGGGAGGCTATTATGTGGGTGCCAAGACGTCAAGGCATGTGTGGTGAGTAATCTGCTCTGTTTCTTCTCTTCCTTTGATGTCTGCCTACGTGTGCGTGCATTGAGTAACCATGACAGGAGTTAACCATCTCTTTTTTGTCCATTTGCAGCAAGGGTCTGGTGTAGCATGTGCTTCTTGAGTCGAGTAGAAATAGGAAACGAATTCAACTGGGGTGGTATACAGAAATTTAATATTTTTTTACTAGTATAGGTCTCATGTGGTTGAGCTTCTTACTAGTGTACATCTTCCTTTTTGAGGTTAGATGATTTTAGGCTCGTCAAGACCACATTTAAATTACATACAGAATGAAAGCAGATTACCTGAAAATGATGCAACAATGCAAAGTTAGAGCAATCCAAATCCCATATGCTGTCTTGTTGTCAATTCAAATTTACTTTTTAGTATAAATTTATACTCAACAGTAAAAAAACGGAAGTAATATATAATAACACATGCTTTTTTGATATGGAGGTCTGTACTGTCTGTAACACACACATGCATACACTATGCAGTCGCGCGCAGGACCTTTCGATTCTCGTTTCCGCCTGACCGGTTCGGTGTAGGGAGGCTCCATCCACGGTGGTTGAGCATCGCCAAGACGTCCGACATGGACGGCCGGGTAGCCGGGTCGTCCTGGACGCAGAGCAGCGCGACGTGCGCGCACCGCCTCATCTGGCCGCTATGGTTCTGCCCGAACAGAGATGAGTGGATCAGCTTCCTTATGGACCTCTCCGTGAACAACACGTCCCACGCCTGCATGTACCACAAATTGTGTGACTGTCAGGCACACTACCAGGAGCAATTTAGGTACACGAAGGCACACTACCATAACATCTAGGCGAAATGGCTATAGGCCTATAGCCTACAGGACACTCAAACAGTGTGACGCTCTTGCTCCACTGCTCCAGCATAACTCAACAATGGTATTTAGCTCTGGCACACTAATAAAATGTGGTTATTTGCTCGAGCACATTTTAATAGGCAGAAATAAAATTTTCAATTTTTTTATATCTTTGTTTGCAATTCACTACAACTTGAAACTATACACTAAGATGTACATTATTGCATTAAAATAGTTGGAGGTTTATCTAGAATTTTGGTGATAGTTGAGAGGAGTAAATTCGACATTTTTCATATACTTACATACTCGCGGAGACCGAGTGATGCGCTTGACTGGAATGTGTTGTTCCTTCGTCCACTCAGTATCTCAAGCAGCATGCTACCGAAGCTAAACACATCTGTCTTGTCTGAGTAAATACCTTTCTTCAAATATTCAGGGGCCATGTAACCACTAACTCATTGAAAGGCTAGGGTTAATAATTACATAGTCTCATCCGAAATACAAATGTATTACAACCTGGAGATCTAAGTATAACATTTGGACTGCTTCCTCTCTACAAGGGATTCTAGGCTTGGCAGCCAATGTTTTTTAATTTTAACTAATAATATAAATGAAATTATTTTGTATAAAAAGTTACATCTTATGATATTTATTTTAAGGTCAATGTTACACTATATCTATACTTTCTAATATTTATAACTCTTTTGATATTTATAGTCATTAATTTATAAAAGACTGACAAAATCCAGTATCTCAAATGACATGAGTTATAAATTATAAGAATACTTTTTTAAAAAAAATCATTAATAATATGAGTATTATACATAAGTTTGATGACTTCGACAAACCTACCTATTTTAGGTAGGAATTCGGTCTCCATTAACAATTGATATTTTGTATCTTATTCAATAGTAAGTAATTCAAAAAAAAATATAATAGGATAACCCCCTACAAGCCACTGTTAGACTTCACAATCCTTTGTATGCTACTGTCTGTCTCTGACATGTGGGCTCATTTATTAGTTTCTACGAAATGTGGGGATACAATAAGGAATTTTGAAGTTCCATTTTGTATCTTCCATATTTTAGTTAAAAAATATGTTCCTGCTAGTCATCTTCATTTACAAGTTAGAGATTAGAGGGAACCAATATGCCACATTTTCTATTTTATAAAAAGATAAGAGAATGTGCAAGTGTTAGTTCTTACCTCGTTCCCACAACTACGACATCTGGTTTCATAATTTTATTAGGATGGAACTCCACCGCTGAACCAAAATCAGAAATCTTGGGGTTCATTTTAGAATCCAATAGGATATTGCTTGGCTTGAGATCTCTATGGATAATGTTTAGTCCAGAATGGGAGTGTAGATACAGTATCCCCTGAGCTATACCTCGGATTATTGGAAACAACACATCCCACTTCCGAAAATCTCCAATTCTTGGGACTGGAATAAAAATTTATGAAATGGAGTATAACTTAAATGGAGATTGGTTAAGCTGAAACAGAATTCCAAAACTAATACTAGTTGGGGCAATATGAGGCTATTTGAGGTTGTTCAAATGATATTTGTTTTAAACATAGTAAAGTACGCATGATTTTTGGGGACTATTTTCACAGTGCATACTAGCTATGATATTGGTTGCTACTGCAGCCTGAGGAAGCAAGGTGAGAATATCCATTGCGTGAGCACGGCTTTGGAGATGGTTGCATGGATTTTTCTCCAAGTTAGATAGAGATTTAATAATAGGCTATGTTCCCTCAGTGTGTTTCATCCTCTAGGAGAAACATGTGAGGGTATAAATAATCTCAGCATGTAAGACGTACCAAAAATGAATTTGTCGAGGCTTTTGTTTTGCATGTATTCATAAACCAGGATCTTTTCATTTCCATGAATGCAGTATCCCTGAAGCTTCACAATGTTCCTATGCTGAAGCTTTGGAATGAATTTAATCTCGTTGCAAAAATCAGATGAACTCTCTGGACTTGGTTCTAAACATCTCTTGACAGCAACAGCTTGTCCTCGTAGCTGCCCCTGTATTAAACGAGTAAATTAATTAACTTCAGAAGCAAGTTTCTGTGACATACAGTCCGGTATCTTTGCATTTCCTCTATAACAGCCAATTGTTTTTAAATAATGGAATAATGGGTCCCAACCTATACTACCATGATAGTACACTGCTCAAAAGTATCAGCAACCAGCAATAAGGCTGAAAGCTCTCTCATAGAGAGGGCAACACAGAAAGAACCTTTGTTTAGGAAACTATCTGACTCACTTTATTCATTTGCAAGAACAGTTACATTATTTACCAAGTGTTGCATTATCGACCTAAGAGGTTCATCAACCCAAAAACAAGTTCAATTATCTTGAAAAGCTATTCTAGCTAATTCATGAGCAGTTTGGTTAGCTTCCCTATTACAATGTTCTATTGAAATATTATCAAAAAGCCACGCCACAGAAAGAACCATGTAAAACATCGTTACTATTTTCATATAGATTTGTGACATATAGTGGCTGCTACTTTCACTTTAAGTTTCTCGCTATATATAAGATACAGTTATGATCTTTAATGAAGATTGTGACACTACTTTTATTTGTTGCAACTCGCAAAAAAAAAAACTTCTTTTTGTTTCATTGCCACCTGTTTGACTCACTTCTCTCTCTCTCTCTTTTGCAACCCTACATGACACTTTTTCTTATTTGTTGCTAATTTATTAAGGATAAGGTATCGTTAATTGCTAACCCGTTCTTTACATGCAAATAAAGCAAAGTGTTATTGCAAAAAAAAATAAAATACAATAAAGCAAAATAATTTTAAACTTACCATATACACAAAACCAAATCCTCCCCGGCCAATCTTATTTTCGCTGGAGAAGTGCTCGGTAGCCTCGCCAACTCGGAGAACTCAAACAACGACGTCCCTGCAGCTGCAGATGTGACACCGGGAGAACTCAATGGTGCCTCATGTCCATGGCTTGGGGTTTGTGCATGGATTCGTGCAAATTCTGATTCTGAAGACATCAATGCTTCGTTAGTTAAAAGATTTATTTTAAAATTGCATTGTCGCTAGTCTAGTAGAGTTCATTTTCTTTTCTTTTTCCAACAAAAAAGATGGGTAGCAAGGGGTCAAACAGGTGGCCCCTTGGTCTGTCCTGCAAGTGGTGGCCTCCATAACCAGTGCAGCTCAGTTTAACATGTCAATGAAGGAGGACCATTTACCTATTTATTTACTTATTTATATGTAAAACATGTCTAAAATGAACTCTAATTTAAATCGGAGGAAGTAATATTCTAGTATACTTTGCCCAAAATAAACGGTATTACTCCAATAAAATTGTGTTGTCACTTCATAAACAGCGTTGAGTTAGTTGCAGCTTGGGAAAAAAGGAATCAGGCGAAGCCCATCATTTTTTAGATAATGGAATAGTTCTGGCCTTTTACATCGAAATGCATACAGCTAGAAAGTACACTAGTACAAAATTCACATCCAAGATGTTTCCATGCAAGGGAATGGAAAAAAGATAAATGAAACCACACTCGCCCAACATTACACGTTGAATATTTAAGAATTAATATATGGAGCAGTATAAAAAATACCTTTAGTTCTAGTAGACCCCAGGCTCTGATTATGAACAATACCATTGCTTAACGATGCATCGATTCTGCTGTGGCTGGGAGTTCCTGCATACAGTGGGTCCGTACTTTGATTAGATTTAGTACTTTCCATAGTGTCATATTAAAACAGAAGCTTTATCTTTGACACGGAAAGAATCAGATAGTTCACAATTTTTAAATCAATTTTGTATATATTTTTTGGTAGAACTAGAAGCATGATACTGTAAGTCAACATATAAAAGGATGACAATTTTACCGTTTATTATCTCCTTTCTCTGTGTTGCAACAGATTCGGTCCCTTCTTCAACTGCTGCTGATGAGCAACCTTCGCTTCCAGTAGATCTGGATTGATCCGAATACGTTAGGAAGTCATGTAGAAATATTTCTTCGTTGGATGGAACCTGTGGCAAGATTTATTCCTAACATACAATTCTTGTACAATGAGAATTGTGATAGTATGCAATATCGTGAAAAGGACTGGCATTTTTTCTTGGAACGTTGAAATTATAATGAGTAAAAAGACATGGATCCAATCCAATGGATGTGTAAAATAAAGGCAAGGTAAGAAGCTGACCTGTGTCCGCTGCCGCCAGTAGAAGGTGACGAGGTCAGGGGCATACTCTGCACACATACACTCCCATGTTAATTGTAAGGGGAGAGAGAGAGGTGACCTAGTACTGAGGAGTACTGACCTGTGTGTGTGATTGCGGCGGGTCGATGCCATTGATGATTCTGATGAGTCGGCGCGTGGTGTCGATGTGGCTGATGACTGGGAACAACTGGAGGTAGAAGTCGATCCTGTTCCTGACGCGAAGGAACTGCTCGGCGTGCCTGCCGCTGCGCAGGACGCGGCGCATGAACCCGGCCTGCTGGCACGCGGAGACGAGCACGCACGCCTCCCGGAGCGTGGCCCCCAGCTTCCCTAGCGCGCCGTCCACGGCCGAGTGCTCGCGCTGCACCTCACGCAGGAGGCCGCCGATGGCCTCCACCTGCTGCGCCAGCTGCCCGCACTCGTACCGGTTCCGGCGAACCGTCTCCGCCCGCCGCACGATCAGCGCGATCAGGCCGTGCGCGTCCAGCCCAGCGATCTGGGCCACCGCCGCCACGGGGTCCAGCACGCCGCTCAGCAACGGCGCCATCGCTGTGAGTCTTTTTTTGTTTGGGCCGAGCAGCAAGCTGCCCTGGTTTTTGCCGGCTACTCTGCTTCTGTGGAAAAACAGAGTGGTGAGCACTGAGTAATAGAAGAGCCAACGTTACCGAGTCTTCGCAGTAGTCAACTGCGATCATTGTACGGGCTGAACTGAACCTGCGTTCCGGGGATCATGGCTTTATCTGGAAATTTCAGCTCAAGTTCTCGCGGCGACTGACCGGGCCTCTTTCCATATCTTGCCCCGCACCCGCCGCGTTAACCTCGCTGGCTCTGTTAACCCCTCCCTGTAGAGGTGCGACTGCGATGCAGAGAGTGACCAACTAACCACACAAACGATAGTCCTCCTTGGTCTCTTCGTATTCAAGCTAAAGCGAAATATTGCACGTGTTTTCCTAGCTCTGTTTGGATCCGCTTTTCTGAACCTTCGCTTATCTAAAAAGCCTGCTTCTCGATTATCTTGATTTTTAGATAAGCGAGAATCTGAATAAGCAGGACGTTTGGATACGCTTATTTTGTGTTCGCTTATCAACTCGACTGTAATACCTTATTTTAATTACGAATTGAAGACGAATACAGCGATCACAATAATATTTGAGTTTGATAAATAAAAATAATCTTACAATAGTGATGAAGATTATAGTTAACTCGAATCCTAATTTCATAATCTAATACAACAGCGAGTAGAATACAAATGGTTCATGAAACCATTGCGGCAGCAATAGCATCTCGTAGAGCTTCCATGTCTATGTCATCTCCTGAAATACCATCATTCACAGGTTCCGACGGCTGAAATACATTGCCGTCAACGTCCGCTCGAAAATGTTCGTCATTCAAAGCATGCTCCTTAACAAAATTATGAAGAGCCATACAAGCATATATAATTTTGGATTGCTTATATTCTGGATAGCTAGGCAAGCTTAAGAGAATACGCCATTTTATTTTTAGTATTCCAAATGCACGCTCAATATAATTTCTAAGTAATGAATGCGCTTGATTAAATACTTCTTTGTATCCAACTGGACCATGCTGCCATTAGGTGACATGATACCTTTGACCCTTATAGGGTGTAAGAAACCCTTTTTTGTTAGGATATCCAGAGTCCACAAGGTAGTACTTACCTGCATATAAAATTTATAAATTTAGAATATTCGGATAATTGAATAGAAAGAAATTGTGCCAACACTTGTTGTTACCTTCAAGGGGTTTTGGAAAGTGATCCTTATATGTCAACAACGTATCCAACAACACTCGAGTGTCATGAACAGACCCAGGCCAACCAGTGATAGCAAAAGTGAATCTCATATAAAGTCACAAACTGCCATAACATTTTGTGAAGCATAGCCATAACGACCAATGTACTTTGGTTGTTAACTTAAAGGAACAGTTACTGCTATGTGTGTTCCATCTATAGCACCTATGCAATCTTTGAAATAAGGCCAGAACCTATCTTCTTGAAGTTTAGGATGAACCATGTTGAACTGTGGGTCTTTAGGCTTCATAATTTCAGCAGCCAAGCTAATAACAGCATCTAGAACCTCTCCAAATTTCCTACTAATAGTTTCTAGTGAGTGATGAAACTTGTTTTTGCATTGCCTTAACGACTGAGGTGCACCACAAGCCCATAGAAACATCCCTAATGCTTCTTTGCTAGTAAACCTCCCACTTGATCTCAATCCATGGTTCGTTATCAATGTGGCGTGAAGTTGCAAGAAAACCGACCTTCTCATTCTAAACATGTTAAAGCACTCCACCGGATCATTTAGAGTTATTTCAACCCACTGGAATCCAGTCATAATTGGAATTCCGTGAACATCAACACCTTCTTCATCATCAGTAGAGGAATCATCCTTCGCAGATGATGGCATGCAGTCAAGAGCAATCATTGCAACCATAACAGCATCGTCACCAGATGAATCAATGTCCATGTTATGCACTACCCCATCATCAGATTGACTACAAGTACTAGATGTAGTACTCATGAAAAAATATCTATCCTGTAAACAAAGAGCAAACAATCTTTTTATTCATACAACACAACTGATGTTTGGAATAAACTATACAAATGATGTTTGTGAATGAGAAACTTAGCAAATCCAACCGACTCAAACAAACAAAGGATACAAATGATGCTACATCAGACTCTAGTATTTTTTTCCTGGCCTCCCAAGCCCTCTTCAGCCAATTCAACCAACCAGATTCTGTCTTGAATGTGATGAAAATGTCACGATTCTCTTTATTTTGAAGTAGTTGGGTGGCATAGAAGTGTTCGTCACTCTCTTCGTCAGCGCCATCCTTGATGACTTGATCCATCATACTTCCAATTTCATCTCTAACATGATCTACCACTTGTGAAGTAGCAGGAAAATTACTAGTTTACGCTCTTATCTCATATGCATCAACCAGATGCTTCATGCATTGGTCTCTAAAAGTCTTTTTCTTTTTTTCCTTCTGGGAAAAAGAAACAGTAGGCCTTTTTTCAGCTCTTCTATCCGCACTTAGTGGAGCAGGGTTGTCGAAATCAGCATTCACATTTACATCACCTTCCTTGTGAGATGAACTCCCACCAGTTGTTGGAACATAGGAAGTTTTATTAGTGACAACGACAGCATCAAACATTATCCTCATTTGTTCCTCATGTTCAAGTGGGACAGTTTTGAAGCATATACATCCCGGCATAGCCTATACGAAATAGTACATATCAATAATTAGACCTATAAAACGTCAAAATAAGTAACAGAAAAGGATCTCAATGTATTATGAAATATAGACTCACCTTGTTCTGCTCAACCCACCACTCATCATCAGCGACAATGCAGCCCGTAAGAGGATCTCTTCCTAATCCTGTGGCTCTCAAATTCAGAGTTTTCCACTGTCCATATTTTTTCTTCAACAAATCCCACCGGTTCTTCATTTGGCTCTCGGTATATGGCCTCTTAGTGCGCTCAAAAAATTTTCTTACAAGTTTTGCATATCCCACACTATTCAAACATTGCTGTGGGCGATTATGAGCATGCACTTCTTCCACACAAATGTCGTTAAAAATTTTCGCAGCAAACGAATCCCATCTAGCTGCGACCTTTGGTACCTTCTTCATCTAAAAGGTCTAACAAATAAACTACGGAGCATCTAAACAAGGAAAGAACAAAACAATACAAAAAAAGGCACAAGACACAAGGGATTTTACCTCTGGTCGGCCGGTGATAGTAGGCAAGACCGGGAGCAGTGGATCTGTGAGCTGCTGCTGTCGTCGCCCGTAGGTGCACTTGGGACGCGGCCGGGGACGTGTGGATCTACGCTGGACCGAATCAGTGGATATCTGAACAGAGTACAAGCATGTTTCAGTGAGTTCCAGCTCCAGGAGTCTTTAAGGAAAAAAAAAGACTTTGAACCGAAAAATCAAATTTGAACTACCTCCAAAAGGCAGAAAGAACTTGTTACAATATACTGCTGCCTCCAGATTTTTTCCCCTTGTCGTTCAGAGGGCGTCGGATCCGGCAGAACACGGCCGGACCGGGGCGGCGTCGCTGTCGTTCTGGCGCTGGACGCAAGCGTCGTCGGGGGGGGGGGGGGGGGGGGGCCGCGGCCGTGGAGAGCGAGGGCCGGCGAGCGGGGCGCGCGAGTGTTTTCGGGTCGGGGGTGGGGGGAGTCTCTGGAGCGCGGGGGTGGGGCGGAGGCAGGCGCACGCTTTTCACGAAACGTGGGGTGCGGCCCGCGTTCCCGAAACGCCTGCCGCACGTTGCGCTCCGCGTTCGCGGGCCGCGTGCGCTTCGGCGCCGCCGCTTAAAAGCCGGCCGTTTGGGTCCGTTTGTCCGCTTATTTTGGCCCATAAGCCGCTTTTAAGCGGAAACAAACAGAGCCTCGGATTGCTTGCCGCTTGTGAATCATTTCCACACTTTAGAGGGAGACTCACCAGATTGGAGAAATTTTGCATGTGCCTCAAGTGACATGAGGAATTTACTTCTCAAACTTCATATATGAGTGCATCAGATTTCTGAAGATCAGAATCTAATAGCAGATGCTTTGGCTAGGAATGCTAATGTCTTAGATGAAATCGATTGTATTTGTAGATGCTCATATTATAGGCACAATAATGAACGCCGTCCTTTTAAAGGTAAACTTTTAAATCTGCACCAAATTACGTACCATCTCTTTCATCTGGATGAAATTTTAGCGCACTTGCTATAATAAATTTTAATCATCTTTGATATATTTCAGATCAAGTTTGATCAAATTTTGATGATAAAAAGCATGAGATGAAGATATTAAATTCACTTGTGAAAGCACAAGTATACAGCACTGTAGTTAAACACTGCATAAGCTGTGTTTAATTGGGAGCTATAAACAACCCTATTGTTAAGGTACTCGTTTAGCATATGGGTTTGAAAGGGTTCCGTACATTTATGTTCCTCGCAGGAATGAAACGGATGTTCGCGCTGCCGTGAAGATGTGGACGCGGTGTAGGTGTGTAGCACAAACTAAAAAAAGGGAATGGATGCCAATACCAGAAATGGCAAAAAAGTTACGCCGTTGCCGGGGATCGAACCCGGGTCACCCGCGTGACAGGCGGGAATACTCACCACTATACTACAACGACTTGGCTGGTTGGGTGTTCTGTTTAAGTATATTACTATTTTATGTTTGGCATCATGGGTGAGACCACGCAGAACTTTTTGGTGTCTTACTCGAACATACTTATCGCAGGATAGTCACCGGTATCCAAATTAAGTCTTGTCCATGCTGAGAGTAAGCAACTGAGAGCGACACTCTATTTAAGAAGTGAACAGTTTTTGGTTGTAGATAGAGAAGGTGATACAGTGACGACGAAGCGACAAGGGATAAGATTGTGCAGACTTGGCGACCACACGGCCCTACAACGGAGCCCAACTGATTGTTACCCCTTAGCCTCTCTATTTTTTCTTTAATTCATGCGAAGCAACATATACATACTCTCGTGTGTGTCTATATATATATATAATAAGTCCCAAAACATCAATTTAGGATTATCCAAAAAAATTTTAGACTTAAATTTTATCCCCTTCCTTAATAGAGTGCGTAAAAATAGATTCTTAAATTTTAATATTATGTCATGTCAGCAGTTTTTCTCTGATCTAGTCTTAGCTAGTGGTTTAAAAAAAGAGTTCTGCCTGCTTTTTTCGATCCTAGTCCTAATCGATGGTTTAAAAAAAAGTCCGGTCAATGGACGATGGAATTGACATTGACTATTTTCTCCCTATTTCTAAATAGAAATAGAAAGAATTTACGAGGAGTCAATAAATAGGAACAGTTTTGAGAATCTATTAGAGATGTTTTTTACTTAAATCTCTCATAATTTAATTTAGAAAGTGTTTTAGGTTTTCATTGGATATGCTCTAATGCCTCAAAGCCACCAACAACATTTATATACATGCAACTGCACATAAATGTATGTACGTACGCACATAGTACGTACGTACGAAACTCCAGATTAAGTTTCTCATAAGTTCCTTAGCTAGTGTAACCCCATCTAGAATCAATATACAGAATATACAATACATACTTAGTAATATTTTTTATGCTAAATATACTGCATCCTCCTCCGATCAACATTAAATTTCCCACCCTCTCCCGGAAAATTAATCGTGTACTAAAGATCAGCACAATCAATGTCCAAGTCGAACAGATCAGAACTAGAATCACTCTCCCAATTACCAGCAGGGTTAGTAAAACCTTCTCCTTGTTGGTCAATTATCTGATCACGATGATGATCGTCCCATGACGACGCGGCGTCAAATTCCTGATCCCAACAAGGAGTAGTACACCTCACGACCCATCTCTCCTCGTCGTCGCCTCCGCTGCCCCTCCTCACAACCTTGACGCCTTGCAACCTCCTGTCCCCGGTCGCAACGCCCAGGTCGAGACCACCTTTCAGTTGCATGCTGGCAGTCGTTGAAGCAATAATAAGAAGATCATCGTCGGTGATGGTGCTTCCGCGTGACGAGGTTGTTGATGACAAAGAGACCTTCATTGCCGACTCCGAGTCAGCGACCGGTGATTTAGCGGTCGGCGGCGGTAGCTTCGTCCTGCGAAAGCTGGCTCCCCGTGACGACGGCGAAACCATGAAGCCGAAGAAGGCGGCGAGCTTGCTCTTATTAGCACCTGCAGGCTTTGCTAGTTCCTCCATCAGCTCCTCCTGTGATTCAAGCTTCACATCACCGTAACCAGCACCAAAACTTCCGGCCACTTTCTGCGCAGGCTGAACCACAGTGGCACGGTCGTCGCCGCGGCCGGCGGCAAAGTAGCGTGTAGCTCCGAACACGCCGAGCTCCCCGCCGCCGGAGCTTCCGTGCAGCCACCGGCGGCTCTGCATCTGCATCTGCATCTGCGAGGACGTGGCTGGAAATGCAGCTGTGTGGAGTGTGGTGTGTGCACGTAGACGGCTGGTGTGCTGTGTGAGCGCCCGCGCATGTGGATCGGAGCTTCATTCGTCTCTGTTTATAAAGGCGACGAGGGAGGATGCACGGGTGTAGCTGGATGGTGATGCTGCTGGGAATGAATGAAGATGTACGTGTAGCGCCACTATATAGTAGTCAATAGGTACATCCAGCATTCCAGATCAAATGTCATGTAGCAGGACAAAGACAGGTTTTAATGGACGAACTGGAGTGCAAATCTCATCCATTTTATTGTCCGGCCGGCCAATGATTTGTGTATCTGAATATGGGCATACTACGCTTACTCCGATCTGCTGCCGGCATGTGTGTGAGTTGTTTCTGCCCATTCCCACCATAGAAGAATGTTGTTTCAAATTATTTTCATTCTCTGTGGAGGTTAGACCTGAGGCCACTATTCAAGGGAGAAAGAGAGTAGGAAAAAGTCGTTTTAACCTCCTCATTATTGTAAAAATTTGATTTTTCCTTCCTAATTTACGAAATCGGGCAGGATGACTTCCTTAACTTGAAAACCATTTGTTTTCTTCCTCGACGGTTTTAGATGGTGGGTTTGTTAACGTGGTTCTCATGTTGACACATGTTACTTCAAAATCGATTTGAGCCATTTATTTTGCTAAAAATCACTAAACTCTATGATGTTTAAACAGGACATGAAAGAAACTTTTGTTATTGGACTACGTTTTAGTTTAACTTAAAAAAATATAAAAAAAATCTATAGATATGGTCGTTTTGTGAAAAAAAAAGTCAATTGCACCACTTTTGATATGTGCACAAATTCAAAAAAAAAATTTCAAAAGTACTATAATTTGAGGTGGTTTTTATTACCATGAAGTTCATACATGCACTTATGTTGAAATATCTTAAAAGGAATAAACATGCATGTTCAAATTCACCTATTAAATTTTCAAATACGGCATGCCATCCTTTTAAAATATTTCAACACAAGTGTATGTAATTAATGGACATATGGTTGTGAACATAATATGAAACATATTTTTTCTCATTGTCCAAATTACTTTTCTTATCCCATTGCAACGTATGGGCACTATTTTAGTAAGAAATTAAATTTATTAAATCCAGAATATCCTGATTCTGGTCTTTTTTGCACAAAGGCCCCTGAGTTTCCTATTAATTACACTTTAGTCCTGTCTTTCTGAATAAAATCCCTCAGTTTCTTTTTAATTATTTTATGTCCAATTCTTTCTGCATAAAAAACCCTAGATCTTTTCTAAAATTAAAATTAGGTCCATGCTAGGTTTAATATTTATAGATTTGCCCCTAGAACTTTAGAACCTCATAACTTTTGATCCCTAGCTCCGTTTTGAGCCGTTCGCTAAAATCTTCATAAAAACATGCTCTTTCCATTCATATCATCCACATATTTAGATTGTACTGTTGTATGCACTGTATTAAGTTTTGCTTGTTGTTGCATTGTATGTTTTTTGTGTATGCGATTAGACAGTTACGATCCGGAGCTGGCAAACGAGAACCTGCAGGACCAGGAGTTTGAAGTCTTCAACCAGCAGCTAGCTCAGGAGGAAGGCAAACGTCCTTGATCATCTTACATCTATTCTTTCTTGTCTCATAAATCGATTGAATGCTCGAGTCAATATGCGGGAACTGCTATAACAGGGTTTACTAAAATTGTTTGATTATTCTCATCGCTTGAAACTTGGGTATGAATTGGGTATATCTTGCTTAGTTTGCTGTGTTAATTGGGATGGGTCTATGCTTACGGTAATTAATGTTGGTGCTTATATGAGTGGATGATGGTTATGGATGAGACGGTTTGGATGATGATGATGTAATGGAAGAGATCTGAGCAAGTGGGAACGATGCTGGGTGCCGTTAGTACAGATTGGGTTTGACGGAATGCTTGCTTAGCCTTTAAGGAATCAATCAGGGAGCGGCCACCCAAGTCAACAGTGCCACCGTCAGACTGAAATTGGGATAGTCTTGGTTGATTAATTAGACTCTCTTTCAGTCTCGTGCAAACCAAATGACAGAGTAGGGAATAGAAGCTAATGAGCTATCTTTCAGCCTTGTTAGCGAGCAGACACAAGGAGGTCGTTCTGGGACATGCGCCCGAAGGTCGTTCTCCTCCGGTGAAACCTTAGCGGGCGTGCGTGTACTGGAAGACCCTTCGGAAAGGCCTCGTAGTGAAGCGCTACCACACACCTAAGAAAGTTTGAATGTGAGTCATGAACACGACATACAAGGGTGATCACGATTTCTGGGTAAAAAGTGGTGCCATCTTTGTAGAGTATACAACTGTCATGACAGCTGCGCTCACGGTTATGAGCGCCCCTAGATCCTCACATGAGTATTTGGATGGCCCGGAAGGTTAGGTTGGATTGGGATACCTTGCACCTACGATCTGGTTGGGATTGGGTTGGCCATATTAGGTTGCTACTCTAAACTTATCCACTCATTGCTACAAACTGCTTAATGAGCTTTCCTTGTTATGGCCTTGTATCTTTTTTTTCTATACTTGCAGAGTACGACAAGCACTAATCCTTTCTTTTCTTCACTATTATTGCATAACTAGAAGAGGAGAATGTGTGTTTGTTCCGAATGGAGACGTTGAGCACTAGACGTGCAGTTCACCGGTCGATTACCTTTGCGATGGGCACCTCTGCTTATTTATCGTTTATTTAGACCTACGGGTCCTTTTGTTGTAATAGACTATTTGTTGTGTTACTCTGATGAACGACGTAATACTTGGATATGGATGTATTCTGAGATTCACAATGACAATCATGGTTTGTGTGTAACTTGTCCTGGACACACAATCGAAAGTCTAGTTTTACTCTTAAAAATTAGGCGTGACAAGTTTGAATTAAATTTTGGAAGAACAAGCATAAGTGACTTTGTATTGGAGTAGTGGATGCTGTTGTCAACGATCTGCAGTGAAGTTACCAAGGAGAAGACCCATTCATATATTAGATGTTTCGGTACATTAAGACATATTTTAATTTTAAAATATATTAAATGTATATACTGTGATTATTTTGTGATTGAATCAAAACATGATGCATTTGAGTGTTTATGTTTAAATCATGTTTATAATGAATAAAATTATAAATAAGAAAAAGCTTATGATGTATTCTGAGGCGGGACCAATGCCGAGGACATCAATGACTTTGTTCTCACTAGTTGACATAATGAGTTGATCGATATCATCGATCAAAGTTGACACACGACGTGATACACATTACAGTCTTGCCACCAGAAAGTAGTCGATCATACTTCGTGATCAAGATGTACTTGATACTGCAGAGAACGATGATAATGTGGTATATCATCGCAGCACTGCCACTAAGGAAGATGCTGAAGTAATTGAACGATTAGCGAGCATTCGTGTTTTATGCTCCCAAAAAAAACCTTATCGTCCGCCTATCCCTACTGATGTCACAATGGATTATGGTTTCGAAGGTATGCTCTCCCAAACTTGGTACGCGTAGAAGAATGAGATGGGAATGTTGAAAATTTTCAACAAGAACCGTGGAGGAAGAGAGTATTTCTAGCTTCAGTCTTTGCTCCTTCCTGCCACAAAATATATTTTATTGCTAGCATTGATTAGGAGGATTAAAGGAGATGCAATGTATGTCCTACTAGCCTATATGGCGTGCCGCGTTCGTAAGATAATATAAATAGTTAAAAATAGAAGAACCTCAACAAAAACTTATACATCTATTATTTTTTCAAAAAACAAAAGACTGTAAGGTCAAGAGAATAAGGTATTAAATTAAAATTGGACATATCCAAAATAAATATAGAGGGTATTAGTTGTTTGTTAACAATTGAAATAGATTGGAATAAATTGATAGTATGATTTTAAAAGAAGAACGAATTTGAACAAAATTGATTAGAATACAAAGTTTAAAATAGGATTTAGAACAATTTTTTAAAAAACTATAGACATTATTGAAACAAAGGATGTTCATGACCGGAACATTCGAATCAGTATGATGAAACAGTATGATGAAACAGTTAGAAATTTAAAATTTAAAATAAAATATTTAAAATAAATAATTCTAAAATTTTGAAAAAGTATGTCTTGTTGGATCTTATTTTGTTGGATAATTGTAAGGAAATGATGATTCAAACGGATTCAAAAACAGAGTTACAGTTTAGTTAGAAAATTAAATTTAAAAAATAGATATAAAAATGAATTCTTTCGACAAATGACGTAGGACACTTGGCAGCACAACATGATTCCACATAGGCTGGGACACTTGGCGTCACCACATGAGTCCACATAAGTCAAAGTAATGTGATTGCTTCAGTTCCTTTACAATTCAACTTTAGACTATTACACCTGTTTATTACTCCATGGATTAACTCGAACATTCATATAGTGCTCCTATTTTCTATTCCAACTTCTCCCATGTGCACTATAAGTTGGTTTATTCCCCATAGTTTTGCATGACATTAAAAGCTCATTACCATAGTATTTCAACGGTACTTATTTTATTGATTTTAATGTAAAATAATAAGAATATGTAGGCTCCAAATTCTAACATGATAATTGCAACATGATGCTTTGAAAGAGTTTCTTCTGTACTCATCGCATGACATGTCGGTTTTATGTAAACACTCGAGGTTGTAGATTATTAGGTCATAGATGCTTCGACAGGTTCTCAACCAAATTGATTCTTACCATCAAAGTGAAATAGAGACAAAGTCAATATTATAAGTCAATGATAACATTTTAAATATGGAGGGAGCGCAACAAGTATCTATGATTGTACAAACTAAGAATTGCAATCGAGTTGAGCAATTTTTACGACGAGATTACAACCACCAGATAAGTTATGTTACCTATTCAATTTACTCTTTGTTTATAATAATTTGTAAGCCAAATATGCAATGTATATGGTTATCTATTTGGAGAAGGAACTTATATCGGTTATTATTTGGTGACCATGTGACAGTTGTTTAACAGTGTTAGTCTAGGAGAGGGACCCACCCATGTGCACTCACCGTAACTCCCCCTTATCCTTTTCTTATCTCTCCCATCCACTTCTTTCAGCCGCCCCCTTCCTCTTGCTTGAGACCCCGCAGCGACAGGAGCTGGCAAGCGAGACATCCCGCGCCACGCAAGCTGTTCCCTCTCTCTTCTCCACGGCGTTAGGGCAGCGAGGTCACCCAACTCTTGGCGCTCTCGTCGTCATCATCTCTTCATCCTCAGTCGGTCTTCTCTCGAGGCCACCCACACCCGGTCGTGCTCTCTCGCTTGCTTCAGAGAAACTGTTACAGTTTAAATTGGTGAGTGTATCAAGATTCAAGACGCAATTCGGGATGGCCCATTGTTGGCCAGTGAGATGGAGGTGGCTAATCGTTAGTCCTTGACTAATTGGTAGTTAGTTAAAAATTAGTCTAATATTTGTTTGAAATCATGACTAATTGATATAGAAAATTACTTTTGTTTCTAGCTAATAATTAGTCTTTATTAGTAACGTGAAAGGGAGTAATGGTTTTTTATTAGTCAAGAGGTTGGCTAATTATTAGCGCTAGAATTAGTCAGTCTATTTGAATTTACAAACTAATTTTTAGCCGACTAATAATTAGTCATGAGGATCCAAACATGATCTAAATGGTTCCCAATCGTTAAAAATAAAAGATTGAATGGTTCCCATTCAGATGTTACATTGACAGCATCGTAATGATAGAGATTTCTGATTATTCTAAAAAAATAGAGAGAGAGAGATTCTGTGTATATTGATTACGCTTCAACACTATATTTCTTTTCACGTGAAATGCATAAGAGGTTCATCAATTTGTTTAGTAGCATAGCATCCATGCTCACGAACTTTTATTTTGAGATTGATAAACTTCGTTTTGCTGTTAATCTCAAAAAAAAAAACTTGGTTTTGCTGTTTGGGGGCGTCTACGCAGGGACACTTACGTAATTTTTTTTTTTTTTGATCAGGACACTTACGTAACTTTGGCTGTACACATATCCGCGCTCTCTTTCTTATCCAGTACCCAACCCACGGTACCGTCTGCGTGCGGCATGAGCGGCTACAGCAATTCCTTTCGACCTTCGACAACTAACTAGCGGCAGCAATCTCTTCTGTCGTTTGGAACCCTCAAGCAGAGAATCAGAGCACTACTGCGACCATCCCGTGGCGCGTTAGCCAAGAGGGTTGCAGTCTCGGGGAGATGGATGGGCTTGGGCTGACGGGCAGCGAGATCGCCGGCTTCGTGGTGGGCGCGCTGCTTCTCGGCGCCACCGTCACCGCTCCCAGGGTCGACGGCTTCATTGCATCCTCGCAAAGAAGGTTCTCTCTATCTCGCTCATGCACCCCAGTTCTGTTGCCTTTAGCTAGTATTCTTCAGAAGTATTTCTACACTGCAAGTTTTTTTTTTCTTTTATGCTCTGGGCACCAAGTAATTTGTGGTGATAAGTTCTGCAGTGCATACAGATTAACTGACTGCTAATTACTACATTAGTGCGAATGAATGTGAGCTAAACTAGTTCAGGATTGAGGGAAGGATTGCATTGACAATTAATTTGTGGTATTTCAATCCAATATTTTAATTTTTCATCAATAACAGTTAACAACTACTATTATATAGTTACCATAGTCTGAAAGAGAGATGACTAACAGAAACGAACTGAAAGAAGCTCGACTGTGTCAAATGTGAACTTATATTTTTCCCTTGGCATAATTGTTGACTGACTGATGATTTGCTTCTACTCTGCACATACACCTTACCACCATGTTCTGAACAGAGACCGTGGTCATCTATCTGAGCAGTGAGCAACAATATAAATGTGCTGTGCAGGTCACTAGGCATGTGTAAGAGGTGCGGTAATCTTCGAATAGTAGCATGCTCACAATGCAAAGGAACGGGTTCCGTTCGGAAAGCAGGGATGCTTAATCTGGGCATGCTAGATGATCTCTACGAATCACTTGGGGCAGAAGCCAAGACTGACAATCTGGTTCCTTGCACCAAGTGCAGATCCAGAGGGCGTCTCCTGTGCCCAGAGTGCTCCAAGACACCTTCACGGTGAAAATACATATGGAGCATAGGCAATATAAAGCTTCAGTTGGTGCTAAACGTTTCTTTTTCCTGCTGTAGAAGTCAAGTTATTAATTGGTAAATGGTCAAATGCAGTGCAGATTTGTTTTTATTTT
This sequence comes from Oropetium thomaeum, assembly GCA_001182835.1. Taxonomy (NCBI): domain Eukaryota; kingdom Viridiplantae; phylum Streptophyta; class Magnoliopsida; order Poales; family Poaceae; genus Oropetium; species Oropetium thomaeum. The sequence goes on along the minus strand of LFJQ01000020.1, from coordinate 168,915 downwards.
AAAGGTCCAAAGAGTAGAAAGCAAATATGGTGACCTTTTATCAGTTCAGCTTATACAGTATCAAGGATAAGCATCTGTCGTTTGCTGCATTGAAATATTTGATACAATAGTTCGTATGGGTCGTTACTGTAAAACAACCACTCTGATATGTTTTGTTCTAAGGCTTTGTTTGGGAACCAAAACTTCCCCAGGAAAACAAGCTTTTTCCCGGGGACGAAGAGGCCCGCGTTTTATTTCCCCTGCTTATCCCGTTGGACCATTTGGGAGTACATCGGATAGAAAAGCCAGTGACGTTCCATACTTATCCCTAATTTGCAATTAAAACAGTCAATTTTCTCCCACCTCCCTGTTTAGATCCACACCCGTTAAACCCCCACCTCCCCGTTTAGATGCACACCCATTACATGCACACCTGTTAAAACCTCACTTAAACTCCGCGCAGCGCTGCAACTTTAATTACAGGTTTTGGCGGCTAAACCAGCAAATTAACTCAAAAACTTGCAGTAGTGCATGGGGCAGAAGAAAGAGCTGGAGATTGAAGATGCGAACCAAAGAGAAAGGTAGGAGGAGATAGGATGCAATTCAACTGGATGAAGGCGTTGGTAATGTTACTTTTGCCTATATATGATTGAAAAAATATTAAAAATATGACTACTCAAACACCATTATCCAGTTTGCATAGATTCTCTGAATTTCAGATAAAAAGAGAACACCCATTGTTCTGGTAGGGAACAGATTACAAACCTTCTGCTGTCACAAATCTTTTTGCTTGATTGAGTGCTTGATGATCTCTAGAAAGAAGTTTCGGTAGTGCTTGAAACTGAACATAACTGACAAATGAAATTTCAAATGGTGTCCCTGCATGAAAAATGAAATGATAAAGTTCATATGACATTTAGTACATGCAATGAAAAAAAAATGACATCTGAGATAGGAACATGTACATGCAATGCAGCATTTTAATGTACAGAATTTTTAGTCATCATAGTGGAACTGATCGATTATTATTATTATTATTATTGCCTCTATTGGTTCATTTGCTCCTAGTTTAGCCTGGGTATGCAGGTTGAGACTAAATCGATCTAGGCTTTCCATTTTTCTTTTCTAGAACAGGGTGTGCAGGTTGAGATTAAATCTTTGTGTATACAAGGAATCTTTGCCTAGGATTGAGACTATTGAAAACAAGGACCGATAAAATACCATCATCAAGTTGTGGGGATAGTGCTGGTAGTTTCCAAAAATAAAAACCGAATTGGTCAAATTGTGTGCAGGAAGCAAGAGCTGTGTGATCTCATTCAGGTGAAAACGATGTTGAAGTAAACAATGCATATCCACAAAAGTATAATGAGTAAAACTCCATTAAACATGCACTGATGGAAAAATAAACAAAAAAAATAAAATCGGATGCTCAGATAAGCACTGACCATCAACACATGAACCATCCGCATCCCTGACCTATCCACGTCCAAAACTGCATTGCCACTACACAAACAAAAAACTGTAATTTCATTATCAATTGCTTAGGAATCGCCAGGTACTGTTCTATAACTCAAATCATTCCTTAGCTTTCCATGATATATTTCTTTCTAAAATAGACATGTAACTTCGCATAACAAGTGAACAACACTATAAGAAAATAATGCTACGTTACTTTACTTTGACATTCTGTGTTCTTCCTGACTCAGTGGAGCTATCTACATATAAGATTTAGGGCCAAAAAGAAAAAAAAAAACAAAACAAGGAAATGTTACCTCAGACATTTCATCTCTGGCCTTGGTCCTATCAGAATGCCCTTTCATCCTAGACAAGGGTCTCTGAAAAATGAATTGCAAACAACATCATTTGATATATTAAAAAAAATAAAATGTAGATTGGAAAAAAAATACATGTCAATAAAAAAATACTTTGGTCTAGCAAAAATCTCGATCACCTTAACCTCTGATTTAGTAAGGATACACCTTAAAAAAATAATTAACCTAAAAAATTACTTAAAACCCCATTATTCATTTTGTTCAATTTACCTTTGAACAATCAGGCTGCAAATCGCTACCACTTTCTTCAAAAAAAACATAATTCATTGAAAAACAAGCTCCCTTTGATGCCATCTGAAAGAACAAGCAAACTTAAGAACACATCCTAAATACAAAACAAATACAAAAATACCTACTCCGCAACTGAAAAATAAAAATGAGCAAGAAAAAAATGAGAAATAGGGGGCTTTACAGGGACAAGGACCTAAATGAAAAAATGGAATGAAAAAACTGATAAAGCTCAACAAATAGTAGTGATACAAAAAAAAGGAATGTCCCAAGGTTTAAAACAAACAAATACTACTGATACAGAACTTGACCAATGCCCCTTGAAAAAACTAAAGAACCCAGCCTGGTACATAACACAAGAATTCATACTACACCACCGAAAACTAAAAAGAACAGAGCAATGGTCATGGATTCGTTTTAAAAATTACATTATGACAAACTATAAAAAATATTAGCTAGTGTCCTGATATGACTAGTGCAAATGAAAATCCCATTATTTATAAGACATATAATACAGTTACCTGTATCGTTCTACTAGAATGATTCAGCCATAGTAGAGAAAATAACAAACATAACAGTGAAAATCATAAAGAAACTAAAAGAAAAAGAAACGCAACGCCACAACAGCTATGTACCATCATATCGTAAACATCACCAGGCACGCAATGAATTTGAGGATGCCTGTTACATAAAGAAAAACAAATTAATTACATTCTAACAAACTTGTACTTTGTTCATGCTTCTTTTAGTAACACTTTGTGCATGCATAGTGCAAATGCAAATGTATAGTATTTGTGAGACTTACACTAAATTGTTCTACTAGAACGATTCAAACATATTGGAGAAAAATAACAAAACATTTGGGTGAAAAATCACTGAGACCCACACAGATTCGTGTACACAAACATAACCCTATAGTGCTTTGATTGGAACAAAAATATCAAGTTACAATTCCCATTTGAAAACACACTCATAGCAAAAACATCTAACTAGGGGTGTGGGGGGTGAGGAGTATTTGACCAGCTCCAATAGAGAAAATCGTCAGGTAAATGCACTAGCTGCAGAAAGAAAAAAATCTCTCAAAAAAAACTTCACTAACCATTAAGCGCCTCATCGTCCCTGTATATACTAGCACCTAGAGGATCAGAACCCCTCTGTGCCGTCATAAGAAGTAACATTGAAAATCACCTTTCGATATCCCCCGACCCCAGTTCCTCCCCATTCACTGAAGCACGAAAATGATTACTGCAAAATGCAAACAACAACAAAAAAAAAAGAAGTCAGAGCCACGAAGAAAGATGCGCAAAAGCACACACATGGATTGTGATCGAGCAACTCCGATGATTTGATCACTGCCACCGCCCAAAGCTCTCCATTCTCTGCCACTAAATTAGGCACTACGAATAACGAGGGACAAAACTACGGGGCGAGAAAATAGAGCACCTCGAATGAAGCAGAAGGTCTGCTCCCCCACCACCGCTGCTCCGCCATCCTCCGCGAGTAAAGCAGAAAGATATCTGCTGCCTGCTGCTGCTCCCCCGTTCCACTGCAAAAAAAAGAGAAAAATGGTGAAAATAATTCAAAATGATAGAGAATTGAACCCAACCCGGTGCCCTTTTTGCCGGGTCCAAACCCGAGACCCCGCAACTCGGCAACTTCTCCGCGGCCACACAACCTCCACGTCCGACGTCAAAATGAACCATAAATGGCCTAGGAAGGACTGTATTTGGATGCTACCTGTTATGCTGCGGTTGGCCCAAAAATTGAATGAAAACGAAATAATTTTTAGGTGAGTAATGTTTAGCAATTACGAATAAAAAAAGGCCTCCCCGATCATTCTTTCTTTTTCCGGTCTCGTCTCGTCTCTCGCTCGCCTCGCTGCCTCGCCTGTCTGTCTCTCGCGCCGTCGCCGCCGCCGCCAACCACGAGAAAACCAATGCTACAGATCCTCACCACCGCCGATCAAGAGCTCCCTGCTGCATCAGCACCTCGTGGCCGCTGACCTCCATCTAGCATAGGGCTTCACCCGCCACTCGTCCCCATTCTGCACTGCATCGTGCCATCCCTTCCACCCACGACGACCGGCCGGTGAGTACTTCTCTCCATCTCAGGTCCACAACTACACCTTTTCTTTCCATATCCGTGTGATTTCTGATGCTATATACTGTTTAGATCTCTATGGACTAGTTATTCTTTGGATCTGCGGTGCTCTTGCGACCACGGTGATATAGGTTGGGGGATTTACCTCGAGATGGTTAAATTCCAACCATGTTGGCCTGTTGATTGACCTGACCTTTGCACGTGTGGCATGGTGATTTTGCTTAGGCAATCTGCTCTTGGACCAACCTTCTGGAGGATTGATGGTCAACGAAGCAACTTTTGTGGATTTCAATTTTTGATTGATAGTGACCTAGCGTGTTACTTCTTGTTATGGCTAAATTCAGAAGCTCTGAACTGGCATGAAACAAATTGTACCTATTAAAAATTGTAGTGTTGTAGGCCTGTCCAAAATAATCAGGACTTCAGCTAGACTGCTAGAGTACTCCATTTAGCTAGTGGAATTAAGCACCTGTTTCTGAATCCTTTCTTGTGGTGAGTTTTTTTTTTTGTTAGTCAGTTTCCTTTTTTCTCTTTCGTTTCAATTAGCAAAGTCAGTTCTGTTGAGTCCTAGTTTAGGGTTAGTTGTGTATGGCCATGACGAGTCAGTTAGCAGAGTGATTTAGAATTAATGTAAGAGGGAAACGATCCATTTATGGAAGTTTTTTTTCTGTGGTGCCTGAGCTAAAGTTTGTGCTTTAATTTTGAGTGAAGACATCATGATGGATGTAAAACATTAGGGTACGTTTTATATCTAGTTGCTAGTCTGGATCCTCTGTCCTTTAATTGGAGGCCTCATGTTGGATTTAAAATATTTATACAGACATTACAATTTCAATGTCAACCATTTGTTGTGTGATTGTGTCTGTCGTAAGTTATGGTTAGTGAACCATATATTGTATTCTAGTCGGTCCAGTTTTTGAGAAAAAAAAAGACACTCTAAATTTACTGGCAACATGTTTCATTACAAGAGCAAACACCTCTTCTCGGCCTTTACCTTTTATTAGAAGATCCCTGGGAATACTGGTCATGAGAGGTATAAAAAATATGGAAATATTGCCAGCTTAGTACTCATGTTATGCTTAGCATGGATTTTAAATTGAGCTCTCAAGTCCAAATCAATGGATGTTGTATCCGCTAATTCTGATTACTAATTTACTCCTTGTGACAGATTTTGTGATCGAGGCTCCCTACTCAATCATTCTGTTGGCCGTGGTTTGGCACAAGTTGTATTGACAGTTAGTCATAAAAGATGATGTGTTATTAATCTTAACCAACCTTGAGTTGTATTTTTATCATCACCATCACGTGATTGTTTGATACGGTGGGTTCTGTGCCCTGTTAGCTCATGAAACATTATTCCTGATGCCTTTTTAACAGATTCTAACAACATTTTCAGATTATTTGATTTATGCTGAGTTTTTTAAGTATTTATTGATTGGCCAGGAATTTTATTCCTGGATCATCCAAATGGCCCCTGGAAATTGTCTAGGAAAGGTTTTTTTTTTCCTCCGGGTGGGGAGGGGGTGGCAGGAGCAGGGGGAAATTTCCCTTCGGTGGGCAATTTCCTGGGTATTTTAATCCGATCACCCAAACAAGCCCTAAAAGTTAAATACTTGGTTGGTTTTTCACTAGCTGCCGCTCTTCTTTATGTATATCAGTATTTGTTGTCCTTTCCTTTTCTTTTTGGAGAAATGAGTCTTGCAGACATTGAAAATAAAAGTAACACGACTTTTATACTGATTCTTTACTTTATTTGACAGTAGAGTAAGCCTAAACTTAAATTTGTTATGAATATAATATGATTGAATTGCTAATAATAACATCTCCCAACAGGGACTATATATGGGTTACATAGAAATAAGAGAGACTCTAATACTTATAGTAATAGGACTCTATAACATATCCTATAATGACTGTTATTTCCTTAACAAATTTATTAGGCAATTCATACCATATTACGCGAGTTTGCAATTGCACACAGCAAATTACCGCAATTAACAACGACATTTCAGGATACACCATTGTATGTAATATTATTTGTATGATCTTTAGCTACATCTATCTAGAAGACCTAGCAGTAGGAGCTATTGTTTTCTCCTCTAAAGGAATTCAATGCAGAATAACAGTAATCCAATAAACAAAAGAGAATATAGTTCCTTGTTTCTTTATTGCAAGGAGCAAATATTTGAGAAAGATTGAACATGGATTACTGCATCACTCTTAGTAGCGCAACAAATTTTGAATTAACAATCATAGAATGGAAAAGAATTTAAATAAAAGATTACTGTTAAACAATCAACTATTAAACATCAATATTGTTGTTCACATGTTATTATTCAGTGTATACAGTATATGTTGTTGTTCTGGCGGTTTCAGTTTACTAAACAATCGACTGCCAGAACGGTTTCGCTGTAATTGAGAATCCTGGAACAGGCTGCCTACGATGAGGACAACTATTAAATGATGTTGTCCAGAAGAAGCAAGCACATGATCTAAATTATGAATGGAGTTATAGCTCTTAGGAAGAAATGGATACCTAACTATTGAAAAGTCTGACTGTTTTTTTTAATCTGGAAGTACGTATCTGCACAAAAAAAGAAAGAAAGAATAATTTGATTAAATGAAACCATAGAAAAGCTGGGATAACTTGGGAAAAGATGCAAATTACGAACAGGTAATAGCCAGTCTTTCTAACAACGCTGTCAAGTCAGTAAGAATGGAACGAATCAAAAAGAAAAAAAATGTATAATAAGTATAACAAAAAAGTCTTGAAAGGCCCTTTGCAACTTTCAATATCTGTGTTAGAAAAAAAATTCAATTTGGGTAGAAATTAAGATCAGAAAATCCTAGTCATCTAAGTCCATTAAAGGAACCATGGATCAAATTTGAATCTATGTGTCGATATTGTGAAATAACATTTTTTATACTGCGAATTGACCAAGCAGAAATCAACTAATGCATGGAACGAATCAAAAAATAATACTGTATGTGAAGAAAAAAAAAAGTCCTGAAAAGGCCCTTTGCAATTTTGTAGATCCTGTGTTAGGGAAAAATAGATCAATTTGGTCAGAACTTATGTGATCATTTTTCCCTTTGGTTTTCTCTAGTGTTACTGATTCTCCAAATTTTAGCTTTAAATTTAGGAAACAATTTCATTTTCACCAATCACGAAAGTTGTACCTCACACTATAAATATGCCAAGACATACGTCGGACGGCCATGGCTAACATTTGTATATGACCGATAAATTGTATGCCAGTCAATATGGTTGGTTTACATCTGCAAAACTTTCAGTGTAAAGAAAATTTTCTTCAGAGCTTTCAATGGTTATTATCCATAGAATGAAGGATGCAACTAATGAGTTACATGTAGCAAGATAGTAAGACGTAGGTATCACACTAAATTCTCACCGCCACACTAAATTCACCAACCACTACCACGCTAAATTCTCCAAACGGTGCCACACTAAATTCTCTAACCACTGTCACACTAAATTCTCCGGTCGGTATCGCACTAAATTCTCCACGGCCAAACCTCTTCTAAGACCAACAGCATGAACTAATTTGTATCATCAAACCCAAATCCTTCTAAATTCTAGTTCAAATTTAACTGACCAGTCAATTTGTAAAATTCCAATTAACTAAGGGAAGGCAAATTCAAATTAGCTACTCCTTCTGTTTTTTAAAAAAGGTTTCATTTTGATTTCTTCAGTTTCTCTCTCACAAAGCAATTTGTTTTAGGTGTTTTAAGTTTTAATTAATGAAAAACAGGGGGGGGGGTCCAACCCACCTCCTTGGCTTGTCCCAGTTCTCTAGACCTCGGGACCAAGTCAAGGTCAATATAAAATGTGAATGAAAGAGGACCAATTTTATTCAATCCCATCTTGGCATGTTGAAATATGTCCAAAACAAATTTTAATCTAAAATGGAGGGACTATGTGCTATCCCTTCATGGATATGATTGAGTATAACCGTTCATGGACTATGTGCTATCCGGTTCTTAGCTCTTAGCTGAGAAGTAGCTGTCATTACAGCGATGATTGAGTACAACCATAACTACTCTATTCTTGTCAACATCAAAATAACAAGAGAGGTCTTAACGCGCCACAAGACTCTCTTTTGCTCAGATTCGGCACAAACACTAGTCCAACAAGAGATGAAGCTTGTTGGAGGCCAGAGGAGGCAATAGTGCGTTCCGGGTTCGGGTACGCCGTTTTGTTAGCTCCCGTCTTGGTCATCCTCTTTCAGGCGTCTGTCTCTGTGTCATTCATCAATCGTGTTTGGCGCTTCTATTTCATGCTCTAGTGGTCTAGTGCCAATTCAACTTAATTGAGGTATGCATCTTACACCTAAGCTCCATTTCACTACAAATCGGGTGTCTATATGTAGTTTACGTATATGTATTTATGTATCATGCTCACCATATATCACTATTTATATACAGTGTGTATATATAGGTGGTATTTCTTTGTAGTGGGTTGGGAGGCCTGGGATGCAGGGGTTGATGGTAGGGATGGCAATGGCAATTTTACCCACACATTCGAAATCTGACGGGTACCGCATCTTACGGGTGCGGGTGCAGGTGTGATATCCCACCGCGGGTGAGCCGCACCCGACCCAGATCTATCTAATTAAATCTTTATCCTTTGAATATATTATTTATTAATATAAATAAGAGATAAGTAAATATTAATATTAAAAATAGAAGGTTATCTTTGCATTAATTATATCATATATTTATTTAAAAATATTATTTCATACATATGATGTTAAAACCCGACGGGCACCCGAACCTGAACCGAAACCCGACGGGCGCGGGAGTCATTTTCCACCCTCGGGCGCGGGTGCAGACGTCATTTTCCACCCGCGGGTGTGAGCGCGGGTGTCGTTTTTTACCCCAACCCAACCCGTTGCCATCCCTAGGTGGTGGGGAGGTGCTCTGGAGTGGGAGGGCGGCAGCAAGGGGCTGCACCGCCAGCAGCAGGGAGGCCGACGGCAAAGGTGGCTTCAGCGACGTGGAATCGCCAGCGCTTTCCGCGTGCACCCTTCGGTCTTTCCCCACCGCCTTGTGCTGAGAAACAAATTGCTGTGGAGTACTTTTTACCTATTGTCAAAATTATCGATTTTGTTTCCTATAAGGCTGGTCATCGTAGAAACAGTGGCGGAGGACTTCAATATGGCATGGTCGGGCGCCTTCCGTACCTTGACTTTTTCCAACAACATTCATTGCTCTCTTATGTTAGCAAGATTAGTTTTTCTTTTCATTATACTTGTTTTTTTCTATTTTCGAATGCATGTTAGCTATTGCACTACCAGATTCGAGGCCTTCTCTTAGTGCTCAAAACACTCCGAGAAATCTCTAAAACACATGGAAAAATATATTGATACATTTTTTTATCATTCTAATGAACTCCATCGTAGTAAAGATTGGTGACTGAGAAGGAGGTTGAATCGGACACCCACTAGTTCTATCTCTTCTAACTTTCTACCACATGGTACAAGCAAACAACTACTAAGAAGAGAGAAGCTAGAAGCGACTAAACGAACAACTAAGATAACACGCTATAAGCCAAGCAACACACGACAGCATATACAATTCTAGTGATAATTAAACCTACACTAATAGCAACACATACACGAGAGCTACAAGTAGAGCAACGAACACAACCAAGGTAAATCCTATGCAATTCTACTCAAGATCAAGCAAGACAAGAACAATGCTCAAGTAGAGGAGATAGGGAAGAAAAAACTTGTTGATTTTTTTCCTGAGGTATCAGAGGATGGAGCCTCCCCTAGTCCTCGTTGAACCAATCACGTTGGTGTCTTGGTCCCTCCCGTCATTTCAGGAACGGTGTCTCTCAAGGTGCGCTCCACTCCTTGAGTGAAGATAGAGACGTCCTCCGCCGCCTCGGACAGCACCTTGTTTTGCCAGAGACAAGCCTCCTAGCTCAGGCGCTCTCTCTTGATGGCCCTTTGAATAGAGGCCTCCAAACCGTGTATAAACTTGGTGTAGACCTCCACAATTTCCACCAGAAGCTCGATCGCCGACTTCTAATCGATTTAGACCCTGCCATAAGACCAAAAGTAACAAACTAAGATGCAGCCCACTAGCCTAAAGGTAGATGAACACTCCTTGTTACTCTCTCACAAACATTCAAGATCATCTCTTGTTTACTCTAGTGCTTCTTTTTTTAACTCTTGGCTCTCTTAGGGTTCCTTAGGTACCAAAAGTCGTTCAAATAACTGAGGGGTACGACTATTTATAGGGTTAACCATGCCCACTAACCATTACATTCAAAATCCCTCTAAGCAGTCAATCGTCTTACCATCCGTCATACCGTACGACGACTATGATTTCTTGATCCAACATGGTATGACGATACCGTCGTACCATACGATAACTCTATCTCCAATGGTCATCTCGTCATACTGTACGACGACTCTGATATCCTTTGGCTCAACTTCCAGCTTTTCTAGAAATGACACGACAACCCGTCGTGCCATACGACGACTTGATCTCTTGGCTTGGGCCAACTTTTAGCTTTTCTGCCTGTTAGTATTTCTTATGATCACAGATAAATCCGCAAGCGTACGGAGTACCATCGTAGTACTTTGTTCTAGAGTATTCTAAGTTATCGTAAGTTTCTCAGAGAACATGTGTGGGTTATCTATGAACTAAGTCCAGGACCAACAACACTAATGTTGGGTAAAGGATAGTGTCGCAACCCCGTCCGATAAAATCGTACGGTTGCTCATCCAGGATCATTCGGGGTGCCACTTGGAGAAGCAAGCGACCATACAGTACAATAATTAACAAGGACACGTAAAACATGATTTAAAGGGTACATGAATTCTTAATATTACAACATTGGTTCAGATAATTTAAGTGCGGAAACGTAGTTCGAAAACAAGCGAAAGTCAGCGGAAGCTACTGTTTATAACTCGACGATACAATTAAGCACGCCAGCCCACGGGTGCTTAATCTTCATAGGTCGGAGAAGCGGGAACCCACTCGAAGGTCCACTCCGAGGGTGCCTTCCCTTCCCAACCACCACAACCATACACAGCAAGGTTAGAAGAATCACCTGCAAAAATATTAATCCACAAAGCCTGAGCAACTAATACTCAGCAAGACTTACCCGACAACGTGGCCATCTAATGACCGACTCCTAGAATGCAGGGTATTGGTGGAGGTTGATCGGGCATTTGCGAAAATAGCGCTAATATTCTCTTCCAGTTTTAGCCAAATTAACCGTAGTCATTATGAATTTACTAAATGTGCCGCTATTCTAAACAATCATGAATACATTACAACAAAACAGAGTGAAATTAGCCCTTTTCATCATAATCCTCTATTTTCATATCGTTGCGGCAGAAAGGAGCAAGTGCTACTCTTAACCACGAGGAGTGGCAATTATAATTGATTTACATCCTGCAGGAGAAACCCGAATGACACGACACGTGCACACTCAACTGAGTCACACGTGGCTACCTTTCGCAACATCGCGACAGTGTTGGCTCAACATCCATCCCTCCAAGGACATGGTCCTCCAGGCGATGCCCTGCATCCCTGTACGGCCCCAAGCCTTTCCCACTAGCACGAGCCCAAGAAAACAAAAGCAAATCCATCCACCTTGCTGGTCCGTTCACCCAGAAAAAGGGATGGCCAATTGTCCAACAAAGCACGGTGAGCTACATCGGTTTCCTGGTCCCATATACCAGTATGCACTCGGTACACACCTCAAACTTGACCAATACAACCGCACCCGATAGGGTTCTCAAATATTAACCACACTTAAGATCAAACATGTTTCTCGACTTTTCCTTCTTTGAATAAACACGAGTAGTCCCCATACCTACTCGGATGCTACCGAATTCTTAGCCTTAAGCATCGCATTCTATCGAGGGCTCTACCAAAATAATCCATAAGAACCCTATCAAGTCATGCATCTAGGTTTTCACGGCAATACCCTCAAAACTTAATGCACAAACAATTCCTACACACATAGTGGTAAAAAGAAAATTTGTAAAGCATAGGTATGCACCGGGGCTTGCCTTGGTTTGCAGAATAGTCAGAGTACTCAAACAAGGGGTTAGTTCCTGCGGGTGCTTCTTCTGGACTCTCGTTCACCGGCGGAAGTTCCTGGTCGGTTCCTATATGACGAAAATGCAGTGAATTGTTTAATGAAGAGAGTCACAATGCTATTATTAAATATTAACTAGTGTTTCATTGTTAGGAATTAGGGTTAGATTGCGATCTTGCCTTAAGTATTAATCGTTTATTAACTACGACTATTTAACTAGGTTAAAAATGACATTTTTAATTACTTCTCAAGATTATTTTTAGTTGATGGTACTCTCTGAGATATAAATTTTAAGCTTTGGTTGAGGCCTAGGTGATTTTGCTAGATTTTACAATAATTCATCGAAGTTCCTGTTATTGGACTTTATAAAATCAGAAACCATATGTAAACCTTGGAATAAAATTATGATATTTTATGGTGTTACTCAGGGGAACCAAATCTAGAACTTTGTTTTTGGGGTCTAAACTTTTTACTAACTTCTACAATGTATTTTAGAAAATGGTATTTTAATAGGCAGATTGGGGTATTGTGAAAGTATCATATACAACTTGGTGGTCCTAAAATCCCCATAAAATTTTCGTGGATGTGCTCTGCCATGAAGTACTTGTAGATCAAATTTCAGACTTAGCACTGCTCTACAACTTGAATTAAAAGTCAAAAACAGAAAAGAGTATTTTAATTATTCCTGAAAATGTTTGGTCATTTTATAAAACGTGCTTTAACAGAAATTTAGTTTATGGTTCAAGGATTCAAATAAAATTAGGTTTGGCATTTTTAGATTTTTCCACGATTTTCTACACACTTGACAACTCCTGGCTAATTACTGGAACTGAAGAAACCAATGGAACAGTAGCAGAGCGGGGCAGAGCTAGGGCACGGCGGCGCTCCGGCGCGATTCTCGCCGGGGAAGAAGGGTAGAGGGGAAAGGGAAGTGTCGTGGAGCATCACCGTGAGCCAACGCATTGATTTGAAGAAGATCAAGCCCACGGGGAAGAGCGCACGGTGGTCGGCGACGTGGAGCTTGAGGCGGCGGCAATGGCGGCCGAAGCGGTGGCGCGGGATTTTCTTCCTCGTCGGCGGTGAGCTGCGGCTGGAACCATGTCAAATCGATGAGCAAGCGTGAGATGAACTAGCCTGCGGAGGGAATTGAAGGGGCACGGTACCATGGTGACGAATTTTGGAGAAAGGCGGCGACGGTAGGGTTCTCGGCCGAAGAACAGGGGCCGCGGTGTTCCGGAGGAACGGCGGCACGGCCGGGGATTTCGGTGATCGGAGAGCTTCAGTGGGTCGAGGGGATGTTGTAAGACATGGTGGCGAGGCTCGGGGATCGCCGGACTGCGCTGGCGTCGTGCGGGCGGCCGGTTGGCTATGGCGGCAGCGTTCTCTGGAGCGAGCGGGGGAGGAAGGACCAGGGGAAGGGAAAGGAGAGGAGATGCTCGGTTTTTATGCGCAAGGGAGAAGCAGGTAAGGGGGGGTGAGGAGGTTGCCGTGCGCATGCGTGAAGAAGACGATGATGGCCGGCGGCTCCCGTACGGTGGCAGGCGACCGGACGACAAGGCACTGTGGCCGGTATGGCAATGGCGTGCGGGGAGGAGAAGCGAGGGAGAGAGAGAGAGAGGAGAGGGAGAGGAAGGAGAAGGACAAGCTCCTGCCGTGATTTGATGCCACGGCGCAGCACTGGCGCGGCTCTGCATCGGCGGCAAGCACGGCAAGGTACTGGACGGCACTGTAGCGTAGGCGGCTACTGTTTACGGTACAACTATTTTCAATTCCTAATTAGTCAATTGAAAAATCTAGCTCCCGAGTTCAAAAATTTTTGAAACTTTTTGTGTAAGCTAAGTGAATTATTTGGAACAACTTTTATTATAAGAACATTCCATGATTTAGCTCCTAAAAGTATGTGAATTTTCAACTTGGTTCAAATTTGTCGGAATTTTAAAAGGGTTTAAACTTCTTCCAAAAATTTTGATAAAATTTTCAAAATTCTATTTCAATGTGTAGTTAATTGTTATGCAAAAATATGGCTATGGTTTTGTGGAAATTTGTATAGCCATGAGTTAGGGTTTGGATTTAATTCCCATTAATAATATTTCGACACTGTTGGATGAAGTTTCTCCGAATTAGTTATAGTGTTCAGTTGTGTGCCAAGATTTCCCTGGTGATTTCTTTAGAGCATTTCAAATATCGTTTCTTATTACTTCCAGTGTTGATTGTTATTATTTTTTTTTAGGCGAGTGAATCGTCGATTAGGGTTTTATTATATCGACTAAACCCTGGCGACACCCGGGGTGTCACAGATAGAGAGGTTGACTATGAGATAAATCCTAATCTAAGCAAGAATATTATCCTATCCTCGCTAAATTCAGTGTTCGGTTTACTCCCAATCGATGAAGGGGAGCGGAAAGTGATCCTTCTTTGTTGCCTTGTTGAGATTTCTATAGTCAATCCACATTCTCCATCTTGTGACAGTTCGTTGCAGGATAAGCTCGATGTTCTCATTCAACGACCGTCATTCCTCCTTTTTTTGGTATGACTTGGACCCGGCTGACCCACTCGCTATATGACACAGAATATATAATCCCTGAGTGTAGTAGCTTCAAAACCTCCATCTTCACCACTTCTCGCATTGCACTATTCAGCCTTTGTTGAGGTTATCGCGAAGGTGTGCATGATGGATCTATTGGGATGCAATGGGTGCAAAGAGCGGGACTTATCCCCTTGAAGTCTTGGAGGGCATAGCCTAGTGCAGCGCGACGCTTTTCTAAGGTGACGAGCAATCTAGCGGTTTGTTCCTCAGAGAGTTTATTACTGATGATAACGCGACAAAAGAAATCGGCACCACGGAAAGCATAGCGCAAGCCAGGAGGTAAAGTTTTAAGCTCAACAGGGGGTCGAGGTGGCAGCTCATTCTTAGGCAGCTAAAAAATCTTCCCAATCTCACCCTCTTCCTCCACAAATTGCTAGACATCGTGTGCAATGATGGCTTCGGTGATTCAAAAGGAAAAAATTTTCATTACTTCCTCTGTTGAGTCCTCTTTAGGGAAAGGGTCTGTCATGACATTTTTAGCTTGACTCATGGGGATAAAAAATATTTCTTTCCCTAACTTGACATGGAGGGTTTCTAAGGATGGGGTGTCATCCAAAAGTCTCTCGATAGGGAGTCCTATCATAAGGTCGAAGTCTAAGACATCAAACATATGAAGGTCAAGGATTACTCGATGTTAGAGGTCAACACATTTACGTGTTGTAAAATCTCGTAACCTTCAATTATTGGTCCCGAGAGACTTTTGAAAGCTTTTGAGGTTGGAGCCAACAGAACATAATTTAAAAGATCGAGGGATAGATTCCCTGAAATGATATTAGCTCCAACTGTCAGACAATAGAGAGCTTCCATAGTGACTCCTCTAATTCTGCAACAAATGGTGGTTGGAGGAGAAGAAATCCGAAATATTTCGGAAGAGGCATTGAGTCTTGGGATAGGGAGAGTTGGGATAAAAAAACTAGAGGCTCCTAATTACTCATTTGACGTCTTCTATAGGGGCATTCAAGACATCGATGAAGGAAGTGTTTTTTGGATGCCATCCAAGATGATCTTGGCCTCTGTCAGTGTCTTGTGTAGGAAGGAACCTTTGGCGGCAAGGTCGAGATACAAGGCAGACTCCCTATTCAGCCCCAGAGCAAAGTGTTGTAGCAACACTGCGTCGGTAGAAGTAGGTCTGTCTAGATTGGATAAGCATTGAAAACCAGGACCGCGCTGCTCCTGTGGATTCATTCTCGGACAGCTGAAAGTCGAGAATTTCCCTTCGCAGAGAAGCGACTCGTGATAATGGGAAGAAGGCGAGACATAATTTGTTCCTCAGCTCTTCCCATTCTCCTTGAATGCTTCCAACAGTATTTGTGTACCATTGTTTCGCTCTTTAAACAAGAGAGAACGGAAACAATTTCCACTTAAGAGTTTCTTGTGTCATGCCTTCAATTACTAGGCATGAACATAATTATTCGAAGTCTCGCAAATGATTGTAGGGGTTCTTGCTGTCTAATCTGGAGAAGGATTGCTCCAAACCATGGCTGTGAAAGCCGGAAGTTCGCAGCCAAATGTTTCGATTGGTTGATAAGAACTTGGTGGCTCGCAGAACTCACTCTTGGAGCGGAGTACTCGCAGAGTGGTTGCTCCATGATAGATAAGAGGGGTAAGAAGTAAAAAGGATAAAAGAAAAAGATACAAGGACTTGGGTTCGTAGATAACTCAGGAACCGTTCCCCGGCAATGGTGTCAGAAATGTTTGTTGATATTTTTTACGATCATAGATAAATCCGCAAGCGCATGGATTAGCGTTGTAACACTTCCCGCTAGAGTATTTTAAGATATCGTAATTTCCTCAGGGAACAGTGTGTGGGTTATCTATAAAGTAAGTCTAGGGACCAACAACAGTAAGGTTGGTAAAGGATAGAGAGGTTGACTATGAGATAAATCCAAATTTAAGCAAGAAGATTATCCTATCCTCGCTTACTTCAGCATCCGGTTTACTCCCAATATAGGAAAAAGACTCCGACAATTATAAACGCTTCCTATGTATCCGGATGTGAGGAATACAAGGGACTAATAGCGCCGTCACCATCTATAGCCTACCTCTAACTCCGTGGGATATACAGCACTCGTAGATGACACATCTACACAACTTAATTACTACTTTAACCCTAACCAAGATTCCCGTCTTATAAGTTAAAGTAAATACTAAGTAGTATACTATGAACCAGCAAGTCAAAGATAATACTACTCACTAGACTAAAGAATTGTACTCAATAATTAGACACGAATACTCACTTCATTAAATGAAATATCCGTCGAGGTACAAATGCGAAGCGGAGTGATGGCAGACCACCACTCTAACTCGACTCAGTGGATGGATCAAGCCAAGAGAGCACCGGCAGGCCGGCGCTTCCCTAGAGAACCTCCGCCTTGCTCTCCTCCTTGCTTGAACTCTAAGGACTAGAGCCTAAGAGCCTAAGAGCCTAAGTGTAGAGTGTTGAGTTGATGAGAGAGTGAGGAGAGGGTCTCTATTTATAGGTGGGATGCCTTAGGAGGGTGAGTTAAAATGAATGGTTCTCCTTCCTCCTCATCTCTGTACCATTTCCCGCCACTCATTCACGTCAGCGCCTTCAGAACCGACTTGGAGAGACGGTAACTCACGCCACGTCAAAGGTGGGGCCGAGTGGGGCCACCCACGGATCGACCAATCCTAGAGATCGGCCGATCTCCTGTGGGCCCACTTGAGTCCTACTTCGGTGTGGTGGCTGTCCTGTGGGTCCTGAGCATGGGTACGTAGTGCCTGATTATTTTTGCGGTGTTTCGACACGTTTGGTGGGTCCATGAATCCGTGTGCTGCCTATGTGGCGTCCTGTGATTGATCGAAGTTGTGTTTCTTTTCCACTTGGCCGGATTATGCCTCATTCCTATGATAAAATGCCTACATGCACAAATTTTTCAAATACATATGAAACTATGTTAATTTTAAACTAATATGCAGATATGAAATGCATGTCCTTATCCATATTTAGAGATATGTTGACTTTATTTTTGGTAATTTAATAGCCGTTAACACTGCCATACAACAATTCTGCAGAAACTGAAACTTGATGTCTTCGTTTTATCCTTGCTTCCAAGCTTCACCAATCGTCTTCCTCGGCGTGGGACCTTCACACATATTGTTCACTACATTAATAGTAGTGAGACGTAGATAGACATCCCAACACCTTAATAGTACCGTTTTTTCCTATGGATTCACAACCTAGCTAAACATGCTCTCTTAGCCTGAATTCCATGCTCCAAGGTCTTAATCTATCCTTCTACCATGTATTCATCATGGGCTTATCAGTGGGTTGCCCTCAACATTGCGAGACACTTTGCTCTTATGGTTATAGATGACAGTAAGAGCTGCACTCAAAAAGTGAGATCATATTAACTCAATAAATAAAACATTCATACTTTTTGGGCGTAACGGTCGTGAAGCTTATAGCCACACACACATATCTTCTGTCCTCCATTACTGTGTAGAAATGAACTTATTTTATGATCATAGGAGAAGAGAGATGATCGATCTGAGACAACTGTGCATTTGAGTTTTGCGTTTATTCGTTTTTTGCACACTTTGCAGCGGCGGCGATGGAGATAGGCGATGGCGGTCAACCTGCTGCGCCGCAGAGGCGCCTTCTTCGAGCCGCAATGCCCTGTGAAGAGAATCACACCTTTGCATCCTACCTGCAAGCGCACCAACAGTTGGTCATGCATCCTAAACTGCGGAATCCTGTAAGGTGCATCTGTGACGAATGGCGCCATGCGGCCGGGAATGACGAAGAAGTGGCCCGAGGCAGACTTGTACTTGAGGGGCGCACGTGCTTGAATTGTGCAAAGGAGATCTGCGTGGAGACCCACTATCTCCAGTATCTGTTGCCCATGGGCAGGGGCCGTGACAAGCCACTGCATCACGCTGTCACTACGAAGAATTTGACAATGTTTTGCCATCTCATCACATGTGTAGGCGCGGACCGTAACCTTGAGGCGGCGTTCCAGGTGCTGAGAGAGACTAACGAACGCGCTGAAACGGCCTTGCATGTGGCCATCATCACGGACTTCAGGGACGCAGTCGAGCTTATGCTGTGGATGCATCCACAACTAGTTGGGATCCTGTGCCATGGTGTTTCACCGATTTACCTGGCCGTCTCTCTATGGCGCAAGGAACTCGCGGAGATGTTGCATCATGCTCTTGTTGCTCTTGGTCCTGGTGCTGCTGATGCCGGCCGCTACTACTCCGGACCTAAGGGGATGAACGCCTTGCATGCTGCTATTTCGCTGGGAGACCAAGGTGCGGCACTCTAAAATCATTCATTCTGATTATTTCTTTTCTTTTAATAATCTTTAGTACATATATAGGCGTTTACTCTAAAAACATTCAGTGGCCTACATTTATCTTATGAAACCCTAGGCAAAGGATGGAAATGACACACAACACAAACAAGAGACTCAATATTTGTTATTGAGGTTCAGTCTAAGCCTACCCCAAGACATGTTTACGGCGTTCGTCGTTGAAACCACGACACCAGCCACCTAGAACACCAGCCAAAGACACCGGCACACCCTCTACAAGCCCATCGCCTTTGGTTGTGTTGCCTCTCTCTCACTAGATACATGAGGAGCAGCCCCTCCTTTTATACTCGATATTTGGTAATATGTTTTAGCTGAAGCCTACATCCCCGGTCATGCCTACGGGCACTCCATCCTAAAACCGAGGTACCGTGAGCCTATCTCTTTTGTTTGTGTTGCCTCTCTCAACTGGTTATATGAACTGAAGGACTGAGCAAGGCGACCAAAAGGGATGAATGGGAACCAATTAAATTCTCAACGAGAACTCAGCCTATGTCCTAACCACAACCCAACGTGCCTCAAAACACAATCACCAAGGTTGTACATACCAACTTATAGTATGCTAACCTTGTACGCTTCTCAAGGCATGTCTTCCAATATGGACGCGTGGCACCTCGTCTTGCGATCCCGACCGCTGGCAAGTCTTTCCCGGTCCCTGTCCATTGGGTGTCCTCGTCACTTACGACCGACATCGCTTTCGTCTTGACTTGGTCAACATGCCGTCTTCATCATTCCCACGGTTTTGAGGCTCAACCGCGAAACTATACGTGCTTCTTCCTTCTCCATGTATACGGTGTCGATCACCCTTGACTTCACCGGCCTCCCGATCATCCGGCCCCAAGTCCCCAACTTGTTTCTGATCCTCAAGCTGTTGACCGCCAATTTCATTCTATTTACCTACGCATCAAGACAAGAAAACACATTTTCTTCTCCTTCGTTTTCTCTCAGCTCCATCTCCAACTCCGGTTAGTGAAAAATTTAATCATGCATTTAAACTCAAACTCCAAACCACTATTGTCAATTATTCATCAGCTTATAAATGGAACCATGGCACATCTTCTCCATTTATAGAGGGGCCAGGTTACAAGAGTCCGACATCAAGAACTCCACCTAGCCTTTACTGCTTATTACAGCAAAAGTCCACTGTAACCCGTTAGTAGAAATAAATATTCAGATATATTTCTAACAAAACATATCTTTATTTTGTAGATATGATAGAGATGGTGCTACGTTGGGACCAAAATAATAAGCTCCTTATCAAAGAAAAGGACGAAAATGGAAACAGTCCTCTTCACTCCGCTGTGCTATATAGACCCCGATGGCTATGGCTATGGTGGGCTCAGCCATTCCGTTTATTAAACATCATACTGCAGGCTGATCCAGATATGGCGCATGAGCCGAATAATGAAGGTTTTGCCCCTGTACACATTGCTGCCATGAAAGATCGACGACTTGCAGTGGATTTTCTTTGCAGAATGTGCAGCGGTTGCATATTTTTGCGTGACCATGAAGGAAGGACTTTCCTTCACATTGCTGCACAGAACAACAGCTCTGACGTAGTGAGTTATGTTTGTGCAAGATCAGAGTTTGCGAGCCTAATGAATATTCAGGACAAAAATGGTAACACGGCGCTGCACTTAGCTGTGGAGGTTCATAATCTGGCAATGGTTTGTGCTCTATTGCAGAACCAGTACGTATCCTTGAATATATGGAATGACAAGGGCCAAACAGCACTAGACCTGGCAAGAAGTAGGATCCGTCCAGGTGTTCTCTATTCGAAGGTACGTTCCGAACACCTAGAGAACAATATTAATTATTTTAGCAAACTACTTAACTATCATATTAATGATTTACTTGTAATTTGTTTTTAGAACCCAGACAAATTCATCCACAAAACACTGAAACGTGTGGGAGCTAAGCATGGTAGCAAACACTATTATTCCCAGCGGGAAACAGAACAAAATAATGCAGAGAAACAAGAGAGAGAAAAACAAGAGTCAGATAAACTGACAAAGGCCACCAAAGGAGTCGGAATCTTATCCGGGCTCATCGCTACGGTGACTTTCGGCGCCACATTCGGTGTTCCTGGAGGCTACAAGGCCGATGATCACGTCAACGGCGGCACGCCGACGCTGGCTGGGCGGTGGTACTTCGATGCTTTCATAGTCGCTAACACAATGGCTTTCGTCTGGTCTTCGATCTCCATCGTCGGCCTCATGTACACCGGTATGCCCATGGTTTTGCTCATCCGCATTCCACTCTTCTACTTATCCCAGTTCTTCGCCATAGGCGCAGTAGCAAGCTTGGCTGCAGTGATTGGATTGGGCCTCTATATGGTCCTAGCCCCAGTGTCACCTACCTTTGTCATGTACGCAATCTATGTTCTTGGGGCGTTCTGCATGCCCATCATATTGACACTAACTGTAATGAATTTTGCTATTCTAAGACCAATATTTGCCAGAAGAGGGATCTGGCATGGCACAATGTCCATAGCAAGGTACGTCCTTAAATCGATATCAGTGCTGTTGCCCTTTGCACTGATCTACGGTTTCACAAAAGCTTTGAGGAGCAGCCGCTCGCACGTCTGACTCGAAAAAGACAGATCCGAGTTATAATGTTCTGTAGTCTATTACTATGAGGTTTCCTCAGTAATAAAATGTTACTATCTTACACTTATCAATCATTGTTGTTGGTTCAAATGATTTAAAGACTTTATACTATAAAAGCTAAGTGTGTACTGCTTATATATGATTTCTTCTAGATTCCATGTACATAATTTACATTCAGACGGTCATGATTTTGGACTAATGTTTTTCTTGTGTTCTTTATTTTATTTCCTTTCTTTCTGGTAGCCCAATTTGCACTCGTGTTAATGCGAGCATATATATGTGCACAGGGACGTTAATTCCCCCAATTGAGAAAGGCAGAAAAAAGGTCCCGACATTTCTGGTTGGATTGTGACCTGCTCGTAGCTAGGCCTGACAAAAAAAAGCTCGAGGCTTGCGACTCGGTTTGGTTTGAAGTAAGCTCGGACTCGGTTCGGCTCGTGTTCGTATAATAAAATATCTTAACGAGCCGAGCTTAGAAAGGTCGTGAACAGTTTGTTAGCTCGTGAGGCTCCAATAAAAGACGATAAGTCTAGCATTTTAATATGATAATCCACAAACATCTAATATATAAGATAATTTTAATAATCAAACTTGATTAGAGTGATACTATGAAACTTTCAAACTTTAACTTAATTAAAAATTGATATTTTTACAATTACCAAGTCTTAACTTTTCATTCAAGTAAAAATCAAACATAATACTTATTAAATTAATGTTATAACCGATAACATTTGTCTCATCTACACTTATCAATCATTGTTGTTGATTCACATTGATAGCTGTTGCTATATAATATATTTTAGTACTATTATGATCTTTTAATATTTTGAAAATAATTAAATTATATAACATTATTTTCATCAAAGTTAGAATATTGTTGGCTCACAAGTCTAACGAGCCGGCTCGAGATTTCTAAATGAACCAAGCCAAACATCGCTTTCAGCTCGATGATCTTAACGAACCGAGCCGAGCTCGTTCGTTATTGTGACGAGCCTTAACAAACCGAGCTGTAATGAGCAGAGCCAGCTCGTTAGCCACCCCTACTCGTAGCCTTGGGTTTCTTATGGTTGATAGCATTTCAAATCACATACACTGTACTACTATGATAATCAACCCGCAATACTTTCTACTATGCGAGTTCTTCGTTTCAAAAAAGAAACTACTCTCGATTTACTAGGCTGGCCAACTCGGCTAGGCTTTAAAACAAAGGGAGCTAAAGTCTTAGCTCGGCTTGGCTTGATCCTAGCTCGAGCGAGCTCATTTGGCTTGTGAGTCAAGTATTTAATTAAAATATATTAGAAAAAAAATAGTCTGAATAGTCATAAGTTTTATTCCCAACCGAAAACAGAACAAGATAATGCAGAGAAACAAGAGAAAGAAAGAGTCGGGTAAACTGACAAACGCTACCCGAACACTCTCAATCGGTGTCGTGCTCATCGCCACAGTGACTTTCAGCGCCACATTTGGAATTCCTGGAGGCTACAAGGCCGATGATCACGTCAACGGCGGCACGCCGACGCTGGCTGGGCAGTGGTACTTCGACGCCTTGATAGTCGTAAACACACTGGCTTTCCTCTGCTAGTCGTTGGCTACATCGGCCTCATGTACACCGGTATGCCCATGGTTTCGCTGCGCATCCGCCGCGTACGCTTCAAGGTGTCCCAGTACCTGGCCATGGGCTCAGTAACAAGCTTGGCTGCAGCATTTGTATTGGGCGTGTACATGGTGCTAGCCCAGTGCCAACTGCCATTGCCATATTCACAATCTATTTTTTTGTGCTGGTCTACGTAGCCGCACTATTATCTACAATCTTCTTGTTCTATGGTTAATAATTGCCAGAAGAGGTTTCTGGCTCGGCACAAAGTTCGCAGCAAGGTTCGTATGCCTTAGAGCTCTATCAATGCTGTGGCCCTTTCTAGTGATCTACTGTTGGACAGTGCTTTTGAGGATGAACCGCCGGCACGGCGGCTGAATTGAAAAAAAAAAAGACAGAAGTCTAAGGAGTAATGTTCCTCAGTTTTTTTGCTACCAGGTTTCAGTAATAAAATGTTACTATCTTAACAAGGATGCCCAATTCATCAGACCCGCATTGTTGTTGGTTCAAAGAATTTAATACTTAGTATAAAAGTGTGCACTGCAAATTTATGAGTTATACTAGGGCTTGTTTGACGGGGATTATGAAACTGATTATGCAGACGGATTATACAAATTCTTTTGGCTTACAAATTATACTCCACTTAGTGCCTCCGTACTTCTTTTTGTGTTCATCGCACTGCCATTAGAATCTTGAATTGATAATAGTCCAACTTTTGAAAAATTCCTTTTGGGACTTCAAAAAAGGAGTGCATATACATAGTTAAGCTAGTTAAGACTGAATTAATAAGTACTAGCCTTCCTCCAAGAGAGAAGTTTCCCGTTCCAACTGCTTAATTTTTTCTGGAACTTCTCTTCGATAATAACCAATCTTTATTTGAAAGCTTACGATGACGCATAGGAATGCCCAAGTATTTAAAAGGAAAACCCCTAGTAGAGCAACCAAACAATTGGTCATATTCATACTCACATTCCTTGGCCTTACTCTAGCAAAATAACTCGCTGTTATGGAAGTTTATTATTAACCTTGATAATTGCTCACAAGTACTTAAAACTAGTTTAAGATCTTTAGCTTGAAGTATATCATGGTCCATAAAGAGGATAGTATCATCTGCATACTGAAGAATCGACAAACCATCAAGTACAAGATGAGGAACGACTCCCCTGAATTTATCGTTAGCCTTGGCCCTCGTAATTAATATGGTCAACATATCAGCTACTAAGTTAAATAGGACCCATGATAGATGATCACCCTGTCAAAGGCCTTTCTTAGTATGAAAATAGTGACCCAATTCATCATTAACCTTGACACCAAACACTACCACCCTTGACAATTTGGTTTATCCATTTACACCAAAGAGGAGAAAAGCCTTTCATTCTCAATGTTTGTTGAAGAAAATTCCAATTCACCTTATCATACGCCTTTTCAAAGTGTAGCTTTAAAAACTAATCCATCGTGTCATGCAAAATGACAACACCTTCCACTATGTTCCTATCCACCATGAAAGCAGTTCAAGAAGCTTTAATGACTTTTTGAGCTACTAGAGCTATCCTATTAGTCATCACCTTTGTGAATATTTTAAAGTTAACATTTAAAAGACATATAGGCCTAAATTGTTGTATTTGTGTAGCCTCTTTTTGTTTAGGTAATAAAGTAATTATACCAAAATTGAGACTAAAAAGGGGTAATTCACCTTTATGAAACTCATGAAAAAGAGGCCTATAAACTCAGCTGGAAAACCATTGGGGTCTGGTGCCTTGTTATGTTCCATTTGAAAATTTTCCTTTTTGATTTTCTTTTCTAAACATTCCATAGTAAGTAGATCATTTTCTATGTATAAAACTTGCGGGATATCATCCCTCATGGATTCCAACATGGAAAAGTTATTAAACTCAGGCGCACCAAAGAGCCTTAGTTTTCCTATGCTTACCATTGGCTACCAAATGAAAATACTTAGTATTACAATTGCCAAGTAACTTAGCTGTCTTGGCTCTTTGACACCATTTGAGCTCCTCTTCTCTTAAGAGAGATACTAGTCTCTCTTTTAGACAATGTTTCAAATCAAGTTCCATAGGAGTGAGAAGCTGAGACTCGGCTTTCTTATTTAATTCATTAGTTTTCCTATTTATCTCCTCCTTTTCTTTTTTGTACGAACCACTCATATTCTTAGCCCAACCCCTTAGGAATTGCCTAAGTCTTTGTATTTTGAATTGCCATCTTTGCAACAGTGTCTTCCCCCCTTTTTTTCCTTTCTCCACACATCGGACACCGATTTGTAGAACCCCCCCCGCAACAGCCACCCTAGTTCAAATTTGAACAGCGGTTGTTTGTTGCCATGGGTACCTTTTTCTACATTAAGCAACAGAGGACTATGACCTGAAATTTCCCTAGTTAAAGCTTGAACCGTCGCTAGAGGAAATCTAGCCTCCCATTTTGTGCTAACTAAAATACGATCAAGCCTTTCATAAGTTGGAACTTCCCTAGAATTCGCCCGTGTGAACTTCCTATTATATAAATCAAGCTCTCTTAAGTCCAAGCATCGATGATAGCATTGAACAAAAATGACCATCTATCATTATTTTTCTCTCATGGGTTCCTAATTATGTTAAAATCACCCCCAACAAGAATTGGGTGTGCTTCCTTGGAGCAAGTTTGAACCAACTCTGCAAGAAATACTTCCTTAAATTCATCTTGGACAGCCCCATGAACTGCCACAAGAACCCACCAGAAGTCAGTCTACTTTATTCCTTAGCTGGAACTTTACATAAAAGTTTCCTTTATCGATAGAACCAATGTCAAAAGCATCCAAGTTAACACCTAGTAAGATGCCACCGGATGGACCATGAGATTATGTCCAATGCCAAAGAAATTCTTGTCCCCACAAATATTATTTAAAGTGGTTTTAGAGAAGTCCTTCTTCCCTGTTTCTAAGAGTGCAATGAAGTCTAGCTTTTGCTCTCTAGAAGTATCTGAAAGGAACCTAAATTTAGCTAAGTCACTGAGATCTCTTCTATTCCAAAAGATGCCTTTCATCGTGAACCGTTTTTATGTTTTTTAACCGTCCTAATTTTGGATGTTTCTTCTTTCTAAATGAAGAGCGAGATTTGTTTTTCTTAAAGACTGTTTCAAAATCACAGATTAGGTGATCACAGTACTCATCCATTACCTCGTCCATTTTAATCGCCACATAAGTGACCAAGAATGAGGTTTTCTATTTCATCATCCTTTTCATCATCTATAAAATCAGAAACAGATTGATTCATTGATTCTCATCCATTGCCTCATCCATTGTTGTTGGATCAAATGATTTAAAACTTAGTACAAAGGCTTAGTTGTAAAAACCCACCCATAAGCTGTTTGGTGGTATGCTTCAGAATATGATTCCAGTTTTATCCCCCTTCTATAAATGATTTCCCTTTGCTTTATTAGTTGTATGCTGTTTGAACTTCTTTTTTTTCCTTTCGAAGAAGAAACCTTTGCAATTATACAGTAAATGACTTTGCTTCTTTGTATAATTTAGACGTGGGAGTAAAAACACTATGGTCCATCAAATTTCTCTGGCGGAAAGATACATTCTAAATGAGGAGGACACGGCCTCAAAAAAAAGAAGAAGAAGAAACATACATTCAACTCAAAAGTGCACGATTTCAAAATCCTAGACAGTTTTACCAGCATACCCCGTAAAGCCAAGCACTCAATGTACACAGGGGGACGGCAAACATTTCGCATCCCCGTAAAGGCATTTGTAGATCTAGATTGTTAGTTTATGGCTTGGGCCGCATGCACAGCACAACACAACACGGCGAAGCAATTGCCTTTTGTTCAGTTACCCATTGTTGTGGGCACAGCAGCTTTGTTCGGCTTTTGCCTTTGCTTGTGGTCTACTGTGTTGTGATCGACTTTAAAGCAGACCCGCGCTGCGCTTTCAGTCGATCGCCACTAGTAACTCAGAGTCAGAGCTACTAGTAAGTGAAAAGCAGAGGAGCATAGGTTGGAACAGAGGAGCCCAAGCAAGCAAACCGCTAGCCATGGTTGTGTCCGTCGCCAACATCTCAGACGTCGTCACCGGCGCCGTATACGCCGCCAAGGCCGTGGCCACGGAGATGCTCCCGGCGGCCGTGACGAAGGACGGCGTCGTCGAGGCGACGAGAGCCTCGGCCGCGTGGCTCCTGCACCACCTCTGGGCCTGGCTCGCCGTCGTCAGAGCCGTTGCCGCGGACAGCCTCCCGGCCGGGGCTGCGGCGGCCACCCGGAGCGCGGCGGGGTCCACGGTCGAAGCCTCGGTCCCGTGGCCCCAGACCGGGGTGAAGCTCCTCCATGGCCTGTACGGGTGGGTGGTCACGGCGGCCGTCAAGAAGCTTCCCGACGTCGCCGCAGAGAAGCTCCTCGGCGATGCCACGCCGTGGTTCATGCGGGGCCACGGCGTCGCGGCGTACGCGACGCTGGCGCTCGCTCTACTGGCCGTCGCGTTCCTCGGCGGCGCCGCCTGCGCCCTCACCTGCCGGACGATGAAGGCGCCTGGGCTCGGCGGCGCGCGCGTGCCTCGGGCCGCGTTCAAGGCCAACCCGAAGCTTTACTTCGCCACCGTCCGGAGCGCGAAGAGGGCGCGTCGACTCGCGTGTGGCGGCTGGGGTGCTCGATGCAGCAGCCTGCTTCGGTTTGCTAGTACAGGGCTACTTGTTGCGTTTGTGGCCTACCTTGTTGTCAAGGTGCTCATCTAACGTGTGTTTGAGGTGACCAGATCTTACAAGCAACTATACCAGCTACGATTCAGAGAATGGGCATTGGAGCATGACTAGCGGCGTCAACTGGTCTTTCCATTTTCCTTGAAGTCCGCGTCGGGTCGTCGCTTGTGGTTGTGGCCTGTGGGGCGCCGATGGAGCGCATGGTTCATGGATCCGCTCGTGAGCAGTTGGCGCATCATCCCGTACTATGTGTTATGGAATCAAAAGCATCATCGACAACTTCGTAGCTGCTCCCTCCTAGCTATTTCCAGAAAACTATTTTCAAGAAAACTTTTTTGTGGAATTTTCTGCAACTCAGCCAAAAACATCATCGTCTTCTATTTTCTACCTTGATGTTCTTCTTTTCTTCCGAATCTTATGTTTTTCTGTAAAATTGAACTGAGTCGTGTTGTTCCTATAGAAAGGACGGAGTCCGCCCTTTGATTTTGCAATGGGACCATGGGACCAATCGCTGAGGGCTTCGTCAATCAGTCTGTGATGTGTAAGAGCCAGCTACCGGCCGGCAGCGCTCCTCCTGTGCACCTGAGAGCGAAGGAACACCAAAATATTGTTGTTGGATCCATGTCAGGGTCAAAAGTTAAACTGTGTTCAGATGTGCCCTTTTAATAGCCTCTGTAATCCTCAACGTTATTGTAATAGTGGCAGATTGGAAAGGTAATGATAATACTGTATATATCGATCTCGATCTTTGTACGCCAGTACAAACTACATAGTTACTACTGCCTAATTAAAGGGACAGGTGATCGGGCCATAACGAAAGCAACAAGGTGCCACATTCGACCTCTCTCCCATCCTGTGCTTTTCAAATAAACAGTAGTAGTAGCATCAGATTAGGTGACATTCTTGCATTGGATTATGGGGCTAAAGGTTTACACATCGGTCGGCTTCCAAGACTTTTTGTAACTCCTCATCCAAAGATCTCTGCCTAATTTCTGGGTACGTGTACCTGGTAGTGGTGCAGCCACTCCGAGCATCTCCGCGTGTCGGGGCTTTTTATTACTAGCATCACAAAAAAAAAGAAAAAAAAAAGAATGAAAGTGGATCGGGTTGAAGCAGATGTTATCTTATACTAATCAGAGTTTTTTTTTTTCATCGGATTCAGGGTGGACTACATGAATTTTTTTTTGAACCCCGGAAATGGATAAATCAATTATACAGAAGGAACAATGGTCTATATTATTTGAACTAAACATCGGCAATTTTTTTACTCAAAAAACATAGTAGATCTACGTATCATTATATTTAAGAGAGAAGAAACTATTGACAATTTAAAAGAAAAAGAAGTAGCAGTTGATAATACACAAAACAAACCATGTAGCTGATCGTTTTGCTGGGGGAATTTTGAAGGTACGTACATGTTCCTCCAATTTTCACGGCAAAAAGGTCTGATGGATGGAGCAGCAGACCGGAACAGGCGGGAACACAAGAGCGGATATTCATTCATGGCGATCGACGACGCACGCTGAATACAGGGGATAAGTGCTCAATCATAAATCATAATGGCAGCGCTAAAGTAAAGATGTCTTTCCTGAGCGCTTTCCGTTTAGTTGGAGCTGCAACTTGGTTCAGTGCTGCTGGCGCTCAGTGGGATTACCTGCAAGTCCAATCCAATAAAGCGTAATAAAACAATATATCCTCACTTTATTATGCTAAATAATATCAATGTCAGTCAGCAGTCAACATACTTTTGACTCAAGTATAGATATCTTTATTTTATTGTGCTAAAATAATATCAACATTAGTCAGCAGTCAATATATTTTCGACTTAAGTATAGTGCTAAAATATGTAGTTAAAATCTTACGCTAAATTTTTTTTTGATGAGCTACAGTGAATACATAATATTTTTAATTTACAAAAGTAATTTTATTTTGGAATTACAATAATATTTTTTATGACTGACAAACATACTGAAATAATGGCTTCAAAATTCTAAAGTTATTTTCTTGACCTCATACTAACGGTGTTAGCTCTACCTCTAGCGGACGGTCATGTGAGGGATCTTGAAATTTTTTTAGGGTCAAGAAAGGAACTTTGTTTTAGAAGAGACCAAGAAAGGAAGAAGTAAATTTTGGGAGGCCAAGGAAATAATTTACTCAAATATCATTGAGCGATCTTTTGGAGTTCTGAAGCAAAAGTGGCATATATTAAAGGGCATACCATGCTTTGATGCTCGTATGCAATAACATAAATAATAGCATGTGTGGTGTTGCATAACTTTATTTGTGACAGCAAGCTACAAGATAAAGCATTCGATAGATGCGATACTAATGATGACTACCTTGTTCAGTCAACACAACCTGTGGAACATACACGAGGCGAGGAGATTCCTGATGTAGAGAACAAGGAAAGAATGAATACTATGCGTGCTAGGATCGCAGATGCTTTGTTTTTAGCTAGAGGGACATAATTGTAGATGCCAATCTTAATAATTCTATGCTAATGTTTTGTGAAATGCAAACGTTGTATTATTAACATCATGTTAATGATGGATGCTAATCTTAAAAAGTTCTATTTATTTTCTTTAATAGTCAAAATCATGTAAATTATTAGGTAATATAATATGTTACGAGTATTTTACATATAAACAACCTCTGAAACATTTAGGGGCATTTCAACCACAGCTGTTTCAACCAAACAACTTTTAGATTTCTCTACAATTCACAGCTCACAGTAGCTTTTTTACGGCGACAGCTCACAACAGCTTTTTACACAGCCACAACTCAACCAAACACAACCTTAGATGTGTCATGTATGTACTGATGGATGTGTGCATGGTACTATCTCCATCTTTTATTTTTATTATTTTGTTATTGACTTATTGTTCACGTTGTTTAGTACTACAAGTTTTTTATGTTTAGGCCCTGTTTGGTCGTGACTTTTAGAGCTATAGCTTTTTTAAAAGGCCAAAAGCTAACCAAAGGGAGTCCCGCTTCACAACTGCTGTGACCGAACGCAGGTGGACAGCTTTTGCCGAATCCCGATCGAACTCTTTACCCGTACGGCCATCGAATATGAAACATACCACACTCTCACTCTCTTCTCTCGAATCCCTCATGAATCACGACCGAGGTCGACGGATGTAGGTGCGTTATAGAAATTTTTTTCTCAAAACTACAGTCATAGTTATTTCAACCAAATGACTTTCAGCTTCTCCACAGCTCATAGTCCACAGCTGCTTTTTCGCATATCCACATCCCACAGCTAAAATTTTCACAGCTACAACTCAGTCAAACTGGGTCTTAACATTGTCTACAAACAGAGGTTGTACTAATTACCCCCCACCAAAAAACAAATCATTCGTGATACATGTATGGAACTAAGAATTTTTCATGAGAATGTAGCGTATAAAGGTCCTGCCACAAGTATCGTCCATGTTGGGGCAATTTGTTTTTTTTTTTTTCGTTTCCCCTTGAATTTTTCAAGTGCCATTTTATTTCATAAATATTTGGGGGCCTTTTTGTGTTTTGTAAATTTGTCTAGTAAATTCTGATTCGTTTTCTAGACCTCTCGTGTTCTTGTTTTTACCCTGAATTCTCAAATGCTGTCGTGTCTCGTGTGCCATTTCTCATCCATAAGATGGAACACCCAAAAGCACCCAGTGGAGGGAGTCGGTAGGGATTGCACCAACGAATTCAACAAACTTGCATGGCAAGATTAGCAAGGTTGAAGATACCAGCCTAAGTATTTTAATAACATGACCTTCAATAGAATGTCTCGGTACTAACACCTAAAGCAGTGAACCAAATCCTTACTACAAGCCAAATAGCCAAGAATAATGGTGACTTGCCAAAATGTTTTATAAGTCTCCTCATCTTACGCCAAATTTGTAGTGTCAGATTTATTTCCAGTGGTTGTCCTGATCAAATAAAGGTTACCGAGGAAACCATAAATAGGGTGTCGCTGAAACTACCAGCTACACACTTAACATGTAAAATGTGCTCCATCTAGAATACAATCTTTAAGTCCAAAGTGCTAGATATTGTCCAAATGGATACACATACGAGAACTAATAATTTCCCACTCACGATCCCAATAACAAGCAAGACTAAGAAATTTAGAACAATTAGCTCTTAAGGACCACCATTGTGTAAACACTTATCGACATCAAACTTCCCAAATTAGATAAAAATGTAATCCGATCATGGCAAATGAAACCCAATAGAATATTTTCATTGCTGATAGCCGTGCAACAGGATCAAGCTCATAAGGGTAGTTTTTTATGATGCAACTCCTGCAACACATAATAATTCGTGTCTCCGTTGTCTTCAAATCAAGGAGAACGACCATATCTTTCTTATCGTCGATGTAATAGACGTTCTTGGAAGGTCACAGCAGAACTACACCACTCACCCCTGAGCCCTTAACGGTGATCCGGTCAGGCCACCATTGTTGTGGTAGGTTCTGAAAAATAGGCAGTGCAATCACCTCTACATCGATTACAGCTTGTAGCTCCCAGCCGGCGTCGGTGGACAGACGGATCCAAATTGATACTATGAGCCGATCTGACACAAATAATCTCAGTTTTTTATCCGGAGATGATGTCAGTTGGAGGTTAAGCATATTGTATCCATTGGGTAGTCCAGGCGGAAGCTGGATCCACCGTGCCGCTGTTGTGCCGACATCGTAGGTGAGGATCTTGCAACTATGGTCGTTGGACATGAGCCAGTGAATCAGGGTCCCATGGACCACACTGTTGCAACATGGTTTTGGTAGGAAAGGGGATGTGTGCGGAACAGGAAGAGCAGAAGAGGTTAGGGGTCCCCATTTGCGGTCCGTGCATCCGACGATATGGTCTGGACAGCAATGAAACCTTGGGTTTTCAGTTGGTAAAAATCTACTACAAGCAGAAGGAAGGAGCAGCCAATGCCATCTGCTGCAGTGATCAGGACATACCTATTGATGTCGAAGGTAAACGGGATGGATGGGGAAAGGACACATGATAGCCTGTCAACGGGTCATACACACATATATCTGTCTTCCGATGATGGCGGATGTGCTGGCGGAGGAGTGCGATGAGGCCACCACGTGACGTCAAGGGCTTGTAGGCCTAGTAAATCGGCCCCTCTGCCACGGGACAAGCGATGCAAAATGTGCTTCTTGGAGAAGGAGACAGCAACAGATGTAGCCGGATGCAACAGGGAGAAGGGTGCCTGTGGCCGGCCCAACTTGTTTGTCTTGTCGTAGAAGTGGAGGAGACCGAGGAGGTGCCCTGGCACGACACCGTCTGGCTCATGGCGAACACAATGAATAAAGCTAGGGTTAAGGATCTCATGGCGAAGAGACTTGCAGCACGCGGCGCATCGGATAATCGTCACGATGTCCGTTCGTCTGACAATCTCGAGCAGAAGTTCTGTCAGAAGCATTCTAGCTAGCCTGTGTCCTCGTCCTTAAGTGGTTGTGCCGCCTGTGACACCACGCAGAGGCTCTTGCGTGGCGGCATCACCTATAAATCCCAATGATTGTAAGAATTATAAGCCGGACATTTGGACATTATAAATGAAGCTCAGGTGTCAACATGAATAAGTAGTTCTTCTTTACATCAGTTTTAGCAAGTAATCAACAAAATAAGCCCAACAATACAAGATTGAGCATAAAAGTACAACTTATCATGACCAGTCTACCTGGATCTAATAAATCAAACAAACATGGTTCCAAGAACGAGCACACTATTAGAATCAGAACAAGATCGAGGTAGAACAAATAGATTTACCCAGATCTTACTCGCAAAAAAAAAAAAGATTTACCCAGATCTACCCATAATGACATAAACAAACAAAACATTTTACTCAGACATACCCACAACAACAATTAATAGAGATGCGTAAACATTGGAAACAATAGAACCAAAAGATTTGAGCCAAATCTACCAAATCATAACCAGTAGAAATCAGAAAATCTAATCACAAATAAGGGAATCAAAACTGAGAAACCACCTGGTGTATGCCGAGGAACAGAAATGAAGGGTATATCAGATTTACCACGCCGGTGAGAGACGACGGCACCGTCTGAAGCCAACTGTAATCAGATAGGCGACCCTGCCATGGTGGCGCACCGGAGCGTAGAGCGGTGAGCTGGACGGTGCAGTTGTGTGTGAGAACCGAGAGCGGTGGCGAGAAACAAGGGAATGGTACCCTAGCGCCTCACTGACGCGGACCCGCCCTAGAAAACTCAGTCCGGGACGGATCCCACATCTCGTCAGGATCCTATTGGGCAATGCTCGGCGAAGCGAGCATATACATGGTACAACACAGGCAGAATAAACAACAATCTTTTATAGGAGGAGAGAATTAAATACATCATGGTTCTATAAATTAAAATTAAGTCTTACATCAGAGTATGAATAGAGTTTTGAAAATCATGAAAATACAGCGAAAGACTTTAACGAGGTACAGACTCTGACTCTCATAATTAAGCAAAAGTATGGGTCTTGCCCAGTGGCACCATACTACTAGCCACACAACATTCACTGCGACGAATCATAACGTTTTCATTGAAGATTCCTAATCTCCGGACGAGTATCCTCCCACTAGCAACTATCATCCTGGGTATACTCATCGGCGCCTGAAAACCACGTATTCCAATGCGTGAGCTTCTAAGAAGCTCAACAAGACTGACCCGTTAAATTGGCTAACTACAGCCGACACCTAGACATGTTGGCTGACTCAGGGTGGGTTATCTTGCAAAAGGACCCGCATTAAATAAACTAATCTTGGTCAAGTTTTAGCTTAGGTTAAGCGTTTAGAATCATAAGTTTAGTTTGCATTGATCTAGACAATCATAATAGAACAACATATAATAATCATCATATCTCAGTCATCATCCGTATAACTTGTCATCATACTTAAATGTAATGTAATGGGACGCGTTTCACAAGCAAACTCACAAACTGTGAGCGACAGCGATTCGAATCAATTTTCACCTGCAGGGATAACCTAATCATACGACACGTGCGCGTCCCGGACCGCACGTGGTAACCGTTCGCACCAGATCCTGCAAAGTCAATTCCCTCCTACGCCTGCCTTAGCAGTGCCGCATCCCACCAGAACACACGTCCCGAACGGTTTCTGTGGAGTTACCACACTGCCCACCCCTGATCGCCTCCAAATTAGACACCGTAGGGCAGGTTCAACTTCGCAATCACCAGGCTACGTAGGTTTATTGGACCCCATTATACCCAGCATATGATAAGTACATTCAATGCTCAATCAGACTCGGACCACACGGATCAGACAAGACTACGGCCACTCTGGACCCAGTCCAGTTGTCGACCTACTTTGTATCCTGTCTGATCCTCCAGCTTTTAACTTTCCTTAACCATCCATAGTCATGTGACATATGTTTCATATGAAAGTTTCAATCAAACCCTAACAGTTGCGAGCAGCGTCCACTCTGCTCGACTTTTACCGGTAAGTATCGCTAAGCATAGCATACTACAATGCCTACTTAAATCAAGTATAGATAGGGTTGCCTAAAGAAAACAGATGCAACTAGGGTTTTAATCAACACCTAAAAACCTAATGCACAATCACGACACATATTGTTAAAGGAAAACTTTAAAACGGGTTGTACACCGGGGGTTGCCTTGGTCTCTGGTGTTGGTGATGACGACCTCTTCGGGATGGAAGACTCCGGAGCGACAGCTACCTCGTGCGCTTTGATGTCTACATGATGCAACATGAATAATATGAATTATGATTAAATAAGGAAATATGATATTTTCATTATAGCATACTATGGTGTTTCAGTATTCCACTTAGGGTTTTAGGGTCAACCCTAATAATTCGACTTCGATATTTTATTTAAGCATTTAATTTTATTGAGTGTGGACCTAAGGGAAACTTCACATTTTAACCAGGGGACTATTTTTAGTTGACAGCACCCTCCAAAATAGGAATTTTAAAATTTGGTTGAGGTCAAACTGCACTTTCTAGATTTTATAAACATTTAGCAAAGTTTCTGTTATTTAAATTTATAAAATCCAAAATAAATAACTAACCTTAGTGTAAGATCATGAAATTTTATACATGCACCTGTGAGCACCAAATATAAAGTTTTTATTAAGGGTTTAGATTTTTGGATGACTTTCATAATATATTTTAGAAAATGACAATTTAAATTGGTAGTTTGGAGTATTTTCAGTGACATGCATATAAATTCTTTTCTGTCAAATCTTGATAAAATTACAGGAGGTGCACAATGTTATGATACATTCAAATTTCAATCCTAGACTCCTTCTGGAAACCCAATTAAAATTCAAAAATAAAAATGATTAATCTATTTATTGAGGTAGTTTCATGAACCTTTTTGAAAAAGTGTTTCGGCAGTAAATTAGTGCATTTTACAAGGATTCAAATAAAATTTGGTTTAGCATTTTTGGATTTTTCCTTGATTTACTAGACATTTTACAAAACCGCCTAGAAATTAAGAAATTGGATTTAAAAATTGAAAAGAACAGAACAGAGGAGGCGGCGGGGGAAGAGCTCCGGCAAGCCGACGGCGAGGCGATTCGGCCAGGGGGTAGTGGATTCACGCTCAGCATGTCGAGATCCGCCCGTGGGTACCGGACTAGGACGCCAGAATTGACCGGAACATGCCCGACGACGTGGAGCCGGGCGGTACCATAGCTCCGACGATGAACGCGGCAGAAGAGTGCAATAGAGCGGAAGAAAGGGTGTCTAGGAGCTTCACCGTGAGACACGGAGCTGATTTGAGGTGGTGAGAGGCGTCGGGGAGGGCCGGAAGGTTGATGTCGTCGGTGAGTGCACGGCGGCGGCACGGTAGTCCGACGATGGCGCGCATCGTTCGTCCTCACCGACAATTTTCTGCGGTCGAGACCTTGTCAAATAGGTGCGCAAGAAGGAGAAGAACTAGCTGGCGAAAGGAATTGAACTGAGAGAGTACCGCGACGACAAATTCAAAGGTCGACGGCCGGCGACGTGCTCACGGCCGGAGGTTGAAGACGACGGCGTTCCCTACGAAAGAGTGGACCGGAGGGCGCGTTGGTGGTCGGAGTGCTGAAGAAGGACGAGAGGACGCTATGCGGCACGGTGGCAGAGCACGGAGAGCTTCGAGCAGTGCCGGCGCCATGAAGGTGGGTGGCGGCGACAATGGTGACGCGTCGCGGAGATAACAGAGGAGGAAGAAGAGTGGGGCGCGGGTGCGACGAGGAAAATGGAAGTGTAGGGGAGCTGGAGAAGCTCTGGGTGGCCTTAATACGCTGTAGAGGGGGAGAGGAGGTGGGCGGCGATGGCGTGCGGCGGGAGGTGGCGTGCACTAGGGAGGTGGCAGAGGCGCGTGGGGGAGAGAGAGGAAGGAAGGGAGAGGAGGAGAGAGGAGGGGAGGATCTTGGCGGATCCTTGCCGGCGTAATGGCGCGGGAAAAGTTGTGCCCGGCCGGCGCCTGCCACGGCTGCCAGCCGCTGTGGCGGTTGGCCGTTGAGGCGGCGGCTGGGATTTGATTTGATTTTTTTTGTATTTTATTCAAAATCCCGATCTGAATTAAGTTGACATTCATGGTTTCCGAGCTCGGAAAATTGTGAAAATGTTTATGGTGCTTAACAAAATATTTGGAACAACTTTTGCTAAAGGACAAAGTCCTGATTCTGTCTCTAACAATTTGTGAATTTCCAACTAAATTCAAGTTTGTTTGAATTTTTAAGGGGTTTAAATATTTTTCAAAAATTCTGATTAAATCTTCAAAATTCCATTTTGAAGTGAACTTAATTTTCATGTAAACATATTACTAGGGTTACATAAGGAGTTTTGATGGATTTGGAAATGGGTGTTTGATTTGTTTCGTGTTAAGAATTTATTTTGGTACTAGGGGTTAAACTCCTGATTCAATTAAAAGTACTTAGTAATTTACCAAAATTTTTGTGAAGGCTAATGAAAATGTTTAAAACATCTTTGCCTACTAACTTGAGTGTGGCCTTTTGCTTTCAAGTACAAGAATTAAATCCTAAAATTTTTAAAAATTATCGATGAATTCTAGGTGACAATATTTAAAAATCCTTGGTGTCACACTCACGGACATCGGTTTTATAGGTGGTCGTAGGTACCGGGTCCCTGAGCTGGGCCAAGGTGTGTATGGGCCTGGCACACTTGTTATGCTCAAACTCTGAGTCCCTTCAAAGCCCTGCCCAGAATTACCAGTGCGAGAGCGTAAGATGAGGGCGCGCTAAAAGTGCTGCAGAGAAAGCGAAATACCAGGACTGCGAATGCCAGCCAGTAGCCCGCGCACCACAACGCCATCTCCACGCCCAAACCAAGTTTGCTGCTGGTCGTTCAGTGCCGCCGATGCTGCCACGGACGAAATTGAAGCATCACCATGACCATCCCTTGCGAGCATCGTTACTGTTGTTGTCAACAGCCATCGGTAGAGATCACACAAGGCGTGACACCATCTCCAACCACGGCTGCGATGCTTCAACCAAGGACCACATCACGCTCTTTGACACGCCGGAGGAAGTTTCTCAACCGCCAGGGCATGCATGCAGGCACGCAGCCACTGACGGATACCCATTCTAATATCAGCTTCATGACTTTTTCCAGCCATGGCTCCTTGGCTTGAACTGTGTATACATGTCCAGGCCATGCAACCGCCGAGATGCAACTCATCCATCAGCTCACGTCCATTTCCAGCCCTGGCTGACGGCTCCAAGCTCCAACTCCAAGGGCTTGAACAGTAAACAGTGAACAACACGATATCCATGTCCACGAAGAGCGACGCGCTAGCGAAGTAGCGAGCAAGCTCATCACGAGGCGTGAATGTTGGACAGAAAACCAGATTCACACGGCCTTGTTCAAGTGGCTAGCCTATCAGATAAAAAACAGAGAGAGAACTAGATGAGCGTACATTTTTTCCTAAATCAAACAGTCCACTTAGAAGTAGACCATGTTCGAACGGCAAATTAGTAAAATAACATGAGATTACCAAAAAGTGTTTATAGCCTAACCACCTGTCCCACGCGTTAATTACGTGATTAATTGATTTGGTTCTATCACCATGATCGTGGGTGATTTCCTACTCTATTTGGACTCGGCCCCGAGTCCCACAATGCTAATCATGTTGATCCCTAATCATGTTTTCCCATCTATACTACAATCAATTAGGGCGCTGCAGAGACACAAAGACCGTCATCCACCCTACAGGTACTCCTCAGGCAGATCTATATTGGCGTCCAGAAGTTGGAGGCCAAATCTACTACCTCTACACCGACATGGACATCTACATAGGCACATCTATATTGTGGGTTCATCAGAGACTGGTTAGTTAGCATCATCTTAATTCCGTATTAGTAGTGATGTGATCATGTTTTATGTTAAGTAGATCTCGTAGTAGTAGTAGGGGAGTGAAGTAGAATGAGGGGCACATCAGATCGCTGGTGCCCCTGTTGCTATCAGATCATTGGCATTGGCACATCTGCTGCACGGCATATAGAGGATCGACAAGATCTGAAAAAAAAAAAAGGCGAGCCCAGTTCTATAGCGACGAAGATAATCCATTCCAAAAAGTTGATCTGCCATCATCTTACCATTCTCCCTTGGAATTCTTCAACACGTAACTGATTGGAGTAAGGCATAGTTATTCACTCACACTAGTCTCAATTAACCACAATCGAATTCATTCGTACAGAGTCACACACTGATCAGAACAGAGTCAATTATTTTTCCTTTACACTCGTTATAGCAACCTCCCTAGAGGCCATCCTATATGTTGGGGATAATTGACCCCCTATTTCATTCCAAACCTTCCTAATATGATATCTTGCAACACAAAAGTGTTAATATGATCAGTGTCAATGAGTTGGCAGACGTAATCATACTAGTTTCTGAACACGTTTTTTTTTCTTTTTCTTTAATCTTTCCTTTGTTATATGTATTAGTGATTTATTAATTGATTGTACTCAGATTTCATACTTAAAATACAGTTAAAATATTTCAAAAAACTATTGCAACATTTTTAAATTTAGTTCAACAATCTTGAACAGTTATTTCAATATTTTAAAATAATGATAATTTTGAAATCGTGTTTTTCAAATTTTGAGTTAGTGTTTTGAAATTGAAACACATAACAAAGTGCTGCAATCCAAACTATCTGGCAAGAATAGGAAAGAGAAAAACAATGCTACCTGGGATCTTCTACCCAATCAAGTTATACCCTTACATCTCAATGTTGTCATGTGAATATAATCGGGGCCGGAGCCAGAAAAACACCATAAAGGGGGGCCGAGTGCATGAAAATTAGTTTTTGAGGGGGTCAAATTTGAAAAATTAGCTCTGATTACAAGATAAAAATTGTTTTAGTGGGCTATTTAAGGCTAATTAAGCAACCATAGGCCGGGCCTGGAACCCCCCCCCCCTCTGTCCCTGAATCTAACCATTTATTTTCAAAGGCTCTACTTGACAGAGAATTTACTTCATGTGTGTACCTGTTTTTCTACAGGTTCCATAATTTAAAAATCAGAGTTTGTTTTTCACCAAGCCATAACTTGCCCACCCACCTATACCCATTGCCTATTACCCTAAATCTCACAGACCACCTTGCACCACATCATCAACACACAACAGTTATCCAATTCATAGTATCAACAAACCACAATCATCCGATTAGTTTAAAGATCATTACTTCATTGATTATTGATAATTAGTGTAAAACTAGGTTATAACAGAGAATTAAATTCATAACCTACAAGAATCAAGAAAAACCCCTTACCACTAAGTTACCATGACTTTTTTATTTAGATAAAAACTATAAATAAAGTTAAGGTGTGCTGCCTTACAATCACATTAAATAATCTACAATCGTTCTCTTTTCATGCCACGTGTTAGGGTAATCAAGGGAAACCTCTTACCACACTAATCCACCATCACTTTTTATTAAGATAAAACTATTGATATGGTTAAACGCTGTCGTTTTACCACTAAAAAAATATGACCTTCTATGACGATTATAGAGTGCCAATTGACCAATATGTCACAGTGAACTCTGTTTTATGATGATTTATTTTTTCAGTGACAAAATCTACCCGTGCCCCATAAAATACAACTAATAACGTCATAACTTTACGACACCAGTGAATTTTCACAATGTAAGGTTTCGGTCACTAATAAGTTTCTTTTCGGTCCTGGTCGGTACTATGGGTCCCATGAACATTGATTTTGTGTTTCAATAATTTGGTACTAAAAAATGTGTGCAGTGAAATTTTGGTGGAAAGGAAAAATACTAAATGGTGAAAGTGCTATAAAAAGGAAGGAAAAGTTGCCTCAGCTGGGCCGCACCATTGCTTCTTTCTTCCTCTGCAATCTCAGCCTGGCGGACTAAGACATCGGCCCACCTCGGGCCTGGCCCTAAGGAGATGTGAGCCTACCTTCAGCCAGCTGCTGAAATCAAATCGGTGTAACCCACATGTAGGCCCACCTTGGCCCAGAGACGGAAATCTGTAATGCAAAAATGTAGAAGAAAAAAATTCCATGCTAACTGAAATTCAACCTTGAGCTTCACCACCTTGCTGCACCTTCGTTGGTGTACACGAACGGCTTATCACTTGTAATAGTTTTCATCTAAGTCACCGCCAAAAACTAAAGGGGTACGTCCTAGGTTTCTCTAGGGTCTTAGCGACTCCGCCGGCGATCAGCCATCGGAGGTTTGGACGACCGATCTGCCGAGGACTTCCTGTATCCCCCGTTCGGGCTGACTAAGGGGATGGCTGGTCCGGCTTCCCGGCCTTGGCGGGTGGGTGCGGGACCTTCGGTCCTGATCGTGGGCACAAAGATGGATGCGGATAAATCAAAATAAAAGGCGAACTGGGGTGAGTTGGACGTTGAGGGGCTGCTGCAAAAACTCCGGCTCAGCGAGGCGGAACAGGAGGAAGTTGGGCTAGCAGAGGAAGATCGAAGGAAATTGCCGGAGGTGAAGTGGATGGCGGCAGCGAAGCTGTTAACATCGAAGTCATTTAGTGAACAGTCCTTGATCTCGACTATGAGGGCGGCATGGAATACAGCGAGGGAGG
Organism: Oropetium thomaeum; assembly: GCA_001182835.1. Classification (NCBI taxonomy): domain Eukaryota; kingdom Viridiplantae; phylum Streptophyta; class Magnoliopsida; order Poales; family Poaceae; genus Oropetium; species Oropetium thomaeum. The sequence continues at coordinate 126,812 of LFJQ01000020.1, read as the reverse complement.
TTTCTTTTCGGTCTATTGGAAGAATCTTTTTCTTATCCAAGCATTCTGTTTGGGTGATTGGAAGAGGATCATGGAGGAGGGACCCTGGATTTTCCGATGGTATGCGTAGATGGTTGAGGAATTTGACGGCGCTACACCAGAGCCGCCCTGCAAGGTGCAGGCATGGATACAGACACACAGAATTCCTCCCCTTTATCGGACTGAGAATATCATCGAGCAGCTGGCGAGCAAGGTGGGCGAGGTCATGTCTGAGGAGCTGGTGGCAGTCCCTAGTGGCAAAGGTGATTTTCACAGAGCCAAAGTGAATCTGTAAGCGAGTAGGCCTCTGGTGAGGTTTGTCACTCTGGCGCCGGAGGGAGAGAGAAGATGCTTCTTGAAGTTAGATATGAAAAAGAGCCGCGCTTTTGTGTGCATTGTGGTCTGATGGGCCATACTTTTTTAGAGTGCGGCACAGGGGAGCATGCAGACGAGGATTTGCAGTTTGGGGAGTGGATGCTGACGCCGGTTGAAACCTGCATCATTTTGGCCATCATGTCAGATGGTAAAACCAGTCCATTTTAAACTTAAGTAAACCCTTTGATTTCCCCTATATCTTTCAATGCATGATTTTTTTTTTCCAGATCTTCTTACCAGTATTGCATGGAGATGATTGGATCGTCTACTGTGCGCATCGGTCATACAAATGCCGTGAGCTTCAGAGAACGAGAACCGTCTGCTGCAACGAGGCAAAACCAGCGCAAATCTGTTATGAAGGTACTACAGGAAGCTATAAACGAAAATTTTTTCCCGGGCAAAAAGGACAAAAAACAAACCTTTGCTCTAAGGCCTGTTGAATGTCCTACGCAGAAGACCTGACTGATACTGCCCATAAAATTAGTTTACTGGCATTGTATTTTATGTAGTTTTTTACTTGTCTTCCCTACAATCCCTGCTTGGAGGGATACAAAACTTCAGTCCTGGAGTACCTTCTCGCCCATGGAAAAAACACCTCCAAGTACGCAAAGAATGTTCTGGAAGACCTGGAAGACCTGTAATTGTTAACTTGATGGGCTGAACTAGTTGACTGGATGGCTTGTATGTTTTAATGTGTGGATGTTTCTGCTGATTTGGTACTTTAAAAAATAGATTGCCGTTGCCACTCACTATTGCTGCTGGCTGCTTTTGTCACGTTGGTTTGATGTGATATATCTTTCCTTTTTTCATGTACTCCTTGATTGAATTCTTGTCTTAGTTTATAGAACCAACGTGAGTTTTTAAGTGCCGTGAGCTTCGGCAACGACCCTGGTCCAGCGGCTACCATGCAAATCAGCGGTATAATTGTGATGGACTGCCTTCTGGACTGAAATCAGAAGATAAAGAGTTAGCCCTTAGCCCAGCATCAAAGCGTTACCTTCATGTTAGTTATGTGACAATTTATTGTAATTCCCAAACAAATACCTTAGCACAATAGTGCATTTTATGACAGCTTATTGTCACGCAGTTTAGGAAACAACGGTAAGCTTCATTTTAGTCAGGGCCTCAGCCGCAAACTTGCGCTGCTTGCCTTTTGTGGTCGACTAGCTAAGAGAAGCGGATGGTCAGACTTTGGGTTTAGGTTTTCCTGAGAACCGAATTCTGTTTTCCTAAGACGGTGGTTCTGCAAGTGTACGTTACAGTTTGTTTGACACGCGTTGCATATTGTGCAAATATTGCATATGGGGTTATAACCGAATTCAATCGTTCTTAGCCTCAACATCAGATCATAACCTGAGCATCACACAACGCAGACACACACACTAACAGACAGACTACCCATCAAATTCGGTGGTACTTCATCCAATTCGATTTCAGTTTCCTTCTTCTTCCATGCAGCAAAAATGAATGTTTTCACACATAAGTAGATGTTGCACCCAAAAATGCATGTTTTCACACATAAGTAGATGTTGGACCCAGAAATTGATGTTTGACACATAAGTGGTTGTTTCTGAAATAGATGTCATCCAACGAAAAACAGCAGTTAGAGTTCGAAACGGATGTTAGATAACCAGAAATCCAAATTACTGCAACAGCTGGGTATCTGATAAACAGAAGTTCACATTCATACTACAAAGACAGTTTAGAACTCAGGTGATACAAAGACAATTCTGGAAAAGCAAATCCTTAAAGATGAAGGCACATTAAAGATGAAGGCACAAGAAGTCCTGGAAACTTGACAGATCAAAACTTGATTCACTTGAAGATCTGTAAATAATGATAATGATGAGTGTTGTAAGTAATAATAAAAGAGTATCACTAGTCATTGAAAAGAAGCAATATGTCCACTACACTTACCAATGCACAATATCAGGCCACCCCAGAATACTTCAAGACACGCTGAAAATAGCAGAGGTAGGTATCATAGGTGTTCAACAAAATGTCTCATAGGTAGAAAATGCAGAGACTTACATGCACAATAGATTTATCGATGCCACAAGCTCCTAGTGATACTCCACCAGGCAATCACAAAGATGCACTAGAAGATGCTCCATCCGTCAAATCCCATTGAGGCGTCTTCGTTTGCATGCCTACAAAGATGAGAAAATGTTCATATCAAGAGAACACGAATCAAGTGAACGTTTTGCATGCCTACAAAGATGAGAAATGTTCATATCAAGAGAACACGAATCAAGTGAAAACAGCCCTTTACTACTTACCACAATGTCCTGGAGGAGTTTTATCCTTTCTTCACAGGTCTTCTTAAGATTAAACAGAAACACAACTCTTTCTTCCTCCAGTAGTTTTGTAAAATCATATAAACCATTGTTAGAGCACCCCATGTCATTCAAATACCTCATTGCAGAATCTTTGTCAAAGGTACTTTCCTCTTTCTTAGCACCCACTGAAGCTGAACTTGTGAAACTTGGATTCGACCTAGCATAGAGAGTTCCCGAGGATGTAGCCTGTGCACCCTGGCATGCAAAATTTCAGTTCAAGTTACCAAACAAAATAAACAATGGACAAGCAGTTGTAGGGCAAAGAACGAGCAGGAATGGGGCAAAAACCTCTTTGACTTTAGTCACAAACGCTCTTTTAGAATCTCGATATTTGTTACAAACATTACTAGCTGTCAAAGGAACATAGTTGGCATCTTCTTTCCAATGGTCATTCATTTTCTCCGCAACTTTCTTATAAAATTCGGTTTTCCAACTCTTAAACAGTTCAGCCAACTCAGGATCCTTAGCTAACTCCACCAGATAATCTTCTTCCTGTCGCTTCTATCTACGTATGTCTTTTCCCATATGCTATATATCAAAACCAGAGGCTATTATAGGCAATGCAGATGGTCAATGGCCAAAATGTTAAGTTGAAAAAAAAGGAACAAACCCAGCGGTTCTTCCTCGGCTGATAGGGGAAAGTGGAAGAACAGGATGAGCTCAAAATCGTTGGCTGAATCTGTCGCTTCAGCTGCATGACAAAGCAAGTATGCTAATGACAAAGCAAATTAACTGTTTCTTCCCCATGCTCCTACAGAGTGATGTGATTAACATACTGGCTGACTTGCTTGTTTTCATGATGGACAAAGCCTGAATTAGAAATTTGCTGGCTTGCCATATATGAACTATGTGCAACTACTGCAATAAGGACTTGTGTCCAGGCAGTGGCGGAGGACAGAAAATATTTAAGGTATGGCGAGACTTGAAATAAATAAAGTCCCTTTACTAGTTCATGGCAGATTTAAGCAGAAAATGATGAAACGAAAGGAGTTTTTTAGCTAAATCAACTAATCAAGGTGTGGCAATGGCCACAACTTGATTAGGTGTGAAGCTGCATTTCAGTACTAGGATCCTATGTCCCGTATTTAGCCCTCAAGCTAAACCCTCGCACCCCAAGCCAGCGCGGCAGCAGCAGAACCACTGAACACTGATGTCCGGCAAGATTGAAAACATACCTTCGGTTGCTCGATGGCGGAGTTCCGAGCAAGGCTGGCGCTCCGTCGAACACCCACCGGTTGCTTGCTCTTCATTTTTGCAAGCTGACAGACAAAACAATCTCGCTGCACTTTTGTTGCAGGTGTGAAACAGAACAGATTCAGGTCCTATATATGCACCTTTTTCTCTACACAAATTTTTGGAATCCCTGAAAAACATCAGAGCATTTGAAAAGTTAGTAATTTCAATTAGGAACTAATCACTTTAAAACATATGTCTAGTATTTAAAACAAGCAATTTTTACAAATGAAAGAAGGAAAACCATGAAAACAGTGTGTAAATATGTTTAGTGATGTTTTTTGTATATACCAGATATCCTTTTTACGTATACTTGTTATGCCTTCTGCACATAGCAAATTTGAATACACCAAATGTGCTTTTAAGAAATACTAAAAATGATTTTCGCATATAATTCTTATGCCTTTTGCACATATCTGATTTGCCTAAATTAATGTCTTTTAACATATACCAGATCCGCTTTTATCATATATTTATTATGCATTTTCATATACAAGATTGCATACACAGATGTGCTTCTAATGTACTACTCCGGTTAAAAATTCTTGTCGTTTCAGATAATAGCTTTGGAACTAAAAGTAAACTAGCAGGCACTGCCCTAAAACGGTTGCAATACAAGAATGAAGTATAACTTCTGTTAGAATTTTCATTAACAACATTATCTACAAAATCCATTATCAGAGACTCTAAAAGTTAATAAATACCTCGATGACAAAGTTCACATGGGTAAACAAAGTCAATGGAGGTAGGGACAAAAAATCAACACTTAGCCCAAAAAGTCAATGGGTGCACAAAACAGAATTGCATACACTAGATATACTTTTAACTTATGCCAAGTATCTCTTTTGCTAATAATAGATATGTCTTTTACAAATATTTGATTTGCTTTTTATTAAAACAAGACATGCTTTTTACCGAACACTGGTTACGCATTTAGATAATCAGATATGGTTTTCATAATATGAAAATTGCATATTATATAAAATAATATTAACTTTAGTTTCCTGATTTGACAAGGAAATGGTGGGCAAGTACTCCCAACAGTTTTTCATCAGTACTTGTGTTGAGTAATGAAGTGCTTATTAATCTCTACTCCTATAATGCACCAACTTCGTCGTTTTTCACTCACCCTCTAGAAAGTCCCACCATCATAATAATATCCACACAATTATGATGGTAATGTTACTTTAAATCCAATCCAACATCTCACGTGTATTCCCTTCACTAACAAAGTTACATTTACTCAAATGTAATGACTACTAATTTCTGGATCTTCCATCACACAATTTTACAAACCCCCTGTCCTATCAAATCTCGACATCAGGTGTCTCCACCATCTAAAATCTCCGTGTCCTTCATGATCTCAGATAGAACTCTTCGCCGCCGCCGCCTCCTCCTTCATCGGAATCCATACGAGCTCGCCAGCTCGAGCCGCCAGGAGCTCGACAGCTCGCCGGGTCGCCAGCCGTGCGGCCGCCAGGAGCTTGGCCCGCCTTCCCGTCGCTCCCTGCCGCCCCACCCGCGACGCCGCCGGGGACCTAGGACGCATCCTCTACGGCGTTGAGACGCTGCTCAGAGGCCTCCACGAAGGCCGCCGCAACGCCTCCACGCCCCCTCCGCGTAGCTGGGAGTTCTTTGCATCGCAAGGACGCCTCCGGGAAGGCCTCCCGCGGCCGCCGCGACGCCTACAAGCCGTCGGGATCAAGCACGCCTTCGCGACGCCCCACTGACTCCGGCCGTTTCCACTCTTCACGCCGTCACAGTTGCACATCGTCATCGCTGTGTCCGCAGGCTCCAGTCAGGCGGCGCCAGGATTGACGCCCTTTGCAGTCCGCCACCACGCCGCTCGCCGACGACCACCACGCCACGGCCGCCTCCATCCTCATCAGGAGCCCGGTAAGCGTGGTCATTAATTGAGCATGTGATAAGCATTACCTTTTGATGATTAACGATGCATCAGGCGAGAAAATTCTTAAAGTATAACATGCACGTAGACGAAAGCTTTTGGTTAGGATCAATAATGGTAGGCAATTAGGCTGGTATAAGCGTAGTCATTAATTGAATAGATGAGTTCATCTGGTTCATCATGCTCAATTAGTATCTTGTTTAGAGTTGAATCGATTAGCACTTTGGTTCATCATGCTAAATTTTATCCATAAAATTATATGAATTAGTATTTCAGTTCATCTGTTGAATTTTTAATAGTTAACAGTATGATTTATTTAAAATTGTTTTAAACAATTATTAATCATTATTAAGTCAATTGTTCAATAATTAGTTAACAGTATGAGTTATTTTGCACACATTAAAAATCTCCTTTCCCCTTGAATAATACTTGAATAAGTCAATTGTTCAAGTTGTAAAACACCAAATAACCAATTGAATAATAACCAAATAACCTCTTGTTCGAGTTATAAAAAACCCAGTTGTGTCCACAATCAAAACTAGTTCCATTTGTCAGAAACAATTGTTCTCATATTCAAAGTCAATTGTTTCAATAATTTTTCAATAGTTGAAATTAGTTCTAATAAAATTTAAATTTAAACTTGTTCAAGAATGTCTCCCATATTTTAAATGTGGTACATAAAATATTTCACTCCAAAAGTCCTACATGCCTTTCGAAATAAGTATAAAAAATGAGTCCGCACATTTAATTCAAACAAAGGAAGAAAAAAACTCCAAGATGCTCGCTGCGCCTCACATGAGCTTTTAGTGGGCCGCACTAAACTTTAAAATAAATAAAAGCTTTAGAAATATCTCAATTAATTTAGTATAATACCATATATAAACTAATAACTTCCCGTTGCAACGCACGGGCAAATTCCTAGTTATTGATAAAATACTCTACAAACAGTTGTTTTCGGATAGCGGCAGCCTCTCTTCTTCCGCATCTTCTCAAACTCTCTATTCAAGTTTGTTCCTTCCTGTCAGTAGGACGCAGATAATTGGATATACTGAGTCCATAAATTCAGAGCAACTGCACCGATCGATTCTAGCTAAGGGTATACAAGCAATAGTTAACTGCAGAGAATAAATGAATGGAATGCATTGAATGCTTTGAGGACATTGTAGAGGATTCAACCAGCACCGAGGAAGCTGCATCTACAAGCTCCATGGCAGCTAGCCATAAGATTTTGTTGAAAACGCTAGCATAAACCTCCTCCATTTCCCTAAATTGCACGCCACGGCACACGATGCGCCCAATAAATCACCACACCAATCACACAAAATATTGAAACACACATTGGACTAACCACACCTAGGAAAGCAAATCGATTAAAGCAAACTGAAAGGGTTGGGATCAAATCGAACCAAAGCCACATCCCCGTACTACAAATCCCCTTCCAGTCCCTAATTCCGTCAAATCGATTTATGCATATTATGGTGACAAAACGCACTCACCTTTGCCTATACCTCCTGGAATCTCGAATCCGTTCTCCACTAGAGGCTCTAGGTGTTTCAATTTTGCTCTCTCTCAAACCCTAGCTTAATCTTACAAAGGGATGACTTGATGGGTGAGAGAGGAAGGTTTTTGAGCTCAAGAGGGTGTTCAAGATTTTATTTTCGGAGAGAGAGAACCGTTGGAGAAGAAGGGGTATATATACCCAAGCCCTCCAAAAAGAGCCGTTGGTGAACTGTGTGTAGGGTCATCGGACCCTCCGGTTCTGGACCGGAGATTCCGGGAGACCCCTTTTTGGGCAGAAGTTACAGGGGGAACGGACCCTTCGGTTCTGGATTCGGACGTTCCGGAGAACTCCCCACTAGTTCCAGGGGACCGAACGCTCCGGTCCTGGATCGGAGGTTCCGGTGAACCCCCTCCTGGAATGAGGTTCCAGGGGGACCGGACGCTCCGGTCCTAGATCGGAGGTTCCGGTGAACCCCCTCCTGGAATGAGGTTCTAGGGGGACCAGACGCTCTGGTCCTAGATCGGATGTACCGGTGAACCCCCTCCTAGAATGAGGTTTCAGGGGGACCAGACGCTCCGGTCCTGGATCGGAAATTCCGGTGGACCCCCTCCTGGAATGAGGTTCCAGGGGGACCGGACCCTCCGGTCCTGGATCGGAGGTTCCGGTGAACCCCCTCCTAGAATGAGCGATTTGAGCTGGATTTTGAGCATTTGATCGACTCTTTCACTTTGTTTTGCATCCCTCTTGATAGTACGACATTCCTAAAAATGAAAGGGCTCAATTATTAGCACTTTTTCTTAAGGCCAAGCGTCCCTTTCTTCCGTATATGTTGTGTCAGAAAATTGATGGTCCTCTTTTGTTCAAAGTCGTTCTTTTCTCCTTTTTGTATCCTTATTAGCTGCACCATACCTTATAAAAATTATTAGCTCCTTAATTTTGTTGTCATTTCTCACCAAAATCCACTTAGGGTCTAGATGCACTTTCAATCTCCCCCTTTTTGGTGATTGATGACAACTCCATTAAAGCTTCATAAGTGAGGTTATAACAAGGTTTTGAATGCTTCGACATAGAAGGCTCTCCGTAAAACTGTGCATGGAGTGTAAATCCATATTTTTTCAAGGAAACTTGTGAGAGCTCCCCCTATGTCCAAGCATTCGTGGGGTGCAACAATGAACCAACAAGTATAGTGATCATAAATATAGTGATGCATATGACAAGTATACCACACAAATGCATAAAAGAGGAACCAACCACCTAGCACCATATCATAGCATAAGCATCATAAACAATACTAAATAAGTTCAACAAGCATAAAAAATAAAGAAATAATTAAAGTTTTACAAACCAAGGAGTTCCAAACACCATTACAATAAATATGTCCAAATAAACTGCTACTTCTCCCCCTTTGGCACCACAACGCCAAAAAGGAGAAAAGTAAGAAGATCACTCATCCTCTTCATCATCGTCGTCTTCTTCTTCTTCGTTCTCGCCCTCGACCTCTTCCTCTTCTTCCTCATCTTCCTTCTCTTCTATCTCTTGAGTTGGATCAACATAGTCCCAAGGGTTTGGAATGTGTTCCGGAGAAGGAAGGGGACTAAGTTGAGCAACGGAAGGCAATTCAATACCTGCATGCTCTGCCATGCATGCTTGACGCTCCTCAATCCGCTCCAAGCGCGCATGTGTGTCCTTGTAGTACTTCCTAGAAGTGGCATCATTTTGGGTGCACACTTGAAAGATTGCCTTGAGAGCTTTGGATATGATGGAGGTCTTTTGCTTGTAGGATTTTTGTTTTTTTGTATTTGACCGCATATGCCGGAGGAGGAGGAGATGGAGCTTGTGAACCTTTTCCTTTCATCATCCTAGGGTCAATTTGAAGCCTGTAATGGGTGTGGGAAATTAGCTTCACAAAGTTAAAGCCGGTCACCGCTTCAATCATTGCCATGATGTAAGGAGCATAGCCCAAGCTCTTCTTTGGTTCGTTGAGTTGAGGACAATTAAGCTAAAAAGGAAGTCAAACACATTAAATCCATAGAGAGTAGCATCAATGTCCTGCATCCACCAAAGAAGATTTCTAGCATACCCCATGACACTATTGACATCTCCACTTTCTGGATCCAAGGTGACCCTAAAGATCTTGTTGAGATATGAGAAGTAAGGATCCATTCCTTGTGTCTTGCCAATGATCGGATTTCCAAAGCGGGAATTAGAAAGAAAATGAATTTCATTGTCATCAAGTGACCTTTCGGAATTGATCTTGTGCTTGCTCAGATCTTCCTCACCAAATCCAAGGATGGTGGCAAATCCCTATAGGTCACTGAGTATTCATTTCCTCAATTGTTCAATGTAGAGTGTCCTCATCATTGGGTTGTCTCTCAACATAGAGGGTTGCACAAAATTGAGCAATGATTTCTTCATTCCAGTCCTATTTGAAGCCCACGAGTGTCTTCATCCCTCTTTGCTCACACATCGAGATGATCTTATCAAAGATTGGGTCTTCGCACTTGGCCATGTATTCCCAATCTATCCATTTGACGGGGACGGTGGGTTGACTCTTGGCATGACGGACCTATACCAGTCTATCTGAAACTTGTTCCAAAAAACGATAGTCCCCAGCTCCCACTTCTCTCTCATAAAGATGAGGGTCTTCGTGACGCTCTTTTAGGACATTGTGGGTCCCTCTAGTATAGTCGACAGGATACCTCGTGGCTTCACAAGGGCCTATGTAGCCGACCCTTGGTTCCTTTAGCACATACGTGAAACCATGTTGCAAACGCTTCGGATTCAAATCCACGGTGTCCCTTTGGATTTGACCCCGAGGTGGTGCAGCTCTAGTGCTGCTGCCAATTGGTACCTTTCCCCTCTTTGAAGGATTCGGGTTGGAAGCCCCTTGCTTAGTCCGCTTGGGTGCAGCGGCTGCCCCGCTCCCACTGGCTTCATCTCTTGCTCCTGCTCCCCTAGCCTTGTGCACGGGTATGATATCCTCTCTTTCGCTATCCGAAGGCGGAGTGCCAGCGCGCTTGGTACGAGATATCTGACATGAAAGAGGAAGCAAAGGATCATAATGAGAAGCATGAATGAAGGCCTTAAGGATTTTATTTTAGAGATTGCAGAAGGAGGGCCACCGGAGGCTCCGGTCCAGGAACAGACCCTCCGGCGATGGAGGTTCCGGTCCAGGACCGGACACTTCGGTATTGTCGATTGAGGTTAGGTAAGAGTATTTCAAGGTGAAACTTGAAGAGATTGTTTCCAAATTTTAGGCATGGGTTCTAGACACCATGAATTAGATAAACTCAACATATTAAGCCTAGAACCCTAGTACATTGGGAGATCGAGCCAAAAAGAGTTTGATTGAGATTTTGAAGATTTCTTAGATTCTAGCCATGGAAGTGCTATCAAATCTACATGCATTGCTTTAGAACCTCGAGATAGCACTATTGATAAACTTGGAACCAAAGAAAAACATCCATGGAAAGAGATCGAGGAGGATGGGATTTTCATTGAATACCTTCAAAACTTGAAGAACTTGTTGAAGGGAGGGTTGAGGCCCTTGGAAAAGAGATTGGGGAGTGATTTGGAGTTGATTCCCACTCTTCTTGTCCACGGATTTGAAGATTTGGTGGAGGAGGCGATTTGGGGGAGATAGGGCTCGGGCTTGGGAGAGAAAACACAAGAATGAGCCGTTGCCCGCGGGGGTGGCCTTTTAAAGTCCAGACCACTGGAGTCTCTGGTCCTGAACCAGAGTCTCCAGAGCCGGAACTTACGGTGAAGAGACGGAGGTTCGGTAAGCCCCTTTCTAGATAGATCAAGAAGTTCCTCTCCCAGATTTCTCTTCACCCGGATGAGATGATGGGTTGACAGTAGGACATATATGGACACTTAATCAGTGGTGATCAGTAAGCAAATCAACATTTCATAAACTATGACCACCACGATCAAGTTATGCCATGAAAATGGCAAATCAATGAAAGTAGTTTTGAAAATCACTCAATATTTTCACAATTCTTTTGTTTCACAAACAAACGGTAAAGGAAACATTTCAGATGTGCACCATCTCAAGCCACATTGCTAGAATCAAGTATATCCAACTATTCCTACTGTATTTCTCATATGCGTGTGCACACGCGAGGCTTGCGTATTTGGGATTTTTTGACTGGAGATGCTCCTAGTCAGCCTCGCCCTACTGCTCCTTCACCGCTTGTGATTCCAGAGAAGGCTACTGATGATGAGAAGAAGCAATTGACTGATGCTTATGAGGACAGCTATGCTTCTTATGACTCTCAGTTTGCTGCGTATCAGTTTTGGGTCAATGAGGATGCTCGTGCTTCTACTATTCTTGTTGCTAGTATGGAGGAGCGGTTCTCTGCTGATGTTCTTGGGATAGACACTGCAGCTCCAATATGGACTTTTCTTCGTACTCGATATCAGCCTACTGGACAGTCCACCTATCTAGCTGCTATACGTCAGGAGCAGTTACTACGTCAGGGAGATGCTACTGTTGATGAGTTCTTGGTCAGATGTCTGCTGTTTGGCGTCAGCTGGATGCTCTTGGTCCTGAGTTGGATTCTAGCACCTGTGCCTCCTGCAAGGCACAGGAGGCTGCACTTGCTCTACGTCGCACCTACGACTTTCTGACTCGGCTTCGTGATGAGTTTGAGCCTCTTCGTGCTCAGTTGCTTGCTCGTCTTTCTTCTGTCTCGTTGATGGAGGCTCTTGCTGCTGTTCGTAATGAGGAGATGTGTCTTCAAGCTGCTGGTTTGCTGCAGACCTCTTCTGTGTTGGCTGCTCGCTCTACTCCTCGCATCACCCCTCCAGCCCAGGTGCCTCCCACTTCGACGTCCTCGGCGAGTGGAGGTGGTGGTTTGCACTGCTCTTACTGTGATAAGGATGGACATGTGGAGTCTTATTGCTATAGGAAGAAGAAGGAGAAGACTCGTGCTCGTCGCTCTTCACAGGGTATTAGACGTCTCGTGAGGGGCAGTTAATACGCTAGGCCCAATCCAGGAGATAAGACAAGATGGCGAGATGTGCTTACGGCATGAGCGCCGGCAAGGGGAGTAAATGCGTCCCACGGCGCCGCCTGACACTGTCGTCGGTCGGCACAGGCGCCACCGGCGACAACGTCATGACTTCGAGCACGCGCGCCGCTCGGCAGAAAATCGAGGCACCATGTGAGACTACACTCGGCGCCGGGCATCGTCTACCTGAAGAAAGAGAGTAAGGAGAGAAAGAAGAGGGACCCACTATAGTAAAAAGGGGAGAGCTCTTTCATTTCCTATAAAAGGGGATCTCTTCCCTTAGCTTTGGAAGCAAGAACAGAAGCACACTAGCAATACAATTTCTCAGGACGTAGGACTATTAGCCCGTTGGAGTCCGAACCTGGGTAAATCACCTCGTCTTTCTTGCCTCCGGCGACGCTCCGACTATCTTTTGCCCTCCCGTCGAATCTAGAAGGGCGGCCCAACAAGCCCCCATCTGTCCGTTTTCTCATACAATGTGAGAGACCCGACCAATTTATATTCAAGTTTACCAAGTTGACTCGCGGCCCACGCATGGTGTGCGAGAACTCAACCCGATAAAAGAGAATATAGACCCGGCAGTCCCCCGACATGCTTCTGAAGCAATGCCCAAGATCCGAGCACGTCGGCAACGTCACATTGATTCATCACAAAGGTCACATTAATTAATAACATTAATTTAAAATATTCTTACATACCAAGGTTCATCATAAGTCTTGAAACTAACAAATCAAAGAGCGGAAGCGATTCTAAGGAAGACGATAGTCGCAGCGGTTGCAATGAGAAAACAGCAAAAGATTGCGATGCCCAGCCCACGAACATCGCACATCACGATCACTCGAAAGTCTTGTCTACGCCTCGCCCTCGCCGGCATCGGCGGGGACAAAGTAGCCGAAGACCAACTCATCCTCACCTGCAAAAACTTAAACAACAAACGTTGAGTACGAAGGTACTCGCAAGTCTTACCCTGTTGTGGGAATTAGTTCCCGACTCCAAGGATAATGCAATGAGGCTGTAGCAAGGTAAATAAGGTATAGGAAGGGACTCAATTGCTTAAAGCAGAACTAAGCATATATGAATAAGCATAAAGTAAAAGACTCTGCGGGCATGAACTTCTAATAAACCCAATCCCCAAGTATCATGTAACCATAAACCATGTATATGCCAACATCCATGTTCCATCCGAACCATGGATACCAATAACCATATTCCAATTCCATCAACAATATCCCAATTCCCATCATATTATGTGACAACTCTACGATATTATCCAAAGGACACTGAGCTTGATCATAACCGAGACCGCGGCGGATTCGAACCGATTTTACACCCTGCAGGGGAGTCCAACTGTACCCACACGACTGAGGACCATACGGCTCATGTAACCCGCTAAAGTTACACAAGGGGATACTCACGTCAACCTTTTTCACACTCGTGCCCACACGGTTGGAAAATCCACACGGTGCCGAGTACCACGGCCTCGCAGGCACACGTGAGTCCCTCGTCGAGTGTCACGGCCTCGCAGGCACCCATGACTCCCTCGTTCCACACACCGTGCAGTCATCGGCCAAACGTTGGTACGCAGTGAGATACTCAGCTTGTCTTACCATTATATCGGACATGTGGTATGAACGGAAAGTGCTCAGGCCAAGAATAACACGGCCGGTTCCTAGGTCAACCCAGACGGGGCCTACGGCACACAAGACCTCCATGTCTTGCTGCACTCCTATCCCACCGTCCAGATTTCAGCTTTTAACACTTTTCAACTTTTACCAACATATGAACTCGCCACAAGTCCATAAGTAATCAAGGTGGTTCCTATACGTGCGAGTGGGACTTACCACTCGACTTCTACCGTGTTATCTAAGCATGGCTAAGCATTTCGCGACTCAAACCAAGACACTCTACCCAGGTTGTCAAGGTGACGTGTTCGATACCAAGGAGGGGTACATGCAACAATAATAGGTTTTCCCGACTTTATCACTATGCCCGACTTTATGCATTCCTATACGTAAGCATTCATATTAATCATTAAGTAAATTACTTAGGGTAGCAATATGAGGTGCTTGCCTTCAACAGCAGCGGTGTTGACTTCCTCAGCAGCTTGGTCAACCTCTGGTACTTCTCCCGCAGCAGCACCCGCGTCACTCTCTGGCGGTTCGTAAGCTATAAAGTACAAACGCGTAGATATGAGATGCATGCCATGATGCCATGATGCCCAAATGATGCGAGATGATGCAGAGAGGTAGCTACTGAGTTTATGAACACAATGCAAAAAGAACGAAGGCAGTCGGAGTTCTACAGCTCAAGTTATGACCTAAACCGTTTTACCGATTCCGGTTACGGGTTTCCCGGTTCCCGGTTCCGATATCGGGTGGCACACGAATGTCGTTTTCGGGAAAAATCCCAAAACGCATCACATGTACTGGCTTTACTAAGTGGCTTGGGTTACTACGAGACTAAGTTTGAGTGGTTTTGACTCGCGTTAACAGGAACACGAGCCCTCCGATGGTCGTTGCCCGTTTACGACATCGGGAATACCGTAACGGTGCCGTAAAAGTCGTAACGACTTTCCCGGTGAAATTCAAAGTTAAGTTACAGGCATGGGACCATTTTTAGTTGAAATTAGGCCCTAAACTAAGACTTTTGGCTCTGGTTTGGGGTCAAGTTGAGCTTCTATAAATTTACTAAAAATCTAACAAGGCTCTGTTTTTCAAACTTATAAAATCAGAAACATGTATTAAAACTTATGCAAAAATCATGAAACTTTACAGAGCTACTACTGAGAATCTAAACTAAAGTTTTTGTTAAAGGTCCTGGGCTTTTGGGTGACTTTCCTAATGCACTTTAGATAAAGGCAAATAATCTAGGGTTTTGGGGATATTAACAGTAACATGCATGCACAATGTTCATGAAAAATTCTGATAAAAATGCAGGAGATGCCTCATGTTAAGATAAAATTATGGTACAAAAATCAACCCTAGAAACCTTCTGGATCTTCAATTAAAAATCAACAACAGAAATAACACATTGAATTATTACAGAAATTCCAGGGACAATTTTGAAAAAGTGCTTTAACAGAAAATTAACACATTATTCAAGGATTCAAATAAAATTAGGTTTGGCATTTTTAGACTTCTCCATGATTTTCTACACACTATGCAACTTCTGGCTAAATAAAAGGAAAATAGGAAATTCAATGGAACAGTACTACAGAACAGGGGAATGGCTGAGGCGGTGGCTCCGATGGGAAATTCGCCGGAGAAGAAGGTTGGAAGGGGGATTGAGCAATCATGGAGCATCACCTTGATTCAAGGAACTGATTTGGAGAGGATTAGGGCCACGGGAAAGGCGGCAGGCGGGTTGTCGACGTGAGCTCTGAAGCAGCGTTAATGGCGGCCGACGGGTGGCGCAGGAGAATCTTCCTCAACGGCGATGATCTGCGGCTAATGGCTTATCAAACTGGTGTACCATGGTGAGAGGAACAAGCCGGTTGAAGGAATCGAAGAAAGGAGCTACCTCGGTGACGAATTTGTGGAAGAAGTGGCCGCCGGCGTTATTGTCGGCCGAGGAACAGGACAGAGGCGTTCTGGTGAAAATTGGGCACGGCTGGTGAGCTCGGTGTTCGGAGAGGTTCAGTGGGCCGAGGGGAACTTTCTTGGCACGGTGGCAAGGCTAGGGAATGGCCGGAGCGAGCTGTCGACGGTGGGGGTGGTCGGGCGGCAATGGTGTGGCGGCGCACTGACTAGGGCAGAGGAGGAAGAAGAAGAGCGAGTGGAGAGCTGGTGCTTGGCTTTATACTTGAAGTGAAGGAGCCAAGGGAGATAGAGAGTAGTGGTTCACGCGGATTGGAGAAGGGGGTGCGGCGGCCGGCAATTGGCGCCTGAAGGCGGTGCTCTGCCGTGGGTGATGGCGTGCGGCAGAGGGGAAGTGATGGCGCACCAGAGAGAGGGAGAGAGAGGGGAGAGGGGGAAGGGAGATGGAAACGGGGGAAATCTTTTAGCAAGATTCACTGATGAGGAGTGAAGGCGCGGCGCGGGGGATTGGCCGGGCGGTCGGCCGGCGGTTGGCTGCGGGCGGCAAGGGTGTCGGTCGGGTACTATTCACGGTAAGGTTGTTTTCAATTCAATTAATTCAATTACCTTCCTCTAGAGACAAATGAAAACCCTAGCTCCCGAGCTCAAAAATTTTTGAAACTTTTTGTGTGAACTAAAGGAATTATTTGGAACAACTTTTATTAAAGGAAGGTTCACTGAAACAGCTTCTAAAGATCTGTGAATTTTCAATTAGGTTCAAACTTGTAGGAATTTTAAAGGGGTTTAAACCTTTACCAAAAATTTTCATAAAATCTCCAAAATTCTATTTTAATGTGTAGTTAATTGTTATGCAAAAACATTGGGGTGGTTTTGTTAAGAAAACAAAAGGCCTCTTGAAAGTCGATTAGGGTTTTGCGAAAACGACGAAAACTGCGAAACCCTGACCCAATTTCAAAACAGGAAAAGGTCGAAATCAAAAGATTGAATCAGTGAGCTCAAATCAAAAGAATAAAAGATTAAAACTTTCGGGATGTGACATACAACGACAATTACCTTCCGTTTTATCCTTTTTTTAAGGCAAAACCTTCGTATTTGTTTCCTAATAACTGCACTTACTAAACGTATGAAAAGTACAATAATTCGTAAAGAACATGGCTATTGTTTTTTTTATTTTGGTTGATATCTGAAACTTAAATATTCTATAGTAAAATATCTATATAAAATGTTAAAGTAATTATTTTACACGCTCTAGAATGCAATCGCCATGTCGTAGGTGAGGATCTTGAAACCATTGATTTCGAACATGAGCAAGTGAATCAGGTGCCATGGACCACAGTGTTGCAACATTGTTCTGGCAGGAAAAAGAATTTCTGCAAAAGAGGAAGTGCAGAACTGGTAAGGGGCCCCAATTTGCGGTTCATGGCATCCACTGACATGGTTCGTTAATGAAAGGAAGAAGTCCTTTTAACCTCCCTCAATTATCATCGAAGTTCACCAGGTAGGATGACTCCCTCAAGTTTGAAAATCATTTATTTTTCCTCACTGAGCAGTTTTGGACAGCGGTATTGCTGATGTGACTATCCACGTTGGCACAAATGCGTATGTGTTGCGTTAAAAATCGTTTTAAAACATTTATATTACTCCACAAATTATTAAATTTTTTGTAATATCTTAACAGGTTATTACGAGAAACTTTTATTATTGGACTAAGTTCTCGTTCAGCGCCTAAAAAATTATAAAAAAATCTCTGAATAAGACCGATTCGAAGAGAAAAGGTCAATTGCATCACTTTTAAGATGTGATTTTAAATATGCGAAAATCGAATACGTTTTCCTTTTAATATATTTCAATAAAAGTACACGTCAAGGACTTTGTGGTTAAAGCAATCACCTCAAAAACTAATTTTTCTGATTTTTTTAGAATTTTTGCGCATCTTAAAAATAGTGTAATTGACTGTTTTTCCTCAAAACTGATCTTAACTAGAGTTTTTTTTAATAATTGTTTAGAGGTGAACCAAAACGTGGTCCAATAATCAACTTTATCCCATAACCTTTTTAGTTATCATAAAAAATTTCATGATTTTTAGAGTAATATAAATGACTTAAACCAATTTTTAAAGAGCAACACGTGCGTACCCATATCAACGTGGCGGCCACATCAGTAAAACCATCGTTCAAAACCGTCCAGGGAGGAAAAACAAACTGTTTTCAAAGTTTGAGGGAGTCATTTTATTCGGTTTTGTAATTGGGGGATGTAAATCAAACTACTTTGGCAATAATTAAGAGAGGACAAAAGGACTTCTTCCTTACTGAAACTATGGGTTTCGAGTTGATAAAGATCCAGTGCAAGCAGAATGAACGGGCAGCCAATGCCATCTAGGTACAGTGATTAGGATGTACCTATTGAAATTGATGGTAAACGGGTTGAGGTCAGGTGGATCGGGGAAAGATATATAAATGCCTATCGAGGGGTCACAATACATATATGTCTTTTGATGACACTGAATGTGTTGGTAGAGGAGCTAACTTGCGATAAGGCCACCATGCGACATCAAGAGCTTGTAGCGGCCTAGAAAATCCGCCCCTATGCCACGGGACAAGAGATGCATATATAATGTGCATCTTGGAAAAGGACACCGCAACGGACGTAGCCGGATGCAGCAGTGAGAAGGGCGCCTGTGGCTGGCCCATATCTGTCTTGCTTGCTTGCCTTATCGTAGATGTGGAGGAGACCAAGGAGGTGCGCTGGTGTCGGGCTCATGGCAAACATCACAAATAAAGCCAGGATTAAGGATGTCACGACGGAGAGGCTTTCGCATGCCGCTACAAAAAATCATGAGATACATCACGGACCATAATGGTCAAGAAATGCTAAAAAATCTAACACAAATGTCCATCTGTGACAAAAAAAACAAAATGTCACGTATATTGAAGCGGATGACGGCTTGCAAATTTCGTCATGGATACATTCATCTATGACGTTCTTCCCGAGCCGTCAGAAATGAACCCCACATCTGAAGATCATCAGGACAACGTTTTTTTGTCTGACAATCTCGAGAAGAAGTTCTGCCAGGAGCGCACCTAGCTTGCGTGTCTTTGTCCTTCGGTGTTTGTGTTGCCTCCCGCACCATGCCGAATTGCTTGCGTGGCGGCATCACCTGTGCATGTCCTAGTGATTGCATGAATTATGCTCATGACATTGCTACATTATAAAACGAAGGTTGGTATTCACCTGAATAAGTAGTTCTTGTTTCCATCAATTTTAGCAAGTAATCAACAAAATGAAACCACAATATGTGATTGAGTATAGAAGTAGAACTCATCAAGCCAAGTTTATCCGATCTAACAAATCAAACAAAACATTTTTCCAAGAACTGGCACATTGGTATCACAACAGGATCTGAGTAGAACAAATAGCTAGATGTACCCAAATACTCCTGGAACGACATAAATCAGACAAAACATGTTACCCGGATCTAGCTAGATCACAACAATATAATTAATAAACATTGGAAACATGAAAACTAAAAGATTCGAGTGAAATCTTCAAAGTCATGACAATTAGAAATCATAAAATTAATCACAAATATGGGAAGTAACACTGAGAAATTAGGTGTTGTACACCCAGGTATCGAAGTGAAGTGTACGTTAGATTTACCATGTTGGTGAGACGGTAGCAACACTGTCTGATGCCAACTATAATAAGAGAGGTAGACTCGGCCGCGGTGGTGCACGGGGAGCAATATGTGGTGTGAGCAAGACACGGCAGCGCTGTATGATATTGAGACTGGCGGCGAAAATGAGAGAGTGGTAACCCTAACGTCTCACGGACATCAGTTATTGGTGGCTACAGGTACGCGATGCATGGACCAGGCCAATGTTTGGATAGAAGTGGTACATGAGCCAAGCCCAGGCTCGATTGTTACTTCCGAATTATGAGTTCCTCCAGATACTAGCCCAGCAACGCAGAAAGATATACTGCACAAGTTGTACTTGACTTAACGAGTAGAGTAGTGAAACAAATAGTACGACTTAACAGGCTGATCGAGCAGGCAAACAAACATGCATGCATCATAGGACCTTGTTAGGACTTACGGTGTGCTGTTGGGAATGAAACACGGCTTGATATATTTTTTTCTCAAAAAGTTCTTTTTCAGATAAAAAGAAAGTTAGGATGCTTTGTTTGTGTGCAGGACACAAACATAACTTTTAGGATTGTTTTTTTTTTATATGTGGAGTACACATATGCAACTTAGAATGCAGTTGGAAATGTGATAGGAACATCAGTAATATCGTGACCGGAGACCATGTGAATAGCCCTGGTTGATTTCTTACTATCAAATCTTTTTTGCTTTTTCCTTTTTTTTTCCCCTGTTGATGAGCAGTGTGAACGGGGGGTTTGAGTCCTGGTTTTTTTCGCATCATAAAGAGGATATGACAAAAGTACATTCACATTTTTTTAATGGTTGGGAGTACTGCTCGATCGTGCGAGTCTGATTCACATGTAAAAGAACCAATTGTGGGTGTATAAACAATGCAAAAATATATATATACTACTAAGAATACATTGGTGCACCACATTCCCCCCGGAAAATAAATTCAGGCGTGCGTATAAAACCGTATTACACAATGTCATTGCAACAATGTGATATACGATACCAACAGAAGATTATAAAATATACTTCAATACTCCACCTTTGTACACAAATCTGGTACTACTACTACTACTACGAGATTTATCATTGTTACCGTGACCTGGCATGATGCAATCTAGATGGTAAACACCCTCTGCCATATACGGCAGTAGCTTCAACCATGGAGTAGGGAAGGACGTGAGCCGTACCGAGTTCGGTGGCCGCGCCGGTCGTCGTCCTCAATGCGCTGAGGACTAAGAGCGGAAGCGGCTGAGGGCGCAAAGGGCACCGAGAAAGGCAATTATCAGGACTGCAAAACTAGCAGCGGGTAGACCTTGACGCCGCCATATGGTCACGCCCAGACCAAGCTTGCTGCTGCTGGTGGTTGTCATCATCAATAATCAGTGGTGCTGCTGCTGCCACGGCCGCCGTGTCCCTTGCTTCCTTCTTGTAGGCCGCCGAGGACGAACATGAAGCCTCATCAATCAACATCAACCCTTGGAAGCAGCATCTCGGCCGTTGTTGTCACCACTCACCAGCCATCGGTGGAGTGGAGATCACGCAGGGCTTGTTTGGCTGCACCTCAATCAATATGGATTGGTTTGAGGTGCAGCCAAACAAAGGCGCAAGAGGCTTGACACCACCGCCTCCAGCTCCGGCTGCGATGCTTCAACCAAGGAGGAAGCTTTTTCTACCGCCAGGGCATGCAGCCACTGTTAGGGTGTTCCAAACATCAGCTTCTCGACGACCAGGGCGCGTGCAGCCACACCGATACACGGCTTATGCTTCCGCTCATGGTCGTTTTGAGCCATGGCTGCGCGCAAGGGTTTTTGGACCACCGCGTCGAGGTCGTCCACAAACGACGCTGTAGAGTAGACAGCAAGTTCACGAGCCACTCCAAAGGGAAGCGCACTTCAACGCTTGCCGTGGCTCAACATTTTTTTTCTTTTTCCTTCTTGTCATGCACGTCAAATAATTTGACCACCTCTTTTTTTAATGTAGTTTATTTGGAAAAAGAATCATTATACCGCTGACAACAATTAAAAGGAAAGAGAGCACTATGTAGGCAGTAGGCTGCACATGTACTGTTTACATTTCAACCTCTCGTACCCACCCGTATATATTACTCAACTTTGCGTGGCAAGACCACGAATAGCAGAGATGTTTGATCCTTTTACTTGGTTTGAAATTACAAACAAGGTATATCAAGGCTTGTTTTTTCAGAGAGAGTGAATGCCAGATTGATCAAATATTCAGATGGACCATTTAATAACCATGCCCCGTGTGTTATAAATAACAAGATGCTTAGAAAGCATGTGCTGGACACCTTCGCGATAACAAAGAGAAAGATTTTTCTTCCCTGAAATAATAAATGGGATACATTAGAAAATGTATAGTACACTTTTAACACGTCATTATTTTTCTATTGTGTCTGTTTAGCAGATGGGAAGAGGCTCGCCGTTCCACTCCTTGAGGCACTCTAGCAAAGGGTCGATGTGCTCGCCACGGTTGATGGCCACTAGCACCTTGTTCAGCTCCTCGCCGGGCGACGTCGTCTTCTCACCGGTCAGGTACTCCGTTCCGAGCTCCTCACGCACGAACCTGTACAGCGGGTACGAGCGGCACTCCTTGATCCTGTTCGGGATAGCTGCGGTCCCGTTCTCGACGGCCGCCCGGGCAGCCTCCACCGCCTTGGGCAGTGCGGCGCGCAGCTCCTCCTCGAACTGGGCCACCTTGGCGAACACGGAGGTTTCGGCGTTGAACTCTGCAGTGCCATTGGTGAGGGCGCGCTCCACGAGCACGTTGCGCAGCTTCTTCATGAGTGGGTAGTTGGCACTGCAGGGGTCGTCGGCGTACGCGAACACCGCCTCACGCTCGATCTCCATGAGCATGTCCTTCTCGCAGAAGCGGGCGGCGTGGAGGCCACCGGTGCCGGCATTGGTGCTCAGCGTCCTCTTCGCCACCGTCGCCACGCAGCTCTTGACGGCAGCTTTGACGTTCTCCTCAATGTGGCGCAGGTCGACGGCCTGGCACAGCGCGACCAGGAACGTCGAGGACATGAGCTTGAGGATTTCGATAGCCTCGGCGGTCTTCCTAGACGAGATGAGGCCAAGCGAGTTCACGTCCTGGTTGTGCTGCTCCGCGCTCTGGACGTGGTTGGTCACCGGGTTACCCAAGAACTGCAGCTCGGAGCAGTACGAGGCCATGGCAATCTCGGCGCCCTTGAAGCCGTAATCCAAGCTCGGGTTACGCCCACCAGAGAGGTTGGACGGCAGGCCGTTGTTGTAGAAGTCGTTGACCAGCTCCGAGAACTGCGCGAACATGAGCTTGCCAATGGCAGCAATGGCAAGGCGGGTGTTGTCCATGGACACACCGATCGGCGTCCCCTGGAAGTTGCCACCGTGCAGCGCCTTGTTGCGGGCGACATCGATGAGCGGGTTGTCGTTGACGGAGTTGATCTCACGCTCGATGGACTTGGTGGCGGCACGGATGACCTCAATTTGGGGCCCCAGCCACTGCGGTGATGTTCGGAGCGCGTACCGATCCTGCTTCGGCTTCATCAATGGGTCCAGCTCGCCAAGCTTCTTTGCAAGCTTCATGTACGAGCTGCCTTCCAGGACGTGCTCCATGATGGCGGCGGCCTCGATCTGCCCTGGGTGGTGCTTCAGCTTGTGGGTGAGGTGGTCGGTGTACTCGGGCTTGCCGTTCATGACTTCACAGAACACGGCGGACAGGACCTCAGCGAGGACGGCTAGCACGTTCGCCTCGAAGAGCACGGTGGAGGCAAGGCCAGAGCCCACGGCCGTGCCATTCACCATGGCGAGGCCTTCCTTAGGCTGCAGCTCAAAGAAGCCGCCCTCGATGCCGGCGATCTTGAACGCCTCGGCGGCGTTTACCTTGCTGCCGTCGGGTGCCACGGCCACCGAGTTTTGGCGGCCGGTGATGAGGCCGGCGATGTAGGAGAGAGGCACCAGATCGCCGGACGCGGTGACCGTGCCCCGGAGTGGCAGGCACGGCGTGACGTTGGCGTTGAGAAGCTTGACGACGGCCTCAAGTATCTCGAAGCGGATTCCGGAGTATCCCTGCAGTAGGGTATTGATGCGGACGAGCATGGCGGCACGTGTCGCCTCCGCCGGCAGGACGTGGCCCTCGGTGCCGGTGCCGAAGGCGCCGGCGTTGAGGAACCGGATGAGCTCCCTCTGCAGCGCGCCGCCCTCCTTGGTCCGGCGGTGGGACGTGGCGCCGAAGCCAGTAGTCACGCCGTAGCTGTCGGTGCCGTTGGCCATGCTGTTCATGACCCAGTCGCTGCTGGCCTTGACGCGCTCACGAGCCGACTCGTCGAGCTCGACCCGCGCCTCGCCTTCGCCGGCGGCCACGGCGGCCACCTGCGCGATGGTCAGGCTGGCTCCCTCGATCTTAACCAGGGGCTGGCGGTACTCGGCCACCATCCTCTTCACCTCGTCCAGATGGCTGCCCATCAGCTCCTCCGCAGCTTTCCCCCAGTTAAGTGGGTCGGCGCGGGGCAACGCCATGCACAGAGCATCTCCATTGGCAGCAACGTTGGCTTTCTCGCACTCCATTGCCGGCGGAGAGAACTAATAAATCACTGTTTAAGCTGCGAGGGAGAGTAGCTAGGAAAGAGTATGCAATATACGAATATACTAATGGCTAATCGTGGAACCGGAGAGAGAGGAGCCTGTGTTGCTCTTGATTGGAAAGTGCAGTGTGCAGCTCTCTTCCTGGATTGAAACAATTAACCGGAGAGGCCGGGTTTAAATAGGCTTCTAAGATGGGAGAGGAGAGACTGAGCAGTGTGGAGTCTTGAAGACTGGTCCAAGGCGACCAAGGAGTTGGTGAGTTTGGGGGCAAAAACACATGCATGCCAATGAGTTGGTGTGCAGTGCAGGCGTGGATGTTTCGCCGTAGTCGCGGCTTCCGGCTTGGTCGCAGGGCAGTTGTTTCCTGGTGTGCTGCACGACCAAAAGAGTTGGTGCGGAACTGGCTAGGCGTGCGACTGCTGCGGTGCGTGTTCTCGTATGAGTAGTACTACTCCTACTCATTGGCCTTATGCTGCTTCCAGTGAAACAAATGAATCCGTAGGGGCGGTTTACAACTTTATTTTATTTTGTCAAGTTTGTTAGTCTTATTCGAAATAGTCTATGTTTCTATATCTAAATACCATGTAGTGTCTATGTGTAGAAAAGTATATAGGTCTGTCCTAATTTGTAAACAGAGAAAATTCTGAATTCAAAAATGAATAAATAGTCCATGTCCTAACTTCAAATCATAAATAGAAAAAAAAATTGGAACAGAAAATAAAAATAAAAATTGTGTCTAAGAGACATATATGGTGGGTACTCACTATACTAGGCTGAAACATCCATTGCAATAAATAACATACTAGCCACGTTATTTCCACATGCCAACATTATTACTAATTCCAATAGAAGAAAAAATTTGGCGATAAATTTCAGAAGAAAAAAACATACACAGTTTTGATATTGATATTTTTAGTACGAGAAATATCATTCATATTATTAAATAAAAGTACGAGAAATATCATATGTTTAATTTATCACTAAATATTTTTGAAACATAATTTTTAATTTTACACATTTGAACTAATTTTCTGAATAAGATGCTAAAGTTATCGATCAAAGTCAACAACGGTAATAATTTAAGAACGGCAGGGGTACAATATTTGGTGATTGTAGTTCCAAAACGTTAGAAAAATTTGGAGGTCCTGGGCGGCAGCTAAATATAAATTCTTCCTATAGTTTGTCGCTCATAAACGCTGTTGGACAGCAGATCCTCTTGCTCAACGTGGACTGCCCCATCCTGAGCAATGCCCACTTTGTGATCAAGAGGATAAAACAGTCTACCAGCTACTAGTCTCATATGTGTTCGCAAGGCAGTTTTGGTACTCCATTCTCCTGCATTTGGTCTTCATTCACTTGCTCCACAACCTTCGGAACACTCTCCTTTCATGGCTGGGGGGAGAAAGATAGCACAACAATCTGTGGGATGATAAAAAAATTAGTTTTAATTCTCTCATAACTTTGGAGGCTTGTCTAGTTGTCTTTGATGGAGCAGTTCCCAGTATCACTGCAGCCCTAATTGTTGCAGGGAGGGAACGACATTTGGGAGACGGCAGGGGCTTAAGGGCTTTCGTTTTTGGCCGCCCCCTTCCGTGGAGATTAGGCTTCTTTGGGTCAGGTTTTCTTACATGCGAATGTAATACAAGACCTTAACGGAGTGTGTATGTGTGTGTTGTATAAGGGTTCTTATCTCTTTCTTCTTCTTAATACAATGAAGCGTAACTCTTTTGCGTTTTCGAGAAAAAAAAGGTTAGCAAAATTCATGTACCACTGGTTTATGTATTTTTCATCCAAACATAGTGGTAAAGAAGTTCCAAAGGTACTACTATATATATGAACGAATAATCGGCAGGTAATGTCTATAGAAAAGATTGCAGTCCAGTTTAGATCTAGCATAGTAAATTATTAGTACTGAGGGAATGTTTGAAGGGCTTATTGGGCAGCTTATGGTAGAATAAGTCATATGCCCTGCCAAACACCTAAATACCAAAAGTCTTATGACCATATATAAGCACCTGTGAGCCCAAGCCACAAAAATGGTTTTTCACAGCTTTTATCCTTCAAGTTATAGGTCTCATCTAAAGCATAAGCTGTTTTACCAAATAGTTTGATAGGATAAGCCAAAATAAGCTACACAATCTGTTTTGCCATATAATCTAAAGTTTCAAGCTGTTTTTTAAGTAAGCTAAAACCGTACCAAACGGGCCCTAATAAGCATAAGCTGCTTCTTCCCGACTTCGACCGCCGTCATGCCAGTTGACGACGAACTGCACTTTTTGCACGGACCGTGTACTATTAAACTGCTTGGCCGGTAGGCAGCTGCGAGGCAGCATCCAAATTCCATGCAGTGCACAAACTGCTACTACTCTTTATTTTTCTTTGATTTTCGAAACGAAGACTTCTTCGTGTACTTTTCTTATCACACTATGATCACATGGTTGGTGACCAGTTGACCACATCGAACTCTCAGAGCAGCACATCTGACTGATCAAACTCATCGTATAGTGCGTGGCGACTAAGCTGACACATAAAAATCGAAATGCAGAGAGTGACTGTCTGCAGCTCAACATTTTTTAATCTCATTCCTTTCTGTTATGTATTTCATTTGACTGTCTCATTTTTTTCTGAAAAGAAAAGAATCGTTATACCGATGCCAATAATTAAAAGGAAAGAAAGCAGTGCGTAGACTCCACATGTACAGCAACTTCAGGTATGCGGTCTATCATTTTAACGAGCTATATGGATGGATACACGGTGAAGAAGCTGCGTCAAGTGCTGCTTGCCCTTTGGGCTGCAGCAGCCGATCAGCTATTCTGAACAACACAGCAGCAAAAAAAGCAACAACAAAGACAGACTATGATGCCCTTAACTTCTCATAGCTACCATATAATGCAGACACACCACTTGGTTTAACGTTTACGGGTACCCATCTACGATAATTGCTCAACTTTGCATGGCAAGACGAGGAATAGAAGTGATGTTTGATTCTTCACTTGTTTCCAAATTCAAATTACAACAAGCTATATCAAGGTTTGCTTTTTTTAGACAGAGTGAGTGCCAGATCGATTAAATGAACCATTTGATAAACATGCCCCTTGTCTTTTAAATAACAAAATGGCTAGAGAGCAAGTGCAAGAAACCTTAGCATAACCAGAAGAAAGATTTTCTTCTATGAAACAAATAAATGGTACATTACAAAAGGTACTATCATACACTTTTAAATGTTTTAGAGCGTCATTATTTTTCTTTTATGTCTGTTTAGCAGATGGGAAGAGGCTCGCCGTTCCACTCCTTGAGGCACTCTAGCAAAGGGTCGATGTGCTCGCCACGGTTGATGGCCACTAGCACCTTGTTCAGCTCCTCGCCGGGCGACGTCGTCTTCTCACCGGTCAGGTACTCCGTTCCGAGCTCCTCACGCACGAACCTGTACAGCGGGTACGAGCGGCACTCCTTGATCCTGTTCGGGATAGCTGCGGTCCCGTTCTCGACGGCCGCCCGGGCAGCCTCCACCGCCTTGGGCAGTGCGGCGCGCAGCTCCTCCTCGAACTGGGCCACCTTGGCGAACACGGAGGTTTCGGCGTTGAACTCTGCAGTGCCATTGGTGAGGGCGCGCTCCACGAGCACGTTGCGCAGCTTCTTCATGAGTGGGTAGTTGGCACTGCAGGGGTCGTCGGCGTACGCGAACACCGCCTCACGCTCGATCTCCATGAGCATGTCCTTCTCGCAGAAGCGGGCGGCGTGGAGGCCACCGGTGCCGGCATTGGTGCTCAGCGTCCTCTTCGCCACCGTCGCCACGCAGCTCTTGACGGCAGCTTTGACGTTCTCCTCAATGTGGCGCAGGTCGACGGCCTGGCACAGCGCGACCAGGAACGTCGAGGACATGAGCTTGAGGATTTCGATAGCCTCGGCGGTCTTCCTAGACGAGATGAGGCCAAGCGAGTTCACGTCCTGGTTGTGCTGCTCCGCGCTCTGGACGTGGTTGGTCACCGGGTTACCCAAGAACTGCAGCTCGGAGCAGTACGAGGCCATGGCAATCTCGGCGCCCTTGAAGCCGTAATCCAAGCTCGGGTTACGCCCACCAGAGAGGTTGGACGGCAGGCCGTTGTTGTAGAAGTCGTTGACCAGCTCCGAGAACTGCGCGAACATGAGCTTGCCAATGGCAGCAATGGCAAGGCGGGTGTTGTCCATGGACACACCGATCGGCGTCCCCTGGAAGTTGCCACCGTGCAGCGCCTTGTTGCGGGCGACATCGATGAGCGGGTTGTCGTTGACGGAGTTGATCTCACGCTCGATGGACTTGGTGGCGGCACGGATGACCTCAATTTGGGGCCCCAGCCACTGCGGTGATGTTCGGAGCGCGTACCGATCCTGCTTCGGCTTCATCAATGGGTCCAGCTCGCCAAGCTTCTTTGCAAGCTTCATGTACGAGCTGCCTTCCAGGACGTGCTCCATGATGGCGGCGGCCTCGATCTGCCCTGGGTGGTGCTTCAGCTTGTGGGTGAGGTGGTCGGTGTACTCGGGCTTGCCGTTCATGACTTCACAGAACACGGCGGACAGGACCTCAGCGAGGACGGCTAGCACGTTCGCCTCGAAGAGCACGGTGGAGGCAAGGCCAGAGCCCACGGCCGTGCCATTCACCATGGCGAGGCCTTCCTTAGGCTGCAGCTCAAAGAAGCCGCCCTCGATGCCGGCGATCTTGAACGCCTCGGCGGCGTTTACCTTGCTGCCGTCGGGTGCCACGGCCACCGAGTTTTGGCGGCCGGTGATGAGGCCGGCGATGTAGGAGAGAGGCACCAGATCGCCGGACGCGGTGACCGTGCCCCGGAGTGGCAGGCACGGCGTGACCTTGGCGTTGAGAAGCTTGACGACGGCCTCAAGTATCTCGAAGCGGATTCCGGAGTATCCCTGCAGTAGGGTATTGATGCGGACGAGCATGGCGGCACGTGTCGCCTCCGCCGGCAGGACGTGGCCCTCGGTGCCGGTGCCGAAGGCGCCGGCGTTGAGGAACCGGATGAGCTCCCTCTGCAGCGCGCCGCCCTCCTTGGTCCGGCGGTGGGACGTGGCGCCGAAGCCAGTAGTCACGCCGTAGCTGTCGGTGCCGTTGGCCATGCTGTTCATGACCCAGTCGCTGCTGGCCTTGACGCGCTCGCGAGCAGACTCGTCGAGCTCGACCCGCGCCTCGCCGCCAGCGCCGGCGGCCACAGCGGCCACCTGCGCGATCGTCAGGCTGGCGCCCTCGATCTTAACCAGGGGCTGGCGGTACTCCGCGACCATCCTCTTCACCTCGTCGAGGTGGCTGCCCGTGAGCTCCTCCGCCGCCTTGCCCCAGTTCAGCGGGTCGGCGGCGCGCGGAGGCGTTGCCGTGCACAGAGCGTCAAGGCCGGTGTTGGCAGCAGCAGCAGCGACGTGGCCATTCTCGCACTCCATTGTTGCAAACAATAAGAGAACTCAACAAAATGCACTCACTTACTAAGCCGAAAGCTAATACAAGGGGATCAGAACAGAACACAGGAGCGGCAAATTTGCAGGACCTTAATTCTTTGCGTGGTATGGTGTGTCTTGGAAGGACTTGGAGAAGAGCTTGTGTGTATCGGCACTGATGCTCTTCTTGGAGAAGAAACGGGAGGGGAGGCCGGGTTTAAATAGGGATCGATCCATGGGGGTTGGTCCATGGAAACGGCCAAGAAGGGTTGGTGTCCAGCGAGTCAGCGAGAGCACGCCCTTGCTTTCGAAGACGAAGACTAGTAGACTAGTAGTACTACTACATTCTTCCGGGTCCGGGGTCTGGTGGCGCGGAGGAGAGCGCAGTCAAAATTTGGTTGGTCCGTGCAGCTGCGCGGCATGGAGATGGAGGTAGTGGGGGTTGGTGACGGCATAGCATGCACTGGTAGTTAGAGCACATGATTGTGCCGTCAACTGACGACGGATCAGCTCCCCCTTCTCGGAAACCAGTACTAGTTGGGTCAAGTTTTGGGCGGCTAGCCGGCTAGGACAATTTTTTCAATTCATCACCACACGAGCACATTCGCATATCATATTCATGATCACGAGACAAAATAGATGCATATTAGGAGTACGTTTGAACAGATGGTCAGATGTGACCATACTTCCGGTCAACCGAGTAGCTGAGCTCTCCGTTTCGTCGAACATATGGTATGCTCATTGCATTTACCTAGTTAATTTTCTACTGGATTAATCAGAAACTTCTGCCCTCACGCTCATTTAAATTTCAGGACTATTGTCCTGATCCTCTCACCACCATGGTTCACTGTAGCAGCTCAAACGAAGCAGGACGCTACGAATTCGTACTGCCTCCTGTTTTAAATTGTTGACACCTTTATTGAATTTTAATGTCGTTCTTAGCCATTAAAAAAGTATGTTAAATATTATATATACATATTTACAATTTTATTTGTCGTTAAAGGTGAGTCACGACTTATAATTTTACGCATTTGAATTATTATTTTTGAATATAAAATTAATATTAGAAGTTAACAACGTTAGCATACAAAAAATATGGAGAGTATTAGTTTAACGCTAAGTGCAGTCTCATCACATTTATTGATTGAGCGCTCACTTTCCCTAAAACAAGACAAGGATCTGGAGCGTGTTTTGTATATGGGATAATTACAAAAACCATCCCATATGTTACTTTAACTTCAACATAACCACCCATGAGTTGTTTTGTTGCTAACCACCTACCCATTTTTTTTTTGCAGAAATCATCTCAATTCATAAATACTTAATCGTTTTCATGTCTTCACTTATATAAGGCAAAGTTCAAAGTTTAACAATGTTAAATTGCTTAAACTTTTACAATATGAAAATTAACCGTACATATTTGGTCAAATGAAAATTATAAAAATATGAAAAATATATTCAAATCTTGGAATTTATAAGGCATAGTTTAAACTCTAATTGATATTGTTCTTTAAAAATTCTTTAAAATTATGAAGATTACTATACTCTTAATTTTTTAGTTTTGATAAGATGCAATCAAATGCTCTAACGAACGAAATGAGCTAAATTAATTAAACATGTGTGTGATGGCGTGGTTTCTGCAACAGAATATAACAGGTGGATGGTTGTTTTCAAAGTTATAGGTGGGAATCTTTATGAGAGACCCGTCCAATTTACATTCAATTTTACCAAATTTACTCGCTGTCTATGAACGGTATGCGAGTACGCAACCCGATAAAAAGGAATGTAAACCCGACAGTCCCCCGACATGCTTCTCAAGTAATGCCCAACATCCAAGCACATCGGTATAACAAAGATTGATACATCACATAGGTCATAATAATTCAATTACATTAGTTTTTAAGGTAATCTTGCAAACCGAAGGTTCAACATAAAGTCCTAAAATTAAATTGCGGAAGCGATTCTAAGGAAAAGCAGCGGTCGCAGCGGTTGCAACGATAAAGCAGCAAAGGATTGCGATGCCCAGCCCACGAACATCGCATATCACGGTCACACGAACGTCCGGACTACTCCTCGCCCTCGCCAGCATCAGCGGGGACAAAGTAGCTGAACACCAACTCATCCTCACCTGCAAAAACTTAAGCAACAAACATTAAGTACGAAGGTACTCGCAAGACTTATCCTATTGTGGAAATTATTTCCCGACTCCAAGGATAATACAATGTAGCAGTAGCAAGGTAAATAAGGCATAGAAATAGACTCGATTGCTTAAAGCTGTAACTAAGCATATGAATAAGCATAATGTAAAAGACTCTGCGGACATAACCACCTACTAAACCCATAACCATAATTATGATGTAACCATAAATCCAGTATGCCATCAACCATAACTCATTTCTCATCACGTTATGTGTCAACTCTACGATATTATCCAAAGGACACTGAGCTTGATCATAACCGTGATCACGGCGGATTCAAACCTATTATACACCCTGTAGGGGAGTTCAACTGTACCCACACGATTGAGGACCATACGGCTCGTGCAACCCGCTAAAGTTACACAAGGGGGTACTCATGTAACCTTTTTCACACTCGTGCCCACACGGTTGGAAAATCCACACGGTGTCGAATACCACGGCCTCGCAGGCACATGTGAGTCCCTCGCCAAGTATCATGGCCTCGCAGGCACACGTGAGTCCCTCGTTCCATGCACCGTGCAGTCATCGGTCAAACGTTGGTACGCAGTGAGATACTCAGCTTGTCTTACCATTATATTCGACATTTGGTATGAACGGAAAGTGCTCAGGCCAAGAATAACACGGCCGGATCCTAGGTCAACCCACACGGGGCCTACGGCACACAAGACCTCCACGTCTTGCTGCACTCCTATTCCACCATCCGGATTTTAGTTTTAACACTTCCAATTTTTATCAACATATGAACTTGCCACAAGCTTATAAGTAACCGGGGGTGAATCCTATACATACGACTGCGACTTACTACTCGACTTCTATCATTATTCTAAGCATGGCTAAGCATTTCGTGACTCGAATAAAGACACACTACCCAGTTGACACAGTGATGTAATCAACATCAAGGAGAGGTAACATGCAACAATAATAGAATTTTCCGACATTACCACTATGCCCGACTTAATGCAATCCTATAAGTAAGCATATTTATTAACTGTAAATATTTACTTAGGATAGCAATA
This sequence comes from Oropetium thomaeum, assembly GCA_001182835.1. Taxonomy (NCBI): domain Eukaryota; kingdom Viridiplantae; phylum Streptophyta; class Magnoliopsida; order Poales; family Poaceae; genus Oropetium; species Oropetium thomaeum. Next base: position 94,022 of record LFJQ01000020.1, on the reverse strand, counting down.
TGAGGTGCTTGCCTTCAGCAGCAGCAGTGGTATTCTCCTCAGCAACTTGGTCAGCTTCTGGTGCTCCTCCCTCAACAGCACCCGTGTCACTCTCCAACAAATCGTACTCTATAAAGCAAAACGCGTCGGTAAAAGAAGTATGCCATGATGCCATGATGCAACAAATGATGTGATATGGTGTAGAAAGGCAGCTACTAAGACTACAAACACAATGCAAAAAGAAACACGTCAAACGGAGTCCTACAACTTAAGTTATGCTGAAAACAGTTTTACCAATCCGGAAAACTGGTTCCCGGATTCCGGTTCCGATATCGGGTAGCACACGGATATCATTTTCGGGAAAAATCCCAAAACAATGTCTCACGCAGAGGCTTCACTAGGTGGCTAGGGTTACTACGGCACTAGGTTTGAAGGTTTTTGCTCGCGTTACCAGGAACATAAGCCCACCGACTATCGTTGGCCGTTTACGACATCGGTAAACTCCGTAAACACCGTAAAAGTCGTAACGACTTTCCGATAAAAATCAAACTTAAGTTACAAGTAGGGGAACATTTTTAGTTTAAAGTAGCCTCCAAAATAAGATGTTTGGCACTGGTTTGGGGTCAAGTTGAGCTTCCAAGATTTTACTAAAAATCTAACAAGTTTCTGTTATTTAAAATTATAAAATCAGAAACAAACACTAAAACTTATGGGAAAATCATGAAACTTGACGGAGGTACCAGTGAGCATCTAAACTAAAGTTTTGATTAAGGTTTTGGACCTTTGGATGACTTATGCAATGCATTTTTGAAAAAGACAAATTAAATTGACAGTTAGGAGTATTGTCAAAGACTTGCATGAAACTTTTTGCTGTAAAATCCTGATAAAAATGCAGGAGGTGCATCATGTTATGATACACCCACGGTTCAAAATTCAACCCTAGCACCCTTCTAGAACTCCAATTAAAATCCAAAACCAGAAACAATTACTCTAATTATTGAGGAAGTTCCAAAAACGTTTTTGAAAAAGTGCTTCAGAAGAAAATTATCTCATTCTACAAGGACTCAAATAAAATTTGGTTTACTATTTTTAGATTTTTCCTTGATTTACTACATATTTTTCAAAAACTGGCTAAATAATAGGAAAATGAAATAAAATGGAAAAAAAAGAGGAAAACAGGGGCGGCGATGGCTGAGCTCCGGCGAGCCGACGGCGAGGGGATTTGGCCTGGGCTGGCCAAAATATCGCTCAGGGCACCAAGCTGCATCCTAGGATGAAGGACAAGGCCACCGGCGACGCACGGACACGGCCGGCGACGAGGAAGCGCGGCGGCGCTCGAAGTCCGGCGGCGAGCTCGTCGGAGGAGAGGGTTAAGAGGAGATTTGAGGAGTCGGGGAGCTTCACCGTGGCACCGGGAGTTAGTTTGTGGGTGATGAAGACGTCGGGAGCGATCGGAAGGTGGCCGGCGGCGGTAATGGTTGCCGACGGTGGCGTGGTGAGTTCGTCGTCACCGGCGGTTCTTATCAAAACGGTGCGCAAGAGTAAGAATAACTCACTGGCCAAAGTAATTGGAGCAAGAATGTACCGGGGCGACGAATTTGACAATCGATGGCCGGCGGCGGCGCTCTCGGTCGAAGGGGGAGATGAGAGGCGTACCCGGCGAAGGAGGGAAACGGAGCGCGCCTTGGTGGTCGAGGAGAGGAAGGAGGATGAGGGGAGTTCAGCCGGCACGGTGGCGGAGCATGGCGATCACCGGACGGTGCTGGCGACGTGGAGGTGGTGTCGGCGACAATGGCGGCGGCGGGTGTGCGTGCGGGGGAAAAAAGAAAAACAGGGAGGGGAGTGGCGGCTAGTTTGCAGCGGCTGCTGCTTTATTGCCCGTGTGGAAGTGAGCCAGACGGAGAGAGAAAATGGGGTGGCAGCGCCGCGCGACAAGGATTGGGGAGCGTCGGCGGCAATGCCGTGCGGTAGAGGAGAAGCGACTGCACGGAGTGGAAGAGAGGCAGAGACGCGGGGGAGAGAGAGGAAGGAAGAGAGAGAAAATATTTGGACGGGATTTGCTTGCCGGCGGAGTGAAGGCGCGGGGCGGCCGGTGCCTGCCACGGCTGGCCGGCCGCTGCGGCGGTTGGCCGCCGTGGGCGGTGGCATGTTCCGTTTTTTCTTTTTTTGATTTTTGTTTGATTTCAAAAATTCCCACCTTAAATCAAATGAAAACCACACCTCCTAGTCCCAGAAAATTTTGGAACTTTTTGAGGGCACTAAGGAAATTATGGGGAACAACTTTTGTTTAAGAAAGGTGTCGTGATTCAGCTTCTAAAAGTTTGCAAATTTTCAAATTAGTTCAATTTTGTTTGAATTTTAAAGGGGTTTAAACCTCTTCCAAAAATTCTGATAAAAACTTTAAAATTCTATTTTGATGTGCACTTAATTAATATGCAAAAACATTAGAGTGGTTTCATTATGAAAACAGAAGATTTCTCAACAGCATTAAAAGGCTACCTGCAACCGAATAAATTTTCAACCGGGACCCACATACTCCCCACGAACAAAAAGCAGTCAACAATCAAAATCCAGGTCAGTGAGCTCATTTTCATTTGGAAAAAAAGACTAAACTTTGGGATGTGACAATCTTAAACTTCAAATGATTTATGGGGTGGTTTATAATTATCCCTATGTACATAATCAGCATCACATGCGTTGATTTTTAAATTTTTTACGACAGTTAAATCCTCACGAAAGACAAGACTATTTGTCATATCCTTACGTCTCCAATACTTATGTTAAATGGGACTCAAACAACTGATTTTTGGAGTTTTTTGAAAAATAATCGGGGTTGTTAAAAAGACCGTACACTGTTCTCCAATAAGTCAAATAGCAGAAATGACGAGGACATCACATTCATAGATACACATTTTTTCTTCTGCTATTATATATAAAGGTCCAATAGTAGAGCTCACGCCCGACAACTAAATCTAGAGGTGAGCTTGTTTCTTAAAACTTCATTACACATTCTCGAGGATAGATTAGTACCGAATAATGATTATGAATCATAGAGAGGATGGAGAGGACAGAGGAATGATCAGAGACCAGCTTGGAGTCGGCCAGGGATGTCCAAGCCAAGTTGGAGGCCCAGCCCAAGTCCAGGTTGACTTCGAATCCAATTCCAAGTATAGAAGCAGTCTACACTAAAATAGATGTCTAGGTCACATACGAACTCCATGTTCGGCTATCTACTACTTCATGGAAAGAGGACGAGATCATGTTTCCAACGGGACTAGTCTCATTTCCATATTCTTTTGAAGTCCACAGGAATCATTGAAACAGTGGGTCATTCAGAATCTGTCAGGGTGCTGCGACACCGATTTTAGTCCGGTTGACCTTATATCGTGTTTGAGTCGGATTAGGATAGTGTCCAAGGGACTTGTCTTTATATACAGCTGTCGACCCACCACTAGGATTCGGATTTTGCTTAGTAATTTCTGTAAAAACAAAGTCGTCATTTTATCAGTTTGTAAGACCCCACTTTGTCAGTTAATCATGCATCTGCAAATTCGGTTGCATTCCACTTTGTCCTTGGTTGTGTTCTTCGATTCACAAGCAGAGACTAGCCTTCTCGGTGTGGTCATCCGTATTTGCGCGGGTGATAACCAGAGGAAACGTGATGCTATGATTTGCGGGGTTCAAAACGTGCCGTTCGGATGCCGAATCAATTTATGCCGTGTTTCCGTCCGAATCGTTAAGAATATGTAGGTAGACTGGGACCCCTCCCATCAAGAAATTTAGGAAGTCTTATCCAATCTATTCCAAAAATAAATGGCTAAGCATCTCCAACAGTTACATAAAATTAGACTACTTAAAATTATATTTAGGTAATTGTTAAACTAGTATAGGTAGGGAAAAAAAACGCCCACCTTCAACAGTTCCCAATTTGCGGTATCTAATTTTTTTAAAAACAGGCCACATCATCGTGTGTTGTTGGCCATGTCATTTATTTCTTTGGCAGATCCGATTGCATAGACCTGGCCGTAATTAGGATCAGACCTCTGTTGATTGATCAGCAACATCTAGCGTCGATTCATGGCTCCTATTCATTGATCGGCAAAGGCAGCCCAAAGAGATGATATACGTCGGCATTCGTTCATTTGTGCCGCACGCACAATGGATCAGCAGCAAACTGAGGGCTACGACGAACGGCAATGGGGGTTATCAGAGCAGCAGCTCACGGCGACGGGGTCGGAGCAGCACCGGAGGAAGGCGACTGCTGCGTCGAAAGTAAACCAGCGGCAGCGAATTGACCTGCACTGCACAGCAACACAACTGTCTTTCTCCACATCGCCGAGGCACAGGATAGCGCAAAACTAAGATTCCCGCTAGTGCCTTGGCCGTCGAAGCGAAGATTTGCGCCCACGCAGAGGGACCTCGCAAGGACGACGATGACGCAGAAGGTTAGTACTACCTATAGCGTTGCCAAGTTTGGATACTGAAAAACGTGGAATAGGTCCAAGCTAAGTTTTAGTTACGCTTTTACATACTGTTGGAGAGCGTTTTTTCTAATAAATCCCTATATTAATTAAGATTTAGGTACAGTGTTTACGTATCTGTTGGAGACGCTCTAAACGGTGAATGGCCAAGACTTTGATAGGGTTAGAGCAACTTCAAATAATTTTTAAAATTTAACTCTCAAAAGACCGATTTAGTAAGTTTGTAAATAAGTATTGGGAGTAAAAATACTTATATATTTCAACAACTTCCAATATAGGTTCTCAAATCTATTTAAAATCTTTTCACGTATGTAATTTTTTTGGACCCAGTACATATATGATGTTGTTTTAATTTTTTTAAACTCTAATTTAGTCTCCAAATGCAGGAAGTAGTAAGGTTTGTTTAGGAACTTGTTATGTTTAGAAACATAGTATAGAGAACGGTTGGAGAATCGGTTTTTCGATTACTTCCTAAATTTTAATTTATAGAATTAATTTAGGGAGTCATTGAAGTTGCTCTTAGAGCAACTCCAACCACTTCTTAAATTAAGTATCTAAATTAAAATTTAGAAAGTAACTAGTAACATGCCCGTGCGTTGCTACGGGTTGTTTTCTATCTTTTTTATACCTCAAAAAGGATACATTCTTTATTCTAATAAGCTGTAAGTTTATAATATTTTATTCATATATGTCACGTGTAGTACTTTCGGATTTAATGTTTACAAAATGAGATTTTCTGTCACACAATTACACGTCACACGTATTACTTTCAATCCCTTCCTTAAATGAAAACAATGCCAAAATAATTCAATGTTTCCTGCACTTTTAACATTAATCTTAAGTGGAATCCCATATTACGATCAATAAAACATAGGTAAGTGTTTATGCGTTGCTACAAGAAAATCTTTTAATATCTTTTATAAGTGAAATATTCAGAATAGTTTAGAGATTGAGAAAGCTTTTCAATATATTCCAAATGATCTATATAAAATATTCAAGAACTGCAAAAGAAATGTATGTCCTTGTAAGCACAACGACAAAAAAGTCTCCATATATTAAAGAAATAAATAAGTTTTTTATACATCTCAATATCTTTCCTCGTTCAATGTATGCCTAGTCTTGCTGGTGCTACGAGCACAAATCAACATCTGTGTCTATGCAAAAAGAAAAGAAAAACAAATAAAAGCTAGCCAAAAAGTAATCCCCGATGGTGAAGTGACATGTCTAAGCAAGTAAAAAAAGGCATGAAAAGATTCTGATTCTATTAAAACACACAAAACAATCTACATGTCTTTTCTCATGAATAATTCTGTTCACACAGTAATATTCCAAAGTTAACACATACAGAACTCTTAGATTGATGTACTTCCTATTCAATGCTAAGTTTTTTTTTCTTTTTTGCGATAACTATTCAATGCTAAGTTGATTTGCAATGACATGAACCAAGAAGAATTCAGAGTTCAAAATCACTCAAAAGTAGTGTAACCAATGAAATTGTTGGATTGCAAAGTGAGAATATTTTTAAATGCCAAACCCTTTTAGTGATGTCAGAATTAAGAAACACATTCTTGATGAGTTTCAGACATTCTTCAGAACCTGGAGACACCGAACTCTCCATGGTGCAGTTTTGTAAGAACATTGCACCAGCCACAACCAGACTTATCACATTCCATTTCATCTATAGAGTAAAACAGCCTGTTCAGATTGTTCACGATAAAGGAAAACAGCTGCAGCTGAACATGTGGTCTTGGAACTTCAGACTCCAGAGAGCGCCTTTTCAGTGCATCATCACACACGTGGCCTCCCCTTCAGGTTCAAGAAACTTGTAGCACTGCAGAATGTAAATTACAAAAGATCATAAATTGACATATAAGAATCAGAGAAGAGATAGCGACACATATTGGTTTTGAATGGCTGAACGCTAATTAGCTACCACATCTTATCCTGTGCTTGATTGATAAACAACTGAAGCAGCATAAAAAGTTAAGGAAAACATCGATCAGCCTCATGACCACTGCCATTGACAAACAAATTTGTAATGTTTTGATTAAAAAAATCAAGCAGAAGGGGAAAAAAATAGCAATTGACAACAATGAAGAGGACGAGCAGGTGGACGCTGTGGAGTCAGGCCGTTGCCTTGTTTATTCGCTTGAAGGAAAAAATCTGGGATGTGCAACAGGTGGACAATGGGGATGGGGAGATTTTATCCGCTTGAGTTGTTTCCTCATCTTCCAATCTCACCCCCACACAAAAATATGCAGCTCCATCCGATCCCTGCGATATCTAGCCTAAATTTTAACTAACAGAAGGAGGAAGAAGATTAGAAGATTAACAGATCTTACCCGCAGGGGTACGAGCGGTAGGCTTGTGCCTTGTTCTGAATGCCCGAGAGAAACCAGCTCCCCACTGCTAGTTACCTGAGGTCACGCCGTGTCGACGTGAAGAAGACGACAATGGGCCTGGAGCCGCTGGTTGGTGCTATAGCCTCGTTACCATGACAAAAGGAATCGATTAGCTGAGGGCGCAGCCATGAAGGAGCGAAGCCATACTTTTCTTGTCTGCTCTTATTTGGCGGACCCTCGGCGGACGGCGGCGTCCGGGATGTTGGCGGCCGCGCGGACCGGCTCCGACGGCGATGCAGCGACCCGCGTCGTGGAGGCGGGTAGCAGCTCCGCAACGGCGGCGTCGGGGTCCTCGGTGGCCCCTCGGTGGACGGTAGCATCCGGGACGTTGGCGGACCGGCTCAGACAGTGACGCCGCACAGCTCCGATGGTGATGCGGCACGACTCATCGATTCGTGGAGGTGTGGCAATGTACGGGTCCTCGATTCATGGGGCTCGGTGGCAGTGCAGTCATCATCTGCAAGGGAAGATTGGAGAGCAGGACGAGAGGAAGAAGACTTAGGACCTGGATAAGCGTGGCAGGAGAAATCTGATGGCAGGCGGTGTCCCTAGCAGGACTCTTTCGAGCGCGGCAGGAGGGTTGCACGGACGACGATTAAAAAAATAATAAATAGCAGGGATTCTAAAAATAGCTCTCCAACCGTTCTTTATATTAGGTTTCTAAACTTATCAAATTTCTAAATAAACCCTCTCACTTCCTACATTTAGAGACCAATTGGAGCTTCAAAAAGATCAAAATAACTTTATATATGGGCTGGATAAAAAAAAATTACATACGTGAAAAATAATTTAAATACATTTGACAACTTATATTAGAAGTTGTTGGAATACATGAGGTTTTTTACTCCCAATACTTATTTACAAACTTACTAAAGCAGTCCTTTGTAAGTAAAATTTTAAAGATTGGTTGGAGATGCTCATCTCCAACAATCATGTAAAATGATCTCAAAATCTAGTTATTGGTTCTATTAATAAATTTTTCTCCAATAGCAACATGTAGATACACCTTAAATGTTGGTTCTCCCAAAAGAAAAAATGTCCTCTCTCTCCCTACATTTATCAACAACATTGGTACTCCTAACACTTGTAGGCATTTTTCTTTCTTCCAATACCATTTTAACACTATCAAAAATAAGTCTTTAGAGTACTAAGAGCATTTCCTAAATAAAATTATGAGAGATTTAAGTAAAAAATTATCTTCGATAGATGTCTCAAAACTGTTCCTATTTTTTGGCTCCCCATAAATTTTTCCTATTTCTGCCTATTTAAGTAATTGATGTTTTTGGTTGCTTCTAAAATTGAAGTCTAAAATTTTTTGGTTGCTTCTAAATTGATGTTTTTGAGACTCATATTTAAGTAGACCGTTGGAGATGCTTTAACGCACATGAACAAGAACAAAAGGTAAAATATGACAGTAGGTGCAAAAGTTTGTTGGTCTAATTGTTAATAAAAAGCTTAGAATCCGTGTGCCTTGTGGCTTTGGGGATAGAATTAATTAGTAGGCTCACCATATTTTTCTACTCCCTCTCTATTATAAAAGTATTTGATGCCGTTGCTTTAAGATTTATCTTTGACCATTCATATCCCCCATTAAAACAATTAAGTAACACAAATGTGCAAAATTATAAGTTATTTCTCAAATATCTTTAGTATAAAAAATAATATAAAAATATTGGAAAAGTTTGCTACAAGACACCTTTAAAAGTTGGATTTGACCAAATGACTTTGTAAAAATCCATATTGGTTGTAGGATACTAAGAAAATGTGGTTTTCGTCCACTAGACTACATTATACACTAGAGGAGGTTCCTATAATGTTTTTTTATTGCAATGCATAAGAGACATGATGAATTGAAATGTTGCATAAAGATTCATTGCTATATTCTTTATATATATGTGATTTTTCACGAGAAAAGAATTGGTTGTTTGCTCAAGAATATTTATTTTGAAACAAAGCTATACAAGTCATTAACAAAATTATGAAAAAACATTGTTATATATTTTAAAATAAGATGAATGGTAGAAAAATGACAATAACTGTCAACAACGTCAATTCTGTCAGAACAAAGAGCTAAGCCCCTGTCAGGCCATTTTTCTTCCAAAATGTTAAATGTATCTACTTAAGCTTTCATCTATCAACAATAAATCCTAAGATGTCATCTATTTCTCTAAATATGAAACTTTTTCTTTTCTGTGATTTTTGTTCTTTGGAGAGGTTGCAAATTGGCCACTTTATTGATTCATAAGATCGAGTTCTCAAAAATAAAAATAGGAGGTTCATCGACCCATTTACATGATTGTATTAGAATAAAATTTCTCCTAGCTATTTCATGAGCAATTCCACTGACATCCTTGTGAAAACTAGGGGTTTGATTGACCAATGAAGATAGTAAGCTCTTTTGACAGAAAAATTGACGGTAGCAAGCACAATGAAGATGGAGGAATGTTAAGAGGCCATCTCTTTCTCTAAAGGCCCAATGTTAAAGTACAGTCATAACACAATGGGCCGGGCCTGGAACAAATGTGACCAGATGTTATTTCATTTATTCAGATGTGTATCCTTTCCTTTTTGAATCCATGCACTACAGGCGCCGGGGGTCAGAATTAACTCTCTATTAAATAAAAAAAAAACTATAGTATACAAAGTACATATGTGAATGGGATCTTTATCAAGTCTTCTTGATACATTGACATAATATCGTTACTTTGTTACAATAGTATATGCAAGTTGATAGAAATGAAATACGGTAGCGGACCTCTCTCACTGAAATGTAGAAAGCAAAGGATCAAAATGCATCAAATGGGTCCTTCTCAAATTTAAGTCCAGAGGATGTCACATTGGCAGGATCAAAGCCATTCAATTTCCTCGTTTTATCATGTCATTTTCCTGCTTTTCTAGGGGCCTTAATCTTGAAGCAAATACCCAACCTAACTAACAAAAGAAGCTGCAGAATCACGTCATCATGGATCTTCAGCTTTATAAACCACATGCTTATAAAATTCTAAGACATTAAGGCACATGCATGCGAAACCGTGCCCCAGCATGGCTCAACAACCCCCAATTGCTTGCTTTTGCATCATGTCCCTATCACTTACTGCATGAGATTGTACATAGTACAAACTGTGAATAGGCAAATCGTTTAGAAAAATTACCTATTGTTTAAAATGTATATTATCTTTCAGTTTTTTTTACTCCTACAAAATAATTAACCACCTGAAAAAAATCTAACCTTGGCTTAATTTACTTAGTCAAATTATTTTACATGACATATTCTTTTTACACTGATGAATTAATTGTCAGTGAGTTTATTTTCTAATTTATGAGATACACTTGTGATGCGAGAGCGGGGTATTTAAGAATTTTAGAAATTATTTTTTCAAAGTTTATAAAAAATACATTTGTAGGCCGTTTGGATTGATACAAGAGTCAACTATGTTAAATATAAAAGTGTATAAAAACGTTTGAAAATATATAATGTATCCCATCCAATATCTTGTTTAGGTTGTATATATCTAAGAAACACAATTGTTCAAATGAATTTGAAACTAAGTTACTGTTTGAGAGAACAAATCAATTTTAAAATTTAGAATCCTAAACTAAAGTTGGCGTGGTGTTCCATATGCTAGCATGGTGGGCGTCATGTCGGTAGCCACATCGACGGGAGGGAAGAAACTGAGGCTCTAACCAAATGTTAGAGTAGAAAGATTATTGGGCTGTGCGTGGACGGGCTGCGACCGCGAGCCACGCGCAGGGCCCAGCCGTATAACCCTAGGGCGCCGCCACCAAGGGGCGCCGCCACCCCTGGCATGCCGTGCGCCAGGCTGCCGTGTATATATGTAACCCCTCATTATGGTATAATATTATTGCACAATTAACCCAATTAACATGGTATCTTAGAGGGTCAATCCTCTTCCTCGCTTCCGCTCCTTTCCATCTAGGGCGCCACCTTCCTCCTGGTGCCTCCCACCTCCAAGCCGTCGTCGCCGCTGCTCCTCACGTACCAGCGCCGACGACCTCCCTCCTCCTCCATGGCGTCGCCTCAGGATGACACCGCCACGGCCAACACCGAGGCCGATCGTCTTCGCGCTGCCGAGGAGCGCCAACGTGTTGTCGAGGCCGAGTGCCAACGCGCTGTCGAGGCCGAGCGCCAGCGTGCCGCCGAGGCCGCGCGCCAGAAGGCTGATCGCAAGGCCAACCTTCAGCGCCTCACCGCACTGGAAGACGAAGTCCGGCGTCTGATCGGTGAGCTACGCGTTCAGGACGAGCCGGAGCCTGAACCGCGCGACGACGACCTGCGCGCCTACATGGTTGCGCAGGACGCCCTCACCCGTGCCAACCTCCACGCACAAGCCATCGCCGTCGCCAACATCAAGGTCTACATCCCCCTCGTCCTCGAGCTCACGTCTACGTTCTACGCTCGGTGGAAAGACCTCTTCCTCAACACCCTCGGCAAGTACGAGCTCACGGATCACGTCCTCTCCGATGATCCCGCTCTACTCGTCGAGTCCTCCTGGGCTCGCATGGAATGTACCGTGAAGTCGTGGCTCTACAGCACCGTCTCGCCCGACCTCATGGATATCGCGACTCTATCTACCTCGCGCCCTACCTATCGTTCGATGTGGCTGGCCATCGAACAGCAGTTTCTGGGCAATCGCGAAACTCGTGCGCTCATCATCGACGCCGAGTTCCGCACGCTTCAGCAGGGCGACCTCTCCATTGCAGATTATTGCCGCAAGCTGCAGAACATGGCCGCTGCCCTTGCTGACCTTGGCGAGCCCGTCAGCGAGCGCACCCTCGTTCTCTCCGTTCTCCGGGGACTTAACGAGCGCTTCTCCTACATGGCGGCCCTGATCAAGCGGCAGCGCCCGCTCCCTAACCTTGCTCAGGTTCGTGATGATCTACAGGTGGAGGAGATCACCATGAACACCAAGGCGCCACCGCAGGCCCTCGTCGGCACCTCCTCCTCGATGCCGACGTCCGGGCGCGGGTCTGCGCCTCCTTCCTCCGGCAACAGCGGCTCCAACACACGCTCCAACAACAACTCCAGTAGCCGTGGTCGCGGTGGCTGCCGCGGCAACGGCAGTGGTCTCGGTGGCTGCCGCGGCAACGGCAGTGGACGCGGCGGTGGTGGCGGCCGCGGCAACAACGGGGGTGGCGGGGGTAGTGGCGGGGGCGGCGGTCGCGGGGGGCAACCGCAATTCCCGCCCACCTTCAACCCCATGACGGGCACGTTCCAGGTCTGGCTCGGATCCGCGCCAGGCGTCCTCGGTCGCGCGCCGTAGTAGCAGTACTCGCCGGGGCACGCGCTCACAGCTGCGGGCCTCCCTCCGGGCGTCGGTTTCCAGGGTTACGACGCCCCTGCTCCTGGCGCTGGGTTCCCTGGCGCCCCTGCTGGTCAGGGCATAGCCGGGTACGGCGCCCCCGGCTGGTCTCCTCCACTCAGCCTCTGGGATCCGGCGGCTCTCGCCAACTCGTTCCACACTACCACCCTCACCCCTCCTCCGACGGGCGAGTGGAACATGGACTCCGGCGCCGACGCTCACATGACCTCCACCTCTGGTAATCTGACTTCCTTCTCCCCTCCTTCATCTACTAGTCCATCTAGTATCATTGTGGGTAATGGGTCACTGCTGCCCGTTACCGCCACCGGTCACACTTCTTTTTCTGCCGAGCGTCCTTTGTATCTGCGTAATGTCCTTGTTTCTCCTAACATTATTAAAAATCTTATTTCTGTCCGTCGTTTCACTACTGATAATTCCTGTTCTGTGGAATTTGACCCCTTTGGTTTCTCTGTGAAGGATCTAGCCACCAGGATCCCTCTCGCCCGATGTGACAGTCCCGGAGGTCTCTATTCCTTCACCGTGCCGCCTCATGCGCTCGCGCACATTGCCACCAACAGTACCTTATGGCACCGTCGTCTTGGTCATTTAGGCGCTTCTGCTTTATCTAAAATTGGTCCTTCTGTTCCTTGCATTAGGAGTGAGCTTGAGTCTATTTGTCATGCGTGTCAGTTGGGTCGTCATTCTCGACACCCATTTTTACAGTCCACTTCTCGAGCAGTTAGTAATTTCGATTTAATACATTGTGATCTTTGGACATCTCCAGTTATCAGTGTCTCTGGTTACAAATATTATTTAATTATTCTTGATGATTGCTCGCATTTTATTTGGACTTTTCCTTTGCGCCTCAAATCTGACACGTTCGCCGCCTTGTCACATTTTCTTGCTTATGTTGCTACCCAGTTTGGCACTACTGTTAAAACTATTCAATGTGACAACGGCCGCGAATTTGATAATTCCACAGCTCGCTCCCTTTTTTTGGCAAAGGGCATCACCATGCGCATGTCGTGTCCCCACACCTCCCCCCAGAACGGTAGAGCTGAGCGCGCTATTCGTACCACTAATAATATTGTGCGTTCTCTTATGTTTCAGGCCAGTCTACCTCCTGTGTACTGGGTTGAGGCTCTGCAGACGCCACATATCTCCTCAACTTACACCCCACCACCACGCTGAAAGGCTGCACCCCGTTCTTCGCTCTCTATAAAACTCCACCATCATATTCCCACTTGCGTGTTTTCGGGTGTAAGTGCTATCCTCATCTCTCCGCCACAGCTCCGAATAAACTCTCTCCGCGCTCCACCTTATGTGTTTTTCTAGGATATCCTCCCGAACACAAAGGCTACCGTTGTCTCGATATTTCTACAAACCGCATTATTATTTCTCGACATGTCTCATTTGATGAGTCCTCCTTTCCTTTTGCCGAACTCGGCTCGGGACAGCCTTCATCCAACTTTGATTTCCTGGATTTTTTTGATACTAATACGCCAACTCCAGTCGGCACCCCTTTTATTGCAGGTTTACCACCGACGGCATCCTCGGCGGCTGCCCCTGCTGGCTTCTCGCCTCAGGTTGCTGCCAGTCGCCGAGACCACGCCACACACGGGCCTTCCTCACCGGCGCCCGAACCAGCCTCCCCGTCTGCGCCGGGCTCGCCGGCCTCACCGGCACCCGAACCGGCCTCCCCGTCTGCGATGGGCTCGCCGGCCTCACCGGCGCCCTCTCCTGGCGCTGGGGCCTCTGGCGCAGGGGTCTCTGGCGCGCCCTCCCCTGCCGCGGCCCCTGGCACGGCCCCGTCTCCCGGCACGACCAGTCGCGGCCCTCCGTCGGGGTTCCCTGCTCGGCTGCCGAAGAATGCTGTCCCTGCTCCTGCTACGCGTAATGACCATGTCATGGCGACCAGGGGCAAGCTCGATTTTCGGCAGCCCAAGCAGGTGTTGGATCTTCAGGCCACCTCTCTGTCGCCGATCCCGAAGACGTACCGAGGGGCTCTCGCTGATCCTAATTGGCGTGAGGCCATGATTGAGGAGTATTCAGCACTTCAGGCTAATAACACCTAGGACCTTGTTCCGCCTCCCCCGGGTGTTAATGTTGTCACTGGCAAATGGGTGTATCGGCACAAGCTTCATCCTGATGGTTCGCTCGACCGGTACAAGGCACGATGGGTACTCCGGGGCTTCACTCAGCGTCCCGGCATTGATTTCGGTGAGACTTTCAGTCCAGTTGTGAAACCAGCCACTATTCGCACTGTTTTGTCTCTAGCAGTTTCTCAGGATTGGCCCATCCGCCAGCTCGACGTGAAGAATGCTTTTCTTCACGGGACACTCTCTGAGACTGTGTACTGCTCTCAGCCTTCAGGTTTTGCAGATACTGCTCACCCAGACTATGTCTGCAAATTGAATAAATCTCTCTATGGCCTGAAGCAAGCTCCGCGTGCCTGGTATAGCACATTCACCTCTTTTATTCAGTCACATGGATTTATTGGTGCTCAGTCGGATACTTCTCTATTTGTTTATCATCATGGTTCCGATGTGGTCTATCTGCTGCTCTACGTGGATGACATTGTGCTCACAGGCTCCTCTAGTACAGTTCTTCAGCAGATTATTGGGGTGCTCACTTCAGAATTTGCCATGAAGGATCTTGGGTCACTGCATCATTTTCTGGGTATGACTGTGCAGCGTAGTTCTTCTGGACTTTTTCTCTCCCAGCGCCACTACATGGTTGAGATTTTAGATCGGGCTGGTATGGCGGATTGCAAACCTTGCACCACGCCGGTCGACACCAGTGCTAAGTTGTCTCCTGATGGTGCACCTGTTGCTGATACCACCCATTTTCGAGCTCTTGCTGGTGCCCTGCAGTATCTCACCTTCACCAGACCCGACATCGCCTATGTAGTTCAACAGATATGTCTCTTTATGCATGATCCTCGAGAGCCTCATCTCGCTCTGCTCAAACGGATTCTTCGATACATTAAGGGTACGCTTGAGCATGGACTCCAGATTCACCGCTCCTCCTCTGCTGACTTAGTGGCTTATTCTGATGCTGACTGGGCTGGATGTCCTGAGACCAGGCGGTCTACTTCTGGTTATGCTGTCTTTCTGGGTGATAATTTGATTTCTTGGTCCTCCAAGCGACAGACCACGGTTTCTCGATCGAGTGCAGAGGCAGAGTATCGGGCCGTCGCCAACACTGTTGCCGAGGTCACATGGCTGCGCCAGCTTCTGGGTGAGCTCCTTCGTCCTGTCCAGCGCGCCACAGTTGTGTACTGCGACAACATCAGTGCCATCTATCTCTCTTCCAACCCGGTACAGCATCAGCGTACCAAGCATATCGAAATCGATCAGCACTTTGTTCGGGACAAGGTTGCCACTGGAGCTATTCGCGTACTCCATGTACCTACGTCGTCGCAGTATGCTGATATCTTCACTAAAGGTCTCCCGTCGTCAATCTTCACTGAGTTTCGGTCCAGTCTGAACGTCCGTCCCAGTGGCTAGCTACGGCGTTCCGACTGCGGGGGGCTGTTAGAGTAGAAAGATTATTGGGCTGTGCGTGGACGGGCTGCGACCGCGAGCCACGCGCAGGGCCCAGCCGTATAACCCTAGGGCGCCGCCACTAGGGGGGCCGCCACCCCTGGCGTGCCGTGCGCCAGGCTGCCGTGCACCTGTGCCGGCAGCTTATATATGTAACCCCTCATTATGGTATAATATTATTGCACAATTAACCCAATTAACACCAAAGTTCAGAAACTACATGGTACCTTTCGAAAAAGTTTGAAAATGAAGGATAAAACTGAGCTTCAAGCCATTGTTGAAGGACCGTATTAACTATTCTCGCTCAAATAACAATTATCCTTAAAAGGACATTAATATCATCTCGGCTGGACAGAGATAGTAATATAAAGTGCGTCGACTCTAGCTTCTGCTGTAGCAAAAGTTTGAGGCATGCATCTTTTCTGATATCTTGAAAATTATAGAACAGATTTTCACTCTTACTTGGACAAGATGAACATGAATGTAACTAATTTCTAGCTGGTAGATTGCGAAGGTTTTTCAGGTCAATGGCGACAACACTGATGCATGGCCTGGCAAATCATAAGGATCGGAATGCTTAATTAACATTGTGACTGCACGTACACCTAGCTACAGTTGATATTCCTTGGTAACCTCAGGTCTAATTTGGCAGCAATAGAGCCTGGTCTTGGAACATTAGAACATGACGTCATGACACATGTAGTGTAGTGATTTATTTTGGAGTGCAGAAATTTTCCATGAACAGTATGTTAGAATTTTCCATGATTTTTTTGTGTGTTGCACCTGTTTTTTCAACTAGAAGCGGTTAGTTAGGGAGTACCAGTAAATGCGGTGCCGTGCCTGCATGAGAGCTCTTCCACGACGACACTACTGCCTTGTTTCGATCTCATTCAGTGACAACGATGGATTGGAAAATGATGTCAGAGTAATTTAATGCTGTGCTATACCTTTGCTTTTGGGTAGTGATTGAGAAAGCTTAACGAAAAATTAATCATTATTGGCCAAGCTAGGAAGAAGAGACCTGAACTGAATGGGTCCAGTCTAGGAATCTCATGCACACAGAAGATGTATCTCCTTCTCCATTATTGGATCTGATCCATGTGTTGGGAGGAGTCATTGAAAAAACATGTCACTGATAGTGACTGCATGACAGGGAAAAGAAGAAGAGCTAGGCTTCACTGAACGGTAGACGCTCTGCTGGTTGTGCTGGGAGTGGGACGGATGGATTTTCTCGGCATATCTGGAGCTTTTTCTGCTTCTTCACACCGGACAATGTGGCATCCACGAAAGCCGAAGAACGAAATAAGCGATTATCTCGCAGCAAATTTTTCTTTTAATTAAATCAGCTCAATCTGACAGGTCGTTGATGGGCTGTTGGGTTGGGACTACGTGGGGCAGGCACAGGCTCCAATGTTTAATCTTCCAAATTACTCCCTCCTTCTCTGATCATAAATATTTGATGTCGTTGATTTCTTAAATAAACTTTGATTATTCCTTATATTCAAAAATATTAGTTCAAATGCATAAAAATTTTAAGTCGTAATTAAAACATTCTTATATGCTTTTAATCATAATTTTTTAAAATAAGACTAATAATTAAAGTTCATATAAGAAATTGTACCAAATATTTATGAACAGAGGGCGTAGCATTTGGATGATGAATCTTAATTAATTAGCTTCTTGCGCGCTCCCAGTTGGACAAGCTCCCTCGCCTCCTCCTGCTATATTGCATCTATAGGCGTGAGGTGTGCTTCTAGCTATTCAGGCTACTAATTGCAGATTGTATTAATTAGTGGCTTTGATAAATGGAAGAGCAAAAATGCGACTTCATCTCAGAAAACTGTTTTTCGTTGGTTTTCTACAGTATTTTTCTTTCGTGGGCGCCGAACTGTGCTATTTAATTATACTAGGTCTTTAGCAAGCCCTCCATCATGCGCTTCTTCTTTTACTTTCTCTTGGCACAACGCGTGATTCGTAGCACTAACGTCGGTGGGTTAACATCAACAAAGTGAGCAGCGCTATTACAAGCCATGTGGTTCTGCCTTGGTGCTTGATCCACACTCAAACAACAGTACTACTGTAGTACAGTGTACTAGTATGCGGCAACAAGACGAAAGAACACTGAACACGAAGGATATGTGTCCTGCTATGAACAGTTGCTCATCGAAACCCAACAAAGCAGTGCACCGGGCTCTGCATAAATCATTCCATGTCGGGCCCGGGTCAAGGTCAATGCAAGTTGGCATTCAAGCTATCATCGACATTAAAAGGTCAATGCAAGTTGGCATTATCCAATGAATATTTGTTTGTAGCCGATCTCCAAATCTAGCTAGTGAAGCGGTATCTGCAATTCTGCATATCTACTACTTTCGCTCCGTGCACAAAAGAGTGTCCACTAGGGGTTGAAAATTTCAGTCAAAGTTGGACTAATTTATAAAAATTAGTAGTAATATTTACATCTTGTAATAAATTTATTATAAAGATATATATTTCATAATTAATCTAATGATACATAATTCCTCGCACAGAAAAAATCTAATGATACATAATGTCAAGGCCCGGTCCAAAGGAAATTGTGGCCCAAGTGAGTAGCTACTCACAAGCTAGTATAGCAAAGGGCAAAAATAGTCATATTGAAAACCACACTTGAGTATAACCAATTTAAAAACCAAGTAATAAACTGCAATAATAACGGATCAATCTTTTTACACAAAGCGATGATGAAAGCGTAAGAGTTATTATTGTTAGGTGAGACTCACACTAAGTACAAGCGGGTCTAGATCTGTATTTTCAGACTGGAAACTTACAAATATATAACACCCACCATAAATATTAATAAACTTTTTTTATATATTTGGTTAAAGTCAAAGATGTTTGACTAGTTGAAATATGAGATGGATGCTCTTTCGTGGACAGCGGGAGTATGAAAAGTTAGCTCTGCTATGTTTTAAGGCTCTAGTAAAGCGGTATCTGCAAATCCAGGTCGCTTGTAGCTGAGATTTTTTACTATCTTTCACAGTTTACTTTCAGGACAAAGTTATCTCATTTACTTTTTAAACTGATTTCTACCACAATCAGTTTAGAGTGCAAAACTAAATTGAGAGAGAAAAAACATTAATATCACACATTTGTTCCAAATCGACTGAACAATACTCCCTCTATTTTTTAATTCTTGTCATAAGGACAGCAATGGCTAGTTCATTTGTAGTTCAAAGTACTTGTCTGAAACTAATTCCGAATGGAGGAGTAGTTGGCAATCTCTTTTTTAAATAAGTTACACACACAATTCATACTTGTAAGATGTTGAACCAAGCGAGAATTTGAGAGCATATTTTCTGATCCACTCTCTTATAACTTATTGACGAGATCTACCACACGAAGGGTCATTGCACATGGTCCTGATGATAAACCACCACTAACACGACTTATTAATATTGTCATGAGAGCATCTCCAGCAAACGACCTAAGTTGAATTGATATGCCCATTAAACTACCAAAATATTCAAGATCTGGAGAAAAAATAGCTCCAGAAGTTGACCCATATAGAGATTTTGCTATACCCAAATTTCTTAGGCTATAACCCAAGAGCAGTTTTAAGGTCTAAAATATCTATAGGTATTGAAGATCTAACGGTGGAGATTTATTTGGTCTCACATAGCAGTACTGGGTAGTATTTGTTTCATTGAGGGTAATATTGGAAGCAAAAATATAATATTAATTAATTAGATTATACTATTACTTAATAATGTAAATTTATGTTTTTATATTAATTATTATTGTCAACAATTTTCCCATTTATGGCTCACAATTTTGGCCCACAAAGTTATTAATAAAATAAAAATTAGTTAAAATGTTTAATTAAAAAACAAAAATATTAAATTATGCTTAAAATACTGGTCAGTATTTGGACCTTAAAACTACTCTAACCCAAAACCTGAATTTGCTAATGCAAAGACCGATCACCAACAGTGATGTAAGAAGTTAACGATAACAACAAATAAAAAATATAAAAGAATTATCTTCTTTTTTTGGTAAAGAAACAGAAGAATCATCTACTTTGTTTTTTTTTTCGAAGAAGAAGAATCTTCTACTTAACTAGATGTCGCTAAGAAATCATGCGGCTCATAGTGAACCTTAGTCTGATATTTTCGGATGGGTCGCACGACAAACAGAACATCTGAATTAGTTACTAACCTCTTATAGTTGAGCTGCTAGATGGGCTACTACTAGGACAATGTAAACTAGGGACACTATAGGTTCTTCGCTCTTGTTTAAATTGATGAATGAATTTGAAAGTACCGCTTTCTAAAAAATAAAAGACGTAACGCGCAACAAAGCAGAACTTTCGTAACATGTGACCAAACCAACTGTGTCATTTAAAATACACCACCTCGTATCTTCGTTTATTTTATTTTTTTTTTTAATTCTCCCTGGCTTGAATCCACTGCGCAACGGCAGCAGTTGCAGGCGCCGTTGGTCTCACAGTTGTCGACTGGGCGGTGGCGGAGTTCCGGAAGAGCTTAAAACGGGCTTTGCGTGTGGGACCCGTTATTTTTATTTTATTGAACTGGTGGGCGATCTTGCCCCAACTACAATGCTTAATCAACATGCTCAACCTAATAGGTTCTACTAACCAAATTTAATATTTAAATTTAAACATTTAGAAGTACATACCTCTTTTATGGTAATAATATTGCATCTAGTAAACTCATGTGGGTTAGTTACATTCTACATACTTAGTACCATACACGTGCTAACGTCATGGTTTATTATATTTGAGTACATAAAAATATTGAACTATTAATTCTACTGTAACAGTCAGTTTTTTCTGATCTGACACACATTCACAAAATAACTCGAACATAACCAAGAATTTCAAAACTCAATTAAAATTTCAAGCATTTGGCAGCAGATACAATATTCATTTTCAATTGTCATTATAGTAGGATAATATCCATAATACATATTCTAATCTCATTCAAAATACAACATCACAGTTTCCAGAATACCAGGAAGAGAGCTAAGACTTGCTAAAGGCTAAGCAAACTTTTTAAAAAAAGTGTGTTCCTCCTATAAATACTTCGGAACTCCTTGCATGTTCCTACCAAGGCACAAATTAAGTGTATGCATGCTCCTAGCAGAGACCACACAATAGCTATTTAGCTATACAGAACAAAGCCATTTGATATATCAAATTATGATAAAAATAAGAAATTGATGTGAAAGGCACAAAAATAAAAAAATACTGACTTTAATTCAGATTTGTGACCAGTTAAAAGGAACTCCGATAGACACAAAGAGGCCAAATGATTGATAGAAATGATGTAATTAGGTCCATCTGCGCTCAATGTGGCAAAATCCTTATACCCATGAAGAAATCAGTAATATAAGGCTGCTATTGTAGTCATCTTAATATACTATTTATACGTTTTCAAGTGCATAAATTTACTGTAAAATTCAGGCATGAGATCTATTAATAAGTAGGGAGGAGTTCAGAGTTATATTGCAAAACACTACATGCATCTAATAATATGGTAAAATGTAGATAAGAGCTAACCAATAGAAGCAATGGCCTTTTTTGGCATAAACTTTTACTTTGATTCATACCTACAAATTCCATTAAGAAGCTAGTTGTCAGCACAACCCATATAGGTACTTGCATTACAATGTTAAGATTTTATGAGCTGCAAGTTAAGATGCATGTAGATTTTTCTAATTGACTTCATGTTACTTGATAAACAAACATAGAAAGGCACTTCGTAGTAAAGTGAATCGTTTTATGAACAAGTCTACCTATAGCAGTTAAGTAATACAGTGAATGTGGGTCCATGACTTCTTATATCACTAAGCTTAATATCATATTAATACAAGGGGAAGCAAAGAAGAAAAAATAACTCACACAGTTCATACATGGCTGATGTTCCATTATCTAGAAAAAAAATATGGGATATATGGCACGTTATATATATACAGCACCATACATGCTGAGTAGAAAATGTATAAGAAATAAGAACAGGCAGGAAATAAAAAATAATCTGTTAAGTACCAAGAGAAATAAAAAAAATGAAATTTACCTTGCAAGCCATCGAACAGCTTTTGCAGGTGGAACTTTCAGCAGCCTAGAGTATTTGCCTGCAGAACAAACAGAGAAAAAGAGTTGTGCACGTATAGCATGAAACACAAGGTATGAAAACAACAGGTAGAGTAATGCAATCAGGTTGCCAGCATGGAACATCCAAAATGGCAGTGTCATGTCATTGGTTTGAACAACCTAAGCAAAATAATAATAGCTGGACTGCTTACATTTCACAAACCCAGCGAAGTAACTGAAACCAAGATCACAAGTAACCAAATCTATCATGTGAATTTATATGTTGGGCAAATTCCTCAGGAGCCATCAAACGAAGTTCCAGTTACTTTTGAGCCATCAAAAATTTCTAACTTCCCTGGGAGCCCTCCAGCTGATCTTTTTTCCCTCAAGAGCCACTTCCGCCAGTTTCATGGTTAACGGTGTGAAAAGTAGAAAGTGCATCAAAACTTCCTTATTAGCCACAGGAGTACCAATATTTTCTTTTTAACTGTATAACATTAGTTTCTCCAATTTGTCTATTTAACCATATAACACCAGGTGACTTTCAAAAAAGAAAAATCACACCAATTTAAAAAGGACATGGAAGGAGTAAAAATATATATTAGTTCACGAAAAACAAATTACTTGAGTATTGCACATGTTAGTTAAATAAAGCCACTATATCAGTTGACCAAAAGCCACCATGTGGATTCGGCACAGCACAACCTCCATTACAAAAGCACTGGACCATGCAATTTGATTTCCAAAATCATCGTACCAGACAATTTATATGTACATAACAAAAGTGTTCCACATCACAAAAGCACTATAGACTAAGCCTTCTTTTGTTCCTGGTGGACGAAGCAGGACTTGATGCTTCTAATATTTTACTCCGTGTACGCATCGCCGGGCTGTCCAACACAATTGGTTTTGTACTGTTCTTCGACTTGACTTTAGACTGCGCCTTGCCTTTTGCCTTCTGGTTGCCAACAATCCTTTTGTTCTTAGTACTAGCTGGGTGCTCAATGAGAAGGGGTTTGTTTGAGCCACCTAAAGACCTGCACCTATAATTACATATAAACGTTTAATAATATAATTGTATTGTTTCAATTTCTGTAACGTTATTACCTCTGGGCAGTTGTATCATTCTTTCTTTTTTTCTCAGTATTACACTCTATGTTTTGGCTGTAGCAAAAAAGGACCAGGTTTCAAATCACTGCAGGTTAATATAGCATAAGAATAATAAAGGCAGATGCTAACCTTGGTGGGAATGTCATACAAGGTGCTGGTGCATCATCATCAAAAGGAACAATAGCATTATCAGCTTTATTTGCTTTCTTCTTCTTCTTTGGTGGCCCCCTACATACACAACGAAAGAATTGTTAAGAAAATGTAATGGCAACCAAAACTGAAAGAGCCCAAACGGAAACTAATATTTTACCTCAACTCCATCATGGCTACGATGTCATCAGGGTCACCTTCCTTGCAATTATGCCAATGATGGCCATAATCTTTACAGATGGGACATTGATGCTGCCCTTTCCTCCTTGTACTCTTGCCTTCAGTGCAACTTCTAAATCTTTGGTTTTGTCTTCTTCCTGCTACAGATTTCAATAGTGGAGGATGCATGAAAAATCCATGACTCGATTGTGGCCACTGAGACTTGTCATTGAAAGCAGGGATTAATTGGGCATATGCTGCTCTAAACTTCTGCACAGAATAAAACATATCCACAAAATTCTCTAGTTTTTCATTGTCAAGTGAGGTGATGAATGCTATGGCATGAACACAAGGAATGCCTGAAATTTGCCATTCCCTGCAGGAACATGTCTTTTCATGTAGCTTCACAACAAATTTGATGCCACTTCCACCCATTACTGAAATTTCACCAACTTCATTTGAACATTTTACCACTTCCAAAGCTAAGTTCCGGCTCCTTTCCTTCAACTTCTTGATTATATGTGGTAGGATCAGACCTTCTAGCTTTCTACTAACTGCTCTTCTTTGCTCCCACTTGATCATAAGCAGTTGTCTGATCTTGTCCATGAAATCGTCCAAGTTCAAACCCTTGTACTGTTTTATCCAGCTATTGAAGCTCTCCGCCAAATTGTTAGTCACATAGTCAACCTTGCAACGTGTTGAGAATTGACTCCTAGTCCATAATTTAGTGTGGCACTTCCTTAGATATTCCGTAGCTTCCGGTTTTGCTGCCTCCATTGCAGCCCAATGTTTCTCAAAAAAATGAGTGTGCCATGAGTAAGCTGCTGCCCAGAGATGGCCATCAAACACTTGACCACTCCAGCGTTTTTTGAAATTTTGGACTAAGTGAAACATGCATTCCCTATGCTCCACATTAGGGAAGACTTCTTTCACTCCTGCCATCACTGCTTGCCCACAATCAGTGCATATTGCTAACCCAATTGGTGACCCAATGGCCTCCCGAAGCTTTTGCATAAACCAGATCCAATTATCATTAGTTTCAGAATCCATAACACCAAAAGCAATTGGATACATCCAGTTATGCCCGTCGACGGCAACAGCCACAACCAATTGACCCTTAAACTTGCCTGTCAAAAAAGTGCTATCTACTGCCACATATGGTCTGCAGCCAACAAGGAATCCATCAATGCAAGGTTTCAAGGAAAAGAAAAACCTTCTAAATCTGATCTTCTCCTTTACAGTGTGGTGATCTATGGCTACAAGACTACCCGGAGATGATTGCTCAATTGCAGCCTTAAACCGATAAAGATTATCAAAGCTGGTATCCCAGTCACCATATATCTGATTATGTGCAAGTTCCTTTCCCATGTAGACTCTTTTGTAAGGGACATGAACCTTGTGATGATCTTTAATCCTCCTCTGCAATTCTTTTGCTCCAAGACCACCGTCCTCAATCAGCCAATCTTTCACCTTCTCACATACCCAAAATTTAGTGGCATTCTTCACTGTTTTAGCTCTCCTTCGACTTGAGCAATCATGTTCAGCAGGGTTCTTCTTCACCTGAACAAATAAAACAAGAATGATTCAGTTACACAAATTTATCAAAAATCTAAACAACCAAAGTAAAGCACTGCACGCGGTCATTACCTGGACAGTTACTCCATCACGTAATGTACGAGCATGAATTCTCCAAGGACAATTATCCTCAACTTTTCTTGAACAATGGGCCCTGTACCTACTAGGATCACCCTTTTCCCTATCGTACTCAAACTCATGTTTAACTGCATGCTGAGATAATGCCAACTTAAATTGTTTCATGTTAGGATATGTGCTGCCTACTGTCATAGGTGGATCTAACTTGTCATAATCAAAATTTTCTACATGATCTGGCAATGAATCCTTTCCTATCAATTCCTCCTCTTCCTCAAAATCAGAACCAGAATCCTCTTCTTCTTCAACACCAGAATTCTCTTCTTCTTCAGAACCCTGCCCTGTATTATCCTTTTCATGTCTAGTAGCAGCAATAAGAGCAGATGTTGGTTCTTTGCCTAAGTATATGGCCTCCTCATCAACACCAACATGCTCATTCTCTGGCATCGGTTTATAAGATAATTATCCTCATCTTCATCAATGTTCACAGGTTGGCTGTGTACAACTTTAGGAGCACCACTGTTACCTTCCTTAGGTGGTGAAGGAGGCCACTCTGTGACAAGTTGTGGACCTTCTTCTGAAGGATCATATAAACAATGGTCATGCGCACGACTTTTCTCTTAGCATGTTTATCAAACATCAATTGCAAATTTTGGTCCGTTTTAACTTCTGGAAGTACACATAATATATCATCATAATACTGGACTAAGGCAACTTCCTTGTATCGTGGTGGAAACTCATCCACAATCGATTCAACAAAGTCTTTCAAATTCGCTGTGTCTGCATCTAGAACTTTTGTGAACCTTAAACAACCCATGTCCTGTCTAGCCTTCTTTTTGTTACCAACAAGTTTGATATCTAGTAAATAGCTAGAAGCACGATCCATACTGCAAATCACATATGACAAAAAGAAAAAAAATGAAAGCAATTCCATCTTTCAAAGAAAGAAATAGAGACTTCATGGGTAAGCATACCAGTCAGGTAGCCAAGGAGGAGGAGGGCTTCTCTCTGAATCCGTCGTCATCTTCCCTTCGATTGAATGAGAAGGGCTTCTCACTGAATCCTCAGTCATCTCCCCTTCGATTGGAGGAGCAGCCCAGCACCACGTGCACAGAGTAGCCACGCCCGTGCTTGCCCCTTCGCGCGCTCGCAGCCCGCTGGCCCGCGCTCGCCCACGCGCGCTGGGCCCGTGCTTGCCCACGCGCACGCTCCCCACCGCGCCGCGCCGTGCTCGCCCTCGCACGTGCTCTCAGCCTGGAGCGCCGGGGACTGGACCTCGCGCCCGCTCGCAGCCCGCCGCGCCCGCGCCCGTGCTCGCCCTCGCGCGTGCTCGTAGCCCGTCACGCTGCGGCCCGCGCTCGCGCGTGCTGGCGTCGGGGACTGGACCTCGCGCCTGCTCGCAGCCCGCCGCGCCCGCGCCCGTGCTCGCCCTCGCGCGTGCTCGCAGCCCGGCGCGCGGCGGCCCGCGCTCGCGCGTGCTGGCGCCGGGACCTGGACCTCGCGCGCGCTCGCAGCCCGCCGCGCCCGCGCCCGTGCTCGCCCTTGCTTCACGTGGTGCCTGCCTCCATCGCTAGGGTTGGGTGAGGAAGAGTTTTTTTTTTTTTTTTGGTTTTTTGATCTCCAGTGAGGAAGAGTTGCGGGAGGGGATAGATGACGATTGAGTTGTGCGGAGGGTTCGTAACGGAGGCCAACGGATGTGCTGACAGAAGTGGCTCTCAAGAAAAAAAAGGTTAGCTGGAGGGCTTCTAGGTAAGTTGAAAATTTTTGATGGCTCAAAAATAACTGGAACTTTTTTTGATGGCTCCTGAGGAATTTGCCCTTATATGTTACCAAATCAATGCAATTTATTCAATTTTCTAATCATTCAGTGACTTGCTAATCACAATACTAATAAAAAAAACCAAGAACCTAGGTTACTGTTATTGCCATCCCGGCACCCTTTCTCTAGATTTCTGGTTACATGCTTAGCAACATAAAGGTACTCGACCGAGACAAGTCAGGTGCAGAGGACGGAGTGCCTCACTCCTCTCACCGAATTTTCTTCCAATCTCTCCTCTCAATGCAAAAATAACTAACCGGCATATTTGAAGGTTGCATTACACAGTTAGCAAGGTTTCTAAACAGCTTTATCAGCATAAGACATGAGACAGAACGTACGAACTTCCAAGCGGGGCAGTATTCAACATCATACTATCCTCGTATAGAGCATATACAAGAACCGGGACGGACCCAGCAGGTTGTAACGCCCGGCGCGGATCTGGCGGCGGTGCCCGGCATGTACGACGGGGAGTCGACGTGTCGCGGGTGTCGTGGACGACGGGGATGACAGGGCGGCAGCGCACGGGGCTGACCGTTGTGGCAGGGGTGCGTAAGCGGGGTGTGGAGGGGGCGGTTGGGCGCGAGGCAACAAGGAGCACGGTGACGGGGGCTACGGCGGTGGCGGCTCGGCGCGAGGCGGCAGGGGGTGCGGCGGTGGGGGCGCGTGAGCGGGTGGTGTCGGGAGCGTGGCAGGGGGCGCCGATGCCGGCTCGGCGCAAGGCGGCAGGGGGCACGTGAGCAAACGGTGTTGGGAGCGTGGCAGGGGGCGGCGGCGGGTGGAGGCGAGGTGGCAGGGAGCGTGGCGGCGGGGTTGGGCGCGAGGCGGCAAGGAGCGCGGTGACGGCCGCGACGGCGGTGGCGGCTCGGCACGAGGCGGCAGGGGGCGCGGCGGGCAAGGGTGCGTGAGCGGGCTGCGTAGAGGCGTGGCAGGGGGCGCCGGTGGCGGCTCGACGCGAGGCGGCATGGGGCACGTGAGCAGACGGCGTCGGGAGCGTGGCAGGGGGCGTCCGCGGGTGGAGGCGAGGTGGCAGGGAGCGCGGTGGCAGGGTTGGGCACGAGGCGGCACGGGGCGCGGCGGTGGGATGCGTGAGGGGGCGGCGCCGGAAGGGTGGCCGCTCAGCGCGAGGCGGCAGGGGGCGCGGCGGTGGGGGTGTGTGAGAGGGCGGCGTCGGGAGCGTGGCAGGTGGCGCCGGTGGTCGCTCGGCATGTGGCGATAGGGGGCGCGTTAGCGGGCTGCGTCGGGAGCGTGGCAGGGGGCACGACCAGATTTGGGCACGAAAGAGATACGGTGAAGAGTACGACAGCTGGACTTCTTCGGTTGTGGGAAGTTAGATTTCTTTTTTCCGTGAGTAAGTTATATTTGGTCTGAGAGGAGATGTTAAGATCTTTGAATAGAGATCTAGGCACAATAAGGGGCTGTACGATTTAGATTAGAGGTATATAATCCGTTGGATTTGAGTTGAGGACTCTCGAATTAAGTTAATATACAGATTTTTTGAGGGATATAATTAGAAGGGGAAGTATATTTATAGGATGTTGGACGTAAACTTGATCTTTTGATGCATTATAGTAGTACGATATGATACGATACGATACGATACGACTAGATGCTGCTAAAGAGCGTGAAGTAAAATAGTTTAGAGGTAGACTCAAGGAGTTGAATAAATATTAATTAAATATTATAATTTTTACATATCTATGAACACAAGCTACATTGTCATTATCAATAAGCTCATGTAGTATTTAAAATCACAATAACGAAAGTCTTACTTAAAAATTAGCGGCCAAACATATAATCAAAAGAAAATTGATCTAGAATGAGTTTTTAGTTTGTGGACAGAAAAGTAGTTAGTAACAAAGAAATACATTCTGTGCATTGGATAACAAAATGTAGAGGGAATATTTATGTTATCTATTAACTTAATGATGTCTCGCTGATAAAAGAACATCGTGCCTTGGATAAGCTTTATGGTTATGTTGGGTGAGGATGAAAATGGTGAACATAGTTCAGCCGTCCTGGACACGAAGAAGCCAGGATGTGGCGACATCGGTGACTCGTCGAAAATAACGAAAAATGCTACTACTCGTGCTGCAGCGTTGCGGGTTGGCAGGCTGTAATCCCAGGAACCCGCGGATGGTACGAGGGGTTGAAATGGAGACGCATGACTGGAAAGGAAGCCTTTTGCTGTCTTTCCTTTTACGTCAGCCGGCGACGACGAACTACTTCCTTCTCCCCCTTCCCTCTCTCGGTCGCATCATTCTCAGATCTCTCTCTCACCCCTTCCATTCCCTTCCTCGCTGAATCCCACCGTTCTCGCATTCCGCTGCCCGCCCTCCCGGATCTCATATCTCCTCCTCGCCGGCGTCCTTGCCTCCGTGCTCCTGTGGAAGCGGGGCTGCCAGGGTGATCCGTGGCCGGAGTCGAGCCCGCCGTCCCGGCGGGATTGGTTCGCCGGATGTTTATCGCCTTCTGATTCCCCCGGAACCCGGATCCGCCGCAAAGGCGGCGCCTTTGTCGGGCTCTCCGCGCCATGTTGGAGGGTTTGGTTCATCGACGGTGAGGCCGGCATCTGGCTTAGTTCCTCGCGTTGGATTGTTCAGGCGAGGCCGTGAGGAAGCGAGCTGTTTGGAGGCAGTATGCGGAGGCGGGCACCGGAGTACCGGCGCCCGTCGCGGCGACGGCTGCCCGGATGGATCTGGTGGCTCCTCGGGATCTTCCTCCTTATCGGCCTCATGCTCTTCGTCCTGCACCACAACCAGAAGGAGCAGTTCCGGCCGCCTGTCGTAGTGAGTGCCTCAAAACTCACCTCATGTTGCTTTCCGATTGCTCAATTGTCTGAGATCTTTGCAAAGATCACTCATTTTATTGCTACCATTGAAAAACTTTGGTCAAGTTTATGCGTTTCAGATGTTTTCTGTGCGTCACCTGTCTAGTGGGCATTGATCAGCACAATAATTTGAGATCTTTGAATATGTGCAGAGAATGCTCATATCTTCATGTTGTAGACTTGTAGCTGCAAGCTGAATGCTCTTAGCTAGTATGCCAGTATAGGAATCACGGCAAAGTTGCCATACTAGATCTTCTATTGCTACTATTCAGCACCTAGTCTTTAACATTGTTGTATTTTATACCAGGGAACTTAGTTGTCACTTGCTGTTTCGTTGATGGTAGAAAGTATTTTTGGGAAATCATGATTGGTTGTTCGGGATGGCAAACATGGTTTTCAGTTTTAGGAGTTGGTGTGGCATGATACATAATCTGCCTCTGGACTTTTTTGGTGATCTGTTCAAGTATTTAGGTAGGAAGTCACTCTCGCAAGGTGGCTTCCCATCACCCCTGCTGATAACAAATACTATCCATGTACTAGGAAGATATATGTTTTCTTCTCTGACGAGTGGGGAACATGTAACGGAAAACATGTAATCCAAATTAAGAATCAAATTTTCTGTGCTGTATATGTTGTCATACCTTGATAAATGCAACTGATTATCAAGGGTCTATTTGTCGGTTCCTGCAATCTCTAAAAAGAATGACATTTGTTTTTCATCATTGATGTTTATGGTTTCTCTTTAATGGGCATCAAACGACTTCCAGTAACGTTCCTTTCTCTCCTATGTGTATTCTGGTAACTCTAGAAATGCAAGTCGTATCTGCTTTTATTTATAGTATTTAAATTTCACGGATTGGATTGACTCTCCAATGAACTACCTATAGAATCAATTCCTATATGTTGCTTAATGCTAGTTCCTTTGAACTATTCGCTGAAATATCCTGTTTTTTTTTTTAAAAAAAAATTGTCATATGAAGATTGCCAAGGAGAGATCAGGTAAAACCACTAATAGAAAAGGTTATTTTCGGGTCATGAGATTGCTTCTTGCTGATACGTTTATTGTATAGGTTTTCTTTCAGGCAAATGCCTTACGGTAGGCAGTTTTAAGACCGAATTGTAATATGAATTCTCTTGATAGCATCACACCATAAATTGAAGGCTGCTTGAGAACAATAAAAATGATGAATTGTTAATTGGTCTCTAGCTTTTTGAACTCCTAGAATATCGTGCTAGCAGTGTCAAGTGGAAGAGCATGTAGATAGATGCAATAAAGTGACTTGGGACGGTATTTTGGTATAAATTTATAAATGAGATTTGGTATTTGGTCCCTAATTATGATATGATGGATGGTAACTGTAACTGAGAAAAATCATATTTTAATGATACGTGGAGAGGGTATACGGGGAGTTGAATTTGCTGGTGATCATGATGCTAATTACAGGACATTGATTCCTAAAGTAGTTTGCCGATCAAACAAAGAATGCTATGCAGATTAGAAATTAGCTTCTCATCTTTGTATTTCTCTGTTCCCATTAGGATCATCCCAAGATAGATCTGGCAATACATTTCATATTCCAACCCTGAAAATGAATTACTTATGTAAGCCGTTGGTCAGCTGAAAGATTTGAATTTCTTTAGGCACATTAATAAATCTATAAGAAGTTCAAATCGCTTAGAAGTTCAAGTCATTTGTTCCGGTTTACTTGATGCTGTTATACGTAAGGATGCACCAGTTGTCATCATACTGGGAGAAAGGGAAAGAGTATTTTGTTGTAAATTATAGTAGTTTCTAAATGTCTAGTTACATAAACATGTTTGCGTTCTTAGACCACTCTCTACTTTCAATACTGCAAAATATGTTGTCAATAGTAATGATTTACCATTTCATACTTCATGGAAGTAACAAACTGTATCTATAGACATATTCTCATGACAATAGCTGTCTAACTAATACAGATACTCTGCAAAAGAAACAAAGACCAAATAATGGGTATATAATTGGAAAAGTTTCCTTCCAGTTATGTAAATTGTTTGGAAAACGCTCACACTCAGCCCTTGAATGGCATTAAAAGTTGAGACATCTAGCTGATTAATTTTGGGTTAATCTTAAATTTCATTCTATCCATAGCATCTTCAGTGGAAAGTATTGCTGTGATGTTGAGGAGCATTCACTTTGATTTCAACCTCTAGTTCACTTGTATCACTGCATATGTTAACTATGTTATATGAATGGATTTTGGAAAACTAACATTTCTGTACATGATGTTGTTCAATATTTAAATCAAATAATTCTTTAACAACTTCAGTAAGCAAAAATCTCTTTTCTACTTAATAAATGTAATTCCTGTCCACATTTTCTCATGTTTTCTTTTGACATGTTTCAGGATGAGAGTTCAGAAATTGAGGAAGTTCCTCATGAGAAGGTGAATTTCACAGAAGAGCTGTTGAGCAGCACATCATTTGCACGGCAATTAGCAGACCAGATGACTCTAGCAAAGGCATATGTCATCCTTGCAAAAGAGCATGGCAATCTTCAACTTGCTTGGGAACTTAGTTCCCAGATAAGGAATTGTCAAAGATTGTTATCTGAAGGGGCTGTTAGTGGGAGAGCCATCACTCAAGAAGAAGCTCATCCTATAATAAGCCGTCTAGCACGGTTGATATACAAAGCGCAGGACTCTCATTATGATATCAGCACAACAATAGTAACATTGAAGAGCCATGCCCTTGCACTGGAGGAACGTGCAAAGGCAGCAATTGTTCAGAGTGCTGAGTTTGGTCAGTTAGCTGCAGAATCGTTGCCTAAAAATCTGCACTGCTTAACTGTGAAACTGACAGAAGAATGGCTTCAGAATCCGAAGCATAAAAGTCGCTCAGAGGAGCAACGGAATTCCACTCGTTTGGTGGACAATAACCTGTACCATTTCTGTATATTCTCAGATAATGTGCTGGCCACTTCAGTTGTTGTCAACTCTACTGTCTCCAATGCAAATCATCCTCAGCAGCTTGTGTTTCATGTGGTCACAGACAGAATCCATTTTGGTGCAATGTCAACTTGGTTTCTCATAAACGACTTCAAAGGTTGCACCGTTGAGGTCCTCTGCATAGATGAATTCTCTTGGTTGAATGCTTCTTCATCTCCTCTGGTCAAGCAGCTCTCTGATGTGGAAACTCAGAGTTACTACTACTCAGGCGGGTCAAAGAATCTTGAAAAAGAAGTAAAATTCCGTAACCCGAAGTTTGTTTCTCTGCTGAATCACTTACGGTTCTACCTTCCTCAAATTCTCCCTAACTTGGAGAAGGTGGTATTTCTCGATGATGATGTTGTGGTGCAAAAAGACTTGACACAGCTGTTCTCCATAGAACTGCATGGTAATGTCATTGGAGCAGTGGAAACATGTTTGGAATCATTTCATCGGTATCACAAGTATCTCAATTTCTCACACCCAACTATCAGCTCTAAGATTGATCCACATGCTTGTGGATGGGCTTTTGGAATGAACATCTTTGACTTGATAGCTTGGAGGAAGGCAAATGCAACATCACTGTATCATTATTGGCAAGAGCAAAATTCTGACCTATTGCTCTGGCGGACCGGGACGCTTCCTGCAGGTCTCTTGACATTTTACGGCCTGATGGAGCCGTTAGACCGCAGGTGGCATGTCTTGGGTCTGGGGTATGATGTAGACATAGATGATCGATTGATTGAGAGTGCTGCTGTTGTGCACTATAATGGAAACATGAAACCCTGGCTGAAGTTGGCTATTCGCCGCTACAAGTACATATGGGAGCGGTATGTCAATTTCTCGCATCCATATGTTAGAGAGTGTATGTTGCATTAGAAAGTCCACAATGTGTGTTCACCTTCCATGTTATGGCATGCCATTGAAACAATTCATTTTCTTCACATGAGGATGCTTTTAAGCTCCTTATTTAAGGGAAATCTCTCAGAGATAGAATATATACTCAAGAGACAGAATCAAAGGAGTCAACTGTTAAGTTTTCTTTTTTGGGTGGGGGAACTATTCATTTTGGGGTGAAAATAATTCCTTTGCAGGTTTTTACATACAATTTGGACCGGAAATTTAGAAGTCTAACCAGATCATCTGGATAGATATTGTAAAAGAGATACAGTTGTTGGATCAATGGGTCATTTTTTGAGATATTAGGAAATGCCAATTACCAGTTCATTTGTGCAGAATCATTGGTTTTTACATTTTCATAGTATCTTGTTTTCTTATACTGGTGAAGACGATTCCCCTTTCCTCCTTGTATAAATAGTTGATTCTATGCTCATACAGTATGAATACAGTACAGTTGAGGTGGCGAAAAACTGAAACAGGAATGCGAAACCCTGCAATTTTCCAGTCTAAACAGTAGTTTTATACTTTTGATGGCGTTTCTCTAATAAGCTCCATCACTTACATTAGTTGAAATTGTTCGATACGACCTTTATATCATGCGATTTTGATATTGTTTCAGCTGCGGTTTTGTGGGGAAGACTTATACAATATGCATATCCTTCTTACAATATACGGGATATCTGTCTAATGACATCTACTATCTGGTAGCACGCATTAAGTTTTGCCTCGTTCTGGTCTTTTTCTGGTGTATAACTGCTGTTTCTGGTGTACTTCATCCTCCATTGCTGCCCTAGTCGTTGCTAGGTCCGACATCGACTGGATGGATGCAGTGTCGATGATTCCATATACTTTTTTTTTCCCTTCCCATTTACGTAATTGTTTAAGACATCGTTCTCATATTTCACAAATATATTTTTTATCTCCACGCGGATTGCTAGGTCGCACCCAGCAACAATAGTACATGGCAGCCTTTTTGTGTTGGCTTCATTGCATTATTCATGGAATACAACAACCATCTTTCTTTGTCAGGAGATATCTTTCCTCCAACATATCGGGCCTACCGAACGCAATAAATCTTGTGAATTCGGGGCAAAATCAAAATGCTTTTGTTGCCAGAGACCAATCGAGCTAGCTGTGCAACCTTAAATTCTTGATGAGTTCTCAAATGTCATGCAAGTGAAGATCGAGGTGGTCCTTTCAAAACGTTAGTTGATTTGGGAGGAAATGTGTCAAGTTTCTTTTCTTGTGTTTCTTGCGTTGCAGTACCTGGTTCATCATTTCTCTTGAACTTCCTGTTTTCGTCTGAAAGTTTAGCTTCAGCTAGCTGAAAGTTTAAGCAAGCTCTCCACCACGTGGTATCATTTCTGTCATGCAAGTGAAGATCGAGCTGGTCTTTTTCAAAACGTGGGCAACTTCAGAAACTGACGAGATCTGTTCCAGCTCATACCCTGCCATCGCGCAAACACGATTGGCAGCTATCTGTCTGTCTGTGCCCCAGGCAGTAACAAAGATGTGAGGTCTCTGAAAAGGTAATATAGCTCGGTGCAGATGATCACAGGTCACCCTTTCAGAGATGATGACTTGCTGCGTGATGGCGATTGGTGGTTCAGATCATCAGATGTGTACTTTAACCATGATCGATGAACACAGCGCATCCATCTCGCGTGACTGCGATATGCAGAAAGCAGTAGGAAGTACTGCAAAACGAGGCTGAATTAGTACAGATATATAACTGCAGTTTTCAGTTACCTGAATCACTGAAATCTGCAGGCAAAAGATACTAGTACAACTATATGATATTGTACCTGCTGGAGCTGGACTCTCATCTTACTTCCTCTATGTTAGAGAGATATCAAAAATCAGGGTTTGTTTTTTTAAATAAGGATCGCAAACACTGCATTCATAAGTTTGAAAGATCAAACATATAGCACCCTGTTCATAAGTTTGACAGAGCAAACAAAACGTACAGCACCAGCATACAGACAGTATCTCAGCATCACAAGATGACATCCAGACGCCTCCTCTTCCTGCCAATAATCGATCCCCAACAAGCGCTGGGTGAGGGTGGACTCCTTATCTTAAAACCAACGCACCAACTTGAAGCCAAGCAGGACACTGCCGAGCTGGCAGCCATTTTCTACATGTGCGCCTAGTGCAAATGACAATCGAGTCACCATCCCCGTCACCGTCACCACGTCAACGTTGCCTCTGATACCTCAGACACTGCTGCCTGTGCTTCCATCGTCATACCACACGAACCATACTATGAATCAACAACACTAGACTAGACCATTGCCAATCAACATCCTACCTGTCCTACCATGTCCCATAGTATGAGTCAGCAATTGACATCGGCAACTTCAGTGTCACAAAACTAAAAGTCTATATTAGTAATAGAGATAAGAGAGAACAATATTTACATCAGGGAATTTCTGATGACGGCACGACTATTTCAACAGAACTAGAGATATTTACAGTTCTAAACTAAAGTCAGGGTGTATGTACACTGCCGAGTGTGCTTCTGTACATGACATTTTTTGTTGCACATGTCCTCGTCTGATGATTGCTCAGTCCTACATAAACGTCACCAATACCTTCATCTAAGTTCATGAGCCATTCAATGCGCATCAGGATGCAGTTCAGTTGCACCGCTTGTGCAACACTCATCATTTCAGTTGATCCTGGGTTATAGGGTGAGCCTGAAGAAACTACTCAAGAGAAATCTAGCAGGTGACTCTCTCGGTGGAGATTTGAAGTCAGGATGCCCTTTTACTTGAAGTACGGTCTGGCCCATCTCCTTGCGTATGGCTTCTAGCGTTTTCAGCTCAACAGAGTTCCCTGAAGCATCACGAACATAGAAAGTGTTGACAGCTTTGTCACCCCTAGTTGACACTTCTGCTCTTGAGACTGTCAAGCCATTCTCACGGAAGATGCGTGTCACGTCTGATAACAGCCCCACTCTGTCGCTTGTTGATAACTCTAACTTGAGGCCCTGCAGGGAATTATATCCAAGTTGATTAAAATATTCCCTCAGAAACAATCTGCTGCCAATTTTTCATTGAGTTAAGTCTATTCACATAGTATTCATATACATGTTTACCTTCTAGTTAGTAGTTAATATGATCATTTACATATCTTAATTCAACATTGTAACCATATTAGATCAGGGAAAAACAGAAAGGAAACTATAAGCATGGATGAGTTAGTTTTGAACAATGCACTTGTAGGCAGAAGAAAACAGTTATGTCCTTCATCATGTTCAACAAGACCAAACATTCAGTGATTCAACATTAAGTAGTGGCAGACAAGACAAAATGAATAAGAATCTCCCACCTACAACGAGGTGTCACAGCATTCAAGTCTCAATCTGAAGACGTAAATGCAGAATTAGAAAATTGGTGCCCTTAAGAAAGTCAAACAACAATGAAAAAGAAAGGTATCTTAGAGGGGCTGATATGGCCCAATTACCTCAGATACTCTCCGTTCTATAGCTGCTTCAAGGCATTGGATAATTCGCTGCCTCTCGGCTTCTGAGTTGATGGGTGACCCATCAATGTATCTAATGTAATACTCCTATTCACCATAGTATTACAAGCAAACAAATGGTTACATGTCTGCATTTAGAAATAGGAAAAATTAAAGGTAGAATATAATGATGACGTGTACCTGGTAAGCCTCTGGGCCCTCAGTGTCCACACTCCCGTGGAAAACCACATACTGCATATCTGTTAGAGTGCAAACTGTGTCGAACAGAAGCTTTGGTCGATCCTTGCACCGAATTGTCACCACAGAATAGTCTACCTGAAGCCAAGTAACGATAGAGACCATTGGCCTGGGTTCAACATTGGACCTATCGTCGTCGTATCTTTCTTCGTAATCTCCATCCTCAAGCATCATTTGGTGCAGTCTGCGCTCAGTGTGGGCTATCGCCATCGAAACCGGTCTCTTTGCATCTCGACTCCTGTTACTCCCCTTGAACACATGACAAAGACGGTCCTTGATTCTGCCTAGCCTTTCTGCATCAGAGATTGCCAATCCCGACTTGATGTCGGTGACCTGCAGGACCGCTGCTGCTCGCTTGTTATGTGTCCACACCTCTGCGTTCAACACATTGCACTCCAGATTTGTGAGCACGGCGCTCACTTCAGAGAGAAGACCAGGCCTGTCGGTTCCAGTTAGCTCTATCAAGGTGTAGTCAGAGGAAGGCTCCACTCCGACAGACCTCTTTCGTGAGGGATCAAGGCAAAAATCAGCCCCAAGAGACTGCACCGCAAGAATGACAAGTTGAGCAAACTGGAACATGACCAACGGCAAAACAACAATAAGGAGATTACCCACTACTACCTTGTGAATGTAATCTGTTATCCCGTCCAGCACAGATTCATCCATTATCTTGTGCCCTCTCTGATCCGTCACATTGAACACTGGCAGCATAAACAAAATTTTAAGTAAGAAAAATTCTAGAACGCTTTTTGATGAAACGCTTGTGAAAATCGTTCTCGTACCATCCATGAACCATCCTCCATCCGAGGATATGTAGGCTTTCTTGACTATGAGCTTGAGTTCAGAGAGGACCTGCACCACCTCCAACAGTGACCCGTACTTGTTGGCGCTGTCCACCTGTACACCATTCAAAAAATACAGATAAAAATGGTAGTACGTATTCAGCTACAACGACATACACCCAAAAAAAAAAGATCCTAATTGTTTCGAGGTACTAACGTGGACAACTGTAGCATTTACACACGATGTGTTGTCAATCGTGATCCTGAAGCCAGGAAACAATAATCAGCAAACAGTTGCAGAGTACCATACTAAATGAAAACAGGCGAGGAACGGTTAGGTAGCAGTAGCACCTTGGAGGGTTCATCTTCTGGATGAACTTCTCGTACTCGTCGTCGGTGTCCCACGAAGGTGAGGAAGTCGCCGCCTCCCCATCTGCTACTGCTGCGACATTGGGAAAATAGCCAGCTTAAAATTCCATAAGCAGACCGCAAATGCAACCAGACCAGCCGTATGCCAAAGAATTATTAGTAAGATGAGTGTTCTATGATAAAAGAAAGAGAAGCTGACAATGGAGTTCGTTCCCAAACAAACAAAAAAAAAGTGGGCGCATCAATTTCTAATAAACAAATGAATTCGACCACATGCGAACTACTCACTTCTATCTACTATAACTTATAAGAGACAAAGGAGAAAAGGAACAGAGAGAGAACAATCGAAGAGAGTTTTTTTTTCTGATGTTTCAAGAAGAAACCGACGAAACGCAGGCCACGACGGCCGAAGAAATTCTTTGGCAACAATCAAACCAAAGTTCAGAAGACGCATCGCCACCGAGGTAAAAAAAAAAAAAGAAGCAGAAAAAGCAGAACATTTCCGCCCAAGAATACCAGAACCGGAATGGCGAAAAGGGAAATCAGGGGCGCCAAAGAGCAGAGCAAAAGAATCCCCGCACAGCCTGACGCCCCGACCTGAAGCCGAACAACGGGAGAGATGAAACAGAGGTCCACTTCACTTACCCATGCCGGGCGGGAGATGATTGCATCTACCTTGCACAGAACCAAGAACTCCTAGACGAGGAAGCCACTTTCTTCCTCTGCCAAGATTCCTCTTGGAACGGGAAGAAGGCCCCCTCCTCTTCGGCTCTTCCTCTCCCTCGGAAAGGTCAGGATTTCTTTCGCCTCTCCTCCCACCTCGAGACCTCGAACGGTGAAACGGCAGCACGCACGCGCCCCAACCAACCCAGTCCCAGCGGGACGTCCCCAGCCGATGTTCCAGCTGTACTCACGCTCGCGCGATGACGGCAGGGGCGGGGTCGCGTGGCTGCGCGGCCCACCTGTCAGGCTCAGGAGCCAACCCAGTCTGCGCGTCGGTTTCTGACGCGGCGAGCAGCACCCAGTCAGCCGCCAGCGGTGCGGCCGTTGATCCTGTCGCCGGCGGCTCAGATGAAACGGACAATTGTCACATGATCTCTGATGCCAGTGGTCATGTGAGCGAGCGAGCGCGCGTGGCCCGGGTGGCACGGATGAGTAAACACATCAGACAGCCTTGCCCACTTTTGGTTTGTGGCTCAGATGTGGTCGGCTGATCGTTTTTTCGTAATGTATGTGTACGCCGGCTGCTACTACAAATGTGTTGCAAATCTTTTTTTGTCCGGCATTTTGTTTCGTATCGTATACTACTACCTGTCGGGTATGGTCCGGTCAGATATCCCAAAACTCTTTATTTAGATAAGAATGAATTTGGGCGCATGCAAAGACATATGATAAGTACTCACACGCACGTGTACCCGATCCGGCTATCGCTATAAGCGTCAACAATTGGCTGAACGAGTGTTTTTGAGATTCACGAAGTAACTACGTACGTTTCTTCGTCGACGAAAACATCATCTATCATTAAACGAATAATTAAACATAAATAAAATAATCTAGAAAAATAATCAGCTACAAAAAAAATCGTCCGCTTAATAAAATAGGAACTCTAGCGACATGTTAGTTAAGAGTATATGGTAGGAGTCCCTTCACACAATAGGCATGGCCTTCAGTTACTCTGTGTGACTAGCTCCCATATTTTCTCTCATCATCGTAGCACATAATTAACCTACTCACATTTTAGTTTTATACTAGCAGCATACAGGTGACATTGTGTCTCAAACTCGAAACTTGGTAGGTTTGGCACCATCATCTTGGTTCATAAACCTTCAAATTACAGAAAAAACACACATCTACTTCAAATTACATTGCGTCTCTAAAAAAATCGTTTAGACATCATCTCTCATACCAAAAAAGTTATGCGTGTATTAAATAGAGTCGTGTGAGTCTCCTATAATCAGATAGGACTCGTAGCGCAAGTGGTGGGAGCACACAGACCCACAATTCCCCACGCAAGTTCGGTTTTTGAAGCTCTTTTTTTTTTCCAATATGGTTGGGTTACTTTTGCATGGATGAAGGAGCAGCTATCTCCTCCGGAGCCAGTGCTATAATTGAGATTTGCGTTAAATGGTTGTGGATAAACGAGGCGTCTGGAATTAAGGGTCTTGCTTTGGAGTAGAAAAAGGACTTCTTTTGGGTGCCCTGGGGGAAAAAATGGGTGGACTCCGGGCTCATTGCATCCAGGATGAGCCCCCTGTGCGGATGCATGACGCGTGGGCTCACCTCGCATCAGACGGCCGCGGGAATCCAGCGTTCACTCGGCTCCCTCGACAGCCGCGCGGTCACTCAGCTTGTAATCAAAGGCACAAGTCATCGGCTCCCTCGGCTCCACGATCATCTGCGGCTCCTCAATTTTGGACTTGAGTGCGACTGCGGTAGGATGTCGTGGCGGTGGCGGCGGTGGCGGCCGTGGCTGCCGCTACGGTAGAAGGGGGCTCACGGCCGCATCTCACAGCAGCAGGTGGCCCAGATCCGCTAGGAGCTGATGTGCCCACACCAGTCTGGATGCTTGCCGTCAAGACCGAACTTTGGTCGGTGTCGCAACCCCGTCCGATAAAATCGTACGGTTGCTCAACCAGGATCATTCGGGGTGCCACTTGGCGAAGCAAGCGATCATACAGTACAATAATTAACAAGGACACGTAAAACATGATTTAAAGGGTACATTAATTCTTAATATTACAACATTGGTCCAGATAATTCAAGTGCGGGAACGTAGTTCGAAAACAAGTGAAAGTCAGCGGAAGCTAAGTTTTACAACTCGACGATACAATTAAGCACGCCAGCCCACGGGTGCTTAATCTTCATAGGTCGGAGAAGCGGGAACCCACTCGAAGGTCCACTCCGAGGGTGCCTCCCCTTCCCAACCACCACAACCACATGAAGCAGAGTTAGAAGGGTCACCTGCAAAAATATTAATCCACAAAGCCTGAGCAACTAATACTCAGCAAGACTTACCCGTCAACATGGCCATCTAATGACAGACTCCTAAAATGCAGGGTATTGGTGGAGGTTGATCGGGCATTTGCGTAGCGCTAATGTTTCTTTCCAATTTTAGCCAAATTAACCGTAGTCATTGTGAATTTACTAAATGTGCCGCTATTCTAAACAATCATGAATTCATTACACAAACAGAGTAAAATTATACAATTTCGTCATAATCCACTATTTCATATCGTTGCAGCGGAGAGGAGCAAGTGCTACTCTTAACCACGAGGAGTGGCAATTATAATTGATTTACATCCTGCAGGAGAAACCCGAATGACACGACACGCGCACACTCAACTTGAGTCACACGTGGCTACCTTTCGCAACATCGTGACAGTGTTGGCTCAACATACATCCCTCCAAGGACATGGTCCTCCAGGCGATGCCCTGCATCCCTGTACGGCCCCAAGCCTTTCCCACTAGCACAAGCCCAAGAAACAAAAGCAAATGCATCCACCTTGCTGGTCCGTTCACCCAGAAAAAGGGATGACCAATTGTCCAACAAAGCACGGTGAGCTACATCGGTTTCCTGGTCCCATATACCAGTATGCACTCGGTACACACCTCAAACTTGACCAATGCAACCGCACCCGATAGGGTTCCCAAATTTTAATCACAATTAAGATCAACATATTGTTCGACTTTTCCTCTCGGAATAAACACGAGTAGTCTCCATACTACTTGGATATTACCGGATCCCTATCTTTTAAGCATTGCATACTATCGAGGGCTCTACCAAAATAATCCACAGGAAACCTATCAAGTCATGCATCTAGGTTTTCACGGCAATATCCTCGAAACTTAATGCACAAACAATTCCTACACGCATAGTGATAAACAGAAAATTTGTAAAACATAGGTGTGCACCGGGGCTTGCCTTGGTTTGCAGAAAATTCCGAGCACTCAAACAAGAAGTTAGTTCCTGCGGGTGCTTCTTCTGGATTCTCGTTCACCGGCGGAAGTTCCTGGTCGGTTCCTATATGACGAAAATGCAGTGAATTGTTTAATGAAGAGAGTCACAATGCTATTATTAAATATTAAACAGTGTTTCCTTGTTAGGAATTAGGGTTAGATTGCGACCTTGTCTCAAGTATTAATCGTTTATTAACTACGACTATTTAACTAGGTTAAAAATAACATTTTTAATTTCTTCTCAAGATTATTTTTAGTTGATGGTACTCTCTGAGATATGAATTTTAAGCTTTGGTTGAGGCCTAGATGAATTTCCTAGATTTTATAAAAATTCAACAAAGTTTCTGTTATTGGGTTTTGTAAAATCAGAAACCATGTGTAAATCTTGGAGTAAAATTATGATATTTTATGGTGCTACTCAGGAGAACCAAATCTACAACTTTGCTTTTGGGGTCTACCCCTTTTTCCTGACTTCTACAATGTATTTTAGAAAATGGTATCTTAATAGACAGATTGGGGTATTGTGAAAGTATTATATATAATTTGGTGGTTCTAAAATCCCCATAAAATTTCAGTAGGTGTGTTCTGCCATCAGGAACTTGTAGATCAAATTTCGGACTTAGCACTGCTCTGAAACTTGAATTAAAATTCAAAAACAGAAAGGAGTATTTTAATTATTCCTGAAAATTTCTGGTTGTTTTATAAAAAGTGCTTTAACAGAAATTTAGTATTGGTCATGAGGTTTCTAAAAAGGTTTGGTTTGCTATTTTTGGATTAGTATTCTATTTTATATGAATTTTACAACTCTGTAGATTTCTCTGGAATTTGAATAATTTGAATTGAACCCGGGCCCGCTGGTCAGTGACCCGAGACAGGGGGCGCGGCGCTAGGGTTACCCCCGACGGCGCACGCCGGCGGTTCTCGCCGGAGGAGACGTCGGCGGCGGCTTCCATGGTGTCCACCGTACTCAGCGTGCGTTAGCGAGTTTATTTGATGACGGAGGGGCGACGGGGCTCACCGGAGATACGCCGGCGACGATGGACCGATTACGGCAATGGCGGCGGCGGTGTTCCGGCGGCTCGGCGGTCGGTGGGTGTTGGAGCTGGGCACTGTGAGCTGCAGGAGAGGTTGGGGATGACGCTGGGCACGACGAGGATGAGTGAGAGTGGCCGGAAGAGGGTCGTCGACGGTGAGGTGGCGGCTCGGCGGGTGCTCCGGCGATGTCGCGGTGATTCCGTCACCGCTGCTTCACCAAAACCAGTGCGGTCAATTGAAATGGAACGAGGGCTACCCGAGGGTCGTGCCGATGGAAGGAATTGAAGAATCTCTCACCGGCGAGGAAGAATTTCGACAGAGTGGCGATAATGGCGGTGCGGCGGCGCTCCGAGGGTGAATTGCCGGAGTTGGCTAGGGTTTCGGTTTTGGAATGGTTAATTGGGTGTGAGAGGGTGTAGTGGATGATCTCATGCGCGTTAGAGGAGCTCGGTTGGCGTCGGATTGCAGGGGGGTGTTCGGTCGACTTGGAAG
Source organism: Oropetium thomaeum (assembly GCA_001182835.1). Taxonomy (NCBI): domain Eukaryota; kingdom Viridiplantae; phylum Streptophyta; class Magnoliopsida; order Poales; family Poaceae; genus Oropetium; species Oropetium thomaeum. The sequence continues at coordinate 50,264 of LFJQ01000020.1, read as the reverse complement.
CAGGGCGGCGGCAATGGCGGTAGGGCGATGCGGAAACAGAGAGAATGGGCGGGGAGGAAGAAGAGAAATGACGGAGTAGCGATTTGTAACTCACCAAGACGGCTCACAGTACACGAGTGGTTGGACGGAGGACGTCGCAGCGGCGTTCCCAGGTGGAATTTAATCGGGCGGCCGGCTATGGTGAAGGTGGTCGCCATTTCCCGTACGCGGGTGGTTCGCCGGACGAGCGGAGCAGCGGCGATCGCGGAGGAGAGTAAAGGCACACGTCGGGTTCGCTCAGCTCGGCACAGCTAGGGGCGTAGGGTGGCGCTCGGTCGGAGAAGACGGCATGGCGGCACTGTCCTGCGGCAGCCGCTCGTACTATGCTTTGCCCGACAACAGGGAGATAAGAAAACAGACGCCAGTACGGTAGGAAGGAGGAAGGAGAGACAAGAGACAGAGTAGGAGTTTGAAGTTTTTAATTCCCATTGCATTTAAACTCCACCAAATTGGTTGAAAAGTTTGAAATGTAAAGGAGTCAACAATCAAACCTTGAATTTGCTATTTGTGTTTCTCGAATACCTTTTGTCCATTATTTGAAGTTCCGGCCTAGTTAGAGTGTTGATTGAACCATTTCGGAACTTGAACTAGCGCTTTCAATAATTTGATTTCTAAATACCCTAAAAACTTTGTGAAATGGTGGAATGGCTAGAAATAAAAAGAATTCAAATTTTGAAATTTGGATTGCTACCGCATAAATGAATTCCTCATTAGTCGCTTGCCTTTTCTTCTACTATTTAAATCTCTGACAAGTTAGGGTTTTGACTTGTACCGTTTCGGAAATTGAACCACGGTTTGAATGACAATTAAACCCGATAACCCTAAGTTCCCTTATTTAACTACTAAGCTTCCCGCCGATTAGGGTTTTGATAACTTAGTCACGGGGGTTCGGTCCTAATCGCACATTAATCCTCTTCTGTCTTATGAACATGAATCGCTACCGGGCTCTCTTAATTCACTTAACTAAAGTTAATAGAATTGCAATAATTTGACATGACCCGAAGTAGTAATAACCCATTTTAGTTTTGTGGATTTGCAGTCATCTAATCAACTCCTTCTACTTTATTAAATGAAAATGAGCAATTTTTAATCCTTTACTTTGACGCCATAAACTTGCTTATTTATCGGATTGATCAAGTTTAAGTTTCGAGGTGTCACAGTCGGCGGCGAGCCGGCGATGGTGGCGAGTCCGTGGCCGTGCAGGACAGCAGCAGGTTGTCGAAAGGCAAGCCCATCTGGGCACCGCCGCTGCTGCATCCTCATCCTGCTAACGAAGCTAAAGCAATTTTTTTTTTGACTTGTTGCAAGTTGCAGTGCACGGTGTCAGATGTAATGAACATTGAACAGACATCATTCTTCATTATATTTTGCACTGTGCGTGAATAGAAATGAGAACCTCCCTACCAATGCAGCGAGGCAAGCAAAACAATATAGATGGTGGATAAGATAAGTTTTTAAGGTTATTAGCGTCTGAAGATGTCTAGCTCCAGAAGATAGGACTTGTGTCTTGTGACTGACAGTAATTAGGATGGTTGCCAAAGATGTAAACATAGATAGTAAATGAAAACTCCTGACAAAATAAATTACATGGATATGTGTTACAAAAATACACAGCTTTAGTCAGTCATGTAATGCTTAACAGGTTCTTCTTTAAAGCAAAGGAAAAAGTCGCAACAGGTTTCCACTCCATGACAGTAAAAAAGTATAGTTACATATTCTGGCACAAGAGAATTACTAGCAGCAAAAGACCAAAGTTACATAGATTCATCATTCTTCCACTCCATAAAAATGTAACTTCCTAATAGCAGTTTGCACTGTACCATCCTGATCAACTCCCATTGAAAGGCTTGTGTATCCTCCTGGAATGTATGGAGTAGCCATTGCTAAAGGTTCTGGAATTAAATTGAAGCATGTCATTGTGGAATTAATATGCCCACCTTGCAGCAAAGGAGCGTCCATGGATGAAGATGGCCCACCATTGAAATTCTGTCATACATAACATAGTTGTTCAAAAAACCATGATTGTAAGGGAATGAAATATGTAATAATTCAATACTTTAAGTGTTCAACCAACAATGTCTTACTATTATTTGATTTGGTTCAGCACGTCCATCTGTTGTTTGTACATCATTGTTTTCAAAATCTTCACCTGCAATGAAATATATATTATAATTAAACATAAGCGAAAGGTATTTGGCATGTCGGTACCTTTCTTATGAGCACCGTTTTTTCTTCTTCCCAATGACTTCTTTTCAACACCACTTTTAAAACGTGTATTTTTTTGGACCTTTTATTACTTAAGATATTTTAAATGATATTACACCATTTAATGCATCTCGAACATTTTCAATTGGAACTGCAAGAATCTCCTTGGATTTTTCATGCATCTCACTTAGATAAGCATGAGCATCCAAGTTCAAGTTATGTATGACTTTCTACAATTTATCAAGATGTTCTTGTGATGGTGAACACTTTAGTGCAAGAGATGTGGCCTGTCCAGATATAAGTGCAGCCTGTGTCTTCAAATCTCCTTTCTCAGTTTCTTGTTTCTCAATATAAAATCCAGTTTTCGCGTATTTTGTCCATCTAGACAATGGAAAATTATATACTCTATTCATATTGAAGACTCTTAGAGCATGCTTGCACAATAGACATGTAAGATATTGTTGCCAATTACTACCTATATTTCAGCTTACAATGTATAGATTGAAATGTAAATAGTACACATATGTATAGATTCAAACATCCGACAAGAGCATGTAATGGTGGAATTTTCAATGTTCAATACTACTGTTGCTCCACGGTCAGACTCCATATACTCAACAAAGAATGTCAAGTTTGTCCCCGTAGCTTCCAAAAATTCACAAGTCAATGTAAATTGTCTCTTAAATTCTTCCTCAAACTCTGAATACATTCGCCTTGTATATGATTCAGCTGCAGTATTCAACATTGGTAGATTTGAAATGTATGGAATCGGGTCTTTCGACGTGACTTAAAATCAGCATCCAATTCATTTGCACGGAGACTAACTGCAACCTTCTCACATTCTACAAGGAGTTCCGAAAGACCAAGTTTCCTACGAAATCTTTTCTTGAAAACATTATTCATACCTTCACTTCTTTGGGTCGAATTCATGTCTGCTGTAAAAGATTCACGGTACACCGCAGCCCACTTTGCCCTCAAAGCATATAGGTTTTCCATCCATGAGTTATTTCCAAGGTTGTATTTAGCCAACAATTCAAGCCATTTCTCTATGAATTAAGTCTCTGACCTGTCTTCGTACACACAATTTTTGAAATCTGTTAGTAACTTGTGACCTTTCTTATCTGCCTCATGAATTACATGACTAAGATGTTTAGTAGCATTTAAGCAAACGTGCCACAAACAAAGACGGTGGCTTGTATTTGGGAATACATAAGCAATTGCTCTGCCATAGCCGCGTCTTGATCGTAAAAATTGTGTTAGGGTGCTTTCCTGACATTGCCGTTAGAAAGGTTTTAAAAAGCCAAACAAATGATTCAATAGTTTCATTAAATATAAATGCACACCCAAAAATTACTGTTTGCTTGTGATGGTTGCAGCCAAGAATAGGAGTAAAAGGCATTTCAAACTTATTAGTTTTAAATGTGGTGTCAAATGACACAGCATCGCCAAAGCATTTGTAATCCATGATAGACTGACCATCTGCCCAAAAGAAATTTGCTATACGACCATCTTTCTTGTCTACCTGAAATGCATAAAAAAATGTAGGATCTTGTAACTGTATATTTCTCAGATATTCAGATAGTGTTTGTGCATCGTTGGCTTCTAACTACTGTCTGTACTCGCGACCAATCTCATTATCACAATCCATCTTAGCAAATGGTATGTCTCTTCCCCACCATAAAACTCCTTCATGAACTCATAAACTTGGGCTAGCTTCATTCCAGCTTCCCGTATCTACCCAACTAATTTTCTGTCTGCCTCTATAACTTGTCGTTGGGACCTCAGCTTGTGTATCTTATTTGGACTAGCAAGATAATGATTGTGTTGTTCCACGATCTTCTGCACCGTCCAAATCCCCTCTTTGTTGATACTAAATTGGACACGAGCATCACAACCCATCCTTGTAATGTCTTTTTGTGATGACTCATTTTCTTGATGTCCTTGATTACTACAAACTATATGTTTATGATATAGACTACCATCTCGGCGATGCTTTGTCTTGCTCTTTCTCATACTGAACCCAACCTTGCCGGCATAGGTGTTGTGCATCTCATAAGCTTTTTCCTCAGATTCAAATGTCATTCCAACTTTAGGAGTGACCAAATCTTTCTCGGCTTTATGAACCGCCTCCTGATACGTATAAATTTTTAATTAAAGGTGTACTAAAAATAAAATAAAAATATCATATATTCTGTAAGTTTGTAAAATATTTTTTTACCTCATCAAGTACTTCATGCTCCACTGATCTAGACATCTGCGAAATAGCGCCAACGGTCTCTACGGCCATGGTAACCGGACTGTTCTGTCAAATATGTGCACTATATGTCACAAACCAAACAGAATAGAAGAAAAGACATTTGTTTAAAAAAAATTGCAAAACCATCTAAACATATAACTAACCTGGGTTATCTGTTGTTCGTCTTCTCGATGACCATCACCAACAGCATCAGATACTAGCGCACGTGAATCCTCCATGAGAGAAGAAGATGGCATCCGGTCATCTGTCGTGATTTCGTATTCTTGGCCTCTAACGTCTTCCATGGAAGCGGCAGCGGGGGCGTGCAACTGGGCTTAGAGCTAATGGCGGCGGTAGACTCGCAGTGTGACGCCTCGCATTAAACTCGCTAAATCAAATAAATAAACAATTTTATGGTGTTAAATTAAAGAATTAGAAAGTTTCACATATTCAATGAAAAATTTCTTATCTTCGTAATTGAGTTAGCGAAAACTAAATAAATGGCGACAAATTCCCAAATTTAAATGAATTATCAAAGCTTCTTTTCCTTTAAATGGTAATTGGCTAAATTCGAAACTAAGTTGAGGAAGAGCACGAAAACCTAATTGCCGAAGGGATTAAAAGAAATATAATCATCATTTCCAAATTTCTAACTATTCCTCCTTCTTCTCTCTTTTCCCTTTTCCTTTTCCTATTTTTTTTTCCTTTCCCTCCCTTTCTCTTTTCCTTCTTCTCTCTCTGTTGCTACCGGCCGAGCACTGTTCCTGTACGAGCTTCGTCCTTGCGCTGCCGACGAGTCGTGCTGCCAATGCCGCTATTTCCAACGGCGTGTCGCCCTACACACCCTAGCCGAGCAAAACAGTAGCTACACGACGTGCGCCTTAATTGTTCTCCGCGCATGCCGCTGCTCCGTTCATCCGACGAGCTGCCACCGTACGAGCACCGTCCGACCACCATCATCACCGGGAGCACGCGCACGCCAAGTCCACTCCCGTGCGCCTCCTCCTTTTCCTCCCCACTGGCTCTTCTTCCTCCCTCCCCACCCCACTCCTCACTTCTTCCTCTTCGGCTCGCCCTTCCTTTCTTCTTCTTCCTCCCGGAGCACCGACGAGCCGCCATTGCCGCCCCTCCGCAAATTCCCTGTCGTCGGTGAGTAATTCTACGATTCCTCCTGCCGGCGAGTTAATCTCGAGGCCCTCTCTTCATTTCAATTGATCGTGGCGAGCTTTATGGAGTAGGGACGATGAATCGGCCGCGCCATCGCCGGAGCTCCGCCGCGCCGCCACACGCCCGTCAACGGCATAGTTCCGGCCGTTTTCCCAGCCACCCTCCTTGCCCGGCGACTCTGTCGCGCCTCCCCGTTGCTCTCACCGTCCCCGGTAATCCCTCCCCGACCACCGAGCCGCCGGAACGCCGCCGCTGCCGTCGCCCTAATCGGTCCACCGTCGCCGGCGTACCTCCGGTGAGCCCAGCCGCCCCATCGTGCTCCGGCCCGCTCCTCTCGTCATGCTAAAACTCCCAGGCACGGTAAAGGTCGCCGCCGTTGCTTTCTCCGGCGAGGGCCGCCGCCGGGCACCGTCAGGTGCCGCCCGGGCACCGTTCTCCCCTGTCTAGCGCCACTGACAAGCGGGCCCGGCCACTTCCCTGTTTATTCAATTTCTAGGAAAATTCATAGAAATTGTAAAATTCATAGCAAATAGAATACTACTCCAAAAATAGCAAACCAAAATTATTTAGAAACCTCAGGAAAAGACTAAATTTCTGTTAAAGCATTTTTTTTTTTGAAAATGCCCAAAAATTTTCAGAAATAATTAAAATACTCTAGTCTGTTTTTGAATTTCAATTGAAATTCTAGAACTGTGCTAGGGCTAAGGTTTGATCTACAAGTACATCATGACCATACACACCTTCTGGAATTTTATGGGGATTTTAGGACCACAAAGTGCATACAACACTTTAACAATACTCCAATCTGCCTAGTAAAATATCATTTTCTAAAGTACATTGTACAAGTCATCCAAAAGGGTAGACCCAAAAGCAAAGTTTTAGCTTTGGTGCTCATGAGTGACTACATAAAATTTTATAATTTTACTCTAAGTTTTAGAATTGATTTCTGATTTTATAATATTTAATAACAGAAATTTGGTGAATTTTCATAAAATCTAGAAAATTCATCTAGGCCTCAACCAAAGTCCAAAATGCACATTTCAGAGAGCGCCATCAATTAAAAATGATCTTAAGGTCTAATTAAAAGTTTCATTTTTAGCCCTAGGTTAATAGTCGTAGTTATTAAATAATTAATACCCGAAGAAAAGTGTCGATCTAACCCTAACCAAAGTGAAATCCTTAATTTTGAGAACATACCAACTAAGAATCATTTCTTGGAAAGAAAATGAGAAGTTTCATTTGAACCACCATTTTCCTTACAAATCGCATTTGCATCATATAGGGGTCGATCCGGAAATCCCGACGGAGAACACTACTTCGGGGGAGGCACCCCCAGGAGCTAACTTCTCTCTTGAGAGCACTGACTTTTTTGTAGGTCAAGGCAAGCCCCGATGCACACCTATGTTTTATAAATTTTTTGTTTACCATTATGTGTGTAGGGTTGCTTGTGCATTAAGTTTCGAGGAATTTGCCGTAAAAACTTAGATGCATGCCTTGGTAGGTTTTCCTATGGGGATACTTGTTAGAGCCATCACGTTAGACTGCTACGCATTAAGGGCAGGAACATGGTAGATTATGAGTAGTTGGAGACTACTCATGTGGGATTAAAGAAGTGGTTTCGAGGAAAGTAGGTGAACATTTGAATTAAAATCTGGAACCTTATCGGGTGCGGTTGCATTGGTCAAGTTTGAGTTGTGTACCGAGTGCATACTGGTAAATGAGACCAGGAAACCGACGTAGCTCGTTGTACTTTGTTGGACAATTGGCCATCTCTCTTTCCGGGTAAATGGACCGTCAGGGTGGATGAATTTGCATTTTGTTTTCTTAGGCTCGTGTAGTGGGAAAGGCTTGGGGCTGTACAGGGATGTAGGGCATTGGCTGGAGGACCATGTCCTCGGAGAGATGGATGTTGAGCCAATTCTGTCACGATGCTGCGAAAGGTGGCCACGTGTGACTCATTCGAGTGTGCACCTGTCGTGTCATTTGGGTTTTCCCTGCAGGATGTAAATCAATTATAATTGTCGTTCTCATGGTTAAGAGTACCACTTTCTCCTTTCTGTCGCAACGATATGTAGATAGTGAATTAATGATGAAAGTGGTTGTTTTCACCCTGGTTGTTGTGTTGAACTCTTGATTGTCTAGCATAGTGGCACACTTAGAATGTTAATAGCGAACCCTAATAACCTAGCTAAAAATGGAATAGACTATTAGCGCTGTTTTCGCAATACTAGATCAACTTCCATCAATACTCCCTGCATCTTAGGAGTCAGCAATTAGATGACCACATTGACGGATAAGTCTTGCTGAGTATTAGTTGCTCAGGGTTTGTGGATTAATTATTTTGCAGGTGATGCTTCTAACTTTGGTTCATTTGGTTGTGGTGGTTGGGAAGGGGAAGCACCCTCGAAGTGGACTTTCGAGTGGGTTCCCGCTTCTCTGACCCAAGAAGATTGAGCACCCTTGGGCTGGCGTGCTTAATTGTATCATCGAGTTGTAATTATTAGCTTCCGCTGTCAACCACTTGTTTTCGAACTACGTCTTCCGCACTTTTAATCTTTGAACCAACTGATGTAATCCCAGACTTAATATACAATCTAAATCTTTTGCGTGTCCTTGTTAATTATTGTACTGTATGGTCGCTTGCTTCGACAAATGACACCCCAAATGATTCTGGATGAGCAACCGTACGATTTTATCGGACGGGGTTGTGACACGCAGAGACGAAAAGACATCGACGGTCCAACTTCTAAGCCGTTGAAAAGTGAAGATGAGCCATCAATAGTCCCTGCGATGCTGAGCCATATGCGACGGACGCGCTGGATTCCCGCGGCCGTCTGATGGGAGGCGAGCCCACGCGTCGTGCATCTGCAGAGGGGGCTCATCCTGGACGCAATGAGCCCGGAGTCCACCCAATTTTTTTCCGCCCTGGGTTGTCTCTCCAGCAACTTCATTTTATTAGAAGAGTAATAACATAGACACTACAGTCAATGAAGGGCGGTACCTCGTCGGGACGAAGATGGGGCAACTATAGCTCGAGCTGCTTGTTGCTTGCTTTCTACTCTGACATACTCACGACGTTGACCTCGACGCGAGGATGGAGGAGGCACACAACCTATAAAAGGGCTTGGTCTTTTTGGTTTAGAGCTTGAAACTTCAAAAAGTAGATGATGGCACGAGAGAACGCAGAGAAGAACGATGAGTCGATGACAAAGGAATGGGTAGAATGGCCACCCTCGAACTGGTCTAGCCTGTCCGGGTACTTTGTACTACAAGGTACCCAAGAGGAAAAAAGGGTTGATATATACAATAATACGGTACCAAAAAAAAAAGAAAAAAGAAGGGCTGGGAGGCGTACATAATATGAAGGACATATTTTTTTAAAAAAATGCAAGAATTGTAATGGCAAGGAACAAATTAACCCATTTAAAATGTCTAATACACAGAGAAGTTTGAGAAAAAGCTCGACTTAATTAGAAAAAAAATTAAGGACAGTTTTCAGTTGTAGCGAGAACTTCAAACAAATAGAAATAGCCACGTTCTTCAAATAATAGATCCAGCCCACATATAAAATGGTGAACAGTATCCTGTCTGACGTCTTGGTCAGCCCAACTACGACAAAGGGTAGTGCGGACTGGACCTGCCGTTGGTAACGGATCTGCGGCCCAGGATGCCAGATTTGTTTGATTCAAAGGAAACAGAGCAAATCAGGAAACATACAAGCAAACACATCCGAACATTGATAATGCATTATCTTATTATACCAAGGGCCTATTTGAGAGCTCCAATCCATCTTTTTAGCTCTGCTCTCAAATTTATTAGTTAAACATCTTAGCTTCATCAACTCCGGATCTAGAAAAAAAGATGAAGTTAGGACTAACTTCACCTTTTTCTGGGAGCTCATAAGGAGTTGCTTCATAAATTAAAAATCGTGGAGTTAATAGAAAATTATCACCATACTACTTATTATAAAACATATCCATTTGATTTTTTTTATCTTTTCTTATGTTTTCCTCCCGAATCAAACGAATCTCACATAGATACGAAGGAGCTCCAATCGTACAAAACATATTGATTTTTAGTGAGAAAAATAATAATTTTTAAAGGGGCATAATAGACCTTTCCAATCAAAACCTTGAATATCTAGAGTTGGAGTTAAATTTTAAGCCAAACACTTTATGGTGGATCTATAAATCTGGAGCGGAGCTGCTCCATGATGGAGTTATGGAGCAGAGTTGAATTTTATGTAAAACAAGCCCTAATAATAAGTTGACCATGAAGAGATATACTCCCTCTGTTTTTTAAATATAGTCGTAATTAACTTTGATTAATAACCATTGTATTAAATTTGTTCAAAAGTATCAAATAAAAAGTAATGTTTCAAAAATATTTAGTGATAAATTGAATGATAACAAAACATATAAAATTTTTTATATTTTTTAAATAAGATAAATGATCAAAATTAATGATTAAAGTCAACTATAATTATATTTAAAAAACGAAGTAAGTATTCGTTGAGACGCCCTTTGACGTTTTGGTTGGCGCAACCTTTGCGTGTGCTCTCTACAGTCCGAGAGTCCGCCATACTATACTTTTTTTTTTTTTACGAAAAGTCCGCAATACCATACTATCCATTCCCGAACCCTGCTCGAAGACAGTATCTAAATGCAAACCACACGTCCATCTCAACCAGATGACAAGAAGATCTGGGCCAGCTGAGAACATGATTGCACGCGACCTTTTCTCAACCGTACAAAAATGAAAGTGACGGCACCGAATATCATTGTCAAAAATAATCTTTATACATTATTTTACTTTTTGAGGAGTCTTTATTAAGATTATTTTGTATTACAAAAGGTGGATTCGTAAGCAAAGAAAGGAAACTTGATCTTGATAACGTGAAACTTTTTAAAGACAACTTTCTGTATAGCTGAGCACATGTTCCTTATTTTTGGGCTGATTAATTATCTAAAACCAGTTCATGACAAAAGAAAAAGGAAATGAGCATTGACATTCACCACTTTTTCACACTAATGGATTGTGTAATCTGAATTATACAATCTACAATCTAAAACATTGAGACAGATTTGTGCAATTTTAAAGATTTAGATTGTACAGTCACACAATCCAGTACAACCATCCTGTGCTGGCAAAAATATTCGACGCTTTTAACTTTTAACATCGATCTTGGACTATTAGTTTTTTTTAACTAGTATGACAAATATTGTTATGATTCATGATAACAAGATCTAAGTATAGGGCTCCCTTAATTTTATTTTTATTTTCTTTTGAATTGAGGGCTCCCTAATTTATACGCGTCCAAATAAGGTCAAGACTAACTTGTTACTAGTCGTTAAGCCAATTGTTGTCTCCTAGTGAATCATCGGGGCAATCGTCACGTCCGACACAACAGCACAGCAATACGCTGATTACATTTGGCGCTCAAACATGCACCTCCATCTGTCTTCTCAAGAAGAATTATTATTAAATCGGTCGGTGAGACAGTGATAGCGGAAGTGAGTAGGAGTAATAAACAAGCACAAATATCCTGTCGTCGTCTGACCAGTCGTTACACTTACTCCTCCCGTTGTTCTAAAGACTCTGCATATTATAAGACTGAAAATATCTTCTAAAAAACAATTATAAAACTGAAAATAAACCAATTCAATTATCCTCCAGCTCTCTCTCTTTTTTTTTACCTTTCAAAAAAAAAAATGAAAACAGCTTTCTGTCTCCAAATGAAGCCTGAGATTAATTAGCATGAGTTCATCAATATGAATATGAAGGACAAGGTGTCAATTGGGTAGCAAAGTACACTAGCACAGAAGCCTGCACTCATATTAGCATTAGCGTAACAAACGTGTCGGTTGCAAGTTGCAGCAACGACTCACGCCCTGTCTTGCCTGCCAAGCCCCGACGAGGACGACGAGCCGCCACCGCCGTCGATGTGATGGCCGTAACCTCCTCTCCCTCCCATTGCCATATGCTGCTGATGCTGCGGCGGCGGCGGTAGCTGTTGCTGCGGCGAGCCGCCGTACATGGGCTGCCCCATCATCATCATCATGCCGCCGGGGCCGCCGTACGCGCCGTACGCGCCGGCATTGGCGTTCCTCGTCATCTCGCTCTGCTGCTGCTGCTGCGCGACGGCGGAGGCGGTTCCGGCAGCCCCCGAGGAGGAGGAGGACGCGGCGGCACGCTCGCCCTCGATCTCGCGGAACTTGTGGAGGTAGTGCTTGAGCGGGTCGACGTAGTCCTCGAAGCCGAGCGTGGTCATGGCCCAGAGCAGGTCGTCGCCGTTGATGGTCTTGCGCTTCTCGCGCTGGCACTTGTCGGAGGCCTCGCCGGTGATGAAGGAGATGAACTCGGACACGCACTCCTGCACCGTCTCCTTGGCGTCCTTGCTGATCTTGGCGTTCGCGGGCAGCGCCTTCTTCATGATCCGGCTCACGTTCGCGATCGGGAGGAACCGGTCCTGCTCCCGCGGAGACGACAGCTCGCCGCCGGCGTTGCTCGGGCCGCCGGAGTCGTTGTCAGAGTCCGGCATATCGCCCGCTTGAGCCTCTCGTCTCGTCTTCGGTCTTCCTCGTGCTCTGTTTCAAAACAAGAAAACAGAGCCCGAGGGAAGCAGAGCACAGCAGAGGTGTAAGAAGAACAGGTAGAGGGATCTACGGAGAAATTTTTTTTCCTCGAGGAGGGTGTCCGTTCTCCAGAGCAAGCCGAACGAAGGAAGAGCAGCGAAAGGGTTGTGGGGACTGGGGAATGGGGCGGGTCCGTTGGATCGCGCGGATAAGAACATATCCAGGTGTGAACGTGGTGCGCCTCACGCCGTTCGTTTGCTGATAAGTATGTGCCAGCTGGCGATTGCATCGTTGTGGATGGACGCCACATAAGACGCATCCTGGCCGTCCAAGTGGGCCCGGCAACACGTGGGACGGCGTCCCCGTCCGTGAGGTGCGCGAGTGCCCTGTCTGTCACGTAGGATGCGTACCTTCACCAGACCAGACGAGTTAAAGATCCAGCACAAAATAACACCACACCCCTGATATCAGGGAAGACCGGTATATGCAGACACGAGACAAATGCGTCTCCACCATCATGCAACTGCCCAACTGGATTCCTTGCAAGTGTTACACTACATATGAAGCTAGTAAGAAACTGCATAATTTACATAAAAAAACTGGACTTTTCTAACAGACTAACCTAACCACTAACCAGTTCTTAAGCTCAGCCTACAAGAGTTGGAACATCAGTGTCATTCTACATTAAGGTCGTCGGTCTCAACGCTGTGTCAGCTGTCCTCCGTAAGCATCCACTCGTCACATTCAGCTTCCTTTGGCTATGCCTATGCCGTTGCCATCCACTTTTACATCATGGCCTGTCTATCCGTTCTCAGTAGCACCATTCTTGCCAGAAACCACATCAACTTTGCTCTTTGCAATCTTTGCATTGTGCTCAGCACCTTCAGCTTTACCATCGCCGCCAGAATGTGTTGGACTTTGTTCCGCATCTATATTGCCTTCCTTTTCTTTGCCATCATTATCACTATCGATTGCAACATTGCTAGCTTCCTTAGCTTTGCCATTTCCTGCATGTTTCACATGTTCAGCATCAGCATGACTTCGACACTCTTCAGCTCCACTACCATTCATATTGCCTGCATTGTTTCCACCATTTTCACTTCTGCCCCCTCCTTCAGTTCCACCACATTCAGTGTCATCATGCTCTTCCTTAGTTCTATCGTCTTTAGAACCTTCCGGAATGTCAACATTGTTATTTTCCACATTCACAATGGCAACTTCGCCATTTTCGGAACCTTGTATATCCACATAATTGTTTACGCTGGATGAAACTTTCTCACACTTGCCACCCGTAGGAGGTCCATTGTCTCCTTTCTTTGTGTCAGAATCCACTTCGCTATTTTGTAATCCTTCAGCAGCATCACTGTTGTTTCTTGTGATAGAAGACCAACCTTTGTTATCTTTCCCATTACCATTGACGCAATCTTTAGTTTTATAGTTTTGACCAACTATATGTTTATTTCCCATGTCAATACCTTTTTTGATTGTTTGAGCTTGTGCCATCTCCTTGGTAGACTGTTCAGCTCTAGCTTTTGCTTCTGCAACTTCCTCCTCTTCCAATTCCCTTTTCTCTGCTTCTTCAGATAACCTAAATAGCTCCTCTTCTATCAGGGACCTTATTACTGGTTTTCTCTCAAACAGGTCTTTTCCAAAGTATTTGTCTGAAAATATGAAATTACAATAAACCTTCAGCAGGTAAACAAAAGCATAGGACATAACAAAACTCTGAAAATAAAGCAAGACAAGCCATACCGACTTCTTTTACCACATCTCCGAATGTCATCTGAAGAAGGTCAAAAGAAAATGAATAGATAAGTATAACCTATAAGGCGTGTCATGCAAAACAAGACACAATATCAAAAATAATAATGAACAGTCAATCTCACCGTTGCGAAGTCTGCAGAATCCAATATAAGGACAACAGCTTCCCTCAGCTCATTCCTACTTGGTTTCATTGCTTGTTTTTGAGGATTCACGTCTCCTTTCAAACCCTTTTTACCTTCAAGAGAAAAAAGGAAACATGGTACACGAAAATGATGAAAACAATTGACATCCATTTATTAGAAAATCAGAATACTTTCATAATACCGCTGGAATGAAGGAATTGAAGTTCTAAGCTTCATATAACCAAAGCAATAGAAATGTCAAACACAATATTTCCCACAGGAATGATGTTAAATTAATGAAATCCAGTTAAATGCTTCACACATAATATTTAAGGTTCCTAAACTGAACATTAGTTCTTATTTTTTTTCACTTGTTTATCCAGATTTAGATGTGAAAAAGACGTTATATTCAGGCCGCCACATGGTACATAGGCAAAATTTTCTCTTATTCCTCAATATTTTAATGATACAAAGCAGTCCGGTGCATGTAGCTCCTGCTTGGATCGGTCTAGGGAAGGGTTGTAGTACATAGGGGTCTGGAGTATTTTAATTACATAGTTCCCTTCATTTAAATATTTCATCCACATGCAGGTATGCAAAGATGCAACTGATATTCAAGCCGTTAGGTGCAGTGAATAAGTAAAAGCAAGTAATGCAGAAGCTTACCGCAAGATTTCACTTTGTGATCGCTCTTTGGAGTTGTTCTTTTCTTGGTAACAGATGAGTTTTTCGTCTTTGAATCCTTCATGTCCGTACTATTAACCTCAGCTGTTGTAACCACCTTTGAAGATGGTGTGGTAGTTGGTGCTTGTTCATTTGTACGAATCGACACTTCATGTAGAGGTACTGCATTTACGTTATATGATACAGAGAAGTTTATCCTTACAGTGGACTCAAGATTTCCTTGTTCATTTGGGAATTTGCCATTGATATCAGCATATTGATATCTGTTATTCCTTCCATCACACTCCAAATAGTGTCTTTTGTTTTCCACAGTTTGGCTAACATTCGCTTCCTCTTCATCCTGATTTTCCAATGAAGTACCTTCTTGTTTATTTTTCTGTATTAATTTGGAAATACAGATAATACAGATATTAATAGAAGCAGATTATGGCAATGATGAAACTAGAAGAATTTGCAGCACATATCAAACACTAAATCCTAGAAGAATTCAAATAAGTTTAATGTGTAAACAACTTTGGTGATGTCAAACACAAGAGCTGGAAGCACAAAAACATAATCGCAAATGGAAATGTAGGCAGTATACCTTCAAAGGTCTCCCACTAGAAAAAATTTCTTCTTCTTTCACACGTCTTCTTTTCTTGATTTTCTGAAACAGAAAATTTATGAATTATGGAAAAAGTATATGTGGCAGTATATCGTTACATGTCAGTTACAACCAAAAACGACATCTTTCAAATGTTGTTTTAACGAGTTCATATGGGCAAAGAAGGAATGAATGTATTGTGTTGTAGAGATAACTGGAAGGCTAAAATGCCTCTTAAAATCAGAATCTTTGTGTGGTTAATTTGTCAAGGAGCAATTCTGATAAAAGAAAACTTTTCAATATTGGGCAGGTCTTCAATCTGAAGATGAAGAGAAGGAACATGAGAAGGATTTGGAGCTCTGCAACGCTTCTCCAAGCCATATCATGAACGAGTCTTGAAGATACCAGGAGAAAAATGCTCATTATCACTGAAGAAAACAATTAAGGTACTCAAACTGGATGCAAAATGCATGTCAAGCTGCCAGGAAGAAAGTTGGCTCCTCATTTCTTGTTAGGTAATGGATTAGTTGGCTTCACTTCAACATCCCTTTGTGCTGCTTGTAACAGACAGTAATGGACTCGGAGTGAAATGCATGTCAAGCTGCCAGGCAGAAAGTTGGCTCCTCACTTCTTGTTAGGTAATGGATTACTTAGCTTCAGTTCAACATCCCTTTGTGCTGCTTGTAGTAGACAGTAATGGATTCAGTAGTGTTCATTTCTGTTAGATTGTTCTTGCACTATAACTTATCTGAACATCATGCAAATTTGTTGCTCGACCGGACACCTTGTTTCAGAAAAATATGGCACGATAACTTGCACTTCGGTACCTTATCAGAGTTTGTGGCATCGATAGCAGTGGAGTGTTCATTCACGAATTTCATCAAAAATGAAATCAGTTCCTCCTAAAAAAAAAGAAATATTTTTCAATGAGCATCATCTACTAGGTGTCAATATAAAGGTCATAAAAAATGCCACCAACCTTCCTATTAGCTCTTGATCCAATGATATCGAATGAACGGCACAGTTCAATTAGTGTATCCCTTTTACATACGTTGAGTCTCTCCACTAGCTCTGTCTGTGATTTTTCCTGTTCTCAGGTCAAAAAAATAGTTTAAATAAACTGCAACAAAGTAACAGGAAGCAAGATGCCAAGAACACACTGACTGAATACTAGCAAGCTGTTTCCAACTGATTACATACATTTTCTTCTTGACATGGATCACCAGCGAGTTGGAGGATTTGTTCTCGTAACTCTGTTACCTGCTACTAAGGTACCACATTAGGTGTTATTCCTTAATACTGAAGTCATATAAATATCCAAACTACTACTTAATTTACATGCAGCCACCAAGTCCATAGCACACTATTACGAGACATGATTCAGTGCTAAAGTAACAGTGACGAATATCAACCTAATTTGAACATCTGTGTTATTATTCCTGGTAGAGCCACCATGAAGGCAAGCTATAATCTTGGAAGTTAGTAATGTGCATGGAAGTTGCTAACAATAAAGATTTCACAGCAACTCGGTATATCAGTGCTTCATTGATGCAGAAAGCACCAGCACACTCTGGTAGTAATTACCTAAAGCAATTAGCATGCATACACGAGGAATAGGGTATAAGAGTAGAGAGCCTACATTGGCTCCTTAAGAGCAATAGGGATTTGTTTTTTTTATTAAAAAAAAAGAAGTATATGGTGGGGCCGACACAACTGAATGAGTCCAGTTCCAACAAAAGGAAGATGCCCTTTGACTCAGACACATCTCTGTACCAACAAGGAAATAATATATGCCAACTATTTTCAAAGGATATCCCAAATAGGCAGTGTAAACTGAAGCATCCCACACAAAAACATTAAAGAATGATACATTTGAGATTTTAAGTTCTTAGAAATGTGTGGTCCAGCCAACCCACACAGAGGCACAAGGAAAAAAAAATGGTAAAATGTTCGTATTCCTGTTTGTTCCATCACTACCTGAATGGCTAAATTACTAACCAAGGCATACTTACAAGAAAAGACGAAAATAACACTCTTAGCTCATGGCTCTGGCATGGGCATACAGTACCTATGGAAGTGATACGGATGTCTGAGCTAGCCTAGGAGGATTCAAACTGGGACTAGCACCTGCAATCTTGACAGATCATCATGGTACTGCACTAGTTCCATTTTATAGGTTAGCAACAGAGGAAGCAAGTGGCAATATTACCAAAGGGACTCAATGATCAAAGAAAGGGGTGTACTGTTCATTTCAATCAGTGATTCACACTTTACTGGCGGCCTGTCATCTAGGTTACTGGTTTCCTTGGGTGAGTGCAGTGAAGCAAGATGGAAAAAAGCCAACTAGCCTGCTGGGTAAGGAAATGAAAGTAGTTGTGTCCAGCATTAACTGCAGTGCTGAACCAATGTAGGGAATTAAAGGTCATTTGGGCCTTCTGGACATGAGTCATGTGAATCTACCGAGAACATATGTATGTGTCATATTTATTGATTCAGATGATTATTTCCCATTCACTCCTAAGTATCATAGTCAGTCATATGTGTATATATGCCCTTGTACATAAAATGAGATCAAACATTTTTCTAAAGCATTTTATTAGGGACATCTAGGGGTTTAACATTTAGTGTTAATGTTGTTTGATGAATGTGGTCTGACTGTATTTTTAATGCTTTCCACTACTTTCAATCCAGATGGTGTTGTTACACTAGAAAGCAACATTCAATACCAATACCTTAACAGGGATTGCGACGTCAATACGAGAACAGTTGTTCTTCAAGAATTTTATCAAAAAAGATACCAGTTCCTCCTGAAAAGGGAGACGATATATTTTTCAGTGTCTCCACTTGCAGATGATAACAGTAATGTTAAATTTATAGTTGGATCAACCTTTCTATTAGACCTTGAGCCAGCGATATCAAATGAATGGCACAGTTCAACTAGTGTGTCCCTTTTACAAACATTGAGATCTTCCATTAACTCAGTGTGTGATTTTTCCTGATATCAGAGTAGTACCATAAACAGTATCACGTAAGCTGCAAGAAAACAACAGACGGGAAGAGGAGTTGACTAATATCACAGAGAACTAAGTACCTCTTCTGGAGAGCAACCATGTCCAGCGAGTTGGAGGATTCGTTCCCTTAACTCAAATACCTGCTAATGATATTAAACCTTAGAGATATTCCTGAAGATCAAAGATACAATGCATAGCCCTCCAACTTTATTTAATAACATGGTTTTAAAGTTAAAAGCAACCAAATGTAGCACATTCAATCCAACAGTGCTTAACAAGACCGAGCAGGCTCCAGCAAATTGTTAGTCAACTACTTTTTTTAGTTTTTTGAACATGCAGGTAATTCAGAAGAAAGTAGTGCAAGAGGATGAGGAGCAACCCCCAATTCTCCGAAGAACACTTCACACAGCATACATGTACATAAATCTATATAATGCGACCTAACCCTTGGGCACACCACACCAATGTTTTTTTCAAGCCAAACGTTTAGCCAGCCAGTCAATCCAAACAGGGCCTTAGTTAGCAGCGGATGTAAACTTAAGGCCCAACGATGAACAAATGAAGTTATTCTTATTCGTTATAGGAAACAGAACGAAGCAGCCCCCAATGGAAGGACATAATGACAAGGCAAGTAAGGAAATTTATTTCAGTAGATTTCTTAGGCAACCAGAACAAATTCATGCAAATGCATCAAGTCCAGCCACGCACACAGGCTCAGATAGGGAAGAAACAAACAACAATGATGGGCCTATCGAAGTCGCCACTCGCCGCATACAAAATTTTTTGCCCGCCATAAAGCCTGATTGGGGAGGGTAGCTGCGCCCAGGCACACACGAGGTGTAGGAGAAGCTCAGAAGCAGGAAGGCCCTCTTTAGTTCATGGGGCATTTAGAGGGTGCCGGAATGTGGGGTGTCTTTGCTAACCTTGGATCGATCCTCGCGAGCGCCGGAGCCTGGATCCGCGCCGTCTTGGCAGCCCATCGTGCCTGTTCCCGTTCTCAAAGGCGAGGCCGGCGACGGTGAGTCGGTGACGAATTGGACATCACTCAGCTCCTGGCTGCCCCCATTCCGCCGTGCGCAACTAGGCGCGGCTCCCTGCCTAGTCCTCCGCACCCACGACCGCAACGAGGCAGCGCTGTTCCTGCGGAGAAGGCCGACCCCGTCGTCGACTCCGTGGTCTCGGCGGCGTCGCGCTGAATGTGGTTGAGCTGCTGCAACCGGTGCGGGCGGGCCAAGCGAATGGGGCTAGTGAAGGAGGAGTTGCAGGTGGCTAGCCGTCGACCGTCGTTGCCCGGATCCCGCTCAGTCCCGGGGGCCACCCGCCGCTTCGTTTCTTCTAGATGCGCCGCTCGGCCCGCTCCTTGACGAACCCAGGTGGAAGAGCTGAACAGTCAGTGGAACAAAGCAACGACAGCTGGTATCGAGATTCCACAATTCGAGTGTTACCGTACCGATTCCTCCGCTGTTACGGTACAACGCTGGCCGTCGGATCATAAAACAAGGAACAGGATCGGTGCGGGTTCAACCCACCCTGCACATTTTATATCCTGATGAACTTACAGTATACCACTACCAACTGTAGTCCACTGTTTGGATCAATTGACTAATTGTTAGTTAGCTATTTCGAAAATTATAAAAATCCACCACATAAATCACTTAAGTTTGAGATACCCACCCATAAATTATATAGAATTTCTTCTATGCTATTGAAAAATAAGATTATTTCTTATTTGCCATCAAAGGTTTCGAAGTTCCTTATTTAACATCAATTTAAAATTCTAATGCCTCCAATAACATTTACATCAACTTTTGTTCGTTTTATCAACTGAAACATGTTTGTTATTGTAAATGACAATACTACATATATTTCTTTGTCAGACAGGCCACTAACTTTAGTATATTTTGAGTTCTGAAAAAACATGATCCTTGTTTGTATGATTTTTCTCTCATTTCCATAAAATTCAAGATCTGCACATCATCTTTATTTTTGAAAATTTGCACGTAAATATCTTTCTCAAGCAGCATACATGATATATTTAGATAAAATCATCATTGTAAGTGCCATTGAACACAATTAGAGGTACAATTTGATAGATGTGACATTTGAGGAATAAAAAAATAAAGATCGATGGCAAATAAAGAACTTCAAAATGTTTCATGGCAAATAAAGAATAACTTTATCCTTCAATGGCATGGAAGGAATTCACTCTAAGTTATATTGTTGCAAATAAATACCCATTTATTATATTTTATTGCAAAAACTAGCTCAATTCACAAATACTTACCCAGTTTCATATGTTTTTGGAAATATGGATATGAAAAAGAAAATTTTAATTAAGTTTAATATTCTTATGAAATCCTAATGTGCTCAGTCGAAAATTATCCTAATATGAAATTATGTCGAAATAATGCAAATTTGTGGAACATTATTTAAACTTCAATGGGTGTTCCTTTCTTTTTTGCTTTGTCAAAACTTAAAAATTTATGAAGATGACACTCTTCAAATTTTTTTATAATTTTTTTTAGATTGCCATCAATCGAATGAAAATGCGTTAAAACAACTAAACAGGTGTATGTTGGGGTGGTTTCTAGAACAAAAAGTAATGAATGGTTGGTTAATAGAGAGACTAATAATTAGTCCCCATAGACTAATGAAAAAAATTATTAATCCTTCTCCTGCTTGCTAATAGGTGACTAATGATTTCTTCTGACACATAATGACCATTGTACCCTTTATTATTTTCCTTCTTCCACATAAACCGGTCCAAATTTTCCCCCTGCGTCGGACTTCGAGCCACCGCACCTTTGACCTCTCTCCCGCTTGTGATCAATGCTACCCTAGAAGACTTCTGAGCGCACAAGAGCTCCCGCTCTGGAAGACTCTTGAGCGCTTTATGATGCGTGCGGATCTCCTGCAGTAACTACCCATACATTGACAGTGACTGATATGAGGGATCCTACCCATGAATTGGCAGTCACTGACATGGGATCCCACATGTCACATGTCAGTGACTGCTAATGCATGGGGTAGTTACTGCAAAGGATCCCTTTCCTCTGTAATGGATCTATTGTTGTTTTTTTTTTTACTAAATTGAACTTTATTGTATCCATGCTTTTATTCATGAACGAAAGTTATCTGTGGTTCTATGTTTTTTTCAAGCGCCAAGCACACGTGACTTTGTAATTTGTATTCCACGTGTTGACAATCAAAATTGGCATTACAGGAAAACCGAAAACTCCAGTTTTGGCAAGTTTAAAATATGCAAAAAGTTTGGGATTGAGCGAACAATGTTTATTTCACAAGCTTGGTGTCTAGACTTGTTTTGCAGGCCATGTGCATCCTCATTTGACATTTTGGCTAAATTTCATCAAGGAACAAAGAATAGATTGGAATGGCAAGAAGATAAAATCAATTTGCATATTTGAAGCTTTCATGATGTAGCCGTCATCGAGATGATCAAAATGGATATATGGATCGTCTAATTGAAGAACAAATAAAGAAACTATGATGATTTGAAGATAGTCCAATCTGCAAAACCGGATCGGTTTGGAAATAGGAACTTCCGATTTTCCTGATTTGCACTAGCTCAAAAACCAGAGGTTCCGGTTTGAAAACAGGAGGTTCCCGTTTCGTCGTAACTGTCTCGAAAACTGAGATCTTGCGAGATTCAGTTCAGATTTCGACTTGGAAAGGTATAAGACCACCCCCGTATAAATATAAAGGGCTCACGGCCGATTGAGGAACATCAACTCCAATCGAAATATATATTTTTTTATTAAGTTTTTAGTTTTCCTTTACTTTTTGTGTCTTAATCCTTATTCCAACCCTAATTGGGTTCTTCTCACGTCCCGGCAGCGCTAGAAGGCGTCCAAGGTGGGCTGCGGACCTAGGGCAAGCCACGGCATGTTGCTCCCAACGGGGTCCCTCTTGGAGCGGTAATCCTTGGCTTTCTCAGGAAAATAGGAAGTTCCTGTTTTTCAGTTTCGTTCTACAGATTCTGCAAAGGGGTGTGCTCGTGTTGTTCTGCCAATTCGGCAAAGGGGTGTGCTCGTGTTTAACAGCGTGTTTTCGCGTAACACAATGTTGCTTGCATTCCACCTGTTTCTTTTCAATCAGGCGTGCATGCTTGTGTATTCTACAATTCTATTCGGTGTCTGTGATTCGATACCGACACAGATTGATGCCCACTATTTGGCCAGTGTTTGTGTTTTCTTCCATTCTTCCTCCTCCTCGATCTAGATCGGCCTTTGATGAGCTAGATAGGTGGAGGCACAAGCCAGTGCCATCATCTAGTGCTAGCGTGATTTCAGCGACTGTGGATACACAGGCATGAGAGGTCTCTAGCGACTGCGGATCCCGCCGGTGGGAGAACTTCGCCGGCGCTGGGCTGCCTCACCCAAAGCGCAGGAAGAAGATGATCTTGAAGAGATGGCTGCAATAGACGGTGGTGGTGACAGGTGCGATGATGAAATTGAGTGGTCAACGCTAGATTTATCCTCATGAGAAATGCGGATCCTCTAGGTGGGCTTCGACCAGCAGGATCGGCATCTCGTTTTTGGGATCATGGCACTGTTGATCACTCAGAACCATCTTGACGAGTTGACACTCTGTTGATAGCAGAGGTATTCCAGCAAGCTCAATTGTGTGGTTTCAGTATTAAGGAAATCTTAATGGCAGAAAAGGCATTGGAAAGCACAAAGGCAAATGATCAAGTCGATGCATCAACTACACCAATGTCTATTTCACCACCAACATTGATGGCACGCCGTATCGTGAAATCAATGGTGGGTGAGAAGAAGAAAACGCATGGAGTGAGGAAGGGTCCACTATCAGGACCAAGGATCTCACCTCCGTTAACACTGGGAGACTGTCCAATCAGGGTAATTGATTCAGGGAAAGCTCGCCGGCGTAGCAGTTCAGGTGCTACATCCAAGGAAGAAGATGAAATTCAAATTTCGAATTTAGATCAGAAAATTCAAATTTTGAATTCAGTTCAGGAGGGCTGTTCCTTGACACGGGCTGGGCCAAGCCCAAGCGTGTGGATCAGCACGGGGTCGAGCTAGACTCGGTTCCATCTGAACCGTTCTGTGGGCCGGCTCCTCGCTAGAAGGGGCACGCTGCGAATAGAGTTTCGGAAAGAACAGAAACCTAGCACACAAATCGCCGCAGCCATCCTACGCCGAGGTTCTCCTTCACGGTAACTCGAAGATGAACGGAGGTGGCGCACAGGGGCTGGTGGCCACGGTCAAGGAAGTGCCCCAGGCAATAGGGGAAGTTTCGGTTTCGCAGCTGCGGGCAATGGAGGTGGTGGTCCGTTCCAGGGCTTCCAGGGCGGCGGAAATTATCAAAATCAGCAGTTTGGCGTGGTTGGGATGGCAGTGGTCATGGTAACAGCGGGGGGCAGCAGCCGATGACTGGATGGAACGGTTTTCAGCAAGGTGTGCCGATGCCGCAAGGACCGCAACAGGATCCTGGATACATGCAGCAGCAATCGGGGGGATTTGGGCAGCGACATAACATTGCTCTCAGGTGTCAGCCGGTGGCGGAATTGCACAGCATCAGGGATTTAATTCAGCAAATCTTGGTCCACCAAACAATGGGACTGGGTTTCAGCAGAACACTCGTCAGGGATACGGTAATGGCAATATGCACGCTGGACATGGCTTCAATCCGGGCTATGGTGACTCAGGTATTGGACATGGCTGGCCGAGGCAGAGAGGAAGGGGTCGTGATAGGGGCCGCGGGAGACAACCAGGGGGCCATGGTCGTGCTGCCCCAGGTTTTCAACCTGGCCCTAGATGGAAAACAAGCTGCAGACTCTGTTCAAGGGACTGGGAATATGCAGCAGCGACTGAATACATTAGAAAGCAAAGCTGGTGCAATAGTTATCGATCAGACAACGGTACCTAATACACCCGTACCTCAAACTGTCAATGTTTCTGCTGAGGTCCAAGATAAAGATGCAGGTGACTCTATGGCAAAAGAAATAGGCAAGGATATTGTAGGTGAAGGGACTGTGAAGGTCGCCGAGAAGGACAAGTGGTGTTTTCGGTGCCGAACTAAAGGGCATATCACTGCTGAATGTTCTGCTGATTTATTTTGTGTGATTTGTGAGAGTAAGGATCACGTGGTGGCCAAATGTCCAGTTAAGAAAGAACCAAGACTGATGGCTTTTGCTGTAGGATATGCAGTTGATGATTTGGGGTTCTATCACATTCCATATGCTCCTTTTCCAACAACTAAGAAAGATGGTATTGTAGCTCTCATCAAAGTGGAAGGCGGGTCTTTGACAGATGAGGAATTAGTTAGGCATCTAAAGAGATTAGTGTCTAGCAACTTCGAATGGAGTGTCCAGACTCATGGTCAGGATATGTGGATTGCACCTTTCCCTTCTAAAGCAGAGCTCAAGCGTACCATCAATTTCGGAGCAGCAGACCTGAAGGATGGTAAGTTCCTAAAATTTGAGGAATTTGTGGAAGAAGAATATTTCGGACATGAATTACCAAAAATTTGGATGACAGTCTTAAATCTTCCCACGGTGCTGCAATCATATGAGGTTCTGTGGGGTTTAGGGACTATGTTTGGAGCAACAACGAAGGCTGACATGATTAGTACAAGGAAAATAACCGGGGGAGATTTCAGGTGGCTGTGCTAAATCCTCGTATTGTACCCACGCACATGGATGTGGTGATTGGAACAAGGTTTCTGGAACTGCATTTTGAAGTTGAACCATTCGAGCCGGCGATCGATGGGGCAAATATTTTGGAAAACCCAAGACACGAGGAGGAGGACGATCAAGGTAACCAGGATGAACAAAAAGAATCAGAGGGAAGGAACGAAAAGATCCAGAGAGATGGGACAGAGTTCTAAATCTGTGCCAATGGTTACACAACAAGGCTCTCAGCAAGGAGACGATATGGTTGAAGATGTAGAAGATCTTGATGAGGATGATACTTTAGATGATGATTGGTATATAGATGATCTGCAGGGGAAGAAGGTTACGGAACAGGGAGCTTTTCAGCAGTTTCTTTCTAATGTTAACCAAACTAGTACTCTTACCGTGCTAACGCTACAGGTTGAAACGTATGATAATCCAACAAATATGAATGTTTTAGTTATATGGATATAATGCACATACTAACGCCATTGTGTAAAAAACAAACGATATGATAACTCAATATTATAAAATTTATTAAAAAAGGCTCCAAGGACTAGAATAGATTGCACGCTAAGCATCAACAGAATGGATTATCATGTTATTTTATGTTTTGACCGTGTAGAGGTGATGGTTTTAGGTCTTGACCGTGTGGAGGTGATGGACGAGCGCAGGCACCACCTGAGGGTCGTACGCTATCAGTCGGACTCCTCCGCTTGCCGCGTGTGTCATTATCTGCGAGTGGAGGACGGGACGGGCGATGACGGCCTCACAGCCTCGCGTCGGCGGCAGAGAATGTGGCGGGCGACGGTGGCCTTGCAGCGGCGGACGGCGGTGGGTGAATGATGGGGTAGTGGCCTCGCAACGGCGACGGGTGGAGGACGGGCCAGGCGGTAGCGACCTCGTGGTTGCGGAGGAGGGGCGGCGGCGATCTCGTGGTTGCAGAGGACGGGACGGCGGCGATCTCGTAGTTGCGGAGGACGGGGCGGCGGCGGGCGGAGAAAGGCGGCGAGACATAGTTGCGGAGGATGGTGTTAGATTTATAAATCACAATAATCGTAGATTGGATCATGAGTCGTAAAAGCTAATAACAGATCAAATTGGATTGACGATTGACTCAATGTTGTCGCATGGATACGTGGTGTTGGAGGTTTGTAAAATTGTGTAATGAAAAATTCAGAAATTAACAGCTATTAGTTTTGAGTAAATATAACTTTGTTAGTAGAAGGAACACACGTGAATTGTTGGACTTGAGTTTTAAAATAGCATTATTATCGTAGTTGTGGGGATATTAATAGTACGATGGAATTTTTTTCAGGGAGTTAGGTGAAGAATGACGGAGTTGGTGCATTATAGAAGTAGAGATGGTACCAATGGGTGCAGCTTCGTTTAATGATAGCTCAAAATCAGCAGCTGTTCCAGTGGAGAATGTGACGTTGACAGAAGGAAATTCAAGCGTGGAAATGGATGCAGAAATTCTAAAACAGCAGGTGTCGCAGGGCGTTCTGCAAGAGTCCGCTCGGGTTCTCTCTAACTCGGATGGCATGTTTTTACCACCAGCTATAGCAGGGGCTGACTTAACCGAGTCTTCAGTGACTTTGGGTCCTATGCTGCAGGAAGCTTTGCAAAGGATTCAGGAAAATGGAGGTATAGCAACTGGCCAGAACGTGGAGTCAACACCAAAAGCCTCGACGGTGGTTGATGCTGCTGCTGTGGACAGTTCTGGCCTCCGTCGAAGCTTGCGCATGATGGGATCAGTCGACGAGGACTCTTTTAAAAGGGCTTCAAGGCTGGTGGCAAAGAAAAATTTAGAAACGTCACAAGGTAACAAATTTGTTTCCACTATCCTATCTTTTTCAAATGAGCATATTACAGATAATTTACTCAACATAGGCATCATTTTAGGTGAAGGTGTACAAAATGTTCAATCATCTGTAATGCTTATTAAGAAAATTGAAAAAGATAGATTAGAAATTGTTTGTTCTAAACCTTGTCAGGATAGCTGCTGTGCAGATTTAGATTTAGGTGATTCTGATAATGACATTGATCCTTTAGCTCTTAGTCACCTGTGTGGTGATTTAACAGAGGAAGTGATGGACAATGACATATTGGATGACAATTCATTCTCTACAGTCCATCAACAGCAAAAAAACAAAAAATATAATAGCATGTCTAATAGTAAAGGATTAGGTTCAAAAAAGAAACTGTCTTTTCAATGAAAGGAATATTCTGGAACAGTAGAAGTCTTCGAGACTTGGCTAAACATGACTTCCTTCATGATATGTCAAATGAGAAAAATTTGGATTTTATTGCTATACTCGAGACACAGAGAAAGAGTTTTTCGGAAGAAAGTCTCAACACTTTCTGTAGTGATAGAGTATTTTTGGCATTGGATTCCTCCGAAAGACAAATCTGATGAAATTTTATTAGGAGTAAACCTGTTAACTTTTGAAGTTGTAAACCTAGTAGCTGGGGAATTCTTCATTAAGATCACTTAAAAAAATAAGAGCGATGGATTTTGTTGGGTTTTAATGGCAGTGTATGGTGCAGCTCAACCCGAACATAAAGATCGTTTTCTAGCTGAATTTGTGAATGCTTGTAGTATAGAGACGCTCCCACTTATGGTAGGAGGTGATTTTAATATCATCGAAATCCTTCTGAAAAAATAAATAATATATATGATGGAAGATGGCCTTTGCTTTTTAATGCTTGCATTGAAACATTGAATCTGAGAGAACTAGAGTTATCTGGTCGCAAATCCACTTGGTCGAATAATGCACAGGTGCCAGGATTTGAAAAATTAGATAGAATCCTCGTTAGTACTCTTTGGGAACAAAAATTTCCTTTGTGCACGGTGGAGGCGCTCTCTAGAGATATTTCTGATCACACACCTCTTTTGCTTGATACTAGAGAACCTTCCCATAGAGGCATTTGTTTAAATTTGAACTGGGATGGCTTGCAAAGGATGGTTTTTACAATATTGTAGCTGAGGTTGGCTGAAATAAAATAGGGGGCACTCACCAATGCATAGATGGCAAAATAAAATCTAGGCGCTAAGATGGTTTTTGAAAGGCTGGTCTAAAAACCAAATTGGACAGAATAGAAAGAAAAAGAAACTATTACCATATAACTTAGATTTATTAGATAGGAAAGCAGAACATGTTATGTTGACACCTTAGGAGATGGAATATAAGCATTATCTATCAGCGGAATTAACTAAGTTGCTAAGAGAAGAGGAACTATATTGGATCCAGCGATCTAAAGCAACTAAGTTACTAGAAAGTGATGATAATACGAAATATTTCCAGGTCTTGGCAAATGATAGACATCGCAAGACTCGAATATATCAATTAGAACAGGACGAAGGGATAATAGAAGGACAAGAGAACCTGAAGAATTACATTACAAGTTTCTATTAGTCTTTGTTTGGGCCACCTATAAGTAATACTTTCTCACTAAATGAAGCGGAGAGGGGGGATATTCCACGGTGTTGACTTTAGAAAATGAAATTTTAGAGGCACCCTTCTATGAAAAAGAGATTAAAGATGCTATTTTCCAGATGGAACACAATAAGGCTCCAGGACCGGATGGATTCCCTGTTAAATTTTATCATTCTTTTGTGATTTAATTAAACAGGACCTACTTGAGCTTTTTGATGAGTTCCATAAAGGAAATTTGCCTCTTCATAGTCTCAACTTTGGGGTTATTACTCTGTTACTGAAGAAAACAGAGGCCGTCAAAATACAACAATACAGACCCATGTGTCTTTTAAATGTTAGCTTTAAGATTTTTACAAAGGTTCTCACTAACAGAATAACTGTTCTAGCTCCTAAAATATTTAGACCATCCCAATCAGCTTTTCTACCTGGTAGATATATTGTGGATGGAGTGCTTGTTCTTCATGAAACTATTCATGGATGTATAAGAAAAAGAAAAGTGGGTTAATACTAAAACTTGATTTCGAAAAAGCATATGATAAAGTGAAATGGCCTTTTATACAACAAGTGTTGAGGATGAAAAGCTTTTCACCTAAATGGTGTGCATGGATTGATCAAGTTGTTTCCAAGGGCAGTATAGGTATTAAAGTAAATGATGATATAGGACATTTTTTTCAAACAAAGAAAGGTGTTAGACAGGGTGATCCTTTATCTCCAATTCTTTTTAATGTGGTAGTAGATATGTTAGCTGTTTTAATCGCAAGAGCAAAGGAATGTGGACAGGTTAGGGGAGTAGTACCTTATTTAGCTGATGATGGTCTCTCAATTTATAGTATGTGGATGACATCATCATTTTTATGGAAAATGATCTTGAGGAGGCCAAGAATATGAAACTAATGCTTTGTGCATTTGAACAATTATCTGGTCTAAAGATCAATTTTCATAAAAGTGAGATGTTTTGCTATGGGGATGCCAAAGATTTTGAGGAAGAATATTCACGGATCTTTGGTTGTACAATGGGATCGTTTCCTTTTCGATATCTAGGCATCCCAGCATCATAGGAGACTCCGTAAGTTTGACTGGAAAGAGGTGGAAGAAAGATTTCAAAAAAGACTTAGTGGGTGGAAAGGAAAAATGCTTTCAGTGGGAGGTCGTTTAATTCTTATGAACTTAGTCCTCAGTAGTCTATCGATGTTTATGTTATCGTTCTTTGAAGTGCCAAAAGGAATTCTTAAAAAACTAGATTATTATAGATCTAGATTCTTTTGGCAGAGTGACGAGCATAAGAAGTATAGGCTTACTAGATGGGACATTATCTATTCTCCAAAAGATCAGGGTGGTTTAGGAATTTTGGACCTTGGCTTACAAAATAGATGTCTTTTAAGTAAGTGGCTTTTTCGACTAATTAATGAGGAAGGTATCTGGAAAAGCTTACTGAGAAGAAAGTATTTAAGAAATAAAACCATTACTCAAGTGAAGTATATGCCCGGAGATTCTCATTTTTGGTCAGGCCTATTGGAGGTCAAAGATGACTTTTTTATTGGGTCACTTCCGACTAGGAGATGGTACTCAGGTTAGATTCTGGGAAGATATCTGGTTAGGGAATGTAGCGTTTAAATACCTATATCCTAATTATTGTAATATTGTTTGAAAAAAAGTTGCCACAGTTGCAACTATTTTTAGATCAAATCCTTTAAATGTAGCGTTCCTTAGATCTCTAGTTGGTGATAATTTAATAGCCTGGCACCAATTGGTGATAAGGGTTGTGAGTATACAACTATCAGAGCAAAAGGACATGTTCCTTTGGTCGTTGCATAATAGTGGAATGTTTACAGTTCGCTCTATGTACAAAGGCGTTGGTTGTGCCACATATCATTCCACATAAACACGCATTATGGAAAATCGAATTGCCCCTTAAAATCAAAGTTTTTATTTGGTATCCGTTAAAACGGGTTGTCCTAACCAAAGACAATCTAGCTAAAAGGTGATGAAAAGGGAGTTTAAAGTGTTGTTATTGTAATCGAAATGAATCTATACAACATCTCTTTTTTTATTGCACTATGGCTAGAAATATTTGGAGAATTGTACAAGTCTCTTTCAATATACCTAGACCCCTAAATATGCATCATATTTTTGAAGAGGTTAAACAAATTGATAAGAAACTTCAGTACAAAATTTTGGTTGGATTTTGTGCTTTCTGTTGGGCAATTTGGTTGAGTCGTAATGATGTTGTTTTTAACAGAACACGAGTTGCTACTTCTTTGCAGGTAATCTTCCGAGGAACACATTGGATCCGTTTCTGGGCATTGGTGCAGAGGAGGAAGACAGACCCCACGTACAATGGGGTGTCGTTTGCTTGAAACCGTCATGATGGAGATTTTTGCTAATAATGGATGGAATTTTAGTAATAGAATTCTGCTGTAGTATTCTGTTTTTCATGGCATATGTTTTTGCTATAAGCCCATGGTTTGAATGGTGGATTTTCAAGGTTGTAATAATGGACAGCTGCATGCATTGGTCGATGCAGAGGCTGGAATATTAAATATATTTCCTTTCTAAAAAAAACAATTCTATTCAGTATACCTAACTAATTAAATGGACGACGGGAAAAAATAATACATATTAGTCAATTGTTAGCCTATAAATTCAAACAGTGTATGACTAACTATTAATCAAGGTTAAAACAGATTTTTTATGGTTTTTTATTAACAGTTAGTTAAAACTCCATATAGGGGTATAAGTGGGTATCCATTGGGTAGTGTGGGTGAATCTCTCTAATTCATTTGAGTGATTAGTTTGTGAAAGGAGGGAGATATATCTAGGTCATTTTTAAAATGTTTGGGTCGGCCCATTGACCCACAAAATAAAAAATCTGTATCCTGTTGATCAGAGTTGGCACCATGATTTGTATACCGCAAGCCATCCGTGACGTTGTAGCTTTTCTCTCAGAGTATTCCAAGGTTTATATCAAATTCATAGAGAACCACAAGGTTTAAGATTAGTAAACAGTTAATAGATTAATCTACCTATTATGTCGAGCTCAGGTTTATAAAGAAGAGGTTTGTGACGATCGACACGGGCACTACGCTAATCGGCACGGACGACAAACAGACTAAACTATGCACATGAAAGCACGATAGGAAACATAAAACAGATAAACACATAAGAAACCTAAGATAAGCAGAGTCTAAACCAGATAACTACTAGCAGTTAAACCAAGATAAATCTATGGATAAAAGATGACAAAGACAAGATTAAACGTTCCTATGGTATTGCACTTGGTGCTGGCCTATTGTGGGCGCACTCCACACCTACTTTACATAGGTTGTCTAAGATTTCACTTGCGTCCAAGCCTACTCATTCATACCTACACAGCTACGCTCCGTCGGAAAGCAAATTATGTTACTAACAGCTTGAACTATAATCATTTACTATGTAGAACCACTGTCCTACCCTATGAAGTTGTCAAACTTGTTACAACTACCACTTTACATTATGTCAGAGGCAAAACCTAATCACCAAGATTACATTCTACTTCAAGCACTTGACCTAGATGATGTGATAAACATAAAACACATGCCAGGATGATAGAATCAAGATACAAAAAGAGCAATGTAGCTTAATGCCAAGATAAAACTGATAAGATATACATTAACATCTGATCAATGATTCACCATCACGGTAGCCTACCTTGATGATGTATAATGAAGCTCTGTGGTCTAGAACCTTAGATAATCAATCCGAAGATCAATTATCCGGCTAGATCATCTAATCCTACCTAGGCAACTAGAGTTACAATACTTTGGATGAATCCGGTGGCTCTCGACTCGCTGCTGCTGGCTAACTCGTCAAGATCTATTCTACTCTCTCCTATTCGACGTGCTGGACGACGTATGTGTTTCTATATTTAAAGGGGAAGGACAAGGGCCCCGAGTTGGTTCCGTGCCGATCGACACGACCAATTCCGCCTCTGTCTTGTCGCCTTCTTTCCTTCTGGACTCTTTATTGTTTTGTGTGGGGTTTTACCTCGTGGATACCATCTTTAATGTATTGGGCTTTGGTAGGGCCTTTGTCATTGGTGTTTCAACCCACTTTCAAAAAAATGCCCCCTTTTTGCATGTTTCTGCAATATGATTACAAAAATGCTATCTACAATTGTATATGGGGTTATTTGATAATAAAACATTACTTTATATATAAAAAGAGATTAATTCCATTTATAAAGTGGATACATTAACTGGCACGAACACATTTCTAGCTCTAAACATACATACCATTAATTGTTAATCGACTAAAAGTTAATTAACTAATAATTATTATAGTGATTCAAACAGGACCTAGAGTCCAATGTTTCATACTACCTCCATTTTTAGTATTTTGATGTGTCTTGATTTATCACTAATAGTATTTAAATCACTCTAAATATTTTTATATATTTAAAATAATTTTAAAAGTAAAATGAATTGTCAAAAATTAAATGTATCAATAAAAAACTAACATAGACAGGATGATTTACTCCCACCTCGTGTAAGCATTAACCTTCTCATTCTAACACCTCTCAGCAGAATCCAGCGGCTCCACGTGGAGATGCAAGTTCAAACACTTGCACACCACCCACGAGGGCGGGAGCGCAGCGCCCTCGCGAGACCAAGAGGATGGCGGTCCTCACGCACCTCCTAGGCATGGACCCCACACCGCTCTCAACGTAATTTCGCAGACGCACCCTTTGTCAGCGCGGAACCCACCTGTTTTTGGCGTAATATTTTTTTCCATCCTTTTTAATGTACGCGAGTTAGATAGTTTAGTACTGACGGTTTATTTTAACAAATAAAAATAGCAATTTAAATAAATTTTGTTTAAAAATAGAACAAATAAATAATAGCTGACAATTTTGGTTTAAACATGGAACAAATAAAAACTGTACCTAGACCAATTTTGATTCAAACATGAACAAATAAAAACAGTAGCTAGAACAATTTTGATTCAAAGTCGGAACAAATAAAAACAATAGCTAGAAAATTTTTGATTCAAACGTGGAACAAACAAAAATAGTAGCTAGAAAAATTTTGATTCAAAGGTGGAACAAAATAGAAATAGTAGCTAGAACAAATTTTGTTCAAACGTAGAACAGATGAATGTAGCAGTAGGAACAATGTTTGTTCAAACGTAAAACAAATCAAGAGAATAGCTAGAATAATATTTATCAAAAATAAGTAAAACAAACCAAAATACTAGTCAGAACAAAGATAGATGAACAAAGTACTAGTCGGAATAAAAATAATAATAAGTTTAAAAGAGAAAGAAAAAGAAATATAGATACATGAAACCAACCACGTTGTAGAGAGAGGAATGAACTGTTAGCTGTCAGAGACATGAATGAAGGCACATGTCGCAACCCCGTCCGATAAAATCGTACGGTTGCTCATCCAGGATCATTCGGGGTGCCACTTGACGAAGCAAACGATCATACAGTATAATAATTAACAAGGACACGTAAAACATGATTTAAAGGGGTACATGAATTCTTAATATTACAACATTGGTTCAGATAATTTAAGTGCGGAAACGTAGTTCGAAAACAAGTGAAAGTCAGCGGAAGCTACGAATTACAACTCGACGGTACAATTAAGCACGCCAGCCCACGGGTGCTTAATCTTCATAGGTCGGAGAAGCGGGAACCCACTCGAAAGTCCACTCCGAGGGTGCCTCCCCTTCCCAACCACCACAACCACACGAAGCAAGGTTGGAAGAATCACCTGCAAAAATATTAATTCACAAAGCCTGAGCAACTAATACTCAGCAAGACTTACCCGTCAACGTGGCCATCTAATGACCGACTCCTAGAATGCAGGCGTATTGGCGGAGGTTGATCGGGTCTTACGAAAACAGCGCTAATATTCTATTCAAATTTTTAGCCAAATTAACTGTGGTCACTGTAAATTCACTAAATGTGCCGCTATTCTAACAATCAAGATTTCATTGCAACAAAGCAGAGTGAATTTAGCCACTTCCACCATAATCCACTATTTTCATATCGTTGCGGCGGAAAGGAGCAAGTGCTACTCTTAACCACGAAGAGTGGCAATTATAATTGATTTACATCCTGCAGGAGAAACCCGAATGACACGACACGTGCACACTCAACTGAGTCACACGTGGCTACCTTTCGCAACATCGTGACAGTGTTGGCTCAACATCCATCCCTCCAAGGACATGGTCCTCCAGGCGATGCCCTACATCCCTGTACGGCCCCAAGCCTTTCCCACTAGCACAAGCCCAAGAAAACAAAAGCAAATGCATCCACCTTGCTGGTCCGTTCACCCAGAAAAAGGGATGGCCAATTGTCCAACAAAGCACGGTGAGCTACATCGGTTTCCTGGTCCCATATACCAGTATGCACTCGGTACACACCTCAAACTTGACCAATGCAACTGCACCTGATAGAGTTCTCAAATTTTAACCACACTTAAGGTCATCCATATTTCTCGACTTTTCCTTCTTTGAATAAACACGAGTAGTCTCCATACTACTCGGATGCTACCGGATTCCTATCTTTAAGCATCGCATTCTATCGAGGGCTCTACCAAAATAATCCAAGGAAACCTACCAAGTCATGCAACTAAGTTTTCACGGCAATTTTCTCGAAACTTAATGCACAAACAATCCCTACACACATAGTGGTAAACAGAAAATTTATAAAACATAGGTGTGCACCGGGGCTTGCCTTGATTTGCAGAATAATCAGAGCACTCAAACAAGGAGTTAGTTCCTGCGGGTGCCTCTTCTGGATTCTCGTTCACCGGCGGGAGTTCCTGGTCGGTTCCTATGTGATGAAAATGCAATTTCATAGTTTAATTCAAAGAGTCATAATGTTTCTATTAAAGACCGACTAGGGTTTTGTCGTTAGAGAATTAGGGTTCGGCCAACACTTTGCTTCGGGGGTTAATTGTGTAATACTACGACTATTTATTTAGGTTAAAAATGAAACTTTTAATTAGATCCCAAGATTATTTTTAGTTGATGGTACTCTCTGAAATAGGAATTTTAAGCTTGGGTTGAGGCCTAGGTGAATTTCCTAGATTTTATAAAACTTCAACAAAGTTTCCGTTATTGGGTTTTATAAAATCAGAAACCATATGTAAACCTTGGAATAAAATTATGATATTTTATGGTGTTACTCAGGAGAACAAATCTACAACTTTGTTTTTGGGGTCTAATCTTTTTACTGACTTCTACAATGTATTTTAGAAAATGGCATTTTAATAGGCAGATTAGGGTATTGTGAAAGTATTATATACAATTTGGTGGTCCTAAAATCCTCATAAAATTCCAGTAGGTGTGCTCTGCCATGGGGTACTTGTAGATCAAATTTTAGCCTTAGCACTGCTCTACAATTGAATTAAAATTCAAAAACAGAAAAGAGTATTTTAATTATTCCTGAAAATTTTTGGTCGTTTTATAAAAAGTGCTTTAACAGAAATTTAGTTTATGGTTCAAGGATTCAAATAAAATTAGGTTTGGCATTTTTATATTTTTCCATGATTTTCTACACACTTGACAACTCCTGGCTAATTACTGGAAACTGAAGAAACCAATGGAACAGTAGCAGAGCGGGGCAGAGCTAGGGCACGGCGGCGCTCCGGCGCGATTCCACCGGGGAAGAAGGGTAGAGGGGAAAGGGAAGTGTCGTGGAGCATCACCATGAGCCAATGCATTGATTTGAAGAAGATCAAGCCCGCGGGGAAGAGCGCACGGTGGTCGGCGACGTGGAGCTTGAGGCGGCGACAATGGCGGCCGAAGTGGTGGCGCGGGATTTTCTTCATCGTCGACGGTGATCTGTGGCTGGAACCATGTCACAGCGATGCGCAAGTGCGAGATGGACTAGCTTGCGAAGGGAATTGAAGGGGCACGGTACCATGGTGACAAATTTTGGAGAAAGGCGGCGACGGTAGGGTTCTCGGCCGAAGAACAGGGGCGGCGGTGTTCCGGAGGAACGGCGGCACGGCCGAGGCTTTCGGTGGTCGGAGAGCAATAGTAGGAGGAGTGGAGCCCAGCCGGCAAGGTGGTGGGGCTGGGGAATGGCTGGAACTCGTCGGCGTCGTGGAGGTGGTGGGCGGCGGCTATGGCGGCGGCAGAACAGAGGACTCGGGCTTGTGCGCGGGGAAGGCAGGGAGGAGAAAGAAAGAGGGGGGCGTCGGTGCTCGGTTTTTCGCTCGAAGGCAAGGTAAAGAAGGGAGGGAGGAAGGAGGTTGACGTGTGCACGCGCGAAGATGACGATGATGGCCGGCGGCTCCCGTACGGTGGCAGGCGACCGGACGACGAGGACACTGTGGCCGGTATGGCAATGGCGTGCGGGGAGGAGAAGCGAGGGAGAGAGAGGGAGGAGAGGGAGAGGAAGGAGATGGACACGCTTCTGCCGCGATGTGATGCTACGGCGGAGTAAAGGCGCGGTGCTGCTCGGTTGCAAGCACGGCAAAGGTACCGGACGGCGCACTGTAGCGTAGGCGGCTACTGTTTACGGTACGGCTATTTTCAATTTCTAATTAGTCAATTGAAAAATCTAGCTCCCGAGTTCAAAAATTTTTGAAACTTTTTGTGTAAGCTAAGTGAATTATTTGGAACAACTTTTATTATAAGAACATTCCATAATTCAGCTCCTAAAAGTCTGTGAATTTTTAACTTGGTTCAAATTTGTCCGAATTTTAAAAGGGTTTAAACTTCTTCCAAAAATTTTTATAAAATTCCCAAAATT
Source organism: Oropetium thomaeum (assembly GCA_001182835.1). NCBI lineage: Eukaryota > Viridiplantae > Streptophyta > Magnoliopsida > Poales > Poaceae > Oropetium > Oropetium thomaeum. The sequence goes on along the minus strand of LFJQ01000020.1, from coordinate 13,034 downwards.
CTATTTTAATGTGTAGTTAATTGTTATGTAAAAATATGGTTATGGTTTTGTGAAAATTTGTATAGCCATGAGTTAGGGTTTGGATTAAATCCCTGTTAATAGTATCTCGACACTGTTGGATGAAATGTCTCCGAATTAGTTATAGTGTTCTGTTGTGTGCCAAGGTTTCCCTGGTGATTTCTTTAGAGCATTTCAAATATCATTTTCTTATTACCTCCAGTATTGATTGTTATTTTTAGACGAGTGAATCGTCGATTAGGGTTTTAGTGTGTCGACTAAACCCTGGTGACACCTGGGGTGTCATAGCACATGGCATGGGTCAAACAAAGAGGGCCGCTGCCTGGCGCCGGGGGTGTCAGAGGCGGCTAGCCCTCGTGTACGCGAGGAACCTAGCGCACGAGGGCCCCACTACATTTCCAACCATGGTTGGATATCCATCTAGGCACCACCCTATCTAGGTCTTGTTCCTCAATTTTTTTTTTACTTATTCCCATCTTTCGCAACAAAAAATTATTCTGCATTTAAATCAAAATAAAGTTAGGGTTGGATAGCCATTTTGATATTGCAACCTTTAATATGAATAAAAGACTTAGCCTTTGTTCTAAAGTACATTAGTGGATGTGTCTTTATAGAGGTGAGTATTCGTGCATATGTATGAGTGTTTGTATCTGTATGTGTTAAAAAAAAGATGTGTGTAGCCTTGACGTATCGTGTATATTGCACTTGAAGTGTAAACTAGGGCTTGAGAAATAAATTTGATAGTGACATTACCAATTCATACAACATGTTCTTCCATTCTGTACTCTAAATTCCTCCCATTATCGTTATGGTCTTTATCATAAGTGTCCAACGGTTCCTTAATATTGTTACTAATTTGATCCAATATTACAGACTTATTGTTATGTTCAAGAGTGATGCTATTTTATCTTTTATCACTACTTAACTCTTCCTATATTTTAGTAATAGAAAACTAAGGTGATCAATATATAAGATCATATAGAAAAATAGGTCAAGAGACCGTATGTAGCTAGGTAAGGGAAACCTAAAAAGACACAACTTCCTTTAACTTTTGGATATCTTACGGACAAGATGATACTACCTCCACCCTAGAATGTAAAGCATTTCTCCAATCTAGATGTTTTCAACTATAATATACAGGAACCAAAGTAGTATATTTTCTTTTTTTTTGGAGCCGGGGGGGGGGGGGGGGGGGGGAGTATATTTTCTATGTGAAAATAATCTCGACCTTTGTAAGCAAGAGTTATGAACTACCAACGGTTAGAAGTACTATCATTAGAATTTTCACTTGTCACTAAACCAAACTGATAGGAAAAATGCTTTGTATTGTACTCCCTTCATTCTTTTTTATTTGTCGTCATTTACTTTGACCGCTCGTCTTATTCAAAAAATTAGTTTAAATATGTAAACCTTAAAAATTTAGATCCAAAAATCTTCAGTAATAAATCAAATCCTAACAAAATAATTTGATATTTCTTATACTGTTTGAATAAGACGGATGGTCAAAGTTATTAGTCAATGTCAACAGCGATACAAAAAAAGAACGGAAGGAGTGTGTCACTGGATTAAATGAAACCTCTTATATATGCATTGCATATCAGGTATTCAAAGTTTTCGAGTGGAATGGAAGAGAATTCCTACCTACTCTCTTCTAATATAGCATAAAAAACTGATTGATGATGACGGTTTCCTAGGTAATAGAGATTGAGCGTTGATCTTTCATCATATTTAATTTGTTTTGGTTGGGTAACTTTGTGTCCTTCGTTTCATCATATTTAATTTGTCAGTAATCCTCTTCTTCAATCGACTGAAGAAGAGGGAATCCTTCAGTCGATGCCGCTTCTATATGGGGGGCGCATGATAGGGTGTGGCGGCACACGCGGGGCGCTCTGCGGAGGCGGCGGAGCGTGGGTGCGTTCAGGCGTTGTGTCATGGTGGCGGGGGCGCGACGCGGGCTGGTGGTGGTGGTGACGGAGCGCCGCGGCCGTGGTGGAGCGCGGAGTGAGTGCGGGCGGTGCGTCACGGCGGCGGGGCGCCGCCGTGACGCGGGCCGACGGTTATCGCAGGCGGTTAGGGTGACGGGATTGTCGGCATGGCGACGGGCAGCTTCTTCATCACCGCCGACAATAGAGGAAGGTTCGGAGGGTGGCGGGTGGTACGGCGGCGGCGAGGCCGGAGGCTGGAGGGCGGTGGGCGGGGTTGGCGAGGGGGGGGGGGTGCTAGAAGCGGCCGGAGGCGGCGATGGCGCAGCTTAGGAGGGAGCGACGCGAGGAAGACGGCGGCGGCAAGAGCGGGCACGCGGGCGGGGCGGGAGGTGAAAGAAATGCCGTGGAACGTTGGATTTCGATCGGACGATTGACGTTCGTTGAGTGAAATTTCAAACCGACTGAAATGTAGATCCTCCCTTAATTTGTTACCACGAAATCATGAATCACTTGTTTCCCTACTTTGTGTAGTACTGTTACAAAAGAATACGGCCCACTCGAATAGTACAACATCACTCGTTCACCATTCGGTAACAGAGTGCCATTCTGGACAGAGACCGACCATACTCTGCAATATTCCCGCCCCGCGTCTTCATCCGTTTTTTCTCAAATAATAATAATTTAATTATTAATTTCAAAAATAGGGGTCGGTTGAGAGACATTGCAGAAATAGAAGGCAGTCAGTAATTGATGACTGATAAGGGACCTATCGGTTGTCTGAAAACCGATATGAGCCTATCGGGTTTCCAAAAGCCAACTAGCTGACACGTCTGCTGCCACGTCGCATATTGGCGGTGCAAACGGGCTGCCAGGCGATGAACGGGCTGTCGGTAATTGGAATACCGACAGCCTGTAGGAGCTCTGGGCCAATCGGGGCCCAACGGGCTAGATTTGTGTCGCTAGTCGGTATCCGGGCGACCGATTGGCTTCCCTAGTCAGTATCCAGGCGACCAATTGCCTTCGCTAGTTGGTTTGCGGGAGACTGATAGGTCCCCCTATATCGGCAGCTGCCCGTGACTGTGCATTTGCGCGTTACACGAGAGAGGACGGCGGGGAGAGCCGGAGGCAGAGGAGGCGCGCTTGGAGAGCCAGAGGCAGAGGAGGAGGCGCGCGCGGGGAGAGCCGGAGGCACGCGTCAGGCGGCCTGCGCTCGCGGGAGGAGAGGAGGAGAGAAGGAGAAGGAGTAAGAGGAAGAGAAGAAGAAGGAAGAATAGGAAGAGAAGGAAGAAGAAGAACGTCCATGTGAGATTAGAAGTAAGTATAATATTTTATTCTTGTATTAAGTAGTATGATAGTTTATGTAGAATACAAGTTTAGTTTTGTGATGATTGTTTAGATAGTAATTTATTTTACATTATTGTCTTGTAGTACAGATTAGTTCGTTTATAAAATTTTGTATTATATACATATAATATTTTAGAGCATACGAAAAAAAATTCGATGTTCATAGAAATATTATGAAATTAGAAAGTAAATAAATAGTAGCTAAAAATATTTTTGTTGTTAGGATGTCCAGTGTCGTCAGATTTAGAGTATTTTATTGGGAAGAAGAAATTAGACATTGTGAATATGGTGTAGATTTGAATGAATTTTCATATGTGGATGGTTGGTTTAATGGACCCTGTGAGGTGCCTAGAGTGGAAGTGTGGAGATGGTTGTAAGATTTGTTGAATATCCCATTACATGATCGGTTATGGTGAAAGTTTTAATTCCTAAAATGTACGAAGGGGTATACAAATGAGAGCTTTTTAAGATTAAAAACACAATAAGTTGGCGGAAGTTCGTATGTATGGGTATCCAGAAAAAGTTTGATCACGTGCTGCTTGTTTAACATGAATCGAGTAGCACCTCGGAAGGCCATGAGGAAGTAGGTGAAAGTTATGTGCATGTTTCAAAATACTTTAGCAATTGCTGAGACCACAGAGCAAAATATTGAAGTTAAGAATAATAGTACCATAGAACAGTTTAATCAGACGCACGATAAGGTGGGAGAAGGCCGGATGAAAATGATGGTTGCAAATTGTGGAGAAGAAAATAAGGTCATTGTAGATGAGACGCAGAGGGATGATGATGAGTATGAATGTTTTGTGAAGACACGGGCCGGGTGGACGGAGAGTGATGAAGAGCCACAGGACTGGGTTGATATGGATAATATGACATGTGATGATGGTCACAACTCAGTCTGGCAATACGATGCTATAGAAGTGAGTCAGGGCTAGATGTTTCGTGATAAGGGGATTTACAAATGATGGTGAAGCGGTAGGCGTATTCTGAGAAGAAGTAGTTCAGAGTGGTAATTTCAAACCCAAGAACATATGATGTAAAGTGCATTGCTCCGGACTGCACGTGGTGTGTTCATGGGTACCTACCGAAGAATGAGACATCATTTGTTGTCTCTATTGTGGTACCTCACTCGTGTATGTTGCGAAATACTCTTCTGAAGCATAGAAATATGAGAACAAAATTTGTTACTGTGCACTATATTCAGAGATAATGTAAAAGACTGCAATGTCTCCCTTCGCTATCATGCATAGTATACAGAACAGATATGGGTATGAGATATCGTATGACATGGCATGGACGCAAAATAGAAAACATTGGAAAGAGGGTTTGGCACCTATGAGGATTCATATCATAATCTTCCCGTATTACATGTCTGAGAACACGCATCCGATGTCACCCAGTGTCCGTGGAGGTTGTGGACCATGATGCTGACATCACAGACACGTTCGCTCGCAGCCGAGTTCGGCGTACCACATGTTGGTACATACTATCCATAAAGCTATATTTCTTGTGTGTCATATGTCGTACTCATATTCATATATCACATACATATAGTCGGAAGTATGTGCAGAGGTCGCAACAGAACTTAAGTGTTACACACAGCGGTGCAACGCGAACCCTCCTAGGTTCGATGCGCGGGAGATGGGAGCAGCACTAGCTCGCCTTGCACGGTGCTGCAGGGACGCCCTTCGGTGCTCATCATGTTTTCAGTCATACGACGTGCGTCCGAGGTTCCAGCCAGGTTGGATCCAACCTCCCACTCGCTTATATTTCTGTAATTTGTCACAAGTGACACATAGTTTTCAAAATAATTATCTTAAAAAAATTATAGGTTCGGTCCCACCTCGTACTGCAGCACCGTCTTTCTGTTCTCATCAGGAACCCTCTTCTTCTCGGAATAACTTCGATGTCAAGCCCGTCCCATTTTCAGGGCGCCGGTCCGTCCCCTTTTCAGGAGGCCGATCTGTCCCATTTTCAGGAGCCCGGCCCATCCCATTTTCAGGAGCCCGACCCGTCCCATTTCCAGGCCGGTGCATCATGCGTCCCTTTTGGGTCGAGTTTCATTCCGACCCCAGGTTACCATGCACTAGCAGGTTCATCTTTTCTTTCTCACATTCGATTTATATTATATTTTGAAGTACCCCTTTATGAATGAGTGAAACTAATACTCTTATTGTAGGTGCCTACACGAGGAACCTCACGCCCTCCATTTCAGACGAGCTGACGTCATGGAGCAACGTGAAAGTGCAGGGTTATTCGCAGATGCCCGGAGCTTCAGTACCGACTCAGCTCACGCAGCAGGCGGAGTCGACCCTTTGGACGGTCCTAGAACTCGCCACGCACGGGAGCAGCTCACTTACCCGACAAATCAGATTAGGCACCGGAAGACCCGACGTCGTGATGGTTGAATGTTCATCACTACAGTGCTTCATGATGACTATATTGTCCTATGGATATCTCGTAGTAGGGTTATGTTCTACTATGGTTATGTGTCACTATAATTATGTTGTACTATGTTTATTTTGCATTATGATTATGTGTATTATCAGAAATCTGCTACATATTTTAGTCCTTCCATCTTCGACATGCGCTGCATATAATGCCAAGGAATCCAATAAAGTCCGTCTGTCAGTCATTATTTCATCGCATAGAAATATGTCGGGCTTCAACACTGACTCCGATACCCTATTCGGTACTCTGATCTCCGACATGCGGTCGCACATAGCGTTAGAGAATCCAATAAAGTCTATCTCTGAAACACTATTTAAAGCCACTGAAACATGTCAGTCATGAACACTCCGATACCCTATTTGGTCCTCCCATATCCGACATGTGCTCCCACATAGCGCTAGGGAATCCAAACTGTTGCGCCTCGCCTCTATATATCATGCCATACCCCCTTCTTCATGCATATGCAAAGTTCAAAACTACCCAACTTCATCAATGGCTAGTAGAGGTCATGGTCGTGGAGGTCGGGGGGCCGTTCCAACCCCTCCTCCGGTCGGCGGACCAACATGGTTTACCGAACCAAAACCTGAGTTCCCCCTAGAGTTCAAGTCTGAATTCAGTCCAGACAGTCCTCTGCGTCCATATGATGCTACAAAGGAGAAATGATCCAAGTGTAAATATAGTGCTGATGCTGTCGTACAAACGATGGACTATGACGAGGATAGTGGTCGCCGTTTTTTTCGCTGTCCTTACGGAGCGGTAACTATGAATTTCTATTTTTCTTTCACATCTAACTCTCTTTTTTATTGAATAACGCTACTTTCCATGAATATATTACTTTTCCCACAGTCGTATGATGATGACGACAATTACGGATGGACTGCATGGGTTGATCCAGAGCTAATCTATCCGTATCGGTACTTCATCACCTACCTGGAGGACAAAATCTTCGACCTCACCCAACTGCTAAATGCTTCGACTCCTGAACCATCAAATGAAGATCTTGTCATTTTTATCGTTGACGATGATGATATGATATGATGCGAGGTCCCTTATTGTAGATGCCCACATCACAAGCCTAGACCTTCTAAACCTCCACCGCAACAACGCCCTTCCTCATCTTCTCATTTCTACTAGCTGCTCTAAGTCTGGTACTAATAATCGACAATACCCCTGCAGTTACCGTAGTGTAGAAGGGAATATATTGTATTTGTATCTCACTCTTTATCAAACAAGTAATGTATCTTCGCAATTTTAAATAATCCGTATGTATACTTTCTTAATTTAACAATATTTTTTGTTCTCACTACAATGTGCAACAAAATAATCATATTGCCCAATACATATCTACAACATACACATAAAATATATAAACAAAACCTTTTTGTTTCAACAATATTGCATGATTTGACATGGATAACGGGAAAGGGTGCCTATCGGTTTTCCGGTTATCAATAGTCCTATCGGTTTTTCAATCACTGATAGGATCCTTTCGGTCTTTAACATCCCCGACAGGAGGCAAACCATAGGAGCCGGGGACCTGTCGGTCTTCAGTATGCTGATAGGTGCTGTCAGATATATCTACGTCCGACTACTCAGCTCCTGGACGCCACGCGACTTCTCGTCACCGCTACATAGGCTAATCGGTTTTCATACGACCGATAGGTCCCTTATTGGTCATCCCATTACCGATTGACTTCTATTTCTGTAATTTATCTCGATCGACCCCTATTTTGAAAATTAATCATTAAATTATTATTATTTGAGGAAAAAAAAACGCTTCATCCCACTAGCTCTGTACAGTAGTTGCCCCAGGAGGCCAGGATCTATCTAGCTGTCGTCGCTGGTGATATCTCCCCACCTGACTTTGTGGTTGGCGGCGAGGTAGTGCGCGCCGACGGGCCCCCTGCTTCCGTACGGTAGAGCTCGGGCGCGACCCTCTTCTCCTCGAGCTCCCTGAGCACGGGCGTGAATACGGCCCAGGCGGCGTCGAGCTCGTCGCTGCGGATGAAGAGGCGGCGCTCGCCCGCGACGGCGTCGAGCAGCAGGCGCTCGTAGGCGTCGGGGATCTCGCGGCGGGCGTACCGCTCCGCGTAGAGCAGGTTGAGGTCGCTCCGGTCCAGCCGCATGCCCAGCCCGGGCACCTTGTTGTTGATCCTGAGGTAGATGGCCTCGTCGGGCTGCACGCGCAGCACCAGCTCGTTCGTCGCCTGGTCCAGGTCCGCCGCCATGCTCCGACGGTACAGGTTGCCGGGCACGCGACGGAACTGCACCCGGATCTCAGCGCTGCCACCCACCCGGGATTTCAGCTTCCCTTTTAAATCATCTCTGGGCAACCAACAACTCCTAAAAATCGATGATGAAAAGAAAAGTACTAACCGTTTGTTGTGCAGCGCCTTGCCGGCTTTCATCAAGAACGGCACGCCGTCCCACCGCGCGTTGTCGATGAAGAGCGCCGCCGCGGCGAAGGTCGGTGTGATGCTGCCGTTGGGCACGGTCGGGTCGTCGGTGTAGCCCGGGTAGAATTTTCCGCCCTTGATGTGGCCCTTGTACTGCCCCACCACCACGTCCTCCAGCTTCAGCGGCCGCATCGATCTCAGCACCTTCACCTGACGCATTTCACAATTCACAGTCACAACAAGCGAATTTAAAGTGTGTTTTCTTTTTTGTTAAAAGATATGTTGTTACACAACTGATATTAACCTTCTCGTTTCGAATATCCTCGGCATCAAGACTGACCGGAGTTTCCATGGCGAACAGGGCCAGGATCTGCAGCAGGTGGTTCTGCATTATGTCCCGGATGATCCCGTAGTTGTCGAAGTAGCTGCAAAAACCCAATCCAACAACGCAATATTGAAGGAGCTCTATTGAAGAACGTGGTCGTTATGTCATACGGAGTACATGGAAGAAGACTCAAAGTACTGCAGAGTGCAGACCCGCCTCGGCCCTCGGTGCCGAAATCTTCAGAAAATATGAGCTGCACGTTCTGGATGTAGTTCCTCGACCACAGTGGCTCGAAGACGAGGTTGGAGAAGCGGAGGACTGAGAGGTTCTCAACCAGCTCTTTACCCAAATAGTGATCAATCCTACAGCACAGAATGGATGTCGACAGAAATGTTCATTGCATGATTATTGTGTCCCAACAGAGTTAAACACATAAAAACTCGACACACAATACCTGAATATTTGCTCCTCGGCTAGGTATTTCTTTAAGGACCGAGTGAGCTCGGCCCGAGGACTCCGAGTCGCGACCGAACGGCTTCTCCACTATAAACCTTGTCCATCCGCTTGAAGAAGACGCCATGCGGCTAGCCGATCTTACCACATCGACAAATATATTTGGTGGGAATCGACAAGTATAATAGCCCTGTTTGGTACCTTGCCTGCCTGACAAAACATATACTAGCTTTTACTTAATTTGAAGCCTAGAACTATTAATTTTGCCATAGAAACAATGGCAAACAGATTGTGAATAGCAAGTTAGCAACTACTGACACATATTTCACCAAATGAGCTTCAGAAAACTTTGTTGAATTTGGTATGGACAACATTTGTGCCCAACTCATAAACAGATAATACTTGCTGAATTTTCTATCTGAACTCAGGTAATGTACATTACCTCTTTCTCTTTCAGCTTCGGTCTAATTCAGCAAACCCCTCCTCTGAGTTGTACTGCCCAGACTGATAGAAGCACCTCTGTAGAAAGTGTTCCATCTTATCTTCGCAGTTCTCCCTGTCAATTGCTCAGACACAGGGAAGTGGCATTTCATTCAGAATATAAAATCAGTGTGATTGTGATGTCTACAAAAAGTAAGAAATCCGACTGAATGGGGCTGAAGGATTTTTGGGGAGTGTAGCTTCTGAACTTGTTGCTTTTTTCTCATTGCAAAGTTCCAGCCCGACATTCTTAAAAGAAGAATAATACCTAATTGCATTGGAGTGTGTGACGCAATGCTACAATCTTCTGCATTTTGGCAAACCAATCAGATGATTAACCCGATCAAAAAAAAAACTCAAATAAGATGACTAACAGTCACAATTTTGAAAACATGATTAGCAGTAAGTGTGAATAAATTGCTACAATAAAAGCAGAGCAATGCAGAAAATGTGAATCTACCTTTTGTCAATTCGGCATGTCAGTGTCCGGCTAATCATGGTCCTGAGCTCTTCATCGCTCATCTTGCTCCGGGCGTAACCGAACACCGTGAAATGCTGCATCGACAGATTTTTAACTGAAACTGACAGCTGCAAACCGGAAACTTCCGGAAGGCACAGCCTCATTGTTGGAGAAGTAGTGCACAGACCTCCGGGAGGCAGTCCTCATAGAACAATGCGAAGAGCGCCGGGAATATCTTCTTCTTGGCGAGGTCGCCGGAGGCGCCGACGACCGTTATGCTGACGGTGCTCCCTTCCTGCTGCTGCTCCGGGGCAGCCACTTCACCGGACAACCTCCCGTCTAGCATCTCTACAGAAATCAATTCGGCGTATATGTAGTCACTACGCACACAGTTGGGCTAATTCACTATGCATACAGATGCAGGTTTGGGTTGGGGGGTTGTCCGTACCATTGCTGAACTTGGCACTGATCTGCGGGCGACCATTTGAGGACCTGGTCTTGAGAAGCCGCGTTCTTCTTGCCATGGTGTTCCTCTGAGGCGAGCAATGGCGATGGAACGGTTTGGTCCTTGCATCGCGCTGCCGAGCGGAGAAGAAGGCGGCGGCCGATTGCAATCGGAAGGCGGTGGCAGCCATGGGATCAATGGAGCAGGAATCGAATGGAACAAGGACTGCCTGCCAATGCTAATCCATTTGTACCAGCAGCAGAAGCTGTAGATTTTGAACACTTGTTTTGAGAAATGGAGCTTCCGCCGGTCGTTCTTGACGATGGCTTCCTCAATTCTAACTGTTGGTAGAGTGAGGACGGACACGGTGGTCCACCGATGAGTGGACACGGATAAGAGAAGCCCCATCAACATATTTATTTCTTCCCTCGCTTGCTTCCTCCTTGGTCTAGGAATATGTATTGCCGAATTAAAAATCACTTTTGCGTGCCAACAGGATTACAGGAAAAGATAATATCTTCCTGTATAAAACTTCACATATTCTTTTAAAGAAAAAATTAGTTCCATGGACAATCCCCTAAACTATTCAGGTTCAGTTCACCCCTCAAAATTGTATCATTTGTTTTCATTATACCCCTATTACAATTTATCTTTTCTATTCCTTCATACAAAAGACAAATTTTAATTTAAAATTTATATAGCTAGTAGTGGGCATCCAAATGTCCATGGAGAAATATGTTATGAATTATTCATCAATAATTCATACAAGATATTTGCTCCATATTAGTTGTATGAGATTTTGTACATCTCAGTTACATTTTTAAAACAATCAATATTAATATATAGAAATTTTTATTCATACTACTGAAATAATTTAAAATTAAAGCTAGAACATTTAGTATTTTAGGTAAAACTAATTTTAATTCTTTTTATTAAAAATATTCTGTTAAATAATACAATGTTTCACCTTTAAAGACCATTGTTTTAGCTTTCAGCTCCAATTATAAATTATTCCAGCTTTACAACAAAATATTCTATATGTTAATATTATTGTTTTTGAAAATATAACTGAGAGATACAAAATCTCAGACGACTAATAAGGATACACACCTTTCATATGATTCTATATCTCAATATATTTCCCTATCAAAGAGGTTGATAAAATTAATTTTTAGAGATTTAATATCCTCATTCTCCTCAAAACTTTTTTGAGAAGGGGGTTAACCAAACGAGGCCAAACCACATGCTTTATTCAACAGACTTTGAAACATTAGGATATTTAGTCCTCTCATTATCCCTTTTTTTATGATAGATTTCCTTATGATTTACTTTTTTTATGATGATAGATTTTCTTATGAAATTTTCTCTTAGATATGTACCTATAAATTTGAGAAGTAATCATATTAGAGAAGATCAAAGGATAAATGGTCAGTTTATATAATGTGTCGTCTTACAGATAAACTCTATGAATTTTGAGTGTCTCTCAGCTAAATTCAACTTTCTCAATGTCTCTCAGACTAAGCCACGAAATCTTAGGGTCTTAAATTAACGAAACATAAAATAGTACTCCCTCCGGTATCAAAAGAATGTAGTTTAGGATAAAGTTACGGTCAAACATTAGAAATATAAATTATGAAAACTTTTAAATTATTATGATTGAAAATATAAAAATCATATCAGTGATTCATTGCCTCTAGACTGCAGAGGGAGTACCTAGCATCGACGTTTTTTTTTCTTTTTTGGATTTGTAAGTTGACTGCATGGTGCAAGGTCAAGTCTCTTCTGAAAATGACGAGTCGGATCCAGATAGTGAAGCAAGGGTGGGGGGTTACTACAGTTCCAGGCGAACGCGTTCCCACGGTTTTGTCCTCGCAGACCAGCATCTCGTGTCGGGAAGTTCCACGCAACTTCATAAAACGCGTTGTAATAATTATAGACAGTACTGCTACCTCCGTTTTTTAAGGAAACTGGGTTCCTTTCAACCGGAATCTGAAACTGAAACTTTTTAACACTTGTCAGTACCAACCCTTGTAGTATTATGTACGCGCGACGCACATGTATGGCGGACGCCCGTCGTGCACGCCCCTTGGCTGCTCCCGCCCGCCCCTCGCGACGCAACCCCGTCGCGCACGCCCCATGCTTGTTGCTCCTAGTCCTAGTACTGGGCCGTCGTGGACTTGATCCCGTCCGGTCTCTGTCTGTCCGGAAGGGTCTTTTGTTAGCACTTGTGCGGCCCGCGCGTCTCCGGCGACCGTGATCCGATCCGAGGTCAAAGTCGTGGTCAGTCTTCTCCCGCTAGCCGCGGGCCGAGCCTAGGTAAGTAAGAGTGAGAGAGGTGGGTCCACCGCGATTCGTTTTGTCTCCGACTCGGACACACAACACTCGTTCAGTCCGCGGGCGCCCAGTCCAGTGACACGACTATAAATGGAGAGAGAGGGGAGAAGCGTCAAAGCGCTTGCCCTGCCCCTGCCATCTGCCACTGCACCAATCACGATGGCGCTGATCAGGACCGTCACGGCGCTGCTGTCCCTGGTGGCCGCGCTGCTCCTCGTCGCGCAAGCGCCGCCGCCGCCGTTCCAGTTCCACCACCAACGCCACGACGTCTCGTCGTCGTCGCTGCTCCCCGTCGTCGTCGGCGACCTCCTGCTGGCGGCGCTGGACCGGCTCCACGGCGTCAGCGTCCTCGACCTCGCCACGCGCCGGAACATGGTCCTGCTCTGCCACGCCATCCTCCTCG